>OZ024928.1:171897835-173268799 GCA_964017235.1 Sabellastarte sp. h YS-2021 | reverse complement strand
AGGGAAGTAGAAGGGGAAGGTCCTGGTCTGACCACTGTGTCCTGGTTTTGCAAAAGTTTGTCAATGTTGTCCCTTAAGGGAAGTGTGAGAGATTGAGAGTACTGCTCCAAACAAAACATATTAGGATCCCTGCCGAGTCCTGATCCTAATTTGTAATCTTCTGTCTTTGCAGGGTCATCAATGCCGAAATACTATCTGACTCGGTCTATGAAGGCTTGGAAGTCTGCCTTGGGGGTGGGGTGGGTGCTAGGCTCTCTGGTTCTGATTCATCCACTTTTGATGTTGATGAGTATGAGGATCCTCCTACAATGCCATAGTCTCCCTTCTCGAGTCTTTGGAGGGGGGACTCAGATTGAGGGTGTGGCTGAGTCAGAGGAGGAGGAGATGGAGATACTATTGCTTTGATGGTAGACAGGGCGACAGTGGCTGAGCCCTTGATCTATTTTTGCCCTTTTTATAGCAGATGCAGAATGTGGAATAAAAGTATCCATTGGTTCTGGAGGAGTTGTTTGAACCGGTTGAGTAGGTTGCTGAGGGGTTGCAATAACCTGACTGGGTTGGGCCTGTACAAATGGTTGTGATGCCTGATTATCAGTTGGAGTGGATGAGAACTTTCTGAATATTTGCTCCATTGAAGAGGCCAGGAACTGTTGTAATCCAGACTGTAATTGTGAGGATAGGTCTTGGATTTGTTTCTGGTTTTGTTGTGAAAGGTTCTCCATCATTTGTATGTTCTGGTGCCCAGTGTTCTTTAAGCACTGGGTCCTGGCTAAATGTGAATTTTCCTGGAGCTGGCGTCTTGAAAAAGACTGAAGAAGTAGCAGATGTTGAAACTGAGACAGTGTGAAAAGCTGCGGACCTTGATGGTGGGATAGTAGGCTGAAGAAAACATAAACCACCTGAACTTGTAGCCGGCTGCAGTGGAGACAGGCTGATCGGTACTGATATTCCAGACGGAGAAGTGCATTTTGTAGCGCTGGCCGGCATATGATGGACATCATTTGTGTTAAGATCCAAGATAGAATCGTTCAGCTCTTCCTCACTATTTTCCTGCTCTGGGTCGGCTGGTTGATTTTTGGCAGTACACTTGGCACTTCTTGGAAAACAGTTCTTGGAAAACAGGGATTCCATTCTACCTCCATGAGGGAGCAGCATGCTGAGCAGGCCTCCAGAGGGGCACCTGAGGCACTGGAGTCTTCCCCCTTGCAGTGCATTCTGCAACTATAGCACTTCAAGTGTTTGTCAAATGAGGGCTGTCTATAAAACTATCACAAAGTGAGAGTTAAAAACAAGCCTTCTAACAACATGGCTACCAACGGAAAGAAAGAAGAATCACGTGATCTTCCTAACCCGTTGGTAGCTTTTCCGGTCATCAACAGAATAGCTCTCTGTTTCAATATGTAAGTATATTGTAGCGCAAAAAATATGGAAATAACTTCAAAATTGTAGATATTCCCATTTTTAATTCAGACATTGAGATCACTTTAAAAACAGATGTGCACACTACACCTGACAAATGAAAAAGATGCTGTGACGTGAGATTGTCTAGACAGGAAGGAAGCATGATGCCTTACCTTGCAAATGCACACTACTTCTGCCAGTGGAAACTTAATGTGGGTGTTCCACCACACGACTAAGGCTCCCGATTAAGGGTTTTTGAGGGTCAGTTTCAGAAATATGCTTAGTCCCAGGCGTCCTGTAAGGGTCGGTTGTGGTCGGTTGGGGCCGTGTGAAATATCAAACATGTTTGATATTTCTCCCGACCCCAACCGATTATTTTTTCCCGCCATAAACAAAATGTCCAGTCCCAGGCGTCCTCAGGCCTCCTCAGATCAAATTTACACAGTCCTATGTTGTCCCAGGCCGCCTGCGACCCTTAGTCCCCGACCCTTAGTCCCAGACCTCTATCACTTAGTCCCAGGCTTCCTGCGACCCTTAGTCCCATTGCCAAACAAAAATCGGTGATCCTGGTCTGGGGACGCCTGGGGACGCCTCAGGACACCTTGTGGGGTCGGGACTTAATCCTGGGTTAGTCGGGGCTTAGTCCCAGTCGGTTTGTCTACGACTAGAAAAATGGCTTAATCGGTTCTTAGTCCCAGACCAGTTGGGGACAGTCTGGGGCCTCCTGGGGCGTCCTGAGGCCGATCTGTAGTTAATCCCAGACCTTCATACCGATTCTGTCTTCCACCCCATTGGTCAATTTTTTTTCCCATTTTTTCCAAGACTACCCACGATTAAGGGTCCCAGACAGGATCGGGGCTTAATCCTTTGGTGGAACAGGGGCATAAGACAGGTTTTTCTGTCGTTTTGCGGGCCCAGTCGGTGCAGACCGGTATAGCAATTTTCCATTCGGTGGGATGTATTAACGCAATAAAACAGCATTTTTCCAAAACTAAAATGGGCTAAACAAAGGAAATATGTCACCAGTAGTATATTTTGAGTGGCAATCAAGAGTCACATGTAACGACACAGAAACAAGTGTATTTATTGAATAAATCTATCAGAGTTTGGTCTTATCTGAGTCAACATTTTTTAAATCCATTTAGATGGCTCAGAATTAAGCCCCTGACTTCGCCAAAAAACTAGAGTAAGTTTAAGCCTCTCAAGCAAGACTCCTTCCTAATTATTCGCCATACTTAAACCTGCCTAAAGTTCATTCATCACAATATCAATCACCTTACATTTTTGGAATTCCATCACACATAGCACTTTCAAAAGTCAATAGTCAAGCTGTCAGATCATGATACTAAATAAGTAGGTCCAGGGTACTGTGTCAAGCTCCTTAAATATAGCATGGAGAAAACAAATTAAAGGACATTTGGAAGATCAAGGTCATTGTGAAATTACCTCACAGATTACACAGAAAACATAACATAAGTTTAGTACTCCCCCACTGTTTACCAACTATTACACTACACAGATGAAAACTCTGTTTACACCTTTGAAATACACCATGTTGCACCTTACATTTTCCATTATAAAGCCAAGAAAACATGTTTCACTGCAACATGGTCAGACAGAATTCACAGCGATGTCAGACAACACATACATCCCCTCCCATAAGAGCCATACATGTGTAAAATATGTATAATGCATCTGAAATTGTTGTTCTTCACATATAGTCAGGGTCCAAAATTCACTCAAAAGCAATTTTCTTGTCATTTCTAAAAAGTTGTTGGTAAAAACGTTTTGTCGTGAGCCAAATTTGACCTTTGGCAAAAATTAATTTCCTCCTCAAAACTTTTTGTTTATTTTTTAAAATTCAATAAACTCAAGTTCATAAACTAATATACAGCACCGTTTAACACATTTTTTGCTGTCTGGTAGTAGAAATTGCATGTAAAAGTAATGGTTACAGGCAAAATTTAGCCTATGATTAAAATTTAAAATCAGGCCCTGTATTCACGAAAGGTCTTAGACTTAGCCATGTCTTGGACTTAAATCCAGTCTTAAAATTAAGACTTTTGTCTCAACTAAGTTTTGTCTTAAAACTGTATTCACAAAGGGTGACTTAGCTAAGTCCAAGATTATCAAATAATCACAGTCGTTTTCTGTGTCATGTGACCTTTATTTTCTATTCAAACTATACTATTGGTGACATATATCCTTCATTTAATGTATTTTATCTAAGGAAAAGTGCTGTTTTGAAACGGAAAACCTTATTAACACATATAAACTTCCAAAGACTGCTTAAGTAAAATGTTCTGTATAATTATACTTTATTTAGAGCCATTTTAAATTTTGAAGTGGAGAAAAGTTTATGGCGGCCATATTTAAGTCCTCTTTACAAAATTTAAGCCCGCTACCAACCAGTCTTAAAGTTGAGCCCTTGCCAGTCTTAAAGTTGAGCCCTTGCCAGTCTTAAATTTTTTGTGAATATCACTAAGCTTAAGACAAAAGTTGTAGCAGGTTTGGGCCAGAAACTTGAGACAAAAGTTTAAATTTTAAGCCTAAGCACTGGCTAAGACCTTTAGTGAATACGGCCCCTGGTCTCTGACAATCTAAAAAAGCATCTCAAGAAAGACTTTCAACTACATTATTACCAAGTCAAAACCATAATCTATAATGACAAAATTAAAATTTAGTGGTTATAAAGGGTTTAATTTTCTGAACATTTCAGAATACATTGATGGATTACCTGTCTAAAATACACCACATCATCAAGACCCTCTTCAGACCCAATCCCGGCATAGAATTCTACAATAGGATGATCTCCTCCAATGTATGGAGTACCATATCTACACAACTCAGTAGAGGCAGCAGAAAATCTAGAACAGAAAAAGATTCATACGTTGATTCATACTTTTATAATTCCTTTTTGATGAAAGTTTATTCTTTATGAATCAGTTCATCGATAACCAGTAACTGGATGACAATACCCCAAAGGTCAAAGTTATAGTTGGATAACCACAGACTTAAAAACCCCAATCTAGCTTGTCAGCACATATAACTGAATTAAAACTCAAATGTAATAAAATAGACAGTACATATGTTACAGTATAACAATGTTATATATCATGGGCCTGAACACAAATCATTCTATTTAACCAAAACGTTCATAAAACAGGTTTAATATCAAGGGAGAAGCTTCCATGAAAACTTTGTTCAACTGTTATACCCCTTTCACACTACAGGCGGATTTGCCTGTGGTAACTCAGGTTGGTGAAACATCCCTGTTCATGGATCACCATCTGATGACAGTGTGCGACCTTGCTAGTGAGTGAGAACCATCCATTACATTGCATGTCTGATACATGTTTAAACGACTGAAAATTTTTGTCAATGATTTCATTAACATGATCATGCAAACAATTTGGCTCATGGGGTCATGAATTTCTGATTACGGTTAACAAAGATGTGGTCCACAGTGTACATAAGGTTGTGAAGTGGGTGTCTTTCAGTGTAATATGGTGACATAAGGTGAGTTAAGGAATTGGTCATTTCGCCACATGTTCATCCAACGACTCCCGAAGCCGAGTTGAACTTGCTTCCTGGTGACCAACGTTTGTAGTACTGTCATCCAACTGTTATTAACAGTCCCGCCATGGCTTTTTAATCCAAACCAGATCAAAAAAACTTCTAGTGAACACACGTGAACAATCTTCACAACCATCAACACATGAAACACTAACAGATTTTTTACATTCACCATTATCATTATCAACATCACTGAAATACTGCTGCTGCTGAACAGCTTCTTTAAAACTGGTGTCTATAACGAGCGTACTAATACTACCATGACTAGATTTGCTGCCCAGATAACTCATTGATTCTGTGCAGCTGCCTGCTTGTTTTTTTTTTAAAAATGACGTTTGAAAAACTGGCATTCCTTCTCAGGATGGGCCATGATGCGCCCCTGAATCAATTAGAGCAAATTAGAACAATTAGAGCAAATGTGATGCTGCAATTTCCCTGCAAACTCATGATCTTTAGCAGGCTGACACTGACTGTTCTGATATGCCTTGCAAAACCAAGGTATCTTTTGTGACAAATCCTAGGACTTCCCCCAATTTTGCCTGTTATTGTGTTTTTGGGCATAGGTGTGACTTATTCTCTCTATGCAATTTTGTCTTTCCAGCTCACACTGCCTTGCTCCATTTCACAAAGGAGCAAGGTGTGAGTTGCCTTTCCGTTTGCCCAAGACAAAGCCATTGTTTCCCCCATCAAACCATGCAAATAATGTAGCATACATTCCCTTATCTCTGGATTTGACTCATCAAGCACATTGAATGTGAAACTTTGTATAAATTGTGTCGTATGTAAGCCATTGCTTGGTAGTTCACCAAGACATTTTCTTGTGGCTATGAAACCTATTTATTAACCAGAACATCAATCGTTCCCCTCCTTTTGACTTTATCTTATGACAATCGCTACCTTTTGGGCAAGCATTTCTTTCAAGCTCAGATATTCTTTCATCTGCCTTTATACATGTTTAGATGATCTCAGACTTGCCAAAGATGACAACTCAATATCTTGCGAGGAAGAAGAGTCACTATCAAAATCTACATTTGCTACCAGTTCACATTTTTGGACTACTTAGCTTGTGCTTCTGTTTGTATGATGATCTGTGCCGCTTCCTTGTCATTTCCTCTTCTATCACATCCAGTCGGACATTTACTCTTTTCAACAGCTGCAGGATGAGCTGCTGAATTCCACCAGATGGATGCTTTACTCCTGATGCCTGAAGCACTTTAGTAGAGTTGCATGGCCCCAAAGAACCTGAGACTGATGCCCCTTTAGTATTGCAGTCCGTCCGTTCATCCCAATGTCTCAACTCTTCACATCACTGACATCACTACCTGCTGACAGTACACTAGCACTACTGCTATCTTAAATTCTTGTAAACTGACACTTTTTTCCTGCTGGAGGGATATGTTTTTTGACATTTTGAACACAAGTTTTTGTATTTTGTTTTTCTCATTGTTGTTGAAAATACAGAGAGACACCACTGCTGGGTGGTCGGGCTACTCAGACAAGCTGGAGATGTGTCAATGAAAGGCAAAAATGGATGACAAAATATCTTGTAAACTAGGGTAGACCGTCCCTTTATACTTCTCAAAGACAAGTATGAGGTTGACACAGTAGCCCAATCAATGCAGCAATGATCTTCCACATAACATTCACAAGTGCATATGTGCATAGTATTGTCGTTATAAAGAACTAAAGGAACGTCTCTTATTGAAATATAATTAAAACAAATAAACACAGTTTAAAATCCTCACCACTTACTACTCCTAATGAACCCTGTAAAACAATACCTGTGTGATATTTATACATAAGAACACTTGTGTTACCAGCACACTGCTCCAATCAGTGTAGCCCCTGGGTGAAGGACTGACAAGCAAGATGCCTGGACACCAATAATAAAACTTGACATCTGCTTGGAAGACAGAGAAACTCTGATATGTAACCTCAGCCTTGAACCCAATACTTACCTCAGGTTCCTAAAGGTAGCTGATGCTTTTGGCACGTTAAATATATCTTGAGTTTCCTCCATCAGTCCATGGTTATTGTACAATCCACATAAAACTGTGGCATTTTCACCCACAGAGGAAATCCCTGTCAAGTCGCCTTTGTACTTGCTGTCTATCAAAAGCTTTACACTCCAGTCATCCTGAAGGAAAAGGAGACAGACTATTATTAAACCTGGTTAAATCATTCTGAAGGTAAGAAACAAAACAAGGTAAAGAAAATACAGCAATGTGGCTGTCAATGGAGAATGTCCTTCAAGGACAGAATAACGGCAGATATCAATATAACATGTCCTCCCTGAACAAAATAACATCAAATGTCAACAGAAAATGTTCTCTAAAGACAAAACAATAGGCAGATGTCAATAGAAAATGTCCTACAAGGACAAAACAACAGGGCATATGTCAGTGGAAAATGTCCTCCAATGGCAAAATAACAGGGCAGCCGTCAACAGAAAATGTGCTGTAAGGACATAACAGATAAAAAGGCAGACTACCATGGAAAATATCTTTCAAAGACAAAATAAGGTAGGCTTTAATTACAACAGGTAAGCTTCAATAGAGCATGTTCCCCAAGGGCTTTAATGTAAGAGCTTTTCTTTTTAAAAATGTTTGTCTGTAGATATTGTCTAGGTTAGTATGTATATTGTGAGACAAATATTGATTGGTTCTGCTAAGAGTCGATCCCACTGCCTTTGCATTACATACAAAAATTAACACAAGTCTTTAACCAGCTAAATTAAAGGGGAATCCCAAGAAACCAGGGGAGGGGGATCTTGGGGAATCTCCCATGCACTGTTAAGAGATTATTGATAATTGGCTCTGCTGAGACTTGATCTAGCTCACTGCCTTTAGATTACACACAGAAATAAATACAAGCCTAGCTCTTTAGTCGACTGAACTAAAGGGGAATATCCAGAAGCCCAGGTGTAAGCAGAATTTGTACACATGAGGACATGAAAGTACATTATCTTTGGTGAGGAGAATTAATGCTACTTATATTTGCAGGTGTTACTATTAGTGCCCTGGAGCACATCATCTATTTGGTTCGGATACCCCACCATGATAGTGGAATAGGGGTTATCAAGAAAAGAGTAACAGGTAGGACATGATCCTGAAATGTCCCTGTTTGAACACAATAAACATAAATCGGGCAAATTTTGCCACTGAGTTAAAGTAATTTTCCTAGACATCCATGTATTTAATATCTCATGTCCTTAGGTTTTTACATTTTCCACATTACCATAGATAAACTTGTTGGCTTACTGACGTCCCAAGTAAGAAGCGCATGAATGTGTAAAAATACAGTATTTTACTGCATAAGTGGCCTGGGTCAATGCATTTATGAAGTAACATACGATACTTATAGGCTTATTTACCTTCTACTTCTGAGGGTTTATTATTCTGTTTCTTCTTTTCAAAGGGTGAATAAACCTATTGAAACCTTTACAAGTCTTACCTCTGTTTCTGGATTTTCCCCATCATTGACCACCAGGCTGTATGTATGGAAGTCAGCTGTGGGGTCAAAATCAAGCTCTAAGTCTATAGTTCTGCTTCTGTTGACTGTAAGAGCCCACAGAATTGTATGATAAAGATCATCTTTATCTGTATGAAATATAATAATCAAAATATGTCATTGCAATATACATATCACCAAATTACTTAGATAGATACACATAACTTGTTTTATTTTTATAAAGCTTTTACCCTCTGTACATGTTAGACATAATTTATCAGTCTTGCACAAGTTTGAAAAATTTGGTCATTCCCTGCATCAACTCACTGTTTTCCAACACAATTAAACTATTGCACAAGACAGAAATAGCCAGAATTTATATTCATAGAGAAATCTCAAACTAAAGCTTAAAAGCAATCCTCAAATTGTGGTTGAGGTTTGAAGCATACATTTGAGTTTCAAAGTCAATGTGAAAGTTGATATTAAGCATATAGTTGGTAATTATATGCATATTTTGAGATTCATAAAAGATTTGACTTACTATTAAGAAAAATTTCATACTCAAAAAAAATTTCATATTAAAATTGCACACAACTAAAATTTCCAACTGATCTTACTTATGTATAATAGGAAAACTTCCCGAATGACATATACAGAAAAAATATATCACGAATGAAGATAACAATATTATACGAGTGCGCAGCACGAGTATTATCTTGTTAATCTTCATAAGTGATATATTTTTTCAGTATATGTCTGATGAGGGTTGTTTTACTTTTATTATCCACCATTTTGTATGATTTATGGGCTAAATAACATGAATCTTTAATGCGAGAATGTAAAAAACTATCAAAGACCAGTAGCAACAGTGAATATATAAACTTCAATCTTTAATTTGCAATATCTCAATTATTTCTGCATGGATTTTCATGTAATTCACACGAGCAGAAGCGCTGTAAGAACACCTTTCTAATGATGTATTATACATATTTGTAAGTCACATACTTTCCGAGATATTATTGAAAACCTGGAAGTTATTCCCACTCATTATCCATAGTACCGGGGCGCCGGTGTATACAAAAAAAATACATCCCGGTCTGTATTTTCCCGTATTTAGGGCAAATATGTCGCGTTGTGGATAATAAAAAATGAGAACTGAAGCTAAAATTGTTTTACATAATTTGCTAGTAGGGTAGCTGTTTGCATTTATTGCTAACTAACTGTGTAACAATGTTTAACATGTTTGAAGAAATGCTGAAAATGTCACATGGCTATGTGTCCTGGATGTAAGCAAACACAATATCATGGAGAATCGCAAGATGCTAGACAAGTGAAAACTTCATCCAAATTGTTGGGTAGTTAGCAAGTATTGTCATATGTTTATATTTTTAAAAATAAAACACACCAATATGCTTTGATTTGATACCTCTTTTTAGGTCTTAACTCGAAACATTAATAAGTCTAAAAATCACATGAAAACCTTCATGATAAGATATACAGAAGGATAAAGTTAATTGAATTAACAATACCGGTGTTGACCACTGCTTTAGTAACCTAATAACTGATCACTACAATTAATCACTTCAGCTTTACCGAGAACTATCAAACAGCATCCAACCAAAAGTAATTGTCAGTCATTTTAGTTCAAACCCAAATATAAGGTTTAAACTCTAAGTATGAGTTTTTATGAATACTAGCCTAGAAGTTGGAGGGATACCCCATTATCACTGCCAAGAGTTTGCCTTCAGACTTCCTCCAAGGCCCATTAACCCCATTTCTGCTTATGAGTATACTGATAAAGATCTCTCAATAAATTCCTAGATCCAGAAGGTAATCTGGACCACTAAGAAAATCAGATCATCTATGCCTTGTGACATTATTGTGTGAAATATTTCCAAAATCTGTCCTTACTTTACAAGCAGACAAACACTATAAAAAAACTTCCTTGGTAGAGATAATCATGTGAGACTAACACTCAAAACTATTTTATCTGCCATATATAAAGTCACATCTTGCAGATTAGATTATCGATCACCACAAAAAAATTAAGTATGTGTTCCCCATACCATTGTTAACATTTCTTGATAATTCCTCATAATCTATATACTTCTTTTCAAGTTAAATCTGGATCAACACCATAATTTAATCATCTGTTTCTTGCACTGGTGTGGACATTTCCTGAAAATCTGGCCACAACTTTCTCAATTGTTGTGCAAACAAATAAAACCACGTTGCCAATTACAAATACCTCCTTCATGGTTAATAATGCCAATGCAAAAAAGTATATTGTACCAAAAAAGACAGTGACCTTTGACAATATGAAAACCAAAGCTGTTTCCTTGTATCTGATTGTCCATTGAATACTCCTCAGGATAAGTGTCCCCAGGCAAACCATCCTCCACCACTGTATAGCCGGGACCTGTGTCATCATCCTCATTAGTAACAGTCTCTTCCTGTTCATCTCCACTGGAGATGATGGAAGAGAGATCAGAGAGAATTCCTTTATTCCAATCAACTATGGATACAGATGTCACTCCGTATATGCTGCTTGCAGCTCGGATCTCAAACTGGAAAAATACAGATAAATCCATTTGGTACAATGTAAATCAAACAACTGGGACCATGAAATGCATAGAACTAACAGTACTTCTACAGTATTTCAAATTGCAGATAATTACAGAAAAGTTAATGGAGTACAATGTAAACCAAATAACTGGGATCATTTAATGTGTGGTAAAAGAAAACATGTTTCAAACTGAAGCAAATACTGAAAAATAGAAGCACTAAAATGTATGCAATAAAACAGCAAATCAAACAACTGGGATCATTCAATCTCAAACCATTCAAAAATCATCCCAGACATTGGAACAACCTTCCATGAAATACTGAATTGGTTAAAACATGCTGAGACTTTAGGAATGGACATGTGTTCATTATTCAGTTTGGCCCTGTTATAGTGTGTTTTGCCTGTCTGGGGACTAACAATCTATGGTAATGTTGTGTTGCTTTGCATCTTATTATCTGTCCTAATAGACATTTCACAGCTTTGGAGGTTTCCCCCACCTTGGTAGTTAGTTTTGCTTCATTTGCATAAACTGTTTATGATATAAAGTGGAGATTCTCCTGGTCACTTTTGTGAAAACCCAGGGACAAATTATGCTAATTGACCAGACCATGTGCCAGCAATATTAAAGTTACATTTCCTGTTTATGCAGAAGGGGCATGCAAGCTTTCTCTACATCCAAATTATATTGCTTGAGTTTACCTGTTACAAACTTATGTATATAAAAAGCCAAAAGGCAACCCTCATCATCATAAAAAATTATGTGCTTTCATGTTTAATGATAAAATAAAGGTATTTTCTTATTGTTTATGCATTGTTATTATTATTAACATAACTACTTTTGTAACATTAAGTTGATAGTTTGGAAAAAGGGTGATTATTTTTAATAAAGTTGCTAGTGAAAATGTTTGTTGTCCCCACAAAGTCACTGGGTACACACCCATAAACTCTAGTATTGACAGTGTTCCCAGTATTACTTGTAAATAAACAAATCAAACAGAAATTTAAGTTTCCATTGACTGAGTCAAACATGATTGTGTCTTAATTATATCAATGTAAAGCTAATATATGTCATAGAATTGACCCAGCCAACATAATTGCAAATGCAAAGAAACAATTTGGATAAAAGTATTTAAATACTGAAGAGATTATTGTCAAATAATATAAAATTAAATTATAAAAAGGTTTTGATCTTCGCTAAGATTATCATCCTGTTGTACAAATTATACCCCTGCTCCACTGTAACAAGTTTTCTTCCTCACTGCCCTGGGGATATGCCCTGTATGATACTGGGGATTCGAAGTTGTTGTTACTAATATTTTCACTGTTAGGACTGGGAACTGGACAAGCAGATCTTTGCCAATTTGGCAAATCGACCCCTGAAATCTTTGCCATGTAAACTGGGTTCCCAGTTTGAAACAATCAATAAATGTAATAAAAGGGTGCTTAATATCCTTCATATTGTTTCATGATGATTTTTGAAGTTGTAATCAATGCCATTTATGGTCTGTAATTTGCTCGCTTGTTTAGTTAGAGTTATGAAAAGTGCAACTGGTTTGATGGAGATTGAGTGCTATAATAGTTTTATTGAATCATATATTAGGTTAAACCCATACCTTCTGTTCACCAACATAAACATTTATGATATTTTTCCTTTGCTTAACATAATCTCTTTGAAAGCATAATAATTTGATGAAGACACTTTATCCTGCAGGTCAATTTAACCATTTTTATGAGGACCTATTGGATTTGAGTACATGTATTTTATCTTGGGATCGTTCTGGTGGGTGCCAGTTTGGTAAAAAAGCGAATTTGTCTATGATTCATTTGGATCAATCTGTTCTGTGATAAAGCCTATGTTGTCCACATTTCCCATGATGTAACAAATCTTTCCCAAGAGTGACTGCAACTCAGGGTTATCAGAGTTATTTTTATCAATTGTGATAGTCATAGAGCAGGTTATAAGTTCAATATTTGACTGATGAAGTCAATCTTTTTATTTTAGAAAATTAATTAGATTATTTATTACAATATTATCTAGACCTATGCATCGGAGAACCAATGCAAATCTGTATTCACCAGGAAGACAACTCACCAAAGCCAGTGAACCATCATTTGGCCTTGAAGGAGGGGCCAAAGGTCAAATCTGACAACATCAGAAGATTCCCAGCCCATAATATCCTATAAGTTGGTTTCACATTGCAAAACTCTAGCGCCAATAATAAGCAAGTTATAAGCACTTTTAAGTTTGGCAATCCTCATTTGACCTTGAAGGAGGGGCCAAAGATCAAGTCTGACCATATCAAAAGATTCCCACCCCATGATATCCTATAGGTTTGTTTCACATTGCAAACCTTGAGGGCCAATACTAAGGGAGATATTGGCTCTTTAAAAGTCCGCTATGTGAGGTACTTTGGCACTCCATGGATGACCTTGAATTAAGAGATGAAAATGTCTGCCAAGGTTGTAGAGGACATATCTGCTTTACATGTCACCTATGAAGAGATTCAACCTTCTACCTATGAGAAACAGCCAGTAGAAAAAATGTATATAATTTTCAAATAAATGCCCACAGTGGCCATCTTGTTTTTCAGAATGAGGATAATTTTAGTCCCAGAGAATTTTACCCCCCAATGAAGATATCCTGCAAATTTGGTGAATCTAACTGATGCAGTTTTTCTCTTAGAGCATTAATGCCAAAAATCTTTTTACGCACGGCGGCGTAGCGAACGCTAAACCAATGTGTCCACATCAAACGGATGCCTCCGGTGTATACAATTTGATTATTATAAGTTTTACCAGTTCTCCCCCAATTTTAACATTCATTGTGTCTTAAGGTTAATCACAAAAGTGGAACAGTGGTATTCCTAATTTATATTAGAGTCTGCCTTGATTAATCTGTTCATGTTTAATATTGTCTATGTTTGGCTTTGTGTTTCATATATAATTTACTTCAAAATTCTATTGGTTTATATGGTGTATTGAATTAACATAATGTCAGCTGACACCAAATTAACATGAATTGTCCCTGGGTGTTTCACAAAAGTGACCAGGAGAATCTCCACTTTTGTCATAAACAATGTATGCAAATGAGGCAAAACTAACTACCTAGGTGGGGGAAACCTCCACGGTTGAGAAATGTCTATTAGACATTTCTCAGGTTTGGAGGTTTCCCCCACCTTGGTAGTTAGTTTTGCCTCATTTACATACACTGTTTATGATGTAAAGTGGAGATTCTCCTGGTCACTTTTGTGAAACACCTAGGGACAATTCATGCAAATTTGCTGTCTACTAACATTATGCTAATTCACTTCACCATATAAACCAATAGAATTTTGATGTCAATTAAAAAAACACAAGGCCAAATATAACAGACGGTAACCCATATGATGAACAGATTAATCAAGGTAAACTCTAATAGACATCTGGAATACCCCTGTTCCACTTTTATGATTGACCATAAGACACAACCAATGTTACAATTGGGGGTATTGGTAAAAGTGAAATAATTCATTTAATTTTCCTTATGCAAAAAGTTTGCCTTTACCAGTCAAAATATAGAACTTTTGGCCTGCTCTATGACTACCACAATTGATAAAAATAACTCCAGTAAGACTAGGGCTGCAATGATTTTTCGGTTACTGAGAAACTAAACGATTCAGTTCAGTACTTCAGGCAAGAAAAGTGAACTGGCTATTCAAAAACAACTAAACATAGACTCAAAATATATTTCCAAATTGATTTTTTTTCTTTAAATATATGAATATATTTATATATTTTACTAATATAAGGTGTTTCCGTTTTTTTAAGCATTTGCAAACTTTAATTATTTGTGTAATAATGGTTTTAATTGACGGCGTTATAATATAACATATTTCAAAGACATCTCAAATCTCGCAATATAAAAATGGTTAAAATTTCCTTAATTTTGTATTATAAATGCGTATTTTCCCCCAAATTCAATAAATTATCAAAAAATTTTACTGCTGTGTGCCTTTTAGCTATTTTATAAGGCATGATATGTCAAAACATGATGCAGTTTATTTCGTGGGCAATAATCAAGCGATTAACCGAGTCCAAGTCGGTTCTTCCAAAACGAGGAATCAGGCTCTCTTGCAGCCCTAAATAAGACTGAGTTGCAGTCACTCTTGGGAATGATTTGATATATCATGGAAAATGTGGGCAACATAGGCTTTATCATATAACAGATTAGTCCTAATGAATCACAGACAAATTGGCCTTTTGACCAAAGTGGCACCCAACAAGTTGACTCCAAGATAAAATAATCAATAATTATATAGGCCCCCAGAGAAAAACCTGGTTAAATTGGCATTCAGGAAAAATGACCTTTGTCAAATCTACCCCAGAAAATTATTGCACTTTCAAAGATACCATGTTAAACAAAGGGAAAAGACTGTAAGTTTTTATTTCTGTAAACAGAAGTTATGGGCTTAAACTAATATATTATCCAAAAAAAACTTTTATAGCACTTAATCTTCATCAAACCTATTGCATTTTCATAACTCTAACTAAACAAGTGATTGAGCATAAATGGCATTGATTACAGCATCCAAAATTATGATGAAATGATATGATGGCGGTTAATCACTCCAAAAGTGCTCTTTTATTACATTTTATTGATTGTTTATAACTGGGGACCAAGTTTACATGGTCGAGATTTCAGGGGGGTCGATTTGGCGATTTGGCAAAGAGCTGATTTGTCCAGTTCCCAGCCATAACACCTAAAATAACAGTTTTAAAAATGGGGAAATGAATGCTTACTGGAATATGCTGGATATATTGATTGTCCTCAATGATAATAGCCAATATCTGCCACTGTGGCCGACCTGGTGACACACATGTCTAGGAACTCAGAGGACATGGGTTCAAACCCAGGTACAGGCAGATATATAGTGGCTTGGTTGACTGCTTAAAATGGCAGTCCTCTGTCATTGTACTATTCCCAGTAGCAGGCTAAAGAACCTCAAGGACAATGTTAAATGGCCATCCTTGAGACTCTACCTTTCAGATAGGGGAATGTGAGTTATTTGTGAGTACCTGTGCCTGAGCAATCAGATGGGTTAATAGTGCTGTAGTATATGGAAATATTATGCTGAGTATAAAAATAAATAAACAATACACACACAAATATGACCAGGACAGTTAGGAAGAAAACTTGCTACAGTGGAACAGGGGTATTATTTTGACAACAAGACAATAGTCTCACTGAAGACCAATACCTTAAAATTTCATTTTATATATTATTTTACAGTAATATTATAATTTTATATTATTTCACAATAATATCTCAAGTATTCAAATACTTTTATCCAAATTGTTTCTCTGCATTTGGAATTATGTTTACTGGGTAAACTGCATGACATACTATTATATTGGCCTAACATTGACATCTTTAACACTAAGTCATGTTTCACTCTCCGATATGGCTTTATATCTTTCAGTTTTCAATACAATATTTACACCATATAGCACAATAATTCAAAAAGCATCACTGCTCCATGAATGTAAATTGTATTTTATTTAAAGTATAAATATTGTTTTAACTTTCTCTGCCTAAATGAAAACTTAAATTTCTGTTTGATTTGTTTATTTACAAATGATACTGGCAACACTATCAATATTAGATTTTATGGGTTTTGTATTCTGTGACTTTGTGCAGGGAAAATGTGTCAAAAAGAGTGTTTGCACTGGCAACTTCATTCAAAAAATGATGACCTTTTTGTCCAAACTATCAAATTAACATTCAAAAGTAATTGTCTTTTAATAATAACAATACATAGAAATTAAGGAAACACATTTATTTCATCATAAAACAAGAAAACACATAAAAATTTAGGATAGTGGGTGTTGCCTTTTGGCTTATTCATTTTTATGTGCTTAAGGTTGTAACAGGTAAAGTCAAGCAAAAAAATTTGGATGTAGACCAATTTTGCATGCCGCTCCTGCATAAATAGAAAATGTAACTTTAATTTTACTTGCACATGGTCTAGTCAATTAGCATAATTTGTCCCTGGGTTTTCGGGAAAGTGACCAGGAGAATCTCCACTTTATATCATAAACAGTGTATGCAAATGAGGCAAAAGTAACTACCAAGGTGGGGGAAACCTCCAAAGTTGAGAAATGTCTATTATGGACATAAGCACAAGAGAAAGTTTTACGATATAACAATAATAGCAACAATAAATGGTTCTGGCAGTAACAATATCAAACAGTATGAAATTCAGAAAAATCCAGTAGAAAATCATGTAATCCAACAATTTGTTTGATTTCTTTTCTGCAACCTTTTCATTTAATAATCAATGACACAGTTATCCTGTATATGAGAATAATAATTTTTTTCTGCATCCTTTATCGGTGTATTCAAAACATTAGAACACAGAACAAATTGAAAATTTTAATTACTTAAATATAGCTTGTATAATCTACAAGCTTACCATGTGGAACTGAATGCTGGTCTCAGATGGCCGCGAGATCTGGCCAATGTCTAAGAAAAACTGACAACTAGTATTGACTGGGCCTCAGGTTGTACCATGTATGTGCTCCTTTTCTCATTACAATTTTGACCATACAACCTCAGCTGCAATACAGCGAGAAGGCAGGGTGGGACTCTCTTCAGTTCCACATGGTAAGCTCAAAGCTTATAAATCTACATTTAAGAAATTAAAATTTTTCATTTTATTGCGCTACAATAGCTTACCAGGTGGAACTGAATGCTGAATGCAACCTGTGTGATAACAGATTCCAGGGTTTTCAGGTTCATGACTTAAGGGTAGGATTTTTAGGGTCTTTTGATCTTTTTTAAACAGTACCTGGGTGTTATAGACACAAAGTTTAAGTCTTTGTGTCATCAAATATTTTTAAAAACTATTATGTATCAGCATATGGGAGGTGGTGAGTATAGGTCACTCATTTCCTAGCTCTTCTTGAGCATTTTTAAAAGATATCCACCAGCTATGGATGTACTTTATTATTTATTATAATTTTATAGATATGCTTATGAAATGTATTTATAACTTAATTATTGTTATAAATCATCAATAAAAGACATATGACTGTAAGATGGGTCTATATTATTTTATTACAATAAATTTAATTGGAGAAATGTTTGTTGATTTCATATATTTATGCATATAGTATTTCATCTAAAATCATATGCATTTAATGTATAATAAATTTTAGTACAGGATACAATACTATATCAAACTTTTATCTTAGTGACTTGTTTTGTGATGTCATAACATTGTTTGTATGTTTATGACGTAATATTTGTAACTATGTCATCACTAAGATAGCGTGTGATGTCACAAATTGAGTGAATCTATTTTATGGTTTGATGGGTAATTTGGGACAATTTATGCCCTGATTGTTGACACACCCATCCCTAGAAGCAGGATCTCTGATGGGGACACTAAATCACCCTCAAAGAAGATATCTCTTGCCACAACAATTAGAGTAATGGATGGGAATTGGCAAAAAAAAACAATATCCCACAAGAGCTGATTTTTAATAAATTGTACTAGGGATCCTATAATCAAAGATACCTAGTGTAGAGCAATTAGAAAATGCAAATGTCACATATCTAATCACCTGTACTAAGTGCCAAACATACCTATAAAGAGGATTTATAAACATAAACCATCTGTCCAAAAGGATGGACAATCACACATTTATCACTCCATTACAAGAATGACAGACACAACCACTTATACTTGTAGCTCTTAAAGCTAGAGTTGTGTACACCAAAATTTGAAGCACCCAACACTTCCAAACGAAAGCGAAATGAGTTGTGCTGGATATTCAAATTACACTCCCTGGCCCCCATTGGCTTCAACAATTAGTATGATTTTTAATGGTTATTATCCTGATTATAATGCACTCAATACTCAACCCTTTTCTTTCTCCTGTCTTCTTTGAATTGTCTATCCACTATGGTAGTCAGAGCAGGGATAGTCACTGGAGAAATACCTGAGAACCTTATCTTGCTAGTTGCTTTTTGGCTATAAAATCTGAAGAGGGGAACAAGGCAACCTTTTCCCATTGGCCTAAATCAGATACTTTGTTTGCAACCCAGGCAAGAATTTTGCTGTGGCACTTGCCGGAGGCCAAAGCTAACAAGAAAGCAGTTTTGAGAGTGAGATGTTTGAGGTTTGTGTCTTTCATAGGCTGGAAGGGTGCTTTTGTGAGCTCCTTAAGTACCACAGAAAGGTTCCCCTTGGGGAGGAGTTTTGGAACTTTTGGGATGATCCCTGTGAAAGCTAGACAGTAACCTGTTAAGGTCAGAGCTTCTAGAAAAGTGGTGTCCCGCTGGGCCAAGAGTGTCAACAATGTCAGTCCTGTAACCATCAATGGTCAAAGGGCACCTGTTTAGGTCTTGGTACAGATACTTGGAAAATCTGAAATTTGTTTTACAGTGGGAGAGGAGAAATCCACCGAATTCTCTCTGCACAATCTCTCAAACAGGGCCCACTTTGATTGGTAGATGGTCCTGGTTGACAGTCTTTGAGGGGCAGCAATTCTCTGCCACTTCCACAGAGAAAACCTGTTCTTGGTGTTGTCCACTCCTGGACACCAGGCATGAAGGTTGAGAAGGTTGTAAAAGCCTTGGATGTCGGGCTGTTTCAGGAGTGTCATTGACACTGGTAATTGGAGTGGATCTCCATTGAGAGCTGCACTAGGTCCCAAACCTAGGGCATCCCCCTAGGGCATCCCTGGCCAGCCTGGGGCAATTACAATGATGTGGCAACTGCATTGCCTAAGTTTTTGGATCACCCTGTGAAGGAGAGCCGAGGGAGGGTAAACATAAGTAGTGAGTCCAGACCAGTTTATGGTCAGAGCATCTTTATCCCAAGCATTTTGGTCCGGGACTGGAGAAATGTACAATGGGACTTTGTGGTTGCAGTGAAGGTCGTTCTGTTGACTGGACTTGGTTCGACCTGGACAGGTGGTCAGCTATCATGTTCAGGCACCCTGGAATGTGTCTGGCTTTTAGGGTTATCTGGTAATGATGGCACCAGGTCATGATTTTCCACAGGAGAGCACACATCTCCACCGAGTGGGTTCCTCCTTGTTTGTTTATGTAGGCTACTGCTGTTGAGTTGTCTGTAGTAACCTACACTGTTTGGTTTTGACACTGGTCCTTAAACCTCTGAAGGGCCAGAGAAACCGCCTTCAAGTCTAGAACATTTATGTATGTGTAGCCTCTTTTCCCTGTCTGACCACAGACCTTTTGTAGAGACTTGCTCGAAGTGAGTGCTCCAACTTTTGTTTGAGGCATCTGTAAAGATATGGATACTGTGGTCTTTGGGGTGAAGGTCTAGGTGAGTTGAAATGGTCTCTCAGCAAGGAAGGAGGCTGTCCAGTGGTTGAGGATATCTCCAGTGTTCCTTGAGGTGAAACTGAAAAGGCCTCATGTGAAGGCCTCCCTCTGGGACCATTTTCTCTGTTGAGGCATGTTTTGACTTTAAGTGTAGGATCAAATCCTAAAGTTTGAGCCATCTCTCTTGAGTAGGTTTTACAAGGGCTGAATCTAGATGGTATTTGTTGCCCATAAACAACGTTTCATAAGGTTTCAGTTCGGATTTTTTAAAATTTATTATCCATCCTAAGGACTGTGTCAGGTATTTCCTTGAGTTTGAGTGGATATGAAGGTAGGCATCAGACAGATTTATTGATGCCACCCATTTCCCTGGAATTAGAGAGGCCCTGGTGGACTCTGCAGTTTCCATTTTGAACTATTCTACAAGTAGAAAAGGGTTGGACCTGTCTAGGCCTATCACTGGCCTCCACCCTTGGTAAGGCTGGGGACTAGAAACAGGCGACTATAAAAACCGAGAGATTGAACATTTTCCACCCTTTCTATAATGTTCTTTGACAGGAGAGAATGGACACAAGCAGCCAGAGATAAATCTTTGAAGGGCCTTGTATCCTGACCAAATCAGGGGAACTCTGGCTAATTTTTGTTTGTAATGACCGGTAAAACGTAACCATTGGTAATAATGTTTAACACATTGTTTGAGCATTTTTTTATGTGCCAGTCTCAGATGTTTAGTACTTGGGTGATTGTGCAAGTGAAGCTGTAAGTTGGATACGAACAATGATCTGAACTCCCGAGCATGATCTGATCCACCTCCACTTCAAAAGTCAAATGTTGTTACTAGTGTAGAGATTATTTAAAACGGGAACCCCATTAGTTGTGAAGCAAAATTGGAAGTACAAGGCTTTTGAAATATTTATAAAATGCACAAAAAAGTACAACTTTTGCTATTGCCAAACCAAGGTCACACAAACGATGTTGGTGACCATAGTATGGCAAACACCTGCTGTGCAGACAGAAGGGGATTTCCCGGGGATCTACCGGATCAAAGACTCATTTTTGTGCTTTATTTCATATTTTAACCCTATAAATGGACAAATAATGTAGATAGGGGTTAAATTATTTAATTTATTTTAATTCAACAGCTAATGTTCCTGTATATAAGCTACATACACGAGTTCTGGTTATCCATTGTTTTTTTTTCAAAACAAAGACTGTTCGGAAATGGTTTCCCGAACATCTCCCCGAACAAGGATTCCTTTGTTTGTACTTCATTTAATATTTTCACCCTTTAAATGGTCAAATAATGTAGCAGATAAGGCATAAACCCTTAAAATATTTTATTTTATTTCGACAGGCATTGCTTCTGTATATAAGCTACATGCAACAGACAATTCTTTCTTCACAACTTGACCCAGAAGTGGATTTAATTTGTAAAATATGTTCGATATACTTTTCTGTTCTGTGAATTGTCACAAAATAAGATTTTATTAACTACAATAAAGAAACTGATGTAGTTTCAGTATCCAACGACAAGTATATCCCTATAAAATATTAAATTTCTCTCCTTGAAATAAAATGCATGTGTACAACGGCGGCCAACAAGAAAAGAAGGAAGAGTGTTAATGCATGTTACAGGGAGTACATTAACGGTACAACCTGAGGTCTGAACAATACTAGTCATCTATTTTTCTTAGACGTTGATCGGATCTCACGACCACACAAAATCAGCATTCTGTTCCACAAAAGTGGTAATCTATTGTAGCGAAATAAAATGTTTAATTTAAAAAGACTTCCGCACATTCAAGACATGGTTGTTTATGCAGGACACACTCGTCAGTACATATTAAACTACACACAAAATTCTGAATAAAAAGAATTCTGTATGATGACTACGTTATTGGACACATACTAAAAAAATAAAACTATAATTGATTTACTCAGCAATTGCTAATTCTGCAGAGATCTAATTGTGAAACGATCTGACAAACAAGCTAGGTTGTAATGCTGAAACTTCATTCAAGTATTGCTTTAACCTCTGCCAGTTCATGTGACTCCATTTGTATGAACTTTGAACTTGAAAATGCCAAACAAATATCAACAAAAGACATGTACTCAAGTATGTGCTTTGGAATCAGGTGGATATTCGACGATCAAGTACCCGGATATTCTGATACCCATTGACCAATTTTAATATTTTATTATTAAACCTGCTTAAGGTAGACATAATCTAATGTAAGATAAAAAGTTCCATGATTGCATTGAATAAAGTGTTGAACCCTATAAATTGGCCTACCACACCTTATAGAGTATTGGCACTCCCCAATGAGTGGCGCCAATGAATATAGGAATAAATGCTTCAGTCTGGTTTTGCTATTTTGGGGCAAATATACCATGCAGTAGATTATGATGTAAGAGATCATAAAAAGGGGTTTTGCAATGAACCACCACTTATACACTGGCATGTTAAAAGTAAGTTAAGCTTACCTCATATGAAGCCCCCTGGGCAATATCTGCAACAGCATACAAAGCTGCAGATAAAACCCTGGGTGATGTTATGTCATTTTCCATTGTGAGGGTAACACCTTCATCACTATAGGTTACCTGAACAGAATAATAACAACATGCTTTGGTCTAAACAGTTAACTGGTGTAATAAAATAAGTTTCTAAATAATAATCTACTCTAATGCTTGCAAGTGTAATGTCTTCCCCACAAGGGTACTGAGTATGCAAAATTAAGAAATAAATGGGCAAAATAATTACTCAAGAGACAACCTTATTTAATAATTCAGGGTTGTTGGTGTGACGAAAAATACTGGGAAACTTAATGTGGTGAGGCGAGTCTTGAGATACTTACTAACAGATATTACTGAGGGCTTGTTTATCATTTGAAGAGGAAGAGAGTTTCAGAATGTTGGTGAACCACTGTTGATAAGCGTACAAAAGATTTTTTTCTTTGATACTCAAGTTTCACCGTGTAACTTTGGCTCCTTAAATGGGTTATTTGGTATACTGGTTGGCAACTCTTTAGAAAGTTTGTGTGCAATATCTGTCTGCTGTCAGGGATTACATGTCAGACAAAAAGTAATCTTAAATTACTCTTTGAAAAATCTATGCACAGTTCTCATGAGTTCTGATGTTTTATATAATAAATAGATAATGCTTTTCTTTATGATTTATTTACATTTTGCGTTTATTACTTTAAAGTTACTGAAGTATATACTAAATTATATAGTATTTAATCAAAGTCACTTTCTCTGAACAGAGCATTTTGCTACCTATCAGTGACTTTCAGAAACAATAGAAAAATGTTGTGCTGATATTATCAAAAGCATGAGTACCAGGTTCAAATCCTTCAAACTGGGGTTGATGCATGATCACAACACAATAGTCTCTATTTTATGATCTGGTAGATTTCCCACAACCCTTTATGTACAACATGTAATGCACAGTTTTCATATATTTATTGATATTGGCCTTTTTTACAAGACATTCTCCATGTTATCATCTGTTAGACTCTGTATCCCAGTAACGCAATGTACATTGTACAGTTTTCAAATATTTATTATTTCTAACATGTTTATCTAAGAGCATAATACCATTAATCCTATCAACAAATAAACACCATAATCCCTTGATGTAAGATATGTATTATACTTATTTTATATACTTATAATTTTGAACCTTTTTATTTACAAAGACAACATTCTTTATCTTATCATCTGGCAGACTCCATTTTCATATATTTTTGATAACCAACCTGTTTGGCTAAGAACACAATGTTATCTATCCTCTCACCAGGAAGACTCCACATCCCTCTGTGTACAATGGTACTCCAGTCAGTCTCCTTACTGATCATTTCATATGTTCTGTATGGACAGGCTTCAGAACTAGGGTCAGGCAAGTACAAAATGCGGCCTAAAAATGAGAAGTCTTACTTATAAGGCACAAGTTGTAATTTATTTACAAACTTTGAACGAGAAATAGTTTTCAACATCATGAGATATAGAAGTAGTGAAACAGTACAAAGATCTGGATACTTTCAGAGCAGTGTCACTTATATAAAGCTCCAAATAATGTTTAAGTAGAGAAAACGAATACATCCAAGAGAAAGAAAATGTATGTAAAGATAAAATATTGAAACAAGACAATTCAATAGCAGGATGACAGAATTAATCAGTAAACTAAAAATTATGATGCTGTAAAATTTATTAATTGGAGAATAGCTGTCAATGGAAAAAGCACAATTATGTAAAAGTGCATATAATAATCAGTTGCAGCAATCCCCCCCCACATATCTTTGTCATAAGAGAAAGATGCCTCAAATATGGCAGGTGAACACACTTTGGCAGAGGCAAAATTAAAAGTCACACCATGATGCACACCTACACCGTCTAACCAATGTCCTACTAAGTGTCAACCTGCTACACCTAATGGAATCCAAGAAATAGCCCAGACAAGATTTTGAAACTCCAAAAGGTCAAATAAAGGTCACACCATGACGTTGCACACCTACAACCCCTAACCAATATTCCTACCAAGTATCAACTTCCTACACCTTACAGTTTCTGAGATACAGTAAAGATAAGTTTTTATAGGTCAAGGTCACTACAGCAAGGTCTCAGGTCAAACCAATGTCATACCATGATGGTGCACACCTACACCACTTAACCAATGTCCCTACCAAGTAATTAACCAATATTCCTACCAAGTAACAACTTTGTACACCTTGCGATTTCTGAGATGTAACCTGAAGAAGATTTTAAAGGTCAAGATCATTGCAGCAAGGTCAAAGGTCAAATCAAGGTCACACCATGACATTGCACACCTCTGCCTCCTAACCAAGGTTCCTACTAAGCATCAACTTCCTACACCTTACGGTTTCCGATATATAGCCCAAAAAGATTTTATAGGTCAAGGTCACTATGGCAAGATCAAAGGTCAAATCAAGGTCACACTATGATGTTGCACAACTATACCATCTAATCAATGTCACCGCCAAGTATCAACTTCCTACACTGCACAGTTTTCAAGATATAGCCCGGATAAAATTTTGCATGTAAATTTTCGCAAGACCATCAGGACCATCCACACCTTAGAAGAAGATAACCTTGGAGAGGTATACACATATATTTTTAATTTTATCAGTTTAAACATGCATCACATGTATAATTTTCCTATTACACAGCAGAATCTTCCTTACACATGGTGTTGTGTTGTGTTAACAAACTTGCAAATTTAAGAGTTGCGTTAAATGTTTATATGTTAATACCTTAACCAATAAACAAGTAGCGAGATACCAGAAAAGACTTTTTGTGTCTCCACCAGCAGAGCTGTCTACATGCACTCCATTCACTAGGTGTCATACATCACACAGATAATTTTATTTTTATATTACACAGTAGAATCCCTGTAAGACTTAGTGCTGTGCAGTGTTAACAAACTCATGTGTTCCCCTTTTCTGTTAAAATTTAATTATCTAATGGTGTTTGACATTATGGAATATCATGTTTCATTGCATAAGATTCTTTCTGATACATTTATTTGTCTGGTAATTTATGTAATATAAAGGTATTAATACATAGCCATCATCACCTTCAAATTTGTTGGCATCTCCATGGAAGATTAGGTCATGTTTGAAGTCAGTTCCATCAATGACACGCCCCGCAGTTGGTCCAACAATGTCTACTATGATAGGCTTACTCACAATTTGTGTGATCAACTCAGCATTGTTTGTCATTTCTAATATAATGTAATAAGGCTGACCAATCTGTAACATATAGGTGTTAATTGTTACAAGGCTTACCAATCTGTAATATACATGACAGGTGTATATTTTTATCTGGGCTTCAACGTTTCTTTCAACATTGTATAGGTCATATCACAATGAGTAGTCTTATAGGAAGAGGAAAATGAGTACACACAGTTAGTCAAGGTTTTGTACCATAAACTGCCAACCATTGGTAAGCAACCAACTTTTGAACATAGGGTCCCAGATTTGAACTGCAGACAGGTGTGTAATATTGCAGAGATGGCCAATCTGTAACAGCTCCATCAAACTCCTCCACTTCAGTTCTTTGAAGTGCAATGACCAAAGGTCATTTTTAAAAAATCCTACATTTAGATTTGGTAAGTCAGTTCTATGAAAGACCAAAATTCACAGACTGTTGGTGTAACGCTATGCTGTAGGTTTTTAGTGTAATCTTACTAACACACACAAACAGAATCTGAAAATCACATAACCTTATGCCCCTTTCACATGACAGGCGGTATGTCCCGTGGTAGAACTTTTACTTGGTGGTTAAACTATCACCAGGTCACCATTTCATCTGAATAGTTCACACTACAGATGGATGGCTACCGATTGGATATGGTTTTTTTAACCATCAAGAACAGTAGAATAACATTACTACAAATGTTGGTCACTGAGAAGCAACCTTAACTCATCTCCGGTAACCATCTTGTATGAACACGTGGCAAAATGACCAATACCTTAACTCAGTTTATGTCACTGTATAACACCGATAGACGACCGAATCACAACTTTATGTACACCGTGGACCAGACTTTCAGTTACCACAGTCAGAAATTCATAGATGTATGCCCGAAATTGTCTGCGCATGCTCACAGTATCAAAATCAGAGGCGGGAAGTTTAAACAGTTCAAACCTTCCTTAGGCCTTGCAAGGTTGTGATCAGTTTGCTACTGACTCACAAGTTTGCAAACAGATGTCAGATAGTGGTCTAAGGACAGGGACGTTTCACCAAACAAGGCCTTCCATGAGCGATACCACCTGTAGTGTGAAAGGGGTATTACATATGGGTGTATAATGTTGTAACGCTGACCAATCTGGATGGTACAGTTGTATTATAAGGGCAAACAATCTGTAACATACAGGTGTGTCATGTAATAAGGTTTAGCAATTTTAACATAAAGTAATAAGGTTGTGTAATCTCATATTTTAATGTTTGTATATATGTAATGTATATTTATACTAAGGCAAAATCTCTTTGTACTACAGGAGATATTGGTAAAATCCAACTACAAACATGAACCCAAGCTCTCTAGTGACTGACATTCCCCTAACTGAAAGACATAGGGACAGAGATGATCATTTATCAATAGTCCTGAGGTTCTTTAGCCATTTTAAGTGGTCATCCAAGCCACAATGTATCAACCTGTGTTGGAACCTAACCCAGGTAATCTATATGTTTCTGGACAAGTGTGTTGTTCACTAAGCCACAGTGGCAGACGCATTTAATGTTGATATTTATACTCAATAATATATATGCACACTTTTGTCCTTAACTTCAGGACTCAAAGCACTAATTGCATCCTAATTGCCGTACAGTCCACGCTATAGTGACTGTCTAAAAGGTGTACAGTGTAACATGGCTTACAAATTTGTGACACATAGATGCATAATGTATCAGGGCTGACAAATCTATAATATAAAATTTGCATTCAAAGAAACAGCATTTTAAGGATCATGAATACATAGTTTACCTCCAAATTCAACTCCAGGTATGTAAAGTTGGTACTAGTATTAGAAAGTGCCAGTTTTTCTACTACTGTGGTCATCCCTCTGGTATCAAAGTTGTCACAGTCTTTACCAAGCATTAACGTAATATCTTGTGTCATCAGTCCACTTTCATCATCTGTGAAACCTTCCCACCAAACTGTAAGCTCTTCAGTACTTGGTACATACAGAACAGCCTGCAAACGCACAAACACACCTACATACAACAAAACATGCAACCATCAATCTACTCTCTCTTTATCTTAATCTAAATAATAAAATATCGCAGTTATACTTACAGTTTCTAGATTAACCAAGGGCCTTTGACCCAATAGACCATAGCTGTCAATTTGTCTTGTGGCGCTTAATCATAATTCTGACCTTTCACTAGGAAGGTCAACACTCAGGTCAAGTAAGGATACCAATATACTCCAGCTGTTAAAATGACAAGCTGTTAACAACCTGTCAAAGTCTGGAACTCTTTTCCATTTCCCATAAGAACCAGTCCCCTAGTAAAATTTTTTAGAAAACATTTTAGGAACCACCTTTTGACTTCACCTTATCCACTTTATTATTTTGTCCTGACTCACACTAACAACCCTGGATTCTGACCTAGAATGTGTCTTGATTATAGTTTTTGTCAATTCTTTTTAATTTCTGTATGTTCTTCTGTGTGGAAGATGCTGTGCCTGCAAAGCAGTAGATTAGATTAGAAGCGTACCACCTAATAGAACATGGTAAGCCAATCTCACAAATGTCCAGTTCAATTGGACTTACTAAATCTGGTCCAGTGCCAATCTTTCTTTATGTAGGTGGTTTTATCTAAATGATATGTACTACAGAACTCCCAATCACAAACTAACCACATGTCTAAAACCAATCCTTCCCTGAGTAGCTGGTACAGTATGTGATACACATACACATAACACTGAGTTTTTCAAAGCTATCTCACCAAGTCAGATCAAGTCTAATATGTCATTACTTCCCAGATTTAGAGGTGTAGTATCCAACAAATATGCATTACATAATTTCTGATGACTATACCATATAGTCGAATTCTACCTGGTCTTTTGAGATCAATTTGAGACTGGACTTTTGGATTTTTACCTGGACTTTTGAGATCTACCTAGACTTTTGAGATTTTTTTCTCTCTACAGTAACCCAATCAGCTCAATCATTCACTCTCACAGTAATATAACTACCACTTCTACCACTCTCTCACGCTATAGAAAAACTAAGGAACTGTCTAAATGATATTCGACCACTCTCACTCTACAAAAACTAAAGAACTGGCTAAATAACATTCAAAATTTTATGCTCACAAACAAATTAAAACTAAACCCTGACGAAACTGAGTTTATTCTGATAGGCTCCAAAAACAACCGTAAACAACTCCTTCCTCACTTTCCAAACAATATTCTTGGTAATCAGGTCTCACCAGTACAAAGTGTCAGGAATTTCGGAGTAGTGTTTGATTTCAATTTCACTTCTCAGACCATGTGTCACAGGTCATAAAGTTCACCAGAGTTCATGCGAGAGACCTCTTCAGAATTTGTTCCCTTCTAGACCTTAAAACATTAGTTCCTTTAGCAAATGCTTTGGTGTGCAGCAGATTGGACTATTGTAATTCCCTGTTCTTATCACTCAGTGACTTTAAGTTAGATAGATTGCAGTAAGTCCAAAACTCCCTCTGCAGGATTGTCACCCATTTCTCTAAATTCTCTCACATTACCCCTCAACTGAAAAAACTCCATCGGCTCCCAGTCAGGTACATGGTACAATTTAAAATAGGCCCTATTACATACAAAATTCTCAACCAGGGTCAACCAGTTTACCTAAGAGAATTAATCCTACACCTCTTTCATAAATACAAGGTGAAGTACCCCCAAACTTAAGTTCCTTCACACCCCCGCTTTAGACCGTAAAGTTCATAAATCAATCAAACACTTTTCTTATTCCTTCAGTTACTACGCCCCAGGTTCTTTGGAACTACTTCCCCTTCCAAATAAGAAATAGCCCATTTGTCACATCTTTTAGGAAGTACCTCAAAACCCACCTCTTCAATTCCAGTTTCTCAACTTAGTCGCCTTCCCTCTTGGTCACACCCACAACTTTGGATTACTGACCTTGAACATCTCTGACTCACCTTATGATAAATTATTTTTGTTAAGCTAGCACACTGAGTTCCCCTTTGTGGGGAAGATATTATGCCTGCAAAGCAGTAGATTAGATTAGATCAAGGAACAGAGAGAGAAAGCCAGGGTGATATTTAGACTAAGGTGGGCATGCCTTGGTGTGGAAGAACGTTTAAGCTTCCTTCTGTATGAGGCAATAGAGAGGGACACAAAGATCTCATCAGGAACAGAAATCCAAACAGTGGGGGCATGAAAATAAAAGCTATAGCCAAACTGTTTTACTGAGTTTTGAGTAGATGTAACTTTGGTACAACAAGGAAATTACCAACAAAATACTTTGAGCAAAATACTTTGGATAAACCAGTGTGAAGAAACTTGTAAAAAAAAACGGGGCTGTTTTAAGCACTGAGCAATGTTTGACAGTGAGCCCATTTTAATTTCTGAAGAACAGGAGTTAGATTATACAATTCTAGCCATGTTATTTTGGATACATTGTGACTTATATAGACTGAACTTAGAGAGACTAATGAAAAATGAATTAAAGAAATTCAACTGACTACTGACAAGAGAATTGGCCCCAAATATAGAAGCATCATGAGTCAGAAAACTGACAAACATGTGTTAAGTCCCTTATTGGCATAAAAAAGCTTTTTACAGACACTGAAGATTCTTAAGACAAGGAAAAAATCAGTCGATCCACACACCCAAGTTTTTGACTTAATCACCTAGGCAAAGAGGACTACCCAAGATGTCGGGAAATATGCTTTCCACTTATTAATCTGTCTCTGAAGCAAAGAGTATAAAGATCTAGATCTGGCCAAATGCCAAACTAGTAAGAGGTATGGTGTTCAATATATATGTATCACTTTGCAGAATTTCTGAAAATTCTCAAACCAATCAGATGCCAACCCTTCTCAATGTAGGTGCTACTTGTTGTAATTAACATATATCACATTTACAGAACAAATGAAAACTATTTTACCAAGTCTAGATCAGGACCAATACCAATCCTTCCCGCAGTAGGAGGTGTAGTATCCACTCCAAATCCCACACTAATTATTGCACAAGTGCCTGATTCATCCAAAGCCACCACAAAGGCTATGTAGGATCCACCCTGATCCAGGGAAAGGTTGGACAACTGGATAAAGGTGTTTAGCCCCGCTCCAGTCAGAGGATACACATCAAACATGGAGGTAAAGTTTTCTGAAATCTGTACCGTGGTGCCATCAACTTCAAACTATGAAAATAATACACAAACTCAATCTAAAAGAAAGAATACCTTTGACATTGAAGCTAAATACAGTCAAGCAACAAAGATTGGACTTATTATACATGAAATAAAGGGCAGAATTTATGTAAAATCTGCACTGTTATGCCATCCATTTTAATGTGAAAAGCTAGCTGAATAAAAATCAAGGGATCACCAACTTCATACATGTTAAACTTAGAGGTAGGGTAAAATATTGACTGTATTGCCAATCAATTTCAATCTGTGAAAAGATTTAACTAACTCTAATGGATGTAGTGACACATTATGTGTCAAATATGAAGGAAAAGACGTCTGACAAAAGACCCCACATATGTACATTCCAGACCATAATTATGATATTATAAACAACAGTTTATAATCACAGTTCAGGCCTTTCATATGTAAAAGTTAAACAGCTGTATTAATATGTTTTGAAAATGGCCAAGACTCATAAATATATACATCTGATGTGGAAACTTGTCTTTTAAGACACTGCTACATGCATATGAAATTAACTTATCTCTAATTCAAATGGGCTTTTGTTGTTCTTATTTGCTTACATGTCTGGTACTAGGTTACTCAGAATTGTTTTTTTTTTTTTTTTTTTGGGGGGGGGGGAGATTATTAGAGAGAAGAGGTACTAAGTATCAGATAATTTACAGTATGTTAAATTACCATGTTTGTGCAATCTAAAATCTCTTCCATGTCAGTAAACCCATTCTTCAGTCCAACATAATAATATAAGATGGGGACAGCAAACTTAAAGGCAGACCAAGAGTAAGACACTTCATCAGTGGTGGTGAAATACCTAAACAAAAAAAAAATGCATATTCTAAACTCTACTATTTTATTCTACTCTGTGTCTTTCATAGGGCTTAATCCCTACACAAAGGCAGACTCTTATGCACAACAACCAAAATGATTCTGTTCTGATATGAATATTCTGTTGGTATTCTTTTTATCGTTTTTTAGAAATTACAAAATTGATAATAAGATTTATAAACTATTTACTGAGAATGCAATTCTGTCATTGCTTTCCAGTAACTGATACTTAATCAAACATGTAAAAAAACATGTAAATTTTGGAGAAATAAATTTGATTTTCTGAAACCCTTCAATTAGTACAAATTTTTATTCGAACATGTATCTAGCAAGGGCAATCACCACAGAGTTGCAGACTGGGTAAGAAACTTTGGGATGGTTTTAGTTCAAAATACGGCAGTTTATTCTAGACTGTAAGATTCTCTAAAGCAAAACTATGATGAAAATGTTGCTATATTTATGGGGATATTGACAAAACATAGAAACCTCCAAGAATCTTTTATCAGATCTACCATGTCTTGTGTTATAAATTTTGCTTACAGGAAGAAAGCAGAAGAGGACTGCAATAGCTTACAAATATGGAGAGGCTGAACCAGCATGGGTTATAATGGATAATTATAAAGTCATTCATTTTATTTATCTTTTTAGTGACATACAACCCAGTAAACATTTTGGTGTTTTAAAAACATTTCAAAGGAAATGTTTGGCAAAGGTTAAAAAATGATGGGTATGAAAACCATTCATAATAGAATGTTTTTACCGTTTATCAAACATCTAATGACAAATGTTAGAAAAACGTTTTTACAAATGAACATAATAAAGTCTGAATAATAATGGGGTCACAGGTCAAATTCAACATCTTTTTAAGGTTGCTCATTAATGAAAATATTATTTTTATGTCTAAATTGTAAGATAGTGGCTTAAAAATTAGGGCAAGTTTTGACAAAGTCCTCTAAAATCCCCTATTATTGCTCACCGCCATCTTAGTTTGGACATGTTTGAAGGTAAAGGTTTTATAAGCATTATGAAAATAGGGGTTTATATACGTTTTGAAAGAATGTTTTTAAAACATTTGATAGAAAACATTTCAAGAACGTTTTAAGATGATGAGTATGATGAACATTTTCAGAGCAACCATTTACTCAACAAAAGTTGATTAAACATTTTATGGGTACTGTTTATCAAAAATTTCATGATGAATGTTTGAAAACCATTTCCAGCATAACCTTCATTTCTTCAGCTAATTTATAAATGTTTAAAAACGTTTCAAGTCAAACCTAGCTTCTAGAGTTATTTTATAAACGTTTAATAAACATTTTCAGTAAAAATCGTTATTATAGAGAATGTTTATAAAACATTTTTTAAACATTACACTGGAAACATTTCCAAGTAAACACTTAGAAAACCATATGACAGGTTTAAATAGGTTTTAAAAACATTTTGTAAACGTTTAAACCATTTAAAAATGTTTCTAATGTTCACTGGGAAAGGGTACAGGAATTAAACATTTTACCAGGACATCATTGTCCATACAATTTATAGTTCTTACACCAACACAACAATAAGAAAGGGAAGTAGAAAGTGTTTTGGTAGCTAGAAAATTCAAATATTCTCCTAAAAACCTATATATTATTCAGATGTTCTGGACAAAAGAAGAGAAAGCAAACTCCATCTATTCCTAAGTTTTGGTCGGTAAGGGAGATAATTGCCAGATATTGCTGTTCCTCATATTTTTGTTTGAAAATTTTTGAAATGCAGTGAAAGTGAGAGGAGTGTTATTCACCAATGCTTTGTAGATGTACAGTTTAGCTAACAAGAATATGATTCCAAGTTGTTTTTTATCAATAAGTCCCAGGAGCACTGTTTAACATTAATACCAAAAGATAAATCCACACTTTCTTGAACCCACTGCTTGATTTTTTGCCAGAATTCATGCTGAAAAGAGCACTGGACAAATACATGGGAGTATTGGTACAGAAGCGACACAAATTATCGTTTGATTTTTTAATCTTAAACAAGAGAGTTTTGTTCCTAATATTCACAAAACTTATCTCAAACAATAGAAAGAAATGAAGTTGACTTGTATCAGTGAGTAACTTGTAGAAATCTTTACTTCCTTTTCTGGATTTTGTCAAAATTTCTATGGTGATCAGCCATACAGATTTGATAATTGGATCTTGTAGATGTATACTAAATTTTTTTTCAAATGAGCTTTTACATGGTGATAATTTAGAAAATTAGTCCTTATTTTTAAAGTTCTTTTCAGGTCTTCTAAAGAAAGCAATTTACATTTACAAAGTAGGTCTGCAATAAATATCACACCCCGACTGTACCAATAAGGGGACTTTCGAGATGAATGGATTATACTAAAGAGGGCTATTGAGTACTTTATCATTTTTGTCTATTGAAATGCTATCTATTACTTTGGCCCATGATGGTAAAGTAGTACTCTCCCAAAAGTTGTTGGTGACCTGAGATATTTTCTTTCTCAGTGTAATGAAAAATGTCATAGATTAGGCAAGAATTTTCACCGATAAATCTTCCAGCTACAATTCCTGTTTGAGTTTCAGATACTAAATTATCTAAAGCAAGGGCTGAAGATATAATTTTGTATGCAACTGAAAGTAGTGAAATGCGCCGCCAATTTTCAACAGCATTCTACATTTATTTCCTTTGGGTATACGTGAAATGACACATTGTGTCACAAGATAATTGTCATGTTCCCCATTTTATAGAAAATGTTGTGTCCTTCTAAGACAAAATATTTTGGCTTATTCCAAAACAACTTGAAGGATTTTACAGGAAATCCATCTATGCCTGGGACTTTTAATGTTTTTCATATTATGATGGGCTTTTGAAATTCAGGCAATGATAGTTCGCATTCTAATCAATCTGACTTCCCTGTATTTTGTTTTGGGCATGTAGAATTTTCCAGTACGTTGGCCAATTCTCGATCACTTATTTTTGTTGATTTAGCAAATAGGTGCTCATGAAATTTTTTTACTTCATTTGGTATGCTCTTTTCTTCAGTTAAGATTTGGCCATCTTGTTTTTCTAAAAGTTTCACGGTTTTCTCTATATAGTTTTTATTTTCTAATGATGTCAAATACATGTTTCTCACTATCTTTTAGCCAGTTTCCCTCAAGCATATCTCTGGATTTTGTTTTCTCTAATGTTTTGCAGTTCTTGCTTTTTATCATAAAGTTTTTAATACTACCTGGGAAACAATTTTTCTCTAAATAGTCAATATCAGTTTCCATTTTAAGTTCAAGTTCATTTGACTGTTTTTAAGAACACTTGCAAATTTTATTGTTTCTCCTTCAATTTTGAGTAATAAAATTTCAAGAAAGGTATCATCAGCTATAATAAACTAAAGCTCAGAATTAGGAAGAGAAGCAACATTAATGGGCTTGTAGACCACAGTTGAATATAATATGGCATGTTCTCCTGTTTACTTCAAAACTTTGTAGCAAACTCAATTTGGACCCCAAAAAATTCAAGGTCAGGTTATGCAAGTCGAAGTTCAGATTCAGGTAATGTAGGTCCAGGTAATTCAGGTAATGCAGATGTAGGTAATTCAGATAATGCAGGTCCAGGTTAGTCAGGCAAATCAGGTTAAGTTATTCATGTCCAGGGTTTATAAGAAATAGTCTGTTACTATGTCAAAATTAGGTCAATGAAAGCAGCCAATGAAAGGAAGGGTGTTCCACTGAAGCTCAGAGCTCTGGAGCTGAGCATACTCTCACTTTTAACTTTCAACTTTTAGTTTTGGCCTTCTGTCTAAATTCCAAATTCAATGCAACTTGGGGTCTGATAATGGACTTATGATTCTGTTATTGAGCTGAGTTAATGAAGATATAGAGCCTAACATCTACCTATTACTCTATTGTGCTACACCCTGTAACCCTTGATGGTAAAGCAAAGTGCAATAATAATACTTTGCAATCACAGCCGAATTTTCCAGAATAATTACCAATAAATTAGCTACCAAGAAATACTGTAAAATTAACACAAACATTGCACCAATATTAATATTTTAAATTTGTCTAAAATTTGTCTTGAAACCAAAAGTAGAGGCCAGGGTTAAAACAAACTGAAATACCCTGTGCTCATGCTACAAATGTAATAACAGGGCCAAAAATCTTATAATCTACAGACACGGGTTGCAAAGCCATTAGTAGGACACTGACATCAGACCTCTGAAACAATCAGAAACACAAGTAGTGCACACTGCAAGGGTAGACTCCTTGTTGGAAGTGCAAGTTAAATGAAATTCCAGTGACACACACAAAAAAGTGATCTCTATAAATGTGCCCTCTCTGTAGCTCACACTTCGAAACTTACTCATTGATGCTAATCTCTCCCAAAGCGACAATATCACCTCCATAGCCAACCCGAATTCCATTGGATGTCACCTCAACCATGGTTGTGGACAAGCTATAAGCTCTCACAGTCCAATAGTAGTAGGAAGTCTTGGCTTTCAACTCCAAGTGATAAAATGACCATGTCTTGTTCAGACCCACATTTGTAAAAGACTTGATGTTATTTCTTGTACTGGGAAATCGTCTGTCGGTACCAATGGCAACCTCGTAATGGCTGATCTCTTGATTTGGGCCAATATCTGATGAAACAGTGTCTGTTAGCAAAAGATATAAAAATACAGCTTTGCATTACAAGAAAGCAACAGGTTTAATTTAAAGAAATAACTTGAGCAGTATTGGACTGTAAAATTATATTTGTTGCTTTCTTATGCAAAGCAGAATAAATTTCTTTTCATCAGAGTATTTATTACTGCCAGTTTTAGATCTAAATGGTCTTTTCACAGGAAACACTCAACATACAGAAAGGCATCTTCTTGCAGTGACACTGATTTGTTGTAGCTTGCATGTACTTCCTGTTTGCGTAGCTTTATGATATTTGCTCAATTACAGGATGAAGCACTACCTCATCAATTCTGTTAATCTGATAAACTTGAAAATTTTAATTACTTAAATGTAGCTTTTATAAGCTACAAGCTTACCATGTTTGACTGAGTGCTTTATTCGGAGGTCACGACTCCAGCCAATGATTATGAAAACTAACCGTTTGGATTTGGCCGAGTCCGTGGTTTAGTATGTACCCTAGCAGTTGTTCAGTGAATAGTCCTTCTTCTCTCGTGGTAATTTAGTCCATACCCCCTCAGCTGGAATACAACGGGGAGGTAGGGTGGGACTTTCCTCAGTCCCACATGGTAAGCTTGTAGCTTATAAAAGCTACATTTATGTAATTAAAATTTTCAATTTTATTGCGCGACAATAGCTTACCATGTGGGATTGAGTGCTGAATTCAACCGCCCGGTGGCGGGATTACAGCTGAGACTGGAGAAAACATAGTTATTTTTTTTGAATTCAGCATTACCAGATATCCAAATATTTTATCAAACATTGTTCAAAATGCCAGTCTAAGTCCCTATTACAGCACCCCAACTTTAAGGTTGGGTCTGTAAGTAGCCAAAAAACAAAACTGAGTGAATGACAGTACGAATACTGTCTAGATGTTCTGAGAGAAGAGAGTGCAGCCAAGCTCACTCACGGAGAGTCCATAAGGGCATCACTTCTAAAATACAGCCCTAGGCCTAAATCACATTACATTTGCCATCCACAAATGAGATTGAGGTACATAGAATAATGGAATACATTATATAGATAAGAATATAAAAAGACCTTACCGTGAACATCTGGATAGGTGACTGATACCTAGACCCTGGGAAAGACTCCTCAAGACTTGGTTGCAGCTGGCATGCCCCCCTTCTTTTCTTCCCGAAGATGAGGATGCTGAGGGGAAGGGTCTAGGACTTGTTGTACCGCTACTACTAGTCCCAGATACATATTGTTGTCGTTGTCTGACCAAGTAAGGTCTTTTAGGTAAAAGTTGGTAAACGTATTGTGAGCTTTCCAGTGACACGCTCGCATGATTTGGTCCACCAATACCCCACCGTAAAAGGCCTTAGAGGCCGCAAAGCCCTTAATGTCATGCGCTTTGACTTGGACCAAGTCCAAGGCTTGTTGGTCTGCTTGTTTGTAACAAAGTAAAATGGTTTGTTTCAACCAGGAAGAGAGTGTCGCGGGTCCTTTTCTTAAAGGAGATGAAGAGGACGGATCGGAAACCTCTTAGGTCCTTGGTTTGATCCAAATAGTCAAATCCTCAGGGCCTGTACCGGACACAGGGTCCTGTCTTCTTTGAATTGTCTATCTACAAGGGTAGTCGAAGCAGGAATAGTCACCGGAGCCATGCTTTGAGAACCTTCTCTTGCTAGCTGGTTTTTGGCTATAAAATCGGAAGAAGGGCCTAGATTAGTCACTTTGTTTGCAACCCAGGCATGGATTTCGCTGCGGTGCTTGCAGGAGGCCAAAGCCAGCAAGAAAGGAGTTTTGAGGGTAAGATACAGGTACATGAAAAAATCTGAGATTTTTTGCACAGATGGAGTGGAGAAATCCACCAAATTTTCTCTGCACCATTTTTCAAATAGGGCCCACTTTGCCTTGTAGATGGTCCTTGTTGATGACCGCTGAGGGGCAGAAATTCTCTCTGCCACCTCCACAGAGAAGCCTTGTTCTTGGAGTTGTCCACACCTAGACACCAGGCATGGAGGTTGAGATGTTGGGGATTGCTGTGGAACACGTAATTGTGGGACTGTTTCAGTAGTGTTGTTCAGATCGGGAGTTGCAGTGAGATCTCTGTTGAGAGCTGCACTAGGTCCCAAAACCAGGGAATCCATGGCCTGCCTGGGGCTATTACTATGATCCGGCATGGGTCAGGATTTTTTGGATCACCCTGTGAAGGAGAGCTGTTGGAGGGTAAGCATAGGCAGTGAGACCCGTCTAGTTTATGTTCAGAGCATCTATGTCCCAGGCCTTTGGGTCTTGGATAGGAGACACCTATAGAGGGAGTCTGTGGTTCAGATGAGTGGCAAACAGGTCCACATGCGGAGTGAACCACTTTTAGCAGATTTGTTTGAACACCTGTGGATGCAGTGACCATTCTGTTGATTGCACCTGGTTGAACCTGGACAGGAGGTCGGCCATCACATTCAGACACCCTGGAATGTGTCTGGCTTTCAATGTTATGTGATAATGATGGCACCACATCATGATCTTCCACAGGAGCGCACACATCTGAGTGAGTGAGTCCCTCCTTGTTTGTTTATGTAGGCTACCACTGTTGAGGTGTCCGTTGTAACTAGAACTGTTTGGTCCTGGCACTGGTCCTTGAATCTTCAGTGAGACCGCCTTCAACTGTAGTACGTTTATGTGTAGCCTGTTTTTCCTGATCTGACCACAGACCCTTTGTAGAAGTTTGATCTAAGTGAGTGCCCCAACCTTCGTTTGAGGTGTCTGTAAAGAGTTGGATATTGTTGTCTTTGGGACGAAGGTCTGCGCCTTTCATCATGTTCGCAGGATTCTGCCACCAGTCTAGATGTGCAGAAATCATTTCTGTCCAAGGAAGGAGGCTGTCCAGCGACTGAGGATATCTCCAGTGCTCCTTGAGATGAAACTGAAAGGGCCTCATGTGAAGGCGTCCCTCCGGGACCATCTTCTCCGTTAAGGCGAGCAACCCAATTAGCTACATCAAACATCTTGCAGTCAAAACATGTTTTGACTTGAGCCGTAGGATCAAATCCTGAAGTTTGAGATATCTCTCTGGAGTGGGTTTTACAACACCTAAATAGGTTTCAATTCTGACTTTTCCTGATTTATGATCCATCCCAAGGACTGGGTTAGATCTACCACTGCCTGAGTGTTCACTTGGGCTTCCTCTTAAGACTGGGACCTGATCAGCCAGTCGTCCAGGTATTGGTGAAGTCTGAGACCTCTGGATTAGCTTGACTTCCTTTACAATCATTGTAAAGACCTGGGGAGCTGTGGCCAGCCCAATGAGGAAGGATGTGAACTGGAACTCCTGAGATCTGTGCCAAAAACTTAGGTATTTCCTTGAGTTTGGGTGGATGGGGATAGGAAGGTAGGCGTCCGATAGATCTATCGACGATACCCACTCCCCTGGAATCAGGGAGGTCCTGATGGACTCTGGAGTTTCCATTTTGAACTTTTCTATGTGTAGAAAAGTGTTGAGCCTGCTTTAGTCTATTGCCGGCCTCCACCATTGGTGAGGTTTGGGGACAAGAAACAGGCCACTGTAAAACCCGAGAGATTTTACATTTTCCACCCTTTCGATTGCGTTCTTTGACAGCAGAGACTGGATGCAGTCGGCCAGAGCTTGGTCTTTTGGAAGGGCCTTGTATTCTGATACAATCAGAGGAAATCTGACCAAGTTTGGTTTTGAGAGGAATGGCACAATGTAGCCATTGGTGATAATTGTTTAACACGTTTGAGGAACACTTGTTTGTTTGCCAGTCTCTGCTGAAAGAATGGAGGTGACCTCCTACTGGTGGACTGAGGGAGGCTTTCGGGGAGTCATTGGGAGCAGAGGTTTCCACGCCCTCGTCCCCTGTTGTGGGGTCGAAAATTTGGTTTTCCTATGCCAGAGGAAAACGATTGGTTACTGCTTTGTAAGAAATTGCCCCATAGGGGTGTCTCCTGTAGGAGCCTCTTTTCCTGCTGTGGTGGGGACCACAAAAAGGCTTGTTTTGATAGGGTCTAAAGCCCTGAGTGTTTTTAGAAGTGCCTTTTTTAAGCAGGAAGTCCTCTCCATCTTTGACTAATTGAGACTTGAAAAGAGGAGTTGGCCAGAAGGGCGAGTTCCTCAATTCTTGACTTCTCGACATTTCGGCCTCTCTTCGCAGAAGGCCGGTGTTGCCCATGGTGTATAGTTCCCTCTGGAGGATGTGAGCTACTGATTTGCTAAGGCAGGCTAGGGCTCTTTGTTGGATGAGAATCCTTTTCTCCATGAGTTCAAAGTAGTCACAGGCGCTTTCATAGCCCCGTCTGATGGCCCTTTCAGGGTCGTAACCCTTCAAGATTTGGGCTTTGGCCTTTTTGATAGTAGCCTTGGCACTGTGAAGGCCCTTCTCCAAAACAGAGTTACATGAAGAAGCAGTTCTAGCAAAAGTAGCTGTGAAATTGATAGTGGGGAGGTTCTGCCTAGCCTGATGTTCGAGTTCCTTGAAAACTTGTAGCGGAACCTTCGCCACAGGGGCCCCAGAGGGCTTAGGAGAAATACAGATTTTCGCAAAATCTGTATTAAGTTCTTGAAGTTTATCTTCAAAGCAAGGCTGTCCCACCTTGTAGTACTTGGCTGCTGAAGCTGGGGGTTTGATATATTTACCCTCAGGTAAATTAGAGGCTAAGAAATCTTGCTCAAACTTCTCAAAGGCATCTTTGAGAATAGGGTTTAAAGGGAGCATAGCAGAAGGGCCTCTAGGCCTTAGCTCCTGTTGGCCTTTCTCGTGGTCCAGGCCTAGCACAGTAGTAGAGGACCCAGGCAAAGTTTCCCTGGGGTCAGGGAGGTCAAGAATTTGCCTGAAAGTTTCAACTTCCTCTGTGTACTGGGAAGGTAGATCACTCATATCCACCTCTCTACAAAACACTGGATCCCTTGCCAGATTCTCTGCACATCGGACAATAGTTGTGTAGGTCAAAGGGGAAGCAGAAATGCCTGCATTTTGAAGATCTGTGTTTGGAACTAGCTTAGTGGGAAGATATTTTAATGCAATAAAATATCAGTAATATATTCCGATACGAACTCGGAAAAGAAAATTCACCAACAAACAGATCTGGAGGGTACACTGGATGAAAATACATTCAAGGCAAGCTTGAAAGATGTTAGAAACAATAATATAAGCAAGAGGAGATGTGTAAACTCCAACGTGTTGGTGAAAAACAGAAATTATTGAGAATTAAATCTGAGCAGAAGCGTGGGAGAACTCACAAAAACGTAATTATCTCAAGAAATACTGAATGAGTGATTCCCGAAATTACACAGAATGTGCTATACAATAAAATAAAGCAAATGTTGAAAAAGAAACATCCAACAATATGTAGAGAAATCAGTAAAATATTGAGGTATTCTGTAAACGACTTTCCAATATGACGGCCAACGAGAGAAGAAGGACTATTCACCGAATGACACTGCTAGGGTACATACTAAACCACGGACTCGGCCAAATCCAAACGGTTATTTTTCTTAATCGTTGGCTGAAGTCGCGGCCTCTAACTAAAGCACTCAGTCCCACATGGTAAGCTATTGTAGCGCAATAAAATTTACTGACCTGGTCAAAACTATTCCCAAGGCCTAGACAATAAATGTTATGAAAGTTTGATTTCTACATTATTACAGTATTATCCCAAAAACTTATTTTAAGACAAACAATAAATTTCTGAATGATACCCTGAAAACTTTACCAGAAAACTTTTCAGGTCTACTAGACCTTCAACTCAATAATATTACAGGAGCGTAATTAAAGTTACCAGCTTGTGTTTTGGTGTAGGTTACATCAACATTGAGTCTAAAATATGACCAAGATAAATAGTTATTTTCCATAAATAGTTTATTTTCTATAATGGCATGAATGTCTGTTGTGATGGCCCAAATCCCAAAATAATTTTGGCAATTAAAGAAAAAATATAATAAGAGTTTTATCAACTATACGGACCTACAACTCGGGAAAGATATAAGTGTGTGAGAATAGCTCACCATCATTATAATCAGAGAAACTTTGGGGATCTTTGTCTGATCCAAATCCACCCCAGTTTGCAGAGAGAGTGTCCACAGGTGCCTGGAAGTTTAAGTCCACCCCAGGTATTTTTCCATCTCGAACGTCCCCAGGGATTAAGGGCTCCAGTTGTATCTTGACTCCATCGGAGTGAATGGAATAAGAATGATCCAAGACATTGGTGACTCGCAACTCAACAAAGAAAGATTCTCCATCATTGAGGATAATGCCATCTTCTTCAGCGTAAAGGGTATCTGAAGTATGTTTACTTTGAATAGTTCATAATGTGCCAAACTGATTTGACAATACCTTATCACAAAATAATTGAAATAAAACCCAAAATCTGAAGACATTGTAAACTTTTTATCTTGTAGTATTGTCGATTTTGGTGTATTTTTTGTCAAAACTGCCATGTTTTCGTTGGATAAACTTCACTTCCTGAAACTGATTGAGGATGTGTTACATAAAATAGCCAGTCTTGGCAGGCAAGAACCCCAGCCCGCAGGTCCAGCTAATGGCCAACAACATTGATATTTGGGAAAATCTTAGGAACAACTTCTGTGGTAAGAAGTATAGAGAACCCATGAGATGTTCAAAAGATTCACAGGCCATGATTTCTTACAAGTAGTTTTCATATTTTGAAGCCCTAGAAACAATTACAAGGGAGATTTAAGGCCTTTTTGATATGATGACCCATCTAAGATGTAATACCCATCAAAGATGTAATATGGCAGCCATTTTGTTTTCAAAACAAGGACACAATTACTCCAAGGCAAGCTTTTCTATCCATTTACATTTTGTGCAAATATGATGAAGCTAGCTGCAATATTGTAGGTTACAGAAAATATCACAGATTTTAGAACAAACATTGAGACCACAAATTTTGAAAGTGTTGTCACAGGATACCCCCAAAACCCCAATCAGCTCTAGATCCTCTTGGGCTAAACATATCCTAAATTTTTGGTGAAAATCCATGCATGAGGTTTAGGCTGTGAACACCCACAAACTTTAAGACCTGAAAAACTTAAAAGCGTTGGCATGGCAACAGTGGTACCTGCATAACCCCCAAATCCTAATCAGCTCTATATCCACCTGAAGTAAACATATCGTGAAAATTTGGTGGAAATCCATGAAGGATTTTAGGCTGAGGAAAAACCACAAACTTTCAGACCTGAAAATATTAAAAGTGTTGCATTGGCAACAGTTGTTACCAGATACCCCCCCCCCCCCCAAAACCTAATCAGCTCTAGATCCTCTTGGGATATACATATCCTGAAAATTTTGTGAAAATCTGTGCAATGGTTTAGGGTGTGGAATACCCTAATTATCTTATTACTTTAAGACCCAAAAATCTTGAAAGTGTTGCCATGGTAACAGTTGTTACTAGATACACCCAAAACCTAATCAGCTCTAGATCCTTTTAGGGTAAACATATCCTGAAAATTTGGTGAAAATCCATGCAGTCGTTTAGGCTGTCGAACACCCACAGATCTTAAGACCCGAAAATCAAAAAGTGTTGCCATGACAACAGTTGTTATCGGATACCCCCACAACCTAATCAGGTCTAGATCCTTTTAGGGTAAACATATCCTGAAAATTGGGTAAAAATCCGTGCAGGGGTTTAGGTTGTTGAACACCCACAGATCTTAAAACCTGAAAATCAACAAGTGTTGCCATGGTAACAGTTGTTACCAGATACCCCTCAAAACCTAATCAGCTGTAGATCCTCATTCCCTGAAAATATGGGACACCCACAAACTATAAATAAACAACCAAATATCTTTAAAGTGTTGCAATGGTAACAATTGTTACTAGATACCCCCTAAAACCTAAACAGGTCCAGATCCTTTTGAGGTAAACATATTCTGAAAATTCAATGAAAATCCGTGCAAGGGTTTAGATACCCCCAAAACCTGATCAGCTCTAGATCCTTTTAGGGTAAATATATCCTGAATATTTGGAGAAAATCTGTGCAGTACTGTCGAACACCCACAGATCTTAAGACCCAAAAATCAAAAAGTGTTGCTATGGCAACAGTTGTTATCAGATACCCCATAACCTGATCAGCTCTAGATCCTCTTGTAATAAACATTTCCTGAAAATTAGGTAAAAATCCGCACAGGTGATCTGTGGAACACCCACAAACTTTAAGACCCAGAAAACTAAAAAGTGTTGCCATGGTAACAGTTGTTACTGGATACCCCATAAAACCTAATCAGCTCTACATCCTTTTGGAGTAGATATATCCTGAAAATTTGGTGAAAATCAGTGCAGGGGTTTATTTTGTGGAACACCCAACACTTTAAGACCAGAAAATTTTTAAAATGTTGCCATGGCAACAGTTGTCACACGATTCCCCCCAAAACCTTACCAGCTCTAGATCCTCTTGGTGTAAGCATCTCCCAAAAATTTGCTAAAAATCCGCGCAGGGGTTTAGGCTGTGGAACAACCACAAGTTGTAACCCCAGTCTTAAGGGGCTCAGGTTAAAAACTCTTTTGGTGTCCCAGATTCAGAGTTTTAGTAAAGAATATTATACCCCCGATATCAGACAATATTAAAATATTTTTTACATTCAATATTGGTGTCCACACACCCAAACTGTGTATCAACTACTCAACACTTTGTTACTGTACCTAATGCTAGTGCTTCAGTTGGTGCAGCAATGGTGCCATCAAATTGGTGAATAGTCCAGTTCAGGGAGATGGCAGGGCAGGGGTCTCCCATCAAGTCATAGTGCATGTAAAGACGGGAATTGTCAGACTGGTAATCACTGTGAGAAAAAACATCAGAGATTTTGGTTTCCTAGTATATAAAAATCATAAAAGATTTGGATGTGTAAAGGACAAACAATAGAGTAAGAAATCTAAAATTGGACACATATCTGAAATTTGTCGCATTTGGAAATACTAATAAAAATAACTAGACATTGCGTCTCGACGCAGTGTATCCCCGGACAGGACATAGTTAAGGCATGAATGTGTCAGGCTTGAACCTGTTTCCTGGAGCACCAGGTCAGGATTCTCCATAGTACCAGATTACTTCCAAAAGCGAATCACTAGTTCTTTCACTTATATCTGTCTTTAAAAATTACATTTCATGGATCCAGAAGATCCATATAGTGATCCGGATCAATTCAATCATTTCATCCTTTTACCTTTTCAGACATATTCTAAAAATTTCATCAAAATCCGTCCATAAGTTTTTGAGTTATCTTGTACACAAACACATCTGGCAGCCAAATTACATTTCATGGATCCAGAAGATCCAGATAGTGGTCCAGATCACTCGCAAAATTGAATCATTTCTTTCTTTTACCACTTCTTCCTTTTACCATTTCTAACATATCCTAAAAATATCATCAAAATTTATCCTAAAATTATGTTGCAGCCTGGATCCAGATGATCCAGACAGTGATCCAGATCACTCCAAAAATCTAATCACTTGTTCCTTGTACCATTTAGGTCATTTGCTGAAAATGTCATCACAATCCATCCATAACTTTTTGAGGTATCTGTCTTTAAAATTTACATTTCATGGATCCAGAAGATCCATATAGTGATCCGGATCACTTCCAAAATTTAACCATTTTATCCTTTTACCTTTCCAGACATATCCTGAAAATTTCATCAAAATCCGTCCATAAGTTTTTGAGCTATCTTGTACACAAACACATCTGGCAGCCTGGATCCAGATGATCCAGACAGTGATCCAGATCACCCCCAAAATCTAATCACTTGTTCCTCGCCCCATTAAGGACATTTCCTGAAACTTTCATCAAAATGAACCCATAAGTTTTTGAGTTATCTGTCTTTAAAAATTAAATTTCATGGATCGAGAAGATGCAGAGAGTGATCTGGATCACTCCCAAAATTTAATCATATCTTCCTTTTACCATTTTGGACATAACCTGAAAATTTTATCAAAAGTTTTTGAGTTATCTTGTTCACAAACAAACAAACAAATAGAGGGCCAAAAATGACCCTCGGTCAGGTGCTTTGGCAGTCAGTGGATGACCTTCAATGAAGAGCTTCAAGGTGAAATTTCTGCATACTTACAGAGGACATATATATGTATTATATATACCAGCCATAGGATGATCTAACTGTATATGAGAACTGGGCCAAAATGTGAAGAAATGGCCAAAATCTGACCTATAAGAGGCCACCAGTGACCTTGAGATTGAAGGTCGAAGATCGAGGATAATGACTTCACTTTTGTACAGGAACATTGGTTGTTTGAAAATCAGTTTGACTCTTATAAAACAGATTTAAACAAATGTGGTGGACACTGTGTTTCAGGTATGTCAGGAAAAGACTTTCTCCAAGGCAGACCATACGGAGGCTGTGCTATACTATGGAAAAATTACATTTTATTAGACATTAAGCCTGTTGCATTAGACTCTTCTTGTGCATGTGCAGTAAAATTTTCTCTTAAAAATGAGCTATTTCTTGTGTGTAATATATATATGCCAGTCTGCTCTTCTAGTAATGAGGATTATGTTGAAATTTTAAATAAGTTAAAGGCTTTGAGAATAATTCATGACCCAGACTATCTAGTTATTGGAGGGGATTTCAATGTAGATTTGAATAAGCACAGTAGCTTACAAGGTATATTGCAAGATTTTTTGTGTGAGCAGAGCTCAAAGAGTTGCCATGATTTTAATACATGTGATATCAAACATACTTTTGAAAGTAAATGTAATAGTGCCAAATCATTTATTGATTATTGTGTAATTTTGTGTAGAAACACAAGTTCTAGAGTGTAAATCTTTAGATGAAGGGGACAATGTGTAATTTTCTAGAAACACAAGTTCTAGAGTGTAAATCTTTAGATGAAGGGGACAATGTGTAATTTTCTAGAAACACAAGTTCTAGAGTGTAAATCTTTAGATGAAGGTGACAATCTTTCAGATCATTTGCCGGTTAAGTTTGTGGCTGATTTGCCTGTAACTTATCAAAAAGAATCTGTTATTGATGACCATTCTAAGGTATTATGGAGTAAAGCATCAGACAATGACATACAGAATTATCAGTATTTAATTGATAGATCATTAAGTAAGACTGACATTCTGTGGAATGCTTTTTGCTGCTCTGGAAGAAATTGCAGCGACCATGCACAAGAACTAGAAAATTTCTATAACAATATAATAGAAGTATGTCTCTCTAGTAGTGACAGAGCAATTCCATGTTCTCAAAAGAGACAAAATGTAATAGCCGGGTGGAGTGAACTTGTTGAACCAGCAAGAAATGAATGTATGTTCTGGCACAATTTATGGAAGGCAAATGGAAGTCCTAGAAATGGAATTGTGTACAATATTAAAGTTAAAACTAGGGCCAAATATCACTATACTCTTAGGAATGTGAAAGCTAAAAAGGAGGCAATAATTTCTGAAAAAGTTGCACAAAGCTTACTTGAAAATCAAAGTAGTAAATTTTGGTCCCAGGTTAAAAAGGTTAAGGGTAAAACTAGTGCTTTCCCAAGTTCAATTGACGGAGTTGTTGGAAGCCAAAGTATTTGTGAACTTTTTGGTGCTAAGTATAGTAGTTTATACAACCGTGTTTCATATAAAGAATTTGATATGGAAAGTATAAAAGCATCTGTAAACAAACAGATTGAGAGTTCCTGTTTCTGTGGCAAATGTTATAATGATCATATGGTGTCAGTGACTAATGTTATATCAGGAGTAAAAAATATGAAACAGGGTAAATATGATGACAACTTGGGTCATTGTTCAGATCATTTAATTAATTTAATTAATACATGGGTATGTATCTTCTGATCTGCTGCTAGCAACAATCATCCCAATTCCCAAAGACAGAAATAAGACCCTCAATTCCTCAGCTAATTACCGAGGCATTGCCCTCAGTAGTATTGTTGGTAAGTTATTTGACATTATAGTACTCAGCAAAAATGAATGTGTCTTTGAAACTAGTGAGTTGCAGTTTGGGTTCAAGTCAAAGCATTCCACTCACCACTGCACATTTGTTCTTAACGAAGTTGTAGATTATTACAAACAGAATGGTTCTGATACATATGTTACTCGACTGTAGTAAAGCCTTTGACAGGGTAAATTACACAAAATTGTTCAGTTTACTGATTGATAAGGGTTTATGTCCAATAACCTTAAGGGTATTAATACATTTGTTTACTAAACAACATGTAAGAGTAAAATGGTGTCAGTCATTCTCTGAAAGTATAAATGTTTCCAATGGTGTTAAACAGGGAGGTATTCTCTCACCTATTTTGTTTGTTGTTTATATGGACATTCTAATGTTAAAACTGAAACAGTCAAAATTGGGTTGCCATATGGGTAACCGTTTCTGTTGTGCACTTGCTTATGCTGACGATGTGTCACTATTATGTCCATCTATGTCTAGTTTGAGAATGATGCTTAGTATCATTGATGAGTTTGGTAAAGAATATGATGTAAGCTTTAACTCTGAAAAATATCAGCTAATAGTTTATAGTGATAGATCAGTTGAAGGAATTCCTCACAATGGAGTGTTTGTCAAATCTCAGCGTTCTGCTAATCATCTAGGAAACATAATTGGCCCCAGAGTTAGTGACAAGTCAATCACTTATGTCTCTGATAAGTTTAGTATTGCATGCAATACTCTTCTAAATACTTTTAGTCAGCTGTCGTATGATGTAAAGTATAAATTGTTTAAATCATACTGCACAACTTTGTATGGTTGCATCCATTGGGATCAAGTATACATGTACAAACATTTTACAAGCAGTGGCGTAAAGGTATAAGGAGAGTTTTTGGTGTGTCGCCAAGAACTCACTGCTATCTGCTTCCATTGTTATGTTCAGATATACCTATTGAAACTCAATTGTGTAAAAGAATTTTAAACTTTTATTGTAAAATACATGAAAGTTCTAATACACTGGAACAACTATGTGGCAGACAGTTATTGCATAACAGTGATAATAATGCTAGTAGGTCACTGGCACATATTGCTGAAAAAGTTGGTAAAAATAAGGAGTATGTAATGAGTCGTGCTGATGAAGTTAGCTCACTGTTGAATGTAAGTAAAGAATACTCAGAAGAAACTCAAAGATTGGTACATTTCATTTTAGATTTGATAGGTATACGAGAATCAGGGTCATCTGATATGGCAAAAGAAGACATCACTGATATTTAGATTATCTTTGTACAAAATAGCTTGTCAGTCAATTTTTGCTAATTTCTTGTGTATGTTTAATTAATTGTGTTTTTGTTTGTACAGGGTGTACACCTTATGTGCATATTTTTCATTTATTGTTTACTGTTTTTCCCTTGTGTGTACTTTGTGTACGTCAATGAATAAATAAATAAATAAAATTAAGTGTATGTGGTAAGATACCTTGTATTAATAGTTTTGTCAGATATATTTATGTTTTACTCAAACAGTGACAAATCTCACACCAGTGGTTTTGTTGTATCCAAGATACCACTTTTGAAAATAGAGGTTCATAGCACCCTGGCATTTACTACAGAAATTAAAGTAAGCTCACAGTGTGAGTCCTAAAGTCTGGGAAAAACTCTTAACTACAAGCCTACATCTGGGGTAAGTCAAAACTTCTCCCAGATCTATTAAACTTTAAAATTTGGTTTATTATCTGAAAGTAGGGATGGGTCGATACCAAAAATGTGTACATTGGGAGCTTGCCAATGTAAAACCGCACTGATTCCGGGACTCCACGTTTTAAGACACCCCAACCAAACAAGGATGTTTCCTCTTAACGACATTGCAATAAATATTCTCAAAATAGACAAAATATCAGATAAACTCACATAATTTCTTTAGATTTTTGAGGCTGATTTGACAAAGTGACTTCAGCCCAGACACTTTGGTCTTAAATTTTGTCAACAGAATGCTAAGTCTGTGGCCTTAGTCTTAGCAGATTTCACAAAGCAGCTATATCCATTAAAATGATGTCAGTGGACTTAACTTTGAATCTGGTTGGTAGTGGGCTTAAATTTTGTAAAGAGGATTTAATAAATATAGCCACCATAAATTTTTCTCCACTTCAAAATTTGATATGGCTTTAAATAAAGTACAATTATATAGAACACCTCGCTGAAGTAGTCTTTGAGAAGTTTATATGTGGTAGCAACTATCAAGGTATTCCACTTCAAAACAGCGTTTATCCTTTGATAAAATGCATCAAATGAAGGATACATGTCACCAATAGTATATTTTGAATAGATAGTATAAAAGGTTACATGAAAACCACTGTGGTTATTTGAAAAGCGTGGACTTGGCTAGGTCACCCTTTGTGAAATCCATTTAAGTCCCAGACCTAGCTAAGGCCAAGTCTTAGATTTAAGTCCCTGACTTAACCAAAAACTTGGCTAAGTCTACGACCCTTTGTGAAACCAGTCCCTGATTTATTTTAAATGTTTTAAGTTTTCATTCCATTTTATGTGTTGCAAGTGTGAATGAGGCTATAGAGTCGTGTAAGCAAAACATGGCAGTTCTATAATTAAAGTCTGCATATGCACAAAAATATGCCCAGATTTTGGGTATGTTTCTTTTGAAATTCTTTCTTCCATTATGTGTTGGCAAGCAAACATTTTAAAATCCCATCACAGTATTTCAGTAAAATGCTCTCGATACTCGAGACACTGGACCTACTGACCCATCCCTATTTGAAAGTAACTCATAACTCTACTCACATGTCATCCACTTGATTTCCATCAAAGACCAGCAGTGGACTGAGAGGCGAGAGACCAGCACTATGTCTACTGATATAGACACCATTAGACACGGCCACACTGAACAGACCTACACCATTAAACCCCCTCACAGAGGCAAACACCTGTCTTACTGCTGCGAGATCCACAGGGTAGAAAGTATATCTCATGGAGTCACCTTGAACCTTTGTAAACTGCTGTATTTGAGTTCCACCTGGTGTAGAACCAAGGGCAACTTCATAGTAATCCATGCTAGATTCTTCATCTGTAAACTCCTCCCAGGCTATCTCCACTTTTGCTATGTCTCTCTGACAAATGATATCAAAGGTTTCACTGATGTCACTAAAGTCAACCACAACAGCCCTCTTTAAGCCAACATCCACCTCAACAAAATCCGGTAGTTCTATAACCCAACCTGATACGGGTGGAGTGTCATCCACCCTCATGGCATCAGAGTAGATATAAGAATTTAAGCCAACATTATTGATTATGGATAAAGTTGCATAATAGGCTGAATTATGAGTAAGGTCAAATTCTCCAGTATTGGTGACAGTAATTGAAGTCTCCTCTTTATCAATGTCAAAGAATCCTTTGATGTTGTCTATACCCACAACTGACCCAATTCCAAACATGAACTTGTCCAGACCACTCTCTCTGTCTAGGGTACCAGACCAGGAACAGGTGATGTCATTTGTGTTGATCACTTGAGGGCAGCTCAGATGTCCCTCTTCTGGCTCAGTTTGATCCACAACCAACACTGGAGAAAAACCAGATGATGTCAAACCAACATGGTTTTTGGCAGTCACTGAGAAGTATGTTGGTTGGCCTCCTGACCTGGCATCAAGGAGAATCATGCCACTGTCATTGACTGCAATCTTGTTGGCGATATCATTGCCACCTGGATGTACAAAAGGGCAGAATGATACTACTTAAGAATGACTGAATTTGTACACCAACTAAGAGACAACTTAGTATGTATAATTGTGATTTACAATAATAATTATTAGTCATTTAAAATTCTTTGCTTATTGGTTTGTAGTGCCAACTATTAACCAAGCTTTTTAAAATCGGTATAAATTGTTATCACAAGCGTTATACAATGTGTTAAATGACATTCTCCGACCCCATGTTAGAGATACCACTCCATCTTTCCATACACAAATTCCTATCAAACTCTGGTATAGCTTATAAACAGACTTATTTAATCTCAGTGCTAAAAATATAAATTGGACTGGCTGAAGAGCTGGCCAAATGACACTTTACCAAGACAGACATACCGGGATTATAATATAGAGAATTATTTGATTTTTAATGACCCTTCACTCTAATAAATATTTGACAAGGTCATCCTTAGCTTTAAAAAAGCCACCACTTAATTCTCTGTCCTCAAATACTGGTTCTAATTTGTCTTGGCAGAAAATACTACCGGTGTCTATAAAGAAAGATGAAGCACACTGAATAAACAAACTAGCTTACCTATATAAGACCCTACAGATAGATACATGTCTGAGATTCCGCTCTCTGTGTCTACAAATCCTGGCTTTAATTCTACTTCTGTAATTTGTCTGTAGACAAAGGGTATGTCTGTGTAATCTATATCTGTTGTGGGTCCCAATATAGACAGGGAGACTTGAGGAGATGTGGAGTCAATCTTGAACCCATCTGTAGATGAGTCCAGTGCTAAACTCTCTCCAGTGACTGCTCTGACTGTGGCATAGTAGGTTATTCCTTGTTCCAGCCGAATGATTTCTTGTGCTTTTCCGCTACTTCCAAGTCCTGCAAAATAGTAGGACCATGGAGCAAAGGGAAAAGGGATACATTGTAGTTGTTTGAAACATAACTTTATTATCCACCATATCCACTGTCACTGTGCCTAGTGGATAACACACTCAACATGGTGGCTCGGATGACCACTTAAAATGGAGGTCCTCTGTCATTGGGTCCTATCCCCAGTGGCAGGTTAAAGAACCTCAAGGACGTTGATAAATGGTCATCCTTGAGCCTCTATCTTCCAGTTAGGGGAATGTCAGTTATGTGTGAGTTGGGGCTGTACCTGTACAGTCGGATTGGTTAAATAGAGCTTTGAGTCCTGTAGTATATGGAGATATTGCAGTGAGTATAAATACACATTACATTTTGGCTAAAATATTGATTTTTATAAATTCTGTAATGTCATATTAATAAGTAGTCGATCTTTAAATGTAATATTGATAAAAATCCCTACTGAATTATTTAACTTTATTCTTGCTGCATATAATATACATTTTATTTTACCACAAGTTGTTTGTTTACATTTGTATGCCAAGGGACGATGCACACAGAATTCAACAGCGTTGTTTTATTTACCGTTCTATATTCGCGATTCCAGCATTGCACAAAAGACGTGTCCACGTTCACTGCGCAGCCTACCATTTTAGAATGGTGTTTATTCTGAGGTATTTAGGTCAAATACAGGGTATTATATTATACATTTTAAGTGGTTGTCTGAACCACTGTGTATCTGCCTGTACCTGGGTTTGAACCCACGTCCTCTGAGTTCCTAGACAAGTGTGTTACACACTAGGCCACAGTTGCAGAAAGGCTGTTGCACATCCATCACTATGCACATTTAGTTAATGAAACAGCCAACATGGCATTGGATTTGTTTTGAATTTTGCGTAAGATATACTGCTTATTTTGACCAAAATATTAGTGTAACCATTTCAGAATAGGCATAAAAGACAAATTCGGGCTTCGTGGCTTTAATATAGCCGATTGGTGGTTTAAAACCATCATAAAGCATTGAAATACGTCTTTTATTCCTATAATAATAATTTTAATTCCTTGACACAACTTACTGTGGATGATGCATTTCAACAATTTTGAATAAAAACAGATTTAAATGTTTGTTAATATTTTAATAACTATGTAGCACACAATATGTAAATTTTTCATTCAAAAGGTATTTGTACACATCATAAAGAACACATTATAAATGAACACATGAAATATCATGCAACTAAAGGCCAAAATAAACAAAACCAAAGCTCATAGGACATTAGTCACTTCACGAAAAATCAGTTGTCACAACCAGTATATAGAAGGATTACATCTATGTCTACAGCAAGCAACAAGCAAGATAGATATGTGTTCTGGAAATGTGTTGGTTCTAGAAATTGTAATATGTAGGGACAGTTCTCCCCTATGTCTGAAAAATGTAGGGGCTCAGTCAAGTTGGAGTGGAATCTGTCTTGTACCAACTCAAGGGCGGATAAATCCAAATTTTGTAGCCGATTATTATTAATTTATCAGAATCATTGGACAACAAAAATATAATTTTAGTGTACATTTATCACATAAAAAAATAAATTTTCAGTGACATTTTTATCTAAACCTCAATATCTGTCAAAAAGAAATATTAATGCAAGCTAAAATTTAGAATATTACAGAAAATTTAAACCAGGAAAAACAGGAAGCACAAAATCACCATGGAGAGATCAAACCATCAGACTTGTGGACTCGCAGTACACTATATATCTGGTTGAACTCGGTTCTTCGAAATTCTCCTGTTTCTACCATCCATATTGTTTTGATAAAGAATGTTATTTTCAGCAAATAATATAGCCTTTTAAAAAAATAGCATTGGAGAGGCCCGTACCACTCAGCCTAGGAAAATAGTTTTCAAAACCATGAGATATATAAGCAGTGAAAGAGAACACAAATTGGATACTTTCTGAGCAGTGCTAGTTATATAAAGGTTCCAATAATGTTCAAGTAAAAAATAATGTCTAAGAGAAAGAAAATGTATGTAAAGATAAATAATTAAGCAAGATATTTCAACAGCAAAATGACAGCATTAATCAATAAACTAAAAATTATGAAACTTGAAAATTTTAATTACATAAATGTAGCTTTTATAAGCTACAAGCTTACCATGTGGGACTGAGTGCTTTATTCGGAGGCTGCGACTCCAGCCAACGATTAACAAAAATAACCGTTTGGAATTGGCCGAGTCCGTGTTTTAGTATGTACCCTAGTAGTGTCGGGCGGTAATTCGACCTCTCTCATGGTAATTTTAGTCCATACCCCTCAGCTGGAATACAGCAGGGAGATAGGGTGGGCTTTCCTCAGTCCCACATGGTAAGCTTGTAGCTTATAAAAGCTACATATACGTATTAAAATTTTCAATTTTATTGGTTGCAGCTGGCATGCCCCCCCTTCTTTTCTTCCTGAAGATGAGGATGCTGAGGGGAAGGGTCTAGGACTTGTTGAGCCACTACTACTGATCCCAGATACAATTTGTTGTCGTTGTCTGACCAAGTAAGATCTTTTAGGTAAAAATTTGTAAACGTGTTGTGAGCTTTCCAGTGACACGCTTGCATGATTTGGTCCACTGATACCCCATTGCAAAAGGCCTTAGAGGCTGCAAAGGCCCTTTGCCATGTGCTTTGACTTGGACCAAGTCCAAGGCTTGTTGGTCTGCTTGTTTGTAACAAAGTAAAATGGTTTGTTTCAACCAGTAAGAGAGTGTAGCGGGTCTGATGTCTGAGGTATGTCCTTTCTTAAAGGGTTGAAGAGAAGGGATCGGGAACCTCTTAGGTCCTTGGTTCGATCCAAATAGTACCTCAGGGCACGTACCAGACACAGGGTCCTATCTTCTTTGAATTGTCTATCTACAATGGTGGTCAAAGCAGGAATAGTCACCGGAGACACACTTTGCGAACCTTCTCTTGCTAGTTGGTTTTTGGCTATAAAGTCAGAAGAAGGGAACAAGGCAACCTTTTCCCATTGGCCTACATTCGACACTTTGTTTGCAACCCAGGCATGGATTTTGCTGCGGCGCTTGCCGGAGGCCAAAGCTAGCAAGAAAGCAGTTTTGAGGGTAAGATGTTTGAGGTCTGTGTCTTTCATAGGCTCAAAGGGTGCTTTTGTGAGCTCATTGAGAACAACAGAAAGGTTCCACTTCGGAAGGTGTCAACAATGGCAGTCCTGTGACCATCAATGGTCGAGGGGTTCCAGTTCAGGTCCTGGTACAGGTACATGAAAAAATCTGAGATCTGTTTCACAGATGGAATGGAGAAGTCCACCGAATTTTCTCTGCACCATTTTTCATATAGGACACGGTCCTTGTTGATGACCGCTGAGGGGTGGCAATTCTCTCTGCCACCTCCACAGAGAAGCCTTGTTCTTGGAGTTGTCCGCGCCTAGAGGTTGAGATGTTGTGGATTGCTGTGGAACACATAATTGTGGGACTGTTTGAGTAGTGTTGTTGACACTGGGAGTTGTAGTGAGATATCTGTTGAGAGCTGCACTAGGTCCCAAAACCAGGGCATCCCTGGCCAGCCTGGGGCTATTACTATGATCAGGCAATGGGATTGCCTGATTTTTTTAGATCACCCTGTGCAGGAGAGCCATTGGAGGGTAAGCATAGGCAGTGAGACCTGTCCAATTTATGTTCAGAGCATCTATGTCTGAGGCCTTTGGGTCTGGGATAGGAGACACGTATAGAGGGAGTTTGTGGTTCAGATGAGTGGCAAACAGGTCTACATGAGGAGTGAACCACTTTTGACAGATTTGTTTGAACACCTGTGGATGCAGTGACCATTCTGTCGACAATACTTGGTTGGACCTGGAGAGGAGGTCGGCCATCACATTCAGACACCCTGGAATGTGTCTGGCTTTTAACGCTATGTGATAATGATGGCACCGTGTCATGATGTTCCACAGGAGAGCACACACCTCCACTGAGTGGGTTCCTCCTTGTTTGTTTATGTAGGCTACCACTGTTGAGTTGTCTATTGCAACTAGACCTGTATGGTTCTGACACTGTTCCATGAATCTTTGAAGGTCCAGTGAGACCGCCTTCAACTCTAAGACGTTTATGTGTAGCCTTTTTTCCTGATCTGACCACAGAGCCTTTGTAGAACTTTGATCTAAGTGAGCTCCCCAACCTTCATTTGAGGCATCTGTAAAGAGTTGGATACCGTGGTCTTTGGGATGAAGGTCTGAGCCTTTCATCATGTTTGCAGGATTCTGCCACCAGTCTAGATGTGCAGAAATCGTTTCTGTCCAAGGAAGGAGGCTGTCCAGCGACTGAGGATATCTCCAGTGCTCCTTGAGATGAAACTGAAAGGGCCTCATGTGAAGGCGTCCCTCCGGGACCATCTTCTCCATTGAGGCTAGCAACCCAATTAGCTACATCAAAAATCTTGCAGTCAAAACATGTTTTTACTTGAGTCGTAGGATCAAATCCTGAAGTTTGAGCCATCTCTTTTGAGTGGGTTTTACAAGGGCTGAATCTAGGTGGTATTCGTAGCCCATGAACGAAAACACCTGAGGTTTCAGTTCTGACTTTTCCTGATTTGTTATCCACTCCAAGGACTGGGTTAGATCTACCACTGCCTGAGTGTTCACTTGGGCTTCCTCCTGAGACTGATCAGTCAGTCGTCCAGGTATTGGTGAAGTCTGAGACCTCTGGAGAGGGCCATTAGCTTCACTTTCTTTACAATCATTGTAAAGACCTGGGGGCTGTGGCCAGCCCAAAGGCTAGGGATGTGAACTGGTACACCTGAGACCTGTGGCGAAACCTTAAGTATTTACTTGAGTTTGGGTGGATGGGATGTGAAGGTAGGCGTCCGATAGATCTATAGGCGATACCCACTCCCCTGGAATCAGGGAGGTCCTGATGGACTCTGGAGTTTCCATTTTGAACTTTTCTACGTGTAGAAATGTGTTGAGCCTGCTTAAGTCTATTACTGGCCTCCACCGTTGGTGAGGCTTGGGGACTAGAAACAGGCGACTGTAAAACCCGAGAGATTTTACATTTTCCACCCTTTCGAGACTGGATGCAGTCGGCCAGAGCTTGGTCTTTTGGAAGGGCCTTGTAATCTGATACAATCAGAGGAAATTTGACCAAGTTTGGTTTTGAGAGGAATGGCAGAATGTAGCCATTGGGGATAATGTTTAACACGTTTGAGGAACATTTGTTTGTTTGCCAGTCTCTGCTGAAAGAATGGGGGCGACCTCCTATTGGTGGACTGAGGGAGACTTTGAAAGAGTCATTGGGAGGAGGGGTTTCCACTCCCTTGTCCCTTATTGTGGGGTCGAAAACGACCCCTGGAGCCCCTGAAGTTTGGTTTTTCTATGCCAGATTGGTTACTGCTTTGTGAGAAATTGCCCCCATAGGGGCAATTCCTGTAGGAGCCTCTTTTCTTGTTGTGGTGGGGACCACGAAAGGGCTCATTTTGATAGGGTCCAAAAGCCTGAGTGTTTTTAGAAGTGCCTTTTTTAAGGAGGAAGTCCTCTCCATCTTTGACTAATTGCGACTTAAAAAGAGGAGTAGGCCAGAAGGGTGAGTTCCTCAATTCTTGACGTCTCGAGTCCCTCAAATGGGGATGAAGGAGGATCATTTCGGCCTCTCTTCGCAGAAGGCCAGTGTTACCTATAGCTACTGATTTGATAAGGCAGGCTAGGGCTCTTTGTTGGATGAGAATCCTTTTCTCCATGAGTTCAAACTAGTCACTGGAGCTTTCATAGCCCCACCTGATGGCCCTTTCAGGATCGGAACCCTTCAAGATTTGGGCTTTGGCCTTTTGATAGTAGCCTTGGCACTGTGAAGGCCCTTGTTCAGAACAGTGTTACATGAAGAAGCAGTTCTAGCAAAAGTAGATGTGAAATTAATAGTGGAGAGGTTCTGTCTAGCCTGATGTTCGAGTTCCTTGAGAACTTGTAGGGGAACCTTGTCCATGGGGGCCCCAGAGGGTTTGGGAGAAATGCAGATTTTCGCAAAATCTGTATTAAGTTCTTGAAGTTTATCTTCAAAGCAAGGTTGTCCCATCTTGTAGTACTTGGCTGTGGAAGCTGGGGGTTTAATGTATTTACCCTCAGGTAAATTAGAGGCTATATTGAGAATAGGGTTCAAAGGGAGCATAGCAGAAGGACCTCTAGGCCTTAGCTCCTGTTGGCCTTTCATCCAGGCCTAGCACAGTGGTAGAGGACCTAGGCAAAGTTTCCCTGGGGACAGGGAGGTCAAGGATTTGCCTGAAAGTTTCCACTTCCTCTGTATACTTGGAAGGTAGATCAGTCATATCTACCTCCCTATAAAACACTGGATCTGTGCTGTCCTGAGGTAGAGGTTCTGGAGGAACCTTGTGTTGAGGCTTTGTAAGCTTTTTGACATGGGTAGAGGACTCATCTTCCTCTGCCGACAACTGGGAAATATGGCTTGGTTTAGATTTATGTTTCTCCTGGTAGTACTCCAAATCGGAACAATGTTCCGAGTGATCAGATTCAACATCCGAGTGTTTGGAAGCATGATCGGACTAAGGTTGAGAAGACTTGGGAGGAAGTGGAGGTCCATAAGGCTCCAAGTCCATGGGTTGGACATCCAAGTGTTCCGATGGAGTAGGATTAGAATCCGAGTCGGAGGGTCGGGTTGAGAAAAAGTTCCAGGCAGAGGTTTTGCTTGGGCAGAGTCGGATGTCTTAACTACACCCAACTCGGATGCTTTATGAAAAGAAAGCATTTTGTCTCTGAGAGACTTCATAGCCTCAAGCATGGAAGCCTGAAACACCCCCATTTCCTGTTTTAGTTGGATGTTTAGTTAACTACCCAGGGATTTTTCCAGCCTACTTTCTATTTTATTTTGCAATGCAGTACCTGGTGTAGGTGGGACATTATGGGGAGTTTTGAGAGACAGAGATTCAAAACGCAATGGTTGGGGACGTGGGGGTGAGGAAAATAAATTTTCGGCAGCACCTCCAAGGTCTGCTTGAGTAACAGTAAAAGATTCCTCATCATCACCCAATAAGTTCAGATTATCTTTGGTAGTATTTATATTTGATGATTTCTGCTTCCGAGTGTACCGACGTCTATGCTTGATTTTAGTCTGTTGTTGCTCTGTGAAATTTGAACAGATATTGCAAGGAGATAGATTGGTGACACAGGGATCATCTCCCTTGCCAGATTCCCTACAAGACGGACCGTAGTTGTGTGAATCAAAAGGGAAGCAGAAATGCTGGCATTTAAAAGATGTGGGTTTGGAACTAACTTGGTGGGAAGATATTTTAATACAACAAAATATTCCAAGTCGACACTCGGAAAAGAAAATCACTAACAAATAGATATGGAGGGGACACTGAAAGAAAACTTGCTCAAGGCGAGCTTGAGAAACGTTAGAAAACAATAATATAAGCAAGAGGAAACATGTAACCTCCAACGTGTTGGTGAAAAATAAAAAAAGCAGAGATTATTGAGAATTAAGTCCGAGCGGAAGCGCGGAAAACTCACAAAAATGTTAATATCTCAAGAAATACTGAATGAGGGCTTCCCGAAATTACACAGAACGTGCTATACAATAAAATAAAGCAAATGTTAAAAAAGAAACATCCAACAATATGAATGTGTTGAGAAGTCAGTAATCTATTGAGGTATTCTGTAAAAGACTTTCCAATATGACGGCAAATGAGAGAAGAAGGTCGAATTACTGAACGACACTGCTAGTGTACATACTAAAACACGGACTCGGCCAATTCCAAACGATTATTTTTCTTAATTGTTGGCTGGAATCGCGGCCTCCGAATAAAGCACTCAGTCCCACATCTAAGCTATTGTAGCACAATAAAATGTAAAATTTATAATTGGAGTACAGCTGTCAATGGATATAGCACAATTATGTAAAAGTATATATAGTATTTAGTTGCAGCATTCCATATAACTTTGTTATAAGAGAAATATGTCTCAAGTATGGCAGGTGAACACACTTGGCAGAGCCAAAGTTAAAAGTCACACCCTAATGATGCCCACCTACACCCCCAACCAATGTCCCTACCAAGTGTCAACCTTCTATACCTTACAGAATCCAAGAAATAGTTCAGACAAGATTTTCAAAATCATAGTCTTTCCAACAAGTCAAAGGCCAAATCAAGATTATACCATGATGTTGCTACAACACTGAAGCAATATATTACCCAGGCAAAAGCTTAACGGTCAAGATCACTATGGCACGATCAACAGGCAAATCAAGGTCACATCATGAAATCACACATGTACAACCCAAACCAATGTCCTTGCAAAGTATCAACTTTCCTTACAGTTTCCAAGATATAGCTCGGATAATATTTTATGGGTCAAGGTCATTACAGAAAGGTCAAAGGTTAAATTAAGTCACACCATGACATTGACACGTATACACCTAGCCAATGTCTCTACCAAGTATCAACTCGCTACACCTTACAGTTTCTGAGATATAGCTCCGACATCAAAAGGTCACACCAGCAAGGTCGAAGGTCAAATTAAGGTGACACCATGATGTTGAACACCTACAGTCCCTAACCGATGTCCCTACCTTAGGGTTTCTGAGATTCAGGCTGGATAAGCTTTTCCAGACGCCCGCCCACCCATCTGGACACCATGGGTGAAAACAATACCCCAACAGCCATTATGTGCTGTAGGGTAAAAACTGAATGGCTACCACATTCATTTTTTAAACATGCAGGACCCTCGACATGGTGAAAGAATTATTAAAGTTGGACAACAGAATAGGGAAGTTATGGGCATATAAAAGCACAGCTCATCAGTTAATTTATTACTGCAGAAAATATAGAAATAATGACTGCAAGCTGCATTCACAAGCGACACCTTCAATCCATGCACTGTTTAAAAAATCACTGTTACTTCAACATTCATTAGATTACAGTTTGTGAGACTATATCAGGAGTCACAGTCAGATTAATTATTTAATACATACCCCTTGTATTGGTATCATCTGTTATGATTCCATCACTGGAAAATGCCTTGACATCATCAGACCTTGGTCTAGTACCTAATGCCCACATGTATTGTGTTATACCATTCAGTTCACTCTCAAACCCGGAGAAGTGTACAGTGACACTGTAGTGACCAGTGGCATAGTCTTCATCCATTTCTACAGTCAAACCAGGACCATCCCACACTACTCCAGTTTGGTCAGCTTTTACCACATACACTGGACTGAAATGATGTAGAAAGTAAAAAAGACCATATTCAACAGTACTATTGTCAGGATTATATTTTTTTGAGATTCTGTTTTTTTTTACATTTTTGGAATGAGCAAGTGATAGTTAAACCAAAGGTATGATACTTTTGAAATATAGGTTGCTGGACCACATTGGAAATCAGAACCAGTTTCCATGACTTTAAGAAACATGTAAAGTCCAGTATTTTGAAGACACACACACTGGTCAGTGAAACAGAAGTGAGCAAGAGTCCGACTTTATAACTGGAAATGACTTTCCAAGATATTTTAAAGTTAATGGATTCCTCTTACTACCACAAAGAGTATAAAAGGGAGATAATAAACTTGCTTTAAGTAAATATTAGTCAATACAAACCCCAAAATATTGACTTTTAAAAAAAACAGCTTCTAAAATATCTCTTAACTTTGTTGTTATTTCTAGTACAAAAAAAAACAACAACATAATTTTGGTTTACCTTTTGCATCACTAGTAAATGACAATTTCTAGAATTGTAAGGTAATAGAGTAAGGAATCTCTTAAAACCTCTTAAAACCTAATTTAATTCAATGAAAAAAGATGTTTTGTCTTAAACTTGGTATTTTTCAGTTGATAAAGCTTTAATTTACTATACATTCAACAAATCTCACCTAAATTCAATTATTTTATTAGTATTGCCACATGTGGTGAATTTAGGATATGTGGCAAATTTTACATTTCTTACTCTAATGCCAAATTTGTGTTTGTACCTGTGTACAAAGCATGCAGCATGGGTGATTTAGTTGTTGCTTGGCAAGCTTTTTTCCATTTTTGTGTAATTTAAATCCATTAAATACATGAGAACATACACCAAAAGGAATACATTGTTGAATGTTTCTATTGTAGGATAAACCATTCCATTTCATTAATACTGGTGATGAAGAGTGTTGAAAGCTGTGTAAATCTCTTTTATGAAACAGTTCCTTTTAAAACATGTACTGATGAATAGGAGTGCTCAAGTTGTTAACAACTTGAACTTTTTAATGTTTAATACCATATTAATTATAACCGGTCAAAAGGTATCAAAATATATGTAGAATTTGTAAGTTGTACAACATTTCATACACAATACATATATTTCTATAGCCTGTTTGATTTAGCTTGTACAAAGAAGCTTGTACAAAAAAGTTTTGTTTTTCACCATCCTACCACGAAATAGTTGATAGATATCATATTATTGCACCTTGATGATTTCGAAGAGCTAGCCATCCCAGCTCCATTGATTGCCACCACACTGATGTAATACACTGGTGTTTTTGTGACAGCATCTGTAAGATTCAGGGCCAAATCCCCAATATATTGATCCAGTGATGTGCCAACTGACGCTGAAGCCATAATACTCTCATCACCTGCAGGGACAGTGAACAAAAACCTTCAGGAACTTACAACTTAAGAAAGTTACCATTTCCAAATAACACTACTTCAGAAACATAACTTAATTACATCAGCTGTTTGGGATCTAAAACTGTGTCAGTCTACCTGCTTACTGGGGTCACCAATAATATATTTACTGAATATCAGGTGTTTGAGAGGACCACATCAGAATTCACTGTACTTGGGGAGATCTAGGGCTCTTTAAGGCCCTTTTCCATTGAAATTTATCCTGTCTGTCTATTTAAAAATCCTTGAGAAGTCAGGGTAATTTTCATTTTTAATGCGTTAATACACCTTACCTAACAGACGATAGCTATAGTCCGGCGCCAGCCGGTCCTGCCAAACGCCAGAAAAAGACGTCCCGAGGTTCACCTCGGGTAGGACCGGTACACTACAATCCACTCGCCTGGTGGCCTAGTTCCTGCTTCATTCGCCAGAGGGACGCGACGTCACAGCATCTTTTTCGTTTGGTACAATTTGAAAAGTTGTGTTTTTATTTGTGTCATTTAATTTGTGGATATAACTTCTTATAACTATTGTTTTTGTTTCCGAGTGAGTTCATATTATTGAGTATTCATCATGTCTTCACCGGGACAAAGAAAAGGGTCATGTGGACATATTATGGCCTCCTTTGACAAACATTCTAGGTGTGCCAGATGTCGGGATAAAGAACAAACATCTCTCTTGTGAGTTTTGTGACTTACTAACTCCAGAACAAGTTTTACAACTCGCTACACCTACCTACAAGATTAGGAAGGAAAAACAAAAGAGTAAGGATGTGCTTGTGGACCCTTCAACAGTAACTGCAGTATCCCAAGCTGAGCAGGAAGGCACGGATCGCCCTTCTTCTGTTAATAGTTCTGTTGATTTCCTATTGCCAGCTCCATCTTTCCACAAGGAATTACAGGACTTGGACAATAAGTGGTCTGTCAGGATGGCCAGACTAGAAGCTTTAATTACCATGGGTCAACGCCCTTCTCCACAGCAGCCGTCATTTTTACCGGTCAAGATGCCAGTGGCTCATCAACCGCCTGTGGGAGCCTTGTCCCAGAACCCTTTTATTCAGTCTTCTGTTCCTTCGGGCTAAGTCGGTCCGGCTTCCGGCCTGGATGGAACTTAGACTTCAGCTTCTAACGTTTTCAACGCATCTTCACCTCTAGAAAACTTGTGTCCAGAAACTGAACAGGAACTGGTGTTTCAACAGCCTTGTCCTTGTCTTCTTTCGGCCCGCTGCAGTTCCCAGCCCAGGATGTCATGTTATCGGACCAGATTGAAGAAGGGGAGGTGTCGGAACTAAAACCAGATGACCAGCCGGAGTCAGATTCCACAGAGAAAGACAGAGAGCTGATTGAAGATCAGAACTATAGGGAAGCTGTACGAGGAGTTACAGCATTTATGGGGTGGTCCCATATTTCAGATTTGGAATACTCACCAACCTCTAGAGTGGATAATTCGTGGATTGGACATCGCTCCCTGCCAGTCGGCAAAGTGTCAATGTTGTTCCTGCCAGAAGACTGGCTTTGTAAAAAACTTGAAAACATGAACTTAGTGCTACTTGAAGGTTATCCATCCAAGTCATCTGAACCAGGGGGTCTGCAACCACCTGGCAATGATGGAACTGGCAATGAGAAACCTAAGTCCCAGAGTCGCAGGTATGGGATACAACCAGCAGAACCCAAGGATCCTACAAGGCCAAGCAAATACGCCAATTCATGGCCTAATGACGCGGCCAAAATTAACAGTGCCTTCTCTAGGATTGCCAAACCAAACATTGCAAACTCTCAACCTTCTGCTCGTCAGATCTCCCAAGACACCACCAGAAAGTGGGAAAAAGGTGCCAAAGAGTCCAGCTACATATGCAATCAGTCGGCAGGCTTTAACAGGTGTATAACTAAAATCCAGAACTCTGTTCAGGATCAACTTAGAATTTTACAAGCCGAACTAGGAAAAGGAAAATCCTCTGCAAAGGCTCAGTCTGCTTTAGATGAGCTCCACTATTTGACCAGCTTCAATCAGAACATGAGCTTTGCCATGACAAGTCGTTACAGCATCTTTCGGATTTCACCTTCACTCAGATGGCCAATTTGACACTCGTCCGTCGGGACTCCTATTTAGAACTCCTGAAACCGGGGGTAAAACCAGACACCTTCTCCGCCCTGAAGAATTGCCCCTTGAATGGGTACACCCTTTTCCCTGACGTCAACAGAAAGGCTGAGGACAAAATTGTCCAACAAGTGACTGCTAAGCGTACCTCCCAGCCCGGTCCAGGCCATGGGGGGTTCGCCAGTGGGCACAAGAAAGATCAAGCTAATTATCAAGCCTACTCCACCAGATGGAAAGGTCAGGATGCTTCTAAAACCTGTGGCAACTCTGGCAAGGATATGCCAGCCTGGAAAACCTTTGGGGGGCATGGCAGATCCCGAGGTAGGGGCCGTGGAGGTCCATCTAACCGCGGTTCCTGAGGCTCCAAGGATAATAATCAGTACAAATCACAATTATTGTGTAACAGACCCGATTTTGACAACCCGGTCTTTAAATGTTGTGCTCCCATTAACAGAAACTCAAAAGACAGTCAATGTTCAAACAAATGTAAATTGTTCTGTTGCCAGTCTTGTACATTTTGCAACAAACAATGTAAGGCAGCCACAAAAGAAAGGCTTAAGTCCTTCATTAAAAAACAAAGTAGAAATAAAGTCTGTGAACTGTGTTTCTTTTGTCGATCATTGTGTTTCTGTCCCAACTGTTCCCAATGCCCAGTGTTGTTCATGCTCCACTAGTAGGCGGTCGCCTGCAGCCCTTTTGGCAGACCTGGGCCCGCCTGGGGGCAAATCCAAGAGTGGTGTCAATCTTAAAGTAGGGCGATGTGCTCCTATTCAAACTCAAGCCTCCACTAGTGAGACACCCCCTGATAATCAGCGGGTATGCAAACCCCAACAGAAACCTCTTCCTAAAGGAAGCTTTACAAAACCTATTACACAAGAAGGCAGTAGAGATGGTGAGAGTTCGAACATCTCTAGCTTTCTTCAACAGACTATTCATTGTTCCCAAACCAAATAAAAAATGGCGACTAATCTTGGACCTCAGTGCTCTAAACAAATATTTGAGTGTAAAAACATTCAAAATGGAAACCCCAGAGACAATTCGGATTTCCTTGCAACAAGGGGAATGGGTGACATCGCCTATTTCCACATTCCAATTCACACCAGGTCCCGGAAATATCTCAGGTTCCACTCCCGAAACCGGTCCTACCAGTTCCGGGCCCTCCCCTCTGTTCAGCTCTGATGGAGTTCACTTGTGTGGTCAAAGAGGTCAAGTTAATGGCTCAGTCCCAGGGTATAAGGATCCACCAGTACCTAGACTATTGGTTGATTCGAGCCCCTACCAAAGAATCCTGCCACCAGGGGACCCAATCCCTCTCCACCCTTTGTCAGGAGTTGGGTTGGGTGGTGAATCTACAAAAGTCGGAGTTGGAACCCAAACAGGTGTTTGAGTTTGTGGGTTACAGGTACGATCTCTCTCACAGACTGGTCAAACCGACCCAGAACCGTTGGGAGTCGATTCTCCAGAAGGTGGAATCTATTCTGGCCAGTCCAACTTGCCGAGTCAGGAAGTTCATGTCTCTGATAGGCGTTCTCACAGCAACAGAGAAACAGGTACCCCTGGGGAGACTTCATATGAGACCCGTTCAGTGGCACCTCAAAAGACATTGGAGGGTCTCAGAATCTCTAGAAAAGAAGATTCCAGTTCCAAGGTCTCTTCACCCGCACCTTCCATGGTGGACCAAGGAGACAAATGTCTTTCAGAGGCCAGCCTCTGCACCCTTTGTGTCATGCCATTCAAATCTTTACAGACGCCTCAAAAGAAGGTTGGGTGCTCACTTAGGCGACTTCACAATAAGTGGCACCTGGTCAGTTCCAGAAAGCCATCTTCATGTAAATTTCCTGGAACTAAAAGCCGTCTTGCTAGCCCTAAAAAGATTTTAACACTTGGTACAGGGGAAAGTCGTTCTAGTTGCCACAGACAACACTACAGTTGTGGCATACATCAACAAGGAGGGAGGTATAAGGTCAGGCTCACTTTGTGCCCTTCTATGGCGACTCCTTTGCTGGTGCAATCTGAGACATGTTGTTCTAAAGGCCAGGTTGTCTGAATGTGATTGCAGACAAGTTGTCTCGACAAGGCCAAATCATGAAGACAGAGTGGTCTCTTCATCAGGAGGTTTTCAACCTCCTGGTTCAGACCTAGCACCGTCCACAGGTGAACATGTTTGCGACAAGGTACAATTACAAAGTAGCCTAACACGTGTCTCCAGTGCCAGACCCCAATGCTTGGGCAGTGGACACTGTAACAGTCTCTTGGGAGAGCCTGGACATGTATGCCTTTCCCCCAGTGTTGTTGCTAGGCAAGGTCAGCAAACTATCAGACCATCTTTACAAGAGAGTGATCTTAATAGCTCAGGGTTGGCCCAACATGCCATGGTTTTTGGACCTGGTGGAACTGTCATCCCAGATCCCTCTTTGCCTACCGAATCATCCCGACTTAGTGACACAGCCATTCAACAAGGCTTGTCACAGGGATCTGATCAACCTAAACCTCCATGCATAGATCCTAGAGCCGAGGCAATGAAGGAGCAAGGGTTCTCTAGCCCAGTGGCGTCATGAATTGAGGCTCCTTAAAGAAGTTCAACCAGAACAGTCTATGAGGCGAAGTGGGCCGTTTTTGTCAAATGGTGTGAACAAGTCAGGTGGACTTCAGGTCTCCATCTGTCAAACAGATAGCAGATTTTCTCCTGCATCTTTTCCAGGAGAATAATCTTCAATCCAGCACAATTGATGGTTATAGGTCAGCCATTACAGACAAATTAGGCAATATCTCCTTTAATGTCAGCAAAGATGAAAACTTGACTCGCCTTTGCGACAGTTTTAGAGATAGGCCAAAGGGTCGTTGAGGAATACCTTCTTGGAATCTCTCTTTGGTGTTACATCAACTCACCAAACTACCCTTTGAACCTCTCAGAAAGGCCTCATTAAAACATTTGACCTTTAAGACGGTTTTTCTCCTAGCTCTAGGTTCTGGGAAGCGTAGGAGTGAAATACACGCATGGCTAAACAAAAACATTAGACACCAAGCCGACTGGTCTAAAGTATCCCTTTACTCTTCCCCAAGTTTCTTGGCTAAGAGGGTCCAGAGCGTGTGGCTCCAGTGGTCATCCTAGCTCTGGCTCCTACTCTGGATAAGTCCCTGAAGGAGGATAGGTCTCTCTGTCCAGTAAGAGCTTTACGCTATTATCTGGACAAAACACCTGGATAAGGTAAGGCATTAACTAATAAAACTTTAATTTACTAATCAAAATTTGCAAATTCTTCATAATCAGACTCTTCTGTAATTCAGAGCTGAGATGGGCCTTGATCCAGTTGATCACTTTGATCCTGTGTAAATCCCTCAGTCATTCCTTTCCCCATCAGGCATACACATTGAAGGTGCTGGGGTTTGTTTAATCACTGCCCCTTTTCCATGATCAATAGTCCACACCTTTCCATAACAGCTGTGTAGTTTTGGATCAGTGATTTGATTTTATCCACCATTGAATAAGTTTCTGCAGAGGTCAAGTACTATATAAATATGCATAGATTAGATTACCTTCTGCTGTTCCCACAGAGACCCTGTATTCTATAATGCCACTCTCCAGATCTATGGCTTTCCATGATCCGAGGATTCCTTCTGGATTATTCTGGTACACAAATCCATTGACAACTTCTTCTGTCACATCAGTCAAAACTCCGGCATGGACGTACAGCATCTGCATAAAAATATACAGTCTTGTTAAAATTTATTGGACTCTGTACACTCTTTCTCCATTCTTCTAGTGTTTGCTTTTTAAATCAGTATACACCATAAATTAGCATAAAATGTATTTAATGTTCTGTCATAAAGTTAAAGCTGAAAATCTATTGAGACAAACTTAACATGTTGTAAACAAAATATTTTTGTTTTCTTTGGATAATGCATGATTTGTGACAGAAAGGAGGTAGAACATGCTAAAACTGAGGAAAACTGTAATTATGGTACATCGTGGGTTTCTGCTATTATACTGAATTGTCTGGTCTATGGCCAAAGGCACTGAGCCTTTTTGTTTCACAAAACTGGAGAAATATCAATGACAATTATGTATTAAATGGGCATGCATTGACCAACCATCTCTCACAACTATCCCTCTCATTCTTTCAGGGTTTCAAGAAACATCTTTTACTGCATAATATACACAGTATGGATGGCTGTAAAATACATAACAGTTGGGAGATATGTTAGTAACACATCCAGTAGAGGAGATGTGTCTATGATGCTTAAAGTTGTGGCAATGTGTCTAAAACACTTACTGTCGGAGGAGATGGATCTATAATGACACCGTCTGTATCATGTACAGCTGTGAGTCCGGCTCCATTCAGAGCAGCAACTCTGATGTAGTAAAACCCTCCAGGGATCAAAGTCAGAAGTTCATCTGTGGTGAATGTTGTCAGACTGGCATCCAACTCTTTATGTGTGCCACTGAAAACAAAATACTATGAAATGGAATAGATAAGCTCCTGGATACTATACAAAGCTCATTCTATAGTTTTGTGGAATCAATAAGACATTTGATGGAAGCAGCTATCATATCTATACTTTCATTGTCTCAAAAAGCCACAAAAAAGAAGTGGCTAAGATGGAACTGTGTATCCTTCTGCAGAAATTCTGAGGCTCAAAGCTCATATGACCTTTGCTTATGTCTGGCTTTTGTGGCATAAAGGAACTCAAGAGTATTTTTGATCCTCCATGATAATGCAGGACTGCCACATAGATAAGAGATATAGATGTGTTAAATACCATTATCAAGCAAAGAATTAAATCCGAAACCTTCTTTTTTGAAGACAAACACCCTAACCACAAATCAGCTGACTGTTCACTAAACTAAGTATTTGTCTTTAATTAACAATAAATAACAGATTTTTTGCAGGTTATTCCAACTAAAGTTTGTACATTAAATGTTAAGTACAAGTATTTGTTAAGTCCCATGTCATTCAGTTTAACAGAATTAATTCAACCTCACTGCTCCGTAGCACTGGAAGTTTGATGAAACTGTGGAGCAGGGTTTGTTTCAATCTCTTTGATGAAGTTTGCCTATAAATCATTCCTTTTTTGAAATACCTCCATAAAATGATTAGACTGTAGTTAATGTCTGGCAACTACAGACTACAAGTGATTTATTTCATTTAAATCAACACGTTGGATATGCAGAAGGTTTATATAATTTTAAAGCTTTTATTGAAATGTGGTCTTCATTATGCAAGTGTGACTTTATTGTAGCTCATCTCTTTTGAACAAACAGCTCTCTCATAACTGCTTTGTGTAACCTACCTTGATGGATAGATCACTGTGGTTCTTCCACCTAATTTCGTATAGGCAGTAAATTTGATGTGTTCAACTCCAGATTCAAGATCCTGTACATCCCAGCTTGCAGACAGTGCTGTTAAGGAAGCCTGAAAACAAAACAACAGAAAATAGTTACATAAATTTACTTCAGTCACTCACAGTACATTTCAGACAATTATTATTATACTTCAAGTACTCACACTATACTTCATATCCACATCAGTATTGTATCCATCCACCAATGAGTACATCACAGGATCAGTCAGATCCACAGTAAATCCATCAGAGGCAGCCACACTGGAACTCCCTGCTCCATTTGTTACACTGACAGTTACGTGCACCTCGTCTCCATGGTAAAAGTGCATGTGATAAAGCTCCATCTGGTGGTCAGTGTTTGGATCTAGAGTCTCTTCATGAATTACTGTGGCTTCTTTGGCTCCTATGTGGTTGAGTATATAATGACATATATATGTTACATTGTATCAATACATTCTGGGATTTTGTGAAATTACTAACTTGTTGAATGGCATGTATAAGTCTTGTAAAATAAGCTGTTTTTCTTTTCACTGCAACATAACTGGGTAAGCATTACAAAAGTCACACTAAATAACACAACAGCAGTTGAAAGGAAATAAAGGTTCTTCAAACACTTGTGATGGGATTCACCTCCAAGTTGAATGGTCGATTAATTCTCGTTTTTCCGAGCGCTGATCAAGCCATAATCGATTCCATTGTTGGTTATATCATGAAACACATTCCGGGATGAAGTGTATTTTGATGCAGTAGGAATAACAGTGTACTGATGTTTAGAATGTACCAAAAACACTCACTTCCTGTAAATATGGCGGTAGATATAAACAAACCCAAAATTTGTGACAAATCTGTCAATTTATAAAGGAACTGTCTAAAATATTGTAAGAAAAGCATGTAATATTTACATACATAAAGAAAGGTAACTAAATATTACGGAATTTTCAGTGATAATGATGAATAGATCTACACTACTTCCAGATCAATCATCAATACTACAGTGAATTTTGACTGACTATTCGATGTCTGTAGACAATTGTTCTACCACTAAATGCTTGGTGCCTGGTTTTGGCTTGATAACACTTGAGTTTATTCATCACAGTAGATGGGACAAATGACAAAGACAGTTTTATGAAAGCAAACGCAAGGTAAAGCATTTGTTATTGAACACGCTTAACACACCTTGAAGCTTCCTGACCACATCTGCTTGACTTGTATCTAATCTTGACTCAGGGTCAGAGAATCCCTGCCAAGATGCTGCAACTGTGGCTGGATTTGAACTGTACTTGATATCTGATTCATCTGTTAAGCCATCCTTGACTGTTCCCTCCACAGGAAGTGTCAGATCCACCAGAACTAAAAAGTGTGAAACTAATTTACCAAATAGTTTGGCTCCAGTTAGACTTACAAATATGGTCAAACTTAAGGGACCATAAAATACTTCTCCTTAATCAGAAATTTCAGATATCAGGGTAAATTGCAACCAAGAAGTCTGCTTAAAGATGTTTTTTATGAACTTACCAAAGTTCGTCTGATGTGATCAGACCTTGAAGACACATACTTTTGCACTTTATATGTTTGATTTGAACTGAATGGCATAACTAATTTGACTATCTTCTTAAGATTTTCCCACAAGGGAGAGTCATAGAGCGGGATGTAAACACAAAATAGACCAATCATCAGATGACAGTTATTATGGTGAGAAGGAAAGTCTGAAAAGAGGAGTCTTTAGTTTGCCTCTGAAAGAAGATCCACTGTTTGTGACCTGACTTCAAGTGGTAATCTAAACCACTAGACTGGTCCATATCTGAAAGCCTAAACTTGTGTGTGTTTATGGAAACTAGAAATTCTGTTACCACAATGGAATTTGCTGGAACTTGCTATTACAGACAAATAAGGGGCAGAGCAGTGTTGACTGAACTTTAAGGGTCTTAAATACTAAGTGGTTGTGCTAGAAATGGATACACTATTGAAGAGGCAGCAAATGGGAGTTTGTATTATTATTAGCGCAGGGTTAGCAGTATATTTTCCATTTTGCTATGTCGCCAACGCAAAACTGTTACAATTTTGGCATATCAAAAATGTAATGTTCTAGCATATTCTAAAGAACCAGTGAACCTCATGAAAACAAACCATGACAGTTATGTATGGTCAAAGTAATCTCTATAAAAATCTCAAAATTTATGAAAATATGTAATGAAAGTTATATTTTATTCTTTTCCTACAAGATGTCAGTTGTAAAATGGGATCACAGCATTTTTCGTGAAATGGTCTTGATGCCAAGATATTATTACTAGCTGAACATGCATTACTAGGCGATTATCTGTGAAGAATCAAGTCTTCGAAAGCCTGGCACGTGTTTACAGAAAAAGATAAACATCCACTTCAAACCACTTCAAAATAAAACGTCATAACAACATGTTTTATAAGCATCTATTTGTGTGATGTCACAACATTATATTTTTCTCTTTGATTAGCAAATGTCCAGTTATATAAAGGTTAGCTAATAACAATAGTAATAATGCAATCGTTACAGGCAATATACTGTAGAAATGTACCTTCATCAATGATTATTGGCCTGACACATCCATTATTGCCAGAGGCTTGCCTTGATGGCAGTCCATTTGTACAGCATATTGCCAGTAAAATTACATTATTATAATGTTATTGTTATCAACCCTGCCCCAAATTTTACCTCTAACCAGAAGGTTATCTATTTGGCATCATGCATTTAATTTTTCATTGAATTTAGGTTGAATTGTCAGGACATGTTTGACTATGTAACAAGGAACGGATTATTTGATTTAATGATTATCTGGATTACTGTCTCGACCCAGGAATTATTTTTCATTCTTGCACTCACAAGCAATAAAGAAGTTATTTGGCCTTGGTAGAGGTGTGCACTCTTGTTACAACTTGATAATAATGCTTACCTCCCGGTGATTCAGCACTGACATTTTTGGCATCTGAAGCCCCGTTGAAGGCAATCATGGACACATAGTAGTTGGTGTTGTGTTGCAGGGAGAGATTTGTAAAGCAGTAGCTTTTCTCTGTGTATGAAAGGGTGACATAGGGTTGTACATCCTCTGAACCAGGGCTGGTGCCAAGTGCAATCCAATATTCACCTGAGCAAATAGAACCACTAAACTGAGTGACTTACTATCACAAAATTGGCAACATTAAGAATGAGGGGGTGGAATGTTTGCTCTTACTTCTAATGTCATTGGCTTGAGCCTCGCTCTCCTCAATAAAGATGCAAAAGACAGCAGCTGTTAGCACATTACCAATTTAGTGCACTGGTTAACCAGTGTGCCATGAATACCTTAAGCATTAAAACTGTGTGTTGTAATATAAGTGATATAATGTGCTTAAAGTGAGATGACAATAACATGTATTTAAAGTCAAAGTTATTGAACATATTAATCATAATATTTCATGCTGTGGCTCTTCACAGTTGACAAAAAGATTTGCTGACAATAAAAACTAAAAAGTCTCAATGCAATGTGGATTTTTTTTTGCAAAATTAAAGAGACAGCAATGATTAACAGTATATTGTGAGGAATTATTTTACTAATTTTAACATAAACACAAGCACAACTGTTTACAATTAGTCAATGTTTACTCAAGAAATTAAATCCCTTTGAGTTGATTTTTGCCATTCAAGCTCAAATACCTAAATTTAATAGCCAGTGCAAAGCTCTACTTGAACAGTATATAAAACATAAATATCTTACTAAGTCCACTGTCAGGGTCATTGAAGCCTTGCCATACAACACACAGTAATTCCTTTTCCCACTGATAACGACGGTCATATCCAACATAGACCCCATGATAAATATCACCAGCAATTGGTGGTGTCTGATCAACAAAAATAGCTCTTGGCGCATGTCCTGTAGTCTTCAGATCCACTGTAACAAGAATTATATAGTAAATACCATAATTTCTGTATCAGATGCCTAGTCTGTAGGCCTAGGCCTTTGCTTTTGAAAAATTGGGACATTTATAATTACAAAAGACACTGGTATAAGATTCTGCACACAAAAATAACTACCATAAAATGTTCAATTAATTCTCTTTCTCGAGTACTTTTGGATTGACATCTGATTGGTGTTCCATGTGACATATGTGGTAACATTACGAATGCAATGTATTTTGCAACATACTATGTTGTACTGTATCAATGCCCCCCCCCCCCCTCTTTAAATGCCCCCATTTTGACAAAAAATGGATTTTAGCTTCCTCCATTGTATAACCACAAACAGGCAACAGAGCAAAATGAAACAAAACATAGCAGTTTTGATGAAGAATGTCTTAAAATCTCCAAAAATACAACTTAAAATGTATAATGTCTTCAGATTAAAGCTTTGTTTCAAATATTTAAAACAAGCAATCAGACCTTGATGACTTACAAGAACTTCCTGCACCTTACAGTTTCCGACATATAGCCTGGATAAGATTTTAATGGTTAAGGTCACTTCAACAAGGTTAAAGGTCAGCCTGCCATAGGGGAAAATCATAAATAGCCCAGACAATCTTTTAAAGGTTAAGGCTACTATGGCAATGTCAAATCAAGGTCATACAATGACGTTGCACACATACATCCCCAAGAGTGTCAACCTTACAGTTTCTGAGATACAGCCCAGTCAAAATTTTCACACTCAAGGTCACTATGTCAAGCTGAAAGGTCAAATGAAGGTCATACTATGACTTGCACACCTACCAAGTATGAATGTCCTACACCTTACAATTTTCTGGATACAGTGTGGACAAACTTTCGATTTCCTTCATTTCCTGTTAGTGGTAATTCAATTGGAGAAGTACTAAAATGCATTTTTTGGGCATCCTGGAATGTTAGCATTTGAGAGGGATGTAAAATCCTGAGGTATGACACATGCAAAAGTAGAGAGGTGGCATTTAAGAAGGATGGAGCATTTATATGAATAATTACAGTAACTAATGGAGTGAAAGGTTATAAATTTTCTGTGAACACCCATTTTGTAGATTTGTTGAATCATTTGTCCTTGACCTCTAACAAAGAAATATAAGGCGGGCATTCACCAATAGGCAGATGTTTACTGGTAGGAAATCATTTGGGTTTTTGAAAACACTGGTTGAGTGAGGGTAGGCTGTCTAAAAATAGGGGTGAAAACAAGAACTGGGAAAGTTACAAATGAATTTTAATGAAATTTTCAGTAAGATATTTTACCAAGGATGATAAACAAATTGCAGGTGATCTGGATCACCATCTGGATCAAGGAATTTTTTATGAATTTTCTTTGCATTGCACTAGTTAGCGATACTGGAGCTGCTGGACCTTGGTGGTGGTCTACACTATTTGAGTGCTTCTTAGCATGAAAGGAAGGACAAACACTAAAGCCAATGAAGATGTTGAAAGGATACCATAATCCAGCGGCAGCAGCAATCAATCAAACCAACATGAAAAAGTGGCATCAGAGATGCCTGTACCCCACAACCTAGGGGAATATTTTGAACACCATGAGATATAGAAGTACTGTATCAGTACAAAGTTCAGGATACTTTCAGAGAACTGTCAGTTATATAAAGGTCCAAACAATGTTTAAATAGAGAAAATAATGTCTAAGAGAAAGATAATGCATGTACTTTATCTACATCTGGCATGGCTGAATTATGGTTTAGATGTTTTGAATATTACCATGCATACAGAAGTGGTAATACATTCAATGAATGCTTATGTGTGCTGTTGGAGCAAAATCTGTGGCTCACTTGATGAAATTCCATCTGTTACAATGGGAAGTTGTAAAAGTAAAATTCTTAATGAATTATAATATGACTTTAACAGTGCTTAATCTGCATCAAAAGACTAACCCAAAGGTGCAACAAGATTTTCAAGGGTCAAGGTCACTATAAGAAGGTCAAATGTCAAATCAAGGTCACACCATGATGCTGCACACCTACAACCCCTATCCAATGTCCCTACCAAGTATCAACTACACGTTATGGTTTCCGAATTATAGCCCGGACAAGATTTTATAGGTCAAGGTCACTACAGCAAGGTCAAAGGTCAGACCATGACGATGCACACCTAACCTCCTAACCAATGTCCCTACCAAGTATCAACTTTCTACACCTTACGGTTTCCGAGATATAGCCCGGACAAGATTTTATAAGCCAGGTCACTACAGCAAGGTCAAAGGTCAAATCAAGGTCAGACCATGACGTTGCACACCTACTTCCCCACCAAGTATCAACTTCCTACATCTTACCCCAGACAAGATTTTATAGGTCAAGGTCACTACGGCAAGGTTAAATCAAGGTCACACGAAGACGTTGCACACCTACACCCAATAACCAATGTCCTTACCAAGTATAAACTTTCTACACCTTACGGTTTCCAAGATATAGCCCAGACAAGATTTTATAGGTCAAGGTCACTACAGAAAGGTCAAAGGTCAAATCAAGGTCAGACCATGACGTTGCACACCTACACCCCCTAATCAATGTCCCTACTAAGTATCAACTTCCTACACCTCACAGTTTCCGAGATACAGAGCGGACAAGATTTTATAGTTCAAGGTCACTACGGCAACGTCAAAGGTCAAATCAAGGTATGACCATGACGTTGCACACCTACACCCTCTAACCAATGTTCCTACTCACTATCAACTTCCTATACCTTACGGTATCCGAGAAATAGCCCGGACAAGATTTTCAAACTCAACCTCACTATGGCAAGGTCAAAGGTCAAATCAAGGTCAGGTCATAACGTTGCACACCTACACATCCTGACCAATGTCCCCACCAAGTATGAACTTTCTACACCTTACGGTTTCTGAGATACACCCCGGACAAACTTTTTCCCGAAACCCGCCCATCCGACCTCCCAACCGCCTGCCCATCTGGACACCATGGGTGAAAACAATACCCCGACAACCCTTAAGGGCTGTGGGGTAAAAAACCTGTACATCTACTATTGGAATTTTATTGTATCCAGATATTTCGACCTTTGAAACATTTTGACCATCTTTTGCAAAAACAATTTGACCCTATTTTCGCCCAAACCTTGTGAATTTGTAAACATTTCGACTGAGACCTCATGTTTTCTTATTTGGACATTTTAATTAAAAATATTGCTTGAAAATTCCAAACAGTTCTGTGGTGTTAAATTTTCTAATTTTCATACTTTCTTTTAAAATATTGCCAGGAAATTCCACAGAATTCTGTGACCTCATGTTTTTTAATTTCCATGACATCACTGAGGAGGATTTCCCGGAGATTCCAGGACTCTATTGTAAATGCTTACTTTTATATTTAACCTTGTAAACAGGTCCAGAATGTAGCACATAGTGATTAAAAAATTTTAAAACATTTCACATTTTATCTTATTTATTTTATTTCAACAGGTGTAATTCTTGTGTATTTGATAAAATATTGCAGGTGAACCAGGGTCGGTATTCATAAAACTTGTTGAGACCAAATTTTGTCTCAAGTTTTAAGTTTTGGTCTCAAGTCTGAGACCATGTTTGGTCTCAAACTTGTTAGCTATTCAGAAAACAGTTGAGACCAAACTTAGTCTCATATTTGGTCTCAAACTTAAGACTGGTACATAGTTGTCTTAAATATTTGGTTCAAAGTTTCAAGCATTATTTCATCTTAACTGAGATTCATATTTTTATTTTTTATGGCTTAATGTAAAGTAGAAATAATTTACAACATATATACTACTTGGCCTAAACTTTTGTAACAACTGATAGCACAAATTTTGGTTTCAAAAGTGCCTTACTTTGAGACAATTTTCAACAGAGGTTTCTGACTGCATAGCAACAAAGAAGCGGATCATGTGACATGCAAAATAAAAAACACTTGACACAATTTCTATTTATTTTTTATTTTAATAGACAGTATAATTTTTGTTAAGAATTAAAACATACAATAACTATTGATCTTTAAAAAATGTTGGATATATTTGCAGGTTAATGATTTGTTTATATTGAGACTGGTCTCAGCTTGGTCTCAGCTGAGAACCTGTTTGTGAATACATAGTTGAGACTTGGTCTCAGCTGAGACCAAATCTCAAAGCTGAGACTATTTTTTGTCTCAGACTTAAGACCTCTTCATGAATATGGCCCCAGATCACAATCTGGATCAACAAATTTTTTACAGATTGTTTTTCATTGCACTAATACACAATATTGGATCTTGGTCGAGGTCTGCGCTCTTTGAGTGCTCTTATCTACAAGATAGGAAGTGGCTGTGCTTCTGCCAAACACGGAGTTGAATCTTTGAACAGCACTGGGTGTTAAAGTCTGCAAACTACTCCATTTTCGCCCATTTTCAACACTTGCAAAGACGTTTGTAGATCTGTGTAGCTAGATGTGTTGGGTATTTATAGTGACCAGAAAAAGACGTGAAAGGTTTATAAATAGAGGGGGCATCTCTGTCACTGCACACTTTGAATTTTGATTTTGAATAGAGAAGACGCATTTTAAGTTTGAAGCATACACAGCAGATGAGTAAACTAGCACGGAAGCCTAAAAGGGTCATATGAGTGAAATGAAAATAATTTCACAAGTCATAATTACGAGATACACTATCTTGTAATTATGACTTACTGTCTTGTAATTACAATATATGCTATCTTGTATTTACAAGTTATTTCTTGTAATTACAAAAACACATCTCGCAATTACAAGATAGCACATCTCGTATGTACAAGATATACATCTTGTAATTACAAGATACATGTCTCGTTATTACAAGAAACACATCTCGTAATTACAAGAAAGCACATCTTGTAATTACAAGATACCACTTCTTGTAATTGCAAGATATAACATCTTGTAATTACAAGAAACCATATCTTGTAATTACAAGATATCATATACTCCATGTACCTACATTAACATATTTATAGGTTTCCTGTGGAGAAAAACTTGCAATGTATCTAGTAACAATTTGAAGCATGTGCATCACATATATATTTTTAATAACCTTGCGTAAAGCTCTGTAGATGATTTTTTATATATTTAGTCAGCATTTATAATTAATTGACCTTCTGGAAGAAAAGTTTTCTAAATCTGGAAAAACTATTCAAATTTATCTCTAATTTGGTTCTGAATATAAACACACAATATGTTATTTATTTGAACTCGTTTCCTACTTCATAAACGTAATGTCAACTTCAAATATAATTTTCTCAAGATTACTTCTATAGTTTATTGTTGCATAATGCCATTTTGTAACACAACGGATAAGCTTCATATAAAGAGAAATTAAAAAATGTGTACATGGAAAAACATATAATAGTTAAGACATTTTGTTAACAGGACCTCTTCAAAGAATTTTTATCTGGATTAATATGATACTTTCTCAAGATCAGACTTAAGAGAGAGAAATGCATTAAAAATGGATGGGAAAATAGGTAGTCATATAAAAGTGTAGTCTGCAAACTGTCAAGGATTAAGAGACCTAAAAAACGAGCCGATGTGATAAACTATCTAGATTCATTAGGCGGCAATATATTATGTCTACAAGAAACCCATTGGACTAAAAACGATCTAAGCACAATAAAAAACCTTTGGAAAGGCGTGTGCTTTTTAGGTGGGACAAAGACAAACTCAAATGGAGTAGCAATACTTATTCAATCTAATTTTGAATATGAGGTTGTTGAACACTTCATAGACAATGAAGAGAAAATTATTTGGCTAAATATTTTAATAAACAAAAAGCTAAAAGTGAAGCTAATTAATATCTATGCTCCGAGCAAAGATACTCCTGACTTCTTTAAAAATATTGGAAACAGAATCGAGTCGAGTAATATGTATTACATTATGCTAGCAGGGGATTTTAATATTACTTTAGATCCACAATTAGATAGTTATAATTATAAACAACTCAATAACCCCTGTGCAAGAAACGAAATGTTGTCTGTCATTAATAAATACAATTTATGCGATATATTCCGATTAAACCATCCAAATGAGAAACAATATACGTGGAGGCGAAACTATCAAATTTTAATCACACAAAAAGCAATCAGTGAACAGTAAAGAATTGAATTTAATAAAAGAAATTGACTCCATTGACCAAGAAGACCAGATTTAGAACTATTAGTAAAAAAGAAAAAGGAAATAGAAGACCTCAGAGGTGAAAAAATAAAGGGCTCAATAATTAGATCAAGAGCAAAATGGCTGACGGACGGAGAAAAGCCTTCAAAATATTTCTGTATGCTAGAAAATCATAGGTATATAGAAAAAAACCATTAAATACTTGAAAAATGAAAAGGGTGAAAATATATACGAACAAGACAATATACTAAAAGAAATTCACAAATTTTATTCTAAACTATTTGACAAGACCGAAAATAAATGCGTAAAAGACTTCTTCTTCTTCAAAAAAAAATCCAAACAGTTATAATCGGTTATCAAAATTAGAATCAGATGTGCTTGAAGGAGAACTCACAGAAGATGAAATCAGCCAATCCCTACAGAATATGAAACATAAAAGTCATGGGATAGATGGATTTTCATCAGAATTCTACAAAGTGTTTTTGAGAAAATTGAAAATTTTTGTTCTGAGAACCTTGAATGAAAGCTACAAAATAGGTCAACTACCCGTAACAATGCCCCATAGCATAATTTCATGCTTGCCAAAGGGTGATAAACCAAGAGAGTATTTGAAAAACTGGCACCCTATTTCACTTTTGTCAGTAGCTTACCAAATAGGTTCAGCGGCAATAGCAAATAGATTAAAAAAAGTATTAACTCATTTAATCCCAGAGCAGCAAACAGGTTTTATATGAGGACGCTATATGAGCGATTGCACACATTTAATATACGACACAATGCACTTCACAGAGCATAATAAGATCCCGGGCTTAATTATGCTTGTAGACTTTGAAAAGGCATTCGATTCAGTGTCATGGGATTTCCTTATTGAAGCTCTAATAATTAGGTTTTGGACAGAATTTTATTACTTAGATAAATACTTTGAATATAAACATTTATGCAACTGTTCTTCAATGTGGTTTCTTATCCAATCAGATTTGTATTAAAAGGGGCTGTCGACAAGGAGACCCAATTGCACCATATCTTTTCATAATATGCTCCTTTTTCTTAACAATCTTAGTAGAAACGTGCGGCTCAATTAAAGGATTAAACCTAAACAAAGAATACTTAAAAATTATCCAGTTTGCAGATGACACAACAATATTCTTAGATGGCTCTGAAAACTCTCTCCAATCAGCACTCAATGTTCTTGAGATATTTGGCACATACTCCGGTTTAAAAGTGAATAAAGAAAAAACACAAATATTATGGATTGGTTCAAAAAAGGGAAACACAAAAAATGTGTCAGCACACAAACTTGAAATGGGAAATCAATACCTTCAGAGTTCTGCGTATAACCTTTTCAGTAAATCTCAATGATATGCCCAGTCTAAACTATGATACTATAACAACAGAGGTAGAAAGAACCCTTTTGCCTTGGAGGTAATGGAAACTCACCCCAATTGGTAAAATATGCATACTAAAACATTCATAATACCAAGGTTAACCACGTTATTCATGACGATCCCTAGACTTGGACTATTAAATCACTGAAAAAGTTATTTTATTCATTTATATGGGATTATAAACCAGACAAAATAAGTTGAGCAAAACTAACACAAAGCTATCCAAGAGGAGGCCTAAGAAATGACCGATGTAGATGCTTTCATAACCAGCCTCAAAATCTCTTGGATCAAAAGATTGCTGAGTAATGACACCAATGTGGAAAACTTTAGGACTACATTGCATTAAAAATCCAATCAGATTAAAATATTTTGGCTCGATTTGGCCTAAAAATCTTGCACAAAACATAACAAATACTGTTTGGAAAGAAGCCTTACAAACCTGGGCATGTTTATTAAGTGTAAACTCACCAGACGAAAATAGGAAATTTTCAAGCCCGGTATGGTATAATCCAAGGATATCAAAAATAGAACTTTTTTTGCCACAATGGTTCAATAAGGGCATCATATTTGTAATCAATCTAATCGATTCCCAAGAAAAATTTCTAACGTATCATGAACTAATGGCAAAATACTCTGTACACTATAATTTCTTGGAATATCATAGGGTCAAACAATGTGTGAATAACTTCCTAGGTAAATCGGATACTTCAATAAATCAAAGGCCCATTTACCCTATAACATTATACCTTCTCTCCAAAGGTATAAAGGGTTCACGTGAATTTTATAAAATTTAGCTTTCACAAAAATGTTTTAACGATGACAAGCTTAGACATAAATGGAAAAGATCTTTGAATATTGAAATTACAAAACACATGTTTAGAAAAAAGTTATCTGGTTTGTTTTAAAACTATACAAGATAACTACCTGATTTGGTTTCAATATAAAATCTTAAAGAGAATATTGGGAATTGAAAGCTTAAAATTTAAAATGGGCATATCACAAGACAATGTGTGCAGATTATGCAATGAAAATGAAGAAACTCTAGTACATTTATTCACTTTATGTAACCCTGTTAAAAAATTTTGGGAAGATTTGACCAGAAGAATCAAACCCAACATAAATAGAGATTTAATTTTTTCAAGCAAAGATAATATTTTGGGTTACCAAGAAAAAAAATGTGGCCTGCGAACATTTTATTGGTAATTATGAAAAAATATATTTTTGTAGCATCTGAAAAGAAAAAAACTCCACAGGTAGTTGAAGCTCTTGAGATGCTAAAAAATATTTATTTTGAACGGGAGTATGTGTCAAGAATACAGAACCACGAGTGAATTTAAAAAAGGTGGGATTTTATTCCACGACTATTACAGTAACATACCTTTGTAATATTCATGTTTTATAAAACTGTGACTATTGAAAGCTTGGAATTGTTAATAAAATATAATACATGTAAATGTTAACTCCTACTGAAAAAGAAATAAAAATATAAAAAAAAGATCAGACTTAAGTTTTTGTGATATTTAGTTTACAAAAGGCTATTATCATTTATATTTCTTCAATATTTTTTTCACTTATTATCTTGTGGTAAGGTCAGTTTTAATGAAAAATAGGGGAAAATCCATGCAGATTTATCTTATAATTAAAGTTGGTCCATAAAATAAATGTACCATGATATATCTTGTAATTACAAGAAGTGCTATCTTGTAATTATGACATGTCATTTCTTGCAATAACAAGAAGTGATAGCTTGTAATTATAAGATGTTGTTTTTTGTAATTACAAGATGTGCTTTTTTGTAATTACAAGATGTCATATCTTGTAATTATGAGATGTGTATCTTGTTAATAAAAGAGATAACTTGTAATTACTCGAAAGTCAAGATGGTTACACATATACACAGAGAAAGCATGGAACACTAGAGAAGCATGTGTATATGTGACACGACCATAACTAGGTTAAACTAAAACTGAGTTGTCTGTAGATTTTACATAATTTGTATCTACACATGTAACATGTTTTGTACTTATAGTGACTTATTAGCCACCTGTGGGTTGGGTGTTCTTGATAAACATGTTTATTTATTATGTTTATTGTACACACATGTCCTTTATAGCAAAAGAATAAAATAATTAATAATAATGTTTGCTTGTATTCTCATAAATACAATACACTCACAGCAACATGTATGTTGTAAGACCTTGAGGATTGTATATTGGGGTGTTGTTATGACTGACCCTGACATGAAAGGTCAGGAAAACTGACAAGTCATGTGATTTGTACAGCATGATAAGCACTTTACCAAACCAATCAGATTTGCTATTTTCATTTATTAAAGTTTTTTGTCACACCTAGTACCTTATCGGCTATAATTGTGATGGGTAGTTGGAAGGGCAGAGGAAACCAGTATATACAGTTGGTATTGTAAGCTGCAGACCAATGACAAGTTACTCCCAGGTTTCCTACATGAGGTCAGTCCGGGATTAAAACTCTGATCTGAGAGGTAGGAGGTGTGTGTGTTACCACTTGCCACCATGGCCCCTAATCAGCCTTGCAACCTGCACCCGATTGCTATCATTCATAAAGACCATGCGTAAAACTAAGGCCCAATCATTCTTGTGAAGTAATCAGAAAATTTATTGGCAAATCTCTTTTTTCGGGAGACAAGATCATTCAGTTCTATTTTCACTGAGGAGTGTGGCAGCCAAAAATATAAGTTGTAACACTCTGATGATTAGTCGTAGCAACCTAAAGATTAGAACCATTAAGATTAATCAAAGATTTATGACCTACTGAAATAGGCTGACCATTCATATGGTGGAGGTAAAAATTCAGGCAGTTTATGCAAAAATTGTATTTACAATTGACCCTAAAGTATATGAGGCAATGAGCACAATATCAGTATATAAACATTCATGACTCTTACCATTATTTGTGAACCTGATTTTGACCCAAACAGGGATTCCATCTGGCAGTCTGTACACATAAGATACATTCACATAGTCTTCAATATCCTGCCACTCCAGGATGTACGTATCCCTGGGAGATCGACCAAGTCCCAACTCTCCAGATTTAATAAGAGACAGGTCATCACTGGAAAAATTAAGTGAAGTAAATTTATATATACAAGTATATACTTAGAATTCTAAGTTGTGTCTACAGAACTTAAAATCCTGATAAATCCTGATTCTCTAGATTTTGTTTAACTCCTTTTACAGTGAGAGAGTATTTTACATTTTAAAGGGGGATTAGTACTTGTGCTAAATTAAAAGTAATGCATAAGACAGATATTACATAGATCCTTTACTGGCATTCACTTCCATTTATAATAGTACATTAATATACTAACTTTTCAGTACACATATTTAAAATTTCCCCTGAGTAGTTGATTTCTGAGTAGTGCTAGAGCCAGTGAATAATGTATGTGTTTAATGTTTCATATCACCAATAAAGTTTAAAAAGAATATATTATCCTTTATTTCTCTGATTACAGTTACATCAACATGATTTTAAGTTCTGTCAACAGGATTTTAAATTCTGTCGACAGAACTTAAAATCCCCCCAAACCAATGAAATCCAAAGATTTTAAGTTCTTTTGACAGAACATAGAATTTTAAGTTCTGTCAACTTTTTTTCTGGGAATGCAACTCTAGCAATATGTAAATCTTCTTTCAAGATCGATCCAGACCTGAATCACCAGAATTATTAAAACTGGTCACAGACACTAAACATATATTTCTGTCATTTCAGAATATACTTATCCCTGCAAGAACCCAAGTTTTGACACTTTACACAGAAAGTGAATCAAAAATTGCGCATCAAGTACCGGTCTCATCACTAAAGTGAAGCAGCAATGGGCTACATTAGTACTTGGATGGGTGACTGCCTCAGTACACTACTCATGTCTCTGATTGCTTTGTGGCTCACGCTACTACATTGAAACCCCTTTTGGCCTTGTTTCATACAAAAAATAAAAGTGAGTTATTTTGGTTAAAAGTACTGCATATAAATAATATATACTCACATAGCATTATTTTGGATTGTTATCTCCTCAGTTTCTTCATCATATCTTGCATCACTGATCTCATGGATAACAGGCGGGGTGTTATCTACGACAAGAGGCTGGCTATGGCAGACAGTGAGAGATAAGGGACCACCGTATTCAACCTTGTTTAAGGCACGCACAGTCATGAAATAATATCCATCTGTCCAAGTAAAAGGATAAGTATCATAATGAACCATTTTGTGGCAATCTGCTTTAATGGTCCAATTAGATTTAATCCATTATCTGAGGCCAGTTTCACAAAGCCTCCTTTGGAAAAAACGTACTTTCGTAAATGAAGGTTGTTTCTTATGTTGTCACTCTGCGGTGTTGAACAACTTCTCCTCCAAAACTACAAGGCCTAGAGACACATGCTGTTTTTTTAAGTTACCTGTTCTATCAGGGATGAAAAATTGTTCAAGGCATGCAAATCTGTCTCTTCATCTGTTTGCTATAGCCACTACAAGGGAGGTACCCCCCAAAAAAGTGTGAACATTTCCACACTTTATCACAATTTTCTCATTCACTATTGCGAAGATTTTTCTCACATGTTGCATAGATGTACTAGGCCACAAGTAGGTTCCCCTGTGCGAGCATTAGACTTGGGTCTGTCTAATTTTTGTTTATTAATTTTTTAAAATAATTTTAATGCATTAAAATTCTTGCACTAAATCACTTATTTTCTCTCTTATCTTGCTTATATGTACTAGGTCACTAGTAGATTCCCTTGTGTGAGTCTCAGGCCTGGATCTTTTTAAGTAAAATTGCAGATATGTAGCTTATGGCATAGCTGTGTAATAGCTACTTTCAGGTGATCACTGTTGAGTAAATCAGTTGTAACTTGAAAACTATTGCATTTAGAATATTTGTTTAAAGATGTTGTTCATCTACTTTGGGGTCAGCTATAACATCGTTAAATTGCAGAACTGCAAGTCATGGCATAGCTGAGCAATAGCTACTTGCAGTTTCTCACTGTTGAGTAAATCATTTGTAAAGAATTTTGTTCAAATATCTTATTCATCTACCTTTGAGTTAGCTATAACATAGTAAAATTGCAGACATGTAGCTCATGGCATAGCTGTGTAATAGCTATTCTCATGTTCACACTGTTGAGTAAATCAGTTGCAACTTGAAAACTATTGCATTTAGAGTATTTGTTGTATTTAGAGTATTTGTTGTGTGTATTTGCTGTTTTTACAATATACATAGTCCCCTTCAACAAATTAGTGTCTTAATCTCCTTAATATTTTCCGTAGATTCCTCAAATATCAGTATACCCTATTATCGCCCACATTTCTAACCCATCTGTTGCTGTGATTTCATATTCCCCCTTATCACCTGACATGTCCCAGTGATTATTTTATGGTTTTTATGTCCCGGCTTTTTTTATGTGTTCTTGGCATGTTAGTTGTGAAAGTCATCCTAGTGGTATGTTTCCTGTGTGTTGGTTTCTTGTGTAACTGGCTGAATGCCGACAGGAGTCAGAATTGCGAAAAGATTGACAGGAGTATCCCTTCTATTTTTCGACTTTCTGTCGTGGTCCGTAAATATTGTTACACTAGCGATACAAAACAGGTTCCTCCACAACTGAAATTTAAAAACCTACTACTACTCCTTTTGTTGTGTGGCGATGTTGCTTCAAACCCTGGCCCCACCAATTTTGGATTCATCAATTGTAGATCCATTCGCAATAAAGGCCCTCTCCTGCATGGTCTCTGTGGTGACCTAGATATCCTGGGTCTAGTTGAGACTCATATTAGGCCACATGATACTGATGGCCTCCTGAGTTCTCTTACACCGGCTGATTACAATTTCATCCAAAAACCAAGGTTAATGCCCCTGTTCCACCAAAAGATTAAGCCCCGATCCTGTCTGGGACCCTTAATCGTGCACAGTCGGTGGAAAAAAGACAAAAATGGGCGGGAATACTGGGTTGGTATTGAAGTCTGGGATTAAGAACAGATCGTCCCCAGGACGCCTCAGGCCTCCTTGGACTAAGCCCCGACTAACCCACGATTAACTGCCGGCATCCTCAGGCGTCCTCAGGACTCCTCAGTCTTCCCCAGACCAGGATCGCCGATTCTTGTTTTCCAAAGTTGCTGGATTTTTTGGGTATATATATATAAAATTCGCGATCTAATCATCATTGCTTTTCTAGGAACACAGCAGGATGCCACCTTTTAATGGAAGACAGATTCAACAACAACTTAGGGCTTTTTTGGTTTTTATTCAGTTACAAATAATCATGTATTTCCATTTCTTACGTCGACCACAGCAACCACCACCAGCAGCACCAGCACCCATACAGAGACCTAGAAGAAGGCACAACATGTGGGTCAGGCCATGGCTACTGCAGAGAGAGGAGAGGGGGGCAGCTTTACAAATTCCACAATGGAAACTTCCTGGCTGTCTTGAGGGCAGTTTTAAGGTTCTGAGGCTTATTGGGGTGAATAGGGTGCCCGTGAGTCGCCCACGCAACGAAGATCGGAACGTGAGCTTACTAGGGACATTTATCATGAGTCACCCCAACCACTTAGTTTGCTAGGTGTCTATTACTCTGTCTTGCCTGCTCCTTAGCCATGATGTTGTTGGGTTTTCTGTGCTTCAGTCTCCTCTTTTTGCTGAAAGTGGCTGACCAAAGTCAACAACAACTTAGGGCTTTTTTGGTTTTTATTCAGTTACAAATAATCATTTATTTCCATTTCTTACGTCGACCACAGCAACCACCACCAGCACCACCAGCACCACCAGCACCCATACAGAGACCTAGAAGAAGGCACAACATGTGGGTCAGGCCATGGCTACTGCAGAGAGAGGAGAGGGGGGCAGCTTTACAAATTCCACAATGGAAACTTCCTGGCTATCTTGAGGGCAGTTTTAAGGTTCTGAGGCTTATTGGGGTGAATAGGGTGCCCGTGAGTTGCCCACGGGACGAAGATCGGAACGTGAGCTTACTAGGGACATTTATCATGAGTCACCCCAACCACTTAGTTTGCTAGGTGTCTATTACTCTGTCTTGCCTGCTCCTTAGCCATGATGTTGTTGGGTTTTCTGTGCTTCAGTCTCCTCTTTTGGCTGAAAGTGGCTGACCAAAGTCAGTTCTTAGTCTCTCCCTGTGCCCTTCGTGTTCCTGCCCCGATCAGGGATTACTCCTGTAAAATTTTCTCCAATAAGTTTCCTGCATATGCCAGGGTCAAATGTCTTTTATTCTGTTGTTGTTATCTGGTGACATCGCCCTTAATCCAGGTCCTGTAAACTTTGGCTTTGTGAATTGCCGTTCCATCAGGAATAAGGGTCCCTTGATCTGTGACACAATTGTCTCGAATAATTTTGATATTTTGGCACTTGCAGAAACTCATATTCACACTTCTGATACCGACAGCCTACTGAAGTCAGTAACTCCGCCTGGATTTCAACTCACTCATAGGCCCCAGACGATTGGTCGCGGTGGCGGAGTGGGCTTCCTTTCCAAGAAAAACTTACCTGCTAAGACTGTTGACGCACCAACACATTCCACTTTCGAAAACATCGTCATATCAATTGTCACTAACTCAAAATCATTTGTTATGGCTTGTGTCTATCGCACCCCAGGTTCATGTTCCTCTGCCTTTCTTGATGATTTCCTGCATTTCTGTGGTTTTCTGTCATCTCTCACTTCCTCCTTCATCATCTGTGGTGACTTCAATGTCCATGTGGACACAGATTGTATTGACCAAAGAAAATTTCTCAATCTATTAGATACCTCTAATCTTGCCCAAAATGTTAATAAAGCTACCCACTTGCATGGTCATACACTGGATCTGATACTTAGCCCAAGCGATTCCTCCTTTGTCAGTAATGTGACTGTTGGGGAAATGGTCTCAGATCATGCACTGGTGAAATGTCATTTGGATTTTGCATGCCCTGCAGTACCGAAGGTTGATAGTATCTCTTACCGCAGGTACCTTAAAATCAATATGAAGAGCTTTTGTGAGGATCTTGCAAACACATCCTTTGTCACATCTCCTGCCACAGTGGCTGCAGACCTGTATGACCAGTATATTCGTGACCTTGGTGGTGTGTTGGACAGGCATGCACCATTGATTTGTCGAAGAGCTAAGAAAACACCAGCTGGATGGCTGTCAGATTCTGACCGTAGGGCCAAATCTATCAGGTGTCAATTTGAGCGCATGTGGCGTAGGGATAGGTCACAGTTGAGCAGAAGTAGATTGCGCAGACAGATTGCCCGGTGCAATGCAATCATAAATAGAGACAAGGCTGAATACTATAGCACCATCATTAGTGATAACAGCCAACAGAAGTTATGGCAAACACTTCGTCAAGTCCTCAATAGTGGTCAAGAGAGTACTCTCCCTCCTCATCTGTCTGAGAAATCCTTAGCAAACAAATTTGCTTCCTTCTTTCATAAAAAAATCAAAAGGATTCGTGATATGTTCACAGCCTCTTCGGCAACAGTCATATCACCCATGTGTACACCTCCCAACCTACCTTCCTTCAATGAGGTCTCGGAGGACGAGGGACTAAAAATCATCAAAAATTCCCCTACAAAATCATGTCTTTTAGATCCAGTCCCTACTTTTCTTTTGAAAGATTGTGTGGAAATTTTACTTCCGTCAATTACAAAACTTGTCAATCTGTCATTGGCTGAGGGTGTATTTCCTCAAAAATTCAAGAAGGCAGTTGTCACTCCTCTCATTAAGAAAGCATCACTTCCAAATGAGGATTTGCAAAATTATCGACCGGTATCAGGACTATGTTTCATGTCAAAATTGGTGGAGCGTGTAGTTGTTAAACAGCTCATGCAACATATCAATAGTAACAATCTTGATAATCCTAGGCAATCTGCATACAAAAGTGGTCACTCCACAGAAACCGCCCTGCTGCTTATCAAAAATGAGATCCATCTCTCACTATCACGGGGCGAGCCTACTGTATTGGTCTTACTGGATCTGTCAGCTGCGTTCGACACAATTGACCACCCGACTCTTCTTAATTGTCTTAAATCATGGTTTGGTGTGTCTGGCACAGCCTTGAAGTGGTTCACGTCCTATCTCAGCCACCGTTTCCAGGCAATTAAAATTGGGTCAACCCTCTCTGATTTGCATGAGCTGTTGTTTGGAGTACCACAAGGCTCTGTCCTTGGTCCTCTGCTGTTCTCCTTATACACCACTCCTTTGAGTAAGGTTATTGGAACGCATCCTGACATCAAATACCACTTTTATGCAGACGACACGCAGTTGTTTATTCATATCTCTCACAAAAATGCAGCCCTGGCTTTTAACAAACTGAATTCTTCTGGATGTTCAAAAATGGATGTCGTCAAGTATGCTCAAACTAAATCCTGACAAAACAGAGTTTATCATCTTTGAATCCCATGCACAACTCAAGAAATTAGATCCCTATCTCCCAGTCAAGATATTTGGTAATTTCATGCATCCTGCAGTTGTTGTTAAGAACCTTGGTGTCTCGTTTGATGCTAATTTTTCCTTTGCTAACCATGTCCGCAATATTTGTAAGACATGCTTCATTCAAATTCGTGATCTCAGGCGGGTTAGAAAGCACTTGACTGATGAGGCTGCTATCCTGGCAGCTAATGCCTTGGTGAGCAGTCGCCTTGATTACCGCAACTCTCTCTTCAGGAGTCTGTCCAGTCTCAATATGCGTAAACTACAGTGTATTCAAAATACACTTGCCAGGATTGTCACAAACTGTAACAAATACACGCGGGCATCTCCTATTCTCAAACGACTCCATTGGCTCCCAGTTGAATCTCGCTGTATCTTCAAAACTGCCACTCTAGTTTATAAGTTTCTTCACAGTGGTCATCCCAGTTACTTTGGTCCTCTTCTGCCCACTCGTTGCGGAAGATATAGTACAAGATACAACCATCCAGATAAAAGGTTCCTGGAGGTTCCTCAGTTCTGTCCATCTGTACATAAATCCAAAAATCACTTTGGCCACAGCTTTGCTTTTGATGCCCCCACAGTCTGGAATCATTTGCCTAATGAGGTACGTTCTGCCCCAACTCTCACCTGTTTCAAGAAAAGGTTAAAATCATATCTCTTCCACAAGGCATTCCCACCTTAGCTTACACTCTATCCGGCGTCTCCGTGGTACTGGACTTGGCAACGGCTATGGACAGATGATTTCTTAAATTTGATTTTTGGTGTTGCGCCTTAGAGTCTGCCTAGCAGAGATTAAGCGCTATAAAAGTACAGAATAGAATAGAATAGAATAGAATAAAAGTGGCACACACCCTGGCTCTCTTGGCTGAAGAATGGCACTCCGGATCTTCCTCACACCTCTCTTCTTCTTCTGCCACAGCTTCCCCAATAGCTGGATCTTCCTGAATCTCCTCCTCTCTCCTCTCACTTCCTTCTTCTGTAATAACTTCACTCCTCTCCTCTACTTGACTTTCCTTCTCTCTCTCATCCATCTTTTTCCTTCCTCTCTTCCCTCCTTTCTCTTTCCTCATAATCCAGTCGACAAAATAATAAAAAAATAGTAAAATGTGTCTCCTAACTGTGAAATTTGCCCTAAGCTCAAGTAAAAAACTGAAAACCCCTACAAATCAGTGACACACGTCTCTCAGTAGCCAAACAGTCAGTAACAACGAGAACGTGTGCGTGGTCGCTTATATAGTCCCAGACCCCCTCATTGCCCCTCATTGCCTCGTTTTAATTTCCGACGCGCGGAAAAGCGTCGGTTCTTAATCGGTTCTTAATCGGTTGTTAGTCCCAGGCCTCCTGGGGCGTCCTCAGGCCGCCGCAGACTGAAAATGCGTGGTCCCAGGCATCCTGGGGAGGCCGGTTTGGATCGGTTAGGGTCGGTTACCCTTAGTCGGTTCTTAGTCCCAGACCTTGATTCATACGCATCATATTTGAGTCTGGGATTAACAACCGGCCTCCTGGGACTAAGCTAGGGAGGTCTGGGACTAAGGGTCGCAGGCGGCCTGGGACAACACACGACTGTGTAAATTTGGGTCTGAGGAGGCCTGAGGACGCCTGGGACTGGACATTTTGTTGACGGCGGGAAATATGAATCGGTTGTAGTCGTGTGAAATATCAAACATGTTTGATTTTTCACACGGCCCCAACCGACAACAACCGACCCTTACAGAAGGTCTGGGACTAAGCAAATATTTCAAACCGACCCTCAAAACCCTTAATCGGGAGCCTTAGTCGTATGGTGGAACACCCACAGTACTGGTTGGGGAGGTGGTGTTGGTTTTCTATGTAGAAAAACCTTTTCTCCCAGTATTGTCTCTTCACCAGTCTTCAGGTCTTTTGAAACTATCATACTTTCATTCAGGTCTGACTACAATAGCTTTGTTGCTGCTTGTGTGTACCGTCCTCCTGGTTCATGTACTACTCAGTTTCTGGAAGATTTTTTGGCTCTTTCCGGCTTTCTGTCTTTGACTGGTTCCCGTTTCATCATTTGTGGCGATATAAATGTCCATCTGGATGTTGAGAGTGGTGATAGGTCCAGATTTAATGACATCCTACAGTGTTGTGGTTTGGTTCAAAGTGTCTGTGGTCCGACTCATTTACTGGGTCACACTCTGGATGTTCTGATATCTCCCTGCGACTCTGTCCATAATGTCAGTGTTGGAGATTTCATTTCTGACCATGCTGCCATAAGATGCCAACTGGATTTCTCCCACCCATCTACCAACATCGACAAATGGGTCTCTTATTGTCGGTACCACAGGATTGATATCGGCCAGTTCAGAAATGACCTTAAAAATATACCATTTGTACGGTCCCCTGAAGGTACTGCTGCAGAACTTTATGATCAGTACATAACTGGTGTTACACAGGTACTTGACAAGCATGCTCCTATCATTTCACACAAGGCTAAACAGCAGTCTGATGAGTGGTTGTCTGATTCGTATCGCATGGCTTGATCTCTTAGGCGGCCATTTGAACGAAGGTGGCGAAAACATAAGTCAGAGTTGAATAGATCAAGACTCCACAGGCAAATTGCCTGGTGTAATTGACTGGCCAATAAAGATAAGGGTTCATACTATACAAATCTCATAACTGCAAATAGTCGTGACCCCAAGAAGCTATGGCAGTCATTGAGGAAGGTCATCGCACTTCTGAGACTGTCCTGCCTGCTCATAGCTTAGATAAAAGCCTCGCGGACATGTTTGCTTCTTTTTTCTCCAATAAAATAAGCACAATCAGGGACACCTTCTCTACTTCTGGCTCTTTCAATGATGCATCGGATTTGTTGCCTCCTGCTTTCAATGCCTTTATGCCTGTCACTGAAGACGAGGGCTATAAGTGTATTAGTGAATCCCCCACTAAATCTTGCTCACTAGACCCTATACCAACATTCCTCCTTAAGGATTGTCTTGATATCCTCCTCTCTTCTATTACCAAGTTGGTAAATCATTCTCTCATTGAAGGATCTTTCCCAAATTCTTTCAAAAAGGCGGTTGTCACCCCTATCATAAAAAAGGCTTCCCTTCCCTGAGACGACCTTAAGAATTATCGCCCAGTGTCTGGTCTTTGTTTCCTGTCAAAGTTGGTTGAGCGAGTCATTGCTAGGCAGCTAACATCACACATTAATAACAACAAACTGGACAATCCTCATCAGTCAGCTTATAAGCCAGGACATTCCACGGAAACTGCTTTATCGTCTATAAAAAATGAGGTTCATCTCTCTCTGGCACGCGGTGAACCCACAGCTCTAGTACTTCTTGACTTATCGGCTGCATTTGACACTATTGACCATAATATTCTCCTTGGTTACCTTAAATCCTGGTTTGGTCTTGGTGGAACAGTTCTAAGGTGGTTTGCTTCCTACTTAAGGAATCGTTGCCAGGCCATTAAGATAGGCTCCACACTATCTGAATTAAGCAATCTCATCTATGGAGTTCCGCAAGGTTCTGGGTCCGTTACTGTTTTCACTCTATACAACACCACTTAGTAAAATTATTTGCCTCCACCCGCATATTAAATTCCATTTTTATGTGGATGATACTCAGTTATACATCCATCTCTCCCACAAGAATGCTTCTTCGGCTCTCGCCAAGCTAAATGCCTGCCTTCATGATGTCCAAGAGTGGATGTCTCTCAATAAATTGAAGCTCAACCCTGAAAAAACTGAGTTTATTGTCTTTGGTTCCAAGGCTCAATGTCAGAAGATTTCCTCTCACTTTCCTGTTAGCATTCTTGGTAGCCTTCTTCATCCGGTTGATTCTGTTAGAAATCTAGGTGTGTGGTTTGATGCAGATTTTTCATTCTCTGAGCATATCAAGAGGACTTGCAAAGCATGCTTCCTTCAGATGCGTGACCTCCGTAGAATTAGAAAGTATCTCACTCCTGAAGTGGCAGTCCTTGCTGCAAATGCCTTGGTTAGTAGTCGTCTGGACTATTGTAACTCTCTGTTCAGAGGTTTGTCTGGTTTCAATCAGTACAAATTGCAAAGTATTCAGAACACCCTGGCTCGTATTGTTACAAATCATGGACAGTATGCTTATGTTACACCCATTCTACAGAAACTCCACTGGTTGCCTGTTAGGTACCATTGCAATCTCAAAACTGCAACACTTGTGTATAAATTTTTGCATAGTGGTTCTCCTTCTTATTTCGAACCGTTCTTGTCTTTCAGTAGTTGTCCCTATAGTACTAGACATAGTCACCCAGATCGTCAATATCTTACTGTTCCTCCTTTCCATTCATCAGTCTTCAAGTCAGCCAAACATTTCGGCCATAGTTTTGCCTTTGATGCTCCTAAGATCTGGAATGACCTCCCTCAAGATGTTCGCGGTGCAACATCAGTTGCCTCCTTCAGAAAGAAGCTTAAAACATACCTGTTTGCAAAATCCTACCCACCATAGCCTCCCCCGTCACATCTGTGTCTCCTTGGTATGACCTGGCTATGTCCCTTGATTAATGCTAACTGCCTTGCTTTATGTTTAGATGCACCTTAGAGTCCATCAGTGATGGAGATTAAGCGCTATAAAAGTCCAAATTAGATTAGATTTAATTATGTTATTCATCTACTTTTGGGTTGGCTATAACATTGCAGACTGCAAGACTGCAAGTCATGGCATAGCTGACCAATAGCTACTTGCAGGTTCTGACTGTTGAGTAAATCATTTGTAACTTGAAAACTATTGCATTTAGAGTATTTTGTTTCAATATGTTTTTCGCCTACTTTTGTGTTAGCTTTAACATAGCGAAATTGCAGACCTCTATGTCATGGCATAGCTAAGTAATAGCTAATTTCAGGTTTTCTCTGTTAAGTAAATCAGTGTAGCTTGAAAACTATTGCATTTAGAGTATTTTGTTTAAATATGTCGTTCACCTACTTTTGGGTCAGCTATAACATAGTGAAATTGCAGACCTGTAGGTCATGGCATAGCTGAGTAATAGCTACTTTCAGATTATCACTCTTGAGTAAATCAGTTGTAACTTGAAAACTATTGCATTTAGAGTATTTTGTTAAAATATGTTTTTCACCTACTTTTGTGTTAGCTTTAACATAGCGAAATTGCAGACCTCTATGTCAGGGCATAGCTAAGTATTAGGTACTTTCGGGTTTTCACTGTTGAGTAAATCAGTTGTAACTTAAAAACTATTGCGTTTAGAGTATTTTGTTTAAATATGTTATTCATCTATGTCTGAATTAGCTAAAACATGGTGAAATTGCAGACATGTAGCTTATGGCATAGCTGTGTAATAGCTATTATCATGTTTTCACTGTTGAGTAAATCAGTTGTAACTTGAAAACCATTGCATTTAGAGAATTTTGATTAAATATGTTATTCATCTAATTGGGAATAACTATAACAGTAAAATGACAGACATATAGCTCATGGCATAGCTGAGTAATATCTATTCTCACGTTCTCACCTTTGAGTAAACCAGTTGTAACTTGAAAACTATTGCATTTAGAGTATTTTGTTTAAATATGTTATTCATCATATGTTATTCATCATATGTATATTCATTCATATGTTGTTCACCTACTTTTGGAACAGCTACACATACTTTTTACTACTACTACTACAACTCTGTGTCCTTTTCTTCCGTCACTTCTACTTAGAAACCTAAAACACACAGTCAGCTTAAAACACACAGTCAGCCGTTCACGGGCACTGATTGCTTGTATTCCTTTGAGAAGGTCACTTCAAAATTTAGTTTTACAAAGCCTCTTTTAACTCTCCTTGCAAAAGACCTTCCTTGAAACTTAATGACGGAGCAAATGTTCTTGAAAGTTCTTATACATTCCTTCAAGGATACTTCCTTATATTTAAGGTTGGCCCTTATCTTCCATAAAATGTAAAGGAGTGTTCAAGCCCTACTTTAAGGAAGGATACTTTGTGAAACTGAGATTTTTTAAAGGAGGGAGAAATTCAAGGAAATCCTTGAATTTAAGATGACTTTTATCTGACGGATGCTTTGTAAAACCCGCCCCAGACCTTCTAATATGCAAACATTTTATGACATCATTTTCACTTTCTATTTTTAGTCATTTAAATTTACCTATTTTTGTGCATCTAGGTCTTATGAACGGTCTATAATTCAAACATAAACTTTCTCCTTCAAGTTGGGGCTCAGTGGTATATATTCGCCTTTCACCTCAGCCCTGCAGTTCAAACTCCTGACTCTATGTGGGAATTTTGGTAAATGTTTACTGATGCCCAGCAGTGTACAATGCAGAATATTGACAGACTATGAAGTACTGGTTTCCTCTACCATTAAAATTAACCATTGTGATATAACCTATGCAATATGTTAAAAGTAACACTAAACCCAAATAAAATAAAATATACTCCAGCAGATGGGCAAGGTCTTTATACCCAAATATAATGGGTAAATACAGAATGATAGATCATAAAAAGATTTTAGTTCAACAAACCTTCTAAATTTAAAGGGAACACGGTTCCTTGATGCGTCCATTCTGATTCATGTGTTAAGTGTGCATGTGGGTCATGATGTGGATGTATATCAAACCCACAAGCTTCAGTCCCTACTGAGTATGTATAGATGAGGATTTCCGTCTCATTGTCATGGATACCGTCCCAGTTAGCTGAAAAATATAATATAGATAGCCTTTATTATGTGAACATCTTGGAAGAAAAGCATAATGTTTGATAATAGAATGTTCACAAAATTAGAGGTAATTACCTCCGCCAAGGAGGATATGCTTTTGCTACTGTGTATGTATGTGTCTTTGCATGTCTCAAAAAGTGAGGAATGCATTTTGATAGAATTTTCAGGTAATGTCAACAGTGATTAAATGATGGTGATCCAGATCACCATCTGGATCAAGGTATTTTTTACAGATTTTTTATTATTGCACTCACAAGCAATATCCTTCTCAAAGGTCTCTGGTCTCAGTTCTTTTGTTAAGTAGGAAACAAAAGAGAAGTAAAATTTATCGAAAGTGAGAATGATTTTGTCGCCCTTCTTTTGTAAAAATAATTTACAAGAACAAAAGAAAGTTATCTCCCCTACTCTTACAGAAGTATTCCAATAGCCCTTTTCAACTAGGTGCACTAAATGGTTGTGTTGTGAAGCAACCCCCAATTTCTGGGCCAATTAATCACTCACTTTGCAGACCCTCGGAATTGATTCTTCACCTACTTTGCATTATTGTTCTTGATTATACTAAGTTTATAGTTTGAAGTACAGTTATACATGTACTTCTACTCAACAAGAAATTTAAGTTAAGAGAGCAAATTTCAAGATAAAAGACCAATCAACAGAGTACCATTAAAATGACCTAATATATTAATTTCTGTGATACACACCCATTGACCATGCATTTTTTTTCAAAATTTGAGGACTGGGGACATTCATTATAACCGTATGGCACAAGTATAAGATTGATCATTAAGTTCAGTATTTACCTTAGCTTTTTTGATACAGGCATCAATATGTATAGTATAGACACAACTATTTAATTGTATTGTAAATTATTTTACTATGTTCTCAGACTAAAAAGACCTACCATAAAGACAACCATAATCAGAGTGAAAGTGTTGATTGAAGAAAAAACAGTGCATCGCACTTTTCATAAGAGCTGATGCAATAACATTTGCCATGAAGTAATGAGTACAAACCTGAACACATCCTTTTGGCGCGAGTGTACAGTTGATCCACCAAAGGTTCCAGGCCATTAAATACACACCTGGAACCTGGACCATCAGTGATGTACCTATAAATTTAGTAATACAATAATAACCATTACTTGACCATGACAAGAGACTATACTGAGACAAACCTCAAGCAGTGGTTATTGAATACAACATCATTAGGAAAATACTGCATTTAAAGAGTATGAAGATTCTCATTCTTGTATACAAGTATCTCCACACTGGTTTTCCCAAGTATTTTAGTCCTTGTCTTACCCAAGCATCGTGCACCCACAACGCAAGGTATAATAAACCTCCCAGAAATGCATTTAATGTTCCACACTTACTGTCCTCAGTGCACAAATAAAAAATGCAGTTACACTACAGCTTTGCATTTGATGCTCCAACTTTGTGGAATGAGTTCCCTGAGGACATCTGAACAGCTGTTTCGCTTTTATCTTCAGACATAAACTGAAGACATTACCTATTCAGTAAAGCATCCCCTCCACAGCCCTCACATCTCCCTGGCATCAATGGTATCAACCTGCTATGTCTCTGAATTCTGATTTTTACTGCTCCTTTTATGGTTCTAGTGCCTTAGTGTCTGTTATAAGATGGAGATTAAGAACCATAAAAGTACTCTTGACATTACACATTAGAAATGATATTGAAATTGACCCTTCTTGGTAACCATATTGAAACCCAGGCAGCTATGTGGATTAATAATGAAATCTCGAAATTTGATACAATCCTTATTCCACACTTGCCTGTAATTGGGTATGGGTGACTGATGACTACATCTCTGGGCTAAATAGTCTGGTGTAAATGCAGTACATGGCTCTACAGAAGTTTGGTCCATACTTGCATTTTGTATGTAGCCTGGGAAAGGAGTGGTAAGGTCTATCAACACACCTTCCGATGGTAAAACACTGACATAACCTAAAACAAGAAGTTAATGAACACGTCAACCATGTCAAGTCAAATCACAGGATATCAGCATTAAATTAGAACTAAACTTTGGAATTCCAGATGATGATGTAAATTTTAATATCTTGGGACATGCATTGATGAATAGTATTGTCCCTGTGGCCTTGTGGTTAGGGTTTTGGACCCCGGGGTTGAATGTCTGGGTTTCCTGGAGATTTTACCCTTTGAAAAAGACATTTACATATGTATCCCTCTTCAGCCAGGAGTATAAATGGGTACTGACACTGGCTGAACAGGAGACAAGGTGGATCCTACTTAGGAACTATGAATACTCCGAGTAGCTTAATGCTATAAACCCTGGAAATAAGTATCTGCTTTATAGGATATTTGGCCTGAAAAATGAATTAATCATTTTAACCTTTTTATTGATGTATAGATATCATCATGAGGTTGGACATATTATTGTAGATAAGCAGTATGATTGTGAGAGAAAAATGGAGCCAGGTATATGTTGATTTATAATCATTCTGCATTTCGGTACCCATGTTTTATTTATAACTGAATGGAAGTATACACAAAGCAAAAGGATGGCATTAAAATTAACAAATATATGAAATAATGTGTCTGGGCAATCACAGATGACACTTTAGTCATTGCTGTCTTTGAAGTCTCTTCTTGTTAGTTCTCTTAATGATCAACTTTGACCTTTGTCATTTAAATTTCCCAGCCAGGCCGAGTTCTAAATCACTTCAACATAAAAATCTGTAGTGGCAAGATGCCATTTGGCAGCACAAAAGTTACTTAAATTCCTACACTGACTTGGTTGCATTCAGGCTATGTTATGGGGTTATACATATTCAGTCAATAATTGCTATTAAATGTTTTCCAAGTGTCAATGTTCCTGGATTGCAGTGATTTATAACTGTTTAAGTCAATTAAAATACTGCTCTTTTTGGTCAGCTATACAGGGCTCTGTCTAGTCAGGTAAAGTCAAAAATATAGTTATACTGTAAGAAATATTGGCACATATTTTACACACCTTTGTGCAATAGTGATTGCCATGCCAGCTTAAACTGTAAAAATTTGTTCTGTTATCTTGTAATCAATTCTCCTGCAACTTAAACATGTATACAGTGTACTCGTCTAAGGTGGAGATAATTTGTTTAACTTTAAATACTTTGCTCAAATGATTAAGTCAATAATATTATTTAGTAGACTGATTATTTTAGCATTTCATGAAATGTCTGCTAAACATTTCAGTTGTTTTATGAAACAACTGAAACATTTAGCAATATTGCAAAATCACTGACCAAATCAGTTTTTTTGAAATTCTGGTTACACAATTTTATTGTGACATATACACAAATTAGGAGCAGGTCAACAGAGTTTTTCATGTTCAAAGAGGGCTCCATCAATACCCACTGACCCAAATCATTCCGCGCATAAACGTTGAAGAACAGGAGCTTGTCATGTTGAAGCTGAAGATTTTGAAAGTCAAAGGATGCCAGTTGGCCAATTCCTCGTCTTTCATAGTAGTAGAACAGGCTGCTCTGAAAGAAACACAAAGGTCAAGTTTACATTGCACTTGTCACCAGCACAAGAATATATGCCCATATAGCTCCTGTAAAACTTTTCACTGCTTACTACATTTAACACAGATCTGACTTTAAAGCACTGACACTGGTCTACAAGTGCCTTTAAACTAGCTATCTTAAATATTTGAACCCTTTTATGAAAATCAGATACAGTGTTTTATAATAAGTAAGATGAATAATAAAGTTCTGGAGGTTATATAAGTCTTTTGTATTGATACATAATTCTAACAGGCAGTTTGGTTTCAGCTATTCATCACATGCTCTAAACTTTTGAAATGAACAGCCTAATAATACCAGTTCACCAAAAGGCTCAATGTTTGAGTTTCAAACAATATTAAAATATCTTGACTAACCATTCAACATGAACAGTTCTCTGACTCAGACATTAATCATTCACAGGGACTGTACTTGTTGACCTCTTGATCCCTTGATGTCTTGAGCCTACCCATCTGGCTAATCATGGTAGGGTAATAAGATTACAATTGGGACTAAATGATCAAGGTAGTTGGGAGAGAAAATGACAGCAGTGGAACTAGGGTATGAACAAAGAATAATAGGATATATCAGCTGTTTTCACAAACCTTCTGCCTTTCGATGTCTCCTTCAACAATGTCCAGCAGCTCACACAAGCCGTTGCCGTGGTAGTCATAGTTAAAACCTTGGCATTTTGAGGGGGGGTAGGCCAGACAAAAGCGGGCACATACCTCTACTTCATCATGACTCTCACTGAAAAAAGGTTGCCATGGTAACTTGCCTTCTTTAGGAGCTGAAAGTTGAATGAATTAAGTCCAAACGTTTATATTTTGAAAGTGAATTAGAGACGGAATAATTTTCTCCCTTTTAGAAAATTTTAAAAAAATTTGCAAAGGTCAAGGTTAAACATACAAAATACAATGAAAATTTACAACACAAAGTCACAAAGTACAGACTATGGAAATAAAAAAAAGGACACTACAAATTCATAAGGGAAAACAATACAACTTCACAAGGTACAATACAAACTCCGGGAGAACAAACACTTTGACCAGGAACAACCCAGTTAATAGGTAACCTAACATAAAATACAAACAAAGCACTGCACTTGAAGTATAATATATATGAAAGACATACCCACAAAATAAAAAGAATTATTAACTTTTTAGGAATTAAAAGGATTTATATTTTACTATAATAGTTTCATTTTATGATTTAATGGATAAAACAGAAAGACGATAAAAGTTCTTTCTTTCAGATAACTATGGGCCAGTCATGACACTTCAGTCATTCCATAATGCTTTTGGCTAGAGGGAGTAGCTGGTTACAGAAGACACAAATATTGGTCTCTGAATTTAATCATTACAAACAAAAAAATCCCAAGTTCCCCCTGAAAAGATACTGAACCAAATGAAAAAGTGAGAGAGCTTAGATTGGCTGCTAATAAAGTTACCAACACAATAAACCTTCTTACAATTAAAAAGGGCAAAGTAATGTGTAATGTAATACAATAATTCACATTACTTTTACATTACACTATCATTACTTTTTTCAAGAATAATAAGGGGCCACCGTGGCAGAGTGGTAACAGTCTCATCTCCCACCTCTAAGGCCGGGGTTCAATTCCGGGCACGGCCTCAAGTGGGAAAGCTGGTAGTTGCTTGTCGTTGGTCGGCAGTTTACAGTACAGAACCCTAACAAACTATATGTACTGGTTTCCTCTGCCCTTCCAACTACCCCTCGTGATATGACCTGTATATTGTTGAAAGTGACGTAAAACCCAAAATAAATAAATGAATTCATTAATAATTAAACTTGTACAGTATATTCTTTTTCTATGAATTCAGAGTTGTCATTTAGTGACAGTTCCTGTTTGTTCTGCTACATGGGCAAAAACTTAACAAAAATACTTTTAGATTATTTAGTAGGGATGGGTTGGAACCAAATATTTGTACATTGGGAAGTTGCCAATGCAAAAAGGTTCATAAATACACTAAATATGATATAAAAGTGTAACTTTCGTCAGATTTGTTTTCAATATTTTAAGGTTTCCTTCATTTATATGAGCTGACAAGCGAGATTAAAGTAATGAAGTATCGTAACCAGTGCATGGCAGTTCTCTTCAATGTAATCGGTATAAAAGTCTGCAAAAATGCACAAAAATATGGAATAAAAGCTTATATTTTTCTTCAAGTTTCTTCTTCGAGGTTTCTTCCCAATATTTTAAGTTTTCCTTCCATTATATGTGTTGGTAAGTGAAGTGGCAGTTGTAAAATCTCATCACGGTACTTCAGTAAAATGCTCAGTAATATTTAAATATGACCATTTGTTGTTATTAGTGCAAAATTTATCAATTCTGTTAAAAATAAGTCATTCTAATGTTACACAATCTGTATTGGTGGGCCGTGGCTTTACAGGCTTCAATTGCACTTAGGATTTTGCTTAAAGTACAAGAAACTATGATCAACAGAAAAAAGAACAACACGTACAGCTACTCCTTTAGATGTACAAACAACTTAATCTTCCTGAGTAGACATATCTACTCAGGCCGCCCTTTCATATTAATCCTAGTCAGGAAGTGTCAGTACAAATGAAAGACCATCAATCTGGTGTAAAGGCTACATTCAGATATCACTTATCATTCTAAAATTACATCGCTACCTATGATAGCAAAATAGAAAACAATTTATTTAAGCAAAACCTTAGGGTCTCAGCCCTTCTCAGGGCTACCACAGCTGTAGTTCTCTCGAACTCCTGTGGTGGAAGAAAGAAGAAGATGAAGAAGAAGATGAAGAAGAAGATGTCCTGAAACAAGAATAGAAGCCAGACACTCAGCCTTCTGAAACCCGAACCTGCAGCACGGGTGCCACAAGTACACACCAAAACAAAAAGACAGGCAAAAGACACCACCTCTAAGGTGTCAGACCTTATCCGCCTTCGGCGGATACCATAGAACTTGCACTTATCATTCTAATATTCTCAGTTGTCCGAGTAACATTAAGTATCACTTGTCAGTCTTTTGAAATGGCAAATGTTAAAACAAAGCAAAGTGTATTTGATCTTTTTCACATGCCAACAGAAACTGATGGCAAATTTAAAGATCAATACAAGCACTGCTGTGCAGATATTTCTGGTACAAAAAAACTAAATTTAAACTTTTCTTAAACACTAAAAGGTAAGGGATACCTATTTATAAACATTTCTAGTGAATTTGTAAAGATTGTGAAATTTATGGAAGTAAAAAAAAACAGATATTGTGTACAAATAGAGAAAATTTGGCAAATAATCTTCACATGTTGGTTCAAGATTCTTGAATCCTTTCTATAAGTTTCAAATATTGTTAAAAAATTACATTGGACTTATTGTACTCATATGCATTTTTGTACTCACAACTATAAAAAGTAAAATTAAAATAAGTAATGTAAACTATTTTCCTTAAAGGATAATATATTCTTTACTACGCCCTGTAATAAATGTTTAAATAAAGACTAACTTTGGTTCTGAAAAAATTGTTGAAAGTAAAGTGTAATGTTTTGCATTACATTTGAAAAGTAATGAAATGCATTATATTCCAAAATATAAAGTAATTCTAATGTAATGCAATTCATTCAAACTCAAATGTAATGTTATAGTAATGCATTATAATTGAATGTAATTGACCCCAGGGCTGATACTAACATAAAACTCATCTCAGCCTTCATAAATCATTGGATTAAGTTTTCGAAAATCGTATTGTATAGAAATAAATAGTAGCTTTTAGTTAATGATTTTACCATTTACTAATAATAAATGTAGAGAAAACTGTATACAACTAAACTCTTGAAAATGATATTGTTACCGCATTTCTAATATCCAAACTGTTAATCATTATCAGCAGATATTGATATATGGATATATGGTATGAACACCAGAAACTACCCACCATGAAATCTGGTCAGTGGATTGGTGCCAGTGAATGTAGTGTCATCATCATCTTGTGTGGTAAACTGAAGCCAGTCAACGATCTGAGTGCCATACGTTTCCTCACCATAACCTAGGCTCACCTGAATTATATTAATCCAAACATGATAAAATCCATAGTACACCCCAGCAAATACACCCATGACCAATTTCATGAAAAGGTTTAAGCCTGGTTTCAGCCTGGTTTGAGATTTTTGGATCAAGAACTTTTCAAAGTCCACTGACTAAATACTCAGGTAATTTTACAGAGACAGTCATCTTAAGATTTGGCTTAGTCATTTCTTCACCCAGGCATACCCGCCTTAGTATTAATATCCTCTGGAAATCTTCTGGGTACTTGTCCTTTCTAGCCCCTGGATACTGAAATTGGTTAATCGCTGTGGAGTTTGTTGTGCCTTTAAAGTCCCCTTATTAATGGGGAGATGAAATAATACACATTCACATTTATGCTTATATTTATAAACAGAAAATATTCCAAACTGCAACAAAAATTAATTTGTAAACAAATATGATTTCAAACAAATCTGGCTGTTAATAATCGCTCAATGCAGGAAAATGGTCCCAATCCATAAATTTTGCCACGTAAAATAAGTTAATGTTAAGCTACAGCCAAGTTTGTGTATTGTTTATGCATTTACATAATACAGGAAGTTTTGTCTGATAAAATGCATTGAACATCGCCAAAAATTACTAAATTTAAAAGATTTTAAATTATACTTTAGTTTCTAATTCGACTTTTAGAACGCTTAATCTCCACTGAGTAGTGGATTCTAAGGCGCAACAAGACAATAGCAATATGCAAATTCAAAGTCCAGGATTCAACATTTTATCAGTTTTTCAGAACAAAAATTTTGTGAAATCAGACTTTCGGTATTCTAATATATTTGACAGTTGTTCGTTGCTGAAATGAACTCAGCAATTAGCCGGCATGTATTAGTGCAAATATCACATGCTTTCTTGGCTTTTGCCCTGAACCTTTAAAGAATTCACTGACGATGAGTTTTAGCTATTGCTGCAAATTTCACTTTTTTTAAGACAGTGTTATAAATTCAATGGAGTAATAATGCAAGCATTCACCATAGTCTGGGTAATTGGTGAGTCATCTGTTAGTATTAGTGAAGCTTGCATCTCGTTGGGGTCACTACTACTGCGATATCCTGCCTTCACCCGACCAGTAGGAAGAGTCATATCATAGGTAGACATTTCACAGGTTGTATGGGCCTCACCTCCTGCATTATTCCTGGCAGTAATCATAAAGTACAGCTTCTGTCCAGTGTGCATTTTCTGTAAAATATAAACATATACAGCAGAACCTGGATTATACAAAACTCAATGGGGGACATACAATCAGGTCAGATAATCGGGGGAGGGGGGATGTCGGATAGATGAAGGAACCCAGAATCCACCATCTATAGGTGTAACCAAGTACATCATAATTGAAGAAGGATCGTTTTAGGCACTAAATATACACGTGGGTGGTCATTGATGAAGCAGTTTCATATATTTGTATAACATAATACAACTGACTCGATAATCGAGGTTCTACTCTAATACTTTTGCGAAATAATGCTAATTCTAATCATTTTTTTTGTGCTTAATCTTAATGAAATCCCAGACTCTAAGGAACTTCAGGCAGACAAACAGAAATCGAAAAAAACAAGCACATTAAAACACGACTCATCACTACAGAGGACACTGATACATACCCCAAAAACTAAGCTGCATACCATTCTGCAAAGATATAGAATTTAAATTTATTTATGAAAGATGAAAGAGAAGTAGCTGAGTGAATATTATCAGTCCAGGCAGTCTAACTTTGAACTTTGAAAGGTCAGGGTGAAAATTCAAGGCCAAAGTGATCTGAACGTAATTTGTTTCAAATAAAAGTACAAAGCTGTGACAAAAGTTTGGATAATGGAGTTTCTACTGTTCTTGGATAACTGAAGTCTGCATAATAGAGGTTCTACTGTATTTTGATGCAAAACTACAAATAACAGATTCCAATGAGATTCCACTTTCATTAATATCTCTAGTTTAAGAATAATTTTAAATTTAATATCTCTAATTAGAAAATAAAATGGTCCGTATGACCAGATTTTCTGTTCAACTTAATCTCGAGGATGTTCTATTGGAATTTGTATAAAACAATCTCAATTCTGTAGTAATAAAAACTTAAATAATGGTTAAAATATTCTATTTCTAGAAAAGGTTTACAAATCAATTTTGATGGATTACTTCTTCAAGTGTTAAGCAGAAGTTGCTTGCACTTATAGAATACTCAATTTGAAAAACAATGGAAACAAATAAAGAAAATATTTAAAGGCAATTTATAAGAGATTCCACTAAGCACACTAGCTACCTCAGTGACTGTTGTTGTTCCGCTCAGTTCACGATCTTTGATGACATCACAACCCCCTGTATATGTCCCAACACACAATGTCATGTACACAGGACTTCTGTCATCTTCGACAGCTGCACAAAGCACAAAATTATCAGGTTAAACCAACAGATGAAATCTGAGGAAAATTTGAAGCACCTGATATTTCTAAAATATTCCTGTAAAGCTTCAGATATGAGAGCCAACTATGTCTGGGTCAATTAATTCGAAAAACTTGGAAACTCATGTGTAACATTCTCATTTATTGACGGACCCATCACAGAGATGCCGAAAAGTTAAATAGCAATTTTTATTTGTTTCTGATCGTCACTATACACATATATTTTATTTATTACTGATGGTATTCTGTCTTATATTGGTTTTTATTTCATATGGTTGTTGTTGGGAGTTTATCTCTGTTGATATACAATAATATTCCCATGTCTTGATATTTGCAGGTATTATTGCCCACTACCGGGAATTATCGTTCAATAACCAAGTTCTGTTACATTGTGTTTTTACATTCCCTTCACAACATATTAATTGCACAACACCATACTCCAGAATTTCCATCTATTTAGGTCCCAATAAGGCTTTGTTATGTTTTTCAGGCCCCTCTAAGGGTTTTTTATTTTTTTATTTTCTTTACAGTGGCTCCAGTGGGGAGTTAGGGTGCCTGTGAGACGCCCCCAGGATGAAGATTGACTTGAATGTAAGTTGACTGAACTGACTGTAAAGCTTAGTGGACACTAGCTATAAGGTCATTTTTATTTCAGACTCCCCACAGTCCTTTTGTGTGTTAAGGCTCTGGAGTATGAAAAATGTACCTTATACGCTGCCTGGTATTGATCAGTCTTTTCCTTATGAGTACGTCCGACCATAAAGTACAGGTCAAGGGTTGTTTTGTGGGCTCCGTACTACCTCAATCTTTCAGACAGGCTAGTTTCGGTACAAATGCAAGATGCTTTCCCTCATCAGTGAAGTCACGATCCCTCTGTGTTCTCTTGCTTTTATGTGGGGATATATCCCTAAATCCTGGACCTATTGTGATGGGGGTAGCTAACTGTCGGTCTGTAAGAAACAAGGGTCCAATGATTTCTGACGCTGTGTTCAATCACTCACTGGACATATTATCACTGGTTGAAACTCATATTCGTCCGACTGATACCGATTGTCAACGTCAATCCGTCACACCACCATTTTATAAACTGTGTCAAAGACCTCGTGCACATGGCTCGCGTGGCGGAGTTGGCTTTCTCATAAACAGCAGCCTGTCTCATAGAATTGTGGATCATCCCACCTTCACCAACTTTGAATGTCTGGTAGTCAGCATTGGATCGAATGCTCATTCTACATTGGTTGCTTGTGTTTATCGTCCTCCAGGTTCATGTTCCAATCCTTTTTATGATGAGTTTTATACGCTGATTGAGTTCCTCTCATCTACAAATTCCTCCTTCATCATTTGTGGCGACTTTAATATTCATATTGACACAACATCAAGGGAGAGTGTTAATTTCCTTAATATTCTTGACTCCTGCAATATTACTCAACATGTTCATTCTGCTACCCATCTTCATGGCCATACCCTAGATCTCATCCTTACTTCGGATAGTTCTCTGCTTTTAAATGTGGTTGTAAGTGACAACATCTCCGACCATGCAATGATCAAATGCCAAGTTGAAACTTCAATAACTCCTAACTCACAAGCTAACAGAGTGACTTACAGGAGATATCATAAAAAAAAACATGGACACTCTACGCAATGACTTGAGCAATTGTTCCTTTGTTGCTTGTCCGGGTGATACTGCGGAAAAACTGTATGATCAATACACTAATGATCTTTCCAACCTACTGGACAACATGCTCCAGAGGTTACTCGCTGTCTTGCCAAGGAGCCAGCAAAGTGGCTATCAGATACCTACAAAAATGCCAAATCCATCCGACGACAAACAAACAAATTGCCAAGTGTAATTCACTTGCCAATAAAGACAAAGCCACATATTACAGAGCTCTGGTAAATGAAAACGGTGACGACCCTAAAAAACTGTGGCAAGTTCTGCGTTCTACCTTACACCGTATCCCTGACAAGGTTCTTCCATCAAATAGTTCACAAAAAATTGGCTGATCAGTTTGCCGCTTTTTTCACCAACAAGATTGCTAAAATCCGAGTCTTTTTCCAGTTCTTCATCATTTTCCTTGCCATCTCCTGTGAATCTGCCAGGACTCGTCAAATTTGATGATGCCTCACCTGATGATATTGCAAAGGTAATCAAAAATTCACCTACAAAATCCTGTCTCCTGGATCCTTGGCCTACTTTCCTAGTTAAGGATTGCCTTGATATACTGCTTCCTTCTATCACAAAACTTGTGAATTGTTCTTTGTTGGAAGGTGCTGTCCCAGATGGCTTCAAAAGTGCTGTTGTCATTCCACTGATAAAGAAATCTTCTTTATCAAAAGACAATCTAAAGAACTATCGCCCTGTCTCTGGGCTGAGCTTCATCTCAAAACTCGTGGAACGTGTAGGTGCCTCACAACTGAGTAGACATGTCTCTCTCCACGGGTTGGAAAATGAGAATCAATCTGCCTATAGAGTGGCCATTCAACTGAAACAGCTCTTTTGTCTATAAAGAATCAGATTCACCTATCTCTAGCCAGAGGTGAGGCAACAGCTGTGGTGCTGCTTGATCAATCTGCAGCTTTTGACATGATTGATCATGACAAACTCCTTGATTGCTTAAGAAAATGGTTCGGTGTCGGGGGTAGATGCCTTGATTGGTTCAAGTCATACCTTTCTGATTGTACCCAATGCATCAAGATTGGCTCTGTTCTCTCTGAGACTAGTAAGCTTAAGTTTGGGGTTCCTCAAGGTTCAGTTCTTGGTCCTTTTTTTTCATTATATACCACACCTTTGAGCAAAGTAATCTCTAAACATCCAGATATCAAATTTCACTTCTATGCTGATGACACCCAGCTGTTTATTCACCTGACACACAAAAATACAAACATTGCCTTCGATCGGCTAGGAAAGTGTCTCGAAGATGTCAAACTGTGGTTGTGTGCAAATAAACTAAAGCTTGTCTGGTTTGACTCAGATTTTTCCTTCACCAAACATGTTAAAAATGTATGTAAACTTTGTTTCATCCAGATGAGGGATCTTAGACAAATTCGACAGTACTTGACTCGTGATGCTGCTCATATGGCTGCAAACGCACTTGTGGGGAGTAGACTTGACTACGGTAACTCCTTGTTTAGGGGTCTATCTGTTTCTAACCTACGCAAGCTACAGTGCATTCAAAACAGTCTGGCCAGAATTGTTTGTAGAGCCACTTGTCTTTCTCATACCACTCCACTAAGAAAAAATCATTAAAATGATTAAACTAGAAAAATGTCCCAAAAGGTTAGATGCTTTACAGTATAATGTAGAAAAAGGTTTTTAAAAACATGCAGCGCTGAGAGAAGAAGTTAAAACTAAGCAGATTTCATAAATGCTATAGTTTGTAGGAAGAGTAGTTTTAAAGTAGATATAAGGCAAAAACAGAAAATCTGCTATTTTATGACCCCAGTTTGACCCATAAGAGGGGGTCAGGGGGTAAATCTGACCAGCTATCTAGACTCTCCTTGTATGAAATCCATTCTGAAGCTGTAAAAGAAATAAAAAGGAGATACAAGGCAAAATGATTAAATCTGCTATTTGATGACCGCAGTTTGACCCATAAAGGGGATCAGGGGGAAAATCTGACCAGCTATCTAGACTCTTCTCGTATGGTTTTCCAATACCTCTTAATACATTCTAAAGCTCTAAAAGCAAGAATAAAGGAGATATAAGGCAAAAAAAACACAAAATCAGCTATTTTATGACCCCAGTTTGACCCATAAGGGGGTCAGTGGGTAAATATGACCGGCTATCTAGACTCTTTGCATATGGTTATCCAATTCCTCTTACTACATTCTAAAGCTCTAAAAGCAAGAAGAAAGGAGATAAAAGGCAAAAACACAGAATCGGCTATTTAATGACCCCAGTTAGACCCATAAGGGGGAGTCATAGGATAAATATGACCAGCTATCTAGACTCTTCACATAAGGTTTCCCAATACCTCTTAATACATTCTAAAGCTCTAAAAGCAAGAATAAAGGAGATATAAGGCAAAGACACAAAATCGGCTACTTTATGACCCCAGTTTGACCCATAAGGAAGGAGTCAGGGGATACATCTGACCAGCTATCTAGACTCTTCACAAAAAGTTTCCAAATACCTCTAAATGCATTCTAAAGCTCAAAAAGCAAGAAGAAAGGAGATATAAGGCAAAAACACAAACTCAGCTATTTTATGACCCCAGAAATTTGACTTGCTTTCTAGACTCTCCACATATGGTTTCCTACTACCTCCCAATAATTCTATGGCTATAAATGCAATACTTAAGAAGATAATGGGGGGTTCACATGAATTTTAAGCTTTCTGCTTGGTACCTGTGAGAAAATCGCTCATAAATAAGTCAATTTTCATCAGATCGCTCCCAAAATCTAATCAGCTCACGTTTTTGATAGTATGAACATGTGTGTAAAATTACAAGCTTCTGCGGTCAGTAAAATTTGCTGAGTGGCGATGACGCCCGGTTGTACCCGAAAAAATGTTTTGATCATGTGACCTTGACAAAGATAAAAGGTCAAATTTAAGCATGTGGAAAAATTTTCAAACGCCTAAGGTATGTAACTGCTAAATATGGTTAAAGAGCTTCCAATAATAAGGGAGATATTCAAGGGAGACCATAATGCGGGGGGCGGTGGTGGCGGCGGTGAGGAAACTGAAACGAAAACAAATAAGTCCCCTTTTCAGGGACGCTTAATTGGCAATTTTATTGCATTAATACATCCTACCCAATGGACAATTGTTCAGTAACTACCACTTGGTAGGTCAGTTACTAGGAACTTCAAGTGAACTCAAAATTTAAGGTAAAAATGACCCAACCCAGACCCCAGTGAATCACAAGGGTTGGTAGCCACCTTACTGGTGACCCAGTCACTGTCACCAATGTTGCTGAGCAGGCACTACTGGCCCCAAATGGAAAAGCTTTGAATCAGCCCAAGCCACATTCTTCAGATAGAACTGTTTGTAGGGCTTATGAGATTTCCATTGACGCTGATAATAGCTGTTTTAAAGAAACTCCTGACTTGGAAGGCCTCAGAGGCAACAAAGGCCCTCACATCATGTGCTTTAACCTGTTATAGGGTGAGGGCCTCCTGATCAGAGAGTTCATAGCATAGGATCACAGTTGGTTTAATCCATGTGGGGAGAGTGGCAGGGGAGATATCCGTATCAAAACCTTTCTTGAAGGAGATAAAGACCAGCTTCTTGTCTTCCCTAAGGCCTGAGGTCATGCCTAGATAGTAAAGCAGGGCCCTAACTGGACAGAGGGACTTATCAGCCTTGAATGATTTATCCAGTGTAGGGGCCGGGGCTGGAATAACCACTTGGGCCACACTTTCTGTACACTCTTTGGCTCTTTGGTTCTTGGAAAGAAAGCTGGGTGAGGGGTAAGAGACACCTTTGACCAGTCTGACTGGTGTCTGATGTTCTTATTGTGCCAAGCGTAGATCTCACTCTTGTGTTTGCCTGAACCAAAAGCCAAGAGGAAGACAGTCTTGAAGGTCTAATGCTTCAAAAAAAGCCTCTGTAGTGGGTTCAAAAAGAGAGCCTTTATCAGCAGTGGAGCAGTAGGGAAAAGTTCCAGAAAGGGCCTCTGACCCTTGGGTGTGTTTCTGCGGAAACTTTAAGGAGACAAGTGAGATTCTCATCTTTGCTGACATTGATGGCGGAATTTCCCAGTTAGTCTACAAAGGCAGATCTGTAGTCATCAATGGTACCTAGCTGCAACTTCCTGTCCTGAAATGGATACAGGAGGAAGTTGGCAATGGACTTTATAGGATATGCCCTGAAGTCCACCTGACCACTTTGTAAAAATGGTCAACTTTGCCACATAGACTCATCTGGTTGATCCTCTTTGAAGCCCCTTTCCTTGATAGCTGAGGCTCTAGAGGCCAGGCATGAAGATTCAGATTTGATAAATTTCTGTGAAGGATCTGATTGAATGGTTGAGTCAACGGATTGGGTAGGTTGAGCAGGCACAACAGGATTTGATTCGACATGGCCACTAGGACCCAAAACCAAGGCATGTTGGGCCACCCTGGTGCAATCAGAATGATTCTCTTGCATTGGTAGTCCTGCAACTTCTCCATCAAGATGGCTACCGATGGAAAGGCATACGGGTCCAAAGTCTCCCATGTCAGATTGAGTGCATCCACTGCCAATGCTAGGGGGTCTAGAACAAGTGATACAAATTGAGTGGATTGGAAAAATCGGTGGATTGGAAAACAGATCCACTTGAGGCTGATGCCACTGGGAGCAAATCGACTGGAAGACCTTTGGAAGCAGAGACCAGTCTGTCTGGATAGTCTGGCCCAGCCTGAGTAGCTTGTCTTCTATCACATTCAACTGGCCTGGAATGTGTCTGGCTTTGTAAGTGACCTGTTTGCTAGAGCACCAGGTCAGGATTCTCACAATAGGACACACAGAGGGCCCTCTGTGACTTCATCCCCCCTCCTTGTTTATTTAGGCAACCACTGTGGTGTTGTCTGTGGCTATGAGCACTATTTGATTCAAATAGAGGTCTTGGAACTCTTTCAGGGCAAGAAAGACTGCCTTTAGTTCCAGATAATTTATGTGCAAATTGCTTTATGGAAGGGACCAGATTTCCTTTGCAGTATACTCCCCTATATGGATGTCCCACCCTTCTTTTGATGCGTCTGTAAAGATTTGCAGAGCATGACTGAGGGGGTGTAATTGCTGGCCCTGAAGCACATTGTGAGACAGGTAAAAACTGTACCTGTAATGAGCAGTGATGAAGGGTGAAAGGGGAAGAGGGAAAGGCAAAATAATATCCATGCCCAGCAGGATGGATGTATTAATTATTATAAGTTGTAAGTTTATACTCATTTCCTTAACTATCAGGTTTTTATGGAAATATTACAATAAATATCTTGTTTTGGTCTACACATATGTGCATGCTTAATTTAAATGAAAAGTTTTGTCTACCACTTTAACATTGTCCAAATATCATAGAAGTTTGTCCTCAACTTAAACTGAATGTAACTCAATGCAGATGTTAAGAGTTCAATGTCATGTTGACCATGTAGATTCTGTCTGTTCTAGGTTAGTTATATCCAAAATTTCAATGTGCTTAAAATCTATTGCACATAATTAAAAAATATTATCCAGAATTTTAAAAGAAAAGTAATTATAATTATGTTATTACTGGGAGTTTAAGGTCACCTCAATGTAGTCATAGAGCATTTCTGTAACATCAGTTAGATGTACCTGCAACATATAGATCAAATATGTCATGCCATTTTTGGTATACTTTGTGGAAACATAGAAAAACTTGACTTCAGTAAAACTCTTTTACACATAACAGTAACTTAATACATCAACCTACAAAATTTAAATTAAATCTGTCGTGCAGTTTTTTGTGAAGCCATTTTTAAGTTATTGCCCATAAAATGCACAAGTTAAACTCAATATAAATGTGTTATTAGTGGGAGTTTAAGGCCATCTTAAAATAGGGCTCATTTCGATAACCGGAAACATCCACTTGCCAATTTTGAATTTCATCATACGACGATACCAGTCATAGATGTGGTCTATCACAGCTGAGTGACATCAAACTGTTACAACCGTAAACTCTTGAGTTTATAAAATATCAGCGATTTATTATAACCTAACAAAAGATAATTTTTTCTTTTGTCTAAATATATGTACATGATGAATATCAATGAAAAAAAATCTCGATAAGCAAATCAAATATCTTCTAAACACCAAAAAAATGGTCCCAACATTAATGTCAATGTTAGTTTGCAATTGTGAAGGAGTTTAAGATAATCTTTTCACGAAGGTTCTGTTCAAGGTTTGTTACATCCACAACTGAAACATACCTAGAATTGCATAGTATTTGAAATACTATTTACAAATTGCCAAAATTAAAGTTAATATAATTGTATTGTACTGTATTGTATTGTGTATTTATACTCAGTGCAATATCTCCATATACTACAGGACTCAAAGCGCTATTTAACCAATCCGACTGTACAGGAACAGCCCCAACTCACAAGTAAATGACATTCCTCTAACTGGAAGATAGAAGCTCAAGGATGACCATTTATCAACGTCCTTGAGGTTCTTTAGCCTGCCACAGGGGATAGCACCCAATGACAGAGGACCGCCATTTTAAGTGGCAGCAGATGAATTCTTCTGGGATAGATCGATATAGACTTGAGTGTCATCTATGTAACAATGAAAGAACCAAAGAACCAAACTAAGGGGGGTTGTATACAGAGAAAATAATAAAGGGCACCAAGACAGAGACTTGGGGCACACCAAACCGGAGTTTACAAAGATCAGAGACAGTAGAAGCAATTTTTATTGACTGATAGCACTCAGATAGGTAGGAGGTGAACCATTTCAGGACAGACCCACCAATTCCCAGTCCCCAACCCCAAGACAGAGAGAGACAAGACTGCGGGTACTGTTTATTATGTATACAATAACACAGACTAGAGCTAATGTATATATACAAATCCATAAAGTTACATAAAATCTGAGTTTGTATAAAAGTTAGCATAAATGAAAAGAGGCTGCAAGAATTAATATCATTTACAAAGCAGCCATAAGTAAAGAACTGTGAATCATATAGCTTTAAGTTAGAGTTCATAGTTCATAGTTCATTATAGAGTTCATAGTTTACAAGTTAGATTCTAGTTCACAGTTCATAAGTTTACATGTAAAAATTATAAAAGGTTAAGGTCACAATCCTCTGAGGTGACCTTTGACCCCTAGCAGAAGGGGAGGCTCTGAGATCATTACTTGGGAAGGAATTGTTAAAACAAGACAAAATTGTTTTTAGAAGAAGGATGGAAAGACAAAGCCCCCCTAAACTGCCAAGGGAAAAAGTGAACCCCCAGAGTTTACAAAGTTACAGTAAAATAATAGATAAGAACTTTGATATAACATAAAAGCAAGGCAAAAAACAACCCTCAAACCCCAACGTAGGGGTATATGCATTACATAGTATTTATAGATTGGGCTAGAGCATTTGCCAAATTTTCACCAGAGGAATGATCCGATTGGATGTACTGCCATACGCAGTCAGAGGACCATGTACCATGCCTCTTGATGTCTTGAATGGGCACATGGGCTTTGAAGGCATATGTCGCCCCTGACCTTCTAAGGTCATGAAATGTAAAGTGGCTAGGGCCATAGCCCAGTGAAATGTTTATACGTTTAAATGCTTTTCTAACTTTGGAATCTGTAAGGGGACCCAAACCCAGCTTAGTAGGAATTTGAAACAAAGAAGCTTGGGGTGACATTGGATAGTTTTTGAACAAATTTTTTAAAGCCCTATAGGGGCAGATTACCCTGTTTTGCAGTTTAGGAACAGTGATACACTGGACCTTATCCCTGGATTGCATGGTTTTGCTCCATTTTATGATGACCTTAGCATGCTTGCTGGTGAAAACAATATCCTCGCCAGTCAAATGTCTGGTGGCATCAAAGGATCCAATGGCATGAGGAGCCAGGTTTGAAAGCCTCATAAAGGCAAAGAATCCCAATAAGATGACTGTCCTATATACAAAGCCAGATTCCAGTGCCTCACAGGACTGAGATATTTGAATTAAGGCAGGGATAGTGATGACATTATGAGAAGTAATAGACAAAGGCCTATTAATTCTCAAAGCCTTGACAAAATATTTCACCTTGGGATGATCTAATAGGTCAAATGGAAGGTCATACAGTACAAAGTTAGCCTTCAGAGCCGAGACATAGTTGGCTATCATACAATAAGAACATGCATTTGACACCAAACACTCAAGAAAAGACAACACCATTTTGACATTTACATTTGCAATACATGACTTAGTGACAATACAGAATGCAATGAAAGTTCTAAACATTGTGACATAGGCTCTGCGAGTCTTGGGTTGAAAGGCCAACTGTAATCTGTCAGAAGCCTTGGTTGATAGTGACGTCAGAGCTTCATTGTCTAAAATACAAAGTGTAGCACCTTAGGTACCATATATAATAACATTAGCCCCTTGTACAGGGGTGGGTTAACTTAAACACATTACATAATAGCAAGTAATGTAACACAAGACAACAGCCTAAAAATGCACTATACAAATACTAAAAATAATAATACATTACAAATCTGGATCCAACTCCAGCAAATCATAAGACACATGAAGCCATATGGGATTCATGACATGAGAGTGTAACCACTGAACTTCCTGCGGGGACCCCTGCCACCTGGATAGCACATCAGCTATCTTATTGTCAGTACCCCTGATGTGTGCATATTGCAGGTCAATGTCGTATGTCGCCGACGCATACCATATGTTGCGCGCGCATGCTGCCAGGTATGGGTCCCTGGTTTTACCAGATCTTAATACTGAGACCACTGCCTGATTGTCACAACGTATGAGTACTTTATGTGATGCCCACTGGTGCTTAAAAAGCCTCACTGCTATCAAGATGTTGACCATTTCCAAATGGACAATTGTCCAGTTCATAAAGCCTCTTTGTTTGGGCAAATGGTAAACCAGATTCCCACAACAGCCTCCAAACCCTGTTAAGCAAGCGTCCAGCTCCAAGGTGTCGTCAACCTTTCTGTGATCATACAACGACACTCCATTATATGTGGGAAGAAACTTAGCAAACCATCTTAGGTCCCTCTTGAATTCGGGCGTCAACAAAATTTTCTGACGGTCCTGGGCAGATCTTAAAAGCTCCAACATCCTGTTCAGGAAAACCCTAGCAGGTTTGACGCATTTGTGGACGTAAAGCAAGAGACCTAAGATGGATTGCAGTTGACGCTTCGACGCCACATCTTTACTGAGCCATTGGTGTACTGCCTGACTTATATCTGCAAGTTTTTCTGGAGGAATGGTGATAGTACCCCTAACAGTGTCTATTAGGACCCCTAAGCACGTCACTTGCGTCGCGGGAGGAACCAGTTTTTTAGTGCTGATGGTTAGACCAAGTTCTCGCATGAGATGCGTCAAGGCGTCATAAGATGACCAGGCGACGCTAGGAATGCCCATGCCAACGTAATCGCCAATGTAATCGATCATTGTGTAACCTTTTTGACGCATGATATACCTGACGGCGTCACTTAACCGTTGGAAGATCTGGCTGCCGTGCCGTGTCCCGAACGGCACGCACGTGTCCACGTACGTGCCCTGCCAGTCGAGACCAAGCAGATCATAATCTCCAGGGTCGACCTTGACGTGACGGACGCCCTGCTGACGTCAATCTTGTATAGAAGGGCCCCACTACCTAAACGCTTTAGTTGGCTGGTAATATCATCCACAGTGGGAAACGTCAAAGAAAAAACGCCACCTAGATAAGAAGTCTTGTCAATGCCAGCATTTACTGAAGCCCCAATGGGCCAGCTCAAGCCAATTATGACGCGACGTCTATCTGAGTTTGGTTTGGCCCTGGTCATAAAGGGCGAACAATGACCTGAAGGTATTGGGTGATTGTCAAAGGGGCCCAATAGGGCACCATACTCTTTTTCTTCCTCAATGTAAGCTTCTATATCTGCAGGGAATTCTACTGCCGACTTATGATTACCTTGCTCATGAATAAGAGGGCTAGATCTGTTAAAATCCAGAGGAAAACCGAATTCTATCAGTTCAGTAAGTTGTCTGTCCCAATAGTTGGCAAGATACTTTTTCCATGCCCTAACATTGAGCTGGGATTGAACCGGGATTCTAGCCTGCATGAAGTTAGGTTTATTGGTTGCTCTAACTAGGTCATGTATTTGGAGAGGTGACTTATCCTCGGCATGATTGATGGTTGACACATTTGATACCATTTGATCACTCAAAGGCACAAAGCCAAAATCAAAATCCGACTGACGACGCCATGCATTGTAAGTCTCACTATTGGCACCTTCAAGCTGTTCATTATGTAAAAGACGATGGACATGCAATATGGAATTTGCAAACTTGTCTTCCACCCCCATATGATTAATATCAAATAATGGGACAAGGTCACATTCAGAACTATTTTGGTTTGAACCTTTACTGTCAAGTTCAGCCGCAGATATGACCTTAGCTGCTTGTTTCTGCCTGCCATATGCTTTTGTTATGTCAACACTTGACCGAACTGGTGATATGACCTTAGCTGTCGGATCCGACACATCAGGGGCAGACCTGACCCGGTTTTTATCCGGATTATAATTGGCAACAGCCCTCCCATCCGATGCAACGACAATACCCCCAGCACAGTCCTGCAATCTAATACCTGCACTAGTATTGTTTTCTTTACTGTGTGTCACATTTGCAGGCAAATCCTGCTTCCCCTAACCATCACCAGCAAGCAATGTCTTCACATTAGTACGTGAAGCATTGAGCACAGGTGGATTCACATTAGGCCTCACATAACCCTCATTTAAACTACCAGTATTTGCAACTTTGCCAGTGACAGATTCGCGCTTCACATCAGTACTAGTTACATTAACTGGTTTCACATTTTGCTTCACATAGCCCCTACTCAATCTACTGATGCACGCAGCATTACCACTAGGTACAACTATGCGACTGTGAATGAATTTTTTATCATTACCCCTGGCCCAGCCCCTGGTGGGCTGTCTGGCCATGAGAGATTCAACACATTTGTGATTAACATTTGAGTTATATATGAACCTAGTTCTCCTAACATTATTGTCAATAATGCTAATTTTGTCTCTATCTAAGATGGCAGTGACATAATTGTCAGTGTTGTGTGAACCACTAGTGACCTTTTCTGGAATGACTGCTTCACAGCCGGAAGCACCATTACCCCAGCTGCTCCATCCTATCGATGAGCAGCTGGCTGGTCGTTTTTTGGGTTATTGGTCTTGTTATTACAATTTTTTTCCGAATGACCAAGCTGTTTGCCCGGAGTTAGACAAAAGGCACAAATGTGCCTGTTCAACCTACCATTGACCTCATGATCTTTCTGGTAATGACAGGAGTTTGTTTGGTAATTCTTGCAAAACCAGGGCTTTTTATCAGCCCTAACCCAATTTTGTTTACCTGAAGGTATGTGTTTTTGGGCATGTGCCCGCCTGACCCTATCTACTCTATCTGTATCCTCCCACTTTAGGGACCCCCTCTCCATTTCGCATAATAGGACAGCGTGAGCCGCCTTCGCCCCCTGCCAGGAGAAGTCTGTTGCGTCCTCCATGAGGTCCCCTAAGTATGAAATCATTATATCTTTTCGAGATTCGGACTTTTCTTCTAGGATATTCCTACAGAAACCATTAACCCACTGGGTTAGGGACAACTGATCATATGGAACTCTTTGGCGTGTTACACCACTAAGTATCGCCTCATGGGGCCAATGCACCTTATGTTTCACTTGTACCTCAACGTCCCCTCCACTGAGTGATTTGTACTTCAATTTACCTGAGCTACGTGAATTCTGGTTTAATTCCCTGATTTTTTTGTCCACTTTTCTTTGTACATACTCTGATTTCAACAATGACAAAGAGGGCTCATCACTTTCGTACGAGGACGAACTACTAGATATATACTCTGACCTCTTGCTTTTACTTTGTTTAACACTTTCAATACAACTTTTACTTTTACTTTGTCTAACACTTTCACAACAACTGTCTGTACTTAACTTTCGCCTCTGGGGAGTAGAAGTTCTCTCAGCCGTCGGCATCCGCTCCTCCACCTGTTCCAGCCTCTGTGATACCTTCTGCAGTTGTTGTAAAATCTCCTGCTGCAGCAGCTGTCCGTCTCCCTCATTGCTCTGGGAAGCAGGTATACTACCTGCAACGGCAGCATCTCGTAAAAGTTCTGTATTAAGTTCATCTTCTCTTTTCTTCTGACACTTTTTCCCAGTAGGAGGCAGATGCCTAGTTTTGCAACTTTTACACAATTGTTTGTGATCAGACATGATTGATTGATTTGATATTGATATTTATTGTCAATGTTACTGAAATGAAATACACAGACGCCCTAGGCGCTAAGATTAGGTGTTCCAATTATCAGAATCAGGCTTTAAATCCGACCAATTGGCAATGACATGGCATGCCATATAATATAAAAATAATAATATAGGGTAGACTGTCCCTCAATGGTTGATCACATAAAGCCTGACGCTGACAAGTAGACTACAAATCTTAGAATCACACAGCATGAAGTCCTGGCATATTAACGTTCAGTCACACTCCACTAGTCCTTTAAAGCATAAATAAATGAACTTGTTGCTTCATAAATGACCGTCCTGTTTGTACATATTAACACTTTAAAATTCTAAAAGCATAAAAACACATAAAACAATCTTCCAAGTCTTTCAAAAAAAAAAAATTCATGTTCGCCCTTCAAGCAATACTTTCAATGTGACAATGGTTGAAGCCACAATGTGGGTTTCCAACTGCCCAACCAATGAAATACATTTGTTATAGCGTTTCTAATGCCAACCACAGAAAACCCCACTTCAGGGTTTTCTGTGCTAAAACATGGAGATAGTCTGGTACCCAGCCCAGTCTTGACATAGCCAACACAACACCCTGCCTTGGAGGAGGACTGACACCTGGGTCGCCCAAACGCCCCAAGCGAAAACCAGGTTTGAGGACAATGAAGAAGTGTGGAATGATCAATTGTATCAAATGCAATTGAATGAATGAATGAGGCAGGTACAACACATTTAACTAATTGTCTTTTAATGAGGTCATATACAAAAAAGTGCTGTGATTAAAAAATGGATTGTTAAATTGAATGCATTAATGTGTAATATTGTGGGGTATGTTTTGTTTGTGTATGGGGATTCTTTTGTATGTGTCCCATGTTATCACTCATGCTCCTGTTGTCGCCCATGCTCATGCCGACGATCCTCCCCTAATTTATACTTTTCTCAACTTATCACCCAGATTGCTATTTGATGATAACTTTGCAACTTCGATCTAGATTTGGTAGAATATCTCACCTAATTCAATTACATAAGCTGGATCTGTATAATCCCTTCCTACCACCTGATACACCACACATTGTGGAGTTTCACCGATAGTTTGACGCTTTCTCCTACGTCCACTGTCAGCCTCTTCTTCTACACAGTTTGTGCAGTCCTGTAAATAAAATTGCAAACAACTAAGGTTATGTGAATGGAAGAGCCAAATTAAGGCAGGTTCCTGATCCTGTATAAATTCTAAAGTATATATTGTTATTTCTAGTTGAAAGTTTTTTCCAGTGTTGATCCCAGAAATTTGAAAAGTTGGTGCAGTTCCCCCAATTTCTGACAATGAAACAGGTTATCTATGCTGACATTACTGAAGCCACACAAAATTATGTACTTAGAGTAAACCAGGTGGTTTCCTTACAAAAGTATTTCCCATAGTTATAGTAGTGTCCATGGTGAGAAATTCAGTTATTCTCTGAAAATTGTACTATATTTATACCCAACACAAAATCCTTTTTGCTACAGGACTCAAAGGGCAATATGACCCATCTTGACAACAGCTCAAACTCTAGTGACGAATAATCCACTAATTAAATGATTTAAAAATTAAGATTTATCCTGCCTATCACTGGGGTAGAACCCAATTATAGAGGACCACAACTATATATGTGGTCACTATGTATCTGCCTGTACCTGGGATCGAATCCCATATTCTCCATGTTTCTGGATGAGTTTGTTACCCAAAAAGCTACATTCCACTGACAGTGGAAAGGATTAATTTAATTCACATTATTGAAACTTACAGCTCTGGAATACCAGCTGAAGTCAGGCGGGGTGTTGTCTGGTTCTGCATCGTTGGTGATGAAAATGTTCCTGTTGATGGGAGATGAGGTGTAGCTCCAGATCGTCTTTCTGTATAGTGTGATTGTTTTGGAGCCAAACCATCCAAGGTCAATGGTTAACTGTACCCTCACATTGAGCACTATCCGTAGTGGGATCAGTTTTAAGTCCATACGGGTCCTTAAAAAGGTAAAACTAATTATCATGTACAATGTTAAACTATCGCTATACCATAACATACTGTTTTTATTATCCACCTGGAGCCCTAATTGTACTAACTACCGTAGAATAAAGAAAGGGAATGTTATGGTTATATTTACTGAATTTTGTTTGAACAAGTGCAAAATTTTCTAATTTCAAAATTTTCTATTTCTAAAACAAAGTCATACACAAATATTGTTCTTAACAGACCTTTCCTTCCACAGTGGCACTTAGAAGTGAGTAATAAATTGACGGTAGCACAAGTTGCAATATATTATTAACTGTATGTTCTAACAAAAAAAATTTTCAGGTATTAATTAGGTCCAAGATGGGCTGACTGTATGCCACAAGTTGTTGAACTTTTTATCTATACTCAGTGGATGGTTTGTTGCAGTGTGCTGTGTTTTAAAATTACAAGCAATCTTTCTAATTTTTAAACCTGTATCTTATTTACATCCATGTAAACAAATTTTTTATCCAAAACAGTTTTTGCTTTGGTTTACAACTCATAACTTTACTTCCCTCAACTTGAATAGCAATTGTAAGATTACAGTTTAACTGGTTCTAATACATACAGTAGTACTGGAGCGATATGACATGAAGTTGTATCAATTCTGAATAACAAAACTGGTTCCCGGAGCTTAGAACCCCAAAAAGTATGGGGTTTCAAATGCTTGCACTATGGTCAAAATTTAGCGTAAGCATACATGGACTATGCATAATAACAAGATATTTTGAAGTTTATAAACTTCATGAATGTGAAGTAAAAATGTTATATATTTACTCAAATTCATATGTTCTGATGACGATCACTTCTATGTAACGAAATACATCAACATATCAAATTTAAATTAAATCTGCCATGCAGTTTTGAGACCTTAAAATAGGTCACACCTAAAAACCAGTTACACCCATATACAAATTTAATTTGAATATATGAGCTGTTGATTACCAATTGCAAAATATAAATCAATATAAATGTGTTATTAGCGGGAGTTTAAGTTAATCTTAAATAGGGCACATGTCGATGACCAGAAACACTCACATGCCAAATTTGAATATAATCTGATAAGCTATGTTTGAGATACTGTCCGTGAATAGAAAGTGTGACGACAACAGGCAATGACAATGACAGAAGATGACGCCAATGCCACAAAATAAGAGGACAAAGTAATTCCCATATGTCACACAGCACAAATGCTGGTGACATAAAAATACACTACTCAAGGGCTATTTTACATCTACTGTCTGTGATCCACCATTTTGTTTGAGTAGTAAGTAATAATTCTACAAATTCTTGAACAATGCAAAAAAATCTGCTGTGAAATGTCATCATAACAAGAGGCACAGTTGCATATAAAATAGGCAATTTTAAACTTATCTGCAATTTAAAAATTCTCTGATATTTCTCTGCCATTTTTACATCACTAATAATTCAAAAAAGCAGAAAGTCTCTATAAAAAGGTTTTCTTACTAATGATACTAATGATGTGCATAGAACATTTACTGGTCATTTTTTTATTGAAACAATGGTGAAAATACAAGATAAAATGTACATATAAAATACAGCAAACTCGTGTCTTTTGTGTTATAATGAAGTCTTTCAATTGGGAAAAGTATAGTAAAATCCAACATGGGATGAAATGTTCAAGAAAACAAAACCGGACCAATAATATTGGGGCTGCCTGATGGTTTGATAGCCTTATATTAGAGGGTGCTATGGTTTATTGTTTCAGGGTTAGTTACCTGACTTCTAATGGAAACTTGTTGAACTCAATTTCCGCTTTGGTTGGGAATTCAATAGTGAGTAAGTAGCCAGTCAGTCGAAATTCTACTTGAAAGGTGCCGAAATAGCCAGCCAGGGAGCCCCAAACTGCACTGCCAATTCTAGGTGTGATACGAGCCTAAAAATACAAAAGGGTTTTATGTACTGTACTTTCATAAGCGTTCTTACACAAAAGCCCAAGTTCAGGTTATATGGACATGCACCTTAACACAGTGAATCCCACCTGTTACTATGGGATGGATTCCAACCCAGGGGCTTGTTAATCAGATCCTTTATTCTGTTATCAAATTTATTAATTCTTAGGTAACAAGGTTTTTAGTATATAAAAACCATTTTACTGTCGGTTAAGTTTCTTTGCATAAAACCCCTCAAATTTAAAGATAACTCAAACCATGTGATTAACTTTTCATTAAGGAAATCCTTAGTTACCAACATGCACTAATGTTGGCAGGGTATCTGAGCCACACAACCCTTAATCTGGCAATAGTTTTACAAAAGCTCCTTCAATTATAAAGGTCACCTTGTATCAAAGGTTTTTGTTAGGTTTTGGTATCCCTTAATAAAGTTGTATTTCAAGACTTTAAAAGATACCTTGAAATTTCAAGGAATCTACCTTTGCAGTAAAGGAAGGACCTACCTCCAATTGTAGGAAATATCCATAAAAGGAATTTTTTCTGCTATACGATATCAATGATAGAATTCAAATTTATCTGGCAGCCACGTTTAATTTTTTTTTAAGTGAATATAACACTGGAGATTTCCGGGTGTTCCACTGGACTGTTGCCGACTCAAGGGTCAGTTTGCTTGGTTTACAGTGTCAGTTAGGGTTGGTTATGAGGATTGGTAAAATATCAAACACGTCTGATATTTAGCTGACCCACATACACAGTCATCCTGACTGTGGCTCAGCCCACAAGGAAACTGTCTTTTCTAATCACCTCATGTCTTATCCTAGTCTCTAAAATTCTTATTCTTGTCACTTTTGACTTATCCTTCCAGGAAACAGCAGTCGACGTATCACATGATCCTCATTGTATGTTTTACCCTTATATCAAAAATTGAGTGTTTACCAGAGTCCAGGATTTATCTGCTATAAATATGTCAAGAAACTGCTCACAGGGGAGGAAATTATGATGGTGTTTTTCCAAGAGTCCAACGATTATAAAAGCCAAGAGCATGCAAGGGGCTTTCAGGGTGTCAGTACTGTCACAGTCGGCTCCAGGGGAACATTCCCCTTAAATCATTACTTTGTTCATACTCCTTCACGGAGGCATTTTGCTCTTTCCTTATTTTTGGGGGAAGACCTTTAGTAAGGGCAGTTCAAGGATGCTATGACAAACAGAACTTAAAGAAGGCCTTCCTCAATATAGGAAAGAGACCTTATTTTACCTAAGCTAGTGGTTACCTTTAGCAGCTTTATGAAACCAAGCCAAGGTTTAAAGGAATATGAGATGTACCACAATATGTGAAATTCACCTATCAAGAAACTCTTTTGTGTCACATCATAATGAGATATTCTTATTTAATTTTTAACAATTGAATTGGGAATTTTTCAGACAATTTAAAACCATTTTTACTTATTGTATAGATGAATTTGTACATTCACATTGGCACAATTGTAATTCGATAAATGTAGAAAACTCTTGCAAGTTTAGTTATTTATCAGGCCCATAAAAGTAATGGCTGGACTTGCCAACAGGTTTTGGGACTGTAAAACAACGTGAAACACAGGATTTTGTGTGCCACTAATATAGCGACAAATTAACCTTGAACCTTGTACATGAACGATAATTAAAACAGGCAATGTCTTTGCGAACATATTTTGAAGTTTATAAACTGAAAATTTTCCTCACAATGAGACACAGTAAGAAGTGAAACAGTACAAAGATTGGGAGAGTTCTAGAGCAAACAATGTCATGCAAAGATCCAAACTAGATAAATAACATTTAAGAGAGTGAAAATGCATGTAAAGATAAATTATTAAAACAAGACAATTCAGTAGTAAGAGGAGAGATATCTCTGAGATTGATCTCAAAACAAGCAGATTCCAATTCCAATTCCAATTCAACTTTTATAGCACTTAATCTCTGCTGAAGTGACAGACTCTAAGGGGCAACATCATAAGCATAGTTACAAAAATCATTGTCCTTATCCATAGCTATGGTCGACATCACGGAGAACGCCATATGAGGTGGAAAATACTAAAGAGGATAAGCTTGGCAGAATAAGTATGCCTTAAGTTTTTTTCTGAAGGAAGCAATAGAAGTGGCAGATCGTACATCATCAGGGAGTTCATTCCATATTTTGGGAGCATCATATGCAAAGCTTAGACCAAACTGATTCTAATGCACACCACCAAAACGAAATGCCATAACGAGTGAGACCATTAGTGTTCAGTAGAGAGAACCTAGGGAGGGAAACACTTCTGAAATTTGAATATTTATGAATTAAGTTAAATTTTTATAAGTTAATACCCTACCTAATGGACATTATGCTATACTGCTAAGCCGGCATACCCTAAAAATTTCAGAAAAAGACATACTGTGTCTTCACCTGCAGGATCAGCCACATATTTTGCATTTGCTAGGTGTGGTGACATACTTCCTTTCTTTCTAAACAGTGTGATGTCATAGCATTTTTTTATTGCCTAATCCTAGATAAGACCCAAATAAACTGGTTAGAAGGGCCTTTTCCTGTCCAGTAGGTAGGGTATTAAACTTAATTAAATTTTATTGCATTAATACATCCTACCTAAAGGACAATATACTAGATATAAATACCATTTGGTAAATGGGTAGATTGCTAGGAACTGGAAAGAACTCAAGCATTTTGAGTCTCATAGGGATAGATGGTGGTCCCATTTGGTCGGTTGCTGGTGAAGTGGACAGACAGCACTGGGCTGACTTCTGATATCCCACACATTTTGGACAGACTTCCTCTGAGGTAGGGATGAGAGGTATGAGTTTAGTTCTTGGAGAGACCCCCCTTTGGAAAGAAGAGGGGTCTAGCTTTTAGTCTTTGGCCAGGCCCGTCAGCTTGGATACCAGCTTGACCAAGGTACCAGGCAGCTTAATTTGAATGGGCAAGTGGTTGATCTACTCAGCAACCAACACTGGGCCCAAATGAAAGAGCTCTGAATCAAGCCAGGCCACATAGTTGAAGTAAAATTGAGTGAATGTGTTATGGGATTTCAAGTGACAGGCTGATAGTAACCATTCTAAGGAAACTCCTCCTGCTTACCAGTGATGATTAACTTGTATATGTGTATCAAGGTTTTGAAGACGATTCATTGCTTCACAGGAAGTCAATGAAGAACCTTAATGGTTGCAGTAATTGGAATAAATCTGGAAGCACTAGAGACTTGCCAAACAATTTTGGACATTCTGGAGCCTTGTGACATTCTTGGTCTGAAAACTGCAGAACAGAGAATTGCAATAATCCAGACGACATACTCACCAATGCATTTGCAACCATGACTGACAATGAATAGGAAAGAAAACTTTGGATACAATGCAAATCAATCACGTAGGTTAGTAAATCAGGATTTGATTGGTGAAACAAAACTTTGAGTCAATATGTACACCTAGATTGGGGACGTCAGTTGAGGAGAGGCAAAAATGTGGACAGTGAAAGAAACCTTGAACCATAGAGTTGAACACTATAAACTCTGCTTTTTTCAGGATTTAATTCAAGCTTATTTTCAAAAATCCAGGTATGGATGGTATTCAAACAGGTCTTAAGATGTGCTTGCACAATTTCCAGGGGCCGTATTCACTAAACCTCCTATATTTTTAAGGTCCCTTTATTAAAGGAAGGTGAAAAATCTCCTTTGGTAAGGTGACCTTTAAAATTCTATTCACTAAACCTCCTTTATGGTTTCCTTACCAAAGGAGACCTTAAATAAAGGATCCTTTATTAAAGGAGTGCATTCAGTCATCTGACTGGTTAAAAACGTTTGTTCATAAAGGCTCCTTTATCTTTCCCTTACTTTTGTATTTTCTTCTTTCCATGTTTATTATTTGTTTAAGATTAGTGTTGTGATGTGTTTCCTATTGTAGTTTAAGATGATATTTCATCTTTTAAGAAATAAATATCTAACTTTAAAGATTTTTGTATTGCATACCATATTTTATTATCCACCGTAGGCAAATACTATTTGACCCATATAGAGGGACATACGGAGGGGGATATATTGTATTTATATATCATTAGAAAGGCTCTATTATAGCACTTCTGCTCATGTTTGTTACATTAAAATTCATGCAGAAATGACTGAGATATTGCAGGTTAAAGATTGCAGTTTTTATATTCACTGGTGGCCATGCTTTTTGACATGCTTTTTCACATCCTCTCATTAAATATTCATACACTTTAACCCATAAATCGTACAAAGTGATGGATAATAAAAGTAAAACATCCCTCATCAGACACACGCAGAAAAATATATAGCACTCATGAAGATAAACAATGTAATAGTCATTTGGGAATTTTTGCTATTGTGGTAATAGCCACTTTTCACACAGATATTGTGACACACGTCAAATACATTTTTATTGGGTTTGACGACATATTAAATATGTGTCGGGATATAAAAATGTATCGATGTACTGGAGAATGGATAAAAAAAATAAACAGTTGTCGTACTTGAGATAACACCTGTTTTGTATCGTAGTGTTTCCATAAAAATCCCATAGCTTGACATGGTGTCAGAAGACAAAGTTACCTGTAGTGAGTGAAACAAATTAAAAACTGCTAGTTGTCAGAACATAGCTGTAACCTCACACAGGCCTTGGGAAGGGAAGGGAATACACACACACACACACAAGTGGAGTACAGTACATGTGCAGTTCAACCAGGAAGTGAATACTACTGCAGTATATGAACACTACGTAAAAAAAAAACAAAAAAAAAACAAAGGCTCTGGTATTTCTGTGCATAAAATTGAACTGGCCTGTTCCACTCTCATCATTAGACTACAATGGCAAAATTCAATCCTCCTGACTCTTTCAATTTCACAAAGCCAGGGCAGTGGAATGAATGGCTGACAAGATTTGAGAGATACAGAATTGCTACAAAACTGTTTAATGAAAATCAAAAAGTGCAAGTTGCTAGCCTTATTTATGCCATGGGCCCAGAAGCTGAAAACATTTTCAAAACATTTGATTTTGAAACCGAAGGGGATGAAAATAAATATGAAACTGTCTCACAAAAGTTCACTTCCCATTTCATCCCTAAAAGAAATATCATACACGAAAGAGCTATTTTCCATAGAAGGAATCAAGATACCACAGAATCTGTAGAAGAGTTTATAAGAACATTATACGAACTGGCTGAACATTGCGACTTTGCAGATAAAGACCAGCAGATTCGTGACCGAATAGTTATTGGGATAGCCGACCGGAGAGTATCCGAAAAGCTTCAACTGACTGCCAACCTCACACTAAACAAAGCAATCGAGATTGCCCGGCAATCTGAGATGATTAAGGTACAACTGGATGACCAGGTAGCCAAGCAAGGCGCTATTGATTTTGCAGCATATGGAAGGCCAAAGAAGCCTTACAGGAAGAAACCGTGGAAGGGAAATACCACTACACCCACTCAGAATTGTTCACGGTGTGGCAAAGATGCACATGACTTTGACAAGTGTCCTGCCAAAGGTAAAAGGTGCAGAAAGTGCAACAAGATGGGACATTTCAAGACCTGTTGTAAATCTAAAATACACACTGGTCAAAGACTTCAAGAAGTTAACTGCAACTTGGAAGAGTTATTCCTCGGCGCCATTGACTGTCCAGACAAAGCAACAGGCGAAACGTGGTCTGTATGTTTGCCTATTCACGGACGTGATGTAAGGTTCAAAATAGACACTGGTGCTGATGCATCAATTATTTCTAAGAACACATTCCTCAGCCTTAAAGAGAAACCTGCACTCCATACTGCACAAAAGGTCCAATTGCACAGTCCAGGCGGTAAGCTGAAGATTATTGGACAATTCAATACAGACACTGTCTTTAAAAGTCAGAGATACTACTTTCGAATCTTTGTGGTAGATGCCAATTGCAACAATCTTCTCTCGCGATCAGTGGCTACAACTATGGGTCTGGTGAAACTCATAAATGACGTCAGTGACTCACAAGTGTTTGGAGATTTGGGAATCATGAAAACTGATCCAGTAAAAATTTGCCTGAAGGATGGCGCTGTTCCATATAGTATAAATGCGCCGAGGAGGATAGCAATTCCCCTCTTGGACAAGGTCAAAGCCGAGATCTTGAGGATGGAGAAATTAGACGTGATCCAAAAGATAGAAGAACCAACTGAGTGGTGTGCGCCAATGGTTCCAGTTATCAAAAAGACAAACAAAATCCGTTTGTGTGTTGACCTGAAACAGCTGAACCAATCAGTGCAGAGGGAGGTCCATATTTTGCCAACAGTTGACGACATTGGACATCGTCTCAAAGGAGCGATCATCTTTTCCACTCTGGATTGCTCCAGTTCTTTCTGGCAGTTACCATTAGACAGTGCCTCTGCAAAACTAACCACATTTATTACCCCGTTCGGGAGGTACTTCTTCAAACGCATGCCGTATGGTCTGTCCACTGCGACAGAGATTTTCCAAAAGAAACTGGAAGATCTACTGAAAGACATTCCAAATTGCTTCGTGGATGTCGATGATGTCCTTGTCTTTGGTAAAGACAAAAGTCAGCATGACCAGACTTTGAAGGCAGTCCTGCACCAAATCAATGATGCTGGCCTGAAACTAAACAAATCTAAGTGCAAGTTTCGACAGTCCAAAGTAACCTATCTGGGGCATGAATTTAGCTCCAAGGGTATGTCTGCTGCACAAGAAAAGGTTGAAGCCATCAAGGGATTGCCTCCACCAGGAAATGTCACAGAAGTTCGTCAATTCACTGGTATGGTGAATTACCTTGGACGGTACATAGAGAAGCTTCAGGACGTCATGCACCCAATTACTGAATTACTTCAAGGTAACAAATCATGGAGCTGGGATAGCCCTCAGAAAGCGGCATTTCAAAAGGTTAAAGAGCTGATTTCGACAGCCCCGACGTTACAATATTTTGATCCAAAGAAGGAGACTGTGGTGTCAGCCGATGCTTCTAGCTATGGTCTGGGTGGTGTACTACTACAAGAGGGCCGTCCAATAGCCTTCTGCTCAAAAACTCTCAGTGGAAGCGAGAGGAACTATGCCCAAATCGAAAAAGAGTGCTATGCCGCTGTATTTGCATGTGAGAAGTTCTCCAGATATCTCGTTGGGCTTGAAAGTTTCAAACTACAAACTGATCATAAACCTCTGGTCCCATTGCTGAACAACAAGCCGTTGGACAGTGCTCCACTGCGTATCCAAAGATTCCTGATACGCATGATGAAATACAATGCTATTGCTGAGTACACACTGGGCAAGTACCTCGCTGTCGCTGATGCTTTATCCAGGAATCCTCTGCCCGCAACAACATCATATGATGAGCTAGTGGAAGAAATTCAAGCTCATGCAGACTGTGTTCTTCAAACCTTGCCTGCTTCTGAACAGAGATTAAATGATATTGTAGAACACACTAAGAAAGATTGTCAATTACCCTCAGTTATAAATTACGTTTTACAAGGTTGGCCCACTCATGAGCGAAATTGCTCAGAGTCTGTAAAGTGTTTCTTTCATGCAAGGAATTGTCTGTCATACAGTAGGGTTTATTGTTGTATGGTTCTAGAATTGTCATTCCAACTGCTTTGCAAGGTGAAATTTTGAGAAAAGTACATGATGGACATCAAGGTGTAAACAAGTGCCTGCAAAGAGCTCAGGATTCAGTATGGTGGCCCAAGATAATTTCTGATATAAAATCCATGGTTGCTTTGTGTGAGCTATGTCAAACCTTGAGGCCAAATCAACATCGTGAACCTCTGAAACCAACTGAATTACCTAGCGGTCCATTTGAAAAATTAGGGACTGACTTGTTTGAATACAATGGAAAGAAGTATTTAGTTATTGTTGACTACTATTCCAGGTACATAGAGATTTGTGAGTTGTCCAGGACAACTTCCCCGTTAGTCATTGGCAAATTAAAAGGTGTTATGGCCAGGTTTGGGATTTGCTCTGAGTTGGTATCTGACAATGGTCCCCCTTTCAATAGTCAAGAATTTGCTGATTTTGCAAAGAGTTACGATTTTACACATAGATTTAGCTCACCATTTTATCCCATTAGCAATGGTGAAGCAGAAAGGGCTGTTCAGACAGCTAAAAGGATACTAGCTACCCCTGATCCCTATCTAGCCCTCCTGGCATACAGGTCCTCACCACATTCTATTACTGGATTCTCTCCTTCAGAATTATGTCTAGGTAGAAAACTAAGGACAACCCTACCAGTACTTAGTGAAAACTTAGTTCCCAAAACCATAGACCCTAATCTGGTTAAAGCAAATGATGCTTCAAAGAAAATGAAGATGAAGCAATATTATGACAACCGCCATGGGGCCAAATTGCTAACTCCACTAAACAAAGGTGACACGGTAAGGGTGAAGCTTCCGGGTGAAAAGCGCTGGGGGGAAAAACAATCAGTTAGCCAAAAGCAGGGAGAAAGGTCATATATTGTCAATTGTAGTGGGTCTGAGCTATGTCGGAACAGAAAACATCTGCAAAAAGTTCCCCAAACCAGTCCCGATGAAACTCAAGACAATAGTCAAACCAACATCCCTGATTCACCAGTAGCGAATCAACCAACCCACTGCGTAACCCCAGAAAGTGTAACAGGGTCCCAACTATCCGAAAGGGTTTCTCGGTTTGGAAGGGTTCTCAAACCTTTGAGAAAACTTGATCTGTAAATTTATGAAAGTGGTTTACTGTCTAAACATTCTGTATGTGTTTATGAATGACATGGTACTAATTAATAGTAATTTTATTGTAGTCATCATTTGGCAGTACGTCTGCATTAAAAGACATTTTATTTCACAGACATGGACATTGATAGACGTTTGTTTACATTTTATTTTATATTTGACATGTACTAGTTAAAAGTGTTTAAAAAAAAATATAAAGAATAACTACAAAATGGTCTAGACTAACAAAGACTTTAATTCTTGTACAATAATGAGAAAAGTTATATCTGGGGGGAAGATGTCGGGATATAAAAATGTATCGATGTACTGGAGAATGGATAAAAAAAATAAACAGTTGTCGTACTTGAGATAACACCTGTTTTGTATCGTAGTGTTTCCATAAAAATCCCATAGCTTGACAATATGAATATCCCAAAAATTTCAAAGAAAGATGTATGGTGATATAAATGATGTAGTATGGACAAAAAAAGGTGCAAATGTCAAAACATTTCACAAATTACCTCAGTTTTCACTTAAAAAATCAAACCACCAAAACTCCCCTTTATCATAAAGGTAGTCACACACTAATCTTAAAAATTAAGGGAAAAAGAAGGATTCCTCAGTAAAGGAAGGTTAGTGAATATCAAAATTCAAGATTCCCTTTAAAGTTAAGGATTTCCTAGATTTTTAAGGTTTCCTTGAAAGTCAAGGAAAGAAAGTTAGACTCCTTTGTTTGGGGGAAGTTTAATGAATACAAAAACAAAGGAAGGGGCAAGAAATAAAGGAAATCCTTACTTTTTAAGGGTTCCTTGGCTTAAAGGAGGTTTAGTGAATATGGGCCCAGGAGACAGAGTGAAGAATAGATGGTCGTCATCGACATAAAATGGTATTTGACATCCATCTGCTTGCAATCACCTGAATAAGCGGGGTGGTGTAAAGGGACAAGGGACCACGAACAGAACCCTGAAGAACACCAAAATTAAATTTTAAGGTCACTGATCCGATTTTGACTGACTGAAATTGACCCAGGAGATATGTTGAAAACCACTTTAGTACAGTTCCAGTGAAGCAAAACCTTGTCGACAGACAGGTGAGGAATGTGTCGTCATCGATGGTGTCAAACACAGCCAACTGGTGAAGGAAGACCAGAGCCATGGGCATACCCTTGGGACAATGACATGCGTATCACGTTCTGAACACAGGGCAGTTTCCATTGAGTGTCCAGCTTTGCAGGCTGACTGAACAGAGTTACCAAGATCATTGGAATCCATGTGACACCTTATTTGTGCAGCAAGTATATAGACAAAGAGGTTTTTTTGATAAGAGGCGTGACTAGGACCCTTTTAAAAGGATTTTGGAAAAACACCATTTTGGAGAGATAGACTGGCCAGTTTAGTTATTGATGGGAGGAGAAAGGAACTGAAAGAAGATTGCATCATTAATCAGTGAACAAAAAATTATGAAGCTGTAAAATTTATTATTATTTGTACAATTGTCAATGAAAACAGCATGATTAAGTGAAAGTACATATAATAATCTATTTTTCTTTGTGATAAGACACATATGTCTCAAATATGGTAGGTCAACATACTTTGACAGAGCCAAGGTGAAAGTTGACACTATGACAATCCACACCTTCACCTCCTAACTACTGTTTCTAGCAATTATCAAATTCTTTTATATCTTGGTTTCTGAGATGCACAAGATACAAGATTTTAAAAGTAAAGGTCACTATGACAAGGTGAAATCATGGCCAAATCATGATGCTGTACATGTTGTACCCTCCCAAACAATGTCCCTACCAAATATCAACTTCTTACACCTTATGGTTTCTGAGATATAACCCGCTCAAGATGTCCAAACTCAAGGTCCCTGTCAAATCAATGTCACTCCATGGTGTTGCACTCCTACACCCCCAACCAATGTCCCCACCAAGTATCAACTTCCTACACTTCACGATTTCTGATATACAGCAGATAAACTATTTCCCACCATTTGCCTGCTTGCCCGCTTGCCCTTCTGACTCCATATATGAAAACAATATCAACGCAGTCTTTAAATGCTGTGGGGGTAAAAATGTGAGATATTTCCTCAAATTTATGTCTTTTATTGCCCTGACGAAGTATTAACCACTGGGATCACTAAAATCATGACATCTTGCATAACCAGTACTTAAATATTTCTTGTGGATTTCATCATTTCTACCTTAATGAAACAAAATATCGTACACCAGTTTCCCGTTGACATCACTAGCTTAAGGTCTAGTGCTGGGTCAATAAGTGGAACAATCGATGTTGGCATCACATTTGATGCATCGATTGTAACCACATGGAATCACTGCAAGTTAAACCCTTATCTTTGTCCAACTAGTAAAATAATATCTCATTTACAACAAATAGAATTCATTAACATTAAAGAAAAGAAAATAAAACCTTGCCATTTTTGTCCAGAGTTTTTGACTACACAGAGTTACCAAGATCATTGGAATCCATGTGAGACCTTATTTGTGCAGCAAGTATATAGACAAAGAGGTCTTTTGGATAAGAGGCGTGGCTTGGACATTTTTAAAGGATTTTGAAAAAAAAACACCATTTTGGAGAGATAGACTGGCCAGTTTAGTTATTGATGGGAGGAGAAAGGAACTGAAAGAAGATGGCATCATTAATCAGTGAACCAAAAATTATGAAGCTGTAAAATTTATTATTATTTGTACAATTGTCAATAAAAACAGCATGATTAAGTGAAAGTACAAATAATAATCAGCTGCAGCAATCTATTTTTCTTTGTGATAAGACACATATGTCTCAAGTATGGTAGGCCAACATACTTTGACAGAGCCAAGGTGAAAGGTGACACTATGACAATCCACACCTTCACCTCCTAACTACTGTTTCTATCAAGTATCAAATTCCTTTACGTCACAGTTTCTGAGATGCAGACCGTACAAGATTTTAAAAGTAAAGGTCACTATGACAAGGTCAAATTATGGCCAAATCATGATGTTGTACATGTTGTACCCTCCCAAACAATGTCCCTACCAAGTATCAACTTCTTACACCTTAGGTTTCTGAGATATAACCCGCTCAAGATGTCCAAACTCAAGGTCCCTGTCAAATCAATGTCACACCATGGTGTTGCACTCCTACACCCCCAACCAATGTCCCCACCAAGTATCAACTTCCTACACTTCACGATTTCTGAGATACAGCAGATAAACTATTTCCCACCATTTGCCTGCTTGCCCGCTTGCCCTTCTGACTCCATATATGAAAACAATATCAGCGCAGTCTTTAAATGCTGTGGGGGTAAAAATGTGAGATATTTCCTCAAATTTATGTCTTTTATTGCCCTGACGAAGTATTAACCACTGGGATCACTAAAATCATGACATCTTGCATAACCAGTACATAAATATTTCTTGTGGATTTCATCATTTCTACCTTAATGAAACAAAATATCGTACACCAGTTTCCCGTTAACATCACTAGCTTAAGGTCTAGTGCTGGGTCAATAAGTGGAACAATCGATGTTGGCATCACATTTGATGCATCAAATGTAACCACATGGAATCACTGCAAGTTAAACCCTTATTTTTGTCCAACTAGTAAAATAATATCTCATTTACAACAAATAGAATTCATTAACATTAAAGAAAAGAAAATAAAACCTTGCCATTTTTGTCTCGATTTCACCTCACATTATTAGATTTTATTACATTTCCTTAAGTCTGTGTGTGCAAGTACGAGCCAGGGTCATTAAACAGCCAGGGTCATATTGCGATGGGTAGCTTACAGGTGGAGGAAACCCGTGCATACTGCACTGTAAACCACTGGGCATTGGCAAGTAGCTACCAACTTTCCAACATGAAGCGCCCGGCCCAAGATTTGGCGGCCTCAGAGGTTGGAGGCGAGAACTACACCACCGAGCCCCCTCAGTACGAGCATTTGAAGTTATATTTGTAAAATATTACTGGAAAACTTCATCAGTAGGTGCAGTAAGAGTAAAATAAAATATTGCTACACTTCTGTTGCTAAATGGTAGAAAATCCACCATGACTATTTTAAGTCTGTATGTACACAATTAAGAACTAGAATTTGATATATATATATATGTAAATACTGATAGATTTTCTATTTCTAAAATATAGAAGCCCCCATCATGGCCTCATGTTTCCTTCACTCCATAAGATGTTTAGGATACCAGGTTGAACTGCACTCAAGTTAATTTACTGGAATATGGCAAATGAATGAAACCGTACTGTAGAATTTCTTCTTGGGTGCAGTGATTTACCGTACCCCAGCCATTTTCTTTATTACCATTCAACATGTTTCCACTTCTGATAATACATGCATGTATACAGACATTTGGACTGGTGACTGACAAAGGAAATCGGGACAAGTAAAGATAGAGTCGCTGCTCGGCAAACCGACGAAAGATCTCCCCCCTCGACCCATGTTTTAGTGGCATTTCAACTGAATGGGCCTCTTTCTTCACTTGATCCAGGAAATCTAGTTTGTAAATTTTATTTAAAAGTATTGCAAGGAGTCCCCGTTGGTAAAATTGAATGATTAATTGATCTGAGGTGGGCGATAATTGAAAGTATTTTTGACTGTGGTCAAGTCAGATAGCACTTATTAGTTTTCATTCTTCTGTCCGGCAAATCCGGGACCTTTCCAAAGTAACTGAAAACAAACCAAATTTCAACCATTTCTGCCACCGACAAACTAGGAAATTACAAAGATTAATTGATGCAAGTACCGTATATTAACACATATTTTTGTAAGAATTATTATTGTAAATAGGGAAATAAATTATTTGTTTTTGTTTTTCTCTAAAACTTTGACCTACTTCGAAGTAGGTCACTTTTGATGCGTTACCGGACAGAAGATTTCATATTTGTAATTCACGGAAGATGTTTTTTAAGCAGATATTTGTGACTCACCACTGCTTTCATAGACAGAACGCATAAATCTATTGAGAAATCAGTTCCATAATAGCCGTATACACCCATACCTGAAAAACACACACAAACAAAAGATTGGCAAAACTGAAAAAGAAATTAGACATGAGACCTTTTTCTTTTGTAAGGTCATTACATTTACACCGGGGAGCCACAATTCGGCCGGGAGCCACGATTTGGCCACCTAGTGAGATTTATTACATGATCATGACATCAATCTTTATAAGCCTATGTCGTGATTATTCATGAATAAAGTGTCACAATTAGGATCATAATTATCGTATGTGCGGTCCCTGTGCATATTATTATTTGTTTTATCTTACATCATTTGTTTTAAACTGTTTTTCAAACAGGCAGCAGGCTGTGACAAGCATTTGGTTTATAAATGTACAATTTACAAAGATCTTGCCCATCAAATGTACCATCAAACATGCTTTCAGGTCTATTAAGTGAAACGTTGGAAAAAAATAACTCAAAACACATTATTTTTAATTGTACCTTAATTTTGATATAGGGGGCCAAAAGTTGGATCCCTTAGTTTGAAAATTTTACTCTTCAGGTGACATAATAATTGACCCCATTAAATATAAATAAAACAAATTTTTGAACAAAAAACATTTCGAAAATAACAGTTAGTTGTTTGTATTATATCATGACCTTACAGTAACACAGAAAAGCAGCATAATTGTAGTTCATGCAAGTGTTTACATCATTTGACGGCCGAATTGTGGCTCCCGGGTGTACGTATGTTCTGTTTTACACTGCTTGAATCATCAATGGGTAGCCTTTATTTATAAACAAATTACAAATATTTCAAATTCTCGCAAGAAATTGAAAATATAGCATAAATATATCATTTTAAAAACTAGTAACCATTAGGAAATTATATCATTTTGCTCTCCCCTGAGGGCATTTATTTTAAAGTTTCTTTTTTACATCACTGTTCTGTTATTTTGTAATCTGTAATCACAATATACGCTAATCTGTAATTACAATATACACTTATATTGTGACATTACTATTGCATGGCTGCCTCAATATCAAAGCAATTTTCACTTTGTCATTAGCTTTAGATTCACTAATGCATAATATTGTACACGTTTTATTTCATGATGTTTAATACATGTTTCACAGTATTCAGTTTTCATGTGGCTGAAAAAGAGTTTTCTAATTAATGATATCGAAAACCCACACTGGATTATATTGTATCAAAGTTGGAAATAATTGCTACTTATCTTCTTCTGCATTTCTGACAGTCTGATCTTAGCATCCAACACCAAGCCTAATGAGATCATAACTTTCGGATCGAATCTCAATAGCCTGATTTTGCTTTCTCCAAATTACCAGGAAGTGAGTAGCAATTTGTTGTTTCTAGAAATTGCTAACCTTGTAAAACTTTTTGTCACATGCAAAATGTTGCTCATGAGTATACTTACCTTCCTGTTTTATGTCCTTGATTTTTAATTAAAACAAAGACTTTTATGTTAGTGTTAACACTGATACTAGAGCACTGCAATCATTGACTGATGACTAAATGTTTTATGTAAATTCAGTTGGGTTTCAATATCTTCCTTTCTCTTAATTATAAAAGGCAAGTTTGATGCTCGTTGTTTCTTTAACTTGCTTGTAAATATTTTAGAATAGACTAAAAGAGAAACATTAATATAGCTCAAAATTGATGCAACATCCTCTAATGCACTCGAACTGGCTTCTGGCAAAAAAATTTAAATTAGTTCTCTGAACATACTCACGGAACACAAGAATTATAGGTCCAACTGGTATGAAAATAGGCGGAGAACGGTAGATGTCTACTTTATATGGTCCAAACGACAATGTATACCCCTCCAGACAAACGTCAAAAAGGTCAAACTCATTGCCAAAGATCTGAGCAACGGCATTTTCTATCTGTTTCCTCAACTGGAATGGCCAAAAATAAAAGAAATCTACATCAATAGTTTTTCATTACATACGTTATTCCTGCACATTTATTTTGTCTATATGTATAAAATACACAAATACACAATAAAAAGGACATTAGGAAAACACTTGGTGAGTCATATCTCTGTGAAGGCTCAATATATTCAATATTGCTTATGATTGTCAAGATAAAAACCCTTTACGCCTGGATCCAGGTGGTGATAAAAATCACCACCAAAATCAAATCATCTTTTCCTTGTACCATTGTCAGCATTTGCTGAAAATTTTAGCAAAATCTGTCTGACATTTCAAGTTATTTTTGCAAATAAAAAATTGAAAATTTTAATTACTTAATTACTTAAATGTAGCTTTGATAAGCTGCAAGTTTACCATGTGGAACTGAATGCTTACTCGGATGGCCACAGACATTGGCCAATGTCCAAGAAAAATGGACGAATAATGATGGCTTGATGCCTTAGTACTGCAGGTGAAACCTGTAGTGTAATACTGCTTAACCTTATCCTCCCTCAGATGCAGTACAGCAGGGAGGCAGGGATGGACTGTACTTAGTTCAACATGGTAAGCTTGTAAAAGCTACATTTAAGTAACTAGACCAAGGATGCATCTGTGGCCAGATGCAAGATGTGTCCACCGGAATAGGCCAACTAACATATTTCGAAGATAAACAACATTTTTTTCAATATTAAGCAAGTTGTAAGCACTTTTAAGTTTGGCTACCCTCATTTGACCTTGAAGCAAGTGCCCAAGGTCAAATCCGACCACATTAAAAGATTCCCAACCCATGATTTCCTATAGGTGGTTTCCACATTGCAAAACTCTAGAACCAATAATAAGCGAGTTATAACCACTTTTAAGTTTGGCAATCCTCATCCTCAAAGTCAAATCCGACCACATCAGAAGATTCACAGCCAATGATTTCCTAGAGGTTGGTCACACATTGCAAACCTCTAGTACCAATAATAAGTGAGTTATAACCACTTTCAAGTTTGGTCAACCTCACTTGACCTTGAAGAAGGGGCCCAAGGTCAAATCCAATCACATCAAAAGATTTGTAGCCCATGATTTCCTATGGGTTGGTTTCACATTGCGAACCTCTAGGACCGAACCAATAATAAGCAAGTTATAAGCACTTTTAAGTTTGTCTATCCTAGTTTGACCTTGAAAGAGGGACCGAAGGTCAAATCTGACAACATCAAAAGATTAACAGCCCATGATTTCCTATAGGTTTGCTTCAAATTGCAAACGTCTAGGACAAATAATTAGGGAGATATAAGCACTTTTCATGACTGAAAAGAAATGCCTGTGGAGGCCTTTTTTAAATGAGGCCAAAAATATTTTCAGTCAAGATTTTGTGATGATGAACATATCCTGTGTATTTGAGATCTCTACCTATAATGCCCTTTGTTCTAGAGGGCCAACAAAAGTCCTTGCTGAAAGTCGAAAAACGCTTGTTTTTATAAATGAGGCCAACAATATTCGCAGGCAGATTTTATGGTTATGAAGATATCCTGAAAAGTTGAGAAGTCTACCTATAATACCCTGGCCTCTAGAAGGGTAACGAAAAAATATCTTGAGACCAGAGATATTTTGTCAATTTTCTCGGACTTTGAATTAATATATACCAAAGTTTTCCAAAAGTTTCCAAATTACCAGTCTGAGTCCCTTTTACAGAGCCCCGGTTTCAGAAACTGGGCCTGTTAAAGCCCAAAACCAGAATTGTATTAAAGAACAGTACAGATACTGTTACGATGTCTGGATTTGGTACAACCAAAGTGCAAAGTGCTACCATGCTCACTTGATACGGTGTGTATGGTCCCCGAGGGTTTCACAACAATACCACAAGCCCTAGGCTTGAAATCTCAAAATTCCTTTATACTAAGATAAGACTAAAATCTGATATTACGGGTTACCTGACTTAAACACATAACATTTTATACATAATACTATTTAAACATAATTAGAAGATAACACTTGACTTGGTTGCAGCCGAAGCCCCCTTCTTTTCTTTCCAAGGATGACTAGTCTGAGGGGAAGGATCCAGGATTTGCTGTGCCATTACTACTTGACCTAGATACATATTGTTGTCATCTGACCAAGTAAGGTCTTTTAGGTAAAAAATTGGCAGATGTATTGTGAACTTTCCAGTGAAAAGGTTGCACGATTTGGTCCACCGAAACCCCAACATAAAATGCCTTAGAGGCTGTAAAGACCCTGATATCTGGAGCCATAACTTGGACCAAGTCCCAGGACTGTTGGTCTGCCTGTTTGTAACAAAGTAGGCTAGTTTAGGGATCGAGAACCCCTGAGGTCCTTGGTTCAATCCAGGTAATACCTCAGGGCCCGACTGGACAAAGGGTCTTGTCTTCTTTGAATTGTCTATCCACGATGGTTGTCAAAGCAGGGATAGTCACTGGAGACACACTTTGAAAACCTTCTCATGCTAGATTGATTTTTTGGCTTGGATTTTGGCTACGAGATCACAAGAGGGGAACAAGGCAACCTTTCCCAGTACCCTAAATTAAATACTTTGTTTGCAACCCAGGTATATTTTCACTGCGGTGCTTTCCGGAGGCCAAAGCTAGTAAGAAAGCAGTTTTGAGAGTAAAATGTTTGAGGTCTGTGCATTTCATAGGCTCAAAGAGTGCTTTTGTGAGCTCATTAAGTGCCACAGAAAAAGTTCCACTTAGGGAGGTTTCTGGAATTTTTGGGATGATCCCTGTGAAAACTGGAAAGTAACCTGTTCAGGTCAAAGCTTTAAGAAATGATGAATTCCCACTGGGGCCAAGTTGTCAACAATGGCCATCCTGTAACAAACAATGGTTGAAGGACGCCTGTTTAGATCTTTTTACAGATACATGAAAAATCTGGGAGAGAAGAAATTCATCAAATTTTCTCTGCACCATCTCTCAAACAGGGCCCACTTTGACTTGTACATGGTCCTTGTTGACGATCTTTGAGGGGAAGCAATTCTCTCTGCCACATCCACAGAGAAGCCTTGTTCTTGGAGTTGTCCACTCCTAGACACCAGGTGTGGAGGTTGAGAAACTGTGGAATGTTGTGAAACACTTGGCTGTGGGACTATTTGAGAAGTGCCATTGACGTAAGGTTCCAAAACCAGGGCATCCCTGGCCAGCCTGGGTCTATTACAATTATTAGGCAATTGCTTTGCCTGATTTTTGGATCACCCTGTGAAGGAGAGCTGTGGGAGGGTAAGCATAGGCAGTGAGACCCGACCAGTTTATGTCCAGAGCATCTATGTCCCATGCATGTTGGTCTGGAACGGGAGATACATAGAATGGGACTTTGTGGTTCAGACGAGTGCCAAATAGATCTACATGAGGAGTGATCCATTTTTGACAGATCCATTTAAAACCTGTGGATGCAGTGAAAATTCTATTGACTGGACTTAGTTTGATCTGGACAGAAGGTCAGCCTTCACATTCAGGCACGCTGGAATGTGCCTTGCCCTGAGAGTTATTTTGTAGTTCTGGCACCATGTTATAATTTGCTACAAAAGAGCACACATCTCTGCTGAGTGGGTTCCTCCTTGTTTGTTTATGTAGGCTATTACTGTTGGTGGCAACCAACACCATCTGATTTTGACACTGGTCCTTGAACTTGTTTAAGTGCAGAGCGCCTTCAGCTCTAGAACATTTATGTGTAGAAAGGGTCTCATGTGAAGGCATCCCTCCAGGAACATCAAACATCTTGCAGTCAAAACATGTAGGATAAAATCCTGAAATTTGAGGCATCTCTCTTGAATGGGTTTTACATATTCGTAACCCACAAATAAAAACACCTGGTGGACTCGGGAATTTCCGTTTTGAACTTTTCTAGAGGTAGAAAGCGGTTGAGCTTGCTTAGGTTTATCATTGGCCTCCACCTTTGGTGAGGCTTGGGGACTAGAAACAGGCAACTGTAAAACCCTAGAGATTGAACATTTTCCACCCTTTCTATAGCGTTCTTTGACAGGAGAGACTGGATACAAGCAGCCAGAGCTAAATCTTTTAAAATGGCCTTGTATCCTGACTTAATCGGAGGAACGTCTTGCTAATTTTGGTTTTGTGATGAATGGTAGAATGTAATCATTGGTGATAATGTTCAACACGTTGTTTGAGCATTTTTCTGTTTGCCAGTCTCTTCTGAAAGAACGAAGGGGACCTCCTACTGGTGAACTGAGTGAGGCTTTTAAAGAGTCACTGGGAAGAGGGGTTTCCATGCCCTCGTCCCCTAGCGTGAGGTTCAAAATTACCTCTGGAGCCTCTGATGTTCTCCCTGCCTGAAGAAAATGATTGGTTACTGCTTCGAGTGGAATGATCCCCATATGAACATTTCCTGTAGGAGCCTCTTTTGTTGCCATGGGGGTCGTGAAAGGACTGATTCGAATAGGGTCCAAAACCCTGACTGTTTTCGGGGGGGGGGGGGGGGGGGGGGGCTTTTTACGGTGGAACTCTGCTCCCTCCTTAACTAATTTAAACTGGAACAAAGGAGAGGACCAAAAGGGGGAGTTCCTAAGTTCCTGACGCCCAGTTTGTTCCAGATGATGTTGCAGACGAGTCATCTCAGTCTCACATCTGAGCAAGATTGAGTTACCCAAGGTATACATTGTTCTATATAAATCTCTCTGGGGCATATGGGTGAAGGCCTTACTTTGACAGGCGAAGGCTGTCTGCTGCATGATAATCCTCTTATTCAGGATATCCAAGTAGTCACAGATCTTTTCATAACCATGCCTGGCTGACTTTTCCAGATTGGCAGTCTTTTGGATCTGTTTTTTATTCTTTTGACAGTAGCTTTAATACTGTCCTGGCATTTTCTATTATAAGGTTGCACTAAGATACAGCTGTAGTGAAGGCAGCCGAAAAGATAAGGGTGCAGAGGTTCTGCCTAGCCTGATGCTGAAACTCTTTTAGTACTGTCAAAGGGGTCTTGCCCATGGGGACCATCTTGACAAAATATCTATTTAGCTCCTGCATTTTGTCCTAGAAACAAGGCTGGTCTAGTTTACAATACTTTGCAGTGGAAGTAGGGCGTTTATGTATTTACTCTCTTGTAAATTTGCAGCTTGAAAATCTTGTTCAAACTTGTCAAATGCCTCTTTAAGAATAGTACTAAGATGGGGCAAAGCTGAAGGGATTCTTGGCTTGAGTTCTTGTTGGCCTGCTACCTCATTCAAAGTCCAGACTGTAGTGGAGGACCTAGGCATACTTACCCTGGGGTCAGGGAGGTTGACGACTTGCCTGAATGTCTCTATGTCCCCAGTATATTGTGAGGGTAAGTCAGACATGTGTACTTCCCTAAAATAGACAGGGTCTGGGTTTGGATTGCCTTGTTGGGAAAAAGTCCCTTTGGACTTAGAGGACTTTTGGATTTGCACCGACTGATTTAAATCTTCCGAAGATGAAGATGGGAACCTTGTGCTTCCTCGTATCAGCATGTTTCTTCGGCTTTACTACCAACTGTTTGGCCTGATCAGATGATTGAGGCCAAACGTTCGGCTTCTGACCTCTGAGTAAAGTGAGGAGGTAAGGGAGAACCAACAAAATCAGTCTCCATGGTTTTGGCTGATAACTTTGTGATCGGGTCGGTAGTGTTCGGGTGTATTTTGCAAGTTTGTTTGCTCACTAGTACCAAGCTCATTATCGGATCCACCCTCCCACTTCGAAGGTCAGATTGTTGACTTGAGCATGTCTTAAGGTTAAAACAGAGATTATTTAAAGAACCCTATTTGTTGTGAAGCAAAAATTTAAAAAATGCAAACTATAACATACTTGAAATGTCACGTTTGTCAAATGCCTTGTGAGAGTCAATAAATCTTCCTCTTTTATCAAAACCTTGTACATAAAATATTCTAATTATTTATACTTTGATTGTATATCAAAGACATGTTAACTATAAAAGAATGGCTTTTGCTATTGCCAAATCAAGGTCACCCAAACTGTGTTGGTGACCATAGTTTGGCAAACACCTCCCAGTAAACATAAACACACAAAAACGTATTTAAATCCTATTTAAACCCTATCTTATAGTTTTGTAGACATTTCCAAGTAAATGTTTATGCTGTAATGTTTAAAAACGTTTTATAAACATTCTCTATACAAACGTTTCTACTGAAAACGTTTACTAAATATTTATAAAATGACCAAAAAGCTATGTTTGACTGGAAATGTTTTTTAAACATTTATAAAATTGCTGAAGAAATTAATCGAAGGTTATGCTAGATATGTTATTCAAACATTTATCATGAAATGTTTGATAAAAGTACACATTCAATGTTTAAACAATATTGTAGATCAAATGTTTAACAACAACGTTTTTAAACCCATATTTTCAGAATGCTTATTAAACCTTCACCTTCAAACATGTCCAAACAATGGCCGTGAGCAATAATAGGGGATTTTAGAGGAAAATTGTTACACATGCAATCCCTAAAAGTAAGAATTGACTACGGGGCACAATTTTGAAGCAACTATCTTACAATTTTAGACATAGAAATTATATTTTCATTAGTGAGTAACCATAAAAAGATATTAAATTTGACCTCTGACACCATTAAAATTCAGACATTATTAGGTGCATTTGTAACATTTTGAAACATTTATCATTAAACATTTAATAAACGATATTCAAAAATGCTTAAAAACATTCTATTACAAATTCTTTTTGTATCCATCACTTTTTAACCTTTGCCAAACATTTCCTTTCAAATGTTTACAAAAACCCAAAAGTGTTTACTGGGCTGTTGTGCAGACGAAGATATTCGGGAGGGGTTTCGAACATCTCCCCAAACAAAGACTTGTTTTTCCTGTACTGTAACTCTATCATGGTCCAATAATGTAGCAGATAGGGGTTAAAATATTTATTTTATTTCAACTGGTAAAGGTCCTGTACATAAGCTAACATACACAAGTCCTGCTGGATAGACGAAGATGTTTGGGAGGGGTTTCCCCGAAGATTTTCTCGAACAAGGACTGTTTTTTGTACTTTATTTGATATTTAACCCTTTAATGGTCAAATTATGTAGCAGATAGTGATTAAATTATATATTTTATTTCGACAACCCGGAAGTGGATTTAATTTGTGAATATGTTAGATATACTTATCTGTTCTATGAATTGTCACAAAAATGAGATTCTATGTTCAAAAACTGATGTAGTTTCAGTATCCAAGGTTTAGTATCAATTATTAAATTTCTTTCCTTGCTATAAAATACATGTGCATATCACGGCCAACGAGAAAGGATGAGGTTAAGCGGTATTACACTACAGGGTTCACCTGTAGTTATCGAGGTATAGAGCCATCATTATTCGTCTATTTTTCTTGGACATTAGCCAATGCCTGCAGCCATCTGAGAAGGCATTCAGTTCCACATGGTAAGTTACTGTAGCACAATAAAAAGCATGATGCCAAACACATAACCTGCTTGGCAGAAGTAATAACACTAAAATAACATCAGAGATGCGGTAACCCACAGTCTCGGGAAATAGTTTTCAACACCATGAACTACAGACATAGTAAAACAGTAGAAAGATCGGGATACTTTCACAGTTGTGTCACCTATATAAAGGTAAAACTAGTGTCTAAATAGAGAAAATAATGTCTAAGAGAAAAAAAAATGTATGTAAAGATAAAGTATTAAAACAAGAGACTTTGATAGCAATATGACTTAATTAATCAGTGAACTAAAAATTATGAAACTGTAAAATTTATTTATTGGAGAATAGCTGTCAATAGAAATAGCACAATTATGCAAAAGTACATTATAATAATCAGTTGCAACAATCCATTTATCTTTGTCACCAGAAAAAGATGTCTCAAATATGGCAGGTGAACACACTTTGGCAGAGCCAAATTTAAAGGTCACACTATGATGCACACTTACACCCCTATCCAATGTCACTATTAAGTGTCAACCTTACAGAATCCGATAGCCTGGAAAAGATTCTTACAGCTGCCGATATATAAGCCAGGCAAGATTTTACAGGTCAAAGTCATTACGGCAAGGTCAAAGATTAAATCAACGTCACACAATGACGTGGCACTCGTGGCAATCCCCAACCAATGTCCCTACCAAGTATCAGCTTCCTATACCTTATGGTTTCGGAGATATGGCCTGAACAAGATTTTATAGGTCACTGTCACTACAGCATGTGTAAATCAAGGTCACACAATGACGTGGCACTCGTGGCAATCCCCAACCAATGTCCCTACCAAGTATCAGCTTCCTATACCTTATGGTTTCGGAGATATGGCCTGGACAAGATTTTATAGGTCACTGTCACTACAGCAAGGTCAAAGATCAAATCAAAGTCACACCATGACGTTGCACACCTGCATTCCCCATCCAATGTCCCTACCAAGTATCAGCTTCTTATACCTTATGGTTTCTGAGATATAGGCCAGACAAGATTTTATAGGTCAAGGTCACTACGGCAAAGTAAAAGGTTAAATCAAGGTCACACCATGACGTTGCACATCTACACTTCCCAAACAATGTCCCTACCAAGTATCAATTTCCTACACCTTACAGTTTCTGAGATACAACCCAGACAAACTTTTTCCTGCTGCCAACACGCTCGACCGCCCACCAGACCATCCAGACACCATGGGTGAAAAAAATACCCTGACAGCTCTTAAGGGCTGTGGGATAATAAACCTGTGAATGAAAAAAAATGGTTCATATGGTTATTGGTTGCATATGGTTATTGGTTCATTGCAAAAACCGTCAACCGGTTTTAAAGGTTTGACACCAGTTGTTGCTTTGAACATATATTAGTGTCCTTCCTTTTTTTAAGATGTGAGTAAAGTTTTGTTAGGCACTATAAATGGTCAGATATATGATGAAATATAAACGGGTCATAATAAATAAAAAATAGCATCAGAGATACCTGTACCCCAGAGCTCAGGTGAAAATAATGATACATAAGTAGTCTGTGGTAAGCCATTTTTGCACTTAAATACAGGATTTTTCCTTGAAAATTAGCAAAACCTTGCAATTGACACCTAACAAAAATTTTATAGGCACAGTTATATTGTTATTCATCTTATGGAGAGTTTACTACTATCCCACTGCCGGAATCTATTGTTAAAAGGGTAAGTAAAATAAATAAAAAAAGAAATAGCCATTAGTAAATGTGAATCACTAACACTTTGCAACTTTGATTTGCAAAAACCCAGTATATAAGAAATAAGTGCAGTCTGTTCTAGCAACTTATTACCTCCACCAATGAGGTATTATTTTCATTAGTTTTTTCAATGTGTTTGTTAGAAGGATTGCACACTACTGGATGGGTTTTACCCCTAACATCAGAAGATGGGACTTAGTCTAACTTAGATCCTATTAAATTTTCAGAGTGAACATTTGGGCCACCCTCTGGATATAAAATAAAATATCCATAAATTCCCATTTATTTATTATTGTGTGTCTTGGTGGGGGTCTGAACTCTCTGAGTGTTCTTGTTTACAAGCGTGTTTACATTTTGGTAGCACTCACCCATGCCTGGAAAGCCTCTCTCAAATACTCTGTCAAAGCATGGATCTCGTCCTCATCAATCCCACTGAATTCAATCAACTTGATTACATCAGAAATGCTGGTGTTTACAAGTGAATTCACCGCTGTAGTAAAAATGAACACACACAGAGTAAGATTCATTGGTTGTACACAATACAATACAATGTCACTTTACAATAAGTTTAATAAACAGTTGTTTTACAGAAAGAAAAATGCTGAGAAAGAGGTTCCGGTTATCACAAAATGTTTGCATAAATGATAAACTTGTTATATATTCTTCTTCCAGGTAAACTGTATTTAAAGAGCTTAATCCTTTGTCACTTCAGTATTTCTTCTAAGGCTGAAATTATTAAGCATAGTAATTGAATATGAGATAAAGCACCAGCAGACACCTATATTGTTAAACCAGTTAAAAGTAGTGTTGGGAATGATCTCATGGTGGATTATTCATGCATTTTTCTGGACGATAAAACTGTCCATAATCGATTATTTTACTTCATTGTTGGTCATTACGTCATGAAAACATTTTTCAGTGTGAAATATGTATAAGTCCAGTAAGAATAATAGTGTTTCCCTAATTAAGAACTACCACAAGTACTCTTCTTGCAAATATGGCGGGCGGTAGATATGAACAAACAAAAAAACCATAAATAAAAATAATTTTCAATACTACAAGATATAGAAGAAGGAAAACTGTACAACGATCAGTAGATTTTCAGAGTAAACAGTTACAAATAGATGAAATAATGGTTAAGCAGAGAAAATCATGTTTAAGAGAGGGAAATTGTATGTTAAGATAAAGTACTAAAACAAAACAATTCAATGGAAAGATGACAGTCTTAGTAAACTAAACATAGCCAGCCTCGGCATGCAAGAACCCCAGCCCACAGGAACAATTGAATGGGCAACAACATTGAAATTTAGGAAAATCAACAACTTCGGTTGTAAGAAGTATACAGGCAACACAAAACAAGACAATTCAACAGAAAGATGACATGTTAGTCAGTAAACTAAACATGGCAGGCAAGAAACCCAGCCCACAGGTACAACTAAATGGGCAACAACATTGAGATTTAGGAAAATCATAGGTTTATTTGTTATTTTACGTCGTGTTCAACAGCCAGGGTCATATTGCAACAGGTAGTTTACAGGTGGAGGAAACCAGTGCATACTGCACTGTAAACCACCAGGCATCGGCAAGTAACTACCAATTTTCCAACATGAAGAGCCCGGCCTGAGATTCGAACCAGAATTCAGAGGTTGGAGGTGACAACTCTAACCGCTACACCACCGAGCCCCCTAGGAAAATCATAGGAACAAGTTTATTGTAAGAAGTATTTAGAATCCACGAGATGTTTTCAGATGTAAAATTCACAGCCCATGATTTTGAAGCCATAGAAGCAATGATAAGGGAGATATAAGGCCCTTTTAACATTTTGACCCTACATGACCTGAAAGCAGGGGTTTTGCCCCACCCATTTGATATTAAAGATGTATATGGCGGCTATTTTGTTTCAAAACAAGGCCAAAATTATTCTCAGGGAAGCTTTCCTAGCCATTAGCATTTTGTGCAAATCTGACAAAACTATTTCCAATATTTAAAACTTCAGAACATATCTATTATTTTCGAACAATTGGCTATGGCGACCATGTTGATTTTAAAATAAGTACAAAATTTTTACAGACATGCTTTCATAAATCATTCACAAAGTTTAAAACCACAAAATCTTTAAAATGTTGCCATAGCAATAGTTGTTACTAGGTTAGCTAAGCTAATGAGATCTAGATCCTCCTGAGGTAAACATATCCTGAAAATTTGTGAGTAAGTAAGAAAGTAAGAAACACTTAAAGTGCCAAAATTGATGTAAGCATCCTCTGAGGCACTGACGTCCAAAAAGGGATAATCCAGTTCCAAAAAAGAGGTCAGTATCCATATAAGCATGCAATATGGGAGATAGGCTATGGTGGAGGATAGGCTAATCTGAAAAGATTTCAACAGTTTTATGAATCCAGAAATACTTCCCACGGTTCTCTTGGCTTGTTTCACTCTGTGGGAGCAGCTACTGTGAAGCTGTTCTACCCTGAGTGTTTATTCAGTTTGGATGAGGAAATTGATAGGCGATTGCCCCTTGTTCACTCTGCCTTATAAGAGAGAACAGATAATAGGGATTATATAAGGAGATTATCTTTGAACAATATATGGTAATGAATGGGGAACCAGTGTAGTTTGTACAGGAAGGGTGTGAAATGAATAAATTTATTTAGTTTGCACACAGTACAACATAAGGCATTTTGAACTCTTTGTAGTGTTTAAATGTGTGCATTTTTGTGTGATAAAGCAGTAAGTTACAGTAATCCAGGCTACTGCTAACCAAGGCATTTGCCACCTTCACAGCTGTTTCATGATTCAAATAGTTGCAGACCCTTTGTAGTTCCCGGAAATGGTAGCAACATAAGCAACATAGATTAGCCACATGTCTTTGTATTGAATTTTCAGCATTCAGGATGACACCAAGGTTTTTCACAGATTCAGCTGGTTCCATGATATTGCCAAGAAAACTTACTGGGAAAGATGTCTTCAGGGAGCCTCTGATTTGATGATCACAATTCACTGTGATTTCCATCTTGTCAGGATTTATGTTAAGTTTATTATTTCACATCCACACCTTGATGGCCTCTAGGAAATTTGTCAGTTCAGTGGAAAGAGAGTTCAAGTTCCAAGTAAATTTGTGTGTCATCTGCATATAAGTGATGGGTAACATTGAATTCAGATATGACTGAACTGAGTATGACTGAAATAAGAGGGGTTGTATATAGGGTAAAAAGGTGTGGCTCAGAACTCAGCCCTGAGAAACCAAAAAGGGAGTTGAAAAGCATCTCAAAGATGTCCTTGAGTTGAGGTATGACTGAACCCACTTAGCACAACCCCATCAGCGCTGTGCCAGTGCTGAAGACAGTTGAATAGGATGGAGTGGTCTATTATGTTGAAGGCTGCAGATAAGTCCAGAGGGACTAATCTATCAGCTGCACCCTGGGGATTGAGGTGGCAATGTCATTTAGTATTTTTAGCAATGCTGTTTCAGTTGAGTGAAGAATTCTATATGCAGACTGATTTTCATTGGATATACCCTTGTGAGCAATGTACTCATTTATTTGCCTAGCCACAGCTTTCTATTTTGATAACTCTTGAGAGTGTTTCCATCTTGTCAGGATTTATGTTAAGTTTTTTTCAAGACCAGCTTTTTAAGCAAGGGTGTGACAGTACAGGATGGGAAACTGCCCTCCCGAAGGGAGTAGTTCACAATACTTGTAATGGTGGTCAAGAGTACACTGATACAATCAAGGACCAATGACATGGGTATTGGATCCAAGTCACATGATTTATTTGGTGTGGACTTTTTATAAATTTTTTAATTTCTACATATTACATGGGTTTATAACAAAAAATAAATGAACAATCATACATACATAACTTGGACATACATCAATAGCTTATGATAAGCTGAAAGTATTCCTGCACACCCAACAAAGGGCACCACTTTTCCCATAGTTTAACAAAAAAGTCTTGTTTATCTTTAAACACAGCCAAGTAATATTCATCAAAGTATGTTTGCTGAAACTTTTGTTTTAAAGCCATCAGATTAGATTAGATGCCATTTTTACAATTAATGTCATAGATGTATTTTTTAAATCAGCAATATCACATTCAATGGAACTTTGATTCTGTCTATATTTTGGTAGCCAAATAATATATCAAATTTTGAAAAATGAATTTTCAGCCCAGTTGTTTCATAAACAAGTCTTTCAATTTCCCTTAAAAGACTTTGACCCTATCACATTCAACAAACATGTGGACTATAGTTTCCTTTTCATGACAATGGTTACAGCCTGAGCTATTAACAATATTGATTTTATTCAAGTAGTCCTTTGTACCAAGGATTCTGTACAAAAGTTTTAACTGAAACCACACAAGTAAATTATTGTCAGCACTTTGGTAAGTTACACTAAATATTGAACTCCATACTCTTTTATTAATCGTTACTTGCATTTTGTTTTCCCATTTTAACTAGATTTTATGTTCATTTTCATTATGTTTTGTAAGAGTTTTGTAGAAGGCACTAACACCCTTTTTATTTTTTAAAATGGGTACAATATGAAATGGGACAAAAGGCCTCTGAACTATATACTCTTCATCAAATTTGCATGTTTTAATATATTGCTTTGCAATGTGCTATAATCTAATATAATGCATTCGGTTAATAGTACTGAACGAGTATTGGTGTTTTACTTCATCCATTGTTATTATTGACCCTTTGGGGTCTATAATATCTGATATGGTTTTAATACCCTTCTCAAACCAAATAGGAATGTACATATCATGGCAAGACATTTTACTATTGTACCACAATGGGCTACTAAATAGATCTGAGTTTGTTTTAACTGCACAGTTATCTGCAAATTTTTACCAAGCCTCAAAAATGTTTATCCAAAGTTTGTCAGTTGTTCTATGTTTAACACTTGGAAATAACCAGGTTCAAAGTTTATTGCTTTAATTATATAACACTGAAATTTCTTTCAAATAAAGTTATCCACAAGGATTCCCTGTGGCCATAAATAACCTGATCCAAGATATTTTCAGAGATGTAACAAAATCTTTTATATTAATCATTTTTAAATCTCCTTTTGACCAACAAAACTGTATATCTGTTAATTTTATCTGGTTTAGAAGACCATATAAATTTGAGGTGGTTTAATTTTGCTAATAGGAAGGTCTTAACCTTTTGTTCCATTTACTAATTAGTGCCTTTATTTCTATCATCTTTTGAGCAAAATTCATTTCCAAACAGTCATCCAAATTCAGAGAAATAAGAATACCAACTAACTTGAAACAGCAAACTGTGTCAGTTTAATTTCTACATTTCCAATTGATATGACTTTTAGTTTTTATATTTTTTGGTCATAATTGTTAAAATTTGTGCTATTTCAAAGTCAATCAAGACTAGCATTCCAGGTAATTGTTTGTCTTCCATGAATTTCATTATATTGAATAATAATCTGGTACATTCACTGATGTATCTACCTGGAACAAAGCCAAAATATGTGTTGTCAATAATCTGGCTGAGATGAGGCTTTATTCTATTGGCAATTGCAGCTGATGCTAACTTATATATGACCATTCTTAATATTATTTCATGGTTTACCCTTTCCGGGAAGGCATGTAGTAAGACACTGCCTTAACAATAATGGACAGATGATTTCTTAAACTTGATTTTTGGTGTTGCGCCTTAGAGTCTGCCTAGCAGAGATTAAGTGCTATAAAAGTACAGAATAGAATAGAATAGAAAGTAAACCCTTGTCAAACTGTCATTGATCGCATGGGTAATACAAAATTTCAAGTCTTTCCAAAATACTTTTTCCAAAAAATTCAAATGAAAATCTGTCGAGCCCAGGAGCTTTATTATTTTTTAGTATTTTAAGTGTAATGCCAAGTTCATCAATGGAGAGATATCCCTCCATTTTCCTAGCTTACTCCTTGTTTAATTTTTTAATATTGTATTTTCTTAAATGGTTATCAAGATTGAATTTTTCAATTTTTGTATTTTCTCTAAAGTCAGCATAGAAGCATTTTTTTCATTCAAAATTTGATTTTGACCCCTTTTGTACTTTTTATCTTGTTTTTGAAGATGCTTTATTGTTTTGTAGACATAGTTGCCTTGTTTTAATGCTCAAAAATATTTTGAAGGCTTTTCTCCCTCAGTAACCCATTGTGTCCTTGACCTTATCATATGTCCCTGCATTTCTTTTTGTCAGAATTTAAGGAGTTCTTGCTTTTTTAGCTCCAGTAATTCAAGATCAGTGGTGCTTTCACCTAATTCTAATTTTTCTATTTCTGAAAGTAATAATTTCTAAATTTGAATTGAGCTTCTTCCATTTTTAATCGATTCACCTAGAATCCTTTCATTAGTGGTGTCTTAGGCAGCACGCCAGTCAGTCCCTCGCCCCAAGATAGTTTCTGACAACCTTAATTTTGCAAGTTGCTATATTTCTTGCAAGTTGCCATAATTTATGAAGGTAGTGCCTGTGGAGTCCTTGGTAACGGGAATAGCAATGTATCACAGCTTTTGATTGGTCCACAAAATAAACAAGCCATTTGACAAGAAACATATTGTCACAATTGAATTTGAGAGTGTGCCGAATAGCGACTGAAATTTGCTAGACTTTCTTATTTTACATGTTTTTATTCTGATCTTAATGTTTCAATGTTATACAAGACGGTTCTTAGATTTATATATATATACGAGATCATAATGTAAAGTTTTTATTGTGATACTTCACACGGCCGTTTCCACGAATCTGATTGGACGAAAAGTGTGGTATATTTGCTTCATGTAACCTATTCTCTACAAACTGTGTTTGCTGGTGAAGGACGTGACACGGCCGTTTCTGCGAATCTGATTGGACGAGAACTGTGGTATATTTGCTCCATGTAACCTATTCTCTACAAACTGTGTTTGCTGGTGAAGGACGTGACACGGCCATTTCCGCGAATTTGATTGGACGAGAACTGGGGTATATTGGTGTCATGTAACCTATTGTAAGAACTTTAACATAAAATGTACTGTTTTATTTGTGATTTACTGAAACGGACTGCATGCAGCAATTCAAGTAAATCTGTTTACTGAAACGGACTGAACGGAGCAATTCTGGTACTGTTTTATTTGTGATTTACTGAAACGGACTGCATGCAGCAATTCAAGTAAATCTGTTTAATGAAACGGGACTGAACGGAACAACTTAATTCTCAAATCTGAATTCAATGACTGAATGGAACTTTCATAGATTAATAGATCGTGTGGATGGTGAACTGAACTCACTGAACAGAAGATCTCAAGATATCAGCACTGATCAGACAACCTCAGGCTTAAACTGGCTGCATCTAAGGGACGGTCAACCCTATGTTTTATTTGTTCCTTGCTCAGATTACAGCCAATTTGAGACTGAATCGTTGTGGAACCAGTGCTCACACGTGTGTGTACGTGTACTTTCAGTGTTTATAATAAAAGACAATGGGAAAAATAAAAATTATTGTAGTAAGTGTGAGGACAGACACTACTCTCCCACGGGCAAAAAATGTCAAAAGAAGTTTTCATCTGACTCTGATGAAGGGAACAGTACAGCACAGACAAAGAAAGTTTACCCTAGCAAGAAATCCAAGAACTGTCAGTTGAGCAAACACATCAAAGCTAGGCCTGTGTCTCCACATGGGCAACCTCCCGTCACGCACAAGAAGGACTTGTATGTAAAACCACCGATGGCTAAGCACTTGGGTGATTCCAGTGACAGTGGGGAGGACAGCAGCTTGTCTGATGATGGTGACCAGAATCAGCAGACAGTCTTACAGATGAAAATTTTGACGTGGAGGACAAGGTGGCGGTTGGTGACAAGAAGAAGAGGAAACACGGGACTGAGTTAAGTAAACTTTCAAAAGTTCATAAAAAAGACAGTAAAAAGGGACATGTTAAGAGTTTTGCTAATTACAATACTGAATCCTCTGATGAGGAGAGTGAGTTACCTTTGTTAACACACATAAGGACCTCAAAGGCAATCCAGAGACAAGTAGACAGGGCGGTTGCATCTCTAGATAGAGACCAGAAGGTTCAGTCGGACCAAGGTAAAATTAAATCAAAAAGAGGCGGTCCCGTTGAAGTTTTGGTTTCACGAAAGGTACTTTGGCCGCACGAGTACATTTTGGGGGGGTCGTCCAAACAACGTATAAGTTATGATCAGTTAAACATGGCACAGTTCGCTCAGGGATTCGTAAAAAGTGTGTTAGATGAGTCGGATTCACAATGCAGAGAGCACATGCTCACGTATTTCTGCGACTTGATGGAAGATGCGAACGATTTTTCATGGGCCAGTGCCAAGGCGTCCCATGCAGTGTTACTGTGTGAAATGGAGCGGGGCGCCTTGGACTGGGGTGACACAAACAGATTAGATCGTATATGTCGTGCACATGCACAGAGGCACACTAATGTCGCAAAGCAAAATTGGGCAAAACAAGGGGAAAACAGTAAACGTCCGTGGTTTTGCAAACCTTTTCAGACTGGGGTGTGTAACTTTAACAAAGATCACGAGGTCGGGGGGAAAACTCACAGGCATGTGTGTGCTTTTTGTCTAACTCAAGGCCGCCAAATGACACATGCAGAGAAAGATTGTTTTTTTTGCCAAAAAGTTGCCACCTCAAAAAACAAATAGGTAGCTGTCCTCGGAATATATCCGTGGGCAGCAAGAATGTGAACTTGGTAAGTAAGCATCAACCAGTTCAAGTAGTGAGTCAGGTTATGCCTCATCCTTCCACAACAAAAAATGGCAATGAAACAAAAATAGAAATGGAAAATGCAAAACACCACGTCACAAGGTTTGTATATAATGTTAATTGCAACAAGAGACAAATAGAAGCACTGCTAGCAAAAGGTAACAGCGCTAAACGACTTGGCTGTCCCAAAGATGTGAGAATAATAAACAATGATGCAGACAAGGGTGAGTTTAACAAAACCAAGTGGTTGCACAAAAACAAAATCAGTAAGTGTGCTGAAGGTGAGAGCAGAGAAACCACAGCAGAAAATGAGGGTAAGACTGATTATGACAAGGTCAAAAATGCAAAAGCAGAAGTCTTTGCTGAAATAAATTCAAAAAGCAAAGATTTCACAAGTACTGTTAGTAACAAAAACGGCAGAAAGTGCCAGGTGAGAACAATTCCTATCAACGAACTTGCAAAAAATCCTGACAGTCGTGTGTGTGGCAACACGGGTTGTAAAGATGTTGCAAAAGAAACAGTATTGATTTATGACGTGAATAGTGACATTAACTGTGATAAGTACTTGGCATCCATTGTCCCAAATTCAATGCGGTCCGTATTGACAGGTGAAATAACACCTACTTGTGAGTCTTTTGTGAGATGGAAACAGCAGTCTGATTTCATGTTTGGTTTTGTTCCATTGTCAGATTTGGTCATGCCTGTAAATGTCAATGAAACACACAATGTAACTTGCCCCATAGAAATGCACAGAATTGTCAAGCAAAGTGCCAGTCCCAACTATTTAAACTGCAGAATTCCAGTCAAATCACAACTCAAAGTTGACACATGGGAGAAAGTCCTGGCCAATTATTGGGACGTCCAATTGACACAATTTTTGCGTTATGGCTTCCCTGTAGATTTCAATCGCAATTCTCAGCTCGAATCTGAAAAAGCAAATCACAGTTCTGCTACTCAACATGCCGATGACGTTAATGCTTATCTGGGGGAAGAACTCCAACATGGAGCAATTCTGGGTCCGTTTGACAAATGCCCAGTCACTAATTGTCACACATCACCGTTTATGACCCGGGAAAACGTAGGAGCTAAACACAGGCGTGTTATATTAGATTTGTCCTGGCCAAAAGGTGCGTCTGTCAATCATGGCATCGACAAAAACTCTTACATGGGCACGGATTTCATCCTTACATTTCCGACGGTCGATCATATTACAGAAAAGTTAAAACAGATTGGTCCTGGTGCAAGATTGTACAAAATTGACATCAGACGTGCCTTTAGGCATGTCCGCATGGACCCTTATGATTATGATTTGCTCGGATTGCACTGGAATGACAGATCTTACATTGACGTTTCACTTCCTTTTGGCCTAAGACACGGAACGCAAATTTTCCAACGCATCAGTGATGCAATTCGCTATGTGATGCGCCAGAATGGCTTCCAAGTGATAAACTATGTCGATGATTTCATTGGAGTCGCGACCCCGATGGTTGCGTCACACTCTTATGCGTTTCTCCTGAAATTACTCGAAGCTCTGGGTCTAGACATGAGTGCCAAAAAGCTGGTTGCTCCTGCTACGAACGTCATGTGTTTGGGCATTAATATTGACATGGAATGTCGCACTATATCCATTCCAGAGGAAAAGTTGCAAGGCATTTGTGGTATGGTAAACGCTTGGGTCACAAAACGTCATTGCTCCAAAAAAAAACTCCAGTCCCTGTTGGGAAATCTACTTTATATACACAAATGCGTAAAACCAGCACAGATTTTCCTCAACCGCATGCTTGAATTGTTACGCGCAAATTATGACTCTGAAAAGATAACTCTCACTCAGGATTTTCGACGTGACCTAAGATGGTTTAATGCTCTATTGCGAGATTACAATGGCACCTCATATTATGATCATAAACCGGTTCATCATGTCCTCGAGTTGGATGCCTGTCTGACAGGTCTGGGGGGCAGGTGGCAAAATGTTGTATACCATTTACCCATTCTGCGGAATTACCAAAATCTAGGCATTGTACACCTGGAAAGGGTGAACATTTTTGGTGGCCTTGCGTCTATTTGCTCAGTTCTGGAGTCACAAGCGTATTCTGATCAGGTGTGACAACCAGGCAATAGTAAGTGTTTTGAACACGGGTAAGACAAGAGACCCTTTCCTGGCTGCATGCGCCAGAAACGTCTGGCTCATCACGGCACAGGCCGATAAAGAAGTAGTTTATACACACATCAAGGGTCGTAACAATGTCATGGCCGACCTAATTTCAAGGTGGCAAAATACAACACAACAGCAGAAAATGTTATATGAGTTAGTTGGCACCCCTCTGTGGTTGCGAACCAGTCTAGAAAACATGTCTATAAACAATGACATATAATTAAGTTGATGCTAATAGATGTTACACTTTGTTGCAGGTACATCACAGGTGGCCTCACTACACCAGGAAGCGAACAGGCGAGTCACTCAAGCCTTCCGTCCAAAAACCAGACGATGTTATGATCTCCTGTTCAGGAACTTTGTTGGTTTTTGCATATGCACAAAAGTGGCTTTACACCACCTAAATTTGGTCATAATTCTAGCTTACTTAGAATTCTTGGTAAAAAATAAAGTGTCCTATCACATGCTAGCCAATAACTTGTCTGCTCTGAAAGCAAATTGCATCATGTATGGTCTGGATCATTCACTCATTGACCATCAAAAAGTAAAATATTTCATGAAATCTGTTAAAATAAACCGTCCATTGGTGGTTGTTCCTAGGAATATCATGTCAATTCACATGTTGAAAAAATTAATTAAGATGTGTGATCAAGTTCCATGTGGATCAGTATTCAAGGCTGTGTTTTTAATCGCCTTCTTTGGGTTTTTGCGAATCTCAAATATAGCTCCACATTCGGCTAGTAGTTTTGACTCCTCTCGTAATCTTACACTAAATGATATAACCATTTCCGACAAATTCAAAAATTGCACTGAAGTGGACGAAAACCATTCAATCCAGGAATAAAATCCATATGGTCTCTCTTCCAAGATTGCAGGGGTCCATATTATGCCCGGTGGCTGCCTTTCAAAAAGCTATCTCATTATATAATCCGTCTCCCCATGCCCCCCTATTCCAGATTAAAGTTAATGGTTTGTGGAAGGTTCTCATTGATTCCCGTATCCGCAAAGTACTATCAAGATTAAATTCCCTAATGGGCCTGAGCCATAATCACTTTACGTTCCACACTTTCCGGCGTTCAGGGGCCATGTTCGCGTACAATGCTCACGTACCAATACAGAGCATCAAGCATCATGGCTCCTGGACGTCGGACTGTGTGTGGACCTACATTCAACAGAGCGAGTCATATAGCAGAGATATTGCTGCTTCGTTTGCCTAAATCGTTTGCTAAAATCCTAACATGATGCATCTAGATTGGGCTTTGAGGGTTCATTTAATGCAAATATAGCTTCTCTGTGACCCTTTCTTTACTTTCGCTACATCATTCTCACTTCTGGCGTATTCTGGCTTAATGTTTTAACCAAATTCAAAATCACTATTTTTAACCTTGACTCAAAACTGGGGTCACTTAGAGGTCAAAGTCAACATACAACACGTGTGTAATTATCACATGTATACGGATTTACATTTAATGTTAATAGTGTCTTTTGCATGATTTAACAGCTTAACTTAGTTGCTGTATTTACATGAGTTAAAGTAATTGTCATGTTTTATATTTACATATATCGAAGTCATGTCTTTGTATTGTATCAGAAAAGGCCTGTACATATTATGTAGAACTAGTATACTGTATTTACATACATGCATATACACATTCATTTATCAATTATGTTATGACTTAATAAAGCATAATGCCCTGCAGGCTGGCGTTTTTACTGTCTTGGGGTGGGGGGGACTGAACAATAAAGCTTCCCAAAAAAGGTCAGGGGCTATTATTTGTCTTGTAACAACATTTCTACAAGAATTTAGGTTTGTATACAGGGACTGAATATTTTACTACATGTTAATACATTTATTAACTAAGCAAATATATTTTGAATCTTTTAATAAACTGTTGTTAAGTTTCCATGTTCCGTTTCCATGGTCAGTATACATGACGCAAAAAGAAACCACTTAAGCGATCAAGGCTAGACTATATAATAGTATCATCTGGTTTCACTGACTTAACAGATAGACCTCTATATAGAAGTGACCACTCAATGGCAGAGGTTACATTCTTAATTAGCAACTTTAAAAGGGGAAGGGGAACATTGAAACGAAGGTTCGGTTCCCAGCCTGACTTCAAGTGGGAAAGCTGGTAGTTCCGTGCCTTTGGTTGGCAGTTTAAACTGCAGAACCTTGACCAACTGTATGTACTGGTTTACTTTTCCCTTTCAACTACTCGTCATGATGTGACCTGTACAGTGTTAAAAGCAATATATCCTTCATGAATTGAAAGGTTATTGTTGCACAGGGCCTCTTTCTTCTTGCTTAAAATGGCTTGCTTATCTTTCAAATTGGACAGTCCAAGTAAAACAGGACACCTAGCCACCTAGCTCCTTTCATGTGTACATTCTTAATATCCAGTGAGTCACGATTTACCCCAACCTCACTCAAGCCTGTATAGTTGAAGCCTCCAGATTCTGCTGAGTGTGACAATCAATATTCCTTTTTTTCTTAACTATGTTTCTTGCAGTATTAATTCTTCCCTTAGCTTTTTGTTTTCTAATTTCACTTCATTTATTTCTTTTTTCAACAACTGTTGTTTTATTTCTTTTTGTTCCCATTTGGTTTCAAGGTCTTTGATTTTCTTCAACTTTTGACAAATTGATGAGTGAATGTTCTATTATTGCAAGCCTGTTTGTAATTGGAGCCAGTTTTTCATCTGACATTTTACCAGTTTCCTCTAAAATACCTTCCATGTTCAATGTTTATATTTAAACCAAAATATATTTCCTCTGTGTGAAACTTCTTCAATCAAAGAATATCAGTCATCTTACATTTTACCAATTTCCTCTAATATATCTTCCATATTCAATGTTTATATTTAAAAATATATCCTCTGTGTGACTCTTCTTCAATCAAGGAATATATATACACAATTTTTCCCCAGAATAACAGACAAGTTTAAATAATGTGTGCATTCACCATATAAAGTCACTGGCTAATTGAACTGTTTGACCTCTGCCCAATTTTAAGAGTCATATTGAAAAGGCACATGTGTCATTTTAACTGTTGATAACTTCTTTTCGTTTTGATTTTTGATTTTGGTGTAGACTTAACGATTTTGAGAACTTCGTCCTCTGACATGGTCTGGTAAGAAACAAACTTATTTTTGTAGGAATCTGGGACAGGGAGATCAACATCAGTAGACAATAATCCAGATCTTAGTTTAGCAATTTTGTCTGCAAAATACTTGTCAAAAATGTTGGTTAAACTGTTGATACTAGTATGATCTGGAAGTACAATATTTGGTGATCTATGGAGGACTTTCTTTATGAAACGTCAAAAGGCCTTGGGGTTATTCTCATTTTTTCTAACCAAAACGTGATTAAATGGTTCACTGCAGCTCTATACCTACTGTGATTTATGGCAGAGTTGTCCCTTTGCCACTCCCTTTCCAGTTTGCATCTCTTTGCTGCCCAAATCTCGCTGTTTATATTTATATTGCCAAGTTTACCAATTTTTGAGAGTTTTACTCTGCAAGAATTTTTGACCGGAAATGTTGTGGTGAAAAAGACAAGCAGATGGTCTGACATCCATCATTTCCATAATGACAAACTGACAAAGTGGGGGATTTACCAGTGCAGAGTACATCAAGGATATGTTCTTGTATGTGTGTAGATGTTGGCACATATTTGATTTATTTATTTATTTTGGGTTTAACGTCGCTTTCAACACTGTACAGGTCATATCACGACGGGTAGTTGGAAGGGCAGAGGAAACCAGTACATAGAGTTCGTTAGGGTTCTGTACTGTAAACTGCCGACCAACGGCAAGCAACTACCAGCTTTCCCACTTGAGCCCGTGCGGGGATCGAACCCCGGCCTCAGAGGTGGGAGGCGAGAGTGTTACCACTCTGCCACCGTGCCCCCCCCACATATTTGATTGAAATTGTGTTGAAATTATCTGTCTAGCAGTTTTGACTGTCTAGATTGATATTGCCATCTCCCAGGATGATGTGTTTAGGTGGTAACAAATCAGCTGCTTCCATGAAACTATTAAATTTCTCAATGAATTTACTTGTACTGGTGCTTGGAGGTCGGTAGATGTAATGCACTCAGATAGAGAATGAGAAGGCTCAGAATTATCCATTGATTCCACATGGTCATCAGCACTGGAGGCTGGACCAGTAACAGAGACTGAAGACAGGTCCACTAATTTATCTGTTTTGTTGACCTTGTCTGATTTTCCCTTTTTCTTGTCTTTTCTTTGCTTGCAAGACAGAATACTCAACTGAAGCTTTTGTTCAGGGGTTAAAGCCATGCAAGCTGAACAGGATTCCTCACCAGACACACACAAATCTGTTCCCACTCCTTGCTCATGGCAACATGCGCACTTGAGTTCGAATAAAAATTGGCTGTAATGTGGTCACCAGAACCTTACTTTTATCCAGAAAGGGAGACCAGAACCTTACTTTTATCCAGAAAGGGAGACTATGATGCCTTTATTTATTTCCTAAAGTCTATTCGCTTGGCTATGTTATTTAGGAGAGGATGGCATAGTTTAGTTACCTCATCGGACACACTGCAGACATTGGATCTTGTTTTGTAGACATTGAAATAATACACAGATAAATTACCTGGATGTAATTTATTTAAATAATTCTTTTTAGTTATACTTCTAAATTCACATTCATGTTGATAATAACCTTTTAGTACCAGTTACACTGAACTATATTAATTTATACATATTTTATCTTTTTAACTTTCCATGTTTAAATATTTAGACAGTTGTTCACATGTACACCTTGATGAAAGTTTTGGTGATTGTTGTTATTCATTTTTGCCTAATGTTCTTTTAGGTTATCATAAATTGAATTTTGTTGAAAGATTAGCCAAAATGTAAATTTTCCTAACTCATACTTGGATCTGTTCTGTTCAAGATCTTGACTCATGTCTCCCCAATTAGCAAAAGCATCACTGTCAGAAATACAGCTGAGTGTATTGCTTGTAAGAAAGTGATTGGCTAGAAGCCTTGCTACTATGTAAGCATGAAATAGTGGTTATTAGTGTAGAGCTTTGCTTTAATTACCTTGGCCAGTAGATACCGTGAAGTGTTGAATTAATGCTCAGCAAAGTTCACACATTTTTGACTATTAATTATAAGAGTTAATTATATTTATATAAGTACGCCAGTACAATGGTCTATAGTACACACAGAAACTTTAAAAATGAATTTATATTCAAAATTTAGATATACAAGCAAATATATATATATCCAAAAACAAAGGCACACAAAAAACTATGTCTTATTTGACTGCGCTAAATGCAAAAGAGGAAGTGACATCACTAGCTACATGGCAAGTGATGGAGACACTAGGCCCCCTAAACCAATGGCATTAGTCTGTTAGGTAAGATATATTAATGCAATAAAATAAGTTACAATAATTAATATATCTTTGTGATAAGAGAAATATGTTTCCATGACATTGCACACCAACACACCTAACCAATGTCTCTACCAAATCTCAACTTCCTATGACCTACAGTTTCTGAGATACTGTCCGGACAAAGTTTTTCCCGCCACCCGCCTGCCCATCCGGACACCATGGGTAAAAGCAATACCACCTACAGCCCTTAAGGGTTGTGGGTGTAATGCCATAAATATATTTTTAATGTAAATATTGTTAAATATCAAGTTAATCCCAGAAATATTTCGTGCCCACTGTCAAGAAATACAAATAACAAACAGAACTTTTTTGTGTACTTCAATTTGTTTTTCTGCATGGGTTTCCAAATTATAAAAGGTTAAAGAAATACTGTCTTTGAATTATTATTTAGTTTCAAGTAGAATTATTTTCCCTATAAATTTAAACAATTTAAGAGCCCCAAACAAAAACTTTATTGCACAGTTCATAGAACAACATTACCAGGAAATGAGAAAGTAGTCCATTCTCACATGTCAAAGCATTCTGCTAACATGGATGTTTATGTTTGATGTTTGACAGCTGTAGGAATCAAAGCTCTTTAGTTTACATTTTTGAATTGGTTGTATTAAGCTGTGTTGAGGGTACTACAGACTCTTTAAGCTCAGATCATTGTAAGTCTCTGCATAGAATATAAGTGGCCCTGAGAAAGCAATCCATTCTCACATGTCACAGCATTCTGCTAAAATGGATGTTTATGTTTGAAAGCTATAGGGACCAAAGCTCTCTAGTTTATGCTGTTTAACTAGTTGTATTAAGTTATATTGAGGGTGCTACAGGCTCTTTAAGCTCAGCCCATTGTATATCTCTGCATAAAATAATAAAATTAGTTGGTGAATTTCCAGTTAACATTTAGTTATATGGATGATAACTGGCACAAGTTAGATCATTTGAGACAGTTGTCAATATATTTTCACATAAATACTTGATGAACTATTGAGTAATATTAATCAGTAAGGTTAAATTCTCCCAAATGATTGTCAAGGTGCCCCTCATATAATAATGAAATTTACCAATGAAATATCACATAACATTAACATCTATAAAGCTACTTTGGTTTACGTTACCTCATAGTTTTAAGAAAATCATGCACGAAAAAAACAACCAACAACATGTAACATGCTTTGTCAGTTAATTTTACCTTGATGGCTGTAAATGTATCATCATTTGGCAAAAAAATCAATGAAATACCAATAAGTATTTACTTACATGCAGCTTTTGTGGTCAGGCTTACTTCACTGGATGAGTTGCTATCCTCGCACGATTTCAAGTCAAGCTGGGCCTCCTTGATGAACATGATCAAATCCTGGCAATCTTCTGATTTAGTGGAACACCATCTAACCCCCAGTGAGACCTAGAAAACAGCATACCCTATTTCCAATACGCCTTAGCCACTAAATGGTTCATGTACCTTATTTGTTTATAACATTTGTATGTTGTATCATGTGACAATAGAGTTTTGGTTGAAAGATTTTGTTTGTGGCAAAACATGCACAACATGCATGTATTGGTGGATACATGCAGCCAGGAAAAGAGTTGAATTACCTTTGCAATAAATTCATAAAGTTTGATTTCATGCAGCATCTGAAACTTTGCTACATTCACTTAACAAATTAGTCACTATCTTCAGAAATAAGTCTTCCTCTTTGTTGTGACAGAACACATTAAACTGTGCTTTTTGCAGCCAATAAATAAATCATATTACCTTACCAGCTGTTTGATCTGGCAGAACTTCTGTAACTCTGCTACATGTATGTCAATAGATGAGTGAAGTTACCTTTAGAATGGAGAGTTATGTTGTTTGATCTAGTAGAACACTTATAAATGTGTTACATGCTGTCAATAAATGGGTCACACTACCTTTCAAACTAAGGCCTCCTAATGTCTTTAATTTGATAGAAAACCTGTAACTGTGGTAGAATGAGTCAAAAAGAGTCTCTTACCTTGAGAACCGAGTCTTCTGTTTGATTTGAAAACACATCTATACCTGAGCTAGGTTAAGTCAATAAATGAGTCATGTTACCTTTATAACTGAGTCTTCCTGTTTGATTTGATAGAACACTTGTAACTGAGCAATATTCAGCAAGTTTTCATTGTCTTCTACTGGTTCCCTGCCTTCCTGAGCTGAAACATGATACAAATACATTAATCTTATTAAATTACTTTATATGCACAATTATGTTACTGATTTGATACATACATTAATTATGTGGCACTTGCCATGTCTATGTTTAAGCATGTTTACATATGTGAGAGGAATTACTAATTTTAAATAAACTGTACTCCTTATCCTCTCAACTTTGGGCTTCAGCAGTATTTAAATGTTTGTGATATAGGCTGTTCTATGTTCGTTGTTCATAATAGTCCACAATAATCCAACTGCAGTCAGCTACCATTGCACATAAATGTAACAAGTGAAATTATGCCATTGAAATTGGAATTCCTGGTGAAATGTTATGTTTTTGTGTGCATTCATCCATCTGTTTTTCTATGGTTGCAATTACTACAAAAGTAATAGAAGGATTTTTATGAAAGTAGTTATGTGGGTAGGGCAAAAACAAAGTAAAACAGTTAAAGTTTGTATAAGTTTCGGATCATATTCTGGCTACACAAGAATCTTAAATTTTCAAACATACAATTGTTAATGTATTTTCAGTGTCTTTCTGATTAACATTACTGCATAATTAAAAAGTGGATTTTCAGAGGTTTTTATCTGGCTAAGGCCTGACCATAGGAAGTGGAGGTTTAAATTTTAAGAAAGATATAGATTATTTATATTCTAGATACAAAAATATCTTGAATTTTCAGAAATATTCTCATGGTAGAGGTCTGCACTTATAGTGCTTTATAGTTTATAAATCCAGATGCAAAAATCAGCCTAAATATTTGCTACAGACACATAAAACATACTTGCTCCTGAGGTGATTTCAATGATCGTGGTCCATTTGCCGACTCCCAAGATCACGCTACCTATGCAGGGATTGTATCTCACAAAGGCTGTCACAGCATGTCTGTAGATAAAGAACTTGAGATCCAGACAGCAAGACAACCCCAAACAGTCAGCTTGGTAGGAACAGTAGATGTTGTCAGAAACATGGCTGCTGAGGCCAAAGCATTCTGGGAAATAGAGAAAATTCATAAACTCATTACAAAGAACTTAAATCAAAGACAGCCTGCATACCACAGTCTGTCTCATTGATCTTGTCAGAAAAATATCTCAGGATACCAAAGTCTTCTACAAACAAAAATAACGAAAAAAAACCAAAAACAATAAAACTGTCGGAAAATTTCAACAAAAACATTTCTTTTGGTTTTGTCTTTTTGGCAGGTATCACTAGAGATAACGCAACCACAGAATAAATAAAATAATCATATGGGTCACACTGGGATAGGTCCATCATATTTGCAACTGGTGGGAGTTAAACCGACAGAGAGGTGCCAGCCATTGATCAGATGCCAAACTTGCTGATCCACAAGGCCCCTGAGGACCTTGGACACAGTACAGTACATCCTTGATTATTGGAAGACATTAGAAGATTCAGATAGATCTAAATACTTTCAGAATTTTGGGGGGCACAGTTACATAGTTAAAACACACACCCCTCTCACCTCCCAGGTCGTGGGTTCAATACCCAGCCTTACCTGAAGTGCAACATCTTGATCAATCAGTAAGCACTGTTTTTATTATTCCCTTAAAGATCCATTACAATATTAGGTTTAAACAATACTTGTCTCTGACTCCAAGTATCTGTTTATCAGTGTCTGTCTGGCTCCAGACGTGGACTTCCCTCGTAACTGTAAAGCCTTTTTCAGCTCATTGTCGTCCAGTGAATTAGGATTGGTACACCTCTCTTGGTTGACAAAAGTCTGAAGAAAAATACATCCATATTTCTAAGTAAGCTGTTTTTTTATTTGTCAATGATAACTGACAGGATTAAAGGGCTGCACTCACCAAGCCAATTCAAATAGCCTGTATGATTCATTCACCACATGTTCTCTTCAAGCAGAAGTAAATTGTGAAAATATATCTTTACAAAATTGGTGCAGATATAAAACAAATTATCGTCATTTTTAAATGCAGGTAAATGCTATATACTGGCAATACATTCTGATTTTGATAAAAGTTTCGAGAATTTTTTTTTCAAAATAGAAATAGTTTAATTGTACTTGTATAATATAATGGTTGATGCACATAGACGAGCTAATTTGCCACAACAGTTCCAACGATATTACAGGACTGGATGCTGTCGTCTCATAAACTATCAATGTTAGTGCATTTAGGACTTAATATTTTATTACGTAGAAAATATTTAATGGCATTAAAGCATATTGGCTTTTGTGGAAAGGATATGGAAGAAAAGAAAAGTCAAACTAGGAAATGTATCAGTATGTCTGTTTTTGTTCCGATATTAATGTTGTTGTTGTTAATATCTTGACATTATCAATCTTGTACATTTAAATGGATACTGGAGAGGTCAACTAAAGGCTGGGTATTATGGATTATGTAATGCATTATTTTATTTGGTGTTTCTGTATGATACATGTCACTTATACCAAATAAAATAAAAATAATTAACTTATATTATGGGTACGGCTCAGGCTGAAAAATAGGGTTTGATATGGATTTTACATTATTTGACACAAATCCTCGTATTTGTGATTTAGTTGTGAGCAGTCAGAATTACCAACAAAGCATATATAGTGGACAATTTAAACAAATTTATTCAAAATAAAACTAGATATATCTTTGAAAATAAGGAAATTATGTTAAAACTGTGTTACAATTATAGCCTTACTGAAGACTCACGTTTCTTTGCAGTTAGGGGAAATTAGTTCAAATAATTATATTTCAGTTTATATAATGTACTCGTACATATACTGGCTTTTACATTAGCATAGAGCTAAGACAGAGAACTCTATCTAGCTTTTATATGATAACATGTATGAGTACTTAATGAATACCTGATATCTGTGTGCATATTTTAAAAATATGTCATGCTAATTTGAGCCCTAAGCAACGCTATTACTATTATTTTCATTACCATTATTTTGTTACATATGTAACAAATCTAAAACTAGGGCTTTTTAATAGACATCCTCCCATTTTGAGAAACTGTAGCGCCCTGGGGATTATTCTTTGGAATCGTTTTTTCAGAAATTATGGTACACTGAAATGTAAGATTTATCGTCATACTCACCTCAACCTTGAACAAAAGTTTGGTGATTTTCTCTTTCAATTCAGACAATCCAAATTCATCCAGATAACCCAGGGCTTTTCCCAGAGTGACTTTGTTGATGTTGAGACTGAAGATTTCTTTCAGTTTGTCAAATCCAGGTAAACCCAGACTCTTAGTGAAATCTGTCAATGGGGAATATAAATAATATGTATTTATAATATTTATAAAAGGGCCTGAGTCTGGTATTAGACTTACAACTCAAATATTTGACACTATTTGACTTGAGTCACTAATGTAGACCTAAATGATTTGATAAACAGGCTCAACCTGAGATTTTTTCCAAGTCAGGGGCTCAACTTTAAGCCACCAAAGAGTTTTGAGGTCTCGAGTTTTGCGTAAAGAGTCTCAAGCATTTTTTAAAAGTCTGTACTTTGGATTAAACTTTTGTGCATTAATGTTATAGGGGTGTTCCACTGGAACCTTGGGTCATGCCCTGGATCTTTCAAATACAAGAAAAATGATGGTACAGCAACCTCCTGGTACTTAATACACACTGACATCCCAGGTTACGAGAATTTTGTCAGGATATCACCTGCCTTTTTTAACTCATTGAAGAAAGCATACACCATCGCATCAAGAAGTCAGTTACCAATTTCAGGAAGCCCTTAGAAGTTGGACTGAAGCTAGCAATAATGCTGAGAGACCTGGGAACAGGAGAAACCTACACCTCTTTGCAGTATCACTGCCTGGTTTGCCTAACCACCATCTGCAAATTTATCCCCCAGGTCTGCTGAGCCATCCTTGTTGAATTCCATTACGTATGTGCTGTCCTACTAGCCTTGAGGAGTGAAAAAGGGTGAACGAGAAGTTCAGAACCAGATGTAATATCCCCACACTGTTGTGGCCCTAGACATAAAGCTTATAGCCATGAAGAAGCCAAAGAAACCAGACAGTGGTTATTACAATTACAAGGGCTTCTTTTCTCGGGTACTGCTAGGCCTGATCAACACATAATACAGATTCCTCTGGATTAATGTGAGGTCAGGTGAATCTTCATCCGATGCACAGATTTTCAACCGAAGTGATTTGAGGGAGAAGATTGAGGAAGGCACATTGGGGCATTCAGGAGCTGAACCACTGTGGGAGCAGGAGCAGATTAGCACTTCTATTCCGCTGTGGGTGATGAAGCATTTGCCTTGATATCCTGGATGATCCAACCCTACAGCAGAAGACAACTCACAAGGGAGAGAAAGAATAGCCAACAAAAGGATCTCCAGTGGCAGGAGGATGGTGGAAAAAGCCTTTGGAATATTAGTGAGCAGGTTCAAGGTACTAGTAAGCACCATGGAGCAAAGGCCAAAATTTGTCAGAAACATTGTTTTTACATGTGTGGTATTGCACAACATGATGAGGACTCACCAGGGCATAACAGACGGGGCACCAATCCAAGGAAATTATGTAGCTGCCATACAAAATGATCGGGTGTATGTGCCAAAAAAAGAACTACAGGAATCCTTTGGGGACGCCAAACATAAGCAAGAACTACTGGAAGACAACTTCAAACCCTCACTCACTCACTCACTCACTCACTCACTCGCTGAAGTGGTTCTATTGCTGCTGTTTGATGTTAACTGATGGTGGAGGAAGTTGAAACTGGTTGCTGCGCAGTGATGGTTGCAAGAAAAGGCAGCTGGTGGTAGCAAGAAAAGGCAGCTGGTGGTGGCATGTTGATTTGTGGAAACGACTACAGCATGTCCATCTGTTGATAGGTCAGCCAGAGGGAAGATTCCCAAAGATTCTTGAGAGTCATGATATGTTGTGTTGACTTTCTTCAACTATAGCAGAAACAACTGAGGGTGGATTGAACTGCTTCATTCAGATTAATATGAAGGTGAGCAGTCTTGAAGGTCCAACCTGTTGGTCGTCAACTACTAGGAAGGTAGTCGGCTGCCCTCTGGTTTGCTGCTGCTGTCCTTTGGTTGAAACTTGGCTCTGCTGAGCATGTTGGATGACCTGGCTTGCTGGCATCCCAGTCTCGGGGATGGTTAAGATGTATTCCATTGCAGCTAGTGCTGGTTGCTGTTTAATTGTCTGTGGCACAAATGTTGAAGATGCACTTGAGCTTTGTGAAAGTATCTGTTGATGAGGTTGCTGGAGCTGATCGCTTCTTTTATCTGCCCTGCTCTAGCTGCTGCTAAGAAGTTTCACAGCCTCATTTCTGAATATTTGAAAGTTTTATTTTCCAAGACCTCCAGTTCTGACGCTAGGTAGTTGCAGAAGGCTGTCTTTGTTGTCTGCTGCTTGAGGACAGCATCGTTTTCATCTGTGCAAACTGGCCCCTTAACTGCTGGTCAGCAAAAGAATGCTGGGAAAATGTGCTTGGGCTTGTACCTGAAGGCTGTATTGTGGTGTCTGGTTGGTTATGTTAATGACAGGTCTGTTTCCTTTCCAGTGCAGTCGGTTTGTGTTTATAGGGCCTGCTGGGACGTGGACTGCTGGTATGTAACTATAGTGCGGCAAGTTTTTCAAGACAAGATGGTAACAGGATAGGACAACACGGAAGTGTAACTGACAAGCTGTAGGATCCACAACAGGTAGCCGGAGCAAAGGTCCAGACACAGAGTCATGGAGGGTCGGTGAAATATCCAATATGTTTGATATTTGGCCAATCCACCACGGCAAGCTGGGGACTACAAGTGATCCTAACCAACTCTGTAAACTGTCCAAAATACCTCATTACTGACAAGTTAGCTCCAGTGAAACACCCCCATAAGCACACAGTCCAGTCTCATAATAATGAAACTCAACATAATTAACATACTATTCCAAGTATTCTCAAGTGACATGTCTCAAGAGTGGACTTAAATCCTTACTCATGATAAATCCTTCATCATCTTACTTTCTAGTTTGTCCACGATATTATCAAACACAGCTCGTTTTTTACGTCCCCCAGTATTTTCAGTTAATTCTGCCACATTGACCTCTGAGCTGTCTGGTTCATTGGGTACATTGGGGGTCTCATCTTCAAGGGACGGGTCCTTGGTCACATGACCTGAGTCGATGGTGACTCCCTGTTTTGTTTACAAAGAAAAGCAGTGTTGATAGGTATGAACAACTTTTTGCTCTTGGAGTACCAACTTACCAACTCTCTCAATTCTGCTTTAAGCAAAAAACAAATTCAGTAATGCTGATATTATCATTTATAAATATGGTATACTTCTATGTGTTTTTACAAAAAGTAATCCTGAATTTCTTAAAAATATTTCCTAACATAATAGTTATTCTTAAATTTTATGCTTGGGATGAAATTGGTTTAATTTGTATTAGATTATCTCAAAATAATATTTATCACTTACATAATATACAATGTTCAGTCACTGCTTTACTTCACTTCATTTTGACTCCAATGGAAATGACCTATTTACTAAGCTTGAGGAGGCAGTGCAGGACTTTCGTGTCAAAAACATCCCTTAACAAAAGTTGTCTGCCCAAATATTTTTACTGGAAAAATACTTCCTGATGGACATTTTACTTCCTAACAGGAACAAAAATGTAGAACGTATTTACTCTGGACTGTATTTGAATAATTAATTCATCTAAAGCTCAATAAATTGTTTGTTCAGGTAGCAAAATACCCATTTCTTTGATTTATTGTTTCAGAAATAAATAATTATTTCAGGTCTTTTTTCCAAATTATGGTTACTACTGTCTGAATATACTACAGGGTTTAAGTATATTATGCACACATACATACACATAAAATTATTGTCAATGATAATAACCAAGACATTAACATTAAAACAATAGTTACAACTCTGCTCTTGTTTGAGTGTTAGATTTTGAAAGCTAGTTTCTGATTGGTTAATGATATACATCCTCGACGAATCAGAAGAGAGATATGAAAAGCAATGACAGTACTGATTACACTATGGCTACCGACTTAAATCCTCTAAAATATGTTGAAAAACAAGGGAAATACATGGAAATATATCTTATTTTGAATGTTTCTGGACAAACGGACCATCTTCTTGCTGGAGTACATCAAATAAAATAAACTAACTTTCACATCTTTTTCATCTATATATTTCTATGAGGTAATATGTATCATGTCGCTTCCGATAGTAGACAAATTTCTTTAGTGTGTAGTTGTTTTGACTGTTTCTTCTGCGAAACTATATGTAGAAGACGAGTTAAAAATTTGACAGAAAAGCACAGAGATCTCGTGAGAATACCCTATTCTCATGAAACTTGCTGTTAACTGGATACATCAAATAAAATAAGCTCATTTTCGTGTCTTCATCTATTTCTATGAGGAAATATGTATGTCGCCGCTTCCGATAGTAGACAAATTTCTTTGGTAAATGGTTGTTTTGACTATTTCGCCTGCAAAACTACATGCAAAGGACAAGTTAAAAATTCGACAAAAAAGCACTGAGACCTCGCGTGAATACCCTGTTAGCTGGATTGTTACAACCATTAATGTATCAATGCCCAATAATGTATCAATTAACCAATAATGTAGCAAAAATTGATCAATAATGTATCATCAACCAGTAATGTATCAAAGTTTTATAGATCAAATTCTCTAACCAATAATGTAAAATCACTTGCTCCAATAATGTATCGATGAGTTAGCAGCAATAATGTATCAACCATTAATGTACTAGGTATTATTTCTTATGCTAAGGTTTTCAACAGAACACAATTAAGAATGTTAGCATTAAAAAGTAATGAAACTTGCCAGCCAGCAGCTGGGACATAGGTTTAACCTCAAACCATAAATAAAACTGTAGTTCTATAGATCCAGGTTAGTGTGGAAAGCAAAGATTTGTTATAACAAGTCTTTAATTACCTTCAAAAATGGGCCACATGTGACAATGTAAAATTCTCTCCTTGTTATACTACTGTTAACCCTGCATGCTAAATGGGCTGTTTGATATAAAAGTAAATAATCCATGGTTGCTGTACTTCAGAGCATCCATAATCTGTTTCAAAGTAATGATGACTGCAATCAGGCCTTTAAATATGTGTGAAAGTGTATTACACAATACCCCTGGTTCCCAGCAATATTACTGGTATTAACAAATTTGATAGCAAACCACTGTTATTATGTCAACAGCACAGCATGCATCTAGGATATATTAACATAAAGTCTAACTATTAAATAGTTTTGTGACTGTGTTCCTCGGAACATTACTGCATCATTTAACAAACTATTCTAATTCTAATTGGACTTTTATAGTGCTTAATCTACCCATACAATAGGACTCTAAGGTGCAACAAAAGCAAAAAAGCAGTCAACAAAATTTGAGTATCCAGAAACACAAAAGGGGTCAAGCACCACAGAGAACATCAGGGGATATCCATGCTAAGGTAGGTATGCTTTGGTGTACAGGTAGGTTTTAAGCTGCTTTCTGAAAGAGACCAGGGAGGGAGAGGCACGAATCTCATCTGGAAGAGCATTCCACACAGTGGGAGCATCAAAAGCAAAACTATTACCAAACTATTTGACAGATTTATGAACAGAAGGGTAGAACTTTGGAATGACAAGGAAATTGCCACCACTTTGACTGTGCCTGGTATCATAAGAACGGCTGTAGGAAGCAAGATATGGAGCAAAATACCTAGGAAAACCTGTGTGAAGAAACTTATAAACAAGCATGGCTGTCTTTAACACTGTGCACTGTTCAACAGGAAGCCAATGCAATTTCTTAAGCACAGAAGTTATACTGGTGTATTCTGGCTGCACTGTCTTAATTTTGTGTAGATTGAGCTTGGAGAGGCCCCTGACAAGTGAGTTGTAGTAATCCAACCAAATACTAACAAGAGCATTAACCACAAGGACAGAAACATCATGAGTAAGAAACTGGCTGTCTGAAATCACAGAGTTCAACAAAGCAACTTTTGCAGACATTCTGAACATGCTTTGACAAGGAAAAATCTGATTCAAATCACACACCCAAATTTTTGACTGAGTCAACAGGATAGAGTGGATTGCCTAGGATGTCAATTGGAAAACACGCTTTCAACTTGTCCCTCTGTTTCTTCGAACTAAAGATGATAAACTCAGTCTTGTCAGGATTCAATTTGAGCTTACTACTTGACATTCAGTCTTTAACATCATCTAGGCAATGGAATGAGAAGAACAAAGGGTCCAAGACAGAACCTTAGGGGTTGCCAAATAGGAGTTTACAAACATCTGACAACGTAGAACCAATTTTTATTGGCTGATAATGGTCTGTTAGGTAAGAGTAATGGCTATATACTGATTGGAAATATGCTGAAAGAAAACTTACAAGACACAAATTAGACTATTGATGATACCCAATATTTGATGTAGGGAAAATATTTATCAAATAATTAACGAGAATAACAACGATAATTCCTGTTGGTATAACGGTGTACTGGGGTTACATATAGATATAAAAAAGGACAAATTAAAGAAACTACATAAACAGCAATATATAAGATGATAATTCCTGTAAAATGTGGTACCTATACATAAAATGACCGTTGTTATAGTGAGATTTCCAAAAAAGCGTCTCTGTGGTGCATACTAAAAACAGTCTATGGACCTCATACTAGTATTATGCAAATTTTTTTTCTTTGTGAGTATAATAATCGCTACACAACTGACTTTAAGAAAGGTCCGAGGTCAAAGTTGAAGACTATTCATCCCCTTGAGCAACCAAGAGTCAAAGAGGGCCACGGCACTTTCTTTTTGTGGGAGTCAAACCCCCAAACAGAGGTAGCAACAGGGGATAATATGCAAAGTTGCTCACCATTTGGCCACTGCAGACCTACTCGACCTAAAGAAACTACAGTTTTGCCCCAATACAACACTGCAACTTGCCACTGATGATGAAGCCTAATACATTAATGGTTGAACGATTAATTGGCTAGAGAATTGATAAATTAATGGTTAATTTTGATACATTATTGGTTGATGATACATTATTGGTAAATTTTTACTACATTGTTGGTTAGCTGATATTATTATTGGTTATTGATACGTTAATGGTTGTAACACTGGATGCATCAAGTAAAATAAGCTCACTGTTGTGTCTTTTTCAACTTTTTCTATAAAGAAATGTTCATGTCATCGCTACCGATAATAGACAAATTTCTTCGGTTAGTGGTTGTTTTGACTGTTTCGATTGCCTGCCCAAAAAGATGCAGGACCCCAAAATTTTCCCTACCCGACCATTTATTTGCCAGCCTCTGGCCACCAGTCCGCTGCAAAGGTCACACACTGTGAGGAAGGAAACCATCATTATTTTATCACCTATAATCAACACAAACTTATCAAAGTACAGGTGACATTTCATTTTTCTATGAGGGATACTGAATTGTTTCAAATTTTATAAGTGTCTCCTGTTGATATAAATTTGGTGCTGAATTATGGCAGGAACCAATGTTGACCATTCAGAATAGTATTACAGTTTCCTTACTAGCCAGACCAGCTTATAATGGTCACACTCCTCCCTCCACTTTGGTGGTGGCATCTGCCTTCTCTCCATATATCTGGAAGGGTTGATGTAATCTCCTGTAACATTGGTTTTCCTCATCGAGAAATGGACATGTCCATCTAAACACCATCTTGGGTTGCTCACAGTTCCAATAACATCACCTGCTCCAACCTAGATATTGATTTTTTTATATTAAAATATATTTTTGTATCTTTTTCTGACATTTGTACAACCATGTATAAACAATGTTACACTCAGCACTGTTACCATATGGTTGACAATTTTGAAGGGAAACTCTTCAAACTCTAATTTTGCTTTTCCATATTAACTAGAATATTGCTTCACAAGTGAAAAAAAATTGTTTTTGCTGAGCAAAAACAAAGTGTCCCAGTGAGCATTAATGACTGTCAAAATGACCATGTTCCTCTGTTTATTATGTTTTTCTTTTTATACAAAATTGCAAGGTTTCAGGGATAAATGTTTTTTGGGATTTTTAAGCAGGAAATTCAACATGGCAGGAAAACAATTTTTGGGAAAAAAGCCAGATGACTCTGAGGAGATACCCTGGAGATAAAAAAAAATGTCAAAATCTCTCTGTCTCTTACCTGTTTCTAGAAAAATTCATTTTTCAGTTTTAAGTTTAATGCAAAAATCCAACCTGGCCACCAAAAATGGCGCTAAAATGATTTTTAGGTGAAGTCACCATATAACTCTGCAGATAACCTGGGTTTCAAAAAATTTGCTGAAGTCTCTTTATCTGACACCATTTCTGACTTAAATATGTTTTTGCGGTACATGCAAAAATTCAAGATGGCTGCCAGAAATAGTGGGACTACCATTTTGGGGGAAAGTCAACATATGACTTACCAGATGAACTAGGGGTAAAACATTTATTGGAAACTGCTCTTTCTCGCACCATTTCCAAGATAAATGTGCTTTTACAATTTTTTGCAGAAAATCACAAAGGCCACCATAACTGACTGGAAAATGATTTTTGGAAAAATTACCACAGAACCTGGGGCTCCAAGATATCACTGAAATCACTCTATTTTGCACAAATTTCGAGATACCTGCATTTTTTGGTTTTACACAGGCATTCAAGATGGCAGCCAAAAATGGCGAAAAAACAACTTTTTAGAAAATACCTGTGGGGATATCCTGAGAGGTACAATATCTCACACCGTTTTTGAGATAAATGCATTTTTACATTTTACATAGAAATGCAAAAAGGAAAATGACTTTTGGGAAAATTTGCCAGTTCAGTCTGTGATTACACTGGGGGTCAAGAATTTTGCCTAAATTGCTCTATCTCACACTGTTTTTAATATAAATGTGTGTTTGTGTCATCCTCATGTGGGATATTGATTTTCCTTGAAAACAAACCCTCACAGAAACCGCAAAGAATGCTGAGAGTAAACAAAAAACTACTTTTTAACAAAAAAGTGATTTCCATATGGTGAAAAATGCTAAACAATACACATTTTCTTGCATTACACACACCCTTCCTAATATATCTTCAGCATTTTTTTCCCACCATAAAACTAAATTTTAAAATATATTTTTCAATTTTCTTAGGTGGGCGAAAATGGAGTGCATAAATCAGAAGTTATTCTATGATTTTTATGTGGTGATTTGTGGATTTTTCTAGCTTAATCACCATGGCTTAATCATTATGGTTTAATCACCATGGTATATATATTATTTGTAATATAAGTAGATATAGACTTTTTATGTACTTTATACTTTGTGATTGAACTGTTACTGGAGTGAACTGGATACAGTCTCTGGATAAATATACTGTACTTTGGATATTGTGCATTGATGTACCAGAGAGTGGATTGCTATTTCTAAATATAGTGTGTGTATCTACCAGAGGGTGGATTTACTGCATTCTGGACATTGTCCATATTTTGGAGCGGACGGCGCAGTTGTGTAAACTCTCTGAATATCAATACATATGCATTTTGTGTGATTAGACATTGAAAGGACCACCGGATAAGAATATTTTGTGTCATTGGATATTGAACGGATCACAGGATACGGACATCTGTTAGTGGACGTTGGACAGATCATAGGACAGATCACAGGACAGATTGCTGGATACAGTGGACAAACTGAACTGTCAGTTACAGTGGCCAGGTCAGATTGTTTTCATTGTTGTATCATCGTATGTGCTATTGAGAGCATACCAATTGACTGTAATCATTATTTTCAATTGTTAAATAAATTTGTGAAGCTAAACTTTTTGTCTTTTCCTGTTGCAACGTAAAAGCAACCGGTAATTGCTACCGCTCTTGCCTGTGAGGAAAATTGGGGGCTCGTCCAGGATCCAACCATTTAATCCAGCCATTTGATCCAACCAATTGATCAAACCTTTCAGTTAACATTTTAAAAATTAACTTTATTTAACAATTTGTTGTAGCCAGCAGTGCTCAAAATGGCTAGTGCTAAAGAGTTTGTACAGTCACCATCTTTGGAAGTTCTAGAAACTTTTAAAAAGACATGTTAACACAATAACACAAGAGTTACAGTTAGAGGTGAAAAGGTCAACATGTAAGCATGAACTTAGAAGGCTTATTGTTGAACAGTTAGTTGATGTTTTACCTGATAGTTGTTAAGAAGTGTATCAACCTCTACCAATGGAACTTCTGGGCAACTTGAGATGAGGTGATAAGAAATCAAAAGAGAGTTAAGACTTAAGGAGCTTGAAATTCAAGCTCAAGCTCAGGCTCAAGAGCGAAAAATGAGCTCGAAGCTCAAAGTGAAAAAAAGAGCTTGAAACTCAAGCTCTACAAAGAAAAGAAGAACTCGAAGCTCAAAAGCGAAAAGAAGAGCTTGAAGCTCAAGGCTCAACAGAGAAAAGAAGAGCTTCAAGCTCAACAAGGAAAACAAGAGCTTGAAGCTCAAAAGCGAAAAGAAGAGCTTGAAGCCTGAAAAGAAGAGCTTGAAGCTCAAAAATATGAAAAGGAACTTGAGCTTAAACATGAAAGAGAAATGAGAGCTTTAGACGTCAATGCCTGTAGAACTGCCCATGAAGAGTCCATTGCTGTCAAATTTGATTTGGGTAAAAATGTGTGACTGGTACCACCTTTTAATGAGTCGGGAGTCGATAAATATTTTCAGCACTTTGTGAGAGTTGCTCAAAATTTCAGATGGAACTTAGACTGATCACTTTGGTTAGCACTGAGAAATTAGAAGGTTATTCCTGGTATTTTTCCCTCCTGTGCTGGGACTTGAGCTATGGCTAAGAAAGCCCAAGAGGAACAAAAATATTGTAAACAATCTACAAATGTGTTAGTTGATTTGTCAGATACATTCTTGAACAACTGTGACCATGATGACTGTGACCGTGATACTAATCCCAAGCCTAGGGTAGATTATGAAAAGCAAGACTTATTTGATTGTCAAGATGTATCACTTTATAAATCAAAATTGATTTTGGAGCAGGAAAATGACCCAAAACTTGCTCCTTTATTCAAATTGGTCTTGCCACCAGTAGAGCTAGATGAGGTCCCCGTAGGCTATTATGTCAGAAATGGTGTGCTTATACAAAAGTGGAGGCCACCAAATGTCCCTGCATCTGAGAAATGGTCGGTAGTACACCAGATTGTTGTGCCAAAAGTGTACCAAAGTGAGATATTGAAATTAGCTCATGAGTCTTAAATGGGTGGCCATTTAGGCATCAATAAAACCTACAGCAAGATAACCAAACATTTCTATTGGCCTCAAATTGGGCACTGTGTAGCAGAATTTTGCAAGACTTGTCACATTTGTGAAACGGTAGGGAAGCCAAACCAAAAGATCCCTGTAGCTCCTCTGAAACCCATTCCAACATTTGAAGAACCATTTAGCAAAGTGATAATTGACTGTGTAAATCCAGAAACCCATATCTTTTGACCATTATGTGTGCCTCAACCAGGTTCCCAGAAGCCATTCCCTTGACAAACATGACAGCGCCCAAAATCTCAAAAGCTCTTATCAATTTCTTTACTTTAGTTGGCTTACCAAAAGAGATCCAGTCAAATCAAGGGTCAAATTTTATATCAGCAGGTTGCATTTCAGCTAGGTGCCAAACAGATCAAATCTAGTGCTTATCACCCAGAATCACAAGGTGCTCTAAAAGAGTTCCATTCATCTTTAAAGAATATGAGTAGGACATATTGTCTAGACAATGAAAAAGACTGGGGTGAAGCCATCAGCTTATTATTCTTTGCAGTTAGGGAGTCAGTTCAGGAGTCCTTAGGCTTTAGTCCCTTTAAGTTGGTCTTTGGTCATTCAATCTGTGGTCCTCTTAAGCTGTTGAAAGAAAATTGGTTGTTTGAGAACACTGAGAGCCTAAACCTGTTTGATTATGTTTCAAAGTTTAGAAATAAGTTGAAAAAGGCTTGTGAGCTATCGCAGCAAAATCTGAAAAATTCTCAGTCAAAAATGAAAATGCTTATGATAGGAAATAAAAAAACTGTGTTTTCAAACCAGGTGACAAGGTTTTAAGGGGAATACATTACAGGCCAGATCTCATGGGCAGAACAAGGTGTTAAAGAGAGTAGGGGATCTGGCCTATGTCATTGAGACCCCTGAAATAAGAAAGTCAACCTATGTCCTGTAAATATGGTAAAACCATACCAATTAAGGCCGAAGTCAAAAGCATCACTGGCTACCCCATTCCCGAAAATAAGAAAAGTTTAATGAGGTTTTTTGGAATGGCAAGGGTATTAGTATTTGCAAAAATTTTCCAGAGGTCACTGCTCCACTGACTGAGCTACTGTAAAAAGGGTTTAAAATACCACTGGTCAGAGGCTTGTCAAAAACCATTTAACAAAGTATATATAAAAAAGTGTGCCATTATATAACAAAGTATTGAGTTTATAAGATAGCAAATTTTGGAATTTTAAAATGTTTGAACAAAGGAGATGTTTGATTATAATTTGATTATAATCAGGTAACCCAGTAAATGTTGCAATAACATTTTAAAGGTCACATATCACACTTTCAAAATGCAGAAAAATGTTTTATATTATGTACTAATTAAAAATCAAACTATTTGGTATATTTATTGTGGAAAAATTAGTTTTATAACCTCAGAAAAACAGTTTGAAAAAGTACACATTTCTGTTAATTTGTGTCGGCTCCATTTCATTCCTTTGTCACAAGAAACAAATGTGTCATCATGCGGAGTTTCACACCATTCATCGGTGTGTTTGTACATTTACAAAACACTGTATTTCTCTTTATTCTTTGTTTGGAAAAAGCCTGTCTGTGCAGCTGTATATGTAGCTTTGCTAAAGACCAAAGTTACTTTGTAATTAAGGAAAACTTTCAGCTTACGTAATTAAGCTTCACTCGACATAATGTATTCACTGTGGCATGTGTTCGTTAGGGAAGTACCATTTTTTCAAAATATTTACTGTTAACATAATATCTATAATTAAACTCCTTCTACGTCTGCCTAATTCTAGTGTTCAATCTGCAAACTACTTTTCATCTCAAATAGTCCCTTTTGGATATAATTGTTAGATAACTACACATAAAAACTCCCCACTTTATCATGTGATCCCCTGTTATCGCTCACATTCCCCATTATTGGGGACCATCAACCTCACAATCCACACCTACTAATCACACAATTCCCCAAATTTTATATTTCAATTTCAAATATAAACCCCAACAAGTTCTCAAAAATGATTTTCTTCTACATCTGACTGGCAATCAAACCAGTCGTTGCTGCATATCAGCACCACATTAACTCAAGTATCCAATGTCCTGATGTTCTTAGTTTCTGCCCCTTTAAACCCCCTACCACCACTTTCTGTTTATATTTCATTATCAAGTCTTCAATATTAATCCCACCAGTTTTCTCACCTTCCCGTCTACTCATTCTACTCCTCCTTGCTGGTGATATCAACCCAAATCCAGGACCACCCAATTGTCTGAATGTCACCTATGCGAGCATTAGATCCATAAACAACAAATACCCAGCTATTGCAAAATTTATTTTTGATGACACTGATCTCTTCGCCATGTCCGAGACCTGGATTAGACCTGACACCACAAGTGCCAGTCTGTCCGAAATCACCCCACCAGGTTACAATCTTCATCAACAGCCACGTGTGGGCTGCCGTGGTGGAGGACTGGGTTTTTTATAAAAGATGGTTTGGATTCTTCCGTTGTTCCCACAGAGACCTGCACTACCTTTGAAAATTTCCTCATCAAGATATCCCTACACAAAGAATCTTTTTACTTTTTGAATATATATGGACCACTATCCTCCAGTACTTCAACCTTTTTTGAACAGTTTCAGTCACTTTTGGAGGATATTCATCACACTACTGAAAATCTGGTGATCATCGGCAACTTTAATTTTCACCTTGAATCAACATCTTCAAATTCAAAAACTTTCAATTCATTGATTGACTCATTTGATTTAACTCAGAAAGTAAACTTCCACTCATATTTATGGACATACTCTTGACCTCCTCTTAACCAAATCCAATAATGACAACATTTCTAATGTCCATACTACTGATGCTTTCTCCAATCATTTTTCAATTACTTGCACACTGCATCTCCCAAGCCCTACATCCCAAATCAATGCTACTGTTTCCTTTCATAAATATCATAGAATCAATAAAGAGAAAATGAAAACTGATCTCATAGCTTCTGATTCAATCAACAACCCGTCCAAGGATGTGATACTCTTTACTAACAATATCACACCACTTTGACCACCCTTATTGACAAACACACACCACTTCATACCAAACATACCAAGGCATAGTACATCCCAGGATGGGTTAACAAAACTGTAATTGCAGCAAAAGAGACCAAGCGTTGGTTCGAAAGGATTTGGCGCAGAAATAAATGTCACTTCAATAGATCTCAATACATGCAGAAAGTCCACCAATACAACAGAATCTGCATGCAGACAAAATCTGAATTTCTTAAAGGAAAAATCCAGGATAACCACCATGACCCCCAAAAATTATGGCGAGTCCTTGGCGATGTGTTACACAGACTGCCAGCCAAGATGCTACCATCGATAAATCTCCCTCAGCTCTTGGCTGACAGATTTGTGGAATTCTTCACAGAAAAAATTTAAAAAAAAAAGGCTCAACTTTTCCTACTTCCCTGAAGCCACAACACATCTCCCCAGACTCTCCCCCCAGTCCTTTCCACTTTCTCTACTGTAACCAAGGACCAAGTAACCAAAATCACTATGAACGCTCCAAGTAAATCATGTTCACTTGACCCTTGGCCCACTTTTCTTGTTCTTGAGTATCTAGATATTCTCATCACTTCCATAATTAATGCTTCCCTTGAACAAGGAAAGTGTCCTAATTTCTTCAAGCAGACCCATGTTACCCCCATCCTCAAAAATCTTCCTTAGATAAAAAAAATCTTCAAAAACTATAGGTCTGTCTCCAATCTGAATTTCGTTTCAAAGATACTTGAAAGGGTAGTAGCAGTCCAGCTACAAACTCACCTTGATGAAGCAGGCCTTATGAATGCCTTCCAATCGGCATATAGAAAACACCATTCAACTGAAAGTGCTCTCCTTAACATTCATAACAACATTCTCCTCAATATGGCCAAAGGGTCAGTTACAGCCCTTACCCCTTTGGATCTATCTGCCGCATTTGATACCATTGACCACACCATTCTCCTGGACAGACTTTATGTTTACTATGGTATCAGTGAACTAGCACTTGGCTGATTCAAATCATACCTGTCAGGAAGGACACACTCGGTCAAGGTAGGTAGCACACTTTTACATCCTGCTGCTCTCCAGTATGGGGTCCCCCAAGGCTCCGTCCTTGGTCTAGTTCTTTTTTCCCTGTACACTAACCCAATTAGCTCAATTATTCACTCTCACAGTAGTATTAACTACCATTTCTATGCCGATGACACTCCGTTATACATAACACTTTCACCAACAAACTAAAAACCTGCCTAAACGACGTTCAAAATTTCATGATTGCAAACAAATTAAAACTTAATCCTGAGAAAACTGAGTTTATTTTGATAGGCTCCAAAATAACTGTAAACAACTCCTTCATCACTTTCTGATCAATATTCTCAGTAATCATGTCTTACCAGCACAAAGTGTTAGGACCTCGGAGTGGTGTTTGACTCCAATTTCTCATTCTCAGACCATGTGTCACAGGTCATAATGTCAACCAGAGTTCATGCGAGAGACCTCTATGGAATTCGTCCCCTTCTAGAACTTAATACATCACTATTTTAGCAAATGCTTTGGCGAGCAGAAGATTGGACTACTGCAATTCTCTATTCCTATCACCTACAGATTTTGAGTTAAGAAGATTGCAGTTAATCCCAAACTCACTCTGTAGGGTTGGCACCCATTCCTCTAAATACTCTCACATTACCCCACAACTGAAAAAACTCCACTGGCTCTCTGTCAAATATAGGATACAATTCAAAATAGGTCTCATTACATACAAAATTCTCAACCAAGGTCAACCAGTTTACCTAAGAGAATTAATTAATGCCTACACGTCTTCTAGGAATACAAGGTGAAGTACCCCTAAACTCAAGCCTCTTCACACTCCCACTTTTGACCGTAAGGTTAATAAATCAGTCAAACTTTTTTCCAATTCTTTCAATCACTATGCCTCGGTTCTTTGCAACTCTTTCCCCTTCTATATCAGAAATAGCCCTTCTGTTGCATCTTTCAGGAAACACCTCAACACTCACCTATTTAATTCCAGCTTCCCAACTTAGTTCCTGCCCTCTTGGTCACACTCACAACTCCGGACTACCAACCTTGAACGCCCCTCGACTCTCCTTATTATAATAATTTTTGTTAAGTTAGCACACTGAGTGGGGAAGATATTGCACCTGTAAAGCAGTAGATTAGATTCTTACAGATGGTGGTTGATCAGCTTGTATTTACATAGTGAATACCACTTTTTGTGTGCATGTTTGTAAAATACACAAATTTGAGTCTTAACCTGGGCTACTTTTAATTGCATCTGAAAAAAGGATAAAATTTTAACCTCCGCAACCCCGAAACCCCCTTTCCCTGTCCAACATAAACTTGAGAAGTGGGAGATAATGCTGGTTTTGTATGCTTTTTTGCCGTACACATGTAGTTATCACACTGAACTAAATTCTATATCAAAAAGCTACTGTCTACCTAAGTATTAAAGTGAAAATATTTCTAAAACTTTCTTTCCTGGTTCTTATAATATTTTTCTGGCAGTTTAGATTATATTACCTTATACTTGTGTGTAATACTGGTAATCAAGAAGTGATACATACACAGCAATTGAAAAAACACAGTACACATAAGATTTTGTTAGACAACACCAATAGGTGTTGTAAAAAGGAGCTATCTGTGAAATGGGATATTAAAGGCATAGTAGCATAATAATATTTTAGGCTTAAAACATTGCACTGATCAATCTGTTTGCATAAATATCACTCTTTTGAAAAGTAATCCAGTATTCATGATTCTACAGCTGATTTATTTACTCTAAATTAGCCATTTCTCTTGTCAAAACCTGCCAGTGAGAAACTGTGTGTACTACGTCTACTGTGTACACAACAAATCTGCTTGTACCATGAATGCTCTGTGTATGTATACAGAAACACACAGTTTCAGTGTGGCGTGTTTTTTTTCTCATTTGCATTTGAATCGTGTAACTAGATAATCAAACTAGCTGACATCATGTATCATATATTTGATAAAAATAATTTTTAAAACCTATTTGATTTTGATGATAATAATAGTGTACCAAGTAGCAAAAATGATGGAGAGAACACAGACCTTACCAGATAGGATTGATAGGAATGTACAAGAATAAAGCCTAATAACTTTGAGGCCCTGTATATCTGATTATGAAAGTAGCAATAACAAGGATAATTTGGACCAAAAGTATTCATCTAAACTTAATTGGTAAGACAGTATTGACAACATTTGAATATTTAACAGTGAGATATATACTGCATTATTATATAATAAAACAGTTTATATCAGGAACCAGAATCTTAAAAATGTGCAATATCTCACCTCTGGTTTTATAGGTTCTGGGTGATTGTGAGGATATGGGACATCTCGGGTTTGTAAATTGAAAATCAGGGGTTAGACTTAACCTTTAACCTTTAAAAAGGAAAACATTACCATAGATTTGTCTGAATTCTCTCATGTCTATTAAACAGTACAATTCCACTTTTTAGAATGATATAAATAAATCTTTAAAACAATCTTTCAGTATTCTTCAAAACAGCAAAGTAGATTATAATGTTAATAAGGGACCATTGTGGCACAGTGGTAACACACTCGCCTCCCATCTCTGAGGTTGATGGGTCAAATCCTGGACTTTATGTGGGAAAGTTGGTAGTTGCTCACCAATGGTATGCAGTTTACACAAACTGTATGCACTGGTTTCCTCTGCCAACAGAACTACCCGTCATCATGTCACCTGTACAGTGTTCAAAGTGATGTAAAACCCCAAATAAATAAATAAATATAATGTACACGAATATGGCAGTAGATTTAAACACATCCAATGCTTCCACAGGATCTGGACATCCAACATATGTCACATATTGCTTGATTAAATTGACAATATAAGTTACTTGTTAAAGGAGGGAAAATTATCCAAAATATATTATAAAGTTAATTTGCCTTCCAAATAATTTTTTATTTTCACTAGTGGTGTCTAGACATCACGCTTATCAGTCCCCCAACCTGGAGAAGTGTACATGCACCCTAAGTGATAATGTGGGGTGCATGTGACATTTCTAGGAGCTCCTTCCCTGGTATCCTTGACCACCATTTGAATGCAGGAATTGGATTGGCTGACCCCTTAGAGTCCTGTATTTTGGAGGCAAATGTGTCACTTGCTGTTTAATAATTGAACTGAAAGGACTGAATATTTGTCTGAATCTTATTTGTTGGACTATATATATTGTTTGAACGAACTATGTCTTTTAGTCACATGAACATGGATTTTACACACATTTTATGATTTTTAGAAATACTGTTTTTATGTTTTTACTGTCACTATGAACTGTATGTTGTTGCTGTACTGAATGACACTCTTACTGTTCCTGTTGCGTTTGGCTTCACCTCAGGCTTGAATTGGCTGCGTTTGAGGGACGGTCTAACCTATCTATTTTACCCTTGTGAAACATAGCCTATTTAATTCTGATCATTGTCACTGCAGTGAACTCAGGACCAGATCCTGTTTCTTATTTAGATCTTACATAAACTATGGGAAAGCAATAAAGGTGGTGTAACATTTGTGAGGACCGTCACATACCACTCACAGGTAAAAAATGCTTAATGAAGAAGAAAATGCAAGAAAATATACCTAGTGTCGGAACTTATTGACAATGATAGTTATGAAAGTTCCAGCATGGAGTCTGATAGTGGTTGTGAACAGGCAGTGGGTACGAAAAAATCAGCTGTGTCCAAGAAAAAGGCCCCTGGAGGAGGACAGAACAGTTTTGCTAATGGGGCTTCGGCCCTGGGGCCACAGACCACGGCTTTAAGTGAGCATCAGTTACAAGATGGCAGCTTGGCAGGTGATGTTCAGGTGCTCATTCTTCAAGAACGCAAAAGGGTCAGCAACAGGCTGGACGTAGTGGAGGAACACATGGTGAAACCTGGAGTATCAGCAGTCAGCAGGAAAAAGTCCAAAAAGTTAAGTAAAAGTACTGCTCATGATTCATGTACTGTTGTAAAAAGTAAAAAGGCAAAGTTGGTTCCACTAGTGAATCATCAGAAAATGAGAGTGAAATTCCAGATTTGAAAGTCATTATTTGGCAGATTTGATGGAAGATGCCAATGACTTTTCTTGGTCAAATGCGAAAGCCTCTCATGCGGTACTCATATGCGAAATGCAGAGGGCATTAGGTTGGTCCGACCTCATGCGCATTGACAGGATTTGCAGGGCTCATGCCCAAAAGTAAAACCCTCCTCATCCCTAAAATTGGAGTAAAAATTGGGAAAAGAAGAAGCCTTGGTACTGTAAAGCTTTTCAGTCAGGCACATGCCCATCTGGGGGGACCACAATGTAAATGGCTAAAATCATAGGCACATATGTGCTAATTATGTGGCCCAGGGGCGGATTCTGAACAACCCAGAGAAAGATTGTCAATTTTCTAAAAAACAGTTTTCAAAAAACGAGCATCAGGCTGCCCAGTTTTAAACAGTGATCCGAGCAGCAGTAAGCATGAAGAGCAGTCACATGATTGTGTTGTAAAAAATGTTTTAGAACCAGAGACGTTTGTTGGCAACTAATAGTTATCATGTTGTAAACAGGGAAAAAGTTCCCAAAAATGTTGTTACAGACGGCAGTCCCAGATACCCTGGTCAAAGTCACACTCATGAGGTTAGAACTAGGCTGTTTTACAACTCTGCTTTTGACAAAAGACAATTACAAGGCCTTTTGGCTACAAGGAATAGGAAAACTAATCTAAAAAAATGCAATGATAAAAATACTGCCTAGGTCTGTTGAAAGACGTGAAAGTCAGTGTCAAATGAATGCCCAAGTTCATAATAATGAGGTTAGTGGGTGTTCTAGAAACACAGAGGTAGAACATATATTGTTAGGGGCCAAAAAACAGGTCCCACCATAGCCTCACACAAATATTGCAGGTCATGTCACACTAGGTAATGTGAATCGCTCTACTCGATGCGAAAACTTGCTTCACATGGCTAATGTGAAGCATGGCGTACATAATGATGGTAGTGACACTCCAGACAATAGGTGTGAGAGTAAAGACAATGGCCAGTGTAGGGTTTCACCCACTGCCCAAGAATCAATCAACAAAAGTAGTGTTCAAGCTTATGGCCCAAAGAGGTGTGAAAATGTGGTCGAAAAAAGTGTGAATAACAAGAGAAGTTTTAAACAAATGGCGTGAACAAACTGATTTTTCATTTGGCTTTGTGCAATTGTCTGAATTTATTGTCCTAAATGTGCATATAAAATCTGGGGAAAAAATAAATTGCAAGTGAATTTGAAAGTTTGGAAAGAAGTCCTGGTTGATTACTGGGACAATCAACTCATTCATTTGTTGGAATATGGTTTTCTACTTGACTTTAATGGTGAATGCCCCCTTCACTGTGAACATAAAACCATTCCTCTGCAAATGATTTCTCAAACCATGTTGACACCTACCTTGACGAGGAGCGTCGTTTTGGTGCCATACTGGGCCCTTTCACTACAAATCCAATATCAGGTGGCCACTCATCTCCTTTTATGACCAGAGAGAAAAGTGACTCAGATAAAAGGTGAGTAATTGTAGATTTATCATGGCCAAAGCATGCATCTATAAACACAGGTGTAGATAAGGATTCTTAAATAGGTATCGATTTACTTTGACATTTCCCACTGTGGACGATATTACTAGAGAAGTTGAGTCACTTGGCAAAGGTTGTCACCTTTATAAGGTGGATATCAGTCATGTCAAGATAGGCCCTCCTGACTATGATCTTTTAGGTCTAGAATGGGGAAATGCATCATATATTGACACCTGTCTGTCATTTTGGAACAGACATGGGACACAAATATTTAAGCAGATTAAGCTACGTCATGCGTCAGAAAGGATTCAGTGTTCTGAATTATGTGGATGATTTTCTTTTGACGCATTGCGTGAGTTACTTGACAAGTGGCGTCAGATTTGCATCATGATCGATTAGCGGGGTTCAAAGCAATATTGCTCAAAGTGTCAACTTCAATCATTGCTTGGATATCTTCTTTGTATCCAAAAATGTGTGAAGCCATCAATAACGTTTTTAAACAGGATGTTGGCCCTTTTGAGAAGCAACTATGATCAGAAAACCATCACTTTGACCCATGCTTTTAAGAGAGATCTTCGTTGGTTCAAGCATTTTCTGACCCAATATAATGGAGTCTCCTTTTTTGATCATACAAAGATTGCTGGTGTCCTGGAACTTGACGCGTGTCTGACAGGTCTGGGGGACAGGTGGGGCAGATATGTATATCACCTTCCTTTGGAGAAACACTTTCAAAATTTGTCAATAGTTCATCTTGAGATGATAAACATTTTGGTGGCTATTCGTACATTTGGAAAATACTGGTTTAGGAAGCACATCCTGGTTAGGTGTGATAACATTGCAGTAGTCCATGTACTTATGTCAGGAAAAACAAAGGACCCTTTTCTTGCCACATGTGCACAGAATGTGTGGCTCACCGCAGCCCTGGCTAACACTGATTTAGATTAAAAGCACATTAAAGGTCGTGATAATGAGACAGCCGATTTACTGTCCAAATGGTGCTTTAAGAAAGAGCAGTATGCAAGAACGCACACATTGGTGCATAACCCTATTTGGATGGAAACTAATACTCACCTGTTAGATTTAGATTATTGTATATAACTATGTTATTGTGTGTCATCTTTGCACAGACCTGGCCCACTGGATTCTGGTGTCATGTGTATATTCATGTACGTCATCCTTGTGCAGTTTTGAGCCTTCTAACAAGAATTTTTTATTACGCTTTGTTTCAGAAGAGAAGTCACTTGGTCAATTGCTTCATGACGCCAACACCCGCATCAAGGCTGCATTTCACCCAAAGACCAGGAGATGCTATGAACTGTTGTTCAGGCTGTTCATTGGCTTCTGTTTATGTAGTGGTGTAAATGTGGCTTTTCCAACTTTGTCTATTGTTATGGCGTATTTGGAGTTTCTAGTAAAAAATCAAGTATCTGTGAGCATAATAGCAAACCATCGGCTGTGGAGGCCCAATTTATAATTTATGGTCTTCCCTTCTAAATTTTAGAACACCCTGAAATAAAATGCTTCTTAAAGTCACTCAAGATAAATAGGCCTCTCACCTCTGTGGTAAGAAATACCATGTCATTGGAAGACCTGAATACTTTAATTGCCCAATGCACTTTTATTCCCCATGGTAGTGTTTTCAAATCCATAGTTTCAACAGCCTTTTTCGTTCTCAAATCTAGCCCCTCATTCTTTAACTTCCTTTGATGTTACTAGACATTTAATACTCTGTGATATCACTTTTAAATGTGATTGTATGCATATAGCGGTTAAATGGTCAAAGACTTTACAAACTAGGGATAGGATACATCTGGTTACTCTTCCTAGACTTCCTGGCTCCCCATTGTGTCGAGTAAAAGCACTGAAAAAAGTCCTGAAGTTATATAACCCACATCCAGATTCCCCACTTTTTCGGATCCAGACCACTTCTGGATGGGTGGTAGTCACTGACAACAAAATCATAAAGGTTTTATCAAAATTAAATATCAAATTGAGATTTCTTCGAGGTCTTGTCACCTTCCACACTTTCCGGCGTTCAGGGGCCACCCTTGTCTTCAACTCTCATGTCCCTATCCAAAAAATGAAACAACATGGCTTCTGGACGTCGGATTGTGCATGGACATACATTCAACAACTTCCAAAGTATTCTCAAGATATTTCCTCTACCTTTGCTACTGTTGTTGCCTCTTCATAATGCTGGTTGGGGTTTTGAGGGTTTTTCTGTATTGTATATTTTCTCATTGTATATTTAATTGTAAACTGAACTTAAGATTACCTTATACATTTGAACTCTACTCACCCTTAAATTCTTCTTTTGCATTTTTCTGATTTCTTTCCCTCCTTATTGAACTACTTAAATCTTCTAATCACTTTAAGGTGACCTTAACTTGAGTATTTAAATTTATGTACTTTGTAAATCGTAAACTCAACTGTCAGATAACCTTAACCGATGATATATGTAATCTTTGTGCAATTACTATGAAATTACTGTATACATAAAATGGACAATGAACTGTACATATGCATAAACAATCTCTGGACTGTATATAAATATAGTAAATTGCATTTATTTACTTAATTAAAATGAATATCTAGTCTTATGAATATTTACTGTTATTGTATGAATAAATTAATCAATGCTCCGCAGTATGGCCTTTGACTTTTGGACTGTATGGACTGTACTTTTGGAACACATTGAAATCCCCACATCAAAGATACCTCAATACTTGAACAGAAATCCCAAGATGTAGAATTGAAAATCCCCAAGATAAATTATCCATAAAATAAGAGAATAAAAAAATAATAATACAGAATACACTTTATTTGAGCGGTATTTGAGTTGGTTTCAGAGAATATATTAACTAAAATGGTGAGTCAAACCTTTCACTTTCTAAGTATTTATTAAAGAAAGAAATCAGTAGGCATGACTAATAGCAGTAATAGTTTGTATACCTTTCATTATACATTTTGCTAAACTTCTACATAGACAACAAGACAAATGAAAACTACATTTCTGTTTAGAAAAACAGAAAATGGAAGTCACATTAAAGGTCTACATGTGTATATAGAAATAAATTAATAACAAGACAAAATAATAATGCATTAGTTAATACTATAGTATTAGGAGTTTTTATATTGGTGATTTTTAATGCGACATCTTCATATGCCATCTTCATTAATACCAGAGTTTTAATCTGGGGATTTTCATATGCAATCCTTACTTATAGTTATGCAATTTTAAATATATCAATTGTTCACTGTAAGACAGTTTTTTTATCAAGTTTATCAACAAACAGCAAATCATATAGTGAAGTCAGTACTGTGTTCACTGACGGTACACACAACAGATGACTTATGCACAAGAGATAAAATGGCTACTGTTTGTGCTGAAGCAGAAAGCCGACAAGCAGCATAAAAAAGTGAAATATTTTTCACACTCATCTGTGTGGTTATAATTACTGGGGCCTGTGCCTGTTTGTTGAATATATGAGACAAAGTTGTATGTTAGGTGTTACTAGCCCTTTAAAGGGATGGCTTTGTTGATTCTACAGTCACATAAACACTTGGCTGATATAAACAGGAAAATTCTAAGTTTTTGAAAGTACCCCCCAAAACTAAAAAATAGAATAGTTTAATTGCTTTCATTTACTGGACCATATAATATTTTATCTTGCTATATTTATACAGATATGTATCTTATTTAGATGACTCATCTTTTGGCTTTGAAGCTTAAGCACTAACAGGCTTGGTAAATAAATAAACAAGCCATGCAGGTAATGTAACATCTCCTCTTATAAATGTTCTTCCTCATGCATATATTTCTGTATCTGTTTTAATTCTACCTCACAGTAATCTGTCATTTCGGAACTACATGAGATAGCATTCCCATTTGCCGGCTTCACTTGTGCATCCCACTTTCAAGGCTACAGAGTATAAGTGCAAGTGTTTTTCTGTTTTCTGTAGGAATCTGTTTTAATCTGTGATGTGAAAGGATCTGCACTTAGTTCATCAGATATATAGTTGTGGTACTTTTTACTATAAATGTACATTCCCTGCAATCACTGCTACTGTCAAAAGCCATCATAAATAAAACGGGCTGTCTGTTTCTGATGTCGGATGATGTCACGTTGTGTTGATAAACAAATGGCTTGAGATTTGTGGTATTTATTAATTTACTTGAATCTCACAGTTAAACATTTGAGAAACGTAAACCAAACATACAAACTGCATTCAAGTACATATAAAAATATCATGGGGAACATATCTAATTTTTTTTTTAAATGGTGTTTTTTAAAAACTATTCTTAAATGATGTATAAATGCATGCAAAATGACGGGTAAGTACATGATGGTTTCTGAGAGAGATGTTTTTTTTTTGTTTTTTTTTAGAGGAAAAAATCTTGTGAGAGAATGTTTTTGCGTGTTACACAAAAATTCAAAATGTCTGCCACAACCAGGTAATCACCAGATAGTCTTGGAGACCAAAATTACATCTAAATCTCATACCATTTCTGAGATAAATGTGTTTTTGTGTTTCAGGCAGAAATTCACCCACAATGGTGGGAAAATTATTTTGGGAAAAAATCGCCAGTTGACGATGCAGATACCAGGGTAGTCACAAGAGTATCATTTTGAAATTCCAAGACTTTTCCATGAATTTCCAGATTTTTTCCAGGTAATTAATGGCAATAATGAACAATAATATTGAGAGACATATACTATGTACATTTAACTGTTACATTACTAATCAATAACTGATATCAATTGCTCTTACAAAGGACACTTAAGGAAACAACTGTACAACAATAAATTAAATGAAAATACATGGTCTTTGAGAAATTTTCAAAGGGAGGTTGGCAGGTTGTAGGACTTGTGGGTACAAGCCGCAAACATCCCAGAAATATTTATGACCAGAGCAAAATATCTACAATATTTACATGTGGACTTACCATATCAATATCAAATTATAGTACTAGCTTGACTCTTTTCCTACTTGTATCAAGTTACATCAAGCCACAACCCATTGATTTAAGTACAATAAAAATACATAAAACATGCTAAAAATAATGTATTCAAAATTCAAAGTAAAAATATGTGGATAGTTCTTTAAAATCAGGAATATAATACTTATATATAATATATATAATATAACAGAAAATAGTATATGGTTTTCCCAAATCAGTTGCATTTATCATAGAAATCTATCAGAATAACTTCAGAAAAAATCCAGAAAATTAAATGGTAAGTTAAAATTTTATAAGCTAATGTCTTACCTAGCAGACATACGCCTTAGTTCAGGTAGTCCTGACAAAGAAATGCTGAGCTATGCTCTAGCAACTTATAGTGTCCTAACTACTTGCTATCTGGCAACCACATCTAATACTCGCTAGATAGCAACTGATCATGTGACTTCCTCTTTCCAATACCAATAGGAGACCCGGTAATGTGGTAGTGGTTGGGTGGAAACCCCTTGTCTGTTTTAGGTAACATATAAATTTAAAAATTTAGTTAAAATTTCAATTTCCTATTTTATTGCATTAATATATCTTAACAGACATATGCCAGAATAATAACCCTGTAAATGGAGGGCTCCAGACTGCCAGTGCCTCCCCCTTTTCCTCAACCAAAGATAGGGAAGAGAGGAGTGTAGTCAAGTTTCAAGGATTTTCGAGAATGCCTGTGTTGGTTAATAATGAAGTTAATTGGGGCCTAAATCCTAAAACACCCGATTCTAAGGTAAAACGTACAAAAGGAAGATTAAGGATATTATTGCTAAGCCTTAAAGTAATATAGTTATATGGCTATAGTTATAACACTATAGTAGAAAAACAGTAAACAATGTGAGGTCTAAGGGTAAATATGCTGTACAGAAAACCGCATGATCCAGGCAATAAGGTACAGTCAGGCCTGACCAAGGGCTACATTCTTCAAGTAAAACTGTGGAAGGTGTTGTTGGAAGGCCTAGAAGAAGCAAAAGGCTATAACATCACCAGCTTTGACCTGATGCAAGGTCAAGGATTCTGGTCAGACAGATGGTAAAACTGGAGCACTAAATCAAAGCAGAAATGTTGGAAGGAGAGACATCTGTATTGAAATTCTTCATTAAATGAGACAAAAACAAGTTCTGTCTTGTTCCCTAGGACATTGGTTTAAGATAATAGTGGAATGCTCTGACTGAGCAGAATGACCTGACCTCTTTCTGAGATTTTTTTCTAGCCAGAATGACCACTGCTGTAACACTCACAGGTTCTTGCTAGTTATCTATTTGATAAAAAACTATGTAAAGGGTAACAGAACATCCAGTCTTTCTGATGTCTTTAAGGCATTAATGGATTTTACTTCTGTACTTACCGGATTTGAGGGCCAGAAGGAAATTCATCTTGAAAGTTAGAAAAATGACTCAGAGAAGAATCCTTGAGTAGCTCAAAAGGAGACTTTGTAGCTGATGCAGGGCCCACCAGGGGTTCCAAGTCGGGACATGCCTATTACCCTTAGGTCTATCCCTGTGGAAGTTATTAAGAGTCTGTTAAGATAATCCCCTCAAGCTATGTTGAGAATAGAATTGCCAGTCTTGTCTGCAATTGCTAACATGTACCAATCTATTGTACTGGGCTGCAAATACAGGATGCAAATTGTGATTGGCTTTAAAATGCTGTTTGAAGTCCAGCAGATCTGGCTCACACCATGTGACAAAATGGACCGCTTTGTTCTGTTTGAGCTTCCTTGAGGAGCCTCAATTCATGCTCTGACTTGGCCAGAGATGTCCAGGTGTTCAATAGTCACAGTTCTAGTAGCTAATCACATATGTTCCAGTTTGAGGTGTTTGTGCAGACTTCCTTTGAGCAGTTGGGTTAACAGGTTCTCTGACGGGGAAGACGCCGAGGTAATTGGGATGAAAACATCACTTGGTTAAACAAAAATGTATTTTGGGCCATCTCAAGGCTATCAAGATTACTTTACAATTGTGGCCCATGATTTTACTGACAACTTTGCCCAGAAGGGACACTGGGAGAAGACATACAAGACAGGCTGAGAGCATCCATTGAGATACAAACTGTGCCAGCTTGTGGTACCTGGTGGTAAACAAGTTGCTTTACCCCGAAGGGCTAGAGGGTGTAACTTGGTAGAATGAGAGGCAGAATATTAGGTTATTTATCTTTATTCCCTGTTCTCAACAAATAAAGCAACAAGTCCAATATCTGCCCCAAGTTCCACTGAATTTAGAATTTTGACGTCTCAATAGACAGAAGGCCAAGAGTAAAGTGTGAGTGTGCCCAGCTACAGAGCTCTGAGCTTCTGTGGAACACCTTTCCTTTGATTGGCTGCTGAGATTGTCCAATAGTGATTTTTGACAAAAGTGCAGGCTCTGCCTGCTTTGAGATGAGCAGGAGTAACATAGCTCCATTGTGGAATCTATTTTTAGGACAGCCATGTTTCTTAGGAAAGTGTGATATTACAAAGTCTATTTTGATGGTGCCACCAGTTGAAGATCTGGTCAAATGGCTCTAGGAAAATTGACTGAGAAATCTGCCTGTGTTGTGACAGCACGATTTCAAATATATTCTGTTGACACATAACATGCCAGACTTTTAAATCAACTATCTGAGCTTACAGCAGGAGAGGAGCTTCCACAGAAGAATACACAGAGCCTGATTTCATGCTTCCCTTCTTGTATATGCAAAATACAACTGTGGTGTTGTTTGTGGCAATTAGAATGGTCTAGCCAAAACAAAGTGCTCACACTTTCCTTTAGTTCCAAGGTGTTTATGTGTAGTTTGCTTTCTTCAACTGACAAACACTTTTTGCAATGCAATCTCCAAAGTGAGCTCTCCAATCCTCAATTGATGCGTCTGTAAAATTTATTCAGCATGCTGAAGGGGGTGCAGAGTTTATCTGGAATCATGTTTGTTTCCTCTACCCACCAGTGCAAGTGTGGAGAGACCTGAAGGCAGGAATATTCTTCTCCGGGGAATCAGGTACATGCCAGTTGCTTTTCAGGTGCCACTGAATTGGTCTCATGTAAAGATGGCCCTTGGACACTTGCTTTTCTGTGCCAGTGAGCAAACATGGGTTGTTATACTGAAAAAACTGGCCTTGATAGCAGGTACTTTACTTTCAGACCCATGGCCTGACTTGCTTGAGGTCCAAATTGACTTTTAAAGGTTCCCAATTTCTGACCGACAGCTAGCAGGGTTTTGTGTCTTAGAAACAAATCCCTTGTTGACAGATTATTCAGTTTTCTAAATACTGGTGGATTTTTACACCCCTTGCCTATGGCATGAGCTTCACTTCTTTTATGATAATGTTGAATACAATTGTTCACATGTAGGCAGAGTCCTGCAGACATATGGAACACTTGGATACAAAGATTTTGTGCTTGTGAACACCAGACAGATCAATAGACAGATTGCTGGACAGAGTGGACAATGTGGTTGATCTATAGCCAGGTTGGACTGGTTTCATTTTATTTACTATTATTGTATTGTTAATCATCAGGGTATCTTGGCTGTAATAATTATTTTAACTGTTAAATAAATTTGTAAAGTGAAACTCCTTTCCAGTTACAACTTGAAAGTAACTGGTTATTGCTTTCATACTTGCCCTCTGGACTGTAACACCTAGACTTCTAATTTATAAGGATGTGAAAGTGAACGTTGCTGAAGTCTAGCAAGATCGCCCACTTCCTTTCTGCAGGAGAGATTTCTTGCATTGTTTTGCCCCCCAAAATGTGATATTCTAGATAAAAGATGTAAAACATATCTTCAGTGAGGATCTGACATGCCTTATCCACTGATTTTCCTTTGATCAGTTCTTTGTGTAGATTCCTGACATTACTATGTATTTCATCTTGAAAATTACTTATGCACTTAAAATTTAAAATGCATTAAAAAGGCATTAATATCTGCCGCAGAGTTACAGATGTAACTAGCCTCTATGGCCACCTTCTCACACTTTGGGGCAGTCTCCAGGTGATGGACAGGGGGTTGAACAATGGCAATGCCAGAGGGCTCCAAAGCCTAAAACCTCTAATAATTCCCCTTTAGGATTTGTCCTTTGAAATTTTTCGGTGAATATTGATCTTTGTCTTCCTAAAGGGAAATGTGATCATCATCTGGTTCTTCTTGTTAACTGATCAGTTGAAGGGTATCCTAGTAACAAATAATTACATGCTGAAACTAAAGTACAACGGCGTAAGCACTGAAGAAGCTACACCCATACTAAAAATGTTATAAATCTGGGGCTGTTGGACACAGCTACTGGCATGAATATGGGCATTGGTGTCTGGTGATTTAACATCATTTGTCTCATTTCATTTACCATTCACTGGTTTTTACTTCATCATGGTCAAAATAAAAAAAATTGTTTTCATAATCAGTGTGAAACATATAGTGAACCAAGTTAAGCTGACATTTCACTTCAGAGTCAGTGACAGAGACAGGTTCTCAGTTCTCCTTCAGGTGTTTCATAAACAAAACACAATCAATATAAGGGCCATTTAAAACTTTTGCAGGCTTTGGAAATAAAATTGCATGATTTTCCCATGATTTTGGCCATATCATAAAATTCCATGATTTTTCCATATCCCAAATCCTTTTCCAGGTTGTCTAGTGTCCGTTGCTACCCTGATATACCATGAGGAGACGAAAATCTCCACGAAATTACTCTATTTTACACTATTTCCAAGATGAATGCATTTTTGCATTTTACGCAAAAATTCAAGATGGCCACCAAAAAGGCAAGGAACTTTTTTATGAAAAAATTACCAGACAACTCTGAGGATAACCTGGAGGTAAAAAATTTTGTCTAATTCACTCTATCTCGCACCGTTTCTGAGATATTTAAGATTTTTCATTTTCATTATAAAGAAACATCATGGCTTTTAGTTAATCATTAATATGTTGGTCATTTTTTAGCAGATCACTTTCAAATGCTACTGATCTCCAGACATCTACATAACAAACCTAATTGCCAAATTTCAGGATAAGCGTTTTCATCCGGATGACACCCTTTGAAAAACATGTTTTTGATCATGTGACTTGTCTGATTGGTTGGAATTTCTTGACACCATATTCAGAAATTTTTTCCATGGCTACGACATACATGTGCTAAATTTGAAGATAGTCCGAACAGTTGTTGCAGAGATATAAGTAATAGAAAATGCGGGAGCAGGCGGACTTTCTCTATCTTCCCTCTCCCTTGAATACAAACAATCATTGATCATCAAATCTTACAGATTTAAACTTGTGGCGTTGCTACAACCAATCTTGTCAAAAAGGTGGGAAAATGTGATTTTCCATTTAAACATGTAGTACCTTACAGCAACAACATAAGACATGGGTCTATCCTAAATATAACACACATGTATTCCCAGAACCCCTTTAGTATTTCACTGTATTTACCTCTTTGCGATCCAGTTTTGGGTTCAGCTTGACGTTACCCATGATAACCTGAGTGTCTTTCAGATCCTCCACTTCTAGAGTCACCTGATCTATACCAAATTCACTGGTATCATATACCAGGCCATTGAATGGAGCTACAATCTGCGAAAAATAAGAAATGGATATTCACACTCTAAACAACAAAACCTGTAGGACTACTTTCCGAAGATTACCATAACTGGTGTTGGGACTGGAGTTTTATTCATTAATCAAATTAAACAAAATCACCTATTCTGTTGGTCAGCAAATGGTGAAATACTTTCTTGTATGTAATAAATATAGCATCGAAACCATGACACTATAGAATATGTGAAGAATATAGAGATCAGGAGACTTTCAGGGCAAACAGTCTCAGTTATGTAACGGTCCAAATAATGTTTAATTAGAGAAAATAATGTTTAAGAGAGAAAATGTATTTAAAGCTAAAGTATTAAAGCAAAACAATTCAATAATAAGATGACAGAAATTATCAGTAAACTAAAAATTTTGAAGCTGTAAAATTGATTAATGTGTAGTTGTCAATGGAAATTAAGCAAACGTACATATGATAATCTTTGTGATAAGCAAAATATCTCTCAAATATGGCAGGTGAACCCACTTTGGCAGATCCAAGGGTTAAATGTCACACCAAGACAATGCACACCAAGTCAAAGGTCAAATCAAGGTCACATCATGAGCTGCGCATCTACATCCACCAACCGATATTGCTACACAGTATCAACTTATAGTGCCTTACAGTTTCCCAATATAGCCCAGACAAGGTTTTGGAGGTCAAGGTCACTACAGCAAGTTTAAAAGTCAAATTAAAGCCTCATCATAAAGTTTTACACTTACACCCCCTCAGTAATGATCCTATCAAATATCATCTTCCTACACCTTACAGTTTGCAAGATATAGCCTAGACACGATTTTAAAGGTCACACCATGATTTTGCACACTCACATCACTCCCAGCCAATGTCACTACCAAGTATCAACTTTCTGTGCTTTACAGTTTACGAGATATAGAACAGACAAGATTTTTAAAGGTCAAGGTCAGTACATCAAGGTCAAACATCAAATCCAGGCCACATCATGGTGTTGCACACCAACATTCATTAGCTAATGTCTCTACCAAGTATCAACTTGCTTCACCTTATGGTTGTTTAAGATACAGCCCAGACAAGATTTTATAGGTGAAGGTCACTACAGCAAGGTTAAAGGTCAAAACAAAAAGGTCAAGTACACTATTGTAAGGTCAAAGGTTAGATCAAAGTCATGGCACACAATATGACATGGCACATCTGCAACCACTAACCAGTGTCCCTACCAAGTATCAACTTCCTACACCTTAGAGTTTTGGAGACATAGCCCAGACAAGATATCATAGGTCAAGGTCACTACAGCAACATCAAATGTCAAATCAAGGTCAAACCATGACGCTGCACACCTACCACCCCTAAGCAATGTCCTTTACCAAGTATCAACTTCCTACACCTTATGATTTCCATGACATAGCCAGGACAAGATTTTCAAACTGAAAGTCACTACGGTAGGTTATAGGTTAAATTAATGTCACACCATGACATTGCACACCTACACCCCCAACCAATGTCCCTACCAAAGTATCAACTTCCTACGTCTAACGATTTCTGAGAAACAGCCTGGACAAACTTTTCCCTCCATGATCCAAGACCATATCATGACATAACAGACCTACAACTTAAACTAATGTCCCCATCAAATATCAACTTCTTACCTTTTATGGAATAGGAAAGTAGCTGGAAAAGATTTTTCAAGGTTACTAGGGCACATTTACATTTTCCGAGATATGCCTCAGACAAAGTTTTAGAATTTAAGGTCACTACAGCAAGATCAAAATCAAATCAAGGTGTCTAATGTCTGTATCAAGTATCAACTTCCTACACCTTATGATTTCTGAGATACAGCCAGCAGAAACTTTTTTCCACAGCCTGCCAGCCCGCATGCCCAAAAACCTGTTTAACCATCCAGACACCATGGCTGAAAACAATACCCGTACAGCCGGTAAAGGCTGTAGGGTAAACAATTAGCATTGTGTGACAGAGTTTTATAATGTCATTTTTATATGAAACATGACACCCTGAATTGCAACTTGCAATGCTGTAGTTTTGTATCTGTGGACCCGACTTGCGAGATGTTAGATTGATCGTTAAAATTTGATTCATGCCAAGTTGAGGCAAGAGCAAATTTTCCAAGCAAATATGTATGTAAAACACTTTCACACATGTTGAAAATGTGTTACAACAAATAGTTACTTGGAAAAAGGATATGTACCTTTATGTTTGGCTGGAATATTGAGAAGATTGAAAGATCTTAATTTATTTTGAAAATAAACCACTTTCAGGATGGTACCCATCCTTTGAAAACAGGTCAATGTAGTGTTAAAATTTCATCCTGATGTTGATATCCTCTTTTTCAACACCAAATCTGAGTTAATTTTCACATATGGAACAGTAGTCATGTTTTAGACATGGAATACTAGAAATACTAAAAATTGAATCTGACATATTTTCAACACTAAATCTAAGCTAGATTTCTCACAAGAAAATGTTGTCATGTTTCACTAGAATAATCAACACTAAATCTAATCTAATCTAATCTACTGCTTTGCAGGCGCAATATCTTCCCCACTAAGGGGAACTCAGTGCGCTAGTTAACAAAAATCATTTCTTATAAGAAGAGTCGAGGGGCGTCCAAGGTCAGTGTACCAGGTTTGTCGGTGGGACCGATAGGGAAGGAGACTAAGTTGGGAAGCTAGAGTTGAAAAGGTGGGTTTTAAGGTGTTTCCTGAAAGATGCGACAGAGGGACTGTTTCTTATTTGGAAGGGGAGAGAGTTCCAAAGAACTGGGGCATAGTGACTAAAAGAATTTGAGAAGTGTTTAATTGATTTATGAACTCTACGGTCAAAAGTGGGGGTATGAAGGAACTTGAGTTTAGGGGTACTTCGTCTAGTATTTCCAAAGGAAGTGTAGGGGTGGATTAGTTCTCTTAGGTAAACAGGCTGACCTTGGTTGAGGATTTTGTATGTAATGAGGCCTATTTTGAATTGTACCCTATACCTAACTGGAAGCCAATGGAGTTTTTTCAGTTGAGGGGTGATGTGAGAAAATTTTGAGAAACGGGTGACAACCCTGCAGAGTGAGTTTTGCACTAGTTGCAATCTTCTTAGCTCAAAGTCTGTGAGTGATAGAAAGAGGAAATTGCAGTAGTCCAGTCTGCTGCTGACCAAGGCATTGCCTAAAAGAACTGATGTTTTAAGGTCTAGAAGGGGGCGTATTCTGTAGAGGTCTCTTGTATGAGCTCTAGTGGACTTTATGACCTGTGACACATGGTCGGAGAAAGTGAAATTGGAATCAAACACCACTCCGAGGTTCTTGACACTTTGTGCTGGTGAGACCTGATTACCAAGAATATTGATTGGAAAGTGAGGAAGGAGTTGTTAACGGTTGCTTTTCGAACCTATCAAAATGAACTCGGTTTTATCAGGGTTGAGTTTTAATTTATTTGTGAACATGAAGTTTTGGATGTCATTTAGGCAATTTTTTAGTTTTTGTACAGAGTGAGAAAAATTTGCTGGAGAGAGTGAAATGTATAGCTGAGTGTCATCGGCGTAGAAATGGTAGTTGATGCTACTGTGAGATTGAATGATGGAGCTGATTGGGTTGGTGTAAAGGGAAAAAAGAATTGGACCAAGGACAGAGCCCTGGGGGACCCCATGCTGAAGGGCAACAGGATTTGAGAGTGTGCTACCTACCTTGACCGAGTGTGTCCTTCCCGACAGGTATGATTTGAACCAACCGAGTGCCAGTTCACTGATTCCATAGTAACCATTAAGTCTGTCCAGGAGTATAGTGTGATCAATGGTATCGAAAGCGGCTGAGAGATCTAGAAGGGTGAGGGCTGTAACAGACCCTTTGGCCATATTGAGAAGAATATCATTATGATTGTTAAGGAGGGCACTTTCAGTAGAATGGTGTTTTCTATAAGCCGACTGGAAGGCAGTCATCAGGCCGGCTTCATCAAGGTGAGATTGTATCTGGGCAGCTACTACCCTTTCAAGTATCTTTGAAATAAAGTTTAGATTGGAAACAGGCCTGTAATTTTTGAAAACTTCCTTGTCTAAGGATGATATTTTGAGAATTGGGGTTACATGGGCCTGCTTAAAGAAATTAGGACACATACCTGGTGCTAGAGAGGCCTTGATTATTGAGGTGATGGGGGTAATAAGAATATCCAGGAATTCAAGAACAAGAAAAGTGGGCCAAGGGTCAAGGGAACATGATTTAGTGGGAGAGTCTTGAATGATTTTAGTGATCTGCTCTTCAGTCACAGCAGAGAAAGAGGCGAATGTGGGTGGAGGAGAGTCTGGGGTGATGTGTCGGAAATTGAGTGAGGTAGAGAAAATTGAGTGTATTTTTTCAATTTTTTCTGTAAAGAACTCGACAAATCTGTCAGCCAGAAGCTTTGGGGGGTTTATAGATGGGAGAATCTTTGCTGGGATTCTGTGTAACACATCACCCAGGACTCGTCATAGTTTTTGTGGGTTGTGGTGATTGTTCCGAATTTTTTCTTTGAGGAATTCAGATTTGGCTTGCATGCAGATTTTATTGTACTGGTGGACTTTCTGCATGTATTGGGATCTATTGAAGGTAGATTTGTTTCGGCGCCAAATACATTCAAACAAACGCTTGGTCTCCTTTGCCGCAATTACCATTTCCTTAACCCATCCTGGGATGTACTTCGCCTTGGTATTTTTGGTGTGTGGTGGTGCATATTTGTCAATAAGGGTGGACAAAGTAGTATGATATTGTTCATAAAGAGTGTCTGCTTCCTTGGAAGGATTATTAAGTAGTTCAGAAGCGAGCAGATCTGTTTTCAATTTGTCTTTATCAATTTTATGGTATTTACAAAAGCTGACAGTAGCCTTGGTTTGGGTTGTAGGGGCTGAGAGATTAAGGGTAAAACTAATTGAAAAGTGGTCGGAAAAGGCATCAGTGGTATGGACATTGGAAATATAGTCATTGTTAGATTTGGTTAATACCTGGTCAAGTGTATGTCCATGAATGTGAGTTGGAAAGTTAACTTTCTGGGTTAAATCAAATAAATCAGTCAATGAATGAAAGGTTTTTGAATTTGAACATGTTGTTTCGAGGTGAAAATTGAAGTCGCCGATGATCACCAGGTTCTCCGTGGTATGGTGAATATCCTCCAAAAGTGACTGAAACTGGTCAAAAAAGGATGTAGTGCTGGAGGACGGAGGTCTATATATATTCAGAAGGTAAAAGGATTCTTTGTGAAGGGTTATCTTGAGGAGGAAAGTTTTGAAGGTGGTACAGGTCTTTGTTGGAACTACGGAAGGATCCAATCCATCTTTAACAAAAAAGCCCAATCCTCCACCGCGATGGGCCGCTCGTGGCTGTTGATAGAGTTTGTAGCCTGGTGGGGTAATTTCGGACAGATTTGCACTTGTGGTGTCAGGTCTTATCCAGGTCTCAGACATGGCAAAGAGATCGGTGTGTCATTATCAGAAATAAATTTTGCAATGGCAGGATATTTGTTGTGTATTGATCTAATGTTTGCATAGGTGACCTTGGGACACCTAGGTGGTCCTGAGTTGGGGTTTATGTCACCAGCAAGCAGGAGTAGGATAATAAGACGGAAAGGTGGTAGGGCAGGTGGAATTGAGATTGTAGATTTGATGAAAAAATGTAGACAGAAGGTGGTGGTGGGGGGTTTGAAGGGGCAGAAACTGACGACATCAGGGCACTTAATGCTTGAGTTGCTATGGTGCTGATATGAAGCAATAACTGGTTGGATTGCCAGTAAAAAATAAAGGAAAATCATGTTTGAGGTCTTTAAAGTGAATTATAGTGGTTTGGTGGGTTTGAGTTTTGAGTTTGATGATCCCCGATAATGAGGAATGTGAGCGATAAAAGGGGATCAAACAATAAAGTGGGCAGTTTGCATGTGTAAATATCAATTAACTATGTCAAAAGGGGGTAGGTTAAAATGATTATTTTGTTAGTTCTTTCAATAATAGCACCAAGGCAGACGTAAAGTGAGGTTATTTAATTTTTAACTCTATCCACTAAATCTTGTTTAGGTTTTCAACATTAAAAAGTATTTATGATTTATACAATAAATCTTGGTGATGTTGGGTTGAAAAGTGATCCTAAAATTGATGTACACTTTTTCAATAATAAATCCAAGTTTGTTTTCTTAAGAGAAAAAGTAATCATATTTTTTGGAACCAAAAAAATCCTGAAAATGGAAAAATTGTGTACCTGTAACCTTATGAACCATCCCCAAAAGTGGTGAGGTTTTCCAAAAAAGTAAAATAAAATAACAATAATTGTGTAATAGCTAGGTAATGTTGATTCATCCTTCTTAGTTCTTACATCATCATTGTTAAATTTGTCCATTTTACCTAATGAGCTAATTAGTCTATATCTACAATATATTTGGCTAAGTAATTATCACAAACTTGTGCACACTTTTTGTGTTTTAATAGCAGCTGTAGTCTCAAAGGATGACAATCAAATTGGACATCAATTTTTAAATTATAATTCTACACCTTTCTAATATATAATATTTACATTATCTGCAGCAAAAAAGTAGCATATTAGTGGATCATCAAAATCGCTAGTATGTAATGAATACATACATATTTATAAAATCTATGTGCTACAGTCATTCCTATGTACAATACAAATATATTTACATAGAATGACACGTGAACATGAACCTAAGCTCTTCTGTTATAACGTTTTATCATTCTGAGAACACAATAGCTCAATGGGGTTATGGGGTTCAGACACTTATCTTGTCAGTAATCCTTGCTTTACTCACTCCTAGGTCTGTGACTAAAACTAATTACTGACACAATAGAAAATATGTCAGTAGCATTGTGTGTGCTTTGTCTAGCTAGGTCCACTCATTTGTGGTCAAAGTTTAAAACCAATGAAGCTGTGGCAGCAATGTGGGGAAGTTGTACACAATTAGCTTTGTTGTGTTATTTCAAACTACATTCCAAAGATGAATATTTTGAAAGAGAGGAAGCAAAAAAGCATTGTTATTTTACTTGTGAGTTTCTTTTTAATTACAATATTTATTTTTAATACAATATTTAATAAGTTTGACTGGATAAAATAATTATACACAGAGAATGTCTGTTCACAAATATTTAATTTGTTTAAACATTTTACCAAGAATTCATCAGATTACTAAATTGGGAAATACAAAAATTAAAAACACAAAAAAATCATAATATATTATCATATACTGAGTGATGAAGTTTGATTTCACGCTCATGCAATAATATGAACAGATACATTCAAACAGCTATCCTTAATAAACATGTTATTACAAATGCATGAATTAAATGGAAAATTACCATTTCAAATATTATTATAAGAATTCAGCAAGCCATATGAGAACCAGTGGGGTGAGCTACTAAATGAGAAAAAATATAACTGCCATGATTCCATGAAACATATAGTTGGTGTTGGAGTAACATAGATTAAAAAAAATGGATCTAGCTAAGAATAATTTGCTAAGTTAAAATATACTTCAGCGTTATATCAACCATTAGATTCAACCTGATTTCACTGATTTTTGAAATCTACATGTATTTCAACCACATATCACCCATTGATTTCAACATGATTTCACATATTGGATCCAACTAAAAACAATCCACATGTACCTCAACAGGATTTCAGCCTTGTATTCAACTCAATTTTACAAGGCGCCACGGTGGCAGAGTGGTAACACTCTCGCCGCCCACCTCTGAGGCTGGGGTTCTATCCCTGTCAAGGCCTTATGTGGGAAACCTGGTAGTTGCTTGTCATTGGTCAGCAGTTTACAGTTGTTACGGTCACGGGCAAGCACGGTAGCAATTACCGGTTGTCTTTAAGTTGTAACAGAAAAAGCAAAAAGTTAAACTTAACAAATTTATTTAATAGTCAACAATAATGATTACAGTCAACTGGTATGCCCTTAACTAAGCACACTAATACAATAACAAGATCTAGCTGACCTGACCACTGAGATTAAGAATAAGTTTATCCGCCGTATCCCGCAATCTGTTCTGTAATCTGTCCTGTGGTATATTCTGTGATCTGTACAATGTCCTGTGGTCTGTCCCGTGATCTGTCCAGCGTTCACTCACACACAGATATCTATATCCTGTGACCTGTCCCACACTCAACAACACAAAAGGTGCTTGTCCTGCTATCCTTTACATATCCAGTCACACAGAAGGTCTGTCTGGAGATCTTTAGAGAGTTAACACAATTGTACTGTCTGCTCCAAGATATGGACAATGTCCAAAATGCAGTAAATCCACTCTCTGTTATATAACTGTACAATATCCAAAAATATCCAAAGTGCAATAAATCTGTCCAGACAATGTATCTAGTTCACTCCAGTAAAAGTTCACAGCAACACAAGTTATATTATATTCCAAAACACAATAGCTCTCCTTATAGCCAGCGAATACAAAGTTCACTTGTGGTCAGATGTACATTCCTTATATACATTCACAGATTCCTTCTGGAATTGTACAGAACCAACTCAAAAGAAGCTGGAGCCATCTAGGCCAAAGGAGGAAGTTCTAGAAACTACTGGTAATTGGGTTTCCCCAAATCTAACATAACCACTGAGGGGGGGATTTCCCCCAGTCTGTGAACAGATCAATAAACACTAAAACACAAAAATCAATAACTCCCTTACTTTAAATGTCAACACACAAAAAGAACCAACAACACAATTATCTTTTATGACAATGTATAAATATAAAGCTTAAATTAAACAATGCACTAATATAGTGCCTAATATATGTAATATACAATGTACTAATATAGTGTCCAATATATGTAACACAGTACAGAACCCTAGCGAAGTCTATGTACTGGTTTCCTCTGCCCTTCCAACTACCCGTCGAGATATGACCTGCACAGTGTTGAAAGCGACGTAAAACCCCAAATAAATAAATAAATAAACTTGATTTTACCTGTTGATATCAACAAGATGTGAACCATTGGATCCATCTAAAAATGGTTTGCAAAATCTATACATATTCTAACCACATTTCACCAATTGGTTTCAACCTGATTTCACCCATTTGTTTCAACATGATTTCACCAATTGGATCCAACTAAAAGGGGTTTGCAAAATCTACATGTATTTGAACCAGATGTTACCATTGGATTCAACCCGATTTCAAAGTTGCATGCCTGCTTGGATGGTGGTCGTCTTGTTTTTGAAAACAAGGCTAAATATGGGAACAGGTAAAACGTTTCTCAGCAATAACCATATGATAAATTGAAATAAATTTAAGAAAAAGAGATAGTTTTCCTGTGAGTCTGTAAACAAGCAAAATCTCTCTACCTGATTTGGTACTGGGCAAAATAAAACTTGCCAATATGAGACGTCATATCCAAAGGAAACCATTCCACTCTGAACCCTTTGCCCAATGTTCACTTACACACCATATTTCAACTAATCGTACATACAACAACACACCCCCAGCCCCCTCGCAAAGCCAATTTTTGTAGCTTTTCATGTTTACACATAAACCTACAAAAGTACTGTATAATTGCGATTATCTGGTCATCTATAATCTGAAACCTTGTCTCCCTACTTTCATGTGTAATGCATGGTCTAGCACGAGCGACAATACAGGATTTTACGAATTCTCAGAAACCATTAATTCTAGTGTTTTATAAAACATTCCGTCCTCAAAAATGCCTAACTTCTTTGACCTTTGACATCATTGTTTCAATTGGGGAGGGATTATTTCATTTTCAGGACTCTACTATACAATTTCTTTGATAATTTGCCAACCATCGAATGCTTGTTCGATTGTTTTTTGCAATTTATAATCTCCCAGAGTAGCTTGATTAACAGTCGAGTCACAACATGTATCAAAAAATGCTGACATTGCTTTAACATATTCAGTCACCTCGAGACCTCTATGTTAAGGGAGATACTCACGTTAAAAAATACTATGGTGCTGGCAGCACAGGCTGCCTGTAAATAAGGGTGAAAGGTGAAAAGTTATAAATGAATTTTCAGTAAATGCAGACAGTTGCACAAGGAAGGGATGATAAAATATTGGAGGTGATTTGGATCACCATCTGGATGAAGAAATTTTTTACGGACTCTTTATTGTTGCAGTAACATGTAATATTTGACCTGCTGGACCATGGTGGAGGTCTACACTCTCGGAGTGCCCTTGTTAGCAAGATAGGAAGGAAAAAAATTCCAAAGCCAAAGAATGTTTTCAAGAGACACCATTGTCGAGCAGTGGCATCATTCAACTGACATGAAAACAAATAAGTGCATCTAATATAGGGATTTTCTAGCAATTATTATTTTCTAGTATGAAGGGTTTTGTATAGTACTGGTGGTCGAAATTCAGTGGCCATATATTTTCTTTTGTGCACATTTTATTTTAAAATATTGCTAGGAAATCCCACAGCATTTTGTGGTCTCATATTTTCTCAAAATAGATGCAATAGTATTGTGTTGGAAAACCCACAAAATTTCGTGACTTCATATATTTCCATTTTCTGTGGGTACCAATGAACGCCCATTTTGTAGACTTGTGGAAGCATTTGTCCTTGACCTCTAACAAAGAAATATAAAGTGGGCATTGGCTGGTAGGAAGTCGCCAGTTTTTTTTAAAAAAAGGTTGGTTCAGTAAGGGTAGGCTCTCTGAAAGCAAGAGTGAAACAAAGAACTTGAAAAATTTTGAATGAATTTTAATGAAATTTTCAGTAAATGTAGAAAGTTACACATGGAACAGATGATGGCAATATTGGAGGTGATACGGACGATTATCTGAATCGAGAAATGTTTACAGATTTATTATTATTGCACTGAAAAGCAACACTAGAGCTGCTGGACCTTGGTGGAGGTCTGTACCAAATAAGTTATTAGAACGACATCATAATCCAGCAGAGGCTGTGATCAATCAACCTGACATAAAAACAAGTAAGTACATCTATTATTGGGATTTCTAGCAATATTTGTGGTACTCGGTACTCATGATTTATGTATTTGGGGTTTTACGTCGCTTTCAATACTGAACAGGGCATATCATGATGGGTAATTGGAAGGGCCGAGGAAGCCAGTACATAGAGTTCATCAGGGTTCTGTACTGTAAACTGCCGGCCAACGGCAAGCAACTACCAGCTTTCCCACTTGAGGCTGTGCCGGGATTTGAACCCCGGTATCAGAGGTGAGAGGCGAGAGTGTTACCACTCTGCCATCATGACCCCTTACTTGGTCATGAAGCAGCCTTTCTATTTTCAGTTGGGGGACACTAGGGTCGTATAAATACGGTCTCTGTAAAGATATCTAGTTGGGCGAAAATAGGGGTCCAATAAAACTTGCCAATATGAGACGTCATACCCAAAGGAAACCATTCCACTCTGAACCCTTTGCCCAATGTTCACTTACACACCACATTGCAACTAATCGTACATACAACAACAACACACCCCCAGCCCCATCGCAAAGCCAATTTTTGTAGCTTTTCATGTTTACACATAAACCTACAAAAGTACTGTATAATTGCGATTATCTGGTCATCTATAATCTGAAACCTTGTCTCCCTACTTTCATGTGTAATGCATGGTCTAGCACGAGTGACAATACAGGATTTTACGCATTCTCAGTAACCATTAATTCTAGTGTTTCATAAAACATTCCGTCCTCAAAAATGCCTAACTTCTTTGACATCATTGTTTCAATTGGGGAGGGATTACTTCATTTTCAGGACTCTACTATACATTTTCTTTGATAATTTGCAAACCATCGAATGCTTGTTTGATTGTTTTTTGCAATTTATAATCTCCCAGAGTAGCTTGATTAACACTCGAGTCACAATATGTATCAAAAAAATGCTGACATTGCTTTAACATATTCAGTCACCTCGAGACCTCTATGTTAAGGGAGATACGTTAAAAAATACTATGGTGCTGGCAGCACAGGCTGCCTGTAAATAAGGGTGAAAGGTGAAAAGTTATAAATGAATTTTCAGTAAATGCAGACAGTTGCACAAGGAAGGGATGATAAAATATTGGAGGTGATTTGGATCACCATCTGGATGAAGAAATTTTTTACGAACTCTTTATTGTTGCAGTAACATGTAATATTTGACCTGCTGGACCATGGTGGAGGTCTACACTCTCGGAGTGCCCTTGTTAGCAAGATAGGAAGGAAAAAATTCCAAAGCCAAAGAATGTTTTCAAGAGACACCATTGTCGAGCAGTGGCATCATTCAACTGACATGAAAACAAATAAGTGCATCTAATATAGGGATTTTCTAGCAATTATTATTTTCTAGTATGAAGGGTTTTGTATAGTACTGGTGGTCGAAATTCAGTGGCCATATATTTTCTTTTGTGCACATTTTATTTTAAAATATTGCTAGGAAATCCCACAGCATTTTGTGGTCTCATAGTTTCTCAAAATAGATGCAATAGTATTGTGTTGGAAAACCCACAAAATTTCGTGACTTCATATATTTCCATTTTCTGTGGGTACCAATGAACGCCCATTTTGTAGACTTGTGGAAGCATTTGTCCTTGACCTCTAACAAAGAAATATAAAGTGGGCATTGGCTGGTAGGAAGTCGCCAGTTTTTTTTAAAAAAAGGTTGCTTCAGTAAGGGTAGGCTCTCTGAAAGCAAGAGTGAAACAAAGAACTTGAAAAATTTTGAATGAATTTTAATGAAATTTTCATATGTCCATGTATTATTGCTTTACTGCCAAAAAAGAACTTGGTAACCATGTTATGTTAAATGCAGTGTTTGTCTGTATGTTCACTAGTTCAAATATTACAGTACAGAGTTATGGACTTTGGTGTAGAACTCTTAGTTTGGTGTTTTAACATGTTGCTAACAATGGTACTAAAATAATAATAATAATAAAACCAATGATGTTGAATTTTTAGAATTTCTTTTACAACCTGTGTTTTTCCCCTCTTGGACTGTTACGTCGCTTTCAATACTGTACAGGGCATATCACGATGGGTAATTGGAAGGGCCGAGGAAACCAGTACATAGAGTTCATCAGGGTTCTGTACTGTAAACTGCTGGCCAACGGCAAGCAACTACCAGTTTTCCCACTTGAGGCTGTGCCGGGATTTGAACCCCGGTCTCAGAGGTGGGAGGCGAGAGTGTTACCACTCTGCCATCATGACCCCTTACTTGGTCATGAAGCAGCCTTTCTATTTTCAGTTGGGGGACACTAGGGTCGTATAAATACGGTCTCTGTAAAGATATCTAGTTGGGCGAAAATAGGGGTCCAATGATCAACACAGTCGAGATGGTAATCTGGAAGAAAACCCCACAAAATCATGTGACCTATGATCAGTGGTTGTTTCTGTGAGAATGAGCAAGTGAGGGAGCTGTATTAGAAGACTCCAAGAAAACAATCAGAATTTCATTTTTTAATATTTCTTGTTCAATACCATTAAACAACATATTTTGCTTGACTAGCCTCTGAAAGCACTTGCCTTTTCAGATTAGCCAACCCTCCACCATAGTCCCTATACCCTATTGGAGACTAACATGAACACAAAATTCCTTGGGAAAATTGGGTCATCCCTTCTTAGACATCAGCGCCTCAGAGGATGTCTTCATTAATTTGGCGCTTTGTAAATACTTCATACTTGTACTACTATTTACTATTAGGATTTGTTGTTTGTAACAAAATATCTGTGTAAAGATACAAGTGAATCCACTGGATGTATTGAGTGAAGAAAATTAGTTAAAATGTTCTTACCGGGGATCCTATTTCTATTTCAGCATCTACGCCTGGATTTCTGTAATGTCCTTGTCCCGTACTTTCCCAGAATCCATTGCCACATGTCTGTGACTCCAAGTACTTCCTGGGAAAAGCTTTGTTAATTTTCGGGCCAAACACCAAATCTAGTAATGTTCTGGCTTCTTGGTACCTGACACAATTTAACATTGAAATAAACCACAAAATTTTTTGTCCCAGAATGCTGAATAATAAAATTTTAAAAAAGTAACACGCTTTGAAAGTACTTATAAAATACTAGGTGCAAGCAGGCTGTAAAAGACTTAAGCATTTCATTAATGTCATTTATGGATGGTCTATTTATTTAATTTCATGGGACTATCAGCTTATGTTAAGTATTCTTACCCTTCCAGTAAAAGCTTCCAGCCCTGCTTCACATTTTGCACAGTTTCTGTGAAAAATTTGTAGGTCTGTAGAAAAGGATCCAGAAATTTCCTGATGTGTTCCAAAGGCCCCTGGAGCAAGTCTTGTTCCAGAATCTTCCACACTTCTAACAATGCCTGTCTCTTCATGGTTTTCTGTCGGTAAAGAAGTTAATTATGAAAGTAAAGTGGTTAGTTAATGTAATTATTCCCATTTTATACCGTATTCTTTTAAAATATAACATCCTCACCGTTAAGGCCATTAATTTTTTGAAACCTCCAAATTCCATCTTTAATAAAATGAAAAAGGCAACCAGTAGGCATAGCTTTGCAATGGCTGCAGCAGGGGAATGAAACAGATTGCCACTTAACATCTGATCACAGCAGACCATCTTGGGTTTCAGGAGCCAATTTAAAAGGTTTACCTGTTCAGACTGGCATACCTCTTCCTAACAGATACTTGCAGAAAATGAGCTCTGCTCTGTTTAGGACTCTCCTTTTTAAAACTTAAGGGTATTTAAGACGATTTACATCTATTTAGTGCAATCGAAATGCTTCTATTCTTCCATTCTGGTTAAAAGTACTAGCTAGAAAGACTACTGTATCAAACTGTCAAACATTTTCTTTAGAATTCTCAATATTTTCAAAATTGAAAACATTCTTTTTCTTAGAAATTTAGCTAATTTTTAAAAAGCAAGAATTATTCCAATTATAAGAATATTATCGAATAAGGCCCCTATTTTGCAAGCTGGCCAGATACCCCACCACTCAAGTTCATTTTTAAGTTTAGGATTCATTTTTAAGATTAGGTTCTGTAAACATATAGTTTGCCAAGTCTACAACAGTTATAAATATGATCTATATAAATAAAGCTGTGACATTATTATCTCTAATAATTTGCTCAGAAGTTTGTTCTACAAAGAATAGGCTCTATAAAATAGCCAGCTTCAGCAGGAAAGACCCCCAGCCAGCAGGTATAACTACATGGGCATTAACATTAAGATTTGAGAAAATCTTTGGAACAACTTCAGCTGTGAGAAGTATACAGAATCCACGAAATGTTGTCAGATGTAAGATTCACAGGCCATGATTTCTTACAAATGGTTTCATGTTTGAAGCCCTAGAACTAATTATAAGGGAGATTTAAGGCCATTTTAGCCTGGTGACCCTACATGACCTTCAAGCAGGTGTTAAAGCTCAATTTTGACACTTTACAGACTACGATTTGCAATAAATCGTTTTCTCATTCCAAACCCTTAGGACAAATGATAAGGGAAATATTAAGACTTTTTGATATCCCCCCATTTGACATTAAAGTTGTGATATGGTGGCCAATTTGTTTTCAAAATGGAACCAAATTTACTCTCAGGCAAGCTTTCCTAGACGTTTACATTTTGTGCAAATCTGACTCAACAGGCTGCAATATTTTAAATTTTAGAATAATAATGGTTTTCGAACAATTATCTAAAGTGCCAATGTTTTTAATATGAATATAAATTTTTTTCACACATATTTCTACAGCAAACATTCTATACAAAATTGGTGAAGATATCTTCATGAATGAATAAGATATTAAGGATAATGTAACTTGGAAATTTTAATTACTTAGATGTAGCTTATAAAGCTACAAACTTACCATGCAGAACTAAATGCTATCTCGGATGGCCACAGGCATCAGACCAACCCAAGAAAAAATGGATACAATACTGGTATTTTGCCTTCAACACTGGGGTGACACCCATAGTGAAATGTGGTGAGACTGCCTTCTTTGAGTTGGAAATTTTGCCCATATTCCCTCAGCTGTAATACAGCTGGGAGAAAGGGTGGGACTCTCTTTAGTTTCAGATGTTACAATAGCTCACCATGTGGAACTAAATGCTGAATTCCAACCACGAGGCGGAGAGATTACAGCTCAGACTGGAAGTATTATGTCAATTTTTCTTGTATGTTAAAATTACCAGTCCGATTCACATTTACAATGCACAAGTTAAAAACTAGACATTGTAAGATGCCAAAGAACCTTATGTCTGAAATAAAATGACAGAACAAGTACTGTCTGGATATCTGGACATATGATGGAAAAAAGTGCAGCCTATGCTTAATTTCTTTTTTTTTCTTTTTCGTAACTCAAAGGGCTTCCTTGTCCATGAATATCCAGAATGTGTAGTCATATACCTGCAGACCCTTGGTTTTAGTGGCTGTGCTCCCCCTTCTTTTCCTTCCAAAGATGACTAGTCTGAGGGGAAGGGTCTAAGACATGTTGAGCTGCTATTAGTCGACCCAGGTATATATTGGTGTCTGACCAAGTCAGGTATTTTAGATAAAAAGGCCTACCATCCCTGAGGTCAGGGATATTGAGGGCCTGTCTGGTATTGTTTTAATATCCTCAGTGTGCTGGGGGCAAGTCAGACACATCTACTTCCCTGGAAAAGAAATGGAGTCAGGGCTTTTGAGATTAGCTAAGTCCTTGTTTTGGGATCCCTGAAGTCATACCATGAAGGGTCTCTTGGACACCTCCCTTCTTCTCACAGGTTCTATTCTGGATGGAGGCAAATCTGGATCATATGTTTCTTTTGCATGACTTGCCCCTTGATTCAGAAGTTGTGATCCAATTCAAATTCCGAGTCAGCTTCCGAATGATCCCAAGAAGTTAAACTACCAATGCCTCTCATAGATTTAGATGAATCAGATGAAAAATCCAATTGGTGATTCGGACTAGGCTTTGTTCCGATTCAGTGGTCTGATCCACCACTGAATTTTACATTCTGAGTCACAATCCGAATTAAGGATTACAGGATTCAGGGGTTAGAACTCTGTACAATTACAAAGACTTATTGCTTCAACAGTTAATTGAAAACAACCCTATTTGCTGTTGAATTGAAGGAAAACTGGGAACCGATGGCAAACTAGATTAAGCGATACCCCTTGTTACCAACTAGCTGGAAGCATGCATTATGAAATATTCGTCTATTCTACAAAGACCTTGCAAGTAAAATATTTTAGATGTTTTCTATTTTCTTGTGTATATCAATTATATAGTTAATGAAAAAGACAAGCTTTGTTGCTTGCCAAAACAACCTATACCCTATGCTCTAGTTTGGCAAGCACCTGCCTGATTCGAGCTTTTCTTCTATCAAAGATCGATGCACAAGTAAATATCATCTACCAGTAAAACAGAAAACAAAAACATCGCCTGTACCTGCCTCTGCATGTATGGAATTAGTTGTATTTATAAAAAGAAGAGGTAATTACTTCAAAGAACGTCAGTTACAATTTGTTTCCAAATGATTCGGGTTTATAAACAAAGTTTTACGATTTGACAACAAAAAAAAAATTAGGAAAGAATACTTAGCCTTTCAAAACAAAATAAAGTGAAACAAAAACATCCCAGCAATTTGTGTGTATACATGCAATATGGTGGCCAACGAGAAGATGTGTTGAAGGCATCATACCAGTATTATAACCAATTTTCTGTGGATGGCCTGTTGCCTGAAGCCATCTGAGATAGCATTTGGTTCCACATGGTAAGCTATTGTAGTGCAATAAAAGCACACATGCATACACACACACAGCCCCCGCATTGAAGGTATTTCATTATCTCCCAATATTCAAAATGTTGCCATGGGAACAGTTGTTGCCAGATAGCCACCAAAAACCTTATCAGCTCTAGATCCTTTTTAAATAAACACATCCTTAAAATTTTGTGAAAATCTGTGTTTGAGTTTAGACTGTGGAACACACACAAACTTTAAAATCCAAAAATAATTAAAAGTGTTGCCATGGCAAAAGTTGTTTCTCTATACCCCAAATCCTAATACGCTCTAGATCCTCTTGCAGTAAACATATTCCGAAAATTTGGTGAAAATTTGTGTATGGATTTAGAGTTGCCATGGCAGCAGTTTTTACCGGATACCCCCTGAATCCTTATAAGCTCTAGATCTCCAGGGTTAACACATCCTGAAACTTTGGTGAAAATCAGTGCATGGGTTTAGGCTGTGGACAAACTTTAAGAAAAAAAATATTAAAAAAATTAACAGTTTCCATGACAACAGTTAATGTCGGATACTCCAAAACCGTAATAAGCTCCAGATCCTCTTAGGATTAATATATCATGAAAATTTGCTTAAAATCTGTGCATGGGTTCAGGCTGTAGAACACCCACAAGCTTTATGCCTGCTACAGCCACCCAGACGAGCAGGGGATGACTATAACCCCAGCCTTTAAGTCTCCACTCACCAAGTCCACACCAGTGTATCTACTAGCCTCTTCCTCCCCCTCTTCTGGACCACCCTTTAGCCACGCTATGGTGTCTTTTATGGCATCTTTAATCTCCAGTGTATCATTCCAAATATCTCCAATCACCTTGGTGAAGTCAAACCAGTATGGACGGTTCTCTGAAATTATGACAATACGCTGCTATGTGTTGTGCTGTTAGAAACATGAAATTTAGTCCCCTCCTAGGACACACCTTAACGGACAAAATGGTCCAATTTTTGTTCATTTTGCTTAAGAGAAGATCAGAGGCCAAATAACATCAAGTCACAAAGTCACAATTTTTTAAAGAATGTCCACAAGTTAAAGAAGTACAACAGGGATTCGTCCCTGGCGAATTTTAGGTTTCTTGCACTTGTTTCTCTAAAGATGAGAATACTAATGTACAATTTAGCATTGTGGGGTCTAGTTTATCATTTTTAAACAAATTATGCAGCTTTAATAACTAATCTTAAAACTTATCTAAAATTAAACCCTTGGTCTGCAAAGACTCATCCTTTGTGTAAAAGATAGAATATGACTTGTCTGGTATCTATAAAAAATCTCAAACTCAATCTCAAACTCAGTGTCTGACTCAAACTCAGTCATACATAAGTATAGACTCAAATTTGGCATTTTCAAAAGGTTACCTCAGTAGTTTTTGCTCTAACTGAAATTAAAAACATGAACAAACAAAATCAATTCAGTCCTAACCTCCAATTCTTCAGACTCCTGTCGTGCAAACTTAAATATAATCCCTAAATACAGGGAGGATAAGTGATTAGAGCCTGAGTCATAGATCTGTTAAGATTGTTCATACCACCCAAAAGATAGGTCAGAAATTCTCAATCACATATGTTTTAACATGTTGAATATTTTCTAAGTAGCATCTTTATTTATCATGATGACTCTCCAAACCTTCAATAGTGTACAGACTGGTCATAAAACAACCAAGGTTATGCTACTTAAATGTTTCTAAATGACCAACAAAATCCACAAAATCAATTGAGGCTGCTGTATTAACTGTTGGATAACAAGGGTCATATATTAGAAATCACTGTTGTAACTTGAATAGATAGTGGTGGTGTGTAGCTATTACAGGTGATGCTGATTTGTACAGCGCTAACTTAAAGAGCATCAGCAGGGATAAAGGGCATCTGCTACTTAAGTGAGATTAGTATACAGACTTGAGTTTGGATTTTTAACTGGCAGATTATAAACTCGACAAATGCAATTCTGAACTTGCTTAAGTTTAGCTGTGCTGGTCTTATTGATTCCATACATCATCATTTGACAGTAACCCAGACTGCAACTGACAAGGGCAATTGCAATTATTATGACAGTGTCACCGATTTACATATACGTATGGGAGTGTCAATGGTTTCCATATGCTAAAACAAGCTGTGATATGACAGAAACAGAAAACAGACATTTGTAATGGGACTGTATGCGAGATCTGCATGTTAATCTGTGGTAACCTTTGGCAAGTAAATATTATGGTGTATAGAATGTTTACCCTTATCAAATATATTGGCTTCTTTGATTTTATCCTTGGCATCCAGAACAGCAGCAACTGCAGCAGAAATCCTACAAATACAAAATCATCATGCACGATAAATTTAAATTTTATAAATAACATGATGAAAACAGCAAATTCACATAAACGAATGTGTAATGACTTTCTACCAAACTCAAATATTTACTACTTTGGTAGAAAGTCAAATCTGGCAAAATTTAAAATTCTTCTGGTAGAAACTAGAATTGGACTTTTTACAGGTAGAATTTGAAAATTCTACTGGATTGCACATCCCACCAGCACATATACATGCCGAGAGCACTATAGCTATGAGCTGCTAGCTTGTCATATGATATCATAGAATAGATAAAGACCTTTCATGAATACAGCTCCAGAAATATATAAACAGTGACAAAATAAAACACTAACCTTGCCGCTCCTTTACCAATATTTTGTACTGCAGTTTTGGGTCCTTTCACAATATTTTTGAAAGCTTCCACAATGTCATTAAAAGCTGCCTTGATTTCGTCCCGGGCCCAGGGGATGGTAGTGGCCACAGTGTCAACTATAGCCTGAAATGAGTGATGCAACCTAATCAAACTGTCATAGCAGTTAAATCTACATCGGACTGTGGCACTTTGAAAACAAATTTATACAACACATTCCATTATCTTGTTGAGTGTTGACAGCTAGCCGACAGTAGTGGTAGTAATGACAAAATAAAATCCCAATTACTTTTGCTCTCTTGAATAGGTTATTCTAATTGCAACAATTTGTAATGTGATGAAGCGAGTACATTTGCAGCATTTAATCTCCATCACATATCGAAAACAAAGACATGATAGGATCTTTCTCCAATAAGTGGTTTTTGATCTCTGGATGAGGGTTTGTGGTGCCCTCAGGCACTGCTTGGTTGTTCTTGCTTTCTGTGTAATAACATGAATATCTATTGATTAAAAGATGTATGGACAATTCTTTTGAAGTGGCAATAACCAAAGTTTTACCTGTAATCAGTGCCCTAGATTAGTGCAAAACTGGGAACCAGCAACTCAGAAATTCATGAATCTATTCATGCTATTTCCCTAATCACTTTGTTTACCATTGTCTCAGCCTTATTTGGTATTAAAGTGTGTATTTTACGTTTATTTCATGAAAATATGCTGATGGTAATTATCAACAGTTAATTGATATTTTGTGTTTAAATTTGTGCCAATTTGTGGGCTGTGACTAGGTACGACACCTTTGCCACAGTAAATTACTACTTGTGTTCTGAAATATTGATACTGCCACATTTATTCTTACTTCAATAATACTGTTATCATCACATCTCATGTTTAAGAAGAAGCCATAATAATTTTGATGTATCTGTAAGATACATAAATCAAAATAGAGCAATGTGAATGGTAAACCAGAACTCTAAACCTACTTTTTCCCTTGTGGTAAAATTTACAAAGTCCATACAGAAAATTAAAGAACTGGTGTTTGACAACATTATCATTTGAAACTTTCTAATGATACTTTGTTAAAGCTATAGAAAACTTGCAGATTTGGAATAATATCTTACATTGTTTTCTTACTTTGTTAAAACTATATGAAACTTGCAGATTTGGAATAATTACTTACATTTTTACTTTACTTGTCAAAAGTGACATTCGATAAATTTCAAACAACCAACAAATACATTTCTTGTTTAAATTATTACTGATAGTTGACTGATTTTCAGTGACAAGTATACAAATATCACTGAGCACAGTGACTAAGATCAAAGTATCATCACATCAGTTTTTCAAATGTGTACTTACATTATAAAGTGTCATGACATCTGTCTTTATGTCATTAAACAATGTCTCCACTTTATTCACTAAGTTTTTGATCAGTGTATATACTGGCGGCAAATCTGTGTACTCTTCCAATGTTTTCAATACTTTTCTTGCCACTTTACGTAGATTTTGGACATCTTTTGGCAAAGCTTTTACAGAGTTGACAAACTCAGTCCAAATATCGCCCACATCAAAGGATCCCCATGTGGCAACTAATCCCTTGAAGCTTGTTATTGCATCTTTGATAATTTTTACAATTTTCTTGATGTAATTGTTGTAGATTCTCGCAAGGGCCTTTAAATCTTCATGTCCATATTCCTGGGGAAAAATAATTGATTTTAGATTATTGCAATTATGATAATTATTAAACTAGGCTACTTATGTTTCGAACTTCCCCCATCCATGAGGTGTTATGCTGGCCACTGGCCACTTACACCTACAAAAACAGTTGAATGGAAACTCCTCATTACAAGTCCAGCTCTCTGACCAGTAGGCTATTGGATCAGGAGGCTTTTACACACAAACTATAGCAATGAGCTTATAGAGATCACCCTTTTTGTCTCCAGACTTTCATAAATTGTGTAGGGTGAGGTTCCAGTCTGAGAACTGAAGTTAAATAGCACTGTGCTAGGGTAGTACTTAAGGGGTTAACCGTCTGAGTTCAAGGCGTATTCATGTATATATCTAGCTGTTTACTGTGTTGTAATGTAGTATTTTTGTTATACCGTAGTGACATTTTCAGTGTAAAGTACATATTCCTTTAAAATTATTTGAGTTGTTGTGACAACAAAGATTCCATTTCTATAACTGTTATAAATTATAAGTTAGCGTTAACTTCTGAATTATTCCCTGGATTCAGATTTTTGCACGTACAAAATTAAGGCCTGATACAGCAGTACCCTATATATTCCAACTATACACTTGGCCTAATAGATTTGAAAATATGTGGGTCTTATTTTGGTAAAAAAATAGATGTTTGTACACAATTGCCAGCTTACAGGTTCACTAATCTCTTGAAAGCATAAAATATACAATTCAAAATTAAGCATATATACCTGATTTCATTGCATCTGTTTCAAGGAAATATAATTTATAAAAAGAAGCATATGCATCTATTGGTATACAAGGTTAAGACAGGACACAAGATATGAACAATCCTTTCGAGAAATTGTGTGACACAAAAGCAGTTTAGTGATTATACAATATATGTATACATGCATCAACCGGAAATATATCCTTTGAAGTACCAAAAAAATAGCGGAGATGCCCATACCCCACAGTCAAGGAAAGCAGTTTTCAACACCAAGAGATCCATAAGAAGTGGCATTGTACAAAGATCATTAGACTTTCCGAGTAAACAGTGTGAGCTTTGTCTAAATAATATTCAGGTAGAGAAAGTAATGCTTAGAAGACTAAGTGTATCATTACAATATACCCCAACCCCCCTAACTACCATCCCTTCCTACACCTTACGGTATGTGAGACATAGCCTGGGCAAGATTTTAAAGTTCAAGGTCACTACGGCAAGGTTAACGATCAAATCAAAACTATACCATAACAATGCACACCTACACCCCAAATCAATGTCCCTACCAAGCATCAACCTTCTATACCTTAAAGATTCTGAGATATAGCCAGGATAAGATTTAACAGATCAAGGTCACACCATGATGCTGCACTATACCCCTAACTGATGTCCCTACTAAGTATTAACTTCCTACACCTTACGGTTCCTGAGATATAGCCTGGACAACATTTTAAATGTCAAGGTTACTACAGCAAGGTCAAATCAAAGTCATACCATGACATCAGACACCTACAACGCCGACCAATGTTCCTACCATGTGTCAACTTTGTTTTGATGCCAAGAGATAGGACAGATAATATTTTAAAGTTCAAGGTCACTACAGCCAGGTCAAAGGACAAATCAGGGTCAATCTGTGATGTTGGACACCTACACCGCAAAACCTATTTTCCTACGAAATATCAACTCCATGGCTTACAGTTCATGAGATATAGCCTGGGACAAGATTTTTAAATCAAGGTCAATACAGCAAGGTTAAAGGTCAAATCAAGGTCACACCATGATGTTGCACACCTAAAACACCCAACCAATGTTCCTACCAAGTATCAACTTCCTACACCTTCCAGTTTTTGAGATATAGCCTGGGACAACATTGTTAAGGTCAAGGTCACTATAGCAAGATCAAAGGTCAAATCAGGATCCCCAGGATGTTCCCTAAACAAGTATCAATTTGCTGCACCTTACAGTTTATGACATAGAGCCCGGACAAATATTAAAGATCAATGTCACTTCGGCAAGGTCAGAGGTCAAACCAAGGTTGCACCATGACGTTGTACACCTACAGCCCCCATCAAATGTCCCTACCAAGTATCAACTTCCTACACCTTATGGTTTCTGAGATATAGCCAGCACAATCTTTCTCCCCTGCCACACTCCCATCAGCTCATCTGGACACCAAGGTTGAAAACAACACTATATAAAACATCCAGTCTCGTCAGACAAGAACCCCAGCCCACAAGTCCAAATAAATGGGCAACAACATTTATATTTGGAAAAATCTTTGAAACAACTTCAGTTGTAAAACGTGTATAGAACCCTTGAAATGTTTTCAGATAAAAGATTTGCAGGCCATGATATCTCACAAGTTGTTTTCATATTTTGAAGCCCTAGAACCAATAAAAAACTGGGATTGTAGACCCCAAACGGCGGGTTGCGTGATCAATATCAAGGATGGTAACACATACTAAGCACTTGCCATGACAACAGGATGGATGTATGCCAGATGTATGCATTACGATAGCTGTGATGCTGGTCCTGGACATATCAAAATACTGTGTGTCTTCGAGTTAGAGTTTGGAAATGGAATTTCAAGATGGCAGTCATGGTGGACATCTTGTTTTTCGAAGTGGAACCAATTTTGAAAGCAACATTGCCTAGGTGGGGCCCTACCAACATGTTATGTTGCAAATCCATAGGCTGAAGCTTCTTCGAGTTAGAGTCTGGGAAACAGAATTCCTAGATGCCGGCCATGGCAGCCATATTGTTTTATGAAATGGCACTAATTTCAAAAGCTTGACTAGGTGTTGCCCTACCACCCAAGTTTTGAACCAATCAAATGAAGTATATTTGAGTTGGAGTCACGAAACAGAATTTCAATTTGTGCTTCAAAGTGGCACCAATTTCAAAAACATTGCATTGGTGGTGCTCTACCATCCTGTTAAGTATTAAATGGACCAGCTGAAATGTATTCGAGTTAGAGTCCAGAAATGGAATTTCAAGTGGTGACCATATCAGCCATCTTGTTTTTCTAAACGACACCGATTTCAAAAGCAACCTGGTTTAGGTGGTGTCCTACCACCCTGTTAAGTTTTGAATAGATCGGTAGAATCTTATTCGAGTAAGAATCCGGAAAACAAAATTTTGAGGAACTGACAGACAGATGAACACTGGGGACATCAGTCTAATAGGCAGGTTGGTTACATGTAACCCGCCCAAATAAGCTGTTTTCTCATTCCAAATCCTTGGGACCAATGGTAAGGGAGATATTAGGCCCTTTTGTAATGACCCCCAATTTGACATTGAAGATGCGATATGGTAGCCATTTTACTTTCAAGCGAAATTACTATCAGGCCAGCTTTCCGAGCCATTTACAATTTGTCCAAATCTGACACAGCTAGACAGAAACACTTTTAGTATATGTCATTGATTTTCGAACAATTGGCTATGGCTGCTATGTTGTTTCTTGAAATGACAAATTTTTTTGCAGACATGCTTTCACAACCATAAACATGCTCTGCAAATTTGTTGAAGATATCTTCAAAAAATAATGAGATATAAAGGTTAATGTAAAAATGTGATAAATGCACACATGTACATGTGCACACATGCATGGAAAGTGTTTCATAATATCCTAACCCTGGCCTTTGCTTGGCAGGAGATAAAAATGCAACTGTATTAATATTGGTTTAATAGCACCCCTTTTACAATTGATTAGTGTAAGACTGAAAATTATTTAAGTGTTGCCATGGCACCAGCTGTTGCCAGATACATCTCAAAACCTAATCATCTCTAGATAATCTTTTGGTGAACATATCCTGAAAGTTAGAAAGTTAGTCCATGTGCAGGTGTAGGAACACCAACAAAGTTTAAGATCCAAAATATTATCAGTGGCAACAGTTTTGCCATATACCCCTGAAAACCTAATCCACTAAAGATCCTCTTGGGGTGAATATAATCCGAAGAATTAATGGAAATCCATGCACTGATTTACGTTTTGGAACACCCACAAATTTAAAGACCAAAAAATCTTAAAAGTGTTGCCATGGCAACAGTTGTTGCCTTATACTCCCGAAAACCTAATCAGCTGTAGATCCTCTTGGGGTAAACATAGCCTGAAAGTTTGGTGACAATCTGTGCATTGGTTTAGGCTGTGGAACACCTACAACGGTATGCCTGCCGCTGCCAAGCTGTCCGGACGGCACAGGGGACAACTTTAATTTAAGTGTTTGTGGGCTGGGGTTAAAAACAACCCGTGTACTCTCATAATGCACCTCAACAAATAGTAAGAACTAATAGCAGTATCTTAAGTCATATTAAGTCATAAGTCGAATGTAATTCAAATTACACCATATATTACTTAAAACTCACGCCTAAAATGTTGAGTTCATATTCAATTTTGCCCTTGAAGCAGATTTCTGCTCTGAATATGTCAAAGTCAAAGTTCAGTATGCCAACATGGATTGTAGCCCAAGTGCCATCATGTACATCCACGATTAAGTGACCAGCCAATGGAGCTGTAAATATACACATAAAATCACTTATAGAACTTAGTATCAATGGACTTGATACACAAAGCAGGCTCCACTACTGATGTCCAAGACCAGATATCTAGAAAAGAAAAGCCGAAAATATGCATAAATCTAATATAATTAGAGACATAAACAGGTTTATATCTACAATTAATGAAAAATCTCCAAAAAGTAAATCTATAATTAGATGGCTACCCATGAAAGTTGATATGTGGTCATCTGTGGTATTTTCGTGTAAATGATGTTTCACGTGCATCCCATTTTCTATGGGTTTGAGTATAAAATATATTGTAATATTCTGAAATTTTGCTTGCATTAATATTTTTTTCTTGGATATAGATCTTTTACTAAAAATATCATGGAAAAACGATTTTACAGAGAAGTGCTGCTTGACACATTGTTTTCCATGTTATTAATTGATGCTGTAACTTAAATAAGACAATTGTATTTTTGCTGTTGTCACATGACTCCATGCCATTCGCATAGTATATTAATCTATATAAATTACAGTTTAATGAGCAATTTTTTGAAATATACAATCCAGAGCACCTGCAAATTTACTAATTAGCATGTGTCACGAAAACTCCACAGTAATTATTTTTATCTGCCAAATATTCCCATGACATTTTTGGCTTCAAAACATGTTTTAAATCTAAAAATATTTACTTCTGTTCTGTAGCTTTGAAATATATGCAAACTTGTATTAATTAAATATGTTATACATTTGAAATTAATTTGTAAGAGTACTAATGAAAATCACATAATTTTAATAGCATTAAAACTTCATGGATCACCATAATCTGATGTAATCAGTTTATTGCATGTAAGCAAGTACCATCACGTGCAATGATGGCCAGCCTGCAAAGCTGCAAAAATACACATAAATCTGCTCTAATCAAATATACACAGACATATGCAGAACCCAACATCAAAGTACAAGATACATAAAAATTTCACGTAGTACATCCTCAATAAGGCAATAATTCAGTATAGTTGTACTTTATCACCAGCTTTGGTTAAAGACTAAAGTGCAGTATTTTAGCAGTTCCAGACCACATTTCATCAGGACTGAGCCCTAGAGAGCCCGCCCTTGTTGAAATAAGTATAGCCTAGATCCAATATACAGGTTGTGAGAAACGCACACATGCAGAGAGGCAAACACATGAAGTCACTTACCAAGTTTTCACTAGATGTCAGCCATCAGCGGGAAATTCAGTTAGTATCATTGTGGTAACCTACTGCTAAACTGCTAGTTATATGCCCATACAAGTTAATGCATTGTGCAAGATGGGCCCTGTCTTGTCCACTCCTCTCTTCATGGAGGAATGAAGGAATTATTTATATCTGCCTGCCATTTTGTGGGGCAGCAACCAAGCGAGATACTTATCTAATATTGTGGACTGTAAGGTCACTTTACCCAACATGTCTTCATAGCAACACTCATTGCCAGATATTGCCAAACAGCAAACCAACTCTTATCCATGCAGGGGTTTGGAATGTAATGATCACACAAAAATATAAGTACAAAAAACAGAAAAAAAAGTTTTGCATTGGCAAAACTTTTTGCCAGGTGTGGGCGAAAAACTAATCAGCTACAATCTGTGCAGGGGTATTGAAGGCAAAGAACCCATAAAATACTTTTAAGTCCAAGAAACAAGAAAAGTGTTGCCATTCCAACACTTGTAACCAGGTATTGCCAAATAGCTATTAAGCTCCAGTCCATGAAGTGGTATTGAATGCAAAGAAATCCCAAAAAGATTTTTAAGCCCACGAAACCGGAAAGAGTGTTTCCATGGCAACACTCATTTCTATGTGTTGCCAAAAAATAATCAGCTCCAATCTGTGCAGCAGTATGGAAAGTAAAGTGCCCATAAATAAGTCCAATATGTAAAGTATGGTGTCCTCCAGGGCTCCGTCCGTGGTCCAATCTTTTTTCCCTCTACACTAACCCAATTAGCTCATTTATTCACTCTCACAATAGTACTAACCACTTTTTCTACGCCAATAACATTCAGTTATACATAACACTTTCACCAACAAATTTCTCTTGCTCTATGCAAAAACTAAAAAGCTGCCTAAACGACATCAAAATTTCATGTTCGCAAACAAATCAAAACTCAATCCTGAGAAAACTGAGTTTATTCTGATAAGTTCCAAAAATAATCGTAAACAACTCCTTCCTCACTTTCCAATCAATATTCTTGGTAATCAGGTCTCACGAGCACAAAGTGCTCCAATTTCTCATTCTCAGACCATGTGTCACAGGTCATAAAGTCCACCAGAATTCATTCGAGAGAACTCTATAGAATTCGTCCCCTTCTGGACCTTAATACATCAGTTCTTTTAGCAAATGCTTTGGTGAGCAGCAGATTGGACTACTGCAATTCCCTATTCTTATCACTCACAGATTTTGAGTTAAGAAGATTCCAGTTAGTCCAAAACTCACTCTGTAGGGTTGTCAACCATTCCTCTTAATACTCTCACATTACACCTCAACTGAAAAAACTCTACTGGCTCCCTGTCAAATATAGGATACAATTCAAAATAGGTTTCATTACATACAAAATTCTCAACCAGGGTCAAGCAGTTTACCTAAGAGAATTAATTCATCAATACACCTCTTCCCCCCCACTTTCGACTGCAAGGTTCACAAATCAGTCAAACTTTTTTCCAATTTTTTTCAGTCACTATGCCCCAGTTCTTTGGAACTCTTCCCCCTTCCATATAAGAAATAGCCCCTCTGTTGCATCTTTCAGGAAACACCTTAAAACTCACCCATTTAATTCCAGTTTCCCAACTTAGTTTCCTTCCCTCTTGATCACACCCATAACTCTGGATTACTGACCTTGAATGCCCCTCGACTCTCCTTATGATAATGATTTTTGTTAAGTCAGCGCACTGAGTTCCCCTTTGTGGGGAAGATATTGTGCCTGCAAAGCAGATTATATTATATTCTGTAGTATAAAACCCTAAACAGCATGCTCTATGCGCTTAGCAATTTAGGAATATGAATACTAGGCTGACAATATACACATATATGAATTGGTAGATACATCATTGATAGGATTTTCTGACTAGGTAGGCTTTAAGGTTCTTTTTAAAATCTTTAAATGTGTCTTTTTGCCTTAAGTAAAATGAGAGTCTATTCCATTCATATGGTCCTGCAACTGAAAAAGTTCTTCTGCCACATGTTTTGTTGTTCCATTTTGGTGTTTTCAACAGACTCTGTCCACTGGAACGAGTGAATCTTGTTTCTTTCTTCATAACAAAGTAAGTTTCTAATATATTGAGGTGATTGGCCATAAAGAGCTTTAAAAACATTGACTACCACACTAAAAATGATCCTGTCTTTTGTTGGCAACCAGTGCAGTTCTTTCAAAATAAGGGAAGTGTGTGTTGTTCTGTGACATTGCATTTTGAATTCCTTGAAGCTTTGCAATGAGGTACTGATTTATTCCGTATAGTAATGACTTGCAGGTATCCAACTTTGAAATAACCGTTGCATGAACCAAGGTTTTTGTAGCCTCTTTGGTGAGAAACTTTTCTACATTGGTCCCAAGCGGTGGTAGCAGACTTTACAAACTGAGGCCACATGAGAACTCATAGTATTGGTCTATAATCACTTCCAGATTTGTTGCTGTGTTTGATCTTAAGTGTCCCCACCTAACAGAAAAGAGTTTATTTTGAGGTGTTTTAGTTGATGTCTAGTGCCAAATACTATGAATTAAGTCCTTTCTTCATTTAATTTTAGTTTGTTTTGTTTCATCCATTCACCTATTTGTTTTACTGCATTTTGGACTAAATTTATGACTATTGACTGATCAGTTGGGGTGCCACCAGGTATTGATGTAATCAGCCGGGAGTCATCTGCAAACAAGTGAAACTAGAAATGTGAGTGAGTGCAAAAGATGACCCAGTGGCCTGGTATAGTCTGAATAAAACAAAGGCCCCAGCAATGAGCCTTCAGGTACACAACATTCCAGCAGCTGTCGAGAACTTGTCCTGCCATTTACAATAGCTTTCTGAGTTCTATCATGCAAGTATGACTGAATCCACTCGATTGCTCCTTCTGTGATTTCAAAACAGCTTCTTAAACAGTTTACAAGGATATGGTGATCTACTCTGTCAAAGGCAGCTGATAAGTCCAAATACTAGTTCTTTATCATCCATTTTGGTAAGAATATCATTGAAGACTTTCAAAAGAGTCTAATTGACAGAAGACCTTGTCTGGTATATGTGTGTACATTTTTCTTGTGCTGAAGTACAGAAAAGTTTTGCAACTCATTTCCAGCCTATTTATGTACAAATTACTTTGTGTGGTTTTCATATCCATGGGCGATAAAAAGAGATGTGTTGTTATATCCCACAGATTATCCATACTGGTTCACCACAACACCACAAAAACAACTCCTCAGTCATCTATGAAACTTGTTAACACACAGACACAAATTTCAACTTTTCACAGTTTTAATGAATATTAGTTTATGCATATAACTTCTCTGCAGCAGGGAGCTGCTACTAACAAACACTACACCTACACCACTTGGACTGTTCAAGAAACAGAAAAAAGTGTTGCCATGGCAACACTAGTTGCCAGGTATTATTGAAAAGCTAACAAGCTCCAATTCATGCAATGGTTTGGAATGTAAAGAACCCCCCAAAACATTTTAAACCCAAGACACATAAAAAAGTGTTGGTATGACAAATCATAACAAATATTGCTTGGAGAGAGGCTTTGCAATTCTGGGCATGCTAATGAAATGTAACCACATTAGACAAAAATAGGAATCTTTCTAACCCGATATAATATAACCCAATGATTTCAAAGATAAAACTTCTTGGGCCACAATGGTTTAATAAGGGCATCATTTTGTATCTGATCTAATTGATTCCCAAGGACAATTTACCCTGAACTTATCATAAAATACTCGGGAGACTATAATTTCTTGGAATATCATAGAGTCAAACAATATGAAAATAAATATATTCAATATTTAGATAAATGTAAGGTCCATTCACCCAATAACATTATTCCTGCTCACCAAAGGCACAGGGGTTTGAATGAATTTCATTAAATTTTGCTTTCCCAAAAATCCTTTAATGAAATTTAGCTTAAACATAAATGGGAAACACTTTTGAATTTCAAACTTACAAAAAATGTGGCAAAAAGTTACCTCAAAAAGTTACCTCAATTGCTTTAACACAATAAAAGACAATTATCTGATTTGGCTTCAATTAACAATCTTAAGCCAAATATTGGGAATTGAAGGTTTAATATTTATAATGGGCATATCTCAAAACAATATGTGCAAACTACTAAATGAAAATGAAGAACCTCTAATACACTTTACTTTACGTGATCCCCTTAAATTTTTTTGCTATACTTAGCTAGGTAAGTCAAAAGCAACATAAATAAAGATTTAATCTTTTCAAGTAAAGACATAATTTTGAGTTTCCAAGAAAAACAAATGTGGCTTGTTAACATTTGACAGATAATAATTGCATCCAAAAACGAAAAAAACTCCACAATTAGTTGAAGCTCTTGAGATGCTAAAATGGATTAATTTGGAACAGCAGTATATGTCAAAAATACAGAACCAAAAAATGAACTAAAAATATGGGATTTTATTCCACAACTATTATTGTAACATACTTTTTAATATCTACATTTAATATTATGACTTGAAATATTTTGCAGTGTCCAATAATATCATATGAATTTTATAGTACTTTTGACAAATATACAACAAAATTTTGATTTTTTTCCTTTTTGTCATTCTACTATAACTCACCAATTTTAATATCCATTTGATTTTTGATGATGAGACCAAAGGAAGCGCCCAGATTCTTGCCACCGATGCCTTTCCTGTAATCTTTGGTTGGAGTTGCCAGATTAAATTCAAAACCCTTCCAGATGCGACTGGCAACTTCTTTCAGACCACGTCTCATTCTTTTATGTTCTACACTGGTGATGTTGCTGTACCTAATTTGGCCAGAGTTAAGATTACAAAAAGATTACAATGTCATGAATTATTTTGCTACATCAGTGGAATAGATTAAATTAAATTAGGTATTTCATATTCTTCATGGTGTTTATTCATTTCTGTCGGTTTTACTGTATACTTCATTCCATCAAAATCAACTTATAGTAGTAAAATTATATAGTAAAATTGCTGATCCATGAATTTCCAGAGATGCTACTTTTACCTATAAAATTGCTGAACAATCCCCTAAGATGTTACTTTTCCATATAAAGTTGCCAATACATTTATTGGTCCTTGAATTTCCTGATATGGTACATAAATTTCAAGAGTAATTGCTTTTCACCAGAAAGTTTGCTGACTGATCCCACTGGATGCTACTTCACAAAGCTTAAACTGCTTATCCACGATTTTACTGAGATATTACCTGTAAAGTTGTTGGTCCAAGAATTCCCTGATATCGCCTCCTCCATGTGGATGTTGTTTATAAGCTTGGATAGCATTTCTTCTGACATTGTCTTCTTCATCTGTCAAAGCTACTTGCAGCAGTAACTCAGCAGCCTTTTATCAGAGAGAAATTATTTATGAGACTGTATAATTTTTACAAACTTACAATTTGTGATTTTTATAGTGAATATACAACACAAGTAAAAAGGATAAGCCAACACCAAAACAAAGATATTTCACTTATCCCATAATTGCTAAAAATAAAGCAATTCTATGCTGATGCAAACAATTTTTCAGGACATTTGAAGATATGTGAGTTGTAAAAGGCTTAAGGTTAAAGTTGATGTTTTTTTCTTTCAACAGATTCTTTATCAGTGAAGACCCTTTGTGGAATGAACTACTGAAATTGGTTACATTGGTGGGGTTACTTTTCAACAAAAGATTTGTATGGGCCATTTCGACAGATTCTTAGAAATGGATATACATTGTATATCGAATATACATCGTACATCATATAAATCAATTTACTATGATTTTTGTTAAGCATTTGATTGTGTGGAACTTTTCACATTTTATCTGGCATAGTGGCCAGATATACCGAGTAGTGGCGTGGTTCCGTCAGGGAAGTACCGCTTTTGAAAATCAGATCCGAGTTAAAAATTAAATAACCTCACTTTACGTCTGCCTTGGTGCTATTATTGAAAGAACTAACAAAATAATCTTTTTAATCTACCCCCTTTTGACATAGTTAATTGATCTTTACACATGCAAACTGCCCACTTTATCGTTTGATCCCCTTTTATCGCTCACATTCCCCGTTATCGGGGATCATCAAACTCAAAACTCAAACCACTCTAATCCACTCTAAAGACCTCAAACATGATTTTCCTTTATTTTTACTGGCAATCCAACCAGTTATTGCTTCATATCAGCACCATAGCAACTCAAGCATTAAGTACCCTGATGTCGTCAGTTTCTGCCCCTTCAAACCCCCCACCACCACCTTCTGTCTACATTTTATCATCAAATCTACAATCTCAATTCCACCTGCCTTACCACCTTTCCGTCTTTTCATCCTACTTATGCTTGCTGGTGACATAAACCCAACTCAGGACCACCCAGGTGTCCAAAGGTCGCCTATGCAAACATTAGATCAATACCCAACAAATATCCTGCCATTGCAAAATTTATTTCTGATAATGACACCGATCTCTTCACCATGTCCGAGACCTGGATAAGACCTGACACCACAAGTGCAAATCTGTCCGAAATTACCCCACCAGGCTACAAACTCTATCAACAGCCAGGAGTGGCCCGTCGCGGTGGAGGATTGGGCTTTTTTGTCAAAAACGGATTGAATCCTTCATTGTAGTTCCAAGAATGACCTGCACCACCTTCGAAAATTTCCTCCTCAAGATAACCCTTCACAAAGAATCCTTTTACCTTCTGAATATATATAGACCTCCGTCCTCCAGTACTACATCTTTTTTGACCAGTTTCAGTCACTTTTGGAGGATATTCACCATACCACCGAGAATCTGGTGATCATCGGCGTCTTCAATTTTCACCTCAAAACAGCATGTTCAAATTCAAAAACCTTTCATTCTTTGATTCATTTGATTTAACTCAGAAAGTTAACTTTCCCATTCATGGACATACACTTGACCAGGTATTAACCAAATCTAACAATGACCATATTTCCAATGTCCATACCACTGATGCCTTTTCCGACCACTTTTCAATTAGTTTTACCCTTAATCTCTCAACCCCTACTACCCAAACCAAGGCTACTGTCACCTTTCGTAAATACCATAAAATTGATCAAGACAAATTGAAAACAGATCTTCTTGCTTCTGAACTACTTAATAATCCTTCCAAGGAAGCCGACACTCTTTATAAACAATATCATACTACTTTGTCCACCCTTATTGACAAATATGCACCACCACGCACCAAAAATACCAAGGCGAAGTACATCCCAGGATGGGTTAGTAAAACGGTAATTGGGGCAAAGGAGACCAAGCATTTGTTTGAACGTATTTGGCGCTGAAACAAATCTACCTTCAATAGATCCCAATACATGCAGAAAGTCCACCAGTACAATAAAATCTGCATGCAGGCCAAATCCGAATTTCTCAAAGAAAAAATTTGGGACAATCACAACCCACAAAAACTATGGCGAGTCCTGGGTGATGTGTTACAAAGAATCCCAGCAAAGATTCTCCCATCTATAAACCCCCCAAAGCTTTTGGCTGACAGATTTGTCGAGTTCTTTACAGAAAAAATAGAAAAAATACACTCAATTTTCTCTACCTCACATCACCCCAGACTCTCCTCCACCCACATTCGCCTCTTTCTCTGCTGTAACTGAAGAGCAGGTCACCAAAATTATTCAAGACTCACCCACTAAATCATGTTCCCGTGACCCTTGGCCCACTTTTCTTGTTCTTGAATTCCTGGATATTCTTATTACCCCCATCACCTCAACAATCAACGCCTCTCTAGCACAAGGTACGTGTCCTAATTTCTTTAAGCAGGCCCATGTAACCCCAATTCTCAAAAAATCATCCTTACACAAGGAAGTTTTCAAAAATTACAGGCCTGTTTCCAATCTAAACTTTATTTCAAAGATACTTGAAAGGGTAGTAGCAGCCCAGCTACAAAACTCACCTTAGTGAAGCCGGCCTGATGACTGCCTTCCAGTCGGCTTATAGAAAACACCATTCTACTGAAAGTGCCCTCCTTAACATTCATAATGACATTCTTCTCAATATGGCCAAAGGGTCTGTTACAGCCCTCACCCTTCTAGATCTCTCTGCCGCTTTTGATACCATTGATCACACTATACTCCTGGACAGACTTAATGGTTACTATGGAATCAGTGAACTGGCACTTGGCTAATTCAAATCATACCTGTCGGGAAGGACACACTCGGTCAAGGTAGGCAGCACACTCTCATATCCTGTTGCCCTTCAGCATGGGGTCCCCCAGGGCTCTGTCCTTGGTCCAATTCTTTTTTCCTTTTACACCAACCCAATCAGCTCCATCCTTCAATCTCACAGTAGCATCAATTACCATGTCTATGCCGATGACACTCAGCTATACATTTCACTTTCTCCAGCAAATTTTTCTCACTCTGCACAAAAACTAAAAAATTGCCTAAACGACATCCAAAACTTCATGTTCACAAATAAACTAAAACTCAACCCTGATAAAACCGAGTTCATTTTGATAGGTTCGAAAAACAACCGTAAACAACTCCTTCCTCACTTTCCAATCAATATTCTTGGTAATCAGGTCTCACCAGCACAAAGTGTCAAGAACCTCGGAGTGGTGTTTGACTCCAATTTCATTTTCTCCGACCATGTGTCACAGGTCATGAAGTCCACTAGAGCTCATGCAAGAGACCTCTACAGAATACGCCCCCTTCTAGACCTTAAAACATCAGTTCTTTTAGCCAATGCCTTGATCAGCAGCAGATTGGACTACTGCAATTCCCTGCTTCTATCACTCACAGACTTTGAGCTAAGAAGATTGCAACTAGTGCAAAACTCACTCTGCAGGGTTGTCACCCGTTCCTCAAAATTTTCTCACATCACCCCTCAACTGAAAAAACTCCATTGGCTTCCAGTTAGGTATAGGGTACAATTCAAAATAGGTCTCATTACATTACAAAATCCTCAACCAAGGTCAGCCTGTTTACCTAAGAGAACTAATCCACCCCTACACTTTCTTTAGAAATACTAGACGAAGTACCCCTAAAGTCAAGTTCCTTCATACCCCCACTTTTGACCGTAGAGTTCATAAATCAATTAAACACTTCTCAAATTCTTTTAGTCACTATGCCCCAGTTCTTTGGAACTCTCTCTCCTTCCAAATAAGAAACAGTCCCTCTGTCACATCTTTCAGGAAACACCTCAAAACCCACCTTTTCAACTCTAGCTTCCCAACTTAGTCTCCTTTCCTCTCGCTCCCACCCACAAACCTGGTACACTGACCTTGAACGCCCCTCGACTCTCCTTATAAGAAATGATTTTTGTTTTAACTAGCGCACTGAGTTCCCCGTAGTGGGAAAGATATTGTGCCTGCAAAGCATTTGATTAGATTAGATTAGATTAGATCTTGATCATTTTACAAATATGGGAGGAGCCAAACACTACAGTCAATGCTTGACTTCACATGAGGATCCCATTGAAAGGAAATGCTTGATCAACCAGCTGCAAGAGGACTTGTCGGCCGCAACAGGAGGGGATTCACTGGATCAGGCGAGAAACTCTATCTTATCAGAACAGTGTATTAATGAGGAACAGGCTGTAAATCATTTGCAGAATCCCAAATCCTCGGACTCATCTCACACCAGTGCAGGTACTGTGTCAGATAATACCCATTCTAAAGCAACTCTACTGGCTGCCCATTAAGTATAGATGTATGTTCAAAACCGCAACACTAGTTTATAAATTTTACATAGTGGTTCTCCTTCCTATTTTCAACCCTTCGTGTCACTCAGCAGCTGTTCCCACAGTACCAGGTGTAGTCACCCGGATCATCAATACCTTACTGTTCCTCCTTTCCACTCATCAGTCTTCAAGTCAGTCAAACATTTTGATCACAGCTTTGCCTTTGATGCTCCTAAGGTGTGGAATGAACTCTCTCATGATTTGCGCAGTGCAGCATCATTTGCCTCCTTGAGAAAGAAGCTAAAAACTTGTTTGCAAAAAGCATATCCTCCATAAAAACCTGTTTGCAAAAGCATATCCTCCATAGTCTCTCCCGTCACCCTGTGTCTCCTTGGTATGACCTGGCTATGTCATTGGATTAATGTTAACTGCTTTGCTTTATGTTCAGTTGCACCTTAGAGTCCATCAGTGATGAAGATTAAGCGTTATAAAAGTCCACATTAGATTAGATAGTCAAGGCATTATTCTCGCTGAGTTACAGAAAATCAGTCAAAGATTCTGGAAGTTGGAGGAACAAGCAGCCATGGATCGACAGGTACTTTTAGGTATAGTTTCACAGTCAAACAAATAAAGTGTCAAGTAGTATCCTGGTTTCAACAGTTCATAGTCAGTCAAAGAAGTCTATAATGTCAAATCCCCTAAGCCTAGTAAGGAAGGAAATTTTATTTTTGTATGACCTTAAGAGAGTATATGGCCACTTAGCAATCGCAACGGTCTGAAGTGAAATATTGTTTGAAAGGTTAAAGGTCAGATTACCGCAGGCTTTTAAAGCCATGAATTTGAGTAGAGATGGTTGATTTATGATTTTGTCGGATGATTTGAAGTTGGTTGTTACTGTGTGGATGAGGTGACAGGTTAGTGTTGTGTTATGCGATTATGCATCTGTGTGGTTTTGTATGTCACTTTGGTGCTTATATGGTCTTGTAATTTATGATTCATGAACTTATGGTAGATTTGGTGCAATCTTCATTTCAATATTATTTTTGGTGATTTAAAGTGACTTGGATAATTATGTAACAATAATCTAACTGATTGGTTTGTAGTTGCTTGAAGCTGTTATAATAATGTGTTAACTGATACTTAGTCATGCTCATTTTAGTCTGTAACTGGCGATTGATATGTATTTGCTCACTATTATTTTGTAATAGTTGGAGTGGAAATGGTTTATTTATAAATGGTTTATTTGGTAGCATGTAGTGATTTATAATTAATTATCTAATTTAAATCTTTATTCGGACCATTTATTGGTTAATTTATTGAGATTATTTATTTTGCCATTGAACAGATTTACTGTATTTGTTATAAAGTATATGTTATTTGACAGGTGTTTTTCCCTGGTTTCGAGTGTGGACTGTTCCACCATGTTCCCGCCATTTTACTGCCAGTGAGTAAATAAACATAGTTAAGAATTCCTGCTGTTTTCCTTCTCCACCTCCGCTCATCACCTTTAGTTAAGATTGGCCACAGCGACATATGGCAGGGGCTATGAGTAAATTTTCTACTTCAAATATTAACACTGTCAGTTTCATGCAACTTGTGTCTAATCAGTTCGTACTACTTCAAAACAGTGCTATATAACAGTGTTCAATGAGTGGGCATCATAGTGTTCTTCACATGGTGTCACATAGCAACACCCAGCTGACACAGCAGGGCACCCTAGGACCTGGCATGTGTCATAATTCACATTCTCTTGTTTCTCAGATTCACCAGGGTCAGATATCAGCTCAGATGTCAGGACATGGAGTCAACCAACTCAGCCTGCCAGAACAAGGAGTCACTTTACCTGTTCATACACATGCTGTAAGTACCCCTAGTGTATCTTTTCCAGCATCTCTAGTCAACAGTCCCATTGTGAAAGGCACACTCAGGCAGAACAGTGGTGGATCAGATGGACAAGGTCAAATCAACAGTGAGGGGTCAACACAAGAGATGTCGGAGACACACAAAGGTTAATGCAAGGTATCAAGAACTCAAGGACAGTAGCCAAATTGAATAAGGTAGTTTGAAGTGGTTGTTCCACCAATTATATGAAAAATTTAAAAGTGAAAAAGTCAAATGGCCCCATGATTGTGTTTTTCACATTCAGGCGCAACAGGATGCCTGTGACTATTCCTGGGATGCAGCAAAAAGGGCACATTCTGTCTTATTGTACAGGTTGGTGGATGGAGTTTTGAATTGGTCAAATGTGAAGGAAACTGAAAAATAAAGAAGAGATATGCACAGACTACCTCGGCCCAAAGTGTGTCTGAAAAAAGCAAGGCTTTTTAGGTGCTCCTATGTATAAAGAGGGATGTACCATACCTAATGAACATGAATGGAAAAAAACATGTAACTCAAACACATGTGTCAGTATTGTTTTACTCAAAACAGCAGAATGGAAAGTAGCCCAAAGAAAGATTCTTGGAGCCTCAACAAAGACCTTTCAAAACACGAATGAGCTGTCAAACACAGTATAGTTCATTCTCAAACTTTTTACAACAAAAATGTTACAAGTACAGATGATAAAAAGTTATCTGTAAAATTTTGGACTCTCATTGGGATTCGAACCGAGACCCTCAGGCTTCAACTAGATGTCTTAACAGCAATTTTGTCTGGGTTACCAGTCATGTATTTAGAAATAAAACCCAGACGAGCGACCCTTCCATTGTCTCAACTCTCCATTATTTTTGCATAATTGAGAGTTAACACTACATTATTTTCTAACAGTGAATTGTGGTTCAGTTCAATGACCAGTCTGCCAAGAATTAAAAGTGTACTTAGTATTTGCCAGTCAGCCTCAGCACAATGCATTCAATATTGAAATGTTTCCACAACTTCTTTCATATTAATTAGTCCAGTGGGTACATTTACAAAGTCTATTCAATTCTGAATGACATTCAGCGTTCATAGACAAATACCTAAAAAAAAATACTACCTTGAAAAAATACCTCCTGACAAATACAAAACAAGCAATTTAATGTGTAAAGTTGGATACTTTTTAAATCTTTGCATTTCTTTACAATCTGACTTTACAATAATCTTCTGTGATCTTAATCAAAGGAGCAGTTAACCTTCAAACAAACTCACTGAGAAAATGTAACCCAGCATACTATATTAAAAGGAGTGTTTTAGTGGCTCAAAATTTACTCAAGTAAAATGAGAAAATGTGCAAAAATGCAGTACTGAAATGCATTACTGCTGAGTTTAAATTTGATTTAAATTTTTAATGATTTTAAGTTCAAAACAAAGATTTTAATTTATCTTATTACAGTTTGTTATATACTTTTAAAATGATACACTGTTTATGGTTGAAATGAATTTTGTTTTTAATATTGTGGATTAATTTTTACAGAAGGTATTACTGAAATACAAAATGTGGAGTGCTCAGTAGGCATTCTTTCTATGAGGCTTTTCATGGAGAAATTAAGAGACAAAGAAGTACACAAAATCAAAATCTTGAGAAACTCAAAACCTTCACAAAATAAAACAAGTAGTTCTCCAGTTTCTAGTACTTTCAATGCCTGAAACATAAAGATAATAGCTTACTGTCTTAAAATTAGCACAGACTAATAGAGTAACATGAAACACTCACCACAACAAATTATCCACAGCATTGTCCATAAGCAATGTAATTTTTTTCTGGAAAGTGCTTTCGGTAAGTCACAGATCCACAGACTACCAATTACCCTATTTTATAAAGTTGGATTTCCACTGGATTTTCCCCATGATCAAGAAAATTAATTACAATCTACTGAAAGTAATCATAATTCAGCAATTAACTTTCCCTCTCATGCTGATATATTTGTTAAAACTGAGACAAAATATTCGGCCATGTATGGCCCCTACAAAGACCCTCCTTTTGGGACTAACAAACATGTTTCACCATTTATGTCAAGGAAGAAGCCTAATAGTAAAATAGGCGTATAATTATTGACTTAAGCTGGCCCCTGGGGGCTTCATTTAACAGTTTTACTGCAGCAAATCTGTATCTTAGTACCATCTATCAGTTACAGTATCCTACCATTGATAACATCACTGATAACATTAGTAGCCTGGAACAAGATTCACATGTGTTTAAGATTGATTTATCAAGGACATTTCGCCAATTGCGAAATGACCCCAGGGATTTTAACTTATTGACCCTAAGATGAGGACAGAACTATAACTGTGATGTATTCTGCCCATTTGGCCACAGAGAGGGCAGTATAGCCTGTTCACGTTTGACTAATGGTTTCAGATAAGGGAATATGATAAGGGAACAATGTTACGCAATCTTTAACTAATAAATGATCTGGTAGGAATTGCCCCACATAGTACAGTTACCAATGCTTATAATTTTCTCTTGAAACTCTTGCTAGACCTAGGGTTTCCTATAAGTAACTCGAAACTGGAACCTCTCAACAGTAAATACAAATGCCTTGGTATCATAGTTGACACAAAAATGCAACACCTCTGTACCTAAGGGCAAACTTAAAGCAATAATGAACAATTATAAAGCCGCCTTACACAAGGCCACCATAAGTAAGCAACAACTTTAATCAGTCATTGGATTTTTAATGTTTGTAGCTTAATGTGTCAGACCCAGCAGATATTATGTAAATAGACTATTAGAGGTCCTCAGTGGCGTAGTGGTCAGCAAGTTTAGCAATCTAATCATAGGCTGTCACATCTGTGGTTCGCGTCCCACAAGTGGCAATGCTGCAGACCTGTCCCAATATGACCCTCTCTGTTGAATGGGCGGTAAAACCCCAACTTTGACCTTTGATAGACTATTAGATTCCTTGAGAAGGGCTAGGGGAAATTATTCGCCTTATTAAATCTATGAAGAGGGATATGCAGTGGTTTATAACCTTTTCTCCCAAATTTTAAGGGGCTATCAATGCAAGTACGTAGAATTTGTTTACGTAACGCTCACCAGACCTCGCAGAAAAAACAGTTGTCGTTGTTAGGCAGGGACTAGTTTTGTATTGTTTACGACAAAGAAATGTACGTCATAAAGTTTCAGTGAGAACTATGGGTGGATTAGATTTGTGTCGTTTTTCTTCTTTTTTGGAAACAGCTCTAATGGTTGTATACTTATGTTTGTTCTTTAATTCAAATACTGATAGTAATTTTATGGTAATCCTGTTGCTGCTATTAAAGGGGAAGATTTGAACTCAGATTTCCATTCAATAACATTAAGTTTTATTTCATTCAAAACATTTTTATTTTTGGTATAACAGATCCTCCATTTTTGGAAACAAATTGTCCAAATCTAATCCAGCCAATGTGAACCAACCAAGGTTTTTTTCCCTGATAGTCTCTGCCTCTCTCTGTGTGTGTGTGTAAATTCAGTGGGAGAAAAGACAAGGATAGTATTGATTTTGTTGTTGCGGTTGTTGTTCACTGAGTGTATGATATGATACATTGGCTGTGGCTTTCCTCCAACGGAAAGAGCATTTCATGATTTTAACCTCACATATTCACATATATTGTATATGCATTGTTACATATGTGTTACTTGATAATGTGCTTACTTCATTTTTTTTCTGAGGGGAAAGGACCTTAAATTTTATTAATCACTTGTCAAACAGGCATAAAACCAACAGTTTTTAACATGTTTCCAACAGATTACAGTCTTTCAATGGCCAATAAAACTTTTGTTCACAATTCAGCCAACTCTTACAGTAGAATCTACGTAGTAAAACAAATTCAATCCCCACAAAATACAGTTCTCAAAGTCATAAAATAAATATGAATCAATTCAGCCAATAGTGTGTTATATATCAATTGTTTAGTTTGACTCAAAGTATGTTTGCAGTTTATTTATCTGTTTAGGCATGATAATTACAAAGTGATGAAAACTGCTGTTTTGTATTACTACGCTATAGCAACAGGGAAAAACTTTTCTAAAGTGAGTGGAAAAAAGGAAAGACATGCCTCACTTTCGTGACAGAAAATCAATGATAAAATGTTGTGAATGAGGCCATAATGAAATGTACACTGCTCAGAAAAACAAGCACATTAATTTGTATGATTTATTTTTTTGAAAAGAATTTTCTCTGATTTTTAAACATAAGGAATATGAGAAAGCTTATAAAAATGGAGAATGTGCAAAGTAATGTAATTTTATTTTTCAGTTTTACAAATAAATACCGAGCTTAAATAAAAATCTAAATCATTCAAAATTTTGAGTGGTGTGCGGAAAACCGAAGTTTGTTATTCTTTGATATGCTTTTTTGGTCACGAGCAGAAGTCATGTCTTATATTTAAGGTGATCAAAATTAGACCACTGTTAGTTTGTATTTGTCATGAATATTTATTGTTTATATAAATTGTAGTTTGAATAAAAATGGCTAAAACCATTTATTTCAATATTTTATTTCATTTATAAAACATTTAAGGTAAAAATAAATGTGTATTTATGGATATTATATCACTTTAAGACTCCAAAGATCACTACACAGAAATGGTTATTCAAGTGTTTGTTAATCACTTTGGTTGGCCTTGAAAACGATGCGTTACGTTGATAGCCCCTTAAGGGTACTGCCACATATAAACATTTCTTCATTGAACAAGCCCAAACTTTGGAAATAGATGCCATTTTACAAGGGACCGGGGAGTATAGGAAAATCAAGTCTACTCAACCCATCTCCCTTCATGGTTAAAAATAATAAAAAAAATATGAGTATAACTCACTTTGAAATAATCAACATAATTGCACTTAAGTTGTGGGGTCACAAATGAGCTAATCAAAAAGTCTTACTGTAAGCAGATAATACTGCAGTAGTCAGCATTTACAATCATGGCTATACAAGGGACAATGTACTAGCAGTTATAGCATGCAATATATGACTACGAACTTCAGAGAAAGACATACAGTTACAAGTAATGCATGTACCACGAAGAGAAAATGTAACAGCAGACCTCCTGTCTAGGTGGGGGTACCCCAGGTCACATAAAAAGTTACATGAACTGGTTGAGAATCCAGGATAATACAAGAAGCAAAATTTTGGTGGAACACGTAAATCTAAGTAAATGAACACTGAACCTCCACAACCTTTGGCTTCCTAGGGGGAGAGTAATGAGTATATGGCTGACATTTATAGAATTTTTGGTTTACAATGGCCTTACATTTTCATCCATTAAATACTACATTTAGGATATTTAGGTCCCCTTCAAGTGGTTTGACACCAAAATCCAATTTTCGATCACCCAAAAGTCAAGTCCATGTTAAGAGCAGTGGAAGTTTAAGTTCACTCCTCAGTTCAAAGGGTATTTTTGATATAGATGTATTATAGTCCGGGCTGTTAGTGACTTGATCTCGCAGAATTGTCTACAAGAATGAAATACAGGCATGAAATTTGACACAGATGTAGATAAGGATATAGTGATTTCATTTTGTGAGGGTACTAATGCCAATGGTCATTTGTGAAGGCGTACTAGTCAGTATGGCAAGTGGTCACTATTGGACATGGAATAGAGAAAGGATTGCGCAAATTGTCCTACAGGCATGAAATTTGGCAAAGATGTAGATTAGGATAAATTTCTTCCAGGTTTTGAGAGCTGGAATGGTCAGTCCATAGTGAACACTGGGCCATACTGAACATGGTGATACAGAGAAGGGATTGTGCAAATTAGTCTACAGGCATAAAAGTTGGCACCATAACACACAGCAGGACCAAGATTCGTGATTCTACCCAAATGAATTGAGATGAAGTGAAAGGTCAAATTCTCAGAAATCTCAGAAAACCAATTTTCTACAATCTCAAACGTCCTCAACCAACCAAAATAAAGAAAACAGAAGTCCAAAATAAAAAGTGAAGAATAACAAGGAACTAGGATGGTCATTGATGTTTGCTCCCATCAACATAGAGCACTAGTGTGGATCTGGTCAGTATTTAACTTACAGAAAGTTAAATAACAATACAAGTTTTGCAGTTGGCTATACTCATTTTATGTTACTATAGTAATTAATAAAGCACCTTTACATATTATAGCTATAAAGTTGCTTATATGATTGTCATTGTAATAAATAAATATGGATTGGTTGGTGTAAATGTTATACATAATATTTTAGCTTATGTTTGATGGTGTAACATCTACTTTAGCTTATGTTTGATGGTGAAGCTATAACAACCAAATTATTTAAAAAAAATAAGCAACCACAATACAGCAGGAAATCACAGACTTAAGTAAGTAAGGTAGGTGCAAGAAAACCGGCTACCACACTAGACATGTCAAGAAGATGGATTGCATAGCTTGTTACGTGATATGGTTGTGAGATCACAATCAATCACAAGCCACTATAAATGTAATAGAGCAGGCACCACTGCACAATTTAACGAAAATGTGAAGGGGATGCATAAATAATGATGTTTTTTATAAAGTAGACTATATAGATATCTTATAATCCCATATCAAGACTTCAACATTTCATATGTTAAACTAAAAGGTCTAGGATTAAGATTAATTTAGATCTATAATGGTAAAATGTTCTGACTAACTGGTCACTAAGCTGGATTGAGTAAAGTAAGAATATTAAACCAGAAATACGTTGCACATGTTACTTTGTATGATTTTTACTGTTAAACTTTTCATCATCTGCAGCACTGACCACTGGCCATATTTGACTGACCGATATGCCATCACCAATGATCGTTGGCTCTGGGGTCCTCATAAAATAGAAATACAATATTCTGTGATACATTTCTGTCAATTTCCATGCATGTTCTTAAATTTGCATAATTCTTTTTCTATTAAACTTATTACATGTACCAAAGTGACCTGTGGCCATATTTGACTGACCAGCCACTGCCATTACCAATGACCATCAGCTTAGGTGTCCCAAAGAAATGGAATCACAGTACCCTAAATACATCTGTGCAAAATTTTATGTTTGTAGACCAATCCCCTGTCTCTTAAGTTTATTCCATATTCAATACTGACCAATTGTCATATTTAACTGACCGATATGCCTTAAAAATGACCTTGGGGTTTGGTGCCCTCAAAAAAATGGATTCACTATGTCCTAATGTACATATGTGACAAATTTGATGCCTGTAGAACAATTTGCGCAATCCCCTGTCTCTTAAGTTTATTCCATAATCAATACTGACCAGTTGCCATATTGAACTGACCAGTATGCCATTACAAATGACCAATGGGTTTGGCACCCTCACAAAATGGATTCACTATGACCTAATATACATCTGTGCCAAATTTCATGCCTGTAGAACAATTTGCATAATCCCCTGTCTCTTTAGTTTATTCCATGATCATTACTGACCAGTTGACATATTGAACTGACCAGTATGCCCTTACAAATGATCATGGGCTTTGCCACCCTCACAAAATGGATTCACTATGACCTATTATACATCTGTGCAATATGTCATGCCTGTATAACAATTTGCACAATCCCCTGTCTACTATGTTTATTCCATGATCATTACTGACCAGTTGACTATTGAACTGACCTGTATGCCATTACAAATGACCATTGGTTTTGGCGCTCTCACAAAATGGATTCACTATGATCTAATATACATCTGTGCCAAACTTCATGCTGTAGAACAATTTGCACAATCCCCTGTTTCTTAAGTTTATTCCATTATCATTACTGACCAGTTGCCATTTTGAACTGACAGGTATGCCCTTACAAATGACCAATTGGTTTGCCACCCTCACAAAATGGATTCACTATGACCTATTATACATCTGTGCAATATGTCATGCCTGTATAACAATTTGCACAATCCCCTGTCTACTATGTTTATTCCATGATCATTACTGACCAGTTGACTATTGAACTGACCTGTATGCCATTACAAATGACCATTGGTTTTGGCGCTCTCACAAAATGGATTCACTATGATCTAATATACATCTGTGCCAAACTTCATGCTGTAGAACAATTTGCACAATCCCCTGTTTCTTAAGTTTATTCCATTATCATTACTGACCAGTTGCCATTTTGAACTGACCAGTATGCCCTTACAAATGACCAATGGCTTCGGCGCCCTCAAAAAATGGAATCACTACATTCTATCTATATCTATATTGCCACAACTAAGAGGTTCTCCTTAGTATCCAATGGAGGCTTTCAAGGTCATGCTTCTTGATTTCCTAGCTCAAGGCAATACACCTTTGTTCTTAGGCCCGTCAGGCCTCATAACACAATCACAGATTATATCACATTTACATATTTAATTACTTTTCTGCAGTTAAATTCAAAACACTGCACTCTTCTGTCAATGGGCAACACCCAGGGCATTATTTTTCACACCTTGTACAGGCCACCTAATCCAAAGCGGATTTTAGTAGGAAATTTAGCATTTTTGTTGAGTGTGCTGCTTTAACATGTTGCAAAAATATTATCCTGGGCGACTTAAATCTGGACCTGGACAAACAGGATGTTTGGCACAGAAATTCAATGACTCTGTCAATGTAACTTTATCCGGATCATTGACTCTCCAACACACATTCACGGCCGTATCGTTTCATGTGTCAGGGATACCATTTTCGAGGCGGTTTGCCCAAAAGTCACAGACTGGCTGTCCGACCATCTAGGCATCACTTTCTCTGTTGATATACCCATCAAGGCACCCTGCAAATTCAGGCAGGTTAGTACACAGAATATTCACAGGATAAATGTTAATGATTTCAGAGAGGAAATCCTGAATTCTGACTTGATCAAACATCCTCAAACATCCTCACGATAGCAAGTTTACTTAGTCACCAGTATTTTAACACATTGCACAACATTCTTGGCATGCACACTCCAGTTAATAAGAAAAAAGTTCTATTGCACGCTGACAAAGACTTCATGAATTCAGACATCCTGTCAGCAAAGTGTCTGATGTGAAAGTACGAGCGTGTATGGCGCAGGGACAATTCCACAATTAACTGCAGTAGATATCATGCGGCTGTTAACCGCTACAATTTTCTACTTGAAGGGTCTAGACAAAGGCACTTTTCTACAGTTATTGCTGAAAACAATAGTAATCCCAAAGCTCCGTGTAACACCTTCAAAAACTCTACATAAATCCCCTACCATTATTTTACCTGATCATGTCAGTTTGAAAGATCTAGCCTATTTTTGGGCATTTTTTCAGTGACAAAATCATGAAAATGCTCTATCTTTCTTTGAGCCCGTATGTGAGGATGACATTCTCAAAATTCTAAAATCCTCTCCTTCAAATCATGTGATGTAGACTCAATACCAACCTCACTTGTCAAAGAGTGTGCAGACATCCTAATCAGCCCAATTACTAATATCATAAATAGCTTCTTGAATGCCTTCTCACTTCATTATGGGGTCCCTCAAGGTTCTGTCCTGGGTCTGCTGCTTTTCACTCTTTACACTACCCCCTCAGCCATATAATTTCCAGTTTCAATGTTACCTATCATCTTTATGCCACTGACGCCCAAATATACTTGGCACTCAGTTCCAGGAACTTTGATTCCAGTATTGCTGAGCTCAGTGAGTGTCTTGCCTGCGTTCAAAAATGGATGGATGGTGTCAGACTGAAACTTAATCCAGAGAAGACAGAATTCACTGTCCTTGGCCACAGACAGGCCAGAGAGTCCCTTATGCAAAACTTTTTCACCCAGTTTCTTGGAAATTCAATCTCCCCTACTAATGAAGTTAAGAACTTACTTTGGTTTCTGGAAACACCTTTGCTTGTCATATAACCAAGGTTTGTTGTGCCTGCTACTACCATCTCAAGATTTCAGACACATTTCTAAATCCCTGCAGCCCTGCTGGCGAATTCATTAATCAAATTGACTACTGCAATACCCAACTTTATGGTGTGAATATAAATACAATGTGGCTAAACTCCAAAGGATTCAAAATGCCCTTTGTAGAATTGTTTTCAGACAAAACAAGCTATGTTACTTCCTATCTGCAAAAACTACATTGGCTCCCCATTTCATACCATATCCTGTTCATATGTAATCTTATTACATTTAAGGCTACCAAATTCTCCCAACCCACATACTTATCATCCTTTATCAAAACCAGTAGCCTTACTCATGGAATTCGGCTTTCTCTTTCTTCAGTTCATCCCAAAAAGGCAATTGGTAATCGACTCCCACAATTGGTACGATAACAGAACACAATAATAGGGTTTTGAAGCCAGTTACTTGACCTACTTGTTTAGACTTGCATCCCCTCCACCATAGTATATCTCCCCTTGCGGGTGCTAAATTTAAATCTTGACCCAGCATGTCCCTCGACTTTCCCTTTTTTGCCTCAAGCACATTAGAGGATATTGCATCAATTTTGCGGTATATAGATGTTTCTATTCTATTCACACATTTCATAGATCTGGGGAAACTCTGGCTTTCAACAATAGTGTAGACCTCCAACACATCAAGAAACATGGCACTTGGACTAGTGATGTAGTCAATGTATACATTGTAGCTGATCCACTTTTTCAGTGGCTATTTATTTTTAAAGACTACTCACATCACTAATCTACATTACTAGTTTGTTTATTACTAGTGGTTTACTTGTCATTTGAATAGAATAGAATACAATAGAAACATTTATATAGCGCAAAATTGATGCAACATCCTCTAATGCGCTTGAAATCAAAAAGGGAAAGTCGAGGGACGTTCGAGGTCATGATCCAAGGTTAGCGCCCGCCAGGGAGATGTACTATGGTGGAGGATATGCTAATCTAAACAAGTAGGTCTTTAGCTGGCTACGGAAACCTGTTATTGTTTGTTGTGATCGTACTGATTGTGGGAGTCTGTTCCATTCTATGGGGGAAGCCACTGCAAAACCTCTCCTACCGATGGCCTTTTTGTGAGAGGCTGAGGAAAGAGAAAGACGATTTCCATGTGTTAGACAACTGGTTTTGATCAAGGATGATAGGTATATGGGTTGAGAGAAATTTATAGCCTTGAAATTAATTAGATTGTACTTAAACAAGATACGGTAAGTGATAGGAAGCCAGTGTAGTTTTTGAAGGAAAGGAGTGACATGGCTAGTTCTATCAAGTCTAAAAACAATTCTACAAAGGGCATTTTGTATCTTTTGGAGTTTAGCAACATTGTACTTACTGATGCCATAGAGTAGGGAATTGCAGTAGTCAAGTCGACTACTGATCATTGAGTTTGCAAGCAAGGCTGCAGTTTCCACACTGAGGAATTTACGGATACGTCTTAGGTCCTTAAGGTGGTAGTAGCAGGCTCGACACATATTAGTTATGTGGTTGGAAAAGGTGTTTCCAGAGTCAAAAATTACACCCAGGTTCTTGACTGTATCGGTAGGGGAAATAGAATTTCCGAGAAGTTGAGTAGGGAATTTATTTATGAGGGACTCTCTGGCTTGTCTATCACCTATTATAATAAATTCAGTTTTCTCGGGATTGAGTTTCAATTTCACGCCAGCCATCCAGTTTTGGATACATGTGAGACACTCTGTAAGCTCAGCGAAACTGGAATCAAAATTCCTATTGTCCAATGCTAGATATATTTGGGTGTCATCAGCATATAGATGGTGGGTGACATTGAAATTGGAAATGATATTACTGAGAGGGGTTGTGTAAAGGGTAAAAAGGAGGGGGCCCAGGACAGAACCCTGAGGCACACCATACGGAAGTGAGAACACATCTGAAAAGCTATTTCCTAATTTAACCTTCTGTTTCCGGTTTGAGAGATAGGATCTGATCCACCTCAACACAGTGCCATCAACCCCAAACCAATCTCTTAGGGAATTAAAAAGAATGTCATGGTCAATAGTGTCGAATGCCGCTGAGAGGTCCAGCAATGTGAGTGCAACAGCCTTACCAGAGTCCCACAAAGCAGCAATGTCATTCTGGATTTTCAACAGCGCTGATTCTGCGGAATGGAGTCTCCTGTAAGCGGATTGGTTGACATTGGAGAGCCCCTCGCTATCAATATAATTATTTAACTGTTTGGCAGCTACTTTTTCGATCAGTTTGGATAAAAAACTAAGGTTGGATACCGGTCTATAGGAGATTTCTGTCTAAGTTTGGTTTCTTGAGAAGAGGGGTGACATATGCTGTTTTAAAACAGTTTGGGAAACTCCCTTCTTTGAGTGAATAGTTTATAATATTGGTGATTGGAGTGACCAAAATGTCCGCACACTCTTTGACTAGTGCGGTAGGTATTGGGTCCAGGTCGCAAGATTTGGTGTTGGATGACCTTAGGATTTTGAGGATGTCATCCTCAGATACAGGCTCAAAAGAGGTCAGGGCACTGCTATTACTCTTCGGTATTGTGAGGGAAACAGGCACTGATGACTCTAAAGCAACTCTGATTTTCACAATTTTGTCACTGAAAAAATGACCGAAAGTGTTAGCTAAATCAGTAGGACTAATATGATCGGGTAGGATGGTAGTTGAGGTTTTGTGCAAGATTTTCTTGAAAGTGTTCCACAGAGCCTTGGGGTTGCCATTATTTTCAGCAATGACAGTGGAATAGTGCCTGCGTCTTGATTGTTCCAGTAGGAAATTGTAGCGATTGACAGCAGCTCGATATCTTCTCTGGTTGATTGCAGAGTTGTTACTGCGCCATACTCGCTCACACTTGCGCTTCAGACGCTTTGCTGAGAGGATGTCTGAATTCACAAAGCCTTTGTCGGGGTGCACTGGAGCCATTTTCCTCTTTATTGGGGCATGCTTGTCTAGAATGCTGCGCAAGGTGTTGAAATATTGGTGACTGAGCAAACTGGCTGTTCTGTGAGGATGCTTGATTAGATCAGAATTCAGGATGTCCTCTTTAAAATCCATGATGTTTATCTTGTGAATTTTTCGGGTATTAACTTGTCTAAATTTGCAGGGAACCTCAATAGGTATATTGACTGAAAAAGTGATGGCAAGATGGTCAGATAGCCCAGCTATAACCTTAGTGCAGAGTGGCTTTGAAAAGGTGTCCCTCACACATATGACATCTAATATATGGCCATGAATGTGTGTTGGGGAATCAATAATTTGGGTGAAATTATATTGGCAGAGGGAATCATTGAATTTCTGCGACCAACCATCCTGTTTATCCAGGTGTAGATTTAAATCACCTAATATTACATTTTCACAACATGATAAGGCAGCACCTTCGACAAAGGAACTGAAATCCTCAATGAAATTGGCTTTGGAAACATTGGGGGGCCTATACACAGTATGGAAAACAATATCCTGAGCATTGCCTGTGGATAGGTGAACAGATATGGACTCAAAGGTATTGAAACACGGTTGAGGCAGAACCTTAAAATCAATATCATCACGGATGAAAAACCCGACACCACCACCTCTCCCCTGCTGGCGTGGAACATGAGTACATTTATAGCCCGGAGGAGTGACACTTGCTATAAAGCTGTCTGTGTCGTCTGGTCGAAGCCAGGTTTCAGTGACCGCAATAATATCAGACTTATTGCTATTGATAAATTCTGCAAGAGCAACAGACTTGTTTCTAATGGATCTAATGTTTATTAGACTCCCAGTTAGAAGGCTAGTATTTGGGCCAGGATTTATACTGACATCCAATGAGAGGATCAACAAGATGGACACCCATGGGCTGACATGTTTATATGAATGTGTTACCCTACGAATATGTCCTTGTATAGCCAAAAAGGCATAATTGACCCCATTGAGACATGGGTCAATGCCAGAAGCAAAATATATGGTTGAATAGGTGGGGAAAGAAAAAGGCAGACTTGAGGCAACAGGAATTGGTGTTGTAGAAGGGTTGTCAGTGGTGGTATTGGTTGCTCGAGCAACCAGCAAAAAGTAAAGACAGAGCCAGAAAGTGCAATGCATGTCTAAAAGAAATACCAAAAAAAAAGAAAAGAAAACTAGAAAAAGATGAACCTACCTTTCCTGTGTACCCACCTGTCTAAACAGCAAGCCATAGATAAGTAAGTTTAAGAACACTAAAAAGATTGGTGCAGGATTAGTATGGACAAGGTGTGATATTGTTTGGTTGTAATTTTATTTAAGTTATTGGGTTAACTAGTTATGGTGAGAAATGGACAAGGTGTGATATTGTTTGGTTGTAATTTTATTTAAGTTATTGGGTTAACTAGTTATAGTGAAAAATGTTGAAACAATGTGTGAGAATCCGCGGGAAATGTCCGGTGAGCGATAATACCCGATAGAGCACTATTTACAATTCTACCAAGTTGAAGGAGGTAGTATGTGCAAGCAGTGAATGTTAAATATAAATTGAATATAATTTCAAATGAATATGCACTCCTGTAGAAGTTATGATTATGTACTAATGCAATGTAATTCATATTCATGAAGTGTCTTATGGCTACATACTTTTAATGCTAGTATTTTAATAGCAACTTGACAAGTATTTTAACATGGTAGTCTGGTACACATGGTTATCTATGTATAGTCTGTGTCAGTAGCAATATTAACAAACTAATAATATTTTAATAAAATTTCATTTTCTGCAAAGTGGTATTTTCATTATGTGGGTCTGCAGATTAGATTACTCCTCCTCCCAGGTCATCCCTCCAGACTGATCACTCACCCCACAAAAACATAAATGCGTAAACAGCCACCCTCTTAAACAAAATGCAGTGTCCAGATTGTGTGAAGGATTTTAGACATATTTTCCACAAGTTTCATCCAAATAACGCCAGTATACAATTTCAGCCATATTGCAAAATGTAAACAGAACCAAGCAAATGAAAGCAGAAATTCCACATAAATGGGGTCGGTAAAATGCATTTGATCAGTTTTCCCTTCATGAGATCATGTATTTACTTTATAAAGAAAAATACCAAGTTCTCAAAAGTAGACGGTTTAATACAAAGACAATATTTTGTACTACTGTGATATATATTTTTGTATGTATGTTGACCATATTGAGCATAGCCACCTGCTTGTATTATCACCCCAACTTTGGAGGTCATCCCACGGAAAGGAACAGGGCTGCTTCCAAAGAAATCAGTATATTCAACCCACAACTTCAGAGGTGATCACAAAGTGACTGAAAGAACTGGGGCTGACTTAGACCTGGCATGGACATACAGAATTTTGTATCAGACTTAGGCTACAGTCTGTGGACCTTGAGTCTTTCAGTGGATTTTACAAAGCAGTTTAGTGTTAGCTTTAGCTAAGTCTTGGGTTTAAAGTTCAGTTTACCTGGGGATGGAATTAAGTCCACTTGGAGGGTCTTAGCTCTGTAACTCCTTTATAAATCCACATAAGCCCAAATTTTAGTTGTGACAAAATTATCAGAATTCACATCATGACTCAGCTTAAAATTGGCTAACTCTAAGACCCTTTGTGATTGTAATATTCACCTCAGGATGTTCAAACCTAGCAATGGCTTCCACTGCACTGAACCTGAGCTGCATGTGAGACTCTGTTGTGTTGAGGTAGGACACCAAGTAATCATATGAAGATATCTGGGCAGCATTTCCTAATGCATAGATGTGTACACTCTTCACTGCCAAGTGTCCTCGCATTTCTTTCTGAGTCATAGTGGTACGCATCTGTCTGTGGTGAAATGGGTCTAAAAGTATAAAGTAATAGGTTTGTTTAATAGCTGGTAGTTGCTTGCCGTTGGTTGGCAGTTTACAGTACAGAACCCTAATAAACTGTATGTACTGGTTTCCTCTGCCCTTCCAACTACCCATCATGATATGACCTGTACAGTGTTGAAAGCGACGTAAAACCCCAAATAAATAAAAATAAATAATAGAGATGTAGATAGAGTGGACACTCATGGAAAGCATCTGCCTGTGCTGACAGTGGTTTTGAATAAAGAAATTACAAGTCATTGGGATTGCAATTAGTAATTGCAAAAATGTAATTCTTGGACTTTTAAGGTACAATAGCACCAAGACAGTCAACCAGTTTTGGCATCCAGGGATAGGAAAGAGGTCAAAAGCATCATGTTGAACACCAGGGATGATTAAACGTGAGTATGCCTTTGTGTACAGGTCTGTTTTATGCTTCTTTCTGCAAGGGGCTGGTTGGGGGAAACAATGTAGACATACAAATGTGGAAACCTGTCACAAACAGTGGCCTTGCATTCTTCCTGAGTTAATTGGAATATATTGGTGTCTAGTGAAAGAAGTCTGAAACAAGTGCAAGATGAGTAATCAGTGTGTTTAACAAGGGTTGGTTTCATGAAAGGTTCCAAGCACAGTCCAGTCACAGGCTGAGCCACTGGCTCAAATCTTAGTTTTTTAGCTTAATTTTTGGTTAAACTCTGTTTCACAAAAAAAGGCTCAAGTGGGATTGGTCTGATAAAAATCTCACCTATTAAATTGCATAAATTAAGTCATATCAGTTTACACATATACTTTGGAATATATATAGTTTATAAATTCAAACAAATTTATGAATGACTGAAACAAGATTCGTTTGAATGTAATAAACACAAGCTTAGAAGTTGAAACTGGCACGGGATTTAAATCACCTCATGAGACTACTTGAAAAAGTATCCCATGTTGTTAAGAATATAGTGCTTTGTTAATAATAATGGTGTGAAATAATTGCTGTAAATTCTCTATTTACCATGTACACCAACTAAACTCTCCAAGTTATGAGTGACATGATCCGCCCAGCTCTGATTACACTTCTTCACCGTGGAAACCATGGCACCAACCACCAATTGGGTCCTGTCAGTCACCTGACTGGTCACATGATCTTCTAAAAATTGAAATATATCCCAGCACTCATTTTTGTACCTCTTGTATTACAATTTTTAGCAGAGCCCAAGCTATAGTATCTAACATTCCCTTAACTGAAAAAACAGAGATTTGGAGATTAATATCCCTGGGGTGGTATTATGTAACAATCTGAGCTACAATGATTGTGATCAAAACTCTCTATGGCCCTAGCTAGGTATGCTACCCACTAGCCTACAGTGGCACAATTGATAGTGTTAAGAAAGGATAATGGAACGTTGACATAAACTTTATACTGATATTGCAAAGGGGCTTCTGATATTCAGATAAACTTTGATTGTTTCCAAATTTTCAACATTGATTATCTTCAGAAATGATGGCCAATGAAACTATACTGAACATTTGCATATTCAAAATAATCAATGACTGAAGCATTCAGCTGTTACATGCAGGAATAGGTTTACAAAATATGCTAATTCTCATGTATTATACACACAATTTTGCCATAGTATGTAACAATCAGCCAAAGCATTTAATTTATAATGATAATGTATACCAAGCCAAGATAAACACTGAAATAAAACAGCAGATGCACAATATTTACCTCTATCACTAGGGTATGTTTTTGGGGTGTGTTTCATTTGTTTATCTGTTTGTTCTTTTTGAATTTTGTAACATGAGGTAGGCTGGACAAAAGGAAGAAAATGTTAAATTTTGGAAAGATTCTGATCATTTCCAAATACCTCATTTATAATGTATTTTCAATGACTTTAATTTTCTTGTTGATATAACCTCACTGGCTGAGCAGATCTTTATGAAATCTTTTGTGTGGATAGAACCTAGTCACAGAAACAAGTGATTATATATTGGGAAAGATCTGGACCATATTATGTATATACAAAAATCCCAAATTTTGGGAAATGGCCAATCGCCCCAGTGGATGTCTGCCCTTTAAAAGTGCTTTCTAATGTCATATATTATAGGAGTACCTGAAAAATTCCAAGGCTCTTCAAAAGCTCTCCAATACAGCACATTTAGCATCAGCTGAAACGAAATATATTAAAACTATTTTATCAAAACGTGTAAAGAGCTTTGCACAATGTTCAAATGCATTTTTGATTATATAAATATTATATTTATCCGGACAATCATCTGACTCTCCCTAATTAGTTGAATAATAGAGGATTTCTACAATAATAAAATGGCAACTGAAAGAAAAGAAAATATTGAGTTTCTCTCAAAAACTATTTTGAGTTTTATTCTTTTTTTCCATTAAATCCACCAGTGGTGCCCAATTTCATCCACCTCATTATATCAGGCATGTCTTTGTGAAGGGTGAATAACTGACCAGAAGAGGAAAATGTGGATACTCTACAGTCCTTATCATTGCACATATCTTCACAGAAGTATTATGTGATATTTATCGAGCTTGTCTGGTTGCCATTTGCTATAGAGACGGCAAAACAGTTTCAAATCAAATGTTAAATTAAAACATAGCAAATAGACATAAATCTATTCAAATATAACCAAAATCTAACATAACACCTTTTCACAAACTTTTCCTCACTCCAAACTGTATCTAATGCTCACTGGTAACTGGCTGATTTTGGGTAGATAGCTGTAATGGTAAATAATTTAGATGAAACTGTTTAATTATTAATAATCTTTAAATTCCATAAAACACAGGCAAAGTGCCTCAGTAAATTAACTCTCTTTGGACTTAACACATCGTCACATAGCACACCGCCTCTAATAATAGCCTCAGCCAATCCCTGCTTCTGTGAGTTAAACCTCTCAGAAATAAACCCAGTAATTGGTGACAGAGAATATGTGTTAGTGTACAGTGACTATTATAAGAACTTCAGCCTTGAGCTGAGGAGAGAGAGATCAGGACAATAACAAGTGAAAGAACATGAAATAGTATGCAGAGGGGGAGAGCTTAATTTGCTCTCTCACTCGTGAGAATGTGTTGAATTGTAATTGGGACTCGTGTTTATTGAACTAGAATAAACTGTGAAAGAGTTATCAAGTGTTTCACTTCTGTCTTTGTGGCGATCCTAGACCTCTCAATAGTTGGTGCCAAGTGAGTACAGACAGAAGTGGACATACTGGAGATCTGGTAATCCACAACTGCCCCAAGGCACTGCTGGAGTCCACCTTAAAACTACCCCCAAAACTAACATTTGGACATGGTGAGATGCCAAAGTGCTAGACAATGAAACTGGATATTATTTATACATAAACTGGTTCTAACCGATGGCTCAACAGAACGGAAGCACGACCACTGCCCCAGGACAACCAGGAACACAGACTAGCGACCTCAGAGACAATAAAGCTGTTTTAGTCAACCAAGACATGATAAACAATGGTGAAATTGTGACCAGTACTGCTGCTCTTGCCAGTGATGTTATAAACAATAGTAATGCTATGGACAGTACTGCAGCTGACTTCCTACCTCAACAACACATCCCACCACAGCACCGGCACGACAGACCAGCTCCAGACAGGCGAGTTCAACAATCACAGTCACCGGTGGTAGATGTTCAGCGCAACCCTATCCACAATCCACTGAGACCTCCCGCCCTCCTTCCCACAAACCTTCACAACCATGTAGATCCCAAAGTAAATTTTAGGGCACAAAACTCACAAGACCATACATTTCCTCAAAGACCAGACTATAATTTATTCAATCAGACAGATTTTCCACCATTGCCTACCAGGTTTCCTATATTTACATTCCAAGGGATAGCTGGTAACAGTTGTAACAGTATAACTATGTTCGGTAAAGAGTACAATGAATTACTTACCCCAATGTGTAATGGTGAATAATGTTGTATCAAAATTGGTAGAATTAAATCTAAAACAAGATTATTTGGTCTTCGAAATAAAATAGTTCATACATCCCAAGATTCTCCAATTTATTTGTAACAAATTCTTGTTAACCATACTTTTAACCTTTGTCATTTATAGCAAACAAAACCATAGTGTCAGATTGTAAACAAATATAAATAAAACATGCATAAAATGTCTAATTTCATGATGTTCTCTACTACTACAGTTGGTTAAAGTATTTGTTCCAAATTAATCTAAAGTTACTTGTACATCATATTGTTTGTTTACCAGGTAATTGCTTTAAGATGAGTACTACAAACATTCATATACAATGATGCAACTTTTTGTCTTTAAGGATTAATATGTAACAAGGTTTCCGAGTTAAAAATTGTGTTAAGGATTTATACCATTATCATATGTAGCAAATTTAAAATCCTTTTTTTGGCAGCGTGGACGTGCCATCTCTTGGCCCCGGTGTGTAATGGTGAAGAATGTAGATGAAACTGTTTAATTATTAATAATCTTTAAATTCCATAAAACACAGGCAAAGTGCCTCAGTAAATTAACTCTCTTTGGACTTAACAGTAGAAATCAATAGTTACATAGCACACCGCCTCTAATAATAGCCTCAGCCAATCCCTGCTTCTGTGAGTTAAACCTCTCAGAAATAAACCCAGTAATTGGTGACAGAGAATATGTGTTAGTGTACAGTGACTAGTATAAGAACTTCAGCCTTGAGCTGAGGAGAGAGAGATCAGGACAATAACAAGTGAAAGAACATGAAAGAGTATGCAGAGGGGGAGAGCTTAATTTGCTCTCTCACTCGTGAGAATGTGTTGAATTGTAATTGGGACTTGTGTTTATTGAACTAGAAGAAACTGTGAAAGAGTTATCAAGTGTTTCGCTTCTGTCTTTGTGGCGATCCTAGACCTCTCAATAGTTGCTGCCAAGCGAGTACAGACAGAAGTGGACATACTGGAGATCTGGTAATCCACAGCTGCCCCAAGGCACTGCTGGAGTCTACCTTAAAACTACCCCCAAAACTAACATTTGGACAATAGCCAACCTGGATATACAGGAACCCCAGTCAGTAAGCACAACAGAATAGGCAACAACATTGAGCTTTGAGAAAATCTAAGGAACAACGTCTAATGTAGGCAGTGTACAAAAAAACCCACAAAATGTTGTCAAGTTTGAGAAGTTTCATATAGTTGAAGAACCTAATAAAAATTTTAACAAATACGTTTTAAAATGGTTCAAATGTTTACAAAACGTTTTTGAAACCTATTTAAACCCTATCTTTTGGGTTAATAAACATTTCCGAGAAAAGGTTTACACTGTATATAACCGTTTTATAAACATTCTCTTTACAAACATTTTGGATGAAAACTGAAGAAACTATGTTCGACTGGAATTGGTTTTGAATCTTTATTAAATAGCTGAAGAAGTGAAAATCATGCTGGAAACGCTTTTCAAACATCCATCATGAAATGTTTGATAAATAGTATACATAAAACGTTAAAACAACATTTTGAAAACAGTTTAGCACAGTTTTTTATACCCATATTTTCAGAATGCTTATCAAACGTTCACCTTCAAACATTTCTAAACATGCAATCCCTAAAAGTAAGAATTGAATGGGGGCACAACTTATAAGCAACTGTCTTACAGTTTTCGATATAAAAAAAAATTTTCATTAGCAAGCAACCTAAAAAGATATTGTATTTGACCTCTGACCCCAAGTAAGGTAATATTTTTGAGACATTATATTCTCCTTTGTAATTGTTTTTAATATTTGGTCATTAAATATTTAATAAACAGTATACATCAAATGTTTTGGAAACATTCAACTATAAATGATTGTTGTACCGATCATTTTTAGTTTCGCCACATCAAACGTTTGCAAAACTCTAAATGTTTGCTGGGAAGGGAGAAAAAGATCCTGATTCTATTCATTCTGAAGATTAACATCTGTGTATGGATTTTGCCGAAAAAAGACCGAAAAAGAGGTACTATCTGTTCCTGTTTTGTTTTTTAGAATTTTTGTATTTACAGCTACTTCTGTGATTCTGTGAACTGGATAATGCATCAAAATATCCCAAAATATGAATCTAATCAGTGTTTATTGTGACAAACAGGCTATAAGAATTAAATGCTTCAGCATATCTCGAAAGACTGCACACTAGAAGGGGATTTTTTGGTACCGAGACTATTGGTTTAAACAGTTAAAAAAATTAAAAGTGAAACCACCCTTTGTAAATAGAACTAAACTGACCAAGGGCAAGCTCTGGAGATAACTATTGTCATATGAACACTTATTGTTGAATGATTTTTTTTCACTTGTATAAATTTTTGTGCTATGTTTATCCCCAAACGGTGGGGAGTTGACTTCGGGGTTTTTGATTGGTGTATTTGGGCATCTCTGTTGTCAGTCCTTCCCCAGACAGTAGCCTTGGAGGTTTGCGTACCAGATCAGTAGCTATTATGACACAATGGTGGAATCCTGGTTTCTAGAATTCTTAGTTATTATTAGTTCCCATTAAAGGTTTAATGAGCTTGAAAGTTCAATCTTCATCTTACCATGAAATGACTTATTTAGGGAACCTGGTCATCCTAAGATGGACAACACAAAAGCCAGCCAATTTTGGGCATTACTCATTTGAGGCTTTTCCCTGGTTTGCTATAACATTATACATGGTTGTTGGGGCAATGATATACACAGAAGGATTTTTTTGGTGTGGAAACTTATAAATTGGGGTTTCTTAGCTGTCAATAATACAGTTTGAATTTTTAATGGATGGGAGACATGTTGATTTATTTTGAATGCAGTTTTAGGATTTTAGTTTTTATATGTTTCTTTTAGACTTTTAAATTGTATATATGTAAATAAAAAGAATGGTCATTTAGTCATGGCAGTCAGTTTGATCTACATTTTCCTTCTCTAGATGATATCCCTGATGAATTGAAACATTCGCATAGGGGTACTTTGATTTTTAAATTGGATATCAGTAGAGCGTTCAGGCACATTAAAGTGGACCTGGACGACTATGACTATGACGCCGTCCACTACATGATGTGTCAGCAAGTGTTCAGACTGATTGACTACCTTGATGATTACATAGGGGTTGCTATGTCGAGCAGTGCATCGGATGTGTTTGAAATGTTGAAGAGCAAGATGCAAACGTTAGGTTTAACCGTAAGCTCGTTCCCCCTAATACCCAAGTGGTCTGTCTTGGTGTCCTTATTTATAATATTAAAGGCACTTTTTCTATGCCTTAACAAAAGTTGACACAAATTTTGGACACAGTACATCAATGGAAATCCAAGAATCAGTGCTCAAACAAGCAACTTTAGTCTCTTCTTGGGGTACTACTGTATGTTACCAACTGCGTCAAGCAAGCATGTCACTTCCTTAACAGGAGAGGTCCTCAGTGGCCTAGTGGTTAGCAAGTTTGGCATCTAATCATAGGCTGTCACCTCTGTGGGTTCCAGTCCCACAAGTGACAATTCTGAGGACCTGTCCCAATATGACCCTGGCTGTTGAACGGGACGTAAAACCCCAACTTTGACTTTCCTTAACAGGATGTTGGACACATTGCATCAGTCGCATGCATCGAGTAGAATTGTTCTCACACAAAAATTCAAAAGAGATTTGAGATGGTTTACAAAGTTCTTACCAGCATACAATGGGGTGTCATTGTATCACCACAAACCTGTGGATGTTACATTGGAACTAGACACATGTCTTACAGGGTGTGAAAGAAATATGTGGTACATTTCATCCATTCACGATATAGATTTGCAATGCATGCATATAAGAGGAAAAAATAACGCATGGGACTGCCTGTCATGGTTAAAGGGTTTGAACCATGTCTGGCAACTTCTTACAAGACACATTAAAAATCAAGTATCAGCTAATCCACATAGATGCAGAAATATAAATGCTAATGATTTTGTTTGATTGTATGTTGTGACAGCATGTGTCATTAAGGTGATTATGGTTTCTTTAAGATGCTATACTTTGATTTCAGATAACAAAACACTGAATCAGCTTTCTACTTAAGCGTCTTTGAGACTAAAGAAAGCTTTCTGGCCTCAGACTGATGCGTCCTACATGTCAATCCTTAGAGTCTTCACTGCCTTCTGCATACACATGTGATATGTGATCTCCAAATGGTGGATGTAAGTGTAGGGCTTGCTTTTCTAGTGTCTAGTGTCAAATAAATATGCAGAGGCATTGGTTGAAAATTATGTGTCGGCAGTAAAGGCCAAGTTTATTGTGTATGGTTTGATTTTTCCAGTATTGGATTATCCAAAAATTAAATATTTTTAAGATCTCTCAAGCTTAATAGACCACTTTATGTGACCTCACATAATATTGCAGATATTGAAAGACTGAATAAAATTTGCAGAGAATGTGATGATATGTATATGGGTGCTACGTTCTATGTGGGCTTCTTTGGGTTTATGAGGTTGTCAACCTTGCGCCTAATGTGTTACTGGACTTTGATCCATCAAGGCACTTTACTGGTACTTACATATTTTTCACCGAATAGTTTGTAAAAATTCTTTTAAAAGAAGTAAAACCTTGCAAATTTGTGGCAGTTCACACAATATCGTTACCTATTCGGAATCTGGTATGTGCCCCTTTCAGGCTCTAAAACAGTTGACAAAATTATTCACTTCATTGTTCCAATTTTTAATGTTAAACACTGTATTCCCATGACAGACTTGAAAGTCAGGAAATGTCTCAAACAAACAAAAGGCAACTTGGGATTACATGCCGGATTCTTCATCTTTATGTGGTCGTCCGATTGGATATGGCAATATATTCAAAGTGATCACAAATCAGGAGAAAATTTGGCCAAAATACTGGCTGATGTTATAAATGCTTAATACCCCGTTCCTTTTAGTTTGAGGGTGCAAATATTGTAATATTGTAAAATTTTACAATGCCAGATTGTAATCTTCTGGTTACTTTGTCTGTCTCTTGCCTGGTCCCTATAGTATTAGGCAAATTCTCACCTTTATTTAAGGTCATTGGTCTCTGTCATAGCAGTTCTTCGTCTAAGCTGGGCTCTGACATCTAAGGTGACCTTAAGTCTTCTGTTTTAATTGTAACACTTAACCTTAATGTTGTCTTTTAGACTAGACTTTAGTTTAACATCATTAAGGTTTATCTCTTACGTTTTAACTTATATATTTTACTTACAATGCTATTTACTAAATATTTCTCTGGTATTTATAACTATTTGATATTTTATATTCTTTAAAAAAATGTACATGATTTCAAGTATTAGTCATCATTACATACATATATATGTATCACTTGTTAGATAATATGTGTAATAAATCAATTGTTACCGACAGGTGTCCTTTTCTGCCTTTGGGGGGACTGTTTAAGTATTAAGCAATTTCTAAAACCAATTATTCCCTTGGCAACACTTATTGTACTCATACCTAGATTAGATCTATCATCTTACACTCCAAGTGTAGTCAAATATCAGAGGTTGTACTGCATCAATAATTGACGTACCTTTGGAGGACAGTTTTCTAGGTGCACTAAGTGGATTAATGCATGCATGATCTGTTGAGGAGTGCTCTCGTCATTGGTCAGAACTTGAGATGTCAACAGGTACAGAGCATCCACTGTCCCCGCTGCCCCAAGGGCATCAATTATGACCAGCCAGCCTACATGTGTAAGTAATTGGTAAATGCTCTACATGTTCCATAACTGAACCACTATTGTAAGTGATATTTCTACAATCATAGGGTATACAATTGTGAACCAGGGTTTACAAAAATGGTCTTTACTCTCTTACAAGTTGACATTTTAAACTAATTATTCTTCATTTCATTAGTAAACTGTCAACTCAGTTTCTTTTAGTTTTTTTGTCTAACTTGGCCTTCTCTAAGGATGTCATGCTGAGTTCTGGTCTATGGTTTGCCTTAACCCTGTTTTACTTTAACAATCAATCATAATATACTAGCAATTTCAAACCTGAGGTGCAGCTATGGATGATTCTGTCAAAGAATCATTTACAATGTTTCATGTTTACAATGGTTTCATTTACAATGTAGACTGAAGACAACCTACATCTCCTATATCTACAATATAAAGCTTCACCCTTACTATAATATGATTCAATTCAAGTAATACTATAATATGATTCATTTCAAGCAATACATTATAGTGGCTGGAAGTTTAGCCCAGCATAAAACCTTCCTTTTCGTATGTGTCTCTATACTACAAACAATACATTTTGGAAGATGAAAAGTTAGCCCTCAATGTAAGGAGAAATGATAACATTTATTTTATTAAAGGTACAACTGTAGTAATATGCACTTACCTTTTGTATCTTTGTAAAACAGTACTATTGTTTTCAAGTCATCATAGGTCACTCTTTGCAGAGCCTGAATTATCTCCCGAAAACAAGGAATCGATTGCTTGGAATCTGAAAACAATACAAAGAATGGCAGTCTAACAGAAAAAATAATAAATCAAATATGTAATACCCCAGTATACTGTTGTGAGTTTGCCCCTTGACTATCTGCTAATAATGTCTCACACGTAATCCTATAAGTCACATGACTTGTGAAGGTGGGGACTAAAACAGAAGTAGACACTTGGAAATATTAAACATGTTTGAAAAACCTTGGAGACTGAGTATTTCTTTTCCAAATATTTGCAGCTGATTTTCTTAGGCTATAATGCACTAATATAGCTTATCTGTAAAGTTGTATAACCTATCTTTAGGTAATGTTAATCCATTGGATCTTACAACCGATAATGTTCACATTGTTTACAGCATTAGGTGATCATCTCCAAATAGAAGATGAGTCCTGAGAGTGCTCCGATTACTGTACAAGAGCTATGGGGGAAGTGTTAAAAATTATCTTTATATAGTGTAGAAGTTACATATAAGGGTTAAGGACAATTGTTTGGTCATATGATCGATCTTTTCAATCAGTAAACATTACTTTGTCAGTTTTCTTACGCTTATTGATATTATCAGTCACAGTCATCCCCGATGATGATCCCCTTAAATTTTATTAATCTGCTAGATTGTATCATAAAGTGCAGCAGTGGATTAACATTATGAGAAAAATCTTTAAAAATATTTCACAAAATTGAAGCACAGTAAATGAATTTAATACAAACCTTATTGCTTAACTAAAACTATATTTCATGACATGGTGCAAGGTTTTGCTATGCAACCATCCCAGGTGGGAAACTTGCATCATGTGCTGCAGTTTTACAGATAATGGAAAAAATAAAATATCATTTATATTTATTGTAGTTCTAATAAGCTGCTGGCATACTTCCATATTTCATCACACAGCTGAGGCTGGCACTGATGATATCCTGTGCTGTTGTAATATTGTAACTTCCTTCAGTGATCTAAAGAGATAAACAAATAAAGAGGCATTTAGTTGAAAATTTTATGACACTTCACAAAGATGAAGATATGTTTGGATGAGGATATCATACTTTTGAAAAAAGGTCAGTGTCAAATTAACCTCTGGTTCGAATTAAGGCCTGTTGTACAACATTTCATTTACATAATAGGTCCAGTTGTAATAAATAATAATGTCAAATATTTGAGATGTCTGAGCAAAAATGTCTTAAATCTGAGCCTGACCAGGCTTAAGCTCTTTCACGAAATCAGCCCCACATGTTACAAAACAAGTATCAAAGAGTTTCTAACTTTTGATGAACATTATAATGAAATTTATCTGACAAATCATGGTTATAGATTTTACCGGATCAGCTTTCAGAGTAGTCTCTTTGAGATCTTCTGTCACTGTGACCATCATGAGACCTGGATCAGCTTTATCCACTTGTTCTAACCTTATCCTGGATGTGGACTGGGTCTGCATGGTCGGCATGTCTAAGAATTCACCAGTATGAAATGTATCAGAAATCAAAAAGCACCCTTAAATCTGTGAGTTGCATCTGACTGGTTGCAATGTTGTACTGTACATGTGTATACCTTGAGGTTGACTGAAAAAAATGCTAAAAGTGTGCATTCCTTTTCCACCAGGACAACAAGTAGTGCAGAAAAAGACAATAGTATGTAGCAGGCAGTTTCAAACATTTGTCTGTGTTGTGAGCTGATAATATAACACATTCCGTGCTGTATTGAGAGAAATAATTGCTGGGAATGGATCAGACGGCCTTCTGATCGCATATAGAAATAACACATGCCTAGCTCCTTAACTAGCTGAGCTAAAGGGGAATATCCAGAAGCCCAGATGTTAAACAGAACTGATATACGTGAGCTAAAGGGGATTCCTCAGTAGTACCCCAGGTGTTAACTGGTATACATGAGGACATTTGACCAAAACACTACAAGCCCTCTTTAAACTGAAGAAAACTGACAAATATTATCGAGATTGGACTAGATATAAGGAAGTTCCTATCACTTTTACAGGAGCTCTATGATACATGGTGATGATACATAGTCACAACATTCTGTTATACACCTACATCCCCCAAACCAATATCCCTATCAACATCTTAAGGGCACCTAGATATAGCACAGACAAGATTTTAAAGGTCAGGATCACTGCAGCAAGGTCAAAAAGATGACAGCAATTGAAGCTGTGAGGTAAAATGACAAGGCAGTAGCAAAAACATGGAAATTTGAAGGCACCACCTAAACCTAAATTATTTCTCTCCATGAATACTAGTTGTGGTTACACAATAATACAAAAACATGTCCCTGTCAATAGCTTAAACAAAATCAGGGTACATCCCTTATTTGCCAATTTTCTATTGGTTCTAACATGCAGCCAAAGATTGACAAATTATTCGCATAAATACCATAAAACTCCTAGGGCCATTAGCATTCAAGATCACTCCTGCACTCATTCACTCTGATGATATCACTTAAATATAGTCCAATCAAATTCTAAATTAAAAGTGGTAACTGGAATACTTGTATACCAGAATGACTAAAAGCATTATGAAATAAATATCTGCTTTCGGAAATTCAGTGTCCCACATGTTGATAAAATGATATTAAAGTTTCAAAGTATAAACTATTTCTCAGGAAGTTTTGGATAAATTCATATCTTTCTTATCCCTCCAGAATATTTCTCACCTATTTCTTCTAATATTCTAACAAATATGAAACATCAGTGAAAAGGTGCTGCATTCAGTGAATATATTTTAATATACTTACTGCTGGTGAATTCTGGATCAAATCCTTGGCCACTGAAACAATGCACAAGTTACATTGATAAAAAAACATTTTAAAGCAACAATCTTTGGTGAACTTTTCCAATTTGCCACAAGTTTACACTTTTATCAGAGATTATGAAATTGTCCTTTCGATTTAATTTTTGCTTTACATAGTGTTCAACAAACACGTTCATATTACTATAGGTAGTTTACAGGTGGAGCAGTTGGTCAACATTCTGCACTGTAAACCAACAGGCATCTGCAAGTAACTAACAACTTTCCAAAATGAAGTGCCTGGGAGGAGATTCGAACTAGCAAGGTCAGAGGTTGAAGGTGAGTACTATAACCGCTACCGCACCCCCCCCCCCCCCAAAAAAAAAAAAAATAGCATTAGAGAAGCCTGAACATCTCAGCCCATCAATAAAATTTTTGACACCATGAGAAATAGAATAGGTGAAACTGAAAAAGATCAGGAGACTTTCAGAGAAAAGCGTGTCAAAGATCCAAATAATGTTTAAGTAGAGAAAAAATGTCTAACAGAATGAAAATATATGTAACGATGAAGTAACAAGCTAATTCAATAGCAAGATGGCAACATTAATCAATACACCTTACACCCTATAATTTCTGAGATATGGCCAAGACAAAATTTGTTCAAGGTCAATATGGCAAGGTCAAATAAATGTCGCAACATGATATGCACCTACATGCTCTAACCAATGTCCCTATCAAGTATCAACTTCCTTGATATAGCCCAGACAATTAATTAAAGGTCAAGATCACTATTTCATGGTCAAAGGTCAAATCTAGATCACACTGTGACATCGCATACCCCTAACCAATATCCATGTCAAACATCTACTTTTACACCTTACAGATTCCAAGTTATAGTCCACTACAGCAGGTCACTTCAGCAAAGTCAAAGATCACAGCAACATTACATTATGATATTGGACACCTATGCTCTCTAAGAAATGTCCCTACTAAGTATCAACTTCCTACATTTTGCGGTTTCAAAGATATAGCTTAAACGATATTTACAGATCAAGGTCACTACAGCAAGATCAAAGGTCAAATCAATTATTACATTGCACTTCTATACCTCTCATCCTGGACAAATTTTTAAAGAAAGTTCAAGGTTACTATGGCAATTTCAAAAGCCAAATCAAACTCACACCATGATGTTGCACAGCTATATCTCCTTATAATTGTCTACCAAATATCAACTTCCTAAAAGTTTTTAGTTTATGAGACATACGGTGGACAAGATTTTCAAATTCAAGGTCACCACAGCAAGAAAATATCATGGTCATATTATGAAGCTGAACACCTACACCCTCCAACCAATGTATCAACTACATATCAACTTCCTACACCTTACAGTTTTAGAGATACAGCCCAGATAAACTCTTTGCCACCACACGACTACCCACCCATCTAGACGCCATGGGTGAAAACTATACCCACACAGCCCTTAAAGGTTGTGGAGTAAAAATCTGAATTAAATACTACATTATATAGTCACACATACTCTAATGGTGAATCTTCTGGTGTGGAGAATTCATCCTGCACATGAAATTCCTGAGGTACATGGGATGTTCTGTGGACAGTGATTTTCTACAAATACAAGACAGCAGATGAATAGCTTCTATATACACAAACCTTTTTATTCTTTTAACACTCTTATCTTCAGAATTTTCTGAAACAGTATTTAATTTCTGTAAAAACTTTTTAGATTATGAAAAAAAATTAAGAATACATACTTTTGTATTCATGGAACTGACAAATGATAAAATGGTAGGTTGATAATAGATATCAGTATTAGCATTTAAATTGTTTATTGACAAAAACTATTGTTTATTGAAAGAAACTTTCCTGAAAAGTTCTTATTTTAGATTTTTTCTTTTATTCTTATTCTTGGATTTTTCTTATTAAAACCTGCCATCTTAGTTCAAATATCTTTTGTCTCAGTATAATTATAGGTATTATTGTTGTTAAGCTATTGGACATATGCAGGTCATCATTCAGAGAACCTGGAGAACCAACCATGTTAGCCCCTTCCCTGGCATATAATTAAGACAATTATCTGAGAGTAGTTTCTTCCAGAGACTAGGAACATAGCAGGAAAAGCTTTTCCTGAAATATTTGAATGTAAAACAAGACTTTAAATTAAAAAACTTGAATGTAACCTGCCAGACAGACTGACAAACAGCGCCAAAAAGATAACCTCCTGATGGAGTTAATAATAGTAATATCAGAACCCCATAGTAAAGCTACTAAAAATAATCATTCCTATATCTACTATATCAAGTAAAAAGCTGTATTTCGCATAAAACACAGTAGGATACATGTGTAAACATTATGTGTTTTATTGCAATGAACGAATAGGAACTGATTCATTAATTTTACATATAATTAAGCAAGCCATTTTAAAAGTGCTCTTAGTATCACAGGAAAGCAGTAAAACTCAGTCTCGCTATGTTGTTCAGAAGCCCTTTAGTAGAACAGCATACAGAAATATAAAAATTCTCATTGCAATGAAATATCCACCTTTAAGGAATTCAATTATATTGTCTCTTCACCATCTTAAAGGTTTACTTTTCTCTGTAAGTGCAGTGGTGAACAATCATAGTGAATAATGTCAAAAGTATAAGGTATTTTGAATGCATATTCTTGGTTGAACACAGTTACTGTAAAGGCACAAGACAATATTTATGTATGTTTGATTATTATTTATTTGATTTCACTGCATTTGTATTTATAAAATTCAGGCTAACTGCTACATTTATTTGGTATTTTAAATGTAACATATGCTTCAGTTTCTGACCCTTGGTCACTGACATTTAATGTGAAAAGTTTCTGGAAGGAGGCTATTATTAGCTGATGGACTATAATTACAGAAATTATGGTATCTAAGAAAATTCTTGCAAAAAGAGCTTTCTGCAAATAAGAATATTATTGAATATTGATCATGGTCAAACATAAACATACATTTGATGTTTTTGGGCTAAGCATACAGCAGGATAAGTTCATTTAGCACACATTTAAACAGTCCTTGATTCACATCTTTTGGGTCCTAGGTTCAATTCCTAGCCCAAGGCAAAGTGGGAAATCTGGTAATTGCTAACCAGCATCATATGGGTTTTAGTGCGGAATTGTGGCAAACTAGTGTGCAGTGTCTTCCTCCATCCCGTCAACTACCTGGCCTAATATACAATTGGTTGAAAGCAACATTTATCCCAAATCAATCAAAATCTGGAGGTATCTGTGTTTCCCCACCTTGATTAATGGTATAGCAAGTACCTTCTCTTAGTTTAGTAGATAGATTTTCCCTTTTCCCCTTGGTATAAATGTAAATCTAATATCGACCTGTACTCACTGGTAATGATACAAGATGTAAGAAAAATTCAAACTCATGATATAACCTGTCTATTTGTATCAACAATACAATATGAACCAAAGCAGAAAGGTGTTTAATTTGAAGAATATTGTATCTTTTATCAGATCAATAGATGTGCAGTATAGACCTGCAGTTAAAATGAGCTGCACTTTTTTTGTCTTACTTTGAATTAAAAAATTCTGTATTCTGCAACTTCAAAAAGGCATGTAATACGTATATGCACATTGACTTTATACATTTACTGTAAATACAGTACCTTGGTATGTGCATGTTCTGCTCTCTCCATGGCTTTTGTTGTTTTGGTCTTCACAAAGTTGAGCGTGTCACCGGATGGCTCAGCTTGATAGACAGCACTATGTATTCCTGATAAGACAGAATATATAAACCACCAAATTTGTATCATAAAGGATGAGGAGTGGCATTTAACACTCAAGTAGGTGTATACATGTAAATATATACAACAGTTACACTGACAAGACTTGTCTGAAGACCTTCCCAATTTTTTATCATAATATAATGTCATAGGATTCGTTACCTCCTCAAAGGGGAATGTTAAATTCACGATGGTTTGTATATCTGTTTTGCTTTTAAAATAGGTGAGAAAAGTGAGATAAGGTAACAATATAAACTATATATGCACTGGCGGAGGCCTGTACTCTTTCAGTGCTTTTTATTTGCAATAATTTTGCCTTAGTCAATTTACTAATACTAGGGTGACTACTGCAAATGATACACTCTTTGGAAAAGATCACTCAGCTCCAGTTTCACCAAATAGTGTACACAATAATTCATAACAACATGAAGAAAAACAACTTTATACTCAGGAATAGAATAGAATATAATAGAAACATTTATATAGCGCAAAATTGATGTAACATCCTCAAATGCACTTGAGGTCAAAAGGGAAAGTCCAGGGATGTATCAGGTCAAGATCCAAAATTAGCACCCACCAAAGAGATGTACTATGGTGGAGGATATGCTAGTCTAAACAAATTGGTCTTTAGCTGGCTACGGAAACCTGTTATTGTTTGTTGTGATCATACTGATTGTGGGAGTCTGTTCCATTCTGTGGGGGAAGCCATTGCAAAACCTTGCCTACCAATGGCCTTTTTGTGAGAGACTAAGGAAAGAGAAAGACGATTTCAATGCGTTAAGCAACTGGTTTTGATCAAGGATGATAGGTATATGGGTTGAGAGAATTTGATAGCCTTGAAAGTAATTAGTTTGTACTTAAACAAGATGCAGTATATGATAGGCAGCCAGTGTAGTTTTTGAAGAAAGGGAGTGACATGGCTAGTTCTATCAAGTCTAAAAACAATTCTACAAAGGGCATTTTGAATCTTTTGGAGTTTAGCTACATTGTATTTTCTTAAGCCATAAAGTAGGGAATTGCAGTAGTCAAGGAAAGTCAAGAAAACAACTTTTCTTTATAAAGGTGTTTAAATATGTCAACAAAATGGGTTGGGCTGTCGTGTTGGCCACACGTGGGCTTTAAAAGGGAAAGTTTAGTTGTAAAACAACCATGACTATGAGGAGTCACTATTGATATAAAAATAAATGAATCAGATCGAGATAAGAATGGTTTCCACATGTCTTGAATGATTTACAAATGTTCCATATGACTTCCAAATGTTACTGGAATCTGGTAACAATCTGGTAACCCTTAAAAAAATTAAGCATTGTATGGCTGATTTTTCTCAAAACATCACAAATGCTCCTGAATGTAACAAAAGCTTTAAAGTTATGACAGCAGAACAAATCAAACCACAAAAGATTCCATTCCTAAATCAGTAGAGATTTTCAATTAATAGAGATTGAGCATTCTAAAAGTCCATATTAGATCACATTAGTTTAGATCCAGTGATTTTCTGTTCAGTTGAAACCTTTATTCATAAAAATGGACCAGGGCTGTAATATATGATTTTGTTTTACCTCTCTTAAATCCCAAGTAAAACGGAAAATACCTTTACTTGACATTAATTTGGTTAGTGACGTAAAACATATGTCCATCTTTAACACAAACTGCTGTGTACAGAGTTGGCTTATACTAAACTATCTGTTGAAATTTAAATAATAAAATGTGTGTCAGACAGTGTTGTATAACAGTTATAAAATGCTTTCAGGACAAGCGTCCTTTTAGCCTGAAAACACATCAGCTCTGTCCAACGGCTGATAAGAAATATCTCAGCAAGTAATGTTGTTTGCTCATGCTTTTATATAAGTGCTCTAAATGCATTGACTTGCAAATTTAATAAGTAAATTAAATTTTTATAAGTAAATATCCTACCCATGCACAATTGCCAATCTTCTAAAAAGACTCCCGGTTGAAGGCCTTAGAGGCAGCAAAGGTCCTCACATCATGGGCTTTCCCCTGATTTAAAGTGATTGCCTCCTGATCAGAGAGCTCATAGCATATGATCACAGGTTGCTTGATGCATGAGGAGATAGTGGCGCGGGATATATCTTTGTCAAGGCATTTCTTGAAGGAGACAAAGTTATTCTGACAGGGACCTATCAGACTTGAGTGTCCAGAGTTGGGGATAGGGCTGTAATAACCACTGGGCCACACTGGTGTCTGGTGTTCTTGTTTTGCCAAGCATGGATATAACTCCGGCATTTGCCTGAACCCAAGGCTAAGAGAAAGACTGTTTTAAAGGTCAAATGGAAGACCTCCTTAAGGGATTCAAAAGGAGCATACACTAAGAAAGGTTCCAAGAGGGGATGTTCTTCTGACCCTTGGGTCTGTCTCTGTGGAAACTATCCAGGAGAAGAGTGAGATTCTCATCTCTGCTGACATTTAAGGGCTCATTCCCCAGTTTGTCAGCAATGGCTGATATGTAGCCATCAATGGTACTTGGCTGTAACTTCCTTTCTTGGAAAAGGTACAGTAGGAAGTCAGCTGTTGACTTTACAGTGGGTACCCTGAAGGGTGCCCTGAAGTCCACCTGATTAGTTTGTAAAAATGGTCCAGTTTGCCTCATAGACTGATTTGGTTGAGGATTTGGTCTGAGGAGCCTCAATATATGCTGCCTTTGCCTCGGAGAAGCCCAGCTTCTTGAAAGCTGAGGCTCTAGGAGTCAAGCAGGTAGATCTAGGTTTTGACAGATTCCTGTGTGGAGTCTGATTGAATAGTTGAGTGAGCACGTTGGCCTGGTTGCGCAGGCACATCAGAATCTTACTTGACATGGCCACTAGATACCAAAACCAAGGCATGTTGGGCCACCCTGGAGCAGTCAGAATAATTTTCCTGCATGGATAGTCCTGCAACTTCTCCACAACTTAGCCCAGGATGGCTATTAGTGGGAAGTCATATGGGTCCAGATCCTCCCAAGGCAGGCTGAGTGCATACACTGATCAGGCCAGGGGGTCTGGAATTGGTGAAACAAGTTGGGTCAGTTTGTTGTTAAAGATCATGGCAAAAAGATCTCTCTAAGGTTGATGCCAACTTTTGAATATTGACTGTAAGACTTCTTGTAGGAGAGATCATTCTGTTTGGATCGTGTGGTCTGGATAACTTGTCTGCTATCAGATTCAGCCGGCCTGGAATGTGTCAGGCTTTGAGAGTCTCCTTTTGTCTGGAACACCAGGTCAGGATTCTCCACAGTAGGACACACAGAGGGCCCAACTTAATCCCCCTCCTCGTTTATGTAAACAATAACTGTGGTGCCTGTAGCTATGCGAACTATGTAGTTCAGGCAAAGTTCTTGGCACTATTTTAGGGCCAGAAAACTCGCCTTTAGCTCCAGATTATTTAGGTTCCACCTACATTCTGGAAGGGACCAGGTTCCCCTTGCAGTGTGTTCCTTTAAATGAGTAGCCCACCCTTCTTTGATGCGTCTGTAAAGATTTGCGCATCATGTTTTAGTGGATGTAATGGTTGACCTTGGAGCATCTCTAATCCTCCAGCCATCATTATCACCTTTTCTAGTGATTCAGGTACCTTCAAAATGTTTTTCAACTGCCACTCTATGGGCCTCCTTTGGAGTCGACCCAGGCAGACTTGTTTTTCTGTGGCTGTTAACAGTCCCATGAGGGACATCTTTTGCTGCACTGGAGAGGTCTATCCAGCCATTAATTCTTGAATCTTTGCTGTTTGGGTTTTGCAAAGCTCTAGGATGGGTCTGACTTTGCCCTCTTGTATGTCATTCTGGTCACCTACAAAGTCGAAAACTTGTTTGGGGTCCATTTTTGACTTCTCCATATTTAAATATCAACCTTAATCCCGACACATAGCTACTAGAGTCTGTTTATGCTGGAGATAGTTTAGTGGGATCTGGTTCTGACCAACCAGTCGTCTAGGTACTGGTGGATCCTTATACCCTTGTGTAGGGCCATCCGTTTGATCTCTTTGGTCAGTACTGTGAACTCCATGGGTGTTGCAGACAGACCAATTAGTAGTAGTGTTTTGAACTGGTATGTTTGACCATGGACATGAAACCGAAGATATTTTCTGGATTGGTTTTGTATGGGTATATGGAAGTGAGCATTTTTGGAATTTATGGACGTTTCCCACTCTCCAGTCTGGGAGAGGTCCATTTTGTTTCTGGTGTCTCCATTTTGTTCAGATTGCTGAGGTCTAGTATAGGTCTCCACCAGTTATTTGGCTTGGGGACCAAAATATTTGGTTGAAAATACCCAGAGATTTTTGATTTTTGACTAGCTTTATAGTATTTTTGTTCATACGCTGATGTAATGCCTCCAACAGGAAAATGTTCCTGTGGGATTGACTTAGCAGCTTATGATGGTCGGTGACCTTGTCAAGTTTGGCCGGGTCCCAAAGGAAAGAGTGTAACCTTATTTGAGCATGTTTATGACCTTTGATCTGGCTCCCAAGGCTTCCCAAGTTTCCCAAAGCTGGTGTAGTCTTGCCCTACAGGTAGATTTTGAATAACATTTTTGACATTTGTTACACGTTTGATAAAACTCAATTGATCGACACAGGAAACATTGTTCACATATTCTAACAATTAATGTTGTATAATAGCCGGACTTACGCCTTTGTTTTATGGCTGCACTTTTACAATGTGTCAATGAGTATCTGTTAATGTCTGACAAGTTTTTACTGTATTTGTTCTCATACTGAGTGATGTCCTCCTCAGCCTTCCTCAAGATATGGTGCGGGAACAATGTTGGCAAGTGAATTGGAGCAGAAAATGTATCCTGCTGAATCCCTGCCTTGACGTGTGTGTTGAAGTGTCTTGTCTAGCCAAAGTCATGTTTGCCACATTCTGGGTTAAAATTCAGAAGATACTGAAGCTCATCCGTGAGAGTGCTGGGCTTTTCTGAAGACTTCCCCTTTGACTGTTCAGCCTGGATCACTCTGAGTTGGGCTTATATGCTTTGTTTGACTTTACTGAGGCATCTGCTGAAAACAGATTACAATATATATTTCTCCGTGTATCCTTGCTGATTGAATGTGATGCTGGTGCAGCAGTATACAGACTGGAAGACCTGGCAATTCTGCTGCAGCTAGAGTTCAACTTCACTGACTCACTACACTTAGAAGACACTGATCGAGCCAACTTCTTTGTTGGGATGTGTTCCATACCACTAAGACCGCGACTTTCTGGTCTTCACAAACTGGTCTTTCTGTAGGCCACTGGCCTCTGACACCCTAGATGGATATCCTATTACCAAAGTTTGTCCACTGTTTTACAGAGCCACTCCTCAGTTGGTAGCTTCACACTGATCTTGTCCAGTGGCTGCTGTTTGAGTGCTGCGAAAGGGTTGTCGTCTGCACTAGAGGAGGAGTTGTCCATATCTGGTATATCTGTCCAACCCATGAAAGATCTGGATATTTTCTACAGAACAGATATGCCATATCAAGTCCCAACAAGCCGCACTGACAAACAGACACTACTGGAGAAATATACAGAATACCACGACCAGACTTGCATACACTATTGCTGTTACAGTTTTCGATGAATTTATGAGGAAAAAGAGGATCAAGTGTCGACCAATCACATGAGCAAAACTTTGGCATTGACATTTTTGTTACTTTCATTATTGTTTTCAGGTTTTTGCTTTAATATTATATAAGAAATAAATCAATGTATTTCTGCTTCAGATTAGGACAAGAAAAGACATTTTAAATAATTTTAAATAATTATTTCGAGCCTCTGTGGTAGACCCTATTCTGAACGTAAAGGTGAACATGCTGTACACGTGGTCACGTGATGGGATCCAAATATTTCCCATTGGCCTAGTTTTAGATTAGTTGATTGGTCAACATTTGATCCTTTTGCACTGTTTTTTGTCATTTCTGAAATTATTTTTATTTTTATCTCACATCATGCTGGATATGGAGTGCAAAAACAAGTCGGTTTTCAGGTGGGCAGAGCCATGGTCTGGAGTCAGGGAGGGTTGGGGAAATATCAAACATGATTCATTTTTTGTGGCCCACCTTGACAAGCCGGGAAAATACAACTGACCCTTACCCACTATGTAAATATTGCACCTGACCCTTAGAAATGCTTAGCTACCAACAAGACGGCCCCAGTGGAACACCCCAATTAACAGCATTGGCAACAGCATTTTCGCTGTCTGGAAAGTGGGTTTTGGACTAGGCTTTTTCAGAGACATAGACAAAAGAAACACTTTAAGTCTACTGAAACGTTTGGACCATTTCTGATCCATAGGCTCTAACTTCGCATCAGAAGATGACTTCTTCACAGGTGAATGCTTCATGTTGCTTTTCTCTTTGCTGACATCCATCTCTGAAGACTTCACCACATTCTTATCACTTGTAGCTACCCCAAAAGAGAGTCCTAGCTAAGGTCTACTAGGGGGTCTCCAACGTCTTCAGATTTGTCAGATTTGGATTACTTTTCAGGCTTGTATCTTTTCTACTCACATTTTTTTCCTTTTTTTCCTACAATGGATGACATTTTCTGTCATTTGGTGGGCCCGTCTGGGCTGACCGGATTAGCAATTGTCTATTGGGAAGGATGTATCAAAGCAATAAAATTTTTAATTTTATAAGTTTTTTGTTCCAGAACTAAAACTTTTAAAGGGAAGTTTTCTGTTCCAGAACAATAGCCTTATTACATTTCACTCTCTAAAAGAATAAACAAATCCAACTGGCTGAGGTATGGCATATCATCTGCATGACTACTAAAATCCTCTATAAGCTCTTATATTTACAACAGTATCACCCTTAGGAACTGTTGACAAAAGCTTAAATTTAACGGGTAGGGGAAGCTCTTTTATGACCCTATATGTCACCCTGACCTGAAAGCTTCTTCTTTCACTCTTCTCTATACAAATCAGTCAAACATTTTGGAAATAGTTTTGCCATTAGTGCTCCCAAGATTTTGAATACCTTCCAGGTGATATACACAATGCAACATCGATTGCCTCCAGGAAAACACTCAAAACTTGCCATCCGCAAAAGCCTATCACCACACCCACCCCGCCAACCCTGTATATTATCATCTATGACCTCACTATGTTAAATTGACCTATGACTGATTAAGTGTTATAAAGGTCCATATTTCACCAGATTAGACATATGTTTCGTTACATAAATGAGAAAACCATGGACACAAGACGGAACAGACTGTAGTTGAAATCAGCCCCGAACTTTAGGATACCCATAAACTCTACCTGTGCCAAATATTGTTTCGCAATGAAAGGATTTGTTGATCTTCTCAACTGAAGTTTAGTCATTGGGTGTCAAATGCGAGGAAATTATGTGTAAACTAGCCAACCATTGCAGGTGGAAACTGCAACTTGTCCTTGTGCCCAATAAGAGACTTCATATTAACTTGGTAGTAGATGCTGAAGAACAAGCCAGACGGTATATCCATATCCATCTTGCCCCCAACCTCTCCAGCAAGTATATTTTTATAGACCTTATGACAGCTCATGGCAGATTCTTTCAAACATTTAAAAAAACAGAATCGGAGATGCCCATACCCCACAGCCCGAGGAAATAGTTTGCGACACCATGTGATATAGAAGAAATGAAACAGTACAAAGATGAGGAGACTTTCATGGCATGTGATGTCAGTTACGTAAGATCCATATTGTAGTCATTGTTGTTGTTAGTATTATTTCTATACGGGCCATGATGGCAGAGTGGTAACACTCTTGCCTCCCACTTAGGTCGAGATATGTCTGTACGTGGTCTGCCAACATGGCTGATATTGAGGGTACTCGGGTATGAAATTTTGGATTCGGGTTCAAATCCGGGCCCGACCTCAGGTGGGAAAGCTGATAGTTGCTTGCAGTTGGTCAGCAGTTTATAGTACAAAACCTTGACCAAGTGTATGTACCGGTTTCCTCTGCCCATAAAGTTACCTGTCAAGATGTGACCTATACAATGTGTGGAAAGTGACATTAAAACCCACATAATCATAAACATATTGTTTGTATAGAGCATAATTATAATGATTGATGTGCTTTAACATATAATGTTAATTAAGAAAATAATAATTGAGAAAGAAAATGTCTGTAAATTATGAAGCTGTAAAATTCATTTATTTAAGTATAGCTACTAACAGAATTAGCACAATTAAATAAAACTACAGAAATAATCAGTTATAGCAATCAATATATCTTTGTCCCCAGAAATGTGTCTTAATTATGGCACATGAAAACACTTTGGCAAAGCCAAGTTTAAAGATTCCACCATGATTTATCATACCTGCACTCCCCAAGCAATGGACCATTCAAGAATCTACTTTCTGAGATATGGCCCAGACAAGATTTTAAAGGTCAAGGTTACTACAACAAGGTCATTGCTCAATTACACCCTCTAACCAATTTCATTAACAAATATCAATTTCCTACACCTTACGGTTTCCCAGATTCTAATTGACCTTTGTAGTGCTAAATCTCTGTTATTCAAAATGGACTCTAAGGCACAACAAAACCAAAACAGTCAACCATTTTCAGTATCCAGGGACAGAAAAAAGGCCAAGCGCCACAGAGAATGCCAAGGGAAGTAAGACTAAGTTGGGTATGCTCTGGTGTACAGGTAGGTTTTGAGCAGCTTTCTGAGAGAGGTAGGGAGAAGGACACACGGATCTCATCAGTAAGAGCATTCCAAAGAATGGGGGCATCAAAAGTAAAACTATAACCAAACTGCTTGACAGATTTGTGGTTAGAGGGGTTAGAACTGTAAGAACTGCTGTACAAAGAGATGCATGGAGTAAAAAACCAGAGTGAAGAAACTAGTAAACAAGAGTGGCTGTTTTACAGACTGAGCGATGTTCAACAGAAAGCCAATGCAATTTATTTAGCACAGGAGTTACACTAGCACATCTTCAGGTATTTGATATGATTCTAGCTACACTATTTTTGGATGCACTGCAATTTATGAATATTCAACTTAGGGAGACTCCTGAAAAGTGAGTTACAGTTATCCAACCGGCTACTAACAACAGCTTTGGCCACAAGTACAGAAGCATCATGGGTAAGAAACTGCCTGACATGTCTAAAGTCTAAAGTTTGCAGACATTCTGCACATGTCTGGACAAAGAAAAATCAGAATCAAACCATACTCCTAAATTCTTGACTGACTCAGCAGATGAGAGGGGACTACCCAAGATGGTAGTTTGGAAATATGGTTTCAACTTATCCCTCTGTCTTTTTTAACCAAATACAATAAATTCTGGATTCAGTTTGAGCTTACTAGTTGACATCCACTTTTTGACATCATCTAGTCACATTTGCCACTGTTAAAAGGCAGCAGATGAATTATTCTGGGATAGATTCTTTTGTATTTACCAATAACCAAAATGTACAACGGTAGTGTACAACGAAAACAGTAAATGACCTAAGACAGAACCTTGGGGCACACCAAATAGGCGTTTACACAGATCAGAAAGAGTAGAACCAATTTTTATTGACTGATAGGGCTCAGACAGATAGGAAGTCAACCATTTCAGAACAGAACCACCAATTCAAAACCAAGTCTGAAAACAACTAAGAAGAGTGGAATGATCAATGGTGTCAAATGTTGCTGAGAGGTCAAGCAATATCAAGGCAGTAGGTTCACCTCGCAACAAGAAAAGATGGAGAGAAGAGCTGTCTCAGTCAAGTGACCTGTTTTGTAAGCAGACTGGTACATATTGTATAAGCTATAGACATGGATATGTTCTTATAGCTGCTTTGCAACCACTCCTTCAACCAATTTTGATATGAAACAGAGGCCACATATAGGACGATAGTTTTTCAAATAATCTGTGGGAAAAGTAGCCTTTTTAATAAGAGGAGTAACTACAGCAGTTTTAAAACCACCAGGGACATTACCCTCCATGAGTGAACAGTTGACCAACTCTGTAATTGATGTTAGTAGTATATCACTACACTCCTTGATGAGAAATGTTGGCCACGGATCCAACAGGCAGGATTATGTAGGTGAGTTACTAATTATTTTATCAAGAGTAAAAGCAGTAATGTCTGGAGGACCAGAAGCAGTATGAACGTCATCTTCAGTGCCAGAGTAGACAAAGGTATCTCTCATTGTCTTGGTTTTATTCAAGAAAAAGGAGGAAAACTGGCCAGCCAGTGACTTGTCAGACTCGTGAGATGCAAGTGTCATTTCATAAACCCTATTCAGGGATTTGCACAGCACATGCCATAGTTTTCTAGAGCGATGACTATTGTCATTGAGATCAGTTTACTATAATAGCCTGACTTATCTTCTCACTCTCGATTGGCGTCGCATGCTTCTTGGGGTCATTTACTGCCGCCCTGCCTCATCTGTTGTAAAATTTTTTGAAAATTTTTTGTCAGACATGGGTTTTTGTCTTCCTTTATCCTGCTCCTTTGTTATTTGTGGTGACTTTAATTTTCATGTCGACACTATGTCTCCAACAGTCTCTGAATTTAAATCAGTCATTGATTCTTGCTGTCTGTCCCAATACATTGATTTTCCAACTCACCTTCATGGTGCTACCTTAGATTTGCCGATGGCTCCTTCCAAGTTTTCTGCAATTTCTGATGTAAAAGGTTCAGGCTTCATAAGTGATCATAAAATTATCTCTTGTGTGGTTGACTTTCCATCTTCAGATACTCCAATGTAGAAAGTTGTTACCTTCTGTCAGTATCATAAATTGAATATTGATAATTTCAGAAGTGACCTCCTGGCTATTCTGTATGTAAGTTCACCATCTGATAACATTGATTTATTGCATAAACAGTATATATCTGGTTTGTCTGGCCTTCTAGATATTCATGCACCAGTGAAGACTAAACAGCTCATCAAACTAGCGCCAAGCTGGATAACTGACGAGTATAGAACTGCCAAGTGCATGAGAAGGCAGTATGTACGTGCTTGGAGAAGAGACAAATCCTCTGTAAACTGTTCCCATCTTTGACGGCAAATAAACAGATGTAACCACATTCTAAATAGAAAGAAGGGGCATTTCTACCATGATCTAGTTAGTGAAAATTGTGGTGATGGTAAAAAGCTATGGCAGGCACTGAATAGAATATTGAGTCGGTCAAACACCACTGTCCTCCCACCCTTTGTTGATGAAAAAATCATTAGCAAACAAATTTGGTTCGTTTTGTGTTGCAGTATTTTATTTGCTTGATTGTATCCGATTCAAAGATTACATGTATTTCAAACTTCTCAGCATATTAACGATAATTGATTTATGGTAAACTAATGTATGATGATATAGGACAGGAATAAGTCTCATATAAAAATGTCCAGAAAGATTTCATGCTAGATCTTTAACATATCTTTGTGTTATGATGAGTAATTGATATTGAATTTGGGGTATGGAGTAGACAATCTGTTATTGTTATTGTATAATGTATCAGTGTCAACTAATTCCCCGACAGTCCATGACTCACAATCCATGATGCATCTTTTGTATTAAAGCTGGGTCTTTTGAGTGTAGTAAGTGCCTTTGTTGGTTTAAAATTATTGCTAGCCATAAATTTAATAATAGCTTAAGGTAACAGTTAAAGTTCATATCCATAAACTTTTTAATATTGTATTGCTTATGGCTTAAGACAGCAAAATTTGACAGATAAGATTCCCTGTATACAGCAGGTGTTTCTATTAAAATTAATTTCATCACTGATCAAACGCTAAAGCTAAAGAAAGAGTAAATACAGATGTTAACTAAAAAATCACAGTGTTTATGCCTTTATGGTAGTACTTTAGTTATTTGTCTGTAGGTTCTTCAAAGATAACTTATTGTTCAAGCTTCTTGCCATATTAATGATTAATGATTTGTGGTTAACTAAATCCTCTTATGTTAACCACATAGGAGAAATAGTTGCATATAAAATTGTCCAGATGCATTTCATTCCGGATCTTTATCACATCTTTGTGTTGATGATAACCCGTTTTATTCTATGTTATTTGTCTGTTTTTGTCAATATTGCTGAGTGTGATTCAATGTGGATGCGTGTACATGTAGAAGATATAAATACTAGTATCATATACAGTATGTCTAAAATTACAGAAAATATAAATACTAATATTATATACAGTATGTCTAAAATGTTTTGAAATATCATTTAGCATAACTGATTTCCTGCTATAATATGAGGTCTAATGCTCTAGAAACTTTTTCGCTTGCATCATTAAATTGTAGAGGCCTGAGAGATAAAACAAAGCATCTTACGCTCTTCAATTGGCTCAAAACTAAGTACAAGGGTCTGGTACTTCTACAGGAAACACATTCAACTGAATTGGATGAAAACCAGTGGGAAAAAGAATGGGGTAACAAAATATTTTTTTCACATGGGCAGTCGAATAGCAGGGGTGTTGCAATATTATCACCGATTAACTCTGATATTACATTGACAAATATTACCAAAGACACTGATGGAAGAATACTGTTAATAGATTGCACAGTACATGAAACGAAATTCACAGTTATAAATGTATATGCACCAACAAAAGATAAAGTATCGTTACAAAATGAATTCCTTGAAAATATACGTGTAATGGTTGAAAATAATGGAGATAAAAACATTGTAGTGGGAGGGGATTTTAATACCTGTCTCAATCCAGAGTTTGATAAAAAAGGTGGAAAATTTGAAAATTTGTCTGTTTATGGCAAAAACCTACTCGACTTTATTGATAATTATGCATTAACAGATATCTGGCGCATTAGAAACCAAAATAAAAAGCAGTTTACAAGAAGGGAAAACACAAAAGGCGGTATCGTGCAATCACGATTAGATTACTGGTTAATTTCTAGTGCCTTACAGTCACAAATTAGTAATACAAACATTAAACCAGCATTTGGATCAGATCATAGCTTACTTACATTAGAGATAATGAAACTCCGAAAAGAGGTAAAGGTACATGGAAATTTAATAACCAACTTTTAATTGATAAACAATATGTGAAACAAATCAGAAACACAATATCAATGATAAACAAGGAGGTCAAATTTGAGAACAAAAACTTATTTTGGGAGTACCTAAAATGTCAAATACGCACTGACACTATGATTTATGCAGGTAAAAAAGCAAAGGAACAAAGACAAAAAGAAAAAGAATTAACTCAGAAAATAGAAGAGCTAGAACATAATGTAACTAGCAATAAAAATGAACATTTAGAATACCAACAGCTGAAAAGTGAATGGGAAAGTATACAGAGGAATAAAAGCAATGGGATTATCATTAGATCAAGGGCCAAATGGGTAGAATATGGAGAAAAAAATTCAAAATACTTTTTAAATCTCGAAAAAAGAAATTATAATAATAAATTTATTAGAAAACTTATTACAGCAGATGAAAAGGAAATAACAAATCCTTCAGAAATACTGCAAGAACAGTTTAGGTTCTACGCCGACCTTTATCAAACCAAGTTAAAAACTCAAAGTAAGGCAGCAGGAAAAAATGTGTTTCTTGACAACACAAGTATCCCAGAACTTACTCAAACTGATAAAGATATTTGCGATAGTCCATTAACATTGACAGATTTGACTAATGCCTTAAAAGATATGGCAAATGATAAATCACCTGGAGACGATGGCTTCAGCACAAACTTTTACAAATATTTTTGGAATGATTTGCAACAACCCCTACTTGATAGCTTTTTGTATTCTTTTGAAACTTGTATGCTGTCCGATGGCCAAAGAAGGGGACTATTAAATTTAATTCCTAAAAAAGATAAAGATCTTCGCTTTTTAAAGTCCTGGAGGCCAGTAGTACTACTGGCTACAGACTATAAAATACTGGCTAAAGCTCTATCCATAAGAAAAATAGAGGATATAATTAATATAATTAATATTCCCTATTTCCCTTTCTAGAATGTATTGATTGGTCAAAAGTTTACACTTTAAGCAATAGGATAACTACTGAACCATACTTACAAAGTTTTCAGTACAAGATTTTAAATCGCACATTAAACTGTAGATATAACCTGTTTAATTGGAAAATTGTAGAATCCCCCACATGTTTGTACTGTAATGATGAATTAGTGGATACAATCGAACATCACCTTTTTTGCTGTAAAAGTACAAGGATTTTTTGGCGTGATCTTCATAAGTGGCTAAAATCTAACTCTGAGCTTTGTATAGTTCCAGCAGTATGTGAAATACTACTGGGCATACCATTTGACAAGGATCTTTCTCTATTAACCATCAATTATATCTTTTTGTTGAGTAAGTGGTTCATTAATAATAGAAAATCCCAAAATAAGCCAGTCAACTTCATCGATTTCCTGATCACCTTAAAAAATAAACTCAAAGCCCTCCAGGACCTCTACATTTTCAAAGGAAACATAGACATTTTCAACAAGTCATTCGGAAAAATGTTAGACATACTGGAAAAAGAAATGTATTGACAAATTACTAGAATTAAGTATATGCATTGCTTTTTCAAAGTAGTAGTTAAATGTACATTGCAGCAATTATCCCTTTATTTTGTGTGTGTTTTTGTGATGTAATAGTGTCGGTTATTGTGTAACGTTATTGTTTGTAGTGTATTGTCTTATATGTAAAAAAAAATAAAAAAAAATAAAAAAAATTTGGTTCGTTTTTTATTGATAAAATTAAAAAGATCCTTGACACCTTCAAACACACCCGATCTAAGCCTCTTCACCCAGACAAGGAGCCACCAACTTTCAGTTCCTTTCAAGTTGTCATTGAGAGTAAAGTCCTCAAGGTTATCAAGGAAGCCATTTCAATAACTTGTGCTCTAGATCCATGTCCCACACATATTGTAAAAGAATGTATAGACATCTTTCTTCCTTCATTGACAAAACTGGTTAAGTTGTCCCTCAAAAATGGCATTTTCCCAAATCCTTTTAAACAGGCTATTGCCACACCTCTCCTCAAAAAGTTCACCCTTTCAAAAGAGGACTTGAAGAGCTATCGACCGGTGTCTGGTCTTAGCTTCTTGTCAAAGTTGGTGGAAGCGAATAGTGGCTGCCCAAATTAGATCTCGCATGGATTCTCATGATCTTGGAGACACTTTCTTGTCAGCCTATAAGGTGGGGCACTCAACAGAATCTGCCTTGTTGTGCATCAAAAATGAGATTCACTTATCTCTGTCCAAGGGCATGCCTACAGCATGTCGGCAGCTTTCGATACTATCGATCATAACACACTCCTTTCCTATTTGTCAGCTAGGTTTGGCTTTGCTGCATCTGCACTAAAATGGTTTAGATCCTACCTCCAGGATCATTTTCAGTCAGTCAAGATTGGTTCGAGTCTTTTGAATTTGTTCAAATTAAAGTTTGGAGTCCCCCAAGGTTTTGTCTTAGGTCCTCTTCTTTTTCCCCTCTATACAACACCTCTTGGTCAAGTCATCAGAAAATATGCTGGAGTTAAATACCACTTTTATGCTGATGATACCCAGCTGTTCATTCACTTATCCCCTGATGATAGTCTCAAGTCTTTCAACCGTCTCAAATCCTGTTTGAATGATATTCAGGTCTGGATGTCTGAAAAAATAACTCAATCTAAACCCTGATAAAACAGAATTCATAGTCTTTGGTGCCAAAGACAGATACAAATGGCTTAGTGACTCATTTCCTGTCAATATCCTGGGTAATTGTCTCTCTCCTACAAATATTGTACACAATTTGGGTGTTCTGTTTGATGCAAAGTTCTGTTTCACCAATCACGTAAATTCTGTCATCAAATCTTGCTTTATTAGCCTTAGGGACCTTCATCGTATCAGGAGGTTTCTCTCCGTTGATACATCAGAGGTGATTGCAAATGCTCTGGTCAGCAGTCATTTGGATTATTGCAATTCTCTATTTCACAGTTTGTCATCCCGTAATGCTACCAGGCTCCAATATGTTCAAAATGCTCTTGCACGGTTTATCACCGGTGCTTCTAAGTACACTCACATCACATCCAGCCTTAGGACACTTCATTGGCTACCCATCAGACAACGAATTATCTTCAAAATCCTAGTTCTGGTGTATAAGTACCTCACCACTGGCCAGCCTAAGTATTTTGCACCATATCTCTCCTTGTACAAATCTGCCGTGAATACAAGACGTTCCAACCCCAAAAATTTGTTTTTCCAGGTTCCTCATTATTGTGCTTCCATCCATAAATCAAAGGTCCACTTCAACTACAGTTTCTCATATGATGTCCCAAAGTTATGGAATGATCTTCCACATGATATCCACAGTGCTCCAAATCTCTCCTGTTTCAAAAGTCGACTAAAAACCTACCTATTTCAGAAATTATTTCCACCTTAGCTTCTAACTACCGAACTCCGGATCGCCCCCCCCCCAGGCACGACTTGGAACATGTCTAATGTCTTGATGATTTATGCCTTACAAACTGGATGGTATGCCTTAGAATCCGTAGATATGGAGATTAAGCACTTGGACAACTGATTGATTGATTGATTGAATGATTGATTGATTGATTGCTGGATTGACTTATTTTTATTAACAAGTGCATTGCACTGAGCAATCTGGCAATGAAGTTGACTTCTGTTCAGTGGACTTTTGGCCCTTCTTCAAGTTCTTTCAAATTGGTGCCTAAGTGACTTTTCACATTGTTAAGAATCAGACAGCCAATCTACAAAATCTTTCTTTGTCAGTCTAGATACCAGTGGCACACGAACATCTGCTAAATCATGTATATATTGCTCATTAATGTCAAGTACAGCATTGACTGGATACTTGACAAAGGAAGTGTCACAACTGTTGAGCAAGGTTAAAAGTAATGATCTAGATGGGCATCCGAATATCCGGGTACCGGATGGTTGAATATTTAACCAAATCCAAAATTTCGTACCCGACTACCACCAATATCGCCCATGTTGGCCGAGCGAGTACAGATATATCTCAACCTAATAAATTCACCTCAAAGTTTTCTCACCATTTATAGTATTATATTGTCTTTTATTTGGTTGTTTATGAATTGTTGAATGAAAGACCCCTTTGAAAATCATCAGTATATTAAAAAAATTACCTATTTCTGACAACATAAAATGCTGTATGTTGGCTATAAAGTGACATGCACATCTTAAATCAATAAAAGTACAATGATTGGATCCTGTGATTTGTGTGAGTTTTGTAAATGTTTGTAAATGTAGAGATTTTTGTAGGATTACCTGTTATCGCCCATTGGTGAGAGCTCTTGGGTACCCACCCATTAAAATCACTACCCACACAGTCCCACAAAAATGGTATATTGAGGACAAACGTCAAAAGTCAAATCAAGGTCACACCATGACACTGCATACCAAAATCCCTAACTAATGTCCACTCCGAGTATCAACCTTTAAAATGTAACAGATTCCAAGATATAGTATACACAAGATTTTAATCATCAAGGTCCCTACAGCAAGCTTAAAGGTCAAATTAAGGTCACACCATAATGTTGCATACTTACACTCATTAACCAATGTCCTCACAAAGGATCAACTTCCTACACCTTATGGTTTCTGAGATATAACCTGGAATATATTTTAGGTCAAGGTTACTACTGCAAGGTCAAAAGTCAAATCAAGGTGACACCATGACATTGCATACCTACAACCCCTAACCAATGTTAAACTTCCTACAACTTAAGGTTTTTGAGATATAGCCCAGGCAAGATTTTCAAACTCAAGGCTTCAACGGCAAGGTTAAAGATCAAATCAAGGTCACACCATGAATTTTCACACCTGCAACCCCGACCAATGTCCCTACTTCCAACACCTTATAGTTTCTGAGATACAGCCTAGAAAAAATTTTCCATCCACTTGCGGCCCTCCTACTCACCCATCTGGATGCCATGGGTGAAAACAATACCCCACACACCCCTTAAAGGATCTGGGGGAAAAGCCATCTGAAATGCAAAACACTTTCCAAGAAGTGTCAAGTCATGACAAATGTGTCCTACCTAAATACAATCCCCCGTACAACCTACTTAAATACAAGGTGGACCAATCCACAATTGACAGTAGATGAGCCTGTTTGGTAGTATCTTGTGACCTTAGCACAGATTGTGTGGTTTTTGTTTTACTCTGACAATGAGGACGCCCAGATGATTAAGAGTTTAACTATAAAATGCCTTTATAGGCTAGGGCTAATATATAAAGCTTTATATGAACTGAAATTAAGAGTTGGTTAGGTGTTATTAAAGGAAAAGATTCAATTGTAAGAAAATAAGAACTTCTTATTCACACGTTTTTATGCAAACATCTTTTTCAATCTAGCACTTTGAAAAGTAGTGGAAAATAAGGAAGTTTTATTCTTTCATTGTATATTTACGAATAACAGATTTTGTTGACTATATTTAGGATTAACCACTCTGGTCAAACTTATGACAGGTTTGACACATAAATGTTTTTTATCACAAAAACTTCGTTTAAAATATTGGCATGAGGAATATAGAACAAATAACTTCTACAGATTATCCAGGGTTAGAAATTTTTGGTTTGTCAGGTTTCAGACAGGTAAAAAGTGATTTATTATTCAGGTGAAAATAACATTTATTAACACCTATATAAATAAAAGGCCATAGAGCACTGTACAATCTCGTTTTTGTAATTGTAGACACTTTATTTTTGCATTTATTTTCACTTAGACCAACTCCTTTCACTTCTTAAGAGTTTTTCAATAAACAAAATGAATTGTAAAGTTATTTTTACAAGGTACCATTGTGTACACAAAATTGAATGTGGTTTTAAATTTGATTAGTGTTCTCCCCTAGATAATGAGAAATACAAAGGATATAAAATATTTTCTGTCGCAGTATTTATTTTTATGTTTTTCCCTTTTTTCCTTTAATCCTTTTTCCTTTAATAAAGTCACTTTAGAGTCACCTTTTGTACCACAAGGCCCGAGTTTGGTTACATTTATTATTTCAAGCCTCTGATGAAATTGCACAAAGGACAATCAAAATAATTAGTCACACTGATTAGATTATAAAGGCAGGAGTATTAAATCACTCTCACAGAAGATCTTTTTATTTTATTTTCACTGAATGGGTACCATGGGTCATGGTGCCCTGTGCTCTGCTATGCAAACGCTGGATGTAGAATCTGGTAAGCATTTAACACACCTACCACTGAGACACCAATTCCCAAGACTACACTGAACAGCAAGACCCTCATAATATTAGAAGAAGTGTCAGACAGATTCAAAGCCAGAAAGGATCACTCTTCAGTCACTCTGGAGTTTTCCGTTCTTCACTGGATGGGGAATAAAATCAACCCAAATTCTTCCAAATGTGGTAAAGGAAAAGAGGTATTTATATTCCCCACCCTCCACCTAGCAGGCAGCATTATGTTTGTGAAGGTTTCATGACCCTCCGGACTGCACCCCTAACCCAGGTGCTATCCCTTTCCGTTATCACAATAAAATACTGTCATGCCTCCCCTGTGGGAGGTGAGGAAAATTATAATAATATTAATTTCTGGTTGGAACTGGTGTAGTGATGAAACAGCTTTGCGGACCAATATTAGAAGCTATTTTGATGACCAATGATTTAGTCAAAATTGAAAGATAAGATCACCTTATTTTATGTGCAACAGAATGAGCTTAAAGGTTTTGCCTTGGAGAAAAACATGTTCATGGGTTTGGACTGTAGAGCATGCACAAGCTCTACTCTAGCTGCCAAAACCACCCAGATGGCAAGAAGAACAACTACACTTCACCGATGTGTTTATTCACTGAGGTTAAAATCTGTATGACTTTTACCCTGACAGGCTCCCCCTGTTTCTGCAACATATAAATTATAGACAAACTGATCTTTTACCTTCATGTCCAGTTTCATTGGCTCCATATGCCCATCTTTGTCCCTTCTCTTCCTGGGACTTTGATATGACCAGCTTTGAGGACATAAGGTTGAGGATGGTCTTTTTGGCAGACAAAACAGGGGACACTTCAGTCTGTTCATAGTAAATGTTCAGGACTTCACCATGACCACTCATTACAAACAATAAACTGAAACACAATAGGTAAAGGGTGTATGATAATCTCAGTATAAACAGTGAGTTGACTACAAGTAAGTTGAAAAACAACAGGCAAAGGATGCATGGCCACTATGTTCAAACAATAAGCTGAAAAACAACAGGTAAAAGATGTACGATAATCTCAGTACAAAAAGTAAGTTGAAAAAAAAAAACAATATGCAAAGATTTCGTGACCACATACTGCAAGAAAGCTGAAAAACAAGTGGCAAAGGTTGCATGACCAGTCAGTACAAACTGAGTCGCAACAGGTGAAGGTTGTATTATAATTTCAGTACAGATAGTTTGTCAAGCACGGCTCTGTTAAGCGCCTGCTGTGGCAGTTGCCACCTACCTTAAACTTCTAGGTATTTCTATAAACCTCTTTTTCATCTCTAGGTCTTCGGCCAATGAGAGCAAAGGTCACATAGAACTAATAGCAACCACACAAGTGGGGTCATATTTGAATTGGCGGCCATACTGTAAACAGCCACACTCAATTTAATCTCAGAGGATATGTGAAAGAAAAGAAGAAAATTTTATCTGACTGGTTTTACTTCAACATTTTATTGCAACGCTATTATACAGTGTTTAATTGGGCATAGTTTACAATGCCGAGCAACAAGAAAACCCCAGTTACTAACATTAAGAAAAGGACGACAGCGTCCGCCCGCGCCAAAATCTCCACTAAGCGAGTCAAGAAGTCGGTGCCGAACTCGGACGGATCATACATTCAGGATCAGCCTCACACGACCGTAAGTACCAGTGACCAATGCCAGCCGGATCCGACATCAGCTAGTGCCCACAATGAAGCCATACTCTCATTATTGCACAGATTAGACGAATCCAATAGGGCCCTCACCACGCGTATGGACAGAATGGAGCAACGATCATTTAACTCCACACCAGTAACTCCTCGCACTCACAGTCATGTCCGGCAACCAGCGACCACACTGCCACATACTGCCTCCGAATGTGCCCCTACTGGCTTGGATCCCCCGGCAGTAAAGGGCTCTGATCTCGTTCTACAAGGCCAAGTACATCAGACAAACAGTGCTCCCCTACTGAGGCCAGGAATTGCCAACACACTGTCACAGGCAGAACCAGACAGGAGGGACGCTATATTACCCAACCTGGACGTTCTGAGGCAGATGCCCGCGGTATCTGAAACTGTGACCAATCTTCTATCAACGTACGAACAAAGAGGAAGACAAGAAGTGCTCCAAGGTAAGAACCTACCTCCCAAAAAATCTGGCAGATATAATTCTGTCGACTTAGTGAACGTAGCTCCACAGTTGAGGTGGCCTAATGAGGGATATCACGGCTCGCAGGGCAGGAAACGGTTGACCTACGATGACCTCTCATTTCCCCAGTGGGTTTCCGGTCAATTGACTAACGTGTACAACATTAATGATCCCGCGTTACTGAGACAAGCTTTACTACAAGTAATCATGGCAACTAGAGACGCTGCCTCTTTACCATGGCCCGTGGTCAGGAATGCCTGGGCAGTCTCCATGCACCAGGTGGAGGAGGGCTCATTGGACTGGTCGTAAACCACACAATGGTCTTTAAACAGACTCAGCGCGTCCCAATTGGCTATGACAACCATTAACCCGACTACTCACCAGAAGAAACCATGCAAATTTTATAATGAAGGGTCGTGCTCACACGAAGGAAATCATGGCAGCTATACTCACATATGCAATTTCTGCAACAGGCAGGGCAGGGCGCTATCTCACCCAGAGGCCAAGTGTTCATTTAAGGCCAAAACGAACAGACAGAACATTAATCCTAACAGTTAGGAAAGACAGCTACCACTTGGACACGACCAGATAAACTGTAAAAAGGGGGGGGGGGGGGTTTGATAACCATAGTAACATTACAAGTAACTGTTTAAATGTTAGTTCACGTGATGATAGTAGTAATGACTTTCATAATGATCAGTCAGTCGAGGTACATACAGCATTGCCTGATCTGTGTATAAATAAATGTGTTAATATGAACAGTAATGTTGACGGTACACGTCACACTAGTAAATGTGTACATAAATTGGTTTATGTCAGTAATGTATATAACAATTCAGAGTGTAACAGCCAAGCTGGTGTTTGGGCAGATGACACTCGCCCGGTGGGGGTTCATGACATGAATTGTGATGACAACACCCCAGTAGCTAACAATATTAATGGTGCGTCAGCACACATTAACAGGTATATTGGAAACAAAAGAAAGGGCTTAAACAATGCCATGATTCAGAACTGCATACCGTGTGGTCCCTCTGTGTCACTTGACTGGAACAATGACAAGGGCGGTGGCGGTTCCTGTCTATTGTCTCCCAACATGTTTAAAGTTCACTTCACTAATTGGCAATTCATTCTGGACAATACTGGGGCTAGGTGCTACATTGTTAGCATCCCTGAACTAAGGACGGGGGGTAACCAAACCACATTTTATTATTTTCACACTTTAGGCACAAACAGTGCCATTGTTTCCAGCTGTGACACGGTACCAAACGGTATGCTTACTATTGTATCTTCATCTTGGTGGATGATTGCTCTATATGAAAATGTGTATACAGGAAAGTATTGTGGAGGGAAGGCAAACCCTCGTGTTGACCCCAAAATCGCATATGAGAATTTCCTGAAAGATCAAGTTGTGCAAAAATATTTTCATATGCCATATGTTGATTATATGCAGTGCATCATTGATAATATTATCACGCATCAACATAATCTTATGAATAAGAATAATGATAGCCTTACTCAAGATCATGATCAGGGCCACACTATGGAACGCTTAATCCTAGACGACTTTAACACACATAACCAAGGCAATGCATCAGAGTATGTCCCCATCGACACGGGGCCGGACTTAGACTGTTACACCAAGCAAGGTGTGACTGGAGTAGACATATACCAACCAAACAAGGCCCATGGTCACTTTACACTCTCATCCGATACATTCGAATTCGTGGGTCCGGATAGGGAACCGGTGGAAGCCAGCACCAAATATCAATACCTTAATATAGCTGAGACGATTCGCAGAACGGGATTACCCAACTACAGGGGTGCAAGGATTCCAATCAAATCAGGTCTGAACATAAATGCATGGGAGCACCACCTTAAGGACTACCCCAACAAACACCTACTTCAGTACCTTAAGTTTGGCTTTCCCCTCTCTGCAAAAAATACTCACCAACTTAACAACACTGATATTGACAATCATTTTTCCGCCAGGGAATATCCAGACCAAGTAAACCAATATATTGAGAAAGAGAAATCATTGGGGGCCATGATTGGTCCCTTCGATGCCCCCCCATCAGCATACTTTCACTGCTCCCCCCTTCTTACTCGACCCAAAGAGGCTGATAAACGCAGAATTATCTTAAACTTGTCCTATCCCAAAGGCAATTCTGTCAATGACATGGTAGATAGGGACCACTTTGATGGACAGATGTTTAGGCTAAAGTTCCCCACCATTGATGACATTACCCATGAATGTCTTAGCATAGGCAGTGAGGCCCGGCTCGCCAAGATCGATGTTGCTCGAGCTTTCAGGAATCTTAGAATTGACCCCTCTGATGCATTGAAATTTGGCATAAAATGGCAGGGTCAGTATTTCCTTGATAAAGGGGTGGCTTTTGGCTGGGTCCATGGGAGTTCAGCTTTTCAATTGGTCTCCGACGCCGTCACGTACATTATGGCTAAGCGTCATCACAAAGTCCTGGCCTACATTGATGATTACATCATCATTTCACACAAGGACACTGCCCAATGCGCTTTTGATGACCTCTACTACCTCTTGCAGGACCTAGGTCTCCCTATCTGCCCTGAAAAACTCAACCCACCATGTAAGACCTTAACCTGTCTCGGCATATGCGTCAACCTTGACAATAACACACTCAGTATTGACTCCAATAAATTACAGGAAATTTACCTGGAATGTCTCAAATTCCACACCAAGAAGCGAGTATCTAGGAGGGCTTTCCAATCATTATTGGGAAAGCTCTTATATATACATAAGTGTGTTCCTCCAGCTCGTATCTTCATAAACCGCATGTTATCTGTCTTCAGAGATACGTTTCCAAACGATACAATTAGCCTCACCAGCCAGTTCTTCAGAGACCTGGAATGGTTCATAACTTTCCTTCCCAAATTCAACGGGGTCACTTTTATCAGCAAAACGGTCATACCGCATGACCACACTCTTCACATCGACGCCTCACTTACAGGGCTCGGGGGCATATGGTCTAACAGAGTTTATGCTACCCCCATCGTTCCCTTGTTCCACTTTACACTCAAAATCGTCCATTTAGAGATGCTCAATATACTAGTCGCTATAAGGAAATGGAAGCGATTCTGGTCTCATTCAAAAGTAAAGATATTCTGCGACAATATGGCCGTGGTCCAAGTGGTAGGATCAGGCAAGGCCAAAGATCCATATTTGGCTGCATGCTTGAGAAACTTATGGCTTCTCACAGCATCCGTTGACATTGAACTGACAGTAGAACACATACAAGGGACTAAAAATACCACAGCTGATTTACTATCAAGGCTTTATTCCAACAATGGTTCCAACATGTCCGAACTAGCCAGATTGCAAAAAGATTACATTTGGGAATCGATTAGTATCAAAGACCTCACAGTGAATTTTTCCATATAATTTCAGGCTCATCACCAGCCTCCACCTCTCTACTGAACCGCGCATGGGGAAGAACACTACAGGCCTACAGACCATCCACAACCAGATCCCACCACCTACACTACAGGACATATTGGTCCTTCATTGTATTCATGAACCTCCCTAGATGCATCAATGTTCATAATATTCTCACCTTTTTAGAATACTTGTACCAAAATTCAATCTCACCCAAGGTCATTCAGAATTATCTTTCTTCAATAACAACAATGGCCAACGAAAGTGCTCTGGACACCTCTCCTCTCTCTCACTACTCAGTGGCCAAGTACATCAGATCAATCTCCATTAACTCTACTTTTAGACCTACTCCCAGGGGCATATTTGACCTTCACACTTTATACAGAATATCCATGGCATGTGACATCCTCCCGGACCTGTTGCTGTTTAGGGCAATCTTCTTGGTCGCATTTTATGGCTTCCTTAGGATGTCTAATATGGCTCCCCATAGCAAGAAACAATTTTCAAAGGACAGGCATATCTTAAGGCAAGACATTATTCTTGCCCCCCCGGGCATCCACTTACTCATCAAATGGACTAAGACTCTTCAGGACAGCAATTCCTGTCATACAATCCAACTCCCGGAAGTCACAAATCCATACCTATGTCCTGTCAGATCTATCAGATTGCTGTTAAGATCCAGGCCCCTCACTCCAGATTCCCCATTGTTTGCAAATAATTTCCCCCCTTTCAATCAAATCATTGATTCTCACATCAGAGACGCACTTAAGAAGGTTCTCACCCATTTGAACATTTCATCCCGGGGCCATGGCTTCCATACATTCCGTAGGTCAGGCGCGACCTTGGCCTTTGACAACAATATTTCCCTCCAAAATATCATGTCTCACGGGCTGTGGCGCAGCTCGGCTGTCTGGACCTACCTTCAAAATTCCTCCACAGCCCCCTCTGTTATCCCTACTACCTTTGCCTCTCTTATCTCTTCCAGCTTTTGACTTATGGGTTTGGTGCTTTTAAAAACCTGTTAAATTTAACATATTTTTAGAACGCTCTGAGATATTGTACATAGATTTTACTAACATGTAAAATAAATTCCTCAAACAATCTTTAACTGTCTCCACAAACCTATGGTCTTCCTATCTCAACTTATCTTGGTACTGCAACTGTGTCAAGCACGGCTCTGTTAAGCGCCTGCTGTGGCAGTTGCCACCTACCTTAAACTTCTAGGTATTTCTATAAACCTCTTTTTCATCTCTAGGTCTTCGGCCAATGAGAGCAAAGGTCACATAGAACTAATAGCAACCACACAAGTGGGGTCATATTTGAATTGGCGGCCATACTGTAAACAGCCACACTCAATTTAATCTCACCCTCCACCCTCCTCTGGTACAATATAACGCTTCTCAAACCCATTGTGACACTGTCAGTTCGATGAAATGAATTCTGTAGGCCTCAGCCGACTTAGGTCTACATCCCGACTCTACGAGTTTGTAGCTACACTTTCGTTTCGTCCTTCTGACCTTGACCCCCTTGTGTTTGACCCGTCCAAGGGGAGGTCTCCTCGGATTGATGTGGGTCAGAAGTTTATAGGGTTTAACAGTATCTTGACGCCTCGGGGCTGTCCCTACTCTTGGTCTCTTACAGGGTTACTGTTATCATAGGGACTTAGGCAGGCCCCAGCTGACCTGGGGAACCCCCCACCAGATTTGACATTGTATGAAGAAGCTACAGAAGCTCCACTTTCTTTCGACCTTCTGTCCTGGACCCCCTTGAGCTTGACCCGTCCAAGGGGAGGTCTCCTCGGATTGATGTGGGCCAGAAGTGATAGGGTTAGCAGTATTTTGACCCCATGAGGTTATCCCGACTCTTGGGAGGTCTCCTAGTAGGATTGACGTGAATGCTGTTATTATAGGGACTTAGGCAGGCCCCAGCTGACCTGGGGAACCCCCTCCTTAATTTGACACTTCATTGGAACTAGCCCTGAACCAATGTCGCACACAAGGGCATAGGCAGGACCAGGCGGACCCTGGTAACCCCCTCTCTATCTTACACAGACAAACAATTATTGACCTTTAGGAGATCTTTGACCTCTGCGACTTTAGCAAGCACACTAGTCAAGAAGTATTGAATTTATCATTGTAACTGTGTTATATTATGTGTTGTGTTTACTATATTGTATTTTTACCCATTGGGTCACCCCCTATTGGGGTATGGTGCTTTTAAAAACCTGTTAAATTTAACATATTTTTAGAACGCTCTGAGATATTGTACATAGATTTTACTAACATGTAAAATAAATTCCTCAAACAATCTTTAACTGTCTCCACAAACCTATGGTCTTCCTATCTCAACTTATCTTGGTACTGCAACTGGAAACATAATCGGCAAAGGTAGCCTGAACATACAGTAAAAAGTAAGCCGAAAAACATTGGGAGAAGATTCCTTGAGAAAGAGAAAGCTGAAACACAACATAAAAAGGCAGCATGACTGGTCAGTGCAAGCAAAAAGCTGAAACACAACAAAGGTTGCATGATAATTTCAGTACAAACAGATAGGTGAAACAAAAGAGCAAATTACATGGCCACTAAGCACAAACAATATAGTTGAAACACAACAGGCCATTAAGGTTGCATGACCACTCAGTATAGTAAGCTGAAACATAACCGGCATGGCCACTGAAGGGACACAGTTTTAACCATCAATAACAGTAGGATGTTGGTCATCAAGAGGCCACCTCCAACAACCTCAACTTACCATTAGTAGCCATCAGGCGAACATGTGCTACAGACATGAGAATGAATCACTGTCTTACATAAACCATGGGCCATGGCTTCAGTTACCATATGAAAAATTTATCTGAGGAAGTTCACTGAAATGGATGGAGGGGGACTGTGATAGAGTTTAAAAGAGATGGTGATTGTGGGTGACCAAGGATGAATGGTGGTGAATGATGGCAAATCTTCAGAGGCGGAAATGTTAAACATTTTAAAATTTTCTTAGGACACTCCAGGAATGGAACAGTGGGCCACTGTTTCCAGAGTTTACAAAGGAAAATCAGGCAACAGTTGAAGGATATAAACATTTGGACCAGTGCCTACCAAGGTGGGATATACCGCCTGTAGTGTGAATCTGGTATTAAGTAAGATTTTTATGTTATTTGAAACCATGCTGTACTGGTCATGCTTATTTATTCGTGTTTTACATCACACTTAGTACCTTTGTATTGGTTATATTGTAACAGGTTGTTGTGGCAGAGGAAACCAGTACATACACTTGGTCATGCTTATCTGCTGTAAACTGCCATCCAAAGGCAAGCAACTAAACGTTTTCCACATGAAGACTGGCTAGGATTCAAACTCTAATCTCATAGGTGTGAGGAGAGTGAGTTACCACTGCGCCACCGTGGGTCTGTATTGGTTACATAAAGATAGGTACACACATAACATAGTTGATTGACTGGTAGGAAACTGAAGCAGGAAGCAATCATGGATTTTACGTCCCGTATAACAGCCAGGGTCATATTTGGATAGGCCCACTACATTGCCACTTGTGAGGGTCGATCCACACAGAGGTGACAGCCTGTGATTAGATGCCAAACTTGCTAACCACTAGGCCACCGAGAACTTTCAATGTATGGTCAAGGTTCTCACTAAAATGATTGGATGTCAGCAAGCTGAAAATTTGAAAACAAATTTCTGTCATCCGGGAATTATACTGGCGTCTACAACTAAGCACACATCAAATGAAATATTTTTGGCTGTTTAGTGCAGTACAGTAGACCAGTTTACAAAAGGTTCTGGTTTCAAAAGTTCATACTAACCATTTGGTGAAGTCAAGATTTGGCTTCTCAACCTCTTGTTCTGAAATAAACAAAGCAATCAGTTTACTACATTATTGAATTTAGTCTTTCAGAAATTTCATTCACAATGAGATACACACTGCTCCACCATGTTTGTAAGACATAGCAACAGGAAGTTAGAAAAATATTGATTTTACATTTACATGTTAGTTGAACATAACATAAAAATGTGGATTGGATTGATGGCTACAAAAGCCTATACTAGTAGAGGTCATGCTTAAAAAATTATGTTGAAATTATTTTTTCTTGAAATAACAAGAAAGCATCATGTTGAAATTTCTACATAAGATTATCTTGAACCAATGAAATAGCCCCACATAAAATTTACAACGAAGATAGCTTTGTGTTGAAATTTGAACATAAACTTATTGTTTGAAATTTGAATGTTTAATGGAATAAATGTGTATGTTATAAATCCGCCAATAAGTATAAATAAACAAATAAGCATATAAAATATATGTATAAAATAGATATATTTATATAATAATGTTCACTCCCTGCATTTTATAATCTTATTGGCAAGTTTTTCCCACTGTCTCAAAACAGACAAGATATTCAATCAACAATAACTTTGTTTAACAAGGCTCTCACCCATGAAATTGGCCTTGTATGTGTGTGTTCTATTATTTGTTTTTATGTCACTTTTATCACTGTATAGGTTATATCACAAAGCGAAGTTATTTTCTGGGCAGAGGAAACCAGTAGATACAGTTGGTCAAGGTTTTGTACTGTAATCTGCCGACCATCAGTAAGAAACTACTTTCCCCACATAATTTTCAGGATTTGAACCACCTACCTCAGAGGAGGGAGGTGAGCATGTTACCACTGCGCCATTCCCATGCAAATATTCCAAGCCAATTTTATTATTTCAAGATAGTGCTATCTCATAAGTTCAAGAAAAAGCTTTCTCTTTATTTCAAAATAATTTTAATTTTATGAATGGACAACAGATGGAATACTATTGTAAATGCCCATTAAATGCCACATTTAAACAGGAAAACAAAATCATTCCACATGAACATATCGTTTGGTCAAATAACTTTGCAATATGTGAATTTTCAAGTAAGTACGGTTTTGAGGGGTGGTTGTGGGGGTGTTTTTTGTGTGTGTCTTCTTCATCCGTTGATATGAATTAACATCTTGGCTGGGATAAAATGTCGTATGAAATTTTTATTAAAAGACACAGAAGAAGATTTGTATCTGTATATGTATTCTATATTCAACTCCCCAACTATATATATGGTGATTAGACCAAAGGTCATAAAAAGTTTGAAGACACCCCCGGCAGTATTTGTTCAAGGGGCTGGATTAAGGTTTACTGAGCTAGTGGGAGTTAGATTTATGCGAGTTAAGGAGTTAGACGAAACAAGAAAAACTATATGTATCAGTTTAGCCTTGCTTGAGGCTTAAGGTTCATTTAATCTCAGAAAGTTGTCAGCTCAGATAATGAAGTTGCAGTTCATATATAATGTACTTTTACAAATACTGACTTTTACATGAGCATACTGCTGTTACTGCATTCAGACAATAGTACACCATGCAGTAACAGGCATTGGGCAAATCGCCCCTGTCCTTCGACTACCGTCTGAAACCCACATGCAAAGTTGTGACACATTGGCAAAACATCCAGTTTGTTGCGTGCCCTATCAAAGTTTTAAAATGTTTAAAATTTCTGCCTCTGATCATCTCACCATGAACATGTGCAGAGGAAATTTTTCCTAGGGTAATGCCCCGTTCACACTACAAGTGGTACGTCCCATGGTTAGAAGTTTTACATGGCAGCGGAACCACCCCAAGGTTGCCAAATTTTGTCCAAGTTTTTCACACTACAGGTGGACAGCCACGGATTGGACACAGTTTGTAAACTGTCAATAACAGTATGATGACAGTACTCTAAATGTTGGTCACCAAGAAGCAACCTCAATTAACCTCAGCTCACCTTCGGTAGCCATCGGACGAACACATGGCGAAACGACCAATACCTTAACTCAGCTTACGTCACTGTATTACACCGAAAGACAACAAATCACAATTTTATGTACACAGTGGATGAAATCATCTGTGCATGTCCATGGTACTGAATTCAGAGGCTGAAATTTTAAATATTTAAAACTCAGGTCCAATAACCTTCTTTTCCCTAACATACACCAATGTTTTATGAATACTGGACATCTGTGTACATATTTGAAAAAAAGAATTGGTACAAATTGGAATCTTGATTAGCTAGTATCAATTAGCAGATTGGCTAGTATCAGTTATACGTTGGCACATGAAATGTCTTCAAGAAAATATTTGTAGGCATTATTCAGTGACAAAATAAATTTGGGAGAGTCAAAAACATCTGAAATTTAAGTAACCTGTTTTTTTTGTTACAAAATATGAAAATATGACATTCAGACTGATACCAGATCCATCCATCTATCAGGGTGCATTGAGGAAAATTCGAGACTTTTTAGCAAGAATATGATCCAGATCCTTCCGAAAATGTAACCACTTCTTTCTAAGCCCAGGCCCTACACATACAAAAAGAAGATAGGCATATGAAGTTCTCCGCATTACTTTTGGAATATAGTGTCCACCAGAAAGTCAAAGTCATTGAAAACATATTGAGATTGAGACCTTTGTAGATTTTGTATCTAGAATGTTATGTTAAATATTAAAGTGATTCCATTCTGAAAATAATTGTTAAATTAAGAATAGTCAGAAATAAAAAAAAGTTAGATATTAAGTATAAACAAATAATGTACAATGTTTCACACAAAATATTTCATTTATTTCATATTACTTTGGATTTTTCATTCAAAGAATACTTTAAAACAATCAATCAATCAGTTGTATCTAATCTCTGTATCTACGGATCCTAAGGCACACCATCCAGATTGTAAGGCATAAATCATCCAGATGTTAGACATATTCGAAGTTGCACCCATGGAGGCAATCCAGTGTTCAGTAGTTACAAACTAAGGTGGAAATGATTTCTGAAATAAGTAGGTTTTTAGTTGACTTTTGAAACATGAGAGATTTAGAGCAACACTGCGTATATCATGTGGAAGATCATTGCATAACTTCGGGACATCATATGAGAAACTGTTGTTGAAGTGGACCTTTTATTTATGGATTTAAGAACAATAATGAGGAACCTGGAGTAACACATTTTTTTATCTGAGCGTATTGTGTTTACAGCAGATTTGTACAAGGAGGGATATGGTGCAAAGTACTTAGGCTGGCCAGTGGTGAGGTTCTTGTACACAAGAACTAGGGTTTTAAAGATAATTCGTTGTCTGATAGGTAGCCAATGAAGAGTCTTCAAGCTGGATGTGATGTGAGTGAACTTAGAAGCACTGGTGACAAATCATGCAAAAGCATTTTGAACATTTTTTAGCCTGGTAGTATTACGGGATGACAGACTACAGAATAGAGAATTGCAATAATCCAAACGACTGCTGACCAGAGCATTTGCAATCACCACTGATGTATCCACAGATAAAATCTCCTGATACGATGAAGGTCCCTAAGGCTAATAAAACAAGATTTGATCACAGAAATTATGTGATTAGTGAAATGAAACTTTGCATCAAACGGACCACACAGATTGCTAGCAACATCTGTGGGGGAGAGACAACTACCCATAATACTGACAGGAAATGAGTCACTAAACCATTTGTATCTGTCTTTGGCACCAAAACTATGAATTCTGTTTTATCAGGGTTTAGCTTGAGTTTATTTTCGGACATCCAGACAGACGGTCGAGAGACTTGAGACTATCTTCAGGGGATAGGTGAATGAACAGCTGCGTGTCATCAGCATAAAAGTGGTATTTAACTCCAGTAATATTCTGATGACTTCAGTAAGGGTTGAAAATTTAAAATTGGTGGCTCCTTATCAGGATGAAGAGACTTAGATGGGGTGTGTGTGAAGGTATCTCTGATCTTTTTAATTTTGTCAATGAAAATGAACCAAATCTATTTGCTAATGATTTTTCATCATCAAAAGCTTGGGGGACAGTTGCATTTGACTGGATCAGTATTCTATTCAGAGCATGCCATAGCTTTTTACCATCACCACAATTTTTACTGACTAGATCATGGTAGGAATGCCCCTTGTTTTTATGGTTGCATCTATTTATTTAGTCACCGTTAGAAGACTGGTATGATTTTTAGTGGATTTGTCTCTTCTCCATGCACGTTCATATTGCCTTCTCATGCACTTTGCAGTTCTGTACTCGTCAGTTATCCAGCTCGGTGCTGGTTTAATGAGCTGTTTTATTTTAGTATAACAATATTAGTTTATATTGTGAAATATTTCATTCATTTTGGATAAGTCAAATTATAAGCCTGAATTTAGAGCTGTGGAACATTCTGAGTAAAATAGTTCATAAATAGAAAAACCAGAATGGAATTTTAAAAACCAGGGGCCGATTTCACTAAAGGACTTAAACTAAGTCCCTTTTTTGGCTAAGTCTTGGACTTAAATCTAAGACTTTGGTCTTAGCTAGAAAAATGGATTTCACAAAGGTGACTTAGCTAAGTCCAGGCTTATCATATAACCACAGTGGTTTTCTGTGTCATGTGACCTTTTGTATCTATTCAAAATATAATATTGATGCCACATATTCTTCTTTTAATGTATTTTATCTAAGGATAAGTGCTGTTTTGAAATTGAAAACCTTGTTAGCACATATAAACTTCCCAAACACTACTTTAGTGAGGTGTTCTGCATAATTATAATTTATTTACAGCCATTTCAAATTTTGAAGTGGAGAAAAGTTTATGGCGGCCATATTTAAGTCCTCTTTACAAAATTTAAGCCCACTACCTCCCAGACTTAAAAGTTAAGTCCACTGACTTAGCAATTTCATGGACTTAGCTGCTTTGTGAAATCCGCTAAGTCTAAGACCACAGACTTAGCAGTTTTTTGACAAAATTTAAGACCAAAGTCTTAGATTTAAGCCTAAATCTGGACTTAAGTCCCTTTGTGAAATCGGCCCCAGGAAATAAAATTCTGTTAAAATATTACAACAGAACTTGAAGATTTGCCAAAGCAAATACATAAATGAATGAACACTTGTGTTTAATGTTAAAACATGTCAGCCGTGTGGCATCAGAAGGGAGACTTCATTATTTGGATGGCAGTGAAAAGACTTCAAATTTTCTGTTAAAGAATTGATCACACATCTCTCTAAATACCCCAGTCATATTACAGAGTGTTGTTTGCAGGAGAAACACGAGGTTGGGGGCTCTTTATTTTAATACAGTTAAGAAAGTAAATGACATAAAGTTATAGAGTAAGAAATCTAAAATTCGCCAGGAATCTAAAATTCGCCACCTCTAACACCTTAGTTAATTTTATGAAGAAAATGATGTTTTTGTCCAAAAATTGGTATTTTTCAGTTCAAAAAGCTTTAATTTACTATACAGTCAAAAAATCTCACCACAATTCATTTATTTTATTAGTATTTTCACATGTGGCGAATTTCAGATATGTGGCGAATTTTAGATTTCTTACTCTATATATTGTATATATATATATATATAGTTACAACTAAAAATTATGTACAAGTCAAATGATATACACAGTTTCGTTAAATATGTAAATAAAGCATCAGAAATTAGTAATGCATAAATGACTTGTTAAATTCATGATCAATTAATCCCCTGAAGAAGGGTTGACCTTGTTGAAGGTCACAGTGCAGAAGGTGAAACTTTAACATTCCAAGTGACCTCTGTAAATGAGGTTGTGGTTTGAAGATAGCTGAAGGTGAAGGTGATGAGACATAAAGGTGTACAATGAAACCTTATAGAAGGTAGTGACATATGAAGGCCCAAAACCATAAATAAGCCGAAGTGACCATTACAATGGGAAGGAGGGTGGGGAATAAAAAAAATTGTAAACATGTCTTTCCCTCAAAGTCAAATCACAAAGTAACTTTGTCCACTGGGGATAGCAACTGTAAACCAGGGAGGACTAGTAGGGATAACAACTGTAAACCAGCGAGGACCAATCAGGGGCAGTTGCTTACTAATAAGAGGTCACCTCAAGGTTGTGTTATGTAGAGTTAGACTGGTACCCTAACTGATGTTATACTGGTACCCCAAGGGGGTTAATATAGTATTGCCACAACAAAACTGTCTTGAGGGAGGACTAACATCCGTGGTGCCCAAACACCCCAAAAGACTTTCATTCCCCCATGTTCAGTAAAATGTGAATACTGTGGCATTCCCACCTTTCTGTGGCTACCAACAGGGCAGTTTTAAACTGTCCTACATTTTCGCCTTCCAAATATAATATTGAGTTCAATAAGGTAATTCTCGTATGTCATAGCATTTCTCACGTTTTCTACTGCCTTTCCTCCGATTTCTGTGTTATTCTGTCTTTTGTTGCATCTCCAGTAAAATTAGTTATTTTCCATAACTTTACCGCATTTTTATAGTGTCTATAGTACTTTTATGTATGATTTCTGTCTAAAACCATGACCACAGTCCTCCACAGTTTCCATTCTTTTCTAATAGCTAAATTGTAGTTTGTGGCTTGTGGGGTATAGCTGGGTCTTACAAAAGGTACTGCATTCTGCCACATTTTCTTAATGTCTATAAATATAGGAAATGCCACCACTAGTGTGACTAGGGCATTAGAAAGGTTATATCTTAAAATGTCCCCAGCTGCCCAGATGAACTGTTTTTACTAAACAAGATTGTTTTTTGAATGAAAGTAATATTACATGTTATTTATATCCAGTGATATATTTCCTTACTACGAAATTCAAAGCAATACTTGACCATTCCATAAGCACAAATACAGTCCAAGCTTTTGATGCTCCAAACCTTGGTGTCATCCTTGATGTTGAAAACTCAATGCAAAGACATGTGACTAATCTATGTTGCATTAGTTACTACCATCTCCGGGAACTACGAAGTGTCCACAGGTACTTAGAGCATGAAACAGCTGTAAAGGTGGTAAATAAGATTACTGTATCTCACTGCTTTATTACACAAAAAGGCATATACTGGCAGACTACAGAGAGTTCAAAATGCCTTATGTCGTACTGTGTGCAAACTAAATAAGTTTAGTCATGTCACACCCTTCCTGCACAAACTATACTGGCTTCCCATTCATTACCGTATATTGTTCAAATGTAATCTCCTTACTTATAAAGCAATACATTTCAGCCAACCTCTATATCTGTCCTCTCTGATTAGGTGGAGTGATCTCACACAGGGCAATTGCCTATCAATTTCCTCATCCAAACCAAATAAACACTCAGATTTGTGCAGCTTCATAGTAGCTGCTCCCGCAGAGTGGAACAAGCTTCCTCAAGCCATTAGATCCATTGGAAGCATTTCTTGTTTCAGAAAACAGTTCATAACATATATTGTCAGATTTGCCTATCCTCCATGATAGTCTATCTCCCCTATCTCCCCTCTTTTTGGAATTGGACTATCCCTTTTTGGATACCGGTACCAGTGCCATTTTTACATCCATTTCGGCACTTTCTAAGTATTTCTTACTTACTTACTTAATTAATTACTTCTGTCAATTCCAGAGTCTGATACATTAAGACATTTGATCGGAAAAGTGTGATTGGAGTAGAAAAGGCAGAAGAAAGATTTAAAATTCCAAAGATTTCAATTCAAATGGTGTGGATTCGGATCGTGAATCCAGAAAGATTTAAAATTCCAAAGATTTCAATTCAAATGGTGTGAATTCGGATCGTGAATCCAGAATTTCTACAAAACACCAAAACTATTAATTTCACACACAAGATTGGATCTACCAGTGGCTTGTTTTGGATCAGAAATCAAAACTGTTTGTTTGGTGTTAGGCATGGCCCGTTAAAATATGCAATGAGACAAGTTCAGCTATAAATAGATTTTTGGGGCGTTGGTGTGGCCTAGTAGTTAGCAAGTTTGGCTTTTAATGACAGGCAGTCGCCTCTGTTGGTTCGAGTCCCACATGTGACAAAGCTGAGGGACTGTTCCAATATGACCCTGGCTGTTGAACAGGACGTAAACCTAAACTTGAATAATTTGTAATGTAAATGGACTTTTTACACAAAAAAGCAGCCAACTTTAATCCCTTTTCAGTGACTTAAAACAGGTGATAGTGTATATTTGATAATTGTTGCAAGAAATGAACACCCTAATTAAGAGCACAAACCATTATAATTAAGTTTTCAAAACATCAGGAACCCTAATTTTAATCATTGCCAAAATATTTATGCCAATTTAAGTTACTTAACAATTAGCGAACAGGTGTATAATATACAGAGTGAAGTTACAGAGAATATTTTGTAAACTTTTAATACATGAAAAAATAGAGCTAATCAGTGTATCTGATACAATAAATACCTAAACATTGTCCACTGGTCTTTTTGACAGAATTTAGTTTAATCTTAAAATAAAATGGATATATTTCACAAAAACATCTCTGAAAGATTAGCTAAAAGATTTTTGGTATGTTGAGAGTAAACATGCATATTGTACCCTTGTCACAGAATAATATTTGTTGAAGAGGCCCATAGGATAAAAGTAAGTAAAACAAAGGTTTTCCTTTTCAAATGTATTATATTAATTACACTGAAGTCATTGTAGTGATATATGTATGTTTATAAGGTAATGGGTTGGAGAGATATTTTTTTTATTATAGCTAGGAACTACAAAACACTCTCAGAGCGATCTGCTTACGATCTACATCTTTCACTAACTGTAATCTCCTTTTTTCCTTTGGCCAGGTTTTATAAAAAAGAATTTTGTGTTGGAAGAACCTTCTCATTATTATTTTAGTAACTATGAACAAAGACAAACAGACAAATGACTACACCCATATACGAAAAATCCTTGTGAAGGTAGGCATACAAATTTCATCAGCACAAGTCTAATTTCAATCATTACAAAAATAAGTGCCTAGGAAATCACAAACCTTTGCTCAGGGATCTTGACCAAGATATTTAGAATAAATGCCTCTAATAGTGTTGAGGTTCTTCCCTAATATAATAGAATAAAACTGTATTGTCAATATATTCTATTTTATACAATATGACAATAACATGAAAAATGTATGAAAAGCCAATCTGACCATTATTTTAATTGGTATGCTTTAACTATCCCCAAAGCCGCCTAAGTTCCTATTGGGGGCAATGGGACAGAGTTATATGCAAGTTTAAGTTACTATGACAACCCCCTTAATATGCTAATTCATAAATTCATACAAAATCATTTCAAATGATACTAATGTTGACTAAAAACTCAATAAAATCTTGTTTATTGTTGTTTAGACTGAATACCAATATATAGTTTTGTACAGGCAAACAAGAGCTGATTTTGCTGGAGCCATATTTGGCACCTTAGAGGGTCAGAAACTCACACACCTCAGCCTATGATGAGACCAGCTCTAACCATTAAAAAGGGTCAAAATATATGCACTACAGCATATATATCAGGCAAACCATTTGACCAGCAAGAAACACTTTTTTATAACCTGGAGTCCCCCTAAAGTATTACGCATGGACTAACAGACAGACAAAGAAGCAGGATTAAATTCTCCTCACCACCTTCAGTATGTAAATGTCAGAACAAATGCGGTTTTTGTTTGCCAAATTATTTACTGAGGGGAATAAAATTCAGGGCCGGTATTCACGAAAAGTCTTAGACTTAGCCAGGTCTTAGGCTTAAATCCAGTCTTAAAGTTAAGACTTTTGTCTCAGCTAAGTTTTGTCTTTAAACCGTATTCACAAAGGGTGACTTAGCTAAGTCCAAGATTATCGAAAAACCACAGTGATTTTCTGTGTCATGTGACCTTTCTTTTCTGTTCAAACTATATTATTGGTGACATATATCCGTCATTTAATACATTTTACCCAAGGAAAAGTGCTGTTTTGAAATGGAAAACCTGGTTACCACATATAAACTTCCAAAGACTGCTTTAGTGAGATGTTTTGTATAAGTATACTTTATTTACAGCCATTTCAGATTTTGAAGCGGAGAAAAGTTTATGGCGGCCATATTTAAGTCCTCTTTACAAAATTTAAGCCCACTACTAACCAGTCTTATAGGTGAGCCCTTGGCTAAGCCTAAGACCAGTCTTAAATTCTTTGTGAATACCCCTAAGCCTAAGACAAAAGTCTCAACTTTAAGCCTAAGCCCTGGCTAAGACCTTTCGTGAATACAGGCCCTGGAGCCAGGTTGACCCACCATGATATAAAGTGTTTTTGTTTGTAACACAAATCACACTGTGATGAAACATTTTTTTGCATTTACACAAACTACATCTACATCTATGTACAATAATAGAGACACAAATATAATTGATTTTGAGAGTAGGTTTCTCGAAGCTACATTGAATTACGGTCAACTGAGGTAAGTATTGGGTGAATGATGACCTTAATTAACCTACTAGGGTACTAAGGTAGCATCAAGTATATGATTTTTGGATCCTTTCCTAAGTTATATCACTGCTTTCTTAAAATTCAGAAATATCCGTCTATCTCAGACAGACAGTCTCAAAAGTAAAACCGTTTGTTGGAGATTAAAAGATCCCTATCACCTGAAACAAAATGTTTTAAGTATTCCCATTAAGATGGCACAATAGCTTTGACTTTCATAAAACATTCAATGTTCGGTGACTAGTCCTAACATTTATGGCATTTTGTTCTCATGCTTCAGAATTAGACAGCTCCATTCTAATCCAGCCGGTTTATCCTTGGCAAATTATCATTCGTACCTGGTATACGCAGTTAGCTCTTTTATCAGCAGGAAAACTATTTATCAAAAATTTAAAAGTGTAGGTGAATCATTCATTCTTATTTAGAGATATAGGGATTTCTATTTTTATTCAAACCATAAAACTTCCTCCTTATATTTGGACCAATCAGATTTTATTGGTACTTTTTCCCCAAAAAAACTTGCCAAAATAAAAAAAAACGCATGTAAGACCTAAGTGTCATTCCTGTTATTTTCTTGTTTTTTTAAAAATATTCTTCAGATAAATATGAGTTCATTTCAGTTTTTATTCACAATGGAGGAAAATAGATCAAAATAATTTTTGAAAGACAAAACTTGCAACCAAGTCACATGAATTTTTGTCTCTACTCATGATAATGTTTTTAAAAAATTACACAGCACTAGGGTCATTTTCCTATTGTGTCTCCCAGTTAAACCCCAGTCACACACTACAGGTGGTACGTCCCACAGATATAGGTGTTGGACAAATTGTCCCTGCCCTTCAACTACCTTCAACTACCATCCGAGGTTTGAATGTGACCTTGTGACCGAGTAGCTAAACTTGCATTACATTGTGCCTTCTAAAGGAAGTTATAAAAATATTTAAAATTTTTGCCTCTGAAGTTTGGTACTGTTGGCATGGGCCGACAAATGCAAGCATGAATTTCTTGCTAAAGTAACTGAAGGTGTAGTCCATGGTGTTATATAAGGTTGTGCCTTTCGATTCAACATTGTGACATGCAGCAAGTGGACTCAAATGGTATGACCTGCAAAGTATTGAAAGTGACGTAAAACCCAAATAAATAAATAAAAGGGATATTTCATAACCGTGTCACAACTTAATAATGGAAATACCAAGTTATGAAGATATGAGGCATCGTTGGAGGCGGTTCCTTCACTGAGTAAAACCTCAAACTAAGGGATGTACCATCTGTAGTGTGACTGGGGCATTATTTATTTGACCAGCTGATATAATACAATTTGATAATTTGCTTATACAAGAAAGTTGAAGAAAAAATATTCGCTTGTACTGAAAAAGGGAATAATACAGTTAGAGCTCTTACCTTGAAATATTAAACCACAACCAATGTTTGCTCAGGGTTTCGGTAAATACAAAATTTTACATTGCTGCTTCTTCATTTTAAATAAGGTGAGTTATTAAGGTGTTTAAAATAAAAATTAGTAATGTTTATCTTTTTGGTGGACTAGCATAAAATCTTTAATGGTGTTTATTATGTAGGTTCTTTTTCACACATTGAGAAAATACCTGTGCATACGAACTCGCACCACACACAGAAGCAGAATTTAAACCTTTAAGAAATTGCTGTTTCATGTCAGCTTTAGACACAAAATTACACTGTCGAACCAGATGTAATCTGGAAGTAACAAACCTAGTTCTCTGGACATGGTGAACCGTTTTCAACATGTCCAGCTTCATTCGTTTTTTGTCTTTGATCTTCTGCAATCCATCTGTGAATGCGAATACACTTTACCATCTATTTCCCAACATGCTGGACAGATATGTCTATAATAGACACCTTTTGTTTCATGATTTTTTTTCTGAGAACATATATTTTTGTTGAAATACACACATTCCACAAACTTGGTAGGTTGCTTACCATTTTTTTCATGTGTTTTACCTTGTGTGGACTGTTGTGATATGTGCCTCTGTGCGTGAGCCCGACAAATGCGGTCAATCTTTTCTACATCAGACCAGCCTACAACCTCACCCTGCTCCACCCAACAGAGTAAAACAGCATGACTGGCCTTTGCAGAAGCCCAAGAAAAGTCATTTGCATCTTCTAATAGGTTAATTACATAATCCAACATATGCTCTTTGATTTGACTGTTGGTTTCTTCCCTCATACTTCTGCAAAAACCAGTCATCCATTGCAAGGGGGTCAACTGGTTGTATGTAACTCTATTTTTATTTTGACCAGCAAGTACATACTTATGGGGCCATTTTATTCTGTGATTAACTAAAAAATCGACCAGCCCACCCCTCTGGGACTTAATTTTTCCATTACCTGTGTGGATTTTTTCTGAGAATTCATGCAATCTTTGCTGAACCTCCTGTTGTATCCTAACTTCCTGCCTAAGAGCTGCTGGAGGAGGAATATGATACTGTGCAACTTTCGGAGGTTCTGGGTTCAAGCCCAAAGCCACCCCTTCCTGTGGGACAGTTGTTTTAACCGAATGCTTTTTTGCAACTTTTGGATTTTTAATTTTCTTGACATCTACAGATTTTTTGCAAGTTTGCTGTTGGATTAAATCATATCTTTATTTGATGATGCTAATGATTTATCCTGTTATGCTGCAAATAAAAAAGTCAGAAAAAGGCACACAAAAAATATGCTTCCTCTCCCACAATTTGGACAAAGGTGAGTGCAACCTAGTACTTTATGTGGGTGTTCCACTGCACGACTAAGCTTCCCGATTAAGGGTTTTTGGGAGTCGGTTTCCAAAATTTGCTGAGTCCCAGGCGTTCTGTATGGATCGGTAGTTGTCAGTTGGGGCCATGAGAAAAATTAAACATGTTTGATATTTCTCATGACCCAAACCGATTTTTATTTCCCGCCGTCAACAAAATGTTCAGTCTCAAATTTACACAGTCCTATGTTGTCTCAGGCCTCCTGTGACCCTTAGTCCCAGGCGTCCCTAGCTTAGTCCCAGGAAGCCTATTGTTAGGCCCCCACTCATAACAGATCCATAAATATACATGCGTGTGAAAAGGAATCGGTTTCATTAGTCCCAGGAAGCCTCAGACTGTCTCAGGTGTTCTGCGACTAAGAAATCTGGGTCTGGGACTAAGCCCCGACTAAGAGAAGCCGATCCAAGCCAGCCTCCTCAGGCCACCTGGGACCACACAAACGCTCCAGGTGGCCTGTGACTAAGTACCGATTAAGTACTGGCTCTTTTCTGCGCGCTTGTACACAAAAGAGGCGGGGGGGGGGTCTGGGACTATATAAGCGACCATGCACATGCTTTCAGTGTTATTGACTGGTTGGCTACTGAGAGACGTGTGTCACTTTCTGCTAGGGGTTTTCAGTTTTTTATTTTATTATATTTTATACTTGAGCATAGGGCAAATTTCACAGTTAGGCGACACATTTTAGTTTTTTTACTTTTTTTTTATATTCACTGAAGTTATGAGGAAAGAGAAAGGAGGAAAGAGAGGAAAGAAGACGATGGAGGAGAGGCAAGAGGAGAGGGAGAATGAAGGTGGAGAGTTGGAGGAGAGGACAAAGGAAAGGACAGAGGAGGGGACAGAAGAAACAGAAGAGAGGATAGAGGATACAGAGGAAGGTTTAGAAGTTACTGAGTAAGCTTGCGAAGAAGATAAAAGGTGTGAGGAAGAATCAGAGTGTCACTCAGCAGCCAAGAGAGCCAGGGTTTGTGCTACATTCACTGACAGCCAAGAAAATGCCTTTGTAGAGTTTGTGAAGCAGCACCCAGAGCTCCACGACAAGGAGAATGGACGTTTCCACGACAGACAGAGAAAGGAGACTCTCTGGGTAGAAATCTCTGCAGAACTGAAGCTACAGCCCTTTGATGTGAGAAGGTGGTTTGAATCCCAGAGAACTCGTTATGGCAAGCTATCCAAGCAACAGTCTGGCCAAGCCCCAAGGGAGATGACCAAGAGACAATCCTGGGTCTACCAGCAGATGGGTTTCCTTAAGACCCACATCAGATGCAAGGGGGCCAACAGAAGCTCTGGGTTCGAGGCCAGTCCCAACACCAGCAGGCATGAAGAATCTCGTGGATCTACTACTGATACAGAACATCTAGAGACCAGTGTCCTGAGGGAGAGTAGAAGTCACCCAATACTTACATCTACACCAGTTTCTACAGATTCCAAGATACTCAAGCACTTTGACCAGATGAGGACACTGATCTCAGGTTTCCTGCAGCAGAAGTCAGACAGGCAGCCCTTCTTTGACTACGTGGCATCAGAGGCTAAAAAGATGACCCAAGAGGAGTTTGAGGACCTCAAGGGCAGGATTTTTAGAGACATTGAAGCAGTAAAGAACACTCACAGATGTCAAGTACTACCCACTATTACCAAAGAGTCACAGAGGGTCAGGATACTGCCAACAACCACCAACAGGCGTCTAGTTCCACCCAGGCAGCAGCAGGCAGCAGTTCCAGCAGTTACGTCTACTACTACACACCCAGCCCCATTGGCTTTAGAAACCCTCCATCAGTGGTCACAATACAGGACGAGGGCAGTAGACACAACCGAAGTGGAATACTAAGCCAGCTACCAGATCTAACAACAACACTGATCATTGAGCAGCCTTAGCAGCAACAGCAGCAGCTCTACACCATCACCACCACAGTACCGCTTCAACAGCAGCAGCCTCCTCAGTAGCCAGCCAGTCAGGGTGGGTCTTCGACCCCCCATAGGCCCTTTTCAGGGCCACCCAAATATTCCAAAAACAATTAATAGCTACGTGTTGTTCATATTCAAATTCCCCTCCCAACAGTTCAGTACAAATACTTATCACAAAAAAGCCCAACACCCACACCACACCAAACATGAAGTAAATAACCCATGGTAATATACATAACAGAAGGCCACATAGAAAAAAAATTGATAAATGAACTCCAAATATGGCCAATAATCTGGCCATTTGTAGCTTATAATCCATGGGATTGGTTTAAATTTGTAATAAAAAAGTCCGACACTGACACCATCCCTAGAGTTAAAGATATTATGCTATCACATAGCCGCCAACCAACAAACAGACAAACCAAATAGCAAACATAACCCCAAACAAACGGGCTGACAAACCAAGTTGCAAACATAACTCCCCCAACCAACAGACAACCAATTTGCAAACATAACTCCCCCCAACCAACAGATAAACCATATTCTAAAGAGAACCCTTTGTGTGGTTATATTTTCTAATCCCTCAGTCTTTTGGCTTCTCTGGCCAGGTTTCTGTCGCAACCAACATCAGCAGCACCACCAATCAAGTGACCATCACCAGGCACATCATCATCATCATCACCAGGCTGTTGACCACCATGTTGACCTTGATACTAGCTTCTCAGTATGTTGTGCAGAACCACACAGGTCAAGACCACATCCCTCACTGTTTCTGGGCATAGTTCAATAGTGGTCATCATTACTCTTGAGACCAGGATGCCAAAAGCGTTCTCAACAACTCTCCTGCCCCTTGATATTCTGTAGTTGGCAATCCTTTCCTCTCTGGTTAACATCCTTCTGCCATAGGGTTTTATCAGCCAGGTCTTCAGGGCAAACACATCATCTGCCAGAATGAAGTAGGGGACATCTCGACCACCCTGGGTTATAGGTGCTGGGTCAGGGAAGCCTATGCTGCCATGATCAATCTTCCTCTTAAGGTGACAGGTATTAAATCAAGAGCAAGATCCAACTGTACCCACATCCACCCATCTGAACTTGTACTGTCCATCAACCAAGGCCAACATTACTATTGAAAAGAATCTCTTATAGTTGTGGTACAGGGCTCCAGAGTTCTTGGGTTTCTCTAGGGCCACATGCTTGCCATCAAGGGCTCCCAGGGCATGTGGAACGTTCCACCTGATCCTGAATTCCATTTCCCATTCTTTCCACTCATCTGGAGTAGTAGGACATCTGAGGTACTCTCTGGTGAACTCATCCTGGATGGCCCTGCAGACCTCTGGTAGAAACTTGGAAATGGTGGATCTGCCAACCCTGAACTGACAGGATAATGATGTGTATGACTCTCCAGTAGCCAGATATCTGATGGTGAGGGCTAACTTTTCCCCAACACTGATTGGAGCTTTGTAGTTGGTGGCCTGCCTGGCTAGACGTGGTTCCAGTCTGGTCTTTATGCTGGTTGCTGTGGTCGACGTAGAAATAGCAAATACATGATTATATGTAACTGAATAAAAACTAAAAAAGACCTAAATTGTTTACTGAAGCTGTCTTCCATTGAAAAGTGGCATCCTGCTGTGTTCATAGAAAAGTAATGATTATTACATCCCGGAATTTATATATATACCCAGAAAATTCAGTTTTTTACAAAACAAGAATCGGCCATCTTGGTCTGGGGACCACTGAGGAGGCCTCAGGACGCCTGAGGAAGCTGGGACTTAGTCGGGGCTTAGTCGGACCCAGTCGGTATGTCTACGACAAGATCATGGTTCAAAAATGGCTAAATCGGTTCTTAGTCGCAGAACAGTTAAGGACGGTGTGGGGCCACCTGGGGCCTCCTCAGGCTTCCTGAGGCCGATCTGAACTGAATCCCAGGCTTTAATACCGATTCAGTATTCCCGCCCATTTTACCTTGTTTTCCCTGACTGTCCACGATTAAGGGTCGCGGACAGGATCGGGGCTTAGTCCTTTGGTGGAGTAGGGGCATTAACAAAATCCACAAACATGAACAACCTGAACCATCTTGCATAACAGATTTCATGTTGATTCAAACAAGATGTTTGATACTGTGCATGACGATACTGAGACTTCTGACAAATATACAAAATATTTTCAAAATCATACCAGTACTTTGGTGCCTCAACAAGTAAGTAACGTTCTTACATTAATTGGTGATGAAATTGATCCTGTTTTGGATAACAGAAATATCAGCACCCCCAGGAGTGCAAACCCTCGACACAAGTTCCTGATTCCAAATATCAGCCTACATTGGCTACTTTAGGATAAAACTTCATTGGAAGGCAATAAAAACGGAAATGGGTCTTTCACTGGGATCACATGTGAGTTAGGAATGATAGTATTTTTAATGTTCACTCAACACAAGATATGTCATCTGTTGACATTGTAGATACACAGTTTGTTGATTTGAGCAAAGTATTAGACAGAAACTTATTCCTTCATAACTGTGATAATATAGGTCGCAATAAAAATGTGAGGATAGTCCAAATGACCACAAATTTGGGTTTCCCCATTACCCCACTTTAACTGTACACAGGGGATCCGGTTTACTATGAAAGCATACCAAATATTATATCTGCACATTATATGATTAGGGACACTGGACTTCCAAACTTTTGTCGGATAACTGTTGCTTTGAATCTAAATATTCACCTGGGGCGTCTAGGCGCACCATGAGTCAGTCCTTCCCCAAGCCAGTGATAAATGGTCTTCTACCTTAGCAGTGGAGACAGGGTACCACTCTATGGTGTACAAAATGACATCACAAGAACCTTGGTGTGTACTTTCTTGTACTTTACTCAGTTGCTAGGGTGATCTGTCAACAAACTCATGTAATTGGCTGCCTTCCTGGAAATCTGTTTTCTTGGATTTCCAAAATTTTTTTATTTTGAATTGTGTTTTATAGTTTTTAGTTATTTTAAAGTTTTAATCTGTACATATATGAACAGGACGGTCATTTAGTCTGCAATGTTTTATTATTTCATGAATTGACAGTTTTGGTGTGATCGCATGAGAGATATTATGTTATGTGATTGGGGCTGGACTTAAACCCACTGGCGAGATTTTGTGGTCTTCTTGTCATCAACAGGCTCAGTTTTTTGGACGTTGAGGGATGGTCTAACCTATATTTCTGCGCAAGCCTTTTAGCCTTCTAGCTAGAATTCTGTAGCCGGTTCATAACCTGATAAATCACTCAATCTCGAGTGTATTTTATATTTTCAGAAATAACATTGACTTTGAAAGCCACGTGGTGGCAAGCTATCAAAATGCCAAGTGTCAATAAAAAAATTCTGTAAAAATGTAAACAAAGACATGTCCCACCCACTGGGAGAAACTGTAAGTTATCTATGCAAGAACAACAGGAAAATGCCAATGGACTCAAACGAGATGCTGCCGTTACCCAGACAGGTGATGAGTTGCCTGACGGACAGCAGTTGCAGTGGAGGATCCTTGAGCAGTTGGAGAAGGTCAACCAAAGACTGGACAAGGTGGAAGACAGGATGGCAGCTGCCGGAGATTCACAGGAAGGTCTTGAGTTAAGTACTTCAAAATTTAGTACACCTGACAGTAGTTCAACTGTTAAAAGAAAAGTTAAAAGTAAGCGAAAAGTACAAATATCAAGTGATTCGTCCTCAGATAGTAATTCTCCCACTTTAGAGGTCTTGAGGTCTCCCCAGTTACAAAAGAAGGTTGATAAGCGAATTAAACAGTTGGAACACAGTTCACAATGTTTAGGTAAGGATGAAACATGTAAAATTAAATCAAAAAGGGGAGGGAATATAGAGGTTTCTGTTAAAACAAAAGTAGCGTGGCCCCACAAAACTATTTTGGGAGGAGTTAATAGGCAAAGAATTAACTATGATCAGTTATCCCTGACCCAGTAGGTCCATGTTTTCTGTCAAGACATCCTAGATGAGCCCTCTGATAAACGTAGAAATTTGATGGTGGCCTACATGGGGGAGTTAATGGAAGATGCCACAGATTTTTCGTGGCAAGGGGCAAAAGCTGCCCATGGTGTCTTGCTCTGCGAGATGGAGCGTGGCAAGGTTACATGGGAAGACAGGCTCAGAAGCATGTAGGGCAGAGTAAACAAAATCGGTAAAAATTGAGTGAGCACACCAAAAACCTTGGTTTTGCAAAACCTTTCAAACTGGTGTGTGTACGTCAACAAAAGACCATGAGACAAATGATAGGCTTCACTGTCATATTTGTGCTTTCTTTCTGTCTAATGGAAAACTGTGCTAACTGTGCATGCTAAAAAGATTGTATAAACAAGATAAATAATTCAAAAAACGAATTGGGGGCTGCCAGCCACTGGGGTTGGGCAGCTGTGTAAAGAATCAAGTTGGAAATGTTGTTGTCAGAGGTAACAGAAAATTTCCAAAAAAATCAGTGGTCAGTCTGGTAATGACGGTAATGCATGCTCAGAAAATGAAAGTCATGACACAGTTGGTGGTCAGGGCTATGACAGGGTTCATAGAACTAGAATTATATACAATTCTAAGGTAAAACCTTCAATGATAGATGGCAATGTTGGCAAATAAAGGCAAAAAATTTAAACCTCTTGGCAAAAAAGTGGTCAAATCCAAGCTTTTCTATGCCAAGCCCAGTTCAGCCCACTGTGTCATGCCTGAAAAACATCAGGAAAGTGTAACTGGGGTCACTGAGCCCATATCACAAACAGTAACGAATGTATCAGACAGTAAAGTTACACATCAGCTAGAGTCATCTGTTGCCAGGCGTATAGGAGGGGAGTGTCAGGTGGGTAGCCCAAGGCATCGAGGAAGTGTAAACTCTGCTTCTGCGTCATCCTCTGTCATTAGCTCGGAAACAATGCCACAAATGAAACTCTTGATGATAAATTCATCAGTGCTATTTATAATGTCAACACACAAGGTGTGAAGAGTCTAGAATGTGTTAATTGCACTTTGTTTTAAAAATGGCAAACTCAATCCCAATTTTAATTTGGCTTTATTCCCCTGGACGATCAAATAATGCCTGACACTGATGTAATTAACTATTCAGATGACTTGTCACCTTTTAGCATCCATGCTCTTGTCAGAGCCACAAATAAACCTAATTATATGCAAGCCAGGCTTCCAGTGAAGTCACAATTGAATGTACAGGAGTGGAATTCACTGCTGGTATATTATTGGGACCAACAACTTATGCAATTAATAGAATTTGGTTTCCCTCTAGATTTCAATAGGAATTGTCCATTGAGGTGTGAAGGTACAAATCATGCATCTGCTATTGAATACCCATCATATGTTGACGCATATATCAAGGAAACTGAATATAACACAATATTATGTCCATTTGATCAGAATCCCATTGTAGGGGGTCATTCTTCACCATTCATGACCAGACACAAGCCCAATTCAGATAGGCGTCGCGTCATCATAGATTTGAGTTGGCCACTGGGGGCGTCAGTTAACGCTGGCATAGATAAGCATACATATTTTGACAGCCAGTTTGAGCTCACCTTTCCTTCAGTTGATGACATCACTAGTGAGGTTAAATGCTTAGGAAGGGGTGCACTTTTATACAAAGTTGACGTTAGTCGGGCATTTAGGCACGTTAAAGTGGATCTTGAAGATTCTGACCGTCTAGGCCTTGAACGGAACGGAACGTACATGGATACGTGTCTACCGTTCAGGACACAGCACAGCAGCCAAATTTTTCAGCGCCTAAGCGACGCAGTACGCTTTCTGATGCATCAAGCCAGCTTCTGCGTCATTGATTACATAGACGACTACGTCGGGGTGGGTGTCATGAGCGTCGTGCAACATTCTTTTGACTATCTACTGATTCTCATGAAGTGTCTGGGTCTCTCCATTAGCCAGAGCAAGCTGGTTCCTCCCTCCACCAAGGTCGTTTGTTTGGGAGTCCTCATAGATACAGTACAGGGCACAATATCCATACCTCCAGAGAAATTGCATCAAATAAACGACGCTGTCAAAGAATGGCTCCAAAAACACTCATGTATAAAGAAACAGCTCCAGTCTATCCTGGGACTCCTTCTTTATGTTCATAAATGCATCAAGCCAGCATGTGTGTTGCTTAATATGATGCTGGACTTGCTTAGAAGTAGTCACAATGTTCAAAAGATAACCCTAACGTCAGATTTTCTATGTGATATCCATTGGTTTGCCAAGTTCCTCCCTGCGTACAATGGCGCCAATTTTTATGACCACAGAAATGTAGAACATGTCATTGAGCTCGATGCATGCCTCACAAGTCTTGAACACAAGATTTGGCAACTTCTTGTCACTTCCAAGGGGTTATAATGAATGCACCCTAGTTCACCTCGAGATGTCAGGCTGTTTTCCAGCCTATGGTCAGGCCGAAAAGTGTTGAAATGCGACATCAATGCGGTGGTCACTATACTCAGACCTGAAAAATCCAGAGATCCTTTCGTGTTGGCTTGTGCCCAGAACATCTGGTACTGCTCAAGTACTCATGATATAGATATTGATTATGTAGATATTAGGGGGCAGTGACAATAAGGTAGCTGATCTTTTGTCTAGGTGGTCGGGTAGCCGGGCGGACTGGGATCGTTTGCTGCAATACGTTGAAAATCCATGCTGGTTGAGAACGGACAAACAAATGCTGGCATTTCACCCTGACCTATAGCCCCCCTGACGTTCCTCTGGTTAAGTGTATGTAGATTATAACCAACAGTTAGTTGGTCTGGATTTGATGTCATCCTTTGTGTGGGGTTCATGTAGGAATATCTGTGTCAGCTGTATGTGTGCTCCGGAGGGGCCAATGTTGTTACTGTCAATGCGCTGATAGATACTGTACTTTGTTGTAGGTGCACTGTTGGTGGAACCATTGGCTGGTAAAGCAATGTCATGTCTTTATCTGGCATTTAGACCAAAGACCAGCAAGGCCTACAGTGCAATGTTTCGAGTGTTTGTGGCCTTCTGCATATACATGAAGGTCTCGCTTCAGTATCTGTCTGTGAAAGTGCTGCTGGCTTTCCTTGAGTGCTTGGTGTGCAACAAGGCTTCCGCTGCTGTGTTATCAAATTATGTTTCTGCATGTTTTTGTATGATCTGCCATACTGTATGTGTGATAGTGCTAAAATAAAGTATTTTCTGAAATCTGTAAAAATCACTAGGCCTCTATGTATTAGGCGGCATAATATCATTGAAATTGATATGCTGAAGGCTATTATCAGGAAATGTCATGACTATAGATCTTGTGTTCAAGGCAATCTTTTCAACTGGATTTTTTGGTTTCGTAAGGTTATCTAATCTCTCACCCCATTCAGCAGCTACCTTTGATCCAACTAGGCATCTTACGGGTTCTGATGTCTTCTTTACAAAAGGTTTTGCTAAATTATTGTTTAAATGGTCAAAAACAATCAAAACCAGGGATAGAGTTGAAATCATAACACTTCCAAGGTTAACTGACACTGATCTTTGTCCCAGGAATGCCTTGAAGGCCCTATTTGATCTGTATCACATGTCACCTTCTTCATCTATGTTCCAAATTCATACTAAAAAAGGCTGGGTCACCCTTATAGATTCTAGGGTTCAAAAGGTCCTCTCAAGAATAAATGTATCCTTGGGCTTGCACCCACACCATTTTACCTTTCATAGCTTATGTCGATCCGGAGCTATGTATGCGTTTAATGCACATGTCCCCATTCAGGAAATCAAGAGGCAAGGAACATGGACCTCAGACTGTGTCTGGCGGCACATCCAAGCCAATCAGTCTGCTGGTGAAAAACTGGCAAAATCACTAGCCTCTGTTATAAATGTTTAGGTTCTTCATAAATGCTTCCTATAGTTGGTCTTTGGTGGGTTTAGCATAGTTGTATTCTGAAAAACTGTGCCTTTTTGATTGGGCACTTGTGGGCCGCCCTCTCTATGGCAGTTTCTCGTCCACCCCAGTGGTCTTCACTGTTGTAGGTCTTGGGTTTGAACCCAAATGCAAGGTGCTAGGATTAACATTAGTCATACTTTTCATCAAATCAAAATTGATCATCCATATGTTGACTTATTAGGCATGTACTTTGAAAATAATATTAAATGTTTTTCTATTGCGCAAAATTTACAAACAGTAATCAATGCGCTTTACAGCCTGGATATCTACATAATTATTTATTGTTTTAAAAGTGAGTTTTTAACTTCTTCTTAAAATCACTGGTAGATGTTGATGTTTTTACATGGTTAGGAAATTAATCATTCCAAAGCTTAGGTCCGCATACAGAAAAAAGCATGATCTCCAACTGTTTTCAACTTAGACTTTGGCACTGCCTTCAAATGTTTACTTTATGAGTGTAGTAATCTTGCTTTTTTCGCGTGGTCGAAGTAGATCTTGGAGGTAAGGAGGTGCAAATCTTTAGTTGATTTTAAACACCAACAGAAGTATCCTGATAGGTAACCAATGCAGTGTCTTTAAGCTTTCAGGAGAACTTTGGTGCTCCATGTTATTCCTTTATTCCTTTATGTTTATTGATAATCAAACTAAGGGGGGGGGGGGGTGTACAATGAGAACAGCAAAGGGCCCAGGACAGAACCTTGGGGTACGCCAAATAGGAGTTTACAAACATCTGACAAAGTAGAACCAATTTTATTGACCGATAATGGTCTGTTAGGTAGGATGTGATTTTTTTTGAGGCAACTAAGAAGAGTGGAATGATCTATGGTGTCGAAGGTGGCAGACAAGTCATGCAATACTAAGGCAGTGGTTTCACCTCTTGACAATGATAAGTGAACTTCATTTTTTATGTAGACAAGAGCCAGCCTTATATGCCGACTGGTACAGGTTGTCTAAGTTATGGACATGAATATGTTCTAACAGCTGCTTAGCAACCACACATTCTACCAGTTTTGATATAAAACTGAGGCCAGATACAGGACAATAATTCTTCAGGTCATTTGAGGGAAGATTTGAGTGACCACAGCAGATGTGAAAGCATCAGGGACGCACCCCTCCATAGTGAGCAGTTAACTAGCTTTGTAAGGGATGGCAGCAGTACATTAATGCATTCCTTGATAAGGAATGTCGGCAAGGGATCCAATAGGGATGATTTTGTTGGTGAAATTTAATTATTTTATCAACAGCCTCTTCAGAAACTTGCCTAAAGACAGTAATTTTTGGAGGATCTGAAGGTGGGTGAACATTGTATTCAGTGACAGATGGAGCAAAATTAGCTTGTTTGAGATACCAAAGAGAATACCGTTGCAATAGTCTAACTAAAATGACTATTATCTCGATTTATTGGTTGAGTAAGGTTATAGGCATGGGTCAAAAAATTTTCGAAAGAAAAATTGGTTTTCCAGGATTGTTTAACTATATAGATGATCTGATTCTTACTGGTATGCCCTCAAAAGATCATCATTCATTTTTGCAGGCTTTACTCGCAGATGTGGGCCTCCAAATCTGCCACAAAAACTGGTTCCCCCAAGCACCTCTGTCACATGCCTGGGCATATTAATTACTACCGTTGACAGGAGCATCTTGATTCTGGATCAAAAATTGCATCAGATAATAAATATGTGCAAAAATTGGACAAATAAAACATATTGCAGTAAAAGAGACTTACAATCTCTTCTTGGCAGTATCCTGTGCATCACTAAATGCATGAAGCCAGTCAGGGACTTTACAACAGAATGCTCCATCTCAGATCGAACATTAAAATGAAAAAAACTTTACTCACTCCTGAATTTTTTAAAGTCCTTATATGGTTTAACAACCTCTTGCTTCATTACAATGACATATTATGACCAAATATTCATTTTAATACCTGTGCATGTAGATGCCCCCATTACTGGTCTGGGGAGTCACTTTGGATCCATGGTCTATACCTCACCCATACCATTGAGATTCTAGGATTACATCTTGAGATTTTGAACATAGTGGTTTCAGCAAAAATTTGGGCTAGCCGCTGGGCCAACAGTAAAATACAAATTTTCTGTGACAATATGGCAGTTTTAGCAATCCTTACCACAAGTAAGACCAGGACCAGAGTGTTACGGTCACGGGCAAGCACGGTAGCGATTACCAGTTGCCTTTAAGTTGCAACAGGAAAAGACAAAGAGTTTTACTTAACAAATGTATTTAACAATAAAAAAAAGGATTACAGTCAACTGATATGCTCTCAAAAGTACATACAATTATACAACAATAAAACCAATCTGACCTTGCTACAGTTCTCAAATGTAACTAACAGTTAAGTTTGTCCACTATATCCAGCAATCTGTACTGTGATCTGCCCGGTGTCTACTAATACACAACTATCTGTATCCTGTGATCTGTTCAATATCCGATGATACAAAATGTTCCTATCCAGTTATCCTTTTGATATCCAATCACACAAAAGGTCTATATAGAAATATTCAGAATTATTGCACAACTGTACTGTCCACTTCAAGACATGGGCAATGTCCAAAATGCAGTAAATCCACTCTCTGGTAGAATCACACACTGCATGCAGGCAAAAAAGTACAGTAAATCTATCCATACACTATAGCTAGTTCACTCCAGCAAAAGTTCACAACAATACAAGTACTTTATATCCACTTGATATTAGGTCTAAGACACATGTAGCCTTCCTTATAGCCAGCTAATTCTATGTTCATCTGTGGCCAGATGAACAGCCCTTATATACAATTACAGAAACTCCCAGACAGTTATGGAACTAACTTGAAGGCAGCACCTGTCACCAGATTCACCAAAGAAGTTCTAGAACCTACAGGTAGCCTATAGGGTTCCCCAAATACAATCACTGAGGTTAGCCCAGAGGGATTCCCCCAGTCTATAAATAGATCAATACTACATAACACATAAAAAGAATCAATAACGCAATTACCTTATATGGTATTATATCGACATAAAGCTTAGATTAAACAATGCACTGGCACAGTGCCCATATATGTAACATGTATAACCCTTCTTAATCACTTCAGGCACTTTTCTTTTGTATTTTCAGATATCCAAGGCAGCCAGCTGGTCACCTTTATAGCAAATAGACTACTCAGAGGTTTCAGGCCTGCTACACTCAGCAGTACAGAGGCCTGTGGCATGATTTTCAGGTCTATGAGGTGGCAGCTGGGCCATCGCCCTTTCAGGTAAACACACAAATTTTGCTCACATTAATGGAGTATTTGTGTCACAATGGTCAGTATAGGGCTAGCATTGCCAATTATATGTCTGCATTAAGGACTTTTCATATAGTGCACGGATCGGAGACATAACCCTTCAGGGATGAACGTTTATCCTTATTTTTGAGATCTCTCTAGATTTCTGCCCCTCTGGCACCTACAGTATGTCCATTAATTGACATTGATATGCTGACTGCAATCATTCAGTATTGTGATTTCTTACATCATCCTGGAGTTTTCAAACCACTTTATCTCACTTGATTTCTTGCATTCCTCTGATTATCCAATTTACTGTCACACTCGCACAAGTTTTGACCATGCGCACCAACTGGCCAGAGGAGACCTTATTTTTGGCTCAGAGGGGGAACTATTGATTGTTAGAGGTCCAAGACCATTCAAAACAGGAAGGATGTGGTTACACTTCCCCTACCCTGTCTTGGCTCTTCCCCCTTGTACCCCATTAGTGCCCTTAAAACCATGATCCAAACTATTTCTGCTGAACCAAATTATCCACTCTTTATTCTCCCGTGAAAGTAACATTTGACTGCACTTACTGATTCAGTTGCCAGGAAATATCTCAAGCTTATCTCTCAATAGCTCCGGTTCCACTCCGGTTCCACTCACATTCATGTGTTGAGGAGAGCTGGGGCCTACCTGGGCAAGGGGTTTCCATAAAATTCATAAAAAAGCACCGGGCATGGAACTTGTGACCAATAGAAAGCTTTATTTAGTCGAAATAACAGTTTTATCTTGCTATGCCCCTTTTAATGGGTCAGTTATTAAATAGGTTTACAGCCCTGTAGCTTGGCCCTCTTGTAAATCTGGTCAAACAGATACATTGAGTAACCACTGGTTGGATGGCCTTACTTTAACTATGGCCTTGGGTCCAGTGGTGTTTCAGGGGTTTATCCCCTTAGTTGATTTGACCTATACTTTCAAGGTCACTCAAAATACCTTGACTTTGAACCAAATTCATTTGGTCTTTGTCTTTCATGTTTGGCTTGTCTTGGTAAGCCCCTCCAAACAGTGGTTTCAGAAAGTCTTTTTAAATTACTTTAAAACTTGTTTCTGATTAATTTGTGAATGAAAACGATTTTTAATGTGCATAAAAACATTTCTAGTAGATTGAAAAATAGAACTTTTAAACCCATGCTGGGCTTTTGTTGTCTTGGAGGGACTGCATGGAATAGATGACTTACTTTGATGGAGCTGTGAGACATCAATATCATAGTCTTTTATCATCAGGCGACACAATTGATGTGGAGCTTGTTGACCTTCATCATAGTCTTCAGTTGTGTTGAGTGGAAGGATGCCAACCTGTAAATTTTGGTGAATTTATATTAATAATTGAAGTAATTTAAGTAAAAGTGACGGCTCAATGGGTTTCATGTTTGAGTATCCATTTTTTTTGTATTATTCTAGGGATCTATGTAAACTCACCCTGACTGAATTTATCTAGGTCCAACAAAAACTTTAATTATTAGTTTGAAAAAAAACCAGATATTACTTTCCAGTGTAAATCAACAAATGTTCAGCAAACATTGTCTAGAGAAATTTAATTAGCACTCAAAAAGCAAAAGACATGTCTTATTATCCCTTATATGGGACCTAGGTCAATCTTAAATTCAGGGCCAAATCCTTTCTACTAAAATCAATTTAATACTTTTTTCCAAAGTTACTCAGGTAAAGGTCGCCTTAGGACAATCATAACTTAACCAGTGGTGACTCCAGCTTTGCAATGTGTTAATATTTCCGAATAAACATACTGCATATACCCAGGCATGGAGTTTTTAATTCTGTATTTAGCCTGAATATAAACCAATGCAGAGAAAATGTTTTTCTAATATATGTACCCTGGGCTCCATAGGTAAAACCTATGCACAATTTATCAATCAATACAGATAAAATATCTATCTTCAATAAATAGTATTAAGATCTGGTGGAAGTGTAAATATTATTTAAATTTCTGTATAGGTTAATGGCCAAGTAAGTGTCCAATATTGGAAAATAATGGCCTGTTTACGAGGTCCCGAAGGGACCGAGTCAACAGTCCATTATTTTCCAATATTGGACACTTACGAGGCTATTAACCTATTTAAATTACACCTCTTCTTTAATTTATCATTCTTAAGATATTGTTTAACATCATTACTTTTCATTTCAATATTCCTGTTGTGTAGTTTTTTGGTTTTTATGATCATTTTAGTTGAAATAAATGTGAAAGGGTTTCTTTGGAAATGTGCTAAAAAGACTTCTATATATGGTCAAAATCACAAAGTGGCCAATAGTGAAAGATATTGGACACTTTTAACAAAAGAAAAACTCTCAGGTGTAATTTAAAACTGGGTAAAGTGAATCAGTTGGGAAAATTTTGTTGATGGTAACATTTTGATTTTTAAAACAGTATCCTTAATCAGGTTGGAAAAATGTTGGTGATGGTAAAATGTTTATTTTTAAAATGGGAAGCTTATTCAGCAAATTACAAATTAACAATTCATATCCCGTATTTGCACAACTTAATTGGGCTGAATTTAGTAATTCAGCTTTATGTGGTTATGAAAACCATTCCATAATTTTATTATATTATCTAGTTATTTATCTTATAAGAATGAAGTACAGTCTCATATGCACTGATGTATTGGAAATATACATTTTTTCTTTAAAAATATATTATAAACACAATTATGCCAAAATTAGTAAGGTTATATGTGGTCCTATTGTCCCCTTTATTTATGAGCTAAACATTGCACTGCATTGATTAAGTTTATTAAAGTGAGATTTTGATGTTCATCTGTTCATACCTTGCACACTCTTTAATAATGTCTTGTTCACACTGCCCAATAAACTTGAACCATTTTAAGTCTGATATTGTCAAACAGGACACACAGAATGTGGTATAAAATGGCTTACCTATACTATTTTTAGTTATAAAGATTTAATGAAGTTTAGCATGATGCAGAGAGTTTCACCTGGAAGGAATTACAGGCCTTGATGAAGTCTCATGTTTCTCTTAATTAGTTAAAAAAACTTTCAGTTTAGATAATGAAGTTAGAATTCATATAATGTTCTCTCTACCCTTGTGTTTTGTTCTTTGTAATTTGACCTGGTACCAGTTTAACTGTTAAGGTAACCTGAAACTCATTTTACTGCTTTACATTATGTTTGTGTCAAATAACTCATATGTGTCATTGATGAGTAATGATCATATATATAATTGCCTGGGACTGTAAATAATAGTAGCTTTAGATTACAAATATATATTTACATGTATTCGCATATGATCTTTGTATATATACATGTACACATTTGTATTACAAATAAATCAATGCTCCACGTCTTGTTTGTTCTGCCTTGGTGTGGGGATTGATTACTTCAGTCAATTAATGGAGGACACTACAGACTTTGTGTGGTTCTGAGCCCATGGCGGCGCATGCCATCTTGCTGTTTGAAATGGAGCGAGATGCTCTTCACTGAGGAAAAAGTGAGCACATTGATCACATTCGCAGGGGAGATGCACAAGAACATGCAGTTTCTGGTCAAAATTGGGGTAAGGTGGGGACTGAAAATTCAATGAAAACCCGGGATTTGTAAACATTTTCAAGATAGTAGTTGCTCTTTCACCAAAGATCATGAAATATTTGGTAAATAATAGCATCACAACATTTGTCCAAATTGCTTGTCTGTAGGGAAAAAAAACAAATCATGCAGCAAAAGATTATCTTAAGAAGTCACAGTAAAATGGGCAGTCAGCTGCTCAGAATTAGTTTATCTTCATGATCTGGGCAGCAGTAAAAATATCACCGAAGAGGTTGGTGGCAGTTTCAGTGTTCATCAGAACTTGGTTTTAGTGACTTGGGGGAGTCTGGTTGGTCATGTTATGCAAAAAAAAATAAGCAACAAGGTTGTGATCACACACATGGAACTGAGGCTAAACTTGATGTACAGGGTAAAAAGTTTCACACGAGATGTTTTTATAACGGCAATTTGTGACAAGGTCAAGGTGTCAAATCATATAAGATAACACCTCCTGGGTTCAGATTGCTAAACGTCCAAGTGTGGTTGGGTTTGATAATTTTAAACAGGACATAATTGGGGACAATAGGTTTGATCCCACTTTGAGAGGTGTGAAATGCTGTAGTGTTCTCCTATCCATTATTATGACAGAGAGGGAAACTATGCTGACAATGTTGATCACAATCACATAAAGCATCACAAGGTTGACATTCAAATTATTCAATTGCGGGAAACAATTCGTGTACTGGCTGATAATTGATTTTACCAAAAAAGTAATTCTGGACTGTGTGACTTGTTGTATGAAGTCGAGGTCACTAGTGATGAAAAACATATTAACACTATTTTAGCAAAACGATGTGTGATAGAAAGGCCTCTTTTTGACAAAGATTGTTTAGCGTATTCCAATCACTGATTTGTTGATGCCTGATTTAGATTTCATGTCACATCTTGATGGCATTTCACCAATTTTATAGCATGGAATAGTTGGGGATTCGGCTGTTCCAAACTCTATGGGAAAACATATCCCAGTGTGCTCTGAACTCAATGTTGATGTATGGATGGTAAACTGCATTGAAGGATTATTGGGATCAGTGATTGATTCAGTTGATACAATTCAGATTCCTGTTGGATTTCAACAGATCAAAAATCTTGGCAAGTCAAAATATTAACCATGCATCATTGCCTGAGGGCTACGTTCAGGGCTTCAGGCAAGAAGAGATGAGTCATAGTGCCATAATAGGTCATAATAGGTGATGCACATCCAATTACGGATTTACACTATTCCCCCTTCATGATAGGTGAAAAGCCAAATTCTGGTAATCGTTGTGTTATCATTGACCTTTCTTGGGCAAAGGATGCATCAGTCCTGTGGGCAAGAAAGGTCAATGATAACAATAATATTCTCATTATAAATTCTTGACAAGAAAAGTTTCTGAACACTAATTTTATCACTGATTATGGACTATAATCTTAAGACACTGTTCTACCATTGTTAATGTTTGGTCATGTTACTTATCATGGATTCCCTTAACTAAGCTCTAACTTAGCTAACCTTCATTGACTTCCAATATCTAAGAGAATTGAGTTTAAAATCCTGGTCCACACATTCAACTCTATTCATCAAACTGCTCCATCCTACCTGACTGACGTAATTTCTCCATACACACCAAGCAGAACACTCAGGTCATCTGATGGGAACCTACTTACTGCTAAACTATCAAACACAAAATATGGACAAGCTGCTTTCCAAAATGCTGGACCCTTCCTGTGGAACAAACTGCCATCTTACATTAGGAACTGTGACTCTTTGTTGAATTTTAAGAAACACCTCAAGACTCATCTTTTTAGAATTAGTTTTACATAGTCTTTTTATTTGTTTAAACTTTTTTACACTATTTTACTATATTCTTTTATTAATAATAGTATTTTTTGTTTATGTACAACACTTAGAGCTTTGTTTTTAAGAATAGGTGCTGTATAAATGCATGATAATAATAATAATAATAAGCTCCATCCACAATCTGTCATTTATTGGCCTTTTGTAAAACAATGGTCACATAACTCCATGCTGCTATCTGAGTGGCTGATGCTATAGTGGTAGTAACATTTTACCAGTAGCTTGCCAATTTCAGACCAACGTATCATCCCCCCAGCCAAAAAAGCCTGATTTATCACATATAATTAATTACAGGGGAAAAACAAATTGGATTAATGAGGTCACATAAACTTACCTTTGCTGATGTCACAATAATCCCAGCATCTTTTATGAACGTAGTGGCTTCTAAATTGTACCAATACTCCAATCCGTGACTGAACCCCAAACCTGTAGAAACTGGAAACAGACTGCTACCCAGAACAAAAATCATCAGAGTAGTCCATCCCCTGAAAATCGTCCTGAAATTCATGTCTGTGTCAAGAGTCTTAAATCTTAATGTACAAATCCATTGACTAAAATATAATAGCAACAACCCAAGCCACTTTTGTAGAGTATTTTATTGTGAACAAATTGTATCTAACAGCCCAAATATGTATCGAAATTCTATTCAAATGAATATGTATATATATAATTTTGTTTCGAAGCTATAAGCAGTACCTTGTAATATAACTTATTCAGGTACGACTGTTTCTGTGACTCAATACAGGCCTATATAAATATGGATTACTTTTAAGGAAAAATAATCACTATATATAACTTGTATGAAGATCCCCTTTCTTCCTTATACGTACTATGACAGGATTCTCAAATGAGCTTAAAACAAACTTTTCTGCATTTGTGTTTTGTGTATAAAACAGATATTTTCTTGTATAAAATCACAGTTTCTCGTTGATGTGTAAGATAAAGGTATTTTGTTTTTCAGAAAGATATTGTAAATCTATAAAGCCAGAAAATATTCTTTAACTTTGAACATGTTGTTACTGAGTCCATGTTAATTGCCTGGTTATTGCATTTGTCCATCACCAGGTGAAGTGGACGATTTATGAATTGATAGCACTAATCATCCTTTGACATATTACGAGTCATTAGGGTATACAGGGAACTAGAAAAAAATGTTTTTTTTTTTAAATATCATTTTAATTACAAAACCATAAAAATTGCTTCACATGTCCCAACCTGATGCAAAGCAGAAAAAAATCTCATCCACAATTTGAGATAATTTCATTGAACCTGTAGTGTAGAGATGGAAGGTTTGCTATATGCTATGATTTATGTTAATGCTTAACATTTTTTAATTTTCAAATAAACTACTAAAATCTATCTACAACAAGAGCACTCAGAGAGCGCAGACCTCCGCCAAGGAGATCCAGACAATGATCCGGATCACACTCAAAATCTAATCACTTCTTCCTTGTCCCATTTTGGACATGTCCTGAAAATTTCATCGGAATCCGTCCATAACTTTTCAAATTATCTTCCTTTAAAGAATTTAGGGATCCAGAAGATCCAGACGGTGATCCGGATCACTCCCAAAATCTAACAACTTATTCCTTTACCAATTTCTCCCATATCCTGAAAATTTCATCAAAATCCCTCCATAAGTTTTTGAGCTATCTGTCTTTAAAAATTAAATTTCATGGATCAAGAAGATCCAGACAGTGATCCGAATCACTCCCAAAATCTAATCACTTCTTCCTTTTTCCATGTCGGACATATCATATAGTATCATAACTAAGGAATACTATTATTAATATGCTCTCACCTGCAACGCTCCTAATGCGAGTATACTGTCTGAATCTGTGACAATAAGCAATATTGTTCTTGGAATTCTGAGAATGCTGCACAGTATGCTCTGTTTCTTTGTATTACATCAACTGCAGGATGAATGGACTCCCATTTTCAGATCATGCTGAGTCTGGTGTTTTGAGGTATGTTGGCAGCTGCAAGTTATGTTTCCTCCCTCTTCCTATATGCGTCCACCAGACATTGGGCTGAGGGATTTGATCCTGAGGACATTCCCCAGAGAATCTGGTATAATACAACAATTGGTCGCTCATTTGGCAACATGCAAATGAATGCAGTCCTGCTGAAACTTCTACAGATGACCATAGATCATTGTGGCTATTTTGTATCCATTGCACTGTCAGAATCAATTCAGTACTAAGAGATCTAAAATTTCAATTATCGCAACATTTCTCATTGAGGTTATAGGTTGAATTATATACACTATTATACCAATATTGAATGCAGATTTTTCTGACTTTGTATGCCAATGAATACGCCACTTTGACTGTTGCTTTTATATTCGTTTGTGTCATATTGACTTTATACGTTTCTATTGTCTTTATTATACTGTGTGTCAAGGACGAAAATGTCTACATTGTCACAGAAAGTAATTGAACAACCTGTTTGAAGAACAAAAGTAAGAATGCTTTGGTCACGACTCTTGATATTTGTGATATTTATTCTATCATAGATGCCTTCAGGCTCTGGTTGGATATTTTAGATGCATGTTAGGAGGCACTCATCAGACAATGCTGCCAAGCAGCATGACCAATTTGTAATTCTGTTGCAGAGCCTGTTATCTTAATGCTAAATAGTCTCTGCATCATTATAATCTATACTAAGAATCAGCCGGGTCTGTTCAGCTTCCTTGTAGTTGCTTTGAAGATTGCATGAAAGTGTCAACCCACAATCTTCAATCCCCGTAAACCCAAGGATAGAAAATTGGGATTTAAATTTTTATTCTTTAACATTATAGCAAGTACAATTAGTACCAAGATTATTTAAAACACATATCTATAACGGTAAATGAACTAAATCATAATATAAACAATAGTTATGGTAAGAATGAGTGGGAATTCAAACTTCAGCTACATATGTTGTTACTGATTACTTTAACTTGTTTAATACTTAAAACAATGATAACTAATAACAAGGAAATTAAACTATAATGATATTCACTAGCAGATCCAGGGGGGGGGGGGGGGGGGGGGGGGGGGTTCAGGGGGTTCGACCCCCCCCCCCCCCCCCCTTGAAAAATAATGTAAAGGGGTTCAACCCAAAATACAAAATTACAGTGGTGTTAAATTTACAGGAAATGCACTCTATTTTTACCAAAAATTAATTTTTTTCCAGGCGGGCATGCCCCCCGACCCCCTTAGTTATAATATGTCTGATGTGAACCCCCACCTAACTCAATGTGAACCCCCACCTTACTCGATGTGAGCCCCCACCTTACATAAAAGCTGGATCCGCCCCTGATATTTCAAACTGCACACTCAGGGTTAATAAATGTGACTGGTTAAATATAGCACTCCCCCAAAACCCAAAGATAGACAACTGGGATTTAAAAATTTATTAATCTTTATAATATAGCAAGCACAATTACAACAATAATTATAAAACTGAGGTAAATGTAAAAGTATGATGGACTAAATAGTTACATAAATGTTATGATAGAGTATATGCATTCAAACTTCAGCTACATAAGTCACGATAATAACAATTACGCTACAATCAAGCTTCAAACTATAAATTCAGGCTACTTAGTCTAACTGGTTTGAAGCTGTAATTATAATTAGTAAATGTGACGCTTTTACAAGGAAGCTTCAAACTATAAATTCAAATTACTAAGTCTAACTCGTTCGAAGCAGTAATTACAATTACCCAGGCTAAAGCATCATTACAAGCAATGATTCAAACTTCAGCATAATTGCCAGATATGCAATTAATGGAGTACTTTATCAACCTTTGACCTCTGCGGCAGGGGAGCTCGAACAAGAAATGAGAGCAATCTGAGGTAGCAGGTCAAAAAGGTCAAACCCTCAGATGAGAAACACAGGTACAATGTAAAAGATGACCTGACTGAAAGGGGGAGAACCTGAACACGTCCCCCAGTTTTGAAGGAAAATAAAGGCACAACTTGTACGAGCCCACCTGACCTTGATACGGGGTAAATGTCGAGAGAGCACGACTTTTGGGTGAATAGTAATGAAAAGCGGTACAATCTATGATCTGTGACTCCCATTATTTGAAATATGAGATTAAGGGAAAACGTTAGGGAATGACAGAAATTATCTGATATTTTACAGAGGTCAAGGAAATTTAACAGTGATTTCAATCATAACTATGCTAATTTGGACATAGGCCATTTTAGAGGAGAATGTAAACGGCTGGCGGTTCCTCGAGTGGTCCCTACTCCTGGAGAGGTCCTCCACGCAATATCCTCACAGGTGGTTCCCAATTTCCAAATATCCCGGTCGGTGACGAGAATCCAAGTCCATTGGGATGATCCTCGAAGCTATGGTATTGATGGAATCCAAACTACCATTGTGATATGACCAAGAGGGTGAAGTCCCTTAGAATGGTCCTCAATATTATGGATATTCATGGAATCCAAGATATCATTGTGATATGACCAAGTGTGTGAACTACCTAGTATGAAGTCATGATCATGGTGCCATGATCTGTCTAGCTCAGTATCCCAATGCTTAGGTGGACCGAACATTACAGCCCGCTAATTATAACAGAGAAGCTCATAGACCATGGCACCTGAGGTGCATAATATGATGAAAACATAGTATTTCATATTGACGTAAATATATATATGACAAGGACACAATAAAATAAGTTATGTACAACAATGGAGCACATGATTAGTAAACATTTAGCAGACAATAATGTATGTGATATACCATCAAAACAATCTTAGTGAGTCATGACACTGACAGTCAATGGCGTGTAGTACATATACAGCATTTAACCATTACATTGCAAGGTGGACAACAGCATAGCACTACAGAATATTGTGTCCTTTGGTATAGAAGGCTGGCAAGCTGGAGTACAGGTATTCCTGAAGGCTGTGACGATTGACGAGCCTCCGACCCGAATAGCAGCGAAGCCAGAGCACCTCAAATTTTGTGTGATCATATGTGGCAATAGTCTGAAATACAATATAATACGCAGTATCTAAAAACTACAAGAGATTACGGCCCCTGTGAAATACTGGGTGGGACCAACATAGAATGGGTGGGTGTTTTCAATGTGACCCCACTGGCAGCTGAAGTTTGAATGACAAAGTTAGGTGAAGGATTGTAGGGGCACTGAACTGTGACCAATGAATTTAGAAAAAAGTAGGACAGAAGGCTTGCTAAAACTCGGATGGGGTTTGGAGGAGTGAACTTGTCCCCACCTAGATGTGGACCCGCATCAGCCCACAATCTTATCAAATAGGGGTGTTCCACTGGGGCTGTGGCTTATTGGGGTTCAGTACCAGGACACCCCCTCCTGACAGGCTTTAGACATAAACTGACCATACTTGAAAGGAAACTGACCTGTTGCAAACATTACCAAAATGTCTTGGTCACTTCCTATCAAGACGGGAAGTATCCAACCAAACTAGCTTGTCTCAGCCGGACAAGCTAGGAACACATTACTACAAGCCGTAAAAAGTAACCAACAGACAAACAGGTAGTGTGTAGTATAAGTCATCCTCCTTTTACTGACCCACATCTTGTCAGAAATGATATCTTTTGTTAATTTTTACAAATGCTGCTTTTAAAAAGAGAAAAAAACCCAGAAAACCGGCCCTAAAAAGGGTAGAAGAGTGAGGAAGATAGAAATCCCCACAGACACACCTACAGTGTTTGAATTGGGGGAAACAGCTGCTGACATATAGAGGATCGGGGAGGTGAGGAAACAAAGAAAAAGGAAGGAGGGAGGAGGCACAGAAACAACAGAGGGAGGAAAGGGATAAGCCGGGATGGAGGAAACTACACATTCAGCAGAGGAGGGAGTGACTGAAAAGCGTGCAAGGATAGAGAAGAGTGTCAAGGAAATAGACACAGAGGGTAAAGGAGAGGCGGGCAAATTTCAAGCTGTCTGTCAAGGTGTGCAAGACTTGGTTTAAATCCCAAGGGACTCACTTCGGCAAACTCATGCAGTCCAAGTCTGGCCAGGCTCCCAAGAGGCAGAACTGGATTCAGGATAAATTTAAGTTCTTGGAGACATACATCAGGTGCAAGGGACTTAAGCTTCAAGTTCCCAGCCCAAGGAGCCAGTGCATCCGCTGCCTCAGCACACAACATCTCCAGAGGTTCAAGTGACATGGATAGTATGGAGATCAGCATGTGATCAGACACTACAATACAGCCTTCAGTTACAAGCCTCAGTGCAGTTTCCGAGCATTCAACAGTAGACCAGCAGGTCATGAACAACTTTGCACAGATGAAAAAAAACCATGCTGTCATCTATTCTCAGGCCAAGGCAGGGGACCACCAGAACAGCCTTCTGCAACTATCTGGCATCTGAGGTCGAGGCCTTAGAAGATACAGACGTTCAAATATTCAGACACAACTGGTCTGAAATACATCTTAACTATTCCAGAGACTCAGATGACGGCAAGCAAGGTCATCCAACCAGCTCACAGGCCAGCCATTAACTGGACCTTCAAGACAGCTTACTTTCATACTGACCCCAACAAAGCACCTCAACCCACCGTGAGTGCCATCCTCGATCTTCACCCTCAAATCACTTCTGTTAAAATCTGTGCATCTGACAAAGATCCACTTGACCCAACATTTACCCAGAGGAATCTGTATTCTACATTGGCCAGGGCTAGCAGCACCAGGGAAAAGAAGCCCTTGTAGTTGTTATAGTCAATCCTAGATTTATTTGGCTTCTTTTTGGATATGTTTCCTGTGTGGTGCCCCCACAAAATGGGGTTCTGAACTTCACTCCTCCTTCACTTTTTTCCAGTCTTCAGAGTCAGTAGGACATGTCAAATACTCTTCGTAGAATTCATCAAGAATTGCTCGGGAGACCATTGGGGTGAATTTACAGATGTTGGTTCAGCCAACCAGCCAGTGATACTGCAAGGAAATTTAGGTTTCTTCTGTTGCAAGGGCTTCCTAAAATTGGTGATTGACTCCTTTATGAGGTGGTGTATGCGTTGTTGGATGAGCTAAAAAAGGAAGGCGGCATCCTGACAAAATTCTGGTAGCCTCGATTATCTGTCTGTATTAAGTCGGCCAGGAGGGTTCTGTAGCATCCTCTTTCTTTTCTTTGAAGTATCCAGGGCATGTCCCAGGGGTTTGGTGGGTTTCTTCATCTTCTGGGTGGTGGCTAGGGCTGTGGTGAAGGTGCTGGCTGTAGGGCAGCTGCTGGTCTTGGATTCAGATGTGTCCTTTGTCTGAAAATCAAAATATTAAACTCAATAAAAAACAACAAATCCCCTCAGGTTTTGTAGAAGGTTTCTCTGTTGTGTAGCTGGCATCTTTGCAGTGACAACTGATGATTTATTGCAGCCAGAAGGGGTTGATATAGTGTGGGTTGATCCTCATTCACAATCCCAAACCAGAAATTAATCAGTCCAGGTGGTCTGAGTTGGGAAAATGCTCCATTCCTGTTGGTTTGTCACTAATACTTGTTGTCTCCTGAAACGGAATGTCTGTTAGGAATTTACAGCTTGTCCTGGTAGTTTTCCATCTGGGCGTGGAGAAAAGCACCTTGACCCCAAGTCAGGTCAGGAGCTTGATCCAGACAATCCAGGATGAACTATATCCTGTCAGATTGTGATTTTTTGTAACTTCTGATTAAGACCAAACCCTCAGTGTTCCTGTGTAAGTTGTGCTGCAAACTAAACCACAGTGACAGGAGGTTACCGGAAAGGTGATGCAACGTTACACTGGATTAAAGATTAACCCCTTTGGACCGACACTTGGTTCACTTAGTTTAAAAATATTGTAAGCCTATAAAACAAGCAAAAAAGACAAGATCCACATACACCTACTTTGTACAATGTATATTATGTTCACGTCTTTTTCTGGTAGCCAATTGAAACTGTCGGGAAATTTGGAGCAGTAACAATTTTTTTTCTTTTTATTATCTTATTGACTTTTGTGTGATTGAAATGTTGTAAAAATGACAAAGACAAAGAAGAGATTGGTTTTTCTTTACCCGAACACGTACCTTCAGTTTTGAGTGATAACGATTCAGATGACACTGTTGATACCTTGGCTAGTGTGGCTGAACAGCCAAAAGAGACCTTATCTCAAGAAATGTCTGACAAGAAGAAAAGGCGTGCTAAGCAGCTGATGTGTACTGAGAAAGAAAATAATTTAATTAATTGGATAAGCCAGATGCCATGCCATTACCAGAAAGAGCAACACGAGTACAGGGACACTCAGAAAAGAAGTCACCTATGGGCACAAAAAGCAGCTCAGGTTGAAATGACTGAGCTATTTTTTAAATCTACAAATGCATTATTAACACTTGCAACCCTTTTATTTGTACCTGCAATCAATGTACCCCCTGACAAACATGAAAACTCCTGTTCCACTGGAGCCAACCCTACAGCAGACCCTACAACCCTAGGGTCGGCTGCAAAAGTCGGAACAAAAATCCACAGAAAGGGCAGGAAAAATCTGGGTCAGTTCCACCTGTCCAAAAGGATATGATACATTCAGGATTGCCTTTATCTGGAGGCCGACCTGCCTTGGGGTCAGGATGTTTTGTACAGGACTTGTCTGGAAACTACCAGAAGGAGCCCTAAACCTGGAACAGACAAGCCGCATCAAATCACAACAAGCCGTATTGGCAAACAGACAGGACAGGAGAAATACACAGAATCACCACGACCACACTTGCAGTCGGTATTGCCATTACAGTTTTTGATGAATTTCTGGGAAGAAAGAGAGAAGTGTCAAGGCTGAACATTTGGATCCCATCACGTGACAAAAACGTCCAAATTTTTTTTGGGTATTCTTAAGGCCACATATCACACTTTTTAAAAAATCTGGGATATATTCCCCAGGATGTTGTTATATATCCTTTAATTCTGTATACTTTATTGAGATGACACACATGTTTGCACATGATATTCTAGAAATTTAATAATCCAAAGCCACAAAATTGGCCATTTGTTTGTAAACTCAGTGTGACGTCATCCGGGAATAGAAACGGCAGTCAGTTTCTAATTTTTATAAAGGCTCATATTATTTATTTATAGAAAAATAGAATGAAAACAATTTATAGTAAAAAAAGAATCACAACGATATATCTAAGTGCAGGTCATTTTACAGCACAGATCAACACAGATAAATGTACATAAATATATGAAAAATTTGGAGCAATTTGAAAATTGAGCATTTGAAATTTGGAGAAAATTTGGAGCAATCTCAATTTACAGCTCTCAGGACAGTTCTAGAGACAATGTCACAAAGCTTTTATAGCCATAGATGATTTCTCCGGTGACTACGTCTTCCTTGGCGGGCCAAATCAAGATAAACATCAATAAGTCAGGCATTCTGAAGATGCAGAATCCCACCAAGTAGTCTTAATCTGTCAGCTGGCTGGGTATTCACAGCGATCTTTGTCAGTAGAACTCACAAGAATAGATTATGGTGGTCCACTGTGATGCATGGTTTTATACTCATTTGGATGCTGTTTTGCAGCCAAGGCACAACTGTCGGAAGCAGTAACATGACAGCACTACAAATGTATATCACCGAGAGGCAACCTCCATAAACCTTCACATACCTTATGTAGCCATGTCAAGAACACCAGCTAACAAAACCAACACAAGTCGCAACCTTGAATGGGTAGAGCATTACAGTATCATGTCATCGATTACTGTTACAGAGGCACACCTTTTGCAAATACCCTTTCACCATCCATAAACTGCAGAGACCACCATGACACTGACCACAATAACAGGACTGTGGAAGAAGTTACCATAAAAAATGAGGTGTTCTGGGAGGCTGTGCCGCGATCCAGTAAAACTTCTAACCTCTGGGTATACCACCTGCAGTGTGAAAGGGGCATAAAGTGATGTATAGACAAATGCCATATAAATATCAGCAGTAGTCATGTTTGTAATTTTGATTTCCATGATTAGTCTTTCTCAGACAATTATACCAAATTCTTAATTACCTCCGCCAAGAAGGTATTATTTCATCACCGTTTGTCTGTTTGTTTGTCTTTTAGCAACTTACACAAATACTACCCTTTTGATCTTTGTGAACAGAAATCAGAATATTGATCTTGGTCCAACTTACCAGATACTATTAAATTTTGAGAGTTATCTGGATCACCATCTGGATACGTGCCTTGGTGGAGGTATGCCCTCTGTAAGTTCTTTTGTTAATTTTTATGCCCCTTTAACAGCTAAAGTTTTATTAACCTTTACACAGTATCAATCAAGTAACAGTAAATCATCATATTGGTAAAAACTGAGGGTGAGTACCTTATGTACCCTATAAAGGACAGCATTTCCAGAGGAAATAAGGGATGCTGTTTGGTCCAGCGCACATAAGGTACAAACCTGGGGATTGTATTTCTAATGGAAAAGCCAGTTGCATTAAGTGATGCATTTGATTGCAATAAAATATTATTTCTTATCCATAAGTTGTTCTGGATCAAAAATCAGAAATGTTTTAACACTATCTGCAGGTAAGGATTATGCATTATCAGGCCCCCACCAACTGAAAAAAACAACCAGTTCCGGATATAGGATTTTCGTGCATTTACCAAAGCCAAGGCAGAGTAGTATGCAGTTTCTTCACCAAACGCCAAACGCCGATTTAATCTGGTCAAGCATTTCCTTATTTTGGAATCAGATAATGCTATTCAATCACTAGCTGAGCCCACTTTTAAAAAGGAGTCACGTCCTAAAGGGGCATAAAGCCTGAATACCTTCTTGAGGGCCTTATAAGGGCAATAAGCGACTGCTTCAGTCAAGAGAGTGTCAAAATCTGCACTTTGTCCCTGCCCTGTAGAGTTTTTAACCATTTGAGGACTACTTTCACACAATTTGAGTAAAAGAAATATCTTGGTCTGTATGATGTCTAGATGGATCAAAACTGGCCACACAATATTGGACAGCCTTAGAAAGGCAAAAGAAGCCATCAAAAAGACAGCTCTATAAAACTGGCCCATGTGACATATATGTGAGATAAATATGTGAGAGCAATGAGCAGATAGTTTCTTTAAAACGTCTATGGTCATGATTTAAACGATTTAATTTTGTGATGATACAAGGCTGTATCGTTCAAGCCATACAAGACAAATTTAGCCCTAATGGCAGCTATATAGTTCTTTAACATATGAACTGACAGCTGGTCTTTCACCAAACCTCCAGAAAACAACACATACTTAACCTCCACCATCAACAATTTTATTTTAATGTATACAAAATGCAACAACTGTTCTGACCAATGCTGTATAACCACGTTGTGTCTTAGTTCTGTAAGCATGATGCAGACATTGAGTGGCAGTACTAGCCAGACCTTTGAGCTTCCCAGCACCTGCAAGTATAGCAAGTGTTATACTTGACATACAGCAGATAATGTGATACTTGTATCCACAATACATTTTCCAACAATTTAATTAATTCAGAATGTGTTTGGCTAGCTATAGACCACCTTGACAACAGATCTTCCACAACATCATTCCTGTCTCACACATGCTCGTAAGTGAGATCAATATCATGTACAGCAGCCTCAAGCCAGTTATTTCTTGCACATGCCCCTAAAATGCATCCACCATTCTAGCAGGACTCAAGACCTTGATTATTGTTTCATTATCACACCTGACCAGTATGCGTCACTTTGTCTAGTAAAATGCAAATACCCTGACTGCCAACAATATATTTAGCATTTCTAAATGGACCATATTGAGATCCTGATAATGCTTTGAAATGAGAAGGTGATATACATATAGAAGGTGATATACATAGTTTTTGTATCTTGCCCCTAGACCCACGAGATAACTCTACAGAATTCTCTGTTTGTCATATGACTGTAAATGGATGTGCTATTATATTTATGGAGAAAATTTCTAAAGCAATTCAGGTCATGCAAGAAATTTGTGTCCAGTTTGATGACTTTCTGATCATAATTGTCTCTAAGGACCTGAGGAATTCTATTTAAGAATAAATTGGAGCTGAAAATTGGTACATGACTCTCTATGGGGACACTGACATACTTTGTTTAATGGGTACCCCAGACAGGTGACCTATGTGCCTGGTGGAACTTTTTAGCACTTTTTAGCACTTACAATAACACCTAATGTCTGAATGACATCATAAGGCACTTATAGGACTTGGGCGCTGTGTTTGGCATGCCGAATCCAATAAAGTCATCAATATAGTTGACGATGACTTGCGATGCCTCATGATAAAACATACAGTATCACCAAGATGTTGAAAAATCCGGCTACCATGGCGACTCCTAAATGGGATGCATGTGTCAATAAAAGTCTTTAGTCAGTGTAAACTAGTATTTGTTTTCTGGGTGTCACACACAATTCCAATTCCAATTCAACTTTTATAGCGCTTAATCTCTGCCAAAGTGACAGACTCTAAGGCGCAACATCATAAGCATAGTCACAAAAAATCATTGTCCTTATCCATAGCAATGGTCGACATCACGGAGAACGCCATATGAGGTGGAAAATACTAAGGAGGATAAGCTTGGCAGAATAGGTATGCCTTAAGTTTTTTTCTGAAGGAAGCAATAGAAGTGGCAGATCGTACATCATCCGGGAGTTTATTCCATATTTTGGGAGCATCATATGCAAAGCTTAAACCAAACTGCTTTGTGGATTTGTAAATAGATGGTTGGTATTGAGGAACATGTAGAATTATACCATCAGATTGACTCAACCGAGTATTATAGGCACATTGTCTAACTTTGAGGAATGGGCTGAAAAATTTTGGACAGTTAGTATGTAGGTATTTGTATACCAGCAAGGCAGTCTTGAAGATGCAAGGGTGCCTTATGGGTAGCCAATGAAGGGCTTTTCTTAGTGGAGTGGTATGAGAAAGACATGTGGCTCTACAAACAATTCTAGCCAGACTGTTTTGAATGCATTGTAGCTTGCGTAGGTTAGAAACAGATAGACCCCTAAACAAGGAGTTACAGTAGTCAAGTCTACTCCCCACAAGAGCATTTGCAGCCATAAGAGCAGCATCACGAGTCAAGTACTGTCGAATTTGTCTAAGATCCCTCATCTGGATGAAACAAAGTTTGCATATACTTTTAACATGTTTGGTGAAGGAGAAGTCTGAGTCAAACCAGACACACAAATTCTTAACGGCATCTGAAGGTATCAGTGATTCACCCAATATGTTTACTGGAAAGAATGGGTTTAACTTATCTTGTTGAGACTTGGAGCCAAATATAATGAAATCGGTCTTATCGGCATTCAGCTTTAGTTTATTTGCACACAACCACAGTTTGACATCTTCGAGACACTTTCCTAGTCGATTGAAGGCAATTTTTGCATTTTTGTGTGTCAGGTGAATACACACACAATCTGTCCCCTGTATGCTATATCCCCTAGATGTCTGTGCTTACTTCCAACATCACAATGCACATTATTTGGCATTACAACACTACTCACACCATTCTCACCAGAGTCATTGCTGCCCAGATTACTGTTACCAATTAATTCTGAGCAGCTGCTTGCCCATTTGTGGCTGATTTTTTTCAGAAAATAGCAATCTTTTGCCCAATGACAAGCAATGCGAGCAAACATGTCGATGACTTTTTTGACTGCTCATTACACAACCTACTGCAATTGTGACTACAATTATCATGTTTTTGCACATGTGCATGACATATTCTGTTGCTGAGTTCTGTTTGAATCCAAGGGAGGGCACCTCGCTCCATGTTAAATAGGAGGACTGCATGCACTGCCTTAGAATTTGACCAGGAAAAGTCGGTCGCATCCTCCATTAAGTCACTAAGATAGAAGACCATAAATTTCCAGTTTTGATGATTACTTTCTTCCAGAACATTACGTGCGAAACCCTGAACAAACTGGGTTAATGGCAACTGGTCGTATGTTATTTTCTGTCTGTTAGGGCCTCCCAAAATTGACTCATAAGGCCAAAACACTCACCTTTTAACTGCGACTTCAACTGTGCCCACCTTTATGATTTTCAACTACTACAATTACCTCAAGGTTTTGGAGGGTTTCAAGTTTTGCTATCTTCTTGTCTGCAGAGCATTGTAAAGTCTCACAACTCCTAAGGGGACGGGATTGTTTCACCTTCTGATGAAGAATCTAATGATTTTTTTTTGTTTTAACAAGACTTTTATTGACAACACTGTTTCTACGTATCTTTTCAGAATGTTTGTGGTGTTCTGCCACCTTGGCCACTGTAATCTCTTGCACTTTCATTATTACTTCACCCAGACGTCTGTTCACCTTTTTTAAATTCGGCCAAAATCAATGCTTGCACATCACCACCCTTGTCCTTTGCCTCAGATTCATCCGTCTGATCTTCTGACAATGACGAGGCACTAATGGAAGAAAAAACAATGCATGCACACCAGGGGCCACAGGTTTCTGGGACTTAATCTTGTAAGAAGGTGACAAAATGTTTTTATGCCCAGTTTCCTGTTTACTCTTCTTGGGAAGTATGGTCAGTTTCTTCTTGGAAGGTGACAAATTGTCTTTACTTTATATCTCACTCTCATCCATGTCACTGGAAAAAGTCCTTGAATCTTCCTATTACATTTACTGCCCATGGGCAGGCTATTTCCAATGTCACTTTTGTTACATGTGGATTTTGTTTTCTTTTTGCTTTTACCCAAATTTTAAGTCACAGTACTGAAATCAAACAAGCAAACACGCCAGCACTCCACTAAACTGACAACTAGACAGATGAAATGGTCCAAGACGATGACAAGGAGACAGGAAAGATATAGCTTAGACCGTCCCTCTGGGCAGGCCCTTGGTCCATATCAAGCATGAGGTTGTCAGAATGGGGATATTCTGCAGAAAAGCATAAATCATGATGCAACAAGTCCTTCAGCTCAAATGATAAAATATCAGATATATAACCGTTCATTTTAACCGTTCATAACCTAAAACCAGCTTCTTAAACAGATATAACACAAAATCAGAATGTAAAAAGAAATGTCCATTCTGTTCAAACTTAATTTGAAAGCTGTTTGTTTGAAACCATGGGCGCCAAGGCTTCTGAAAGCCCCTCTCCGATTGGTTGAGCCCTGGAGCCTCCCAGGGATGACCCCTATCTAGTACAAACTCTAGTATCTCCACTTCCCACTAGGGGTTGAGGTGCAGCACAAATTTCTAGTTCTGGGTTGTAGAGCTGACACCTGTGGTGTCCTGTACACCACTAATGAAAGTCACCTTATTAAGATACGGTTTGAGATAAGCATAACTCACAAATAGGTCTTCCACAAAAACAGTCAACTTACTTACCTTTTGCTTAACCGTTAAAGTGGTAATAATGCAATTTGATTGAAGAAAGTAACAGGGGTAATTTTACACCTGTCAGAAACTGTTAACACATAAGAAAACTAGAGCCACTCAAGGTAACTGATGCAATAAATACACAAATTTTGTACATTAATCTCTTTTGTGATAATTTAGATTCATCTTAAAATAGGATGGATATATTTCACAAAAGCGTCTCTGAAAGCTTAACTTAAAGAGTTTTGATATGTGGAATGTATATAAAGAAAAACTGTACTCTTATCACAGGAAAATATTTGTTACAAAGACCAATGTCTAAAACCACGTAAAACAACTCAATAGAAGTGTTCCTTTTTAAGATGTAACAAGACAATTTCCTTGCAGTCATTTCATAAGTATTTATATGTTGATTAGTTGAGGATTGGAGAGATATTGTTTGTTAAAAGCAAATTATTACAAATCATTCTTAGAGCACAGACCTTCACCAGGGGGCGTTTCTGAAAATTCATGATTTTTTTGTATCCAACTGTAATCACTTATTCTTTTGGCAAGTACCTGCCCACATTAAAACTTTCATAAAAACCTGTTCATTAGTTTTTGAAATAATATTGAACATGTGAACATAAACAGACAAACAAATGCACCCCAAACCATTATCTCAATCCCTGTGGTGGTCACCTCCCATCTACTTGCAATCCGTACAAATAAACAATCCCTGAGAAAGCACAAACCTTCCCTTTGGTTATCTGGAACCAGATATTTGCAATAAATCCCTAATACAATCCTGGGGTTCCAGTGGGAATCTGCATCATCTATGAGCAGGGGGTAGACTCCATCCTGTGTTAAAAGTAAGAAATTAATGCAAACAGTAGTCAGTAGATCGGTGTTCCGTAGTCAGGAAACTTAGGGAGGGAAAGACTTCTGAAACAGATCAGCTTTAAGTCATATATTAAAACATGAAAGTGTAGGAGCAGTTCGAATTTCCTGTGGCAAATCATTCCAGAGTTTTGGAGCATCATATGAGAAGCACTTGTTGAATATACAAAAGTCAAAAATTCTCTATAAAGTTCCAGAGTATTGATCCAGTTTAACTTTGAGAAGGATCATGATACAGGTAATTCCTACCTTATGTAAAAATGTAACCCCGTTCCAATGTATAATTTTTGAGTAATGTGTGGACAAACAGGCAGACAAATAGTTGTCATTACAATACCTTCATTACTCCTTTGTGAGGGTATGGTAATTCTATTGCTACATACAACATGAGCTTTCTGAGAGTGTGTTTCTTTGCCAAAGGCCTGACACCTCAAATGTTGTGAGTGTAATGAAAATCATTTAAAGAACTCAAAGATCCAAATGGTGATCCGGATTACCACAAAATCTTATTGTCTCTTCCTTTTCCCATTGTCAAGAATTCCTGAAGATTTATTTTTGAGTTATTTTGCAAAGAAGTTATCAAATGATTTGGCATTTATAATATATTAAATGTTCAGTGAACTGTGCTTACATTATTCATGGTTTTTATTGTTTAGAATGAGATAGTTCAAATCTAATCTGTGACACATTATTAATCGTACCAGCTAATTTGGGCTTTCTGCAGAAATAGCTTAAGCTTTATCCTGATGAGACAGAATTTATTATGATTGGCCCAAGGATTGTGCTCGCAAAACTTAGTGAATTTTTCCTGGTTGAGTTACTTGGTAATCTCCTTTTACCACTGAGGTTGAACCTTGGTGTCTGGTTCAATTCAACTTTTTCCTTCTCTTGCCATGTCAGGAATATTTGTAAGGTTGTTTTATTCATATCAAGGATCTTTAGAGACTCAGAATATATCTCATGCGGGAAACTGCTTTTTTGGCTGCAAATACCTTGGTTGGAAGTCGTCTAGACTACTGTAATTCCTTGTTGTGAAGTCTCTGCGCTCTTGATCTTTGCATGCTCCAGTGTGTGCAAAACAGTTTTTTTGATTTTCACCCTCTCTTTCACTCCTGTAAGAGAGGGTATTCATTGGTTGCCTATCAAGCACTGTTCTGTTTTCAAGACCAACAAATTGGTGTAGAAGTTTTGACAAAATGGTTATTCACAATACTTTGAACCTTTCCTTTAAACCAGACATAGTGTGTATACAAGTAAATCTGACTGCATGCTGTTTAAGGCCTCACACTTGCATCAACATATAAGTCTTAAAATAATTTTGGCCTCAGCTTGGCATGTGATGCCCAAGGATTTGGAATGATCTGCCTGATGATGTACGCTCAGTCAAATTTCTCTTTTCATTCAGAAAGAAGTTGAAAACATATCTATTTGCAAAAGCTTACCCACCTGAGTTTTTCTAGTCTTTTTTTAAATCTTTCTCCATGGTGCCAACCCCACCTGAGTTTTTTTTTATTTAATGATTATGATCACATTATGCACTTAACAGCCTGTCAATAGGTGGAGATTAAGTGCTATAAAAGTACTATTACAATTACAATTGCCTGTAAATGTAGTTAGCATTTTCATCAGCAGGAAAAATATTTATTAAAACTTTGAAAATGTAGGTGAATCATTCATTTTTTATTTAGAGAGCTTCTATTTTTGTTCAACTTCCTCCATATATTTTCTACCAACCAGATTTGATTGGTGCCCTATCGCAAAAACTTTCCAAGATGAAAATAAAACATACACAAAAACATACAATAAAACCAAAAAAAAATCAATGAGGATGACAGTATAATACAAGTGTGTAGTACGAGTATCATATCTGATTATCTGTATTATCAGTATATTACTGATATGTCTAAGGATGGATGTTTGTCAACCACCATTTTACAGACATAATAAGTAAAATATAGATGTATATAAATATATATTTTTATATTGAACATGAAAAGTTGTGATGTTTCTGCCTGCTTCTTCGTATGCTGCATTTAAATCTTCCGAGAAATGAACTTAAGATCTTAAGTGAAAAGTTAAAGGTTTTATATTGGCTTGTAACAGTAATGAATAAATACACATTTCAATGCAGATTTATGCAGATTTATATTTTTAGTATAAATATGATCTCATCAGCAGGAAAAAATGTTTACTAAAACTTTGAAAATGTAGGTGAATCATTTATTTTTTATTTAGAGAGCTTTCTATTTTTGTTCAACTTCCTCCATATATTTGGACCAACCAGATTTTGTTGGTACCTTATGGCAAAAACATTCAAAGATGAAAATAAAACATGCACAAAAGACAAAAAATACAACCAAATATATTCAAATGAAGATGACAGTATTATACAAGTGCATAATGCGAGTATCATATTTCTTCATCTGCATTAACAGTATGTTATTATTATGTCTAAGGATGGATGTTTCTAATCCACCATTTTATAGGCATAATAAGTGAAATCTATAGGGGCACCACTGAACATGAAAATTTCTGATGTTTCCGCCTACTTCTGTGTATGCTGCATTTAAATCTTTGGAAAAATGAATTTAAGATCTTATGTGAAAAGTTATTTTTTTTATATTGGCTTGTACCAGTAATGTATATATATACGTTTCAATCCAGATTTTTGTTATATTCTTAGTATAAATATGATCTCTTTCAATTAATCAAACAAAATGGAAAATAAGGAAAGTTTGCATGTTGGTGCACAAATTGAAACTAGAATCTTTAGTAGTGCCTCTTATTTATTTCAATGTGATGTCCTTTGATTAAAATGTATTTGGTGTAAAATTATTTGCAATTCTCAAAGAAAGGGGACCTTTTGCTTAAATCTTAGATGTACTTTAGAGTAATTCTAATTCCGTTTTGAAATAAATAGGGTGTTTCAGTGTATCACTAGTGGGTCAATGGCTAAAAACAAAAACAATGCTGCAGCCATTATCACTGAAGTTTCGGATATTGATGAAAATCCTATGCAACATGGAGAACCTGGGTTCTATCTTCTGTCTTTGGGTTGCTGGCTCCAATTTTTTCTTCATATATATTTTGGTCACAAATGAATTGATAAAAATTTGTAATATGAATGTTTGTTTGAGAAATCTGTCTCTCTATCTGCAGGTAAGAGTGCTATATGAAAACAAGGCCTTTGTGTACATGTTTTTAAAAAGCTTTTGTTACCGATTTAAGCTTAAAGAAAGGCTAGTTTCCCCACTGGATGTTGCTGCAAATATTCAGTTTATTGTATAATACCCTTTGTATTTGCAGACATAAAAAAATATTACTTTTACAACATGTCAAGTATATAGATTATCAGTATGCCTGAATGAAATTGCGCATATATTTTGCATACAAATAACTTCTATAGTTGAAATCTAATACATGTAAAGTTTTTTCCCACTAAAAATATTGCCAATGCCTACTGTAAAGGCTGACATTTTATCTGAAAGAAAATTTTGCTAATTTTATTCTTGAAGAAAATTGACTGAAATTAGTTCTCATAACTATTTCAAAATTAGGATTCGTTTTGGTATGTAGATTATTATCTGGGGCTCTTTTCACAAAGGGTCTTAGACTAAGCTAGGCTTTTGGCTATGTCAGGGACTTAAATCTAAGCCTTTGGTCTTTGCTTAGTCTGGGACGTAAATTGAATTCATAAAGGGTGACTTCGTTCAGTCCAAGCTTATCAAATAACCACACTGCTTTTTTGTGTCACATGACCTTTATATCTATTCAAAATGTACAATTGGTGACATGTGTCCTTCATTTGCTGCATTTTATCGAGAGATAAGAGCTGTTTTGAAATGGAAAACCTTGTTACCGCATATAAACTTTGCAAACACAATTTTAGTGAGGTGTTCTGTATAGCTATACTTTATTTACAGCCATTTCAAATTTGAAGTGAAGAAAGGTGTATGTTGGCCATATTTAAGTCACCACCTACCAGATTTTAGTTATGTCTTAGCAATTTTATGGACTTAGCTGGTTTGTGAAATCCGCTTAGTCTTGGATCATAGAATTACCATTCTGTTGACAAAATTTAAGACCAAAGTCTTAAATTTAAGTCTAAGTCTGGACTGAAAATTGGCAACAGGCTTTCCCCAAATTTAATCTTTTCTTTCATCATCTTTCCTTTTACCAACTACAAAAATTCAAAAATATCTGTTTAGTATGTTTGGAGTAGTCATGAACACAGATGAACAGATAAATGATCCACCAAAAACATAAACTCCTGGTTGAAGTGAGAAGTTCATATTTGCATAAAGAATAGTTACATAGCTTAGAAAAAAAATTGTTTCAGAAATATTTACAACAAATCATGACTTTTTGCCCAAATATTCAAAATAAATCCACATGAATAGATGCTGTGAATGATAAAATTAATACCCAATCTTTAATTCTCACAGCTTTTCCACCGAGGTTTAGAGACAGTAAATCCATATAGTGGCTGACAGGTGATCTTTTCCACCGAGGCTTAGAGACAGTAAATCCATAAAGTGGCTGACAGGTGATCTTTTCCACCGAGGCTTAGAGACAGTAAATCCATAAAGTGGCTGACAGGTGATCTTTTCCACCGAGGCTTAGAGACAGTAAATCCATAAAGTGGCTGACAGGTGATAGGTTCTCTGACTTTTGTTATCTGTTATATAGCAACAAAAATACAGTCCAGTATCTCCTGCTGATACCTCATACACGCTATAGGCAGTATACCCTGTGGTGAAAAGTTTTACTCGGTGGTAGAACAGACCTCCCAGGATGCCTCATATCTTTCCAGATTTCGAGTATCCGTAAGGTATGACATGCATAGCCACTGATCAGATATGATGTATAACCGCCAGTAATCTTAGCATAAAAGTTTAAAAAAATATCTATCACTGAGAGACAACCTTTATTTACCTAATGAAGCTGTTGGATAAACCTCTGATACCGAAAAAAAGAACTAGTGATTACCTTATATAAACTGCGGATGACACTTTCAGTTACCATATGAAAAATGTATCTGCAGAAGGTCCCTGATATGGACAGACAGGCACTGACACCCACAGATATAAGGACGGTAGTGGGCATATAAGACATGGTGAAAGGCGGTAACAGACAGAAATTAAGAGGTAAAAATTTTAAACATTTAAAAAAAATTTTTTTCGGAAGCTCAAGGAATGGGATGGCTGGCCACTGTATTTCAAGCTTGCATACGGATGTCAGACTGTAGTAGAAGGATAGAAGAATTTTGTATAACGCCTATAACCAGGGATTATACCGCATGTAGTGTGAAAGGGGTATAAGTTCTAACTTAAGTTAAAAATTAGATAACTTGAACAGTAGTAAGCCAATAGCACAAGTGTGGCTAGAATGTCCAGAGCTTCCGAATAACATGTTTCCTTGGATTGGTTGTTGTGGACTTGACTGTATACATTTGTCCTCTTGTATGATCAAATTTGTAAAAAAACACATAAAAATGTTGAGATAGCAATAGGTATGACATGTTTTAAGACAAAGCCAAAATGCCATGTAATGGGAGTGTAGCGTGATTTCTGTGATTTAGAAACAATTTTTTAATTTTGAGATGATTACAAAACGATTTTAAATCCTGTCTTTTGGGTTAATAAACATTTCCAAGTAAAAATGTAATGTACTGTTTAAAAAGGTTTGATAAACATTCTCTTTTCAAATGTTTTGCTTGAAACATTTACTAAACGTTTATAAAATAAATAAAAGATGAGGTTTGGCAGGAATTTTTTTAAACATTTACATTCTCTCGCAAATGGTTAATGCGCCCATATTTTGAGAATGCTCAGAAAACATTTACCTTCAAACAAAGACGATGGTGAGCAATAATAGGGGATATTAGAGGACTCTGTCAAAAATTACCTAAAGGAAGAATTGAATGGGGGCACAATTTTGAAGCCCCCATCTTGTGATTTCAGATATAAAAGTAATATTTCCATAACTAAACAACCTATAAAATGTTGATTTTGTCCTCTGGCCCCAATTAAGGTTATTATTATAAGCAATATCAAAGCAATATTTCTAAGGCATTGTAATTAATGTTCATTTGTAACATTTTTCTAGCATTTTGTCATTAAACATTGATAACCTTCTATTCTAAATGGGTTTTGTGCTCATCATTTTTTAATCTTTACCAAACATGTCCCCTCAAACATTTGCAGGCATCAAAATTGTCAACTGGATATCTGCAGGAGACAGTGTTCTGTAAAATATCAGACACTTTCATCCATATTTATCCAGGGATGGTTGTTTTCTGTCTGCACCACACACGTGTGTATAAACAACCTTTTTTTTTTTGGAGAAAATTACCATCTATATATAACTTCTATAGATATATTCCTCTTCCTTATTTGTGTATTTGCAGTATTTTCAAGTCAAGTTATCAAAGATTAAAATAACGTAAATTCTTTATGTCACTTTGAGGAGTATATCTTTGGACAACATCAGAGTTTCTTGTTCACGCATGGCAAAGATGTTCGGTTTTTCATAGAGATGACATTGAGTCTTTAACAGTGTGAAAGCCATGAAATGTACTCTTCAGGTTATATTGGTCACATAGAATTATAGATATTATAGATTATTATATATTATAGACTAATAGCCATACTTTTACATGCGAAATGTATGCAAGAATTTAAAATTTGTATTAAAAGAAAAAGTGTATAGTTTAGCTATGGAATTCTGAAATTTCAATAACTTTTCTTCAATTTTAGTAGGAATATTTTACTAAATTTAAACCCAGAACAATAGAGTGGAATCACAATGCATATGACATTATACGTATCAGAGGTGTTCCTTTTGGTGTTTTTGACTATATTGAATAATGCTTTAGTCAGTGACGGGTGAGTTTACTACATTAATTTTTGTTTTATCTTTGTACCAATTATGAGATGTAAATGGTTTTGTCTTTTAGTAGCAGTGTCAGCTGTGATAATGTTTAAGAGCTTTTTCAGCAGTTGGTAACACTGTAGCTAAAATATTTCTTCAAAATATGCCCAGGAGTTAATTATTTTCAAAGTCTAGTACACTAAACATTGTTTTATACTCTAAATCGGCTGTTATTTATTTATTTTTCTTAATAGGGATGGTATTTATGAAAATTTTTATTTATTTACTTGGGGTTTTACGTCGCTTTCAACACTGTGCAGGTCATATCACTACCGGTAGTTGGAAGGGCAGAGGAAAACAGTACATAGAGTTCGTGAGGGTTCTGTACTGTAAACTGCCGACCAACGGCAAGCAACTACCAGCTTTCCCACATAAGGCCTTCATGGGGATGGAACCCCGGCCTCAGAGGTGGGAGGCGAGAGTGTTACCACTCTGCCACCGTGGCCCCCTGGTATTTATGAAAAAGTATTTATATTATATTGTGATCATTATGATTAGTTATGAATTCGCAAATTAATTTAATGTGCCTGTTAAATTGTCACCAGTTTAACCAACCACACAGAGAATGTAGATTGTACTAGTTATCTTGTCACTCCGTAAGATCTGAATCCAGGGACCAGTTTCACAACGCTTCCTTGAGATAAAGGTTATCTTAATTTCAAGTATTTCCATGAATTACTCCCTCTTTTACAAAAAAAATTTGCTGCCAGAAAACTTCCTCGAATAAAAACGACCTTGAAATTTCAAGGATACTTCCTAAAATTTTAAGGAAGCCAAGAACCTACCTTAAATTCAAGAAAAAATTCTTGAATGCAAATTTTGTGCAGTAAAACCTCTGTTTTCTGACCTTCTATTTTCTGAATATTCAATTTTATTAACCATTTCTACTCTCCTACATTAGTAATTCCATACTGTTGTATATTGAAATTTCTCTTTTATATTGTGAAACTTCTGTTATTTGAACAAAACCTCACTCTCCCGACCTGTTCAGATAAATGGGGGTAACCACTGTAATAAACTCTTGAAAGTATTAGGGCTCATATTATATTTCATCTCCTATTACATACAAATGTTGGAGTATATATTCTCAGTGAATTCTTTTACAATACATCACATATTAAAACATAAATATTTAATTTAAAACTTACACTTCAAAAGGAAAACAAAATTACAGTGTTGAAATAACTAAAAGCACTAAAATATTGTTTCCCACTTTTGCACTAGAGAGAAAATTTAGGATCCTGTAGCTTCTGTCGTCTCCTTAAGCTGGCCCCCTTACGGTCATCTATGACATAATCCAGTGTCACAGTAACTCTAAATAGCCCTTACCCCTTGTGTTGTCCCTCCATAAGAGAGTTCACTGTCTGGATTGATATAGGCCTTTATTATTTTAGGGGTAGGCTGGACCAGGCTGACCAGGGCATCCCCTTCTGACTTGACAATTTCGCCAAGAATTGTCCCCTTTCATTTGTCACAAATCGTGACAGAATTCAAACCTGACACATGTATTCTGAAGATTTTGACAACACTTTCAGTTAGTAACTGCTGATGTATAGAATTCAATTCCAATTCCAATTCAACTTTTAAGGGCTTAATCTCTGCCAAAGTAACAGACTCTAAGGCGTAACATCATAAGCATAGTCACAAAAATTATTGTCCTAATCCGTAGCAATGGTCGACATCACGGAGAACGCCATATGGGGTGGAAAATTACTAAGGAGGATAAGCTTGGCAGAATAGGTATGCCTTGAGTTTTTTTCTGAAGGAAGCAATAGAAGTGGCAGATCATACATCATCAGGGAGTTCATTCCATATTTTGGGAGCATTATATGCAAAGCTTAAACCAAACTGCTTTGTGGATTTGTAAATGGATGGTTGGCATTGAGGAACATGTAGGATTATACCATCAGATTGACTCAATCGAGTATTATAGGCACATTGTTTAACTTTGAGAAATGGGCTGAAATATTTTGGACAGTTAGTATGTAGGTATTTTGTACCAACAAGGCAGTCTTGAAGATGCAACGGTGCCTTATGGGTAGCCAGTGAAGGGCTTTCTTAGTTGAGTGGTTTGAGAAAGACGTGTGGCTCTACAAACAATTCTGGCCAGACTGTTTTGTCTGCATTGTAGCTTGCGTAGATTAGCAGCAGATAGACCCTTAAACAGTAGTCAAGCCTATTCCCCACAAGTGTGTTTGCAGCCAATCATAATTTAAGAATTCATTAAAACCACTATGTTGGTTGTTCCTATAATCAAACCTAGGTTCTCCATATTCCTAGGTTAGTGTATTACCCACTGGGCCACTTTGTAGTGATAGAATGGTATTAAAATAAAGAATGGTACAAAAATAAATGAAAAAGCAGGATGCAAAGATTCTAATCATTATCAGTAAAAGTAAGTGTGTTGTGGTTTTAAAATTTCCCATGTCTTACTTATAAAAATTTAAATACCCTGTATTAAGTCAGTTATTCCGAGTTTTATACTAATATTTAGATAAAAATTCTTCAAACGGTATATCATTTATCAGCTCATACCTGGATTTAGCCTCACTTTGACCTTAAACCAACTTGACCTGGTCAACCTCCAAATGACAACAGAATCAACGGGCTCTGAACTTTTAAACATTCTTATTGTTAGAATAGTCTTATTCTTAGAGTCTTGTAGGAAATCAGATGTGATATTCAGATAACATTTTAACTATTAGAAAAACGTTCAAGAATAAGATTAACCATAAAATTGTGTTTTCTGCAAAAAATGTCTTCATGCTAATTAGCTACTATTAAAGCTATCTGTTTTCTGCGCAGCAATTGTATAAAAGGTCCTTAATTTAGGGCGACTTCTATAGGTTATGCATATAAAATTCTCTTATTCTAAGAAAAAATCAAGTTAATTTTTCGAATAACAATGCTTGAATCTATCACTAAAAAGTGGCCCAGTGGGTAATACAAAAACCTAGGAATATGGAGAATCTAGGTTCGATCCTAGGAACAACCAACATAGTGGTTTTAATGAATTCTTAAATTATGGTCATGACAAGCTCCAGAACTATTAGGGGGCTTTGATAAATGGCTTTCCCTGAGCCTTTTGTGTTTTCATTCAGGGACTCTCAGCCAATAAAGCTTCCTAGTAAACATTTTTGTTTTACTTTTTCAAATGTTTGAAAGGAAACTTTTTGTGAAGGTTAAAAAATGATGGGTACACAAACCATTTATAATAGAACATTTACAAAATGTTTTACGTATGCCATTTATGAAACATTAGAAAAATGTTACTTAATAACTTTGGCATTGCTCAGCAGTATTAACCTTAATTGGAGTCAGAGGTCGAATTCAATATCATTTTAGGCTCCTCTCTTCTAGGTTGCCATTAAACCTTTGCAAAACATTTTAAGAGCACACATTTACAAAACATAGTCAACAAATGTTGTTTAAATGTTTTATGTATACTGTTTATCAAACGTTTCATGATGAATGTTTGAAAAACATTACCAGCATAATCTTCATTTCTTCAGCTATTTTATGAACGTTTAAAAACACTTACACTGCAACCTCTTTTCTTTAGTTATTTTAAAAACATTTAATGAATGTTTTCATCAAAAAGTTTGTACAGAGAATGCTTATAAAATGTTTTTAAGCACTACATTGTAAGCATTTACCCAGAAGCGTTTCATAACCAGAACGATAGTATTTTTGAATAGATTTCACAAAAGTTTTGTAAACATTTATACCATTTAAAAACGTATTTAAAGTTTACTGGTTTAGGATGCATGCAGCAGTGCAGTTGGCAAAATATGTCAAATGGTGCATTAAATCTTAAAGTAAAGAAATCTTGCATTAAAAGTATCACATCTTGCTTGACCAATCTACCATTTCAGAGCCAACGTGTGCAGTTATGCTAAAAGCCGTGAAGAGACGACCTACACCAGGTGTGGATTTTGGGGGCGAGGCAGATGTTCAAGACGCAAGTAATTATAAAATGCATGTTTCTACCACAATGGTTATCCATGTTCGATGGTTACTGGCAAATCCATCAGTCTCACTGGTTTTATCTGCTGATGCAGATCACAGTTTTGTCCTCCACATAGTAAATTATTAGCTAAAACTGTAAGTCTGTCTGCATAGTATTCAGCATAGCTCCTGTATGTTTAACATATGGTAAACACCTTGTATTATATAATATTTTTCTTGTGTTCTCTTCTTTCTTTGTGTTTGTAAATATTACTTCTCTGTTGTGGTAAGGCAGATATGTCAGTATAATGGTGATAAGGTATGGCGTTGTCAGCATAAGGTTTTGACATAAAGCCTGGACAATATTCTACTGCAAGGCCAAAGATCAAATCTAGGTCACACAATGCCATTGCACACCTACATCTTGCGGGAGAATGCAACCAGTGTTTTTTTCATAACCACTATACGACTCTACATGGGGCAGACATGTTTAAAAGGAAAAGTGTAACTGAAACCTTATAAAGGCTTACATTTGATGGTATACTTGCAGGACTGAAGTGTAAACAGCGTGAAGGTGTAAGGTAAGTGTAAGATTCAAACCCCTACACAAAGCAGGTGATGTTAAACTCAGCTTGAAAATATCAAAACATATGGTGGACTGCTGATCCCCACGAAACATCCATGTGCACCACTCTGATAGATACTCTGGCAACACTTAAATTACGTTGACAACAACACAAACCAAACTCAATACAAATAAGAGAACAGATCAACTTGCTGTAAATAAAACCACTTTGCATACATAACCAATCACATGTGTTGTTTGGACAACAATTGGTCAAAATAAAAGAGACCAGAGATACTGTGAGATGCACGGCAATGTAGGTGCCTGCCTTTTCAGTTGCTCCCTATCTTAATACTTTAGGTATTACATATGGTCTTGACCTCTGACCTCTGAATGCAAGTGAGGCTGACCCCTCTCTGTTTTGTGTTCTGTGGACCCTTGTGTCATTTTATTAGTGTTTTTACTTATACATGGAATAAATTGTCGTGGTAATGCCTAAGGGAAGTAAAGAAGCGCTAAGTAACAAGAGGAAAAAAGTTATTGCCTCAGCATGAGCCAGAATCTCCACAAGAAAAAATTAGAAAGGCAGCAAACACCGAGGCCCACGGATTGTTTATACAGTCAAACCCGCCAGCTAACGTGAATACAGAACATGGTTCCCTGCAATTTGACCCCTCTAATCAATCAATCATGGCCATGCTGACTGACATTGGCCAATCAATGAGATCATTGGCAGGGAGGGTAGAGAAGTTAGAATTAGAAGTGGCGTCTACCTCTTCCCCAGTAAACCCTGGGACAAATGGACATGACAGACCTCTTCTAAAGCGATAACCACCACTTTAACCACAGTATATGCATCAGGAACAAGCCCACCTTCTGTCGCTACCACCTAATACTGTAGAAGGGGCTCAAACTCAGGCCCACGCTACTCAGACATTAGGGCAACTTATAGATGTTCCAATTCAAGGGGCAGGTGTCGTGACCACTTGTCAACATGTGCTTAACTCAAATATTGACCATCACCGAGATCGCATTATGCCTGACATTAACCCACTGAGGCAGATCCCAGCAGTGTTGCAATCAGTTGCTGGTATCTTTGCCAATTATGAGGCTCAGACCAGAAGTTTAACTCTTCAAGGTAAGAAAGCCACATCACGCACATGAGGGTGGTATAACAAGGTTGATGCCATTTTTGCTGAACTGTCCATGCGTTGGCCCAAGGAGGGCTGTCATGGGGTTCAAGGTATAAAATGAGTCATGTATGATGAACTCTCATAGCCTCAGTGAGTGGCTTGTCAATTACTCAAGATTTATCATATCAGGGACCATGAGACTGCCCAACATGCCCTGTTACAGACCATTCATTCTATGAGTGATGCTATGTCACTGCCCTGGCCCACGGTACACAATGCTTATGCTGTATCCATGCATGAAGTTGAGGAATGGACCCTCACCTGGAGCAATGACATTAATGGTCACTCAATCTCTTAAGTGCTTCCCAGATAGCTATGAATGTCCAGTCCAGCATCAACACAAATTCTATATCAAAGCAAATCTGCCATTATTATAATGATGGTTCATACACACACGACTCACATGGCCAGTATAGGCATCATTGCAGTTTTTGTGCACAAAATCGAAGGACAAACCCTCACCCTGAGATGAAGTGCAACTTCAAACTCAAGCGTAGGGACACTGTCAGTGAAGCTCCAGCATAGGGATGGTGTCAATCCCCTAACGGCTTCTTGAATGAGGACAACACTATTGCAAATAAAACAGGTCAAAACTGGTGTGAATAAAAATGTGTAAATAAAAATGTTATCTAAAGTGACTAAAATAAATTTTGTTCTGATAATAAAGTAAATTCTGTTTGTGATGATAATTTACAAGGGGTTAATTTCACGAATAGTGATGTCAGCTGTAATGTTGATGAAAAAAAATGCATTATTTGGATCCCAAGCTCATATTATTAATACAAATGACGGTGTAATTAGCAGTATTAAGGCTAGTGGTAACAGCAGCAACTACCAATCCTTCCCCCCCCCCCCCCCCATGAATCCCAGGTTCCCCTGGGTTGACCCGCAGGGGACTGGATGGTCAGATTTTTGTGCAAAAACTACTGGTTGGGCCAAGAGCACCTCCCCAGTCGATACAAGGGGACAGGGTATTTACCCCTCCTTGTCAAAATATCATGACACTGCATCACCACAACATATTAAATATGAAGGTTTATCAAGTCGACTTTACAAATTGGTCTTTCTATTGTCCTACTAAAAATAGTATTGATCATGTTGTATTCATTCATAATGTGAAAAGACACCAATGTGGGGATTTTATTATTTAGTTCAGTATTTGCATGACATGTCAGTATTTGTGTATGATTGTTTGTTTATACCTGCAGGTGAGTTAAAAATTGTAAATTCTGTGGAAATATTGTTGAATATTAAAGTATTTGACGGTGTGAAGTACCATAAACTGCCTACTAAGACTCAACAGTGGTTTGCTAAACAAACACACAAAGATTTTGTCAAAGAACTTGAAATATGGACTCACTACAGAATGTCAAGTCAAAAATTTTTGATCTGCGTCATTGATGAACTGATCAATCAAGAGTTTAACAGTGATAACATGCAGGAATCGGATCTGGTTTGTAATGTTAATTTGGTGTGTCATGACTATTATTATGATGAGGTCACTGTAATTGTCATGAGCGGTATGACCAGCAAGCTTACTGTGACATAGTTGATTCTGTGTGTCACTTGAATGACGCGTCAATTTCGGATATGAACATTATTGACAAAAACAGAGGTTTTTGGGCCACAACCGTCAAACAATTTGAATTCATTGGGCCAGATAGGTGTCCTCAGAAATTAGAATCTGTATCAGATAATATTGCAGCTGCAAAAATAATTAAGGACACTGGGTTGCCAAATTATAGACAAGCATGAATCCCAGTCATATCAGATCTGAACATTGCTGCTTGGGCAGAGTGTTTAGCTGATTATCCAGATCCGCTCCTTCTTCAGTACATTAAGTTTAGTTTCCCTCTTCCCTTGGTTGGTAACTGTAGCTTATCCAATACTGAAGTTCATAACCACTTTTCAGCCAATCAACATCCAGATTCGGTTCAAGATTATCTAGACAAAGAGATTCAGTTGGGGGTCATATTGGGCCCAGTAGATAAGGTAGAGTTTGAAGATTTCCATTGTTCCCCCTTGCTTACTCGCCACAAAGATGGCAACAAGAGGCAGATAATCCTGGATCTCTCATACCCATAAGGAAATTCAGTTAATGATAATGCAGATAGATAGCTTTTTTATGGCCATCCCTTTGTCTTAAAGTTCCCAACCATTGATGATATATTGAAATTACTAAAGATAATCGTGAAAAATAACTTTTCAAAATTGATATAGCTCGTGCCCTTCGCAACTTAATGGTGGACCCAGCTGACGCCTTCAAGTTAGGCAATGGAAGGCCAGTACTACCTGGACATTTTGGTGGCATTCGGCTGGATCCATGGAAGAATGGCATTTCAGATGTTTAGTGACATGATCACCTATGTCATAGCACAGCAGAGCTACAGAATGTTTGCCTATATTGACGATTTTTTGGCGGTATCTCCCGTCCACCAGTCTGATGAAGCGTTTCACACCCTCACCCACTTGATCCACAGACTGGGTTTCCACATCAATGAAGATACTCAATCAAGAATAAAAAATCGAAAAATATACAGAGACATGCCGAGACTAGTTTCATGAACTGTGACAACCTAAAGGCAAAACGACTCAAGAGAAAATATGAACGGCATGGTGTCGTGAAAACTCAGCCAGTAATCATGGCTAATACCAGGCTGCAATCGATCACTATAACTTCCTGCTTAAGTCCAAATGCAATCATTATTCCAACATTGTGGCTGAAACCCAAGGGAATCCTAAGACATTGTTGAACTGTTTCAAAAAGATTTTGCACAGATCCTCTGTTGCTGTTCTACCAGACTACACAAATAAAACCGACCTTAACAAAATCTTCCATGACAAAATCCTTAAAAGAAGATCCACACTGCAGTCATCAATACCATCTTCAGTCACTAGACCCAACCCCATTAATAATACTCTGTCCTCTTTCACACCTGTGTCTGAGGAAGACCTACTCAAAATTCTAAAGTGCTCACCATCCAAATCGTGTCGCTTGACCTGAATCCGATGTCACTGGTCAAGGAATTTCCTGATATTCTCAGCACCCCCATCACTAAAATTGTAAATTATTCAATCAAAGAAGGTAGTTTCCCCAACTGTTTTAAGATGGCATATGTCACTCCCCTTCAAAAGAAGCTGAGTCTTGATAGAAACATCCTCAAAAACTACAGGCCAGTGTCAAACCTCAGCTTTATATCAAAACTTATTGAGAAGGTGGTGGCAAAGCAGCTAAATGAATTTACTTCGCGTGAGGGGCTCTTAAATATTAACCAGTCTGCTTATAAGAGTTCCCACTACACTGAAACTGCTTTGTTGAGGATTCAAAATGATATAGCTCTCTTAGTGGACTCAAGAAAGGAAGTGGTCCTAACATTATTAGACCTATCAGTGGCATTTGATATGACTGATCATTCTCTTTTATATGACTGCTTGCATGACTGGTTTTCGTCTAGATGGTACTGTTTTGTCGTGGATCAAATCGTATCTTTCAAACTGTAAACAAAAAATTAAAATAAGTAATAATTTCTCTGAGGCGGTAATTCCCCCTTTAAAAGTCCCCCAAGGCTCCGTACTGAGTCTTCTCCTTTTCACCCTCTATACTAGTCGCCTCAGTCAAGTTATTTCAAATTCAATGTTACTCATCACCTATATGCCGATGACACTCAGATCTACCTAGCAGTTGACTCAAGGAACTTTGATTCTAGCATGGAAGAGCTGACCAAGTGTCTCAAGTATGTACAGGAGTGGATGGATGGTCAAACTAAAACTAAACTCAGAAAAAAAACAAATTTATCATTATAGGTCAAAAAGTCATCAGAGAGTTGCTTGCACCAAATTTCCCTGTTCTACTTCTCCAAAACAATATCTGTCCATCGGTGGAAGTAAAGAATCTGGGTGTTATTTTTTACTCAGACAACTGCTTTAACAATCATGTTGGCAGGGTTTGCTAAGCATGTTACTATCATCTTCGTGTTTTGGACGAATTTGCAAATTCCTTGGTGTTGAGACTTCATTACTTCTGGCAAATGCTATGGTCAGTAGTCGTCTAGACTACTGTAACTCTTTACTCTATGGGGTAAGCAAGTCCAACATCCTCTTTAAGTATAATCTTCTGGTATTCAAGGCTATTAATCTTTCACAGCCTCGGTATCTTTCAGCTTTAATAAGATCGAGCAGTCTCACTCGCAGTAACAGGCTATCTGTCTCCTCAATCCACCCTAAGAAGCACATATGCAGGTGTGGCTTTGCAGTAGCCGCACCAGCTGAATGGCACAAGCTGCCACAGACTGCTAGATCTCAGCAAACAATAAATGGTTTCAGAAGCCAGCTAAAGACTCACTTGTTTAGGCTGGCATACCCCCCACCTTAGTTATACCCTGAAGGGCGCTTTTTAGATGTCGACCCATGCCTGTCCCTGGACTCTCCCTTCTTGGATTTAAGTGCATTAAAAGGATTTGTATCAATTTTGCACTCTATAAATCCTACTATTATTATTATTTCTACATGTAAGGCCCTCACATTTCTGGGTATTACATTAATTTGATAACAAATGGGTTGAGTATTGACCTTGACAAAGTTCAAGCTTTCTGCTCTGAATGTGTCAAAACCAAATCTATAAATGTCTCACTAGGAAAACTTATCAATCACTCCTGGGCAAGCTCCTATACTTGCATAAGTGTGTCCATCCTGCCCGAATTTTTGTCAATAGAATCCTTCATCTCTTTAGGCAGAACCATGCTAAAACAAGGCAAAAAGGTGTTTTGGTCACCTAGCGCGAGCGCAAAGCCATCAGAGACATGAGTAGTGCAGTAGAATTTACGAATGTCTGGTTACACAAAGACATTCCAACTAAAAGACATCCCGCAGCAAGAGAGGTAAATTCAGAATTCACAGGTCTTGTAAAGGTCATATGTATGGGGAAAAGCTGAAAGGACATGTGTCCTTTTAACTACTGCAGTGTTGTCATGTCATGAAAGTGTGGAGACAGGGCATATGTATATGAAGAAATCAAAAGGACATGCATCCTTGTAGCTACTGGAGAGCAAAAGGGGTAAATTCAGAGTACAGAGCTAACTTTCATCAAAGTCCGGAGACAAAAAAAAAAAGTGATCTGTAGAAGCACAAGCTCTATCGAGGCTCGCGCTTAAAAATTATACTTACCCCGGATTTCCAGGCAACTATTGTACACTGGGAGATGCTGAATGTGTTAGTGGCCCTCAGGGTGTGATGTAAGCTTTGGACCAGTACTCATGTCCTAATATTTTGCGTTAATGAAGCAAACACGTGATTGGCAATAGTAGAAGCAATGATCCCTATTTAGCTGCTTGCTTGAGGAACATTTGGCTGATCACAGCTACTCATGATATTGCTATCACTGTCAAACACATTACCGGGGCCAACAATACCATTCATGATGCCCTTTCTAGATTATTTTCACCTAACAAAATTGATGAAAATACCCTGGCCCACCTCTTCAAAAATTTTAAGTGGGACAAGGTTTCCCATGAGTTTCTTAATTTGGCCCCTAATTTATAACTTTTCTTATGTTTTAGGTACCCCAGGCTCATTGCTACTGATAGAGAATGCTTGGCATAGGATTGACCAAGCCTATATGCCTTCCACTTTAGCTGCTCACACCACCCATTTTAAGACTTTCCTAACATACCTGGTATTCATGAAATTCCCAATCCAGATTTCTGTACATAATGTACTTACATTTTAGGAGTATTTGTACTGTAGGTAAATTTCCCCTTCTGTTCTGAAAAATTACGTCTCTTTAATCCGCAGCATGGGCACCAAATTTTTTCTAGGTGTGTCCCCGCACCCTTAGTCATTTTACCATTGACAGATACCTCAGGAGCGTATCTATAAATTCCCAATTTGCCCCCTCCCCTAGAGGTAAATTTGCCATAAAGACCATGTACCACATATCCTTATCTTGTAACCTGCTTCATGATCCCCTCCTGTTTAGGCTATTTTTCTGGTTGCTTTTTTGGTTTCCTTAGGATGAGCAACATTACCCTCATAGTAGTCACAACTTTGACCCCAGTAAGCACATTTTAAGGCGTGACCTCTCTTTTCAACTCCCTGGGGTTCACATTAGCCTTACGTGGCCTTAAAACCCTTCAAAACCATAAAGCTGTCCATGTTATTCTCCTCCCCCAATTAGCCAACATCTAGCCCTCCATCAGTTATCAACTTTCCGGTCCCCCTCTGCCCCTCTCTTTGCAACCAGGGCCCCTCAACACAATCAGATCATTGATACCACTAACCGGGATGCTTTAAAATTCATTCTTAAAACTAGGAACATTCCAACTAAGCACCATGGTTTCCAATTCCCTTAGGTGGTCAGGGGCCACCTTTGCCTTTGGTAATAATGTCACTCTCCAGAACATAATGGCTCATTGCTCTTGGAAAAGCTCTTCGGTCAGGACTTATTTGCAACACTCATCCCTGGCCCCTTCCATCACCCCCTCTACATTGGCTTCCTACATTCCTCCTTCCTTCTAGTTGGGTTTGGTGTTTTGATGTAAATAAAATAAACATGCTTTTTTTCTTCTGTTTACAAACCTGTACTTGTCCTTTTGACCTCACTTTGCTGGGATCATACACGTACATGGCCTTAACCTGATCTGTGACCTTTAACCTTTTCCAGTGGGGTGATTGGGTTTGAATCCTCTGAGGTTGGTCTGGCAATACTGCAGCCTTTTGACCAATGCTTATTGACTGACCTACTCTCGGTAGGCAACTGTGAGATGCAGGGCAATGTAGGTGCCTGCCTTCTCAGTTGCCCCCTACATTAACACTTTAGGTACTACATCTAGTCTTGACCTCTGACCTCTGAATGCAAGTGAGGCTGATCTCACTCTGTTTTCTGTTCTGTGGACCCTTGTGTCATTTTGAACTTGGGGTCCAAAGAATAGGCACCAAGTAAAGTTAATTTATAACCCCCCAACCCACCACTGACACAAGTTCAGGACGTGAGTGGTTCCTACTTGAGCTGGCTTCCTTTTGACCTGGACCCCTGGGGATTGTCCTCCCCCAGGGAGTTCGCTTTGGCTTGATATGGATCTTAAGGTTATTTGGACTTAGACTTCCCCAGGCTAACCCTGGTGTCCCCCTCTCGATTTTGACTACTTAGCTTCTCTGTCTGATTTCCCTAACCCCTGGACTTGGTCCAATCTTGGGAGTTCTCCTTCGAGATTGATATTGGTTTTTCATTCTTTCTCGTACCAGAGCCACCATGATGTTGCCTCTTGATTTGACCTTCATCAATTTAACCCTGAAGGTATTAGTAGAACTTTGCTGTTGTATAAGGGTACTGTATGCAACTATTCTGATCAATCAATCTATCTATCTATCGATCTATCTCCCCATCCATCTATCTCCCCATCTATCAATCAATCAATTGTCCAGGTGCTTAATCTCCCTGTCTACGGATTCTAAGGTATGCCATCCAGTTCATAAGGCATAAATCATCAAGACATTAGACATGTTCCAAGTCGTAGGGAGGCGATCTGGTGTTCGGCAGTTGGAAGCTATGGTGGGAATGATTTCTGAAATAGGTAGGTTTTTAGTCGACTTTTGAAACAGGAGAGATTTGGAGCAATGTGGATACCATGTGGAAGATCATTCCATAACTTCCGGGCATCATATGAGAAACTATTGTTGAAGTGGACCTTTGATTTATGGATGGAAGCACAATAATGAGGAACCTGGAGGGAACAATTTTTTGTAGTTGGAGCGCCTTTTATTCATGGCAGATTTGCACAAGGGGAGATATAGTGCAAAAGACTTAGGCTGGCTAGTGGTGAGGTACTTTTAAACCAAAACTAGGGTTTTGAAGATGATATGTTGTCTGATAGGTAGCCAATGAAGTGCCCTGAGGGTAGATGTGATGTGAGTGTACTTTGAATCACCGAGAATTGCAATAATCCAAACGACTACTGACCAGAGCATTTGCAATCACCACTGATGTATCAACAGAAAGAAACATGTCAAGGGTGACCTTGCCCTTAATGGAATTATATTGTCTGATAATAACTTGGATTTCCTGTAAGGCTATCTTTGTGCATACAGAAAATATTCTGTGATAAGTTTTATTTGGCAATAATGCAGCCTTTTCGCCACTGCATGCATTTATTGACTCACTTACTCTCGGTAGAGGCAACTAAAGGAAGAAATGAAAACAAAATAATTAAACCAAGATTTTGATGGTCCCACACTGAAAGAAACACTGATGTTGTAACATGTTCAAGGGTGAAATACGGTGCAGGATAAAATTTTTGTTAACACATCCTTTTACTATTTCTATATCATTATACAGGGGCAACTGTAACGTTAAAATAGAGAAGATAAAAAATGAAACAATGCATTCCAGCTCCACAAGATTTAACCTAATTTAAGGTTTCAACACCAATGTACTCGCCTCCCACATCTGAGGCAGGGGTTCGACTCCCGGCATTGCCTCAAGTGGGAAAGCTGGTGGTTGCTTGCCATTGGTTGGCAGTTTACAGTACAGAACCCTAACAAAATGTATGTACTGGTTTCCTCTGCCCTTCCAACTACCCGTCGTGATATGAACTGTACAGTGTTGAAAGCGATGTAAAACCCCAAATAAATAAGTCAACACCAATGTGTGTTGCCTGATCAACAATACGTTTCATCCACATTTGGACAAAACTAGACATACCCTTTCTTAACTTTGAAGTAAAAAGCTGAATCATTAAAAAAAAATTTTACTCTAACATATTACAGGAACAAATAATTTACAATATCACCATTTTTAATTTTGAGAAAGCTACCCTGTTACCATTTTTATTAACCTATTTTCTATTAAATAATTCCTGTAAAATCTCATATAAATTAGTGTTGTCCTGTTTTTCTGATTTTAACTGGAAAGAGGGGAGTTTTATCCAATTTTACCCACTGTCTTGGAAAAAGTAGGTTTTGCCTGAAAACAAACCTTGAAAAGCCCAAGGTGGCCTAAATTCAAGGTTTAGTTACCACGTAAACCTTCCACAAGTTAAAAACCACAAATACAAAAAAAAACATATAAAACCCCCATTTAAAAGAAACCTATCCAAACATATAATCAAACACAGAGGTGCGATACCACAAAAACCATAACCCGGAATGTACACATGCAAGACAACCAAATACCAAAGCAATTTTCCAAAATATTACACAGTCATGGCCTCAGCAATAATATTTACAAAAAGTATCGCAATACCAACCCAAAAAGATGCTGATTTGGCCCCACATTAGCCCAATGTAAGCACATCCATTGGTCAGACTTTGGCAGCCATTGAGCAATCTTCTTTTTGGCCTGCGGCTGCTATGTCGGTCAGACATTGGCAAGACCCAGTAAAATGACATTATAGGAAATCCCTATTAAAGCATCAGCCAATCAACTTGAAACATGGAGTTATGTGAATATTGTTAAAGAGAAGGCAAATGATTGACAGATTGAGGACGGGTCTTAATAAGGGTATCCGTGAGAAGTCACATAGCAAACATAACCATTATTGCTCACCAACATCTTGACAACAATCTTAAAAATCCACCATTGGCCAAACGGTGGCAAAATACTGAGGAATACCTTTTTTAAGATCCTTGAGATTTTACACTCTGGAGGTATCTACAATTGCTTTGGTTATTTTTTATGTTTAGCATAATTTTATAATTCTTGAATTAACCATGTAGGATATTTAAAGCCACAAGGTTCAGGTTTAAGATTATTGTAGATTTATCATGGTAAAATTTTCTGACTATCTGATCACTGATGCCCTAATATGTTGGGTTAAGTTAACATTAAACCAAACATAAATTACAAATGTAGCTTTTGCATGCTTTTTAGTGTTAAATCTTCATCTTCAATACTGACTACTGGCCACATTTGACTAACTGGTATGCAATCACAAATGGCCATTGGCGCTTGACATAGTACTTTAGCAAACATCTATATAAAATTTCATTCATGTTTATTAATTTGCACAATTCCTTTTTCTATTAAGCTTATTCTGTTTGCCAAACTGACCTGTGAATATATTTTACTGACCAGTATGTCATTACCAATGGCCATTAGTTTTGGCGTCACAAAGAGATGGAATCACTATTACCTAATGCACATCTGTGCCAAATGTTATGCCTGTAGACCAGTTTGTACAATTCCCTATATTTAAGTTTATTCCATGTTCAGTACTGACCAGTTGTGATATTGAACTAACTCTTTTGACATTACAGGTGACCACTGAAATTGGCATTCTTACAAAACGAATTCGCTATGTCCTAAATTGCATCCTTGTCAAATTTCATGCTTGTAAAAAATCTGCGTGATTCACCCATTTTGGTGTCCTGATAGCCTGGACTATTACATCTTCACATAGTCATTTCATTTCACATGTATCATTTTATATTTTTTTACAGCACGGTATACTACCGTGCCTACAGATGCTGTCCAGATTGGAAAACAGCAGGTGCTGGTGCCACCCAATGTACCATACGTAAGTGTAGTAATCCGTGGGTTTTTTGCAGTGGTTTTTACATTTACAATAACTATTACTTATTGTCATGATGTGAGGTCTGATAGCCCAGATGTTTACTTATCAGGCATAAAATGAAAATTCTTCCTTGGTAAATAAATATTTTATTTCAATCCTTTTGTATAAACCTATAACACAACATAATCAAACAGCAGAAATCCACAGCTCTTTTCATCAAATCTTATGCTAAATCCATAACCTTCACTAATGCTTCTTTGTACTTAATCCTCAGCTTTATAAATTTCTTAAAATCTAAAACTTGTACTCTTACTTTTATAAGTATCTTCCTAAGAAACAAAAACCATAAAAGCACATGTGGTTTATCAACTTCAAAGTTTCCATTACAAAACTGAAGCACACTAACTACTTCGAAATAACAATTGAATAAATGAATTTTTCAAATCCTTATACTTACAAATTATACTGTCCACAACATTCCAGAAACGATGTGTTTATCCCACATGTACAATCTGCACGCAACATTTCACTGGAATTTGGTCCACTCGGTAAACTTGTAATAATAAATTGGGAAATTTCCTACACTGAATCAGGCTCAATTTAGAGACCATATGCTTCTACAACTGCATCCAAATGCTTCGGATTTTCTAAAATGAATTGACATAAAATAAATAATTTTCATATTTAAAGTTGGCATAAAATTGAACAAAATATTGAATGTCAGACAATATTTACTGAGGAGTGTCTCTGTCATCAGTGCAGCTTCCATGTCAGATGTTTTAAAAATGTTTTTGTAAATTATCAAGAACTTTTTAATTGAATCTTATTTAGAGAAATAGTCATTGTAAATATTAATGCACATTTTCATACCGTTAAATTAACTCAGACAGCATTCCGCCTTCAGACCGACATTGGCCCAACATCAGCACATCCGTCGGTCCGATGTTGGGCCAAGCTTGGCCCAATGTCGGAAAGCCACTGATAAAAATTCTATTCTATGTATAGCATCAGCCAGTCAGATAATGTTCACCAACAACTATTTAGCATGAATTTATAATGAGAATATTATTTTTATGTGCAAAATTGTTAAATGGTTGGGCAAAATTTGTGGGCTCAATGAAATATAAATTTTAGATTATAAATTATTGCTCGCTGCCATCTTGAATTAAAATCCGCTGTTGGCCCAATGTTGGCCCAACGTCGGAAAAATGTAGAAACATCTAACCTGAGCAGTGGTTGGCAAGCCAACATTGGCCCAACATTGGCAAATCTTCCGACCATGCGACCAACAGCCAACGTCGGTCTGATGGCGGAATGCTATCTGGGAACCTAATATTTTCAAGCAAATTGTTGAACAAAACTTAGTAACGCCAAGGTCTCACCTCGGCAAATTTTATTACAACATTGGTCATGTGACCAGCACTTCCTCTGACATGCCACAGACTATAACACCCAAAACAGATATATATGCAATTCTACTTCAGAGTAGAAACAGCAGAACAACCCTAAAAGCAGTAAAAAGAAAACAAGAAAAGACACAATTTACCACGACCTTATGCCAAAAGCATTCATTTTTTCCATGCTGAAATCTCTGTTATGGCTTTGTTAATTTTTAACATACACGAAGACTAATACATGTAGAATATTGATGACCAAACTAGTTGTCAGGCAGGCAAGCTGGGAAGTATAAGGCAGATGCACAAAACACAAAACGACAACACAGAAAACAACATTTAAACATCAAACGACACCTAAGAACCTTTGTATGACAACACATTTAAAACTTTCATTTTGCGACATTTAACTCTATATATTGTCTTGCATAGCTTGGTGCATCAATGGCTGGAATGCCTGTCCAAATGGAGGAACATGTACCACAGCCAATCACTGTGACTGTGTCACAGGTTACTACTCACCGAACTGTGAGCGTAAGTGTATGTTTCTTTAAATTTATTTTAAATCTCTTTCAATAGAATAACGGTTACTTCGCATTTTCTTTCTTTGGATTTTGTCAACTGATGAAGACTTAACAACAAAACCAACTGTAACAACAACCAGTTTCTAAATACGTTTAGTTAAGTTAATATTTATAATCAGCAAAAGCTGTCTTATTCAAAAAATTGAAGTGTAGCAAGACGAAGTCGTTAACATTTTTCTGTGGAAAGATCTGGGTAAGTGTAGGAAGCAAAATGTTCTGTACAACAGATGAAACAAATACTTATCATGTAGTAAGAAGTGATGTCCGGAGTATGAGTAAAGGAAGATAGTCTGACAAATTAGATAAGTCTTTTATGACGTATATGTTCTATTGTTTAATATCCTCTTATACTGATCTCTCTTTCTATTGTTGTCGGTTTCACCTACATGTATTTAAATCTATCTTAAGTGCTAAATAATTAAATGATTGTCCAGAAACACAGTCTAGACACCCATAAAACATAAGTGTAATTTTAGAATGAATCAGAGAATAAGCGATGTATGTTATAAACTAAAGGTACTGCGCCAATAAAATTATATTTGTATTAAATCAGTCTTTCTATACTTCAACACCAGAAGTTCAAATTGATTGTTGTACACATTCCATGTCTTGAGTCATTGAATGTACACATTCATTAATTTGCCCATATGTTGAATGTGTACATTCAATGACTTGTCCCATTGAATGTGTACTTTCAATGGTTATCCATTGACTCAGGTCCAAGCCAGTTGAAATGAAACCCCTGTTTGGGATATATATATATATATATAAGTTTGTGCTGGTCAAAGAAAATCCCTAACCAGACCAAATTCTAAGTAACTCGACATATGATACATCAGGTCAGATACAAAGGTCAGGTTGAAGTCAGATCAATGTAAAGAGAAGATAAAAGACAATAAAACAATGAAATGTGTGTAAAATGGATACATACAACTCTTTCGCCTACTACTAAAACATGTTCTTGTAGTTCTACATATTGCCATCTGGCGGTTTGTATTATATATATGATTTAGAGAAATCCAGATTGATGCCTAGCTTATCCTGTTAACTACACGGGTGAAAACCCATTCTGTTTACCATAAATGGTTTAAGCTCCAGAACGTTGGCATTTTGTTACTCTATTAAATACTCATACATGTGACAAGTACACTATGACTCACATCCAGATATTAAAACATACATTGAGATATCTGATGACAAGTACATTACAAAGGTACTACATCATGCTACATGTGAAAAATGCATACAAATAATAAATTCATACTTGACATGAGGTATGACTAGAATTATACTTGATTGCTTTCAACCTGTTACAGCACAAATACATTTGTAATTTCATTTAAGTCAAATATTTACCGGTGCAATTCACTGGTCAACAAAGATAAGGCAAATTACTTCAGAAACCTGGTCAGAGAAAATGCTAACGACTCCAAGAAGCTATGGCAGGTCTTGCGTTCTGCACTGCACTCTAGTCCTGAAGCAGTACTCCCTTCTCATGAATCTAAGAAAGGTCTTGCTGACCGGTTTGTCACTTTCTTCAGTGACAAAATAGCTAAAATCAGAAATTCATTTTCCTCTAGTGACTCATTCACTCTGCCTCCTCCATCTGATGTACCCAATTTCAGCTGCTTTAAACAAGTTTCTCAAGAGGAAATTAGAAAAATTATCATGAAGTCACCCATTAAATCTTGTTTGTTAGACCCATGGCCTACATTTCTTGTTAAGGAATGTATTGATATTTTACTGCCCTCTATCACCAGGCTTGTTAACTGCTCATTGTCAGAAGGTGTTGTACCTGATGAGTTCAAGAAGGCTATTGTAACCCCATTGATTAAAAAGTCATCACTACCACCCAATGACTTAAAAAACTACAGACCTGTTTCTGGGTTGGGCTTCATATCCAAACTTGTTGAACGTGTTGTTGCTTCTCAATTGAATGACCATGTCAGTTTGAACAGACTAGAGAATGTCAGGCAATCTGCCTATAAACTGGGTCACTCAACTGAATCTGCATTGCTTTCAATTAAGAATGATGTTCATTTGGCTTTTGCTAAAGGTGAGGCTACTGCTGTCGTTCTCTTGGATCAATCAGCAGCGTTTGATACTATTGATCATGATACGCTACTTAATTCTCTTAGCTCCTGGTTTGGTGTGAGCGGGGTTGTCCTCAATTGGTTTAAGTCTTATCTCTCAGACCGTGTTCAGTGCATTAAGATTGGGTCAATTTTATCTGATGCCAAAAGCTGTTGTATGGTGTGCCTCAAAGGCTCTGTCCTGGGGCCAATCCTTTTTTCACTCTATACTACTCCACTGAGTAAAGTCATACGGAATCATCCTGGTATTAGTTTCCAGTTCTACGCTGAAGACACACAATTGTATGTACATCTCACACATAAAAATGTTGCCTCGGCCCTTGATAAGCTGTCACACTGCATTGAAGACGTAAAGAGATGGCTCTCTACAAATAAGCTCAAGCTAAATCCTGATAAGACCGAATTCATTGTGTTTGGCTCAAAGTCTCAGCGAAAAAAACTTAATCAGTCCTTCCCGGTCAACATACTTGGTAATCTTATATCACCAATAGATGCAGTTAGGAATCTTGGTGTCTGGTTTGATTCAGATTTCTCATTCTCTGCCATGTTATGAAGGTCTGCAAGGCTTGTTTTGCTCATGTCCGGGATCTTAAGCGACTCCGAGGACATCTGACACATGAAGTGGCTCTTATGGCTGCCAATGCTCTGGTCGGAAGCCGACTTGATTACTGTAACTCTCTGTTCAGAGGTCTCTCAGTTCTAGATCTGCGCAAACTTCAATGTGTTCAGAATAGCCTTGCCAGAATTGTTGCCAACACCACCAAGTACTCACACATCACTCCAGTTAGAAAAGCACTACATTGGTTGCCGATAAAGTACCGTTCTATCTTTAAGACTGCCATGCTGGTATATAAGTTCCTACACAGTAGTAACCCCAAATACTTTGAACCCTTCCTGATTCCCAGACATAGTGCATACAACACACGTCAAAGTCAATCTGATGGCATATTTCTTGAGGTTCCCCACTTTGCTTCAGTTTTCAAGTCTCGAAAACATTTTGGACTCAGTTTTGCGTATGACGCACCTATGATTTGGAATGACCTTCCTGATGAGGTCCGCTCTACAAACTCACTTGCCTCTTTCAGGTCAAAGTTGAAGTCATACTTCTTTGGAAAAGCATACCCACCCTAAATTTCCAATCTCCTTCTGCTTTCTCCGCGGTGCTGACCCCTGCTATGTCTCTGGTTTTTGAATATTGAACAATGTTTTTGTGTGATGCGCCTTAGAATCTGTCTTTTGACAGAGATTAGGCGCTATAAAAGTATTATTAGAATTAGAATGATAAGAAGGCGACTCTTATGAACACAGGGAAGCCAAACTGAGATTCAGATTGATAGGAATTTACAAGTAATTTGTCCTGAGTAACGTTCTTGACTGTCAAAATACCAAATAACTATTCAGTTAGGCAACTTAAGCTTAGCTCTCTGCTTTCCAGCTTTAGCTCATCACAATAAGTCAAATCAAGTCTTTGAACACAAATTTACATACAACTTAACTGAGAGGCCTTATAGGCTCAACCTTTTCTTTTTAATTTCTTTTATCTATATTTTAGTGGTGACTGCACCTTAACCCACATACGAGGTTATCAGGGTGGGCTTATGTCTCTTGATGTCTTACAAACTGAGTTGACAATTTTTCATTAAGCCCCTGATAAACATAAACCACCTCTGTGCACTAGGTAACACAGTCATATGAGTTCTAATTAAGTCACTTGAACCATCATTTCCGTGTAATATTCAGTGTAACTTTCATTACATAACCAAAGTTAGCATAATGACAGTGGGTACTCTACTCCAATGACCCACTTCCTGTAACTTTACCACTAACATTAAGTTGGACTGTGGATAAAGCCAGGAGCAAATCAGCAGGAGTGAGGAGAGCAGCCCAGCATCAGATGGACTTGTAACCTAGGCAGACTAGGTACAGAGGAATGACACCGAGGATGTTGCATAGATGGTGAGGTTGATGCTGAGAGGTGAGCATGTTGAAGACCACTTACTTGGTCTAACAGTGATAACTAGACTATGCAAAAAGTAGCGAGGCCTACATCAGGCCAAACCCTGGATCCTGAACCATAGGAACCATTACCCACTGCCCAACCACACTCATATCTGCTCACTGATACCAACATAACATCAACCCTATCTCTAACTGGGAGTCCCACCAGGCAGGAAACTCCTGATGACCCTAGAGTGGTGTAGATTAGGACAGGCCCATTACTTCATTTCAGTGGTACGATGACTTACAAATATATACATATAAGACATATTCTTTCATCGTGTTATTGGATGAGCAAGCAGGTTAAAATAATATGCAAATATTCCTTAAAGTTAAAATGGTGTCTAATAAGCTATGACAGTGGTATGAATAAGGTCATACCCTCTGCATATTTTATACCTAGATTTTACCAACATGACCTTCTGTAAACCTGACATCTGCAACTGTTCTTAATTTTCAGAATGTACTCAAATAAGCAACTGTGCCAAACATAATTGCACATCTTCTACTGATCAAGAGTGCATCGAATGTAACTACCAACACACACATGCGATCCGGGCATATGAACCAATGCAATTTGGAGTGCTTGAGAGAAGAATCTGTCAACGTAAGTATATGTATGCAGAAACTTTCTTAAATCAAGTTTAAAACCATTCTCATTCAACATATACATAGCAAAATAAGTGACGATTGAAAAAGAATATTATAATACGAGTGTGTTGCATGAGTAGATATTTTGTTCATTTTAATGCCCAGGTCGAACAGTGGTAATGTTCGTTGGTGAATGTAAGTGAATATCAAATTTGTCATTGTTCGCAGTTAATTCCTCCTTGTTCTCTCATTGTCTTTAATCCTCTTCATCTGTAGGCGCTCTGCTATGAAAACAAGCTGGTGTTCAAAACTATCGCAGCAATTTGCCTTCTTTCATTTTTCCGGTCAGAATTTACCACAATGTGTAGCTACTTCTTTGATGTCGTATCCTGTTCACCAAAGGGATGGCAGCTAATTCTCCTATTGTCGGCACTCTTCTTTGTAGTCTTTAAAGAATAGGTCACTAACAATGGAGAATTAATAATGAACGAGTTGTAACGTAACGTCAATTGGCCTATGGCCTATTGTATTGTGGGAGAAACTTAGCAAACCATCTTAGGTCCCTCTTGAAATCTGGAGTCAGCAATTTTTTGACGCATATGACATGACCTTAGCAGTTCCAACATCCTATTCAGAAAAACACATCCAGGTCTGATGCACATGCAAGAGGAGACCTAAGATATATTGCAGTTGACGCTTTGACGCAACCTCTTGTGTAAGCCAAATTTGCATAGTCATGTCACGCAATTTGTAAGGTGGTATGGCTATGCTTCCACACTCAGTGTCAATCAAAACGCCTAAACACATCACTTGGTTTACTGGTGGAACCAGTTTCTTTTCACTGATTGTCAAACCCAGATGCTTCATTAGATCCATCAGAGCAGCGGAAGAACGTGACGCGATGCTGGGGACATCCATTTTGACATAATCATCAATATAATCAATGATTGTAAAGCCCGTATTGACGTAATGGCCCTGCCATTCTAACCCCAGGTCAAAATCACTTGGGTCCACTTTGATGTGACTTAACATGTGTGAGACGTCAACTTTGTTCAATAGGGCGGTGTGTCCCAACTGTTTCACCTGATCTGTTATGTCACCATCTGCGGGGAATGTCAGAGAAAAATTAGTATCTAGATAAGAATTATTATCTATACCTGCATTCACGGAAGCCCCTAGTGGCCAGCTCAAGTCTACAGTTACTTGACGCCTATCCGAATTAGGCTTTGCTCTGGTCATAAAGGGAGTACAGTGTCCCCCAGCAATTGGCTTTTCTTTGAACGGACCCAGTATGGCGTCATACTTTATTTCCTCGTCAATATAAGCATCAATTCCAGCAGGGAACTCCACACCCTTCACCCCCTGCCAGGAAAAATCCGTGGCATCTTCCATCAGATCTGAGAGTTCTGCAATCATGGTATCTCTATGCCCCCTGTCAGCTTCTTCTAACACATTCCTACAAAAACCCTGTATAAATTGAGTTAATGTCAATTGATCGTAATTTAAACGCTGTCCAGTGGCTCCTCCTAGGATGTCCTCCTGGGGCCAGCTGACTTTGTGGTTGACCTGAACGTCTACACCACCTCTCTGGGATTTGAACATAAGGTTATCTTTACCTGTTGATTGTGAACTTTGCTCTAGTTCTCTAAGTCGTTTGTCTACTTTTCTTTGTAATGGATGTGATCTGAGGACTTCCAAACTAGGGCTATCACTACAACTTTCATCTGAGAACATATCAGTAAGTACTTCTTTTTTCTGTTTTTACTACTTTTGATACTTTGAAGGAAACTGTCTGTACTTAACTCAGAAGGTGATGATCTCCTACATGTTGCTGCCACCTGGTCTTCAGTAACCTTCTTCAGCTGCTGAAGAATCTCCATCTTTAATGGCTGTCTGCCTTCCATGCCCCCTTGGGCTGAATGAGAAGCAGAACTAGGTTCTGCAGTGGCAGCATCTCGTATCAGTTCATGATCAGACTGTGGCTGGATCTTCTGCTGGCATTTCTTACCAGTGGGAAGTAGATATCTTGTCTTACACGTATTGCACAAAATTCTATGATCTGGCATTGTCGCAGTTCTTCAATTCAAGATATTCAAATTGTCATATATAAATTAAGTTTTAAGTCTCCGTCTCTGTAATGCAATATATAAAGGCACAACAAAGATTTCATGTTCAACACATCAAACACAGGCTTTATTCAACCAGAAAACTAAACATGGTAAGCCATGTATAACTGTGAAAAATATAGGGTAGACCGTCCCTTTGTGCTCTGATTTGTAAAGCCTGAGGTTGACATGATGACCATGCAATCTTATGTAATGCAATCTAAGCACAGCTGACTAAGTCCAAGTTATAGCTTTTGGTTTGCTCTATGCATCACAAGCATGTAAAGCTCTTGTTACAGGTTAAATGTCTGTATGTACATATATACAAAGTTAAAACCAACTAAAACAGAATAAAAAACTAAGATTGTTAGAAAAAGTTGTGTTGATGTTCATCCTTCAAGTGTCAAATTCAAACTGAAGTTTAAGATTCCGAGACAACATAAGACATAAACCAATGAAATTAAGCTGTTTGTCTGTTGTCCCTAGAAACTGAGCAAAAGGTTCTAGGAACCAGGAATTGGGTCACAAGGGGTCAGTCAACAATGATCAGACTGGTACCCATACCATAAGAGTAGTACACAATATTTACAACAGCACTGCTTTGGGAGGAGGACTGACACCTGGCTCACCCAATCAACCTGAGCGAGTGGGACCGGTGCACTCATTGCCTCAGCTGTGAAGGAGAATTGTAAAATTGAAATGAAAATTCCCAGATTGGGATAATATATATTTTATTTACATACAAATATCTAGATTTATGTACAATTGTAAACAATTAATGACTAGTGATAATTATTTAACATAAGTAAAGCATTAATGACTAGTGATAATTAATTTTGAAAAATAGAAGGCCACCTTAAAGTGAAGTGTTACAAACTCGTAAATAATAACTTAAGGTCACCCAATTGACCAGAAAAGGTAAAACGTAAACTGAAATAAGTTATGTTTACATTAAGTATGGATTCAAGTTTAAGGTGGCCTTAAGTTGAGGAAAATGAATGATAAAAATGTATCTGAACCTCTGTAATGCAGATGTAAATGCAAGGAGGTTATTAGGATACTAAATGCAAATGTTAAAAATTGATTAAAAATTTTAAAAGAAAGATCCCCAAACCCCAACTAGGAGGTAGGGAGGTGAAGTTGGCGTTGGAAAGAAAGGGCCACCTGATCTGTGGCATCATGGTCAGTGGTGATGTATTTCCACACGCATTCCAACGTCCAGGTGCCATGACTTTGGATGTGCTGCAACTCAACATTAGAATTGAAGGCGTAGGTGGCACCTGAACGTCGGAAGGCGTGAAATGTAATGTTAGAATTATGCAAATTCAACTTTTTAAGAATGAGGGCAAAGTGACGCCTCACTTGACTGTCTGTGAGGGGTTGCCATTGAGAATTTGACTTGTATTGAAACAAAGGGGAATTATTAGCCCCAGGGGTTATGGACATGGCATTTCTAATGGCATGAACAGGGCAAATGGGATTTGCACCTAGGTCAGGGATTTTTAAGATCTTAACTGCATTTTTAGCTTGAAAAGTTTTAGACCATTTTATTAATAAGAGGAGGCCCGGGGGTGCAAAAATTACATCGCCTCTTGCTAACTGATAATAAGGGGAGAAAGCATTTCTTGTGTGAGGAACTAAATTGGAAAGCCTTAGAAATGAGAAAAAGGCCAACGTGTAAATGGCTTTAAAAATTTGGCCCATGTAGGTGAAATCACAGGCTCTGACTATAAGGTGCAATGTGTCAATGTCTATGACGGTCTTTAAAGAGGCCTTGAATGGCCTATGTAGTGTAACTGACTTTTGGAAATAGTTGATTCTCGGATCTTTGAAGCAGGAAGTGGAAAGGCCAAAAATTGACATTTTTGCTTTAATAGCAGACAAGTGGTTGGCCATTGCATTAGAAGAAATATGATTAGAGTCTAAAAACTGAAGATAGGCGATAATTGTCAAAGAGGACACCTTGGAAATGTGAATATTCATGAATATGAGAAATGCAAGAAAAAGTCTAAACATACTATTATATTGACTCTGTGTGGAGGGTCTAAATGCCATGCGTGTCTTCTGGAGGCCTAGTTGTAATAGGGATGACATGGATGGATGAAGGCCTAGGAAAACATAGAAATATATAATCATATAGCCCAGTCTATAAAGAGATAATCTTTAGATATTGGGATCCACATGTGATTGGGGAGCAATTGGGCCAGTGTTTGTTCAGCATGTGGAGCAGTCTGCCATCTAGACAGCAGATCAGCCAAGACATTGTTCTTGCCTGGAATATGAGTGAATTTAAGTGAGATATTCATTAAGGCTGCCTGAAATTGGATGTTCCTAGCAATGGCAGCTAATGTTAGATTCCTAGTCCTGCCATATGTAAGAACTTGGACTACCGCCAGATTGTCACAGGCTATTTCCACCTTCCTGTTGGCCCATTGGGATTGCCAAACCCGGAGAGCTGCCAAAATGTTCAGCATCTCGAGATGTACTATCTGAAAGTTCATGTACCCCAAAGGAATAGCAAGGGCATATATTTGCGAACCCCATCTAGCCCCAAAACCCTGGAGACTGGCATCTAGTTCAATTTCGATATTAATGGGCCTTTGATCAAAAAAGGTGACACCATTGAACTTAGGAAGAAACTGGAGAAACCAGTTAATGTCGCGTAGGGCATCATTTGTAAGCTCCACCTGACGCCTATCTTCCATGGAACGCAATACGTCAAGGAGCCTGTTAAGAAAGAACCTAGACACGCGAACACATTTGCTGACATATAATAAGCTTCCAAGAAGGGATTGGAGTTTGCGTTTTGTGCAATGGGTTTTTTGACGCCATGCATCACATAAAGCCAAAATTTGGTGAAGTTTTTCAGCAGGTATTGAAAGTGTGAATTCTTTGGTGTCAACTAATATGCCAAGGCAATTAAGTCTTGTAGAAGGCTTCTCTATCTTCTTGAGAGAGATATCAAAGCCCAAAGCATGGAGGAGTTGACGCAGGGCATCAAATGATGCATCAATTTTGCTGGGAACGTCAATTCCAAGGATATCATCTATATAATTTATGACGTCAAAGTGACGTCGACGCATCATATGACGCACTGTGTCACTTATGCGCTGAAAAATTGCGCTGCCATTTCTATACCCAAAGGGAAGACAGGTGTCGAGATAATGATGGATGTGGCGCAAGCCTAAAAGGTCGTAATCAATTGGATCAAGTTTGATGTGCCTAAATGCACGACTGATGTCGACCTTATATAACATACATCCCTTGCCTAAGGCTTTGATTTGGTCAGTGACTGTGTCAATTGTAGGGAGTTTCAAGATGAAAGGAGTACCTAGGTATTTATCTTTAGTTACACCCGAGTTGACTGAAGTACCATGGGGGAAACTAAGGTCAATGATGACCCTTCGATGAGTGGAATTTGGCTTTTCTCTGGTCATCATGGGAGAGATATGTAAATTATCTATTGGAGGTTGATCAAAAGGGCCTAGGACAGCACTGTGTTTAATTTCTTCCTCCAGATAAACTTGTATGTCCTTTGGATGTAAGTTGGCTGAGGAATGATTATCACAATGGCTAATCAAGGTACCCTTCCTATCATAGTCAAGGGGAAAGCCAAACCTTATGAGCAATGGAAGTTGCTTATCCCAATAATCTTTCAATTCATGATCCCAGACGTCTGGATTTAGTTGGGATGGGATATTAATCTGGTTATTCATAAAATTGTAATCTCCAGAGCATTTCATAACTGCATGAAGAGCAATAAGGTCCTCCCTGGAAGATGTGGGGTGAACATGGGAGGGTAAGGCCAGATCATCTAGTGGTATAAAACCAAACTTAAATTTATTTTGAGAATCCCACAGGTTAAGGGTAGGGCAGTGGGGGAGTAATTGCTTGTAACTGGCTGTCCTGTCTTTAATTCGGACTGGTAGGTCATATTTAGTTGTTTCCTCTACCCAGGGACAATTATTAGAGAGGAGAGCCCCACTACTAGCAGTCGCGTAACTTTTTGATGCTTTAGCTGTGACCTTATTTGTATGACTGGGATGATTAGACTTAGCATCCGTGGAAGAGGGCGTTTCATGTGGAATGCAGACAGGGGCGGAGTTGACGGTATGTGATGGTTGAGGTACTTCGTCGACGCCTTGCAAGATTTGAAATCTATTTTCAGTCTCTATACCCATGTTTAACTGACTTACCTTTGTGTTTTTTGTAACTTTCTGATAAGCCTTTGTTTTTACAACAGGGGGTTGAGTGAGCAAAGGTGCTGTCTTAGAGCAGACCTTTTGAACATTTGGTTTGCTAACTGCATCAAAAATAGGATTTTTGAGAGAAGTGCATGGTGTACTACTGCTAGCCCTATTATTGATAGCAAGTTTTAATACTTCTGCACATGAGAGTTTTTTGAACTTGTAAAAATCAAGTTTCCAATTAGTACTCATGACATGTGGGAAGTTAGAGTTGTGCACAATTCTTGACCTGAAGGTGTGACCTGCACCTGTGCTTTTAAGGGCACTGGCCACATGACCATTGTTAACTTTAACCTGAGATTTGGTTTTAGGCACTGCATCACTGCAGTGCCCTACTCGTTTTTTAACTGATTTTCCTTCTTATTACGACAATCCTTAAGTGCATGAGGAAAGCGTTTACCCAGGGTGACACAATGAGCACAGATATGGGTGTACAGTTGGCCATTAGTTGTGTGGTCACCTTTTTGAATGCATTTTCCAGTTTGAAAAAATTTACAGACCATACCTTGTGTGTCCATTTTTCCACGTGAAGAGCGTGTGGTTGTAGGATTGGTTACAATTTTTTGAGCATGAGCTCTTCTTAACCTATCTAATTTATCAGACATTGACCAATTGACCTTACCTTCTTCCATACGGCATAAGATCAAGGCATGAGCACCTTTGGCAGAAGGCCAACCAAAGTCCTGGGCATCCTCCATTAAATCTGTTACATAATCCAACATGGCATTTTTAACTTTAACATCAGGTTCCTCCCTAATTATGGAACAGAATCCTGACATCCACTGAAAAGTGGACCCTATTCTTGGAGGTGCCAGCTAAAACATAATTCTGTGGCCAAGGGACCTGGTGTTTGACCATGACTTGATCCTTACCACCGCGCTGGGACTTGTACATTCCTTGATCGTTAATGCGTGATAGCTCCTGGAGTCTGTGATCCACTGCACTTTGTATCTGCTTGGAGCTCTTCAAAAATTTGATTGTAGGTATTACAGCGTCATCCCCCACGTTACTGTCCTCATCCAACTCTTCTTGAGTGGAAGTGCCCAATCCAGCCAATTTGACGCCGTCAGATCCAGATTTTGTATTCTGGAGCTGCTCCTCAGTCTTCTCGATCCGCTGCTCAATGGCGGTTAACCTGGAACTCACAGCAGAGAGAGCATTCAAAATTTTGGTATTAGTATCATCAGGACTGTCAAGTCCAGCGTCAACAGTAGTGTCATTATTTTTTACACCTACTACTTGACATTTAGCCCCTACTGGTCTTGCATGCTGACCACCACACGCAGAGCATTTGAAAACTTTCGGCATGATATAATTCAATAAACCAACAAAATACTGTCAAAATCTACAAGAGTTAAATTTACATCTACAGAATTGAGTTTATGCACGTGAGTAAATATTATAAAACACCTTGATGAATTCAAGTAATTACTGATAAATACTGTCAAAATCTTTGTCAAAATATACAGAAGTTAAATTTACATCTACATAATAAAGTTTATGCAACGTGAGTTAATATTGTCAAACTCCTTGATGAAATCAAGTAATTATCGATGAAATACTGTCAAAATCTTTGTCAAAATATACAGAAGTTAAATTTACATCTACAAACTAGAGTTTATGCAACATGAGTTAATATTGTCAAACACCTCGATGAAATCAAATAAATACTGTCAAAATCTTTGTCAAAATATACAGAAGTTAAATTTACATCTACAGAATAAAGTTTATGCAACGTGAGTTAATATTGTCAAACACCTTGATGAAATCAAGTAATTATCGATGAAATACTGTCAAAATCTTTGTCAAAATATACAGAAGTTAAATTTACATCTACAGAATAGAGTTTATGCAACGTGAATGAATATTGTCAAACACCTTGAAGAAATCACGTAGTTTCCAACGAAATACTGTCAAAATCTTTATCAAGATCTAAAAGGTAAATTTACATGTACAGAACAGAGTTTACACCACGTGAATTAAAATGCTGTCAAACACCTTGATGAAGCAAGTGATTACCACTGAAATTCCATCAAAATCTTTGTCAAAGTCTACAAAAAGTAAAATTTACCTTTGCAAAGCTGAGTTCATACAACGTGAATTTATATTGTCAAACACCTTGATAAAATCAAGCAATCCATAACATCAAGGCTACATAACACCATAAAAGGACACGACCATTGTGTGTGGTTGCAAATGTGGGTATAATAAACAGAATATACAGAATACAAGAATAAAAGTGTAGACGCCAATATAAAACATAAAACAAGTTACCATACATAAAATTTTTTACAGTTTGTAAAATGGCGTCCTCACTGCTTGACTTTCCTTTCAGAAGTGAGGTATTTGAATATTTTCAGCGGGAAGGATTGACCCAATGTCAAAGGTCAGCCAATCATTGAAAGCCACGAATTAACAAGAAGATTTTTACAAAAACAACTGGAGCAATGAGCAGTGTACATCTTTTGGTAGTACACCCCCACATTAATGAATGATCAAAATTTACCCCACAGCCTGTACGGCGTTCTCAGTTGCCCTACTAGCAATATCCACAAATGCGGGCAATCTAACAATATTCTGCAGATTGCTTGGGTTTGGTCTGTGGAGGGTGCCTGATGAATTGAGAGAGTAGATTTGCGGAATGTTTACAGGGCACGTAATGCTAAATTATTTTGTTAAGACATACATTAGGTTTGAAGGGGGTACATTTGTAACATCAAGCCCCATTTCCTTGCATGTGTGCTTCAATATGCGGCAAGTTTCCTTATCTGCATTTTGCATTCACAACAGCAGTATTAATCCATCATGCGTGACCTATCAGGAACTTAGTACTTTGAATATCTGCATACTGCATGCTAAAATCAAGATTGCCTCTCCCAAAGTCACATGCAAGGTTAAAGTTCAAAACAAGAAAAGCTGCAACTGGGCTAAATATTTATTATCTATGTTCTATGTAAATATGTAAAGACATTAGCAAAAATAAACTAGATAAGGTTACACTTAACATGGCATAGAATATTTTAATGCCACCTTAGCAATAGTATTACAGATGATGAAATTACTGCTAAAATATTAAGTTAGATTAAAACTGTAAGATTAAAACTTTAAGATTACTATGAACTTGTGGATTAACTTTAAGGTGGCCTTATATTTAGGTTGCAAGAACTGAGAATTTATTGTAGGGATTAATTGATTTTACTGCAGATGCAACCCCAAACCCTAGACCTAGGAGGTAGGAGGGATAAACAGGTGATTGTGGAAGGCCTGGGCTACTTGATGTGAGGCCTGATGATCCTGAGTTATGTAATTCCAGACACTCCGAGGTCCAGTTGCCATGAGATTGAATTTCTTGTAGTGGAACATTAGCATTATATGCAAAGGTGGCACCTGATCGACAGAGTGTGTGGATAGTAATTGAGGAGTCATGTAATGAGTCATGAGTCATGTTTAAGTTTTGCTAGAATGGACTTAAAATGACGCCTGACCTTAGTGTCAGTGAGTGGAAGCCAAGCATGTGGTTGCTTAATTTGAGACAAGGGAAGATTGGGTGGTTTGGAGAACTTAGAGGGCCACTACTAGGCAAAAGGAGGAGGGCCTAGGGCAGGGACCTTTATGATTTTAATCTTATCCTTAGTCTGAAGTGTTTTGGACCATTTGACTAAGATATGTAGGCCAAGGGGGCAAAAATGAGGTGAATATGACTTTGTTGAATGGGGGACTACATTAGAGATACGAAGGAAGGGGATAAAAGCAAGGAGATAAAATACCTTAAAGATCTGGCCCATGTATGTTGAGTCACATGTGTGTACAATTAAGGTGAGGGTTGGAATATCAACAATTTTTTTAAGTGTGGCTTTGAAAGGTTTGTGGAGGGCTAGGAATTTGAGATAATATTTTAAGCTATGGTCCTGAAATAGGTCACTGTTTAGGTTGTATATTGCAAAGCTAGCTTTAATAGCTGACATGTGATTTGCAATTGCAGAGTGGGAAGCATTATTTTCTACCAAAAATTCTAGATATGATAGCAAAATAAGGGGAAACAGGTGGGACAACTGGATTTTAATAAAACAGAAGAATGCCAAAAACAACCTGAATTTCGTGTTGTAAGCAGATATGGTGGCTGGTCTGAAGCCTAGATGGACCCTGTGGGCTGCTTTGGAAGCTAGTGGTAGGGCACATTGTGAGATACCTAAATAGACCAGTCAATATTTAACTGAGAATGTGGAATATGGATGAAAAAATGATTTGGCAACATCTGGTTCAATTTATCTGTAGAATTTGAAGTTATATCCCATCTAAACGGATGATCAGCTATAGGGTTATTTTACTCAAACTATGTATTGTTATAAGGTTGAGGTTAATTACTGCAGCATGTATTTTGATATTTCTAGCTATGACAGCCAGGGTTTGATCGCAGGTCCTGCGATTGGTGAGAACAGAGACTACAGCTTGATTGTCGCAGTTCAGCACTACCTCGTGAGATGCCCAATGCTCCCCCCATAGCCTAATGGCAAACAGGAGGTTTAGCATCTCAAGGTGAACTATTGTAAAGTCTTGATACTGGTTTTCTATATCTAGTTTACAAACCAGCTGGTTCCATCTACCTCCCATATCCTTCAAGCAGGCGCCAAGTTCTACCTGAGCCTTGATTGGTCTATGGTAAAAAAAAACTGTACCATTGAATATAGCCAGGAATTTTAGGAACCAATTAAGGTCTTGGAAGAAATCTAACGTAAGGTCAATAGACTTTTGTTCGCCCATTTGATACAGGAGTGCAAGCATGCAGTTTAAGAAGTAACGTGACGCCTTGACGCATTTAGAAATATACAACAATTGACCCTGCAGTGAATGAAGTTCTCTTTTAGTGCATGAAGACTTGTTTTTCCAGAGATTACAGACATTTATGATTTCTGCTAATTTTTCATCAGGGACTGAGACAGTGTAATTTTTAGTATCTACCACGATTCCAAGACAGTTGACGCATGTGGAGGGGGCAACCAGTTTCTCGACGCTGACGTCAAACCCTAGTTGCTGACACTAAGTCACCTTGCTGACGCCAATGACATAATCAATATAGTATGGCTATCTTGTGTCATAATGTGTCATATAGTGTCGCTGAATCTCTGGAAGATCGCACTTTCATGGCGATACTCGAAGTGTCAATGTAGTGGTCGTAATGACGTAATTCTAGCAAGTTATAATCCTGAGGGTCGAGCTTGACATGACGGAAGTCTCTACTTATGTTCAACTTATTGATATGTCAACCGTCTGCCCTATTTTTTAACTGCACTAGTTACAGTGTCAATTGTAGGAAGGGTTAATATAAATGGGGTGTCTAAATATGTATCCTTACTGATATCAGCATTGACAGACTCACCCTTGGGGTAGCTGAGATCAATAATGACCCATCTTTCGGGGGCTCCTGGCTTTTCCCTGGTCATGAAAGGGGAGTGATGTAGGTTAGAAAGTGGGGGATCTTGAAAGGGGACTAAAGTAATATTTATTTTTTTTCCTCTTGGAGATAGACTTCTATATCCTCAGGATATTGTACAGCAGAATTGTAATTTTTATTTTCATCAGTGACGGGGGATAGCTGGTCAAAATCTAGGGGGAAACCATGTTTAATTAAGTAGACTAACTGCTGATCCCAGTAATCCTTCAACAAGAATTCACACTTGTCTTGATTCGATTTCACCATGAACAGACATTGCAAAAAGTTGAATTCTCCCGATTGTTTGACCACTGTGTGCAATTGCAAGGGACTAGCATCAGTGTATACTTCATTTTTGGAAGTGGGAAGAGTTTTGGGTAGTTTTGCACTCGCTGAGGGCTGGTTTGATTTTATCACCAGCTATATTGGTATGCATGCGCTTTGCCGGTGTGACTGTTTGCTTGACCCTAGTAGGTCTGGTACCACCTGTGGCATCTGAAGTGTCTGAAACGCAAGTGTTGGGTTCGATTTCCTCTACCACGCTTTGCAAAGCCATTAGAATCTCAAATCTGTTCTTGGTGGGGGTGCAACGACCCTTGTTATTTGCTTTGTAATGGGTGGTATTTGTCTGAACTGGTTTTTTTGCATGACTCACCTGAGTGAGTTTTCAACTTTGACGTGAACCCTGACCTTTTTTAATTGCAAGGTTGGTTTTGACCCTTTGGTTACATGGTTGGGATTTGGTAGATTTACTTACAGTAATTTCCCGAGGTGCAAGTTTCAGTACCTGAGCATAGGAACTACCTTTGTATCTGTGATGGTCGGCTCTCCAATTTGAGCTCCAACCATGTGTTGGTACACTATTATTTGCAATTCTATTCTGAAACATCTTCGTATTATCACTATGTACAGAGTGAGGTTTAATTTTGTTCTGACATTGATTTGGCACTGCAGCTTGGCAGTGCCCTACTCGTTTTTGCTGGTCTAACCAGCCTACATTCTTTGGCAGGATGGGCCAATTTGCGGCCATAAGTATTACAATTGGCACAGACTTGTTTATAATGTTGCCCCCCTGTGATATGGTCCCCTTTTTGTGGGCATGAGAGATGTTGGTAAAACTTACAGGGGTTTACATTGTCATTTTGTTTTTTTTCTGGCGTTGTGTGTGGTTTGTTTGGGAAGTAGTTGCTCTTTGGACATGGATTCGCCAATTCTGTCAATTTTTGGGGTATTTTGCCATGAAATTTTTCCCTCTTCCATGTGGCATAATAGTACCGCGTGGCTAGCTTTGGCTGGGTTCCACCCAAAATTTTGGGCGTCATCCATGAGGTCTGACATATATTCTAACATGGCATTTGTTGTGGTTGTTTCAGGTTATTCTTTAATAATTTGTGCAAAACCTGACAACCATTGAAACACACTAAGGCTAATTAACCCTATTTTTGTTTGGTCCCCAATATAAAATTTTGAGGCCATGGTGTTTGCTTTTTGACCCATACAATGTCTATGCCACCTCTTTGACTTTTAAAAGTGCCTTTTTCATTTAATTGACTTAGTTGTTGCAGGCGTTCATCCACCTGCTTCTGTATAAGCTGTGAACCTTGGATAGCCTGAGTCAACGGTACCACTGTGTCCTGGTGCTGGTCCATGCTCCACATGTCACTTGGTGCAAAGGTTGATGGCTTCACAGGGAGGTTCTGAGAACCAGTTTAAGCAGGAGCAGCTTCCAGCTTCTCCTCCGTGTGCTCAATCCTTTGCTCTATGGCTGAAAGCCTTGGGCTTACAGCTTGCAGTGCAGTTAGAATGTCATTGTCTCTGGATTGAGTGTCAGCTCTAACGGAACTGGGCTCAGAGTTAGTTAAACTGTAATTCAAATCTTCAGTTTCACTGATAGAGTTAACATATTTACATTTTGCTCCAGTAGGCCTCTGGTGCTGTCCTTTACAGGCACTACGTTTGAAAACTTTAGGCATTGTCACTGTTTGTTTAATAAGTTAACTTGTTCCTGATACATACATTCACTCACCACCATCAGTGGTCGTAGACAGTCCCACGTTTGTTAAATAATATGCAGAAATACAGAAAAGGAGACAGAAAATAGGTTAGACCGTCCCTTTAACCTGCCTCTAAGTTACACACAAGAATATACTTTACATGGGGCTGCAATGAGGGGGTTGATGCCTATGCGTCAACCCGACATTAAGTGACGTCAGAATGATGTAACTCTATAGTACTAGTAGGGTCATATAACAGCATGCGGTTATATAATTTACTTTAGAATATTGGTAAACAATAAAAAAAATTGTCATTTCTTGCACGATTTTGACAAAAACACATCATTTTAAGCTTATAACCCACAGAAAACATTTTCTGTGACATTAACTCAATATTTAATCAATATTTAAACACACAAAAATAAGTGTACATAATTAATTACAAAATATAAATAACTTTATGTTTGGTGATTTCTTCCTCACTTGTTCATGTATTTTGAGGCAATAAAACTAATGGACTTGTTGTTCAAATACATTTTTTGTGTATTATTATAAAGTAATATATTTTATCATTACTGCATATATATGTGTGTTTGTAAGTCACTCTCACTTGTAAATAGTCTGCAGAAATTATGACATAAAAACAGTTAAAGGGTTTAAACAACTATATAACACAAATCAAATATTATGGTAAGCAGTGTTTGACTATATGTAGTTATTTAGTTTGTGCAATTTTGTTATATACGCTATTTAAATTTGAACGTTTTGAAGACCGTTTATCTCTATGACCGTATGTCTTAGTGACCACCTGTGTAACTGAAATGGGCACTTGTTGAGACTCTCCATCTTGTTGGGATTTGGTAGAACATTGCAGTGGATTTGGTAGAACATACAGTGATTTTATTATTTCTCTTATGTATACACTTTCGCAGGGTACTAAAATTGTAGTTCATGGTGTTTTTTTAGAATCAACTGGGTGTATATAAGTCTGAAAAATATAAATGAAAGATTGATATGTAAATAAATAATGAAGTTAAAAAATATGACATTTAGTCCACAATAAAGGGATCTTCTTGTAGGCTGTATTGTCTTTCTTTGATTAAGTTTAGTTGTGTATTTGCTCAAGATATCTGAGGTATTGTTGTGTATACTTGATGTAGGTAAATTACTTGTGTATGTTAGGCCTAACTTTGAATCAAAAATGTGTTTCTCTTATTTCTGGAATAAAACCACCTGTCTGATGATATTTGTCCTTTTTTTCTTTTCTTTCTTTGTCTTTTTTTCTTATTTTTGAAATATTTAGCAAAGATTAACATCTCATGCTAATGCCCACCATCTTATTGGAATTTGGTTTAAATCTCAAATATTCAGCTGAGTAGTAATTTATGTCGGTAAATACGGAAACACACCAACTGGATGCCGGATACAGGATCCCGATGCCGTATCCCGTATGTATGGAAATATCCCTTTATGCCACATTTCCTTGCATGTGTGATGCCATGTGCGGCAAATGAAATACAGTATGTGGCTATTTTAACGTTGCAATAAAAATATAAGACCTGTTTCCATGTGTGCATTTTACATTCACTGCAACAGTACTTATCTGTCATGCGGACCCATCAGGAACTCAGTACTTTGAATATCCGCATATTTGCATGCTAAAATCACTAAAGTGACGTCAAAATTGGGTATGATCTTAATTTGTTTTGCATAACATACAAAGTATGGAGTAATAACATTGCCAGTTCTTGCTTGATTTTAAGTTTTTTTATAACAAATACCACACCATTTTAAAGCTAATAACCGGTATAAACATTCAACCAGTTTAAACTTTTAACCAGTTTGAAGGGAAACTATTCTACAGCTTTGGTGCTTTTTACTGGAATCACCCGTGTGCAGTGATAGCCAAGCAATTTAACAACTCTTGGCTTCACCAAAAATTAGTTTTGTAAATATCAATTTTTTGGCAATGAAAATATATAGATTAAACATTGCTATCTAAAAATATTGAAGTTATAAATATGGTATTTATGTTTTTATAAAGGAACTTTATTGGATGTTTTACTGCTTTTTCTTGGATTAAATTTGGTAGTACATTTGCTTAAGATGTTGTTAACGCTCGGCGATAGGAGAGGGTTATTGTGATCAGTTAGTTTCTGTCTGTCTGTCTGTGCACCATTTCGCCCTTATAACTCAAAAACTATAACACCAATCGAGCTCAAATTTGGTGGGCAGATATTTCATGGGGTGCAGACGGATTCTTGAAAATTGGTGTAATTTGTGTGAAAATTAAAGCCAGGAGAGAGTTTTTCTTATTTGTAATTGGGCTTTTACAGTGAAATCTGCTTCCCTGTCTGTACACCGTTTTTCTCCTTATAACTCAAAAACTATAACATCAATCAATCTCAAATTTGGTGGGAAGGTATTTCATGGGGTACAGACAGATTCTGCCAAATTTGGTGTAATTTGTTTAAAAATTAAAGCCAGGGGAGAGTTTTTCTTTTTTTTAATAGGGAATTCACAGTGAAACTGCTTCTCTTCATCACATACGTAAAATCAATATTTTACTTTTTGATGATGTCATTACTCAGTGATGTCACAATGCAACTGTCATTGTGAGGTCACAAACCTAGCTTGTGATACTTGCTGTCTTAAGTAAAAATAATTCCTTGACAGTCCATCACAAAAAATTACCATGCATGATTTTCACCAAGAAGTGACCTTTAAGCAATATTTTTACCTCCACCAGCAGTTTATATTTTTGTGCTAATTGTTTAATTGTCTCTTTGTCTGGGTTTTTTTTTGTGTGTGTGTGTTTAGATTACTCTAGAACTAATGAACAGATCTTTATTAAAAACTTTGTGGGTAGGACCTGACTGAAGGAAGAAGTTACTAAAAGCAAGATCTGGATCTTATTTTGGATACAAAAAAATCATGATTTTTCAGAGGTCCCATTTCAATGTATTTTTAATGACTTCAGCTTTCTACTTGATATTTCTATGAAGATTAATTTACATGTTTGGTTTTATTTTATTGTCTTCCTTACAATACATTATATCACTTGAGAGACTGGTCACATAGAGTCGAGCGTTTTGCTCTCTCTGAGTGCATCTTGTTTATACCTGATGTAAGTAAAGCAATTGTTAAGGCCAGACTTTGAACTTTTTTTCCTTTATTTCTGGATAGATTTTAATGCAATAAAAGCAACATAAACATTGTTCAAATATTCAAATTTGGTTGAAAATCTTAAATGTCCACCTAACTGGATATTCATGTCAGTACATATGGAACCACACCGACTGGATGCAGGACACTGGACTCACAAGCCTTATTCGAATGTCGGATACCGGACTCTGCATGTATGGAAATAGAGCTTCAAGGATATAGTTATAAGTTGATGTGAAAGAGTGCAGGTCATGGTTTGTAAACAGGCCTCTGGTATTCATGTGGGAAATGTAGTGAACTGAAACCTGACCAAAACCTGGTGTACATATTTATCTGCGGGGTTGGGGCATATATATTTATAGGTTGTAGTTTTTAAATAAAATAGATAGGGGTGAGTGAACGTAAGGAAGTCATCCCTCACATATAAAATGTTACATAATAATTTCCAAAAAATGCTAACAATCACCTGATACACATCAACTGCTGACGTAAATAAGTTTTTATTTACGTTTTGATAACCCAAACGTTTCAATTTTTACAGGCTGTGAACTCTAGTCGTTAATAACCAAAAGAATGCAGTGTTTATGGGTTCTTGGGAATACTGAGGAATGTGTCCTGCCCAATACTAGTCAAGATGTCCTATACTAGACACGAAACAGAATGTATTGTTTCCATGCATTATACTATTTCTATTTGTAACCACACCATATTGGCATGAGACATTGACAAAGTGCTCGGAAATTCCAGAAAACATTTAAGTTTCTGTCTGTCAAAACACTTGGATTTTAAAATATGAATGACCATATAATAGATGCCCTTGTATTGCAGAGCTGTGTTCGTGGAGACCAGACAGTAAGCAGTGTTATCCAGGAAAGTGTACCAACAGAACTCCAGATACCTGTCAGTGTGCCCCAAACTTTGGAGGAATAGACTGCATGTCAAGTGAGAAGTGGGGCGTGCACATTACTCATGATGAACAGAGTCTTATTTAACTTTTTTTTTTTTGGGGGGGGGGGGGGGGGGGGGGGGGGTGATCCAGTTTAAAGCGGAAACCTCCACATATGGGGTAGACTGAGTTTCTGATACTATTGAGGGCCAATAACAATCTTTTTAGTGATAGAAATTTTGTTTTAGAACAGGAAAATATCAGACGTAGTAGTAAGGCGGCTACCACTGGGTAGTAGGATCCATATTTTTCTTTTAAAGCTCTTGTGAGGCTCGTGCTTCTAGAAATCACTTTTTCTTTCTTTTTTGTCTCTGGACCTACAAGAATTGTGGCATAGCATGGTGAGTACTATCTCTTTGCTGAAGTTAAGTAGCAATGGGTTATGTTAGTCCTTGGATGGGTGACCGCCTCAATGTACTTCTCATGTCTCTGTTGGCATTGCAGCTCACGATAGTAGACAGAAAACCCTTGTTTTAAGTCACCATGAGTCAATTTGTGGATGGGCTATTGGCTGGGGAGTACGGGTATGCTAAGTCTTGGTGGTATTTTTAGCCTTCTCTATACCACAGTGTGTTAACCTGCCATATTGGAGACATATTTCTATATTTTGCTATTAGGGTTCTGTGCCAATTAGCAGTTTTGAATTAACATACTGCTCTTGAATTGCATTCTAGGTTCTATTTTTATTACTATTGTTGATGGTCAAGTCGGTAGAATTGTGTACATTTAACTACATCGTGAACGGTTGGATCATCCAGATATATGTATTTGTTTTTCAGTAAGCAATAAACCTGACATCATACAGTGTCTGGCAACAATATCAGATGCTGATGAGGTTGCAGAAGTTAACTGTGAAGATGTTACCACTGCAACCAAATACACCAATCTCCAAGCTGACAGTTTAAAGGTTATTTTGCTGCTTGTTTCTTTTCAGTGAACATATCCATGTCCATAACATAGACAATCTGGATCAGTCTGCATACCAAATAGGTCACTTGAATGAGACAACTCTTCTCTCCATAAAAAAATAAAGTTACTCTATCCTTGTCAAAAGCAAACCTATTGCTTAACCTCTCAGCAGCATTCAAGACCATTGATCATTCCACACTTCTTAGTTGTCTTCATACTTGGTTTGGAGTTGGTGGTTTTGTTCTGAAATTGTTCACTTCCTACCTCTTTGAGTTCTGTCAGTCAATAAAAATTGGTTCTCAATTTCTAATCTCTTGTAAACTCCTATTTGGTGTACTCCAAGGTTCTGTTTTTGGTCCTTTTTTTCATTGTACACTACCCTCCATCCCCAGTTTGGTTATTTGTAAATACAAAAGAATAAAGTTTCATTTTTATGTAGATGACAGCCAGGTTTATGTCCATCTATCCCAGAAGAATTCATATGCTTCCTTTGAATATTTGAACAGGTGCCTAAATGATGTAAAAGAGTGGATGAGGGGCTCGGTGGTGTAGCGGGTAGAGTTCTTGCCTCCAACCTCTGAGGCTGCCGGTTCGAATCTCGGGCTGGGCGCTTCATGTTGGAAAGCTGGTAGTTACTTGCTGATGCCAGGTGGTTTACAGTGCAGTATGCACTGGTTTCCTCCACCTGTAAACTATCCATCGCAATATGACCCTGGCTGTTGAACGCAACGTAAAAAACAACAAATAAATAAAAGAGTGGATGTCGACTAGTAAGCTCAAACTGAATTCAGATAAGACTAAGTTTAATATATTGGGTTCAAAAAGACAGAGAGATAAGTTGAAAACATATTTCCCAACTACCAACTTGGGTAATCTCCGCTGCCCTGCTGGAGTATGGTTTGATTGTTTTTTCCTTGTCCAAACATGTTCAGAATGTTACAACAGTTCTTACAATACCAGGCACAGTCAGAGAAGTGGTAATTTTGTTGTGTTTCCAAAATTCCAACCCTCTATCTATATATCTGTTAAGCAGTTTGGTTATAGTTTGGTTAAGCAGCTCAAAACCTACCTGTACACCAAGGCATACCCACCTTAGTCTTACCCACCCATGGTGTTCTCTGTGGTGCTTGGCCTTTTTTCTGTCCCTGGACACTGAAATTGGTTTACTGTTTTGGTTTTGTTGGGCCTGAGAGTCCCCTTTGAATAGGGGAGATAAGCTATAGTACTGTGAAATTGTTTAGAATTTCGAGTTTGTTTTGTGATTTCTACAAATAATATGCAATATATATAATCTTGTTACTATGTTGAAAATGTGCTAAAATGTAATATTCATACAGATTTGGGAAATTTTTTACCATATTCTCAATCAAATGGAATTTTATATTGTATGAAAATAGCATCTTAAGTATTTAATCCCAGTATGCACTGGTGTGTACTGCTGACATCTATCCCTTCAACACATCAGCTACCTGTGTAATATATGACAAGAGACATGTAACCCATGTCAATCATCTTAGAAGTAGTTGGTTTAACTCAACACTGGATAGACATGCTAACTATGTTTTAGTCAGCCTCAAAGTTAGTTTATCAAAAATCATTTACCCAGTCAGCCATATAATGCATGAGAGTCTTTTTTCAAAACTTAGGGTAAAAACAATAAAACGTGTATAGTGTGTTTAGCTCAATTCTTTGAAATATGTCAAATGTTTTGTTTCTTGGTCGTTGCATCAGTGCAATTACCATTTTTTTTACAAAAATGTTTTTAAGTATTTACTTTTTATTCTGATTGCCTTTCAGTACACGACTTTATGACATATATGTTTTGACAAAATACAAAACATTTAGAATCTCCCAACCAACAACCCTGCCAGTATCTCAATCAGTCAAACAGTCAGTCAAGCGATCACTCAGTCATTATTACTTGTATCTATAGATAGATTGGCAGACTCGGTATCTGGGACCATCAGGGACAGGCATTGGTGGATTAGAATATCCTTATCCAGAGTGGGTGAATGACTTCGATGTTGGTGTGGTTTCTGCCCAAGTAAACTGGACTGTTTCCAGAGGTAATTCACAGCTTTATTTTAGCTTTTGCCCACAGTAAATGTTGTACTTGATCTATCGGAGTGTTGCTGTGGAAATTAGTTATGAATTTGAGTTAACAAGTATTAATTTTATTTATATGTAAAAGCTCCTTATCTTGTAATTTTGTAGATAATATTGTGCCCACTACTTCCGATGGATAAAGAGGTTTTTTTTAGTTTTTGGTAAAGGTATTCTACGTAAACAGTCTCCAGCGAAAATATAATGCATTGTATGAACATTTTTGTAGGGAATCCTATTTGCACTTTATGCATGGGATATGAGGTTTGTTGTACATATGTTTTTGTGGATATCCTATGTCTAACATGTCCAGTAACTTCTGATGTATAATGTACATGATTTTGTATGCAAACCTGTGTCCACTATATGCATAGGATATGAGATCTGTTCTGTGTCTCATGTATGTCTACCATGTTCATTGGTCATATTTTGTTATACAAATGGTTTTATGGGCATTATTCTGTCCACTATATCAACGGGATATAATATCAGTTGTATGTATGATATTGAAATCACCCTATGTCTGCTTTGTCCAGTGAAAGTTGTAAGATGTATATAATTTTGCAGGTAGCCCTATGGCCACTATAGCTAGTGGAAGTATCAGCTGTAACAGTGGGCTATCAGAAGATTCTCCAGACAAATCTACACGTGTTTGTGACAATAATGGATCACTATCTACACCTTTAGTGTCAGGAGATGTGTATGTATTTTGAAAGCACAAAAAGGCATAAAAGCATAAAAAACAAGACCACTGTCCCGGTGTCTATCTTCCACAAAGAATTAAGCAAAATTGATAGAAGTCTGACCATGAAACACTTTTAAAAGCGCAAGGTGCAAAAATAAGGCAGGTAAAAGGCCTTTTTAATATGACGACCCAACTGAACCTTGGAGCAGAGGTCAATACTCATATCCCACAGTTCCAAAAGATTTGCAGGGCATGATTTCCAAAAGGTGGTTTTCACATTTTGAAGCTCTAGAACCAATAATAGGGGAGTTACAAGACCTGTTTAGTATGATAACCCCTCTAGACTTTGAATCGGCTGCCAAAGGTGATATTCCACACTTGCACAAGGTTTTCATGCTTTGATTTCTTACAGGTTTTTTTCAAATTTTAAAGTTCTGGAATCAGTAATAAGGGATATGTATGTTGGCCCCATTTGACCTTGAAGCATAGGTCAAATGTCGAATTAAAACAAAAAATTCACAGGCTATGATTTCGTATAGGTTGTTTTTACATGTTGAAGTTCTAGAACTGATAATAATTAAGAAGATTTAAGGTCTTTTAAGCTTGTTGACCACACTTGACCTTAAAGCATAGGTCAAAGGTCAGATTCTACATTTGCAAACAACTTGTAGGACATGATTTCCACTAGATTTCTTTCATATTTCTATAATGCAGAGTCAATAATAAGGGAGGCCTGTTTAGTATGATGACCCCATCTCACCTTGAAGGGAGTGAGGAAACCCGGCACATGCAAAAGATTTACAGGACATGATTTCTTATGGGTTGTTTTCACATTTTTGAAGCTCTGGTATCAATAATAAGGGAGATAAAAGGCCTTTTTAATATGGTGACTGGAGCTTAAACATGTAATAGAGTAACCATTTGGTTTTCAAAATGAAGTCAAAATTACTCTGAGGCAAGCTTTCCTAGCCATGTATATTTTGTGCAAATTTGATGAAACTAGCTTCAATATTTAAAATTGATAGAAGATATCATTAATTTTGAACCATTGGCTATAGCGACCATTTGTTTTTTTCAAACTCCAGCCAAAATATTTTACAGACATGTTTATAGCCATAAACATTTTGTGCACATTTGGTGAAGATATATTCATAAATGATGGAGATACTTAGGTTTATATAAAACATGACAAACACACCCCAACCTACAAATGTCAAAAAAGACATCTCACAAACTAACAAAAATAAATATGCAAATTGTCCAGCAGAGTGAACGTGACAATCACAAAAAATAACTAAAACAAACCTGCATATCATCTCCTCAACTAAGTGCAATTCTATTTTTGGGATTTTTATATTAGTAGCTGTCACTGTTTTATTGCAATATGAATCTGCAATTTATAAAGCCATTTCTGACATTATGTGTTCACATGACACTTCCAACACTTCATGACACTATTATCTTCCGCCTTCTGTGCATGAGTATGGATGGTGTTATTTTGTGTGATGACGTTTCTCTACTTTTGTGTTTTTAATTTTGTTAGTTTGTTTCATGATGAAATGGCACACTTCTCCCCAGTAAACATTAGAAACGTTTTAAAATGGTTTAAATGTTTACAAAACGTTTTTAAAACCTAAGTAAACCCTATCTTTGGTTTTCTAAACGTTTCTAAGCAAATGTTTTTGCTGAAATGTTTAAAAAATGTTTTATAAACATTCTCTATAAAAACGTTTTTTCTGAAAACATTTATTAAACATTTATAAAATAACTCAAAAAGCTAGGTTTGACTGGAAACATTTTTAAAACATTTATAAAACAGCTAAAGAAATTAAGGTTTTGCTGGAAATGGTTTTCAAACATTCATCATGAAATGTTTCATAAACAGTACACATAAAATGTTTAAACAACATTGCTTGTCAAATGTTTTAAAAACATTCTATAAAAAACGTTTTTTAAACCTATCATTTTAAACCTTCACCTTCAAACATGTCCAAACAAAGATGGCGGTGAGCAATAATAGGGGATTTTAGAGGACTTTGTCAAAAATTGCCCCACATGCAATCACTAAAAGTATGAATTCAATGGGGGCACAATTTCTAAGCCATTATCTTACAATTTTAGACATGAAAATAATATTTTCAATAGTGAGCAACCATACAAAGATATTTAATTTGACCTCTGACCCCATTTTTATTCAGACATTATTATGTTCATTGATAACATTTTTCTAACATTTATTGTGAAACGTTTAATAAACGGTTTTCATAAAACGTTTTAAAAACATTCCATTACAAATGGTTTTCGTACCCATCATTTTTTAACCTTTGCCAAACGTTTCTGTTCAAACGTTTGCAAAACCTAAAAATGTTTACTGGGGATCTATTTGTATTGGTTTGTATTGGCTAGTTTCTGGGAATTATTGTAAATATGACAAGATGCTGAAATTATTTTCTGAATTTAGTACTTATTTCACTACAAAACAGGAGGTACACATACATGCCAATGTTAGTCAATCACAGACAGAGATACAAAAGTAAAGTTTTCAAAGATCATATCTTTCAAAGAAGGATATCTTGTAATTTCTTTGTCTGGCAATTTAGGGTGCCAATTTCAGGTGAAAATAAGGTTATTACCCCCCAAAAGCTCCTTCACAAGTTGATAGTTTGGGTAGCACGGCCTGCCAGGGGCCTGCTACTTCAGTTTCACACCTTAAATTCTTTTTATTTGATTATTTTGTTCTATAGCCATCCAATCAGGTATTGTTAGGGGTTCAAAGAAATCGCTTTGTTGACACAAAGAAATCGCTTTGTTGACAAAGTAGCCATATTGAAGTTAGTTGTCAGCGGGAAAACAAGTGTTCAAAAATTTTCAAAGATAAACTTTATTTACTTTATTTTACTTAAGTTTTAGTGTTTTACAATGCCATCTACATGTAAGAAGTCTCCTGTTTCTCAACAGAATAGGAAAACACGAGCTTCAGATAGGGACAGAACTTCACCAAAGAAGCCCAGGAAGAATAAGTCATCTGTATCTGTTAATGATGGGTCCTACCTTCAGGTTCAGGAACAGATACCTGTATGTACTGTTCCTTCTACAAGCCAGAACCCCATGTCGGCATCTACAGGGCAGACAATAATTGAAATGTTGAATAAGCTTGATGCGGCTAATCGGGAACTATCCAAGCGAATGGACAGAGTCGAAATAACTGGTAGAGTCAGTTCCACCCATATCACCTCACCCACAGCCCTTTCAGCAAACCATCAGAAGGGCGCGGTTGACCACCAGATTACAGTCAACAGGCAGTCATCACTTCACAGGCCGACTCTGGGTGGGGCAGAAGCTCACGGCTTAGGCACGGTACCAACTCAATTCATGGGAGCTTCAGACGGTAGGGACGCAGTAGTGCCTAAAGCAGAAGTCCTTAGATCAATACCAAGCATCTCCACAGCCATATCCCAACTGTTAGCATCCTACGACTACCAGGCAGACAAAGAAGCCCTCCAAGGTAAGCTGAATATCAACAGAAAGAAGTCTGGGCGGTATAACACGACTGAAACCACAACCGTAGGTCCCAGCCTTAGATGGCCTAATGAGGGATTAGTGTCAGCATCGCATCTTAAAAAATCATCTTACGATGACCTTACTCTGGCCCAGTGGGCTTCAGGCCAGATTGCGAATATCCTTTTAGTGGAAGATCATAGCTTATCCAAGAACATGTTGATCCAGATGGCGGCAGCTATGTGTGATGCCGTCTCTCTACCGTGGCCAGTCGTGAGATCAGCATGGGCGGTCTCCATGACTGATATCAAGGAGGGCAGACTTAGTTGGGCAGATAGTATGCAGTGGTCATTGAACAGGATCACCAACTCCCAGCTCGCCATGCACAATACCCAATCTGTTAACCTCTCAGCCCCCAAAATTAGGATCTGCAGATATTTTAACGAGGGATCATGCTCCAGTGAAGGACATCATGGGACTTACAAACATTTTTGCAATTTTTGTTACAAGCAAGGACGTTCCTTAGGGCACCCAGAGATTAGGTGTTTCCATCGCAATGCCAATAACACTCAGGATTCAAAGCTTTCTGGAAGCAAATAGGTATTTGGTCGACCTCTGGACCACTCTCACACCAAAGGACAAGGGCTTGATCTTGACAATTCTGTAAAAATAAAAGATTGTGTGTTGAATTACAATAATGACATTAGTGATAAATTGTGTACAAGTGACAGTATAAATGACATTAATACCATTGATTTAGCTGTAAAGTACAGTAATTCTGTAATGTTATAATCATACAGTAATGACATTTTTCATAATCATATTGAGCAGCATTCTTATGCCAGTGATGGTAATGTGAATATCTGTGGACATTATGGCGCAGAGTATGATAACTACGACCTTGATGGGTACGAACATTACCCCCATCAGGAGGTTCAGCTGGCTGATGGTGGCCGAATAAAAGGTACTTTAGGTTGTAACAGTGATTTCCGCAGTTGCACTGGTCTTGGGTTTGAATATGATCCCCAATTTTTAGTCTATAATGAGCAGGTGCATAATCTTATCGAGTTTGGTAAATCTGTAGATCAGTTGGGGTACTTGAGCCCTGATAGTAATGATATGAACCAGCTTATGTGTATAATGATAGGTTTGAAATATCACATACAATAATGATAGATGATCAAACCTGTGTGGATACTATGGCGAATGCTAACAACCATGATGCTCACACGGGCATGGGTAATGTCCATGGTCAATTTTTGCATATTTTTGATCAGGAAGCTTTGATTGATGGTCAGTGCTGTAAAATTGCTTACATATAGAGTACGTTAGATCCAGAAATTTCAGGTTTTTATGTCTGTATGGTGGATGACTATGGGTATCTTCACCGTTTGCTACAGTACAATGATCCCTGGTCGGGCATGCTTAGGGTCAACTATACCTTTAACATCTCAATTTCAAAAGTTCGGATTCGAACTGGTGGCAACAGTGACCACATTTCTAGTAATCCCACACTGGCATATGACAATTACTGCAGAGATATACAAACCTTTGACCATTATAAGTGTTCATATGAAGAACATATTACTGACATTATAGATAAGTTAATGTCAGCAGCTGACCTTGACCTTGGTAAAGAGATGAACCAATCTACCCAGGAACTTATTTATGAGGAAAGCTCCCAGGGGGATATTCTTGCCATCGGTTATAATGATACCAGCAACATTGTTCAAGCATGTGATGAGAAAAACATGAATAACGAGAAAATTAATAATTTGATTACCGACTTTGGTTAAAAAATTTGGTTATCTTACCCAGGCTGCTACTGACTTCTCGTTTACAGGTCCAGATAGGGAACCTGTTAAAATATCTTCCATTGACACACTCCTCAAAGTAGCTGACTGTATCCTGGATACTGGGGTCCCCAACTATAGGGCAGCCAGGATTCCCATAAAGTCGGGCCTCAATGTCGAAGCCTGGGAAAAACACCTCCAGGATTATTCGGATAAGAGGGTTATTCAGTATATCAAATTTGGTTATCCTTTGTCATTAATTAACCCCCATGAATTATGTAACAAAGAAGTCTCCAACCATTATTCTGCATGTCAATTTCCTTCCCAGTTTCAGGAATATATTAACAAAGAAAAGGAATTAGGAGCTTTATTAGGCCCCATTCAAGACATTAAACACAATCAATTTCATTGTTCACCTTTATTGACACGGCCAAAGGACGGAGACAAAAGGCGAGTTATATTGAATCTATCATACCTTGCGAGCCAGTCTGTTAATGACCATGTGGACAAAAGCGAATTCGACCACACTCCGTTTATATTAAAATTTCCCACTATCGACAGTATTGCTCAGAACATATGCGAAGCAGGGGATGACGTTGTCCTCTTTAAAGTAGATGTAGCTCGTGCATTTTGCAACCTCAGAGTGGATCCTGCCAATGCGCTTAAGTTCAGTATTAAGTGGGCTGACGCATTCTACGTTGATCTAGCGGTCGCGTTCAGATGGACACACGGATCCGGAGCCTTCAAGATTTTGTCCGACGCAATTGCATTCATAATGGTAAAGAAAGGTGTGAAATTTCATTGTTATATTGACAACTACATCGTCGTATCTTCCAAACATAAGGCTTCAACAGAATTCACTCTGTTATGTGACCTTTTGGATGAATTGGGTCTCCCTATTAATGCAAGCAAACTCACTCCTACCAAACAATTAACGTGTCTTGGTATTGATATCAATATTGATAGTAATACTATGAGTATTGCTCAAGACAAACTTGAAGCAATTTATGCAGAATGTATAGCGGTTAGCAACGAGAATAGTCTTTCTAAACAAGCCTACCAGTCATTGACTACCTCAGAGTGGATCCTGCCAATGCGCTTAAGTTCGGTATTAAGTGGGCTGACGCATTCTACGTCGATCTAGCGGTCGCGTTCGGATGGACGCACAGATCCGGAGCCTTCCAGAATTTGTCCGACGCAATTGCGTTCATAATGGCAAAGAAAGGTGTGAAACTTCATTGTTATATTGACAACTACATCGTCGTATCTTCCAAACATAAGGCTTCAACAGAATTCACTCTGTTATGTGACCTTTTGGATGAATTGGGTCTCCCTATTAATGCAAGCAAACTCACTCCTCCTACCAAGCAATTAACGTGTCTTGGTATTGATATCAATATTGATATTAATACTATGAGTATTGCTCAAGACAAACTTGAAGCAATTTATGCAGAATGTATAGCGGTTAGCAACAAGAATAGTCTTTCTAAACAAGCCTACCAGTCATTGCTAGGAAAATTGGTATACATTCAGAAGTGTGTTAAACCTTCTAGGACTTTTATTAACAGAATTTTGGATCTGTTCAGGAAAATCCTCATCAAAAAAAGATTAAATTGAATGATGAATTCCACAAGGACATCCGTTGGTTTTTGACCTTTTTACCTACATACAACGGTGTTTCATACATTAAGAAAACCGAAGTTGAGGACTCCCAAACCTTATTTTTGGATGCATGCCTTACTGGCATGGGAGCAGTATGGTGTAATAAGGTTTACGCCACTCCCATTCGCAATTTTGGTGACCTTAAACTGTCCATTGTACACTTTGAGATGTTGAATTTAGTAATTGCCTTGAGAGTTTGGGGAAGTGCTTGGCAGCATAAACACTTAAAGGTTCATTGTGACAACCTGGGAGTGGTTCAGGTGGTTAAGACCGGCAAAACTAAAGACCCTTTCCTAGCCCTCTGTATAAGAAACATTTGGTTACTTACGGCTTCTAATGATATTGACCGTGACATTTCACACATTCCAGGCAGGTTTAATATCATAGCTGATGCTTTGTCAAGACTGTACTCTGACAGAACCGTACATAGGGACATTTTGACCATGTTAAGTACTTACTATTACTGGGAGAAAGTACCTGTGAGCTACTTTAACTTTGAAACTCATTTGTGATTTCAGATCCATGTTTGCCTTCATCACAATTGGTTGAAGCAGCCTTGACCAGAGCCAAGTATGCTTACAGACCTTCTACCAGAGGTGCTCACAACACTCACATCAGGACTTACCTCTCTTTCACAATATTTATGTCACTTCCGGCTCCTCCATCAGTTCATTCACTTCTGGCTTTTATGGAATTTTTGCATATTAATTCCATTTCTTATAAAGTTATTTTGAACTATATGTCCTCTTTGAAAACAGCTGGGAAAAATTTTGGATGGAACCTAGCCCCTTTTGACAACCATTTGGTAGCTTCTTATATCAGGAGCATCTCAATCAACTCAAATTTTTCCCCCACCCCCAGGGGTATCTTTGATCTCACTACCCTCGCAGCCATATCTAAGGCATGTGACATTCTTCCTGACCCTCCTCTATTTAGAGCAGCTTTCCTGTTGGCATTCTTTGCTTTCCTTCGAATGTCCAACATTGCCCCTCACTCCAGATTTAGGTTTGATAGAAATAAGCATATTTTAAGACAGGACATTCTTTTCCTATCACCAGGAGCCCACATATTGCTAAAATGGACTAAGACTCTCCAAGATAGCTCAGCCCTCCACTTTGTCCAGATCCCAGCTCTCAAAAATCCCATCTTATGTCCAGTTAGAGCCATTAAGAAGCTCTTAAGATCTAGGGATTTTTCCCCCTCAGCTCCCCTCTTTGCACATAGCTCTCCACCTTTTTACCCTGTAATTGACACTACCATCAGAGATGGCTTAAGGAAGGTCCTCACACACCTTGGGATTACTTTGATAGGACACGGGTTCCATACCTTCAGGCGTTCTGGAGCCACTCTGGCTTATGACAATAACATTCAGCTCCAGCACATTATGGCTCATGGGTTGTGGCGAAGTGCTGCAGTCTGGACCTATCTCCAGAACGCCTCTTTGGCTCCCTCCATTATACCCTCAACTTTTGTGGATATAATCCCCTCATCTCTCTTATTGGGCTTGGTGTCTTAAAAATTTTCAACTTTGTACAAAAATTTTTAAAACTTTTACTATTCTACATCTAACATGTAAATAAAAGCCTCAAACCTAACTTCCTTCTTTTGACCTTTACTCACCTTTGACCTATTGACCTCTAACATCTTTAGGAAACTGTGGGTAGCACGGCCTGCCAGGGGCCTGTTACTTAAGTTTTACACCTTAAATTCTTAGGTCTTTTTATTTGATTATTTTGTTCTATAGCCATCCAATCAGGTATTGTTAGGGGTTCAAAGAAATCGCTTTGTTGACAAAGAAGCCATATTGAAGTTAGTTGTCAGCGGGAAAACAAGTGTTCAAAAATTTTCAACCCACCTCCCACCCTGTTACATGGCTTGCATAAGGATTTAGGTGGCCCCAGGCTGACCCTGGGTGTCCCCCTCTCGATTATGACAGTTAACAAAAATTTCATACATTGTAGTCCAAGGCAGGACCAGGCAATTCCCTGGTGGCCCCCTATCAATCCTTCACTCGACTCCTCACTAGGCAGGGCTAGGCATTTCCCTAGTTCCCCCTCTTGACAGTGACTATTATGTATATGACTATTTTACACAGGTTGTTTTATTGTAACAGTATATATCATTTTATTGACACGAGTTGTCTTATACATTATGTATTGTATGTGCTTATATATGACGCGAGTTGTCTTTATTATTAGTATGGTGTCTTAAAAATTTTCAACTTTGTACAAAAATTTTTAAAACTTTTACTATTCTACAACTAACATGTAAATAAAAGCCTCAAACCTAACTTCCTTCTTTTGACCTTTACTCACCTTTGACCTATTGACCGCTCCCACCTTTAGGAAACTGGAAGGTAATATCAATGTCTTATGCTACTTTAGAATCTCACAACATTTTTTGCTAAGTATTTGAATCACATTAATATTATTGCTTTTTTGTGTGGGGTATTTATTTTATGTAAAAGTTGATATAGTTGAAAATAACCTTTTTCCAATTTTGTCATATACATGTGAGTAGCTCTGTGGTGTTATGGGTAACACACTTTCCTTCTGACTCTAATATTGGTTTATGAACCCCACACTGGAACATGAGACACAACCGTATGGGGGAAATTTGGTAGTTGCTTATCGTTACAAGTAGTTTACATTTACTAGTATGTACTGGATTCCCTCTACCCTTAAACATCCCCATCATGATATATATGAAATATACAAAGTGATTATAAACCCAAGTAAATCTAAATTATTCATGCAAAGAAATAATTAAATATATTTATTATTCATTAAAAATAAAACTGCAGGTTACATTTTTCCCCGGAGACAACAAATGGAGGACGACTACAAATCAAGAACTATGATGTCAATGGCATAAACTACACGCTGGAGAATCAGTACTACTCAGGAATGACCGTGAACCACTCAGCCAGCTTTACTTTTGACTTTGATCCTCCTTATCACTGCCTGGTGTGTGGTCCTAGTATGCTGGAGAGAGGGGACGCTTTCACTAAAGAGGTACCATCTGTTGTACAATGACAGATTTTAAATTTAACAAGGAAAGAGATTCTTATGGTCTGCTACTTCAGCTTTTCCCTATACTTCAAACAGTGACAGAAATATAACCTAGGCAATAACTTTGCATATGTATGAAATGTTTTTCAACCCAGACTTTATTGAGATTTGGAGTCAGAAACTTTTTTGTGGCATTTATTCCTTTACATTAATTCTTTTACAATGCCAAAAGTTCATTTGGTCTACATGCACGAGCTGCAAAGTGATCAAAAACACAAGTAGTGTACAATTCATGACAGTATGGAGAAAATGGAAAACAAGAAAAAAACTCTCTGGAAGTGCTAGCCTCATGGAGAGCTCACACTTGAAAATTTAACCTGGGTTATAACTTTTAGGGGGAATGTTTGGTTCCAGAACAAATTCTTGTTACATATTCTGTAAGGAATGTTTGTTTATATTCAGGAAATGTAAAAATGCATTTAACCTGGAAATGATGCAAGGCAGAGTCATTTTGGATGAATTTTTGTATGGAATATATATGCAAAGACATCTGACTATTTTTCAAAAAGTTTTCACTTGCCAATTTTTGTGGCCATTTACCTGAGAATCATTGTAAAAGAGAGATTTCTGTTGAATTTATAACCCAGAGAGTATATGCAAAGGTATCTACCCCTTTTTCAAAAAAAATGTTCTCCGTCCATTTTTAGCAGCCCCCTTGAATTTCTGCATAATATGCAAAAACACATTTATCTCGGAAGCAATGTGAAATTTCAGCTGAATTTTTGAATTGGATATATATGTGTTATGACCCAAATGTAAAATTGTCCATTTCGTGAAATGGACAAGAAAATTGTCCATTTCATGAAATGGACAACTCAGCTGTCCATTTTGTGAAATGGACAAAATATTTGTCCATTTCGTGAAATGGACAAAAAAATCTACTGACCATTTCATGAAATGGACAACTAAATGTACGAAATTTTTACTCTCATTCACAGTTAAGAAAACTTGTTGCTTTTTATTGAAACATTGTATTAGAATACATCAATGGTTATACTTAACCTAAAGTCTACTGGTGAGGTGCAGATTATTATAATTCCTTTAACATTTTCCTTTCAAATATAACATGAACCTAATATTATTAAACTACAAGATTAGTTAGTATTTGTTAATATTTGCATTTACATTTATTAAAATATGAGATAGAATCTAGGTCAGACTAAACTGCAACATATATTTTACAACATTAAGCGCTTTTTACACTAAGCCACATTGGTAGCTTATTTACATTAGTAACTGCAAATGTTGATATCACTGTTGTTTTTTGCTTGTCCACATTAAAACAGTAAAATATAATATACCAGGTACCAATATGCTTTTTAAAAGTATAAGTTTTAAAAAGTATGCTTTACATAATTGACACTTGTATTTCAAATATATTTCAAATATTTATAACTTTTTTTAACTATAAACTAACTTAATGTAAGGTATATAATATACACATCATTATTATAGGGGAATAACGTGATAAATGAAACCAAAAGATTTACCATGAATGAAAGTTAAACTTTCGTACATGACTTTGTCCATTTCATGAAATGGATAGCAAAATATATATGGATTTGTCGTGGATTTTATACTTTTAAAAAGCATATTGGTACCTGGTATATTATTTTTTTACTATTTGCTTAAAAGAAATACAATAATAGAGTTTTGTCTCCTTTGTGCAGCAATCTTCTTAAAAAGGCTTTTCCTCTAATGATTAGATCTGAGAAACTGTAGCCTACAATTTCCTTGTCCATTTCACAAAATGGACAATTTCACACTTGGGTTATAACATATGACCATTTTTCGAAAGAATTTCTCATCTGCCACATTTGGCAGCCATCTTGAATATATATATTTGGTTTATAATTATATGTGGCTACCAAAATTCATTTTCTTCAAAAACATCACTTTCATCATCAACAATCTTTCCATATTTTGTGTGCAATTCTGTGACAGTGAAATCCTCTAGCAACCCTTAGTGTTACAATATTTGCTTTACACAAACATTTGCTTATAAATATGTGAACTGGACTGCCCTTTTTGACCTCAAAACTTGGGGTTTAATGAACGAATCATTGACAATTTAATGATAACTGAAATATACAAGAGGAGCTACTTTAGGATGGGTATTGAGGGGGGACTCATTGAAAGCAATTGCAATAACAAGTGTTATATATTTAAATTTATAGAGCCAGTTGTCAATCTGTTGCACAAATTTAATTGCACGAGTGGTAAAATTAACATACTGTGGTAGTTAACTTTCACATTTCTGACATTATGTAAAACACCCTAGCTGTGGGTGCTTCGCCAAAAAAATGGTATGGAGTCTCTAAAATGATACAGTAGGTGGTGAAGGTTTTGGATATTCTCTTAATACCATAAGGAAGTAAGTCTTTACCACTATAGAGTAAGTTGAGACCACAAGGCTATAGGTTCTTCCCTTTAATTAGATTGTTACTTAAATATAGTAGGTCATTAACACAATATATAATCTTGTTGTCTCAGTTTTTACCCCACAGCCCTTAAGGGCTGTCGGGTGATTGTTTTCACCCATGGTGTCCAGATGGGTGGGTGGGCAGGTTTTCTTCAGTGAGAAAAAGTTTGTCCGGGAAGTTGATACTTGCTAGGCACATTGGTTAGGAGGTGTAGGTGTGCAACATAATGGTGTGACCTTGATGTGACCTTAGACATTGCCGTAGTGACCTTGAGTTTGAAAATCTTGTCCAGGCTGTATCTCAGAAACAGTAAAGTGTAGGAAGTTGATACTTGATAAGGACATTGGTTAGGGGATGTAAGTGTGCAACGTCATGGCTTAACCTTGATTTGACCTTTGACCTTATTGTAGTGACCCTGACCTAAAAATCTTGACTGGGTCATGTCTCGGAAACTGTAAGGTGTAGGAAGTTGATACTTGGTTAGGGGGTGTAGGTGTGCAACATCATGGTCTGACCTTGATTTGATCTTTGACTTGGCTGTAGTGACCTGGACATATAAAATCTTGTCCGGGCCATATCTCGGAAACAATTAGGTGTAGGAAGTTGATACCTGGTAGGGACATTAGTCAGGGGGTGTAGGTGTGCAACATCATGGTCTGATCTTGATTTGATCTTTGACCTTGTCATAGTGACCTTGACCTTTAAAATCTTGTTGGGCCTTTGGGTCTGTCATTTGATGCAGATTAAGCAGATTAAAATCTTGTTGATACTTGGTTGGGAGATTGGTTAGGGGGTCTAGGTGTGCATCATCATGGTGTGACCTTGATTTGACCTTTTACGTTGCTGTGGTGACCTTGGCCTTTAAAATCTTGTTGCACCTTTGGGCCTGTCGTTTGATGCAGATTAAGCACTGTTAAAGTCATATTAGAATTCTTAAGAATTTTAATTTTGCATTTCCTATTCTAACAGATGGAATTTCATCATATGAGGCACAGGTTTTGCTCCAACACCACCCATAAGCATTAATTCAATGTATTGTCATTTCTGTATGTATGGTAATATTCAAAACATCCAAACGATAATTCAGCCATACCAGATATAAATAAAGAGCGTCGTATTGTTTAGTTTACTGATTAATGCAGTCATCTTCTTATTGAATTGTCTTATTGTAATACTTCATCTTTACATACATCATCTTTCTTTTAGACATTATTTTCTCTGTTAAAAAAATTATTTGGACCTTGATATAAATGATAGTGCTCTGAAAGTATCCTGAACTTTGCACTGATACCCCTACTTTTACATCTCATGGTGTTAAAAATATTCCCCTGGGTTACAGGCATCTCTGATACTATTCTTAAAATATTTCATTTCCTCACGACACCAAGTAAGGAAAATAGTATCTTGATGTAACAAAATGGCTTTCTTACTATAACTCAGTGTATTGTATATTTTCTTGTTATCAAAAATGGATATACATGTTTATGAAGTTATTTCCTGAAGAGAACATAGTACATGGCACTACCACTCAGATATTTTTTCTTGCAAAACATTAATGCATCAGGTCTCAAAAATTATTTAACTTACCTAAAAAAATTGAAGGAATATGAACTTTTAGAGAATTTTTCCCTGCAAATGACAGAAATAAATGTATATTTATCAAGTCTAACCTGTACATTCATGCAGAATACCATTATTATCACCTGGGGTGGCTGGACTGATGACATTTCTGGTGTAAAGATGTATCAGTATGAAGTTTACAACTTCAAACCCCTGGGACACGGAGCTAGTGCAGTGTTAGACTACCAAACAGAGGATCCTCTGGTTTCGGAAAAAGTGGAAAGCTTGCCATCTCCACCACCTAGTGTCACACTTGAAGAACCAGGTAAAAATAGAAATTAATAAAAATGCATTTTTGCATTTGAATTAATTTAGCTAAACAGCAGGAAAGTTCAATTTTATTTATGGTAATATGATATTGTTATTGATTTCAGTCAATAAATATGTATTTTTTTAGTTTAGTTCCTCTAGTTCCGGTTGGAACACATGGCAACAACAACTGTCCATTTGAATTTGTCAGCAGCTATAGTCTTGGACTCTTCCCAACTTATCCCCATGTCTCATAAGTCTGGTTGTATCGTTCTTCTGCAGGTGTTGACTGGTCTGCCCCTTTCTCTTTTACCTCCAGTAGGTGTCCACTCCAGTGATGGTTTTGGTAGGCTTTCCTCTGGCATTCTTAGGATGTTACCCAGCATTTTCAAACGACATTCTTTCATAATTTCACTCAGCTTCTGTTATCCTGATCCTTGACGCACATCATTATATGTAACATGATCTTGCCACAATATTTTCAGTAGCTTTCATAGACATCTGTGATGGCATACATCACGCTAAGTTGTTGTTAATCTTCCTTCCTCTTCCTTCCATGTCTTGCTGGCATAAATAGCCACTGGTATGACAAGATAGTTGTACAAGCTCAGTTTGTTCTGCATAGAGATGTGATTCGATATCCAAATGGAGCTAAGTCTCTGGAATACAGAAACTGCTTTGCTTAGTTCGAATGAGATGTCCCTTTCAGTGGCATCTTTATTTGAGATGCTGCTTCCAAGGTAGGTAAAGTTTTCTACTTCTTCTGCTTCCTGTTGGTATACTTTAAGGGCCATTGGTTGCTGCTCCCTCACTGACATTACCTCAGTCTTTTCTGTACTGATCCTTAAACTTACTTTTGCAGCTGTACTGGCCAGATTATCAGTCATTGATTGTAAAGATTAAGCATTTTCACCCAACAAGGCTAAATCCTCTGCGAAATCCAAATCAGTAAGACGTCTGGTGTTCCATGTTGGGGATCAGATGTGGCCTGACACATGACAAAGTCAATGGTGAGGAGAAACAACAAAGTGAAATGATACAGCCCTGTCATACTCCAGTCATGATGTTAAAATAATCTGTGTGGCCAGAGTTTGTTCTTACACAACAGCTGGATTTCAAATACAGGTTTTTGAAGATCTTGATGTACTTTTCTGGTATGCCATAGATCTTTGATATTTTCCACACTGATTCTCGATGAATGCTGTCAAATGCTTTCTTAAAGTCGACATATCCACAATAAATATGAATCAACCAAAAATAATTTCACTAAATATGCAGATATGTTGGGCCTTCAGAGACAATTAATTTTTATTCTTTGCAATTAATGGTTTCCTTGCTATAATTTAATATCATAAATTCCTCTTGTTATCAGAAGTGTATATGTTCCTGAAATTTGCCAGATAAAAAAATGAACTTAAGGGGATGCATGAGGTACAGTGTTATCCACTGAAAGTATCTCAATATCGAGGGATAAAATACAGGATGCCCATTGTTTAAAAGCATGTGTAACTTATATTGATGTGTGCTGAGAAATATGTAAAGTTTTTGTATTGTGAAATACCAAGTTTATCATTTAATTTAATTGAGTTGATCAGTGTTGGTGAGTGGTGAATTTGTATGTCATTATTTTAAATACTTGAATCTGAAAGAAATGGAAGAAAACAGTGATGAAGTGCTGACAAAGTACTGTATGAAATACAGGGGCTTTGTATTGGTACAGAAAGAGAATTAAGGAGCCAGGAGTGGAGTCAGGAGCCAGTACTTTTTTGTCTTGTTGTTTACAAGCTTCGATAATTTGTCAGAATTGTGTACTTTTCAGGCATGTACTGTGTACTCCTGATTGTTTTTGATGACACAAGTGATAACGTGCTTCAATCAAACCACAGACTGGCTCGCCGTTTTCTGCTCTTTGATAATTCCAGTAAAGTGGAGACCAGTGACCACACTGACCATCAGATGTTTGTCAGCTCAGCAGCTCAAAATACATCTTATGAATGGATCACTACACTGGATGAACCGGTAATTGTAAAAACATATTATAGTAAAATGCATCTTATTAATGGATAACTTTACTGAATGAACTGTTAATTGTAAAACTGAACACACTAAACACATTTTATGAATTGATCAGTTCACTGAATAAACAGTTATTTGTAAACAAACTGCACTAAAATACATCTTATCAATGGAGCACTACACTAGATATAAACCGGTAATTGAAAACAAAACACACTAAAATATATTTATAAATAGATCATGGCACTGGATTGTCTGGTCATTGTAAACCCCTTAAAAATATCTTTATGAATGGATCAACACACTGGGTTAACCAGTAATTATTAAATAAAAGGCACTAAACAACTTTTAACTAGATCACTGCACTGGATAAACTAGAAATTGTAAACACACTACAATGCATTTTAGACATAAACATACAATCCTTACTATAGTTTACCAGTTTACCTTATAAGACATTTTCATGCAGGAAAATACAAATTCTCATTGAAATCACTACATCATATCTTTTTGCCAATTCGGGGTCTTTACCAAATTTATCAAGCTAATGTGGTGTTTCCATCACACTACGGGTGGCATAATTCGTAGTTATATTCGTTGGACAAAATGCCCCTGTCCTTAAACTTGCGAAGTTGTGACACAGTGGCAAAACGTCCAATATCTCCATTTACCTTATGTCCCTGTATTACAACAAAAGACAACCAAGTCACAACCTTATGTACAATTCATCTGCGCACACACATATTTGTCTATGCATGCCCTAGTAACAAAATTCAGAGGCAGAAATTTTAAACATTTTAAAGCTTCCATGGGATGTTGAAGGATTGGGACTGTGGGCCACAGACACTCAAGTTTGTAAACAGACCACAGGCACTTATCGAAGGACAAGGATGTTTCACCCAATCGAGTACTACCACCTGTAGTGTGATTGGGGTATTAGGATTCTTTAATGTTATCTTTTCAGGTTACAGCTCAATGGAAAAACCATTTCTATAATGACATTCATCGGACAAACTTCCTACTGAATGCCATCGCCTCCCATTCTACAGATATAGATGCCAGATATGAAGAGAGAACAGGCCAGCCAAGTGGGTACAGGTCCATGGAAGCCATTCCAAATGTCAATGGAATCATAAGGTAAGAATACTATTTAAATGAAGGTTCACAATCAGTTCAAGTTTGTAATAGGTTTTATACATGTTTAAAAAAGTACTTATTTCTAGGGTCTTATTCTCATAATATTGAATCATAGGACAAAAAGCTACTACTATTATCTAAAGTCATAAATCATTGACAGAAGGAAGACTTTCTCATCTTGTTGAGGGTATAAATAAAAGCAGTATGTAAATATTGGTCAAGATTCTATACTGACGTACTGTACTTGTTGAAACGTATCATACTTTAAAGTGTGCTGGCAAGAATGAAAGAACAATCCACATGGCTTAGGTTATTGTGTTCCATAATTATTGAAGGATATTTCCATGTGCAGGCGTTAACTGTTAACTATTGTTCCCACGTAAGAAGGCTTTGTTGTTTTTTCACTAGTCAATAGAAATTTGTTCAAATATCATTTTGATTCGTGTATTTTTGCATGAAAATATCTAGAGACATAGAAAACAAACTATGACTTCCTGACTTCTGCAAGCATTATACACACTGTTTGGGTTTAACAAAAGCTCCAAGAAGTATTATTTAATATAGCCCTTGAAAAACTGATTTTTTTTGTCAATTTGCATCACTCTGATGCTCCGATCCAACATAAGTATGTCAATCAGTTGATTGGAATTTCTGAAATCCTTTCAGGTATGACCTGATGTATGCAACAGATCATCAAGGTGGAAGAACATTGAGTTCTCCATCATTTACCTGGGAGACTCTTCTCAACTTTCAGGTAAGGGCCATGCCAGTAGACCATTACTTGTATTAGTAATGACTCCTCTTCCCAATGACTCCATCAAAGCCTCCCTCAGTCCACCAGTAGGAGGTCGCCACCGTTCTTTCAGACTGGCATACAAACAATTTTTCATCCAGCGTGTTAAACATTATCACCAGTGGCTACGTACTGCCATTTCTCTCAAAACCAAACTTGGTCAGATTCCCTCTGATTCTGTCAGAATACAAGGCCCTTCAAAAAGACCAAGTTCTGGCCGATTGCATCCATTCTCTTCTGTCAAAGAACGCTATCGAAAGGGTGGAAAATGTAAAATCTCTCGGGTTTTACAGTCACCTGTTTCTAGCCCCCAAGCCTCACCAAAGGTGGAGGCCAGTAATAGCCTTAGGCAGGCTCAACAATTTTTGTACATGTAGAAAGGTTCAAAATGGAAACTCCAGAGTCCATCAGGACCTCCCTAGGTCCAGGAAAATGGGTATCGTCAATAGACCTATCGAACGCTTACCTCCAGATCCCCATCCACCAAAACTCAAGGAAATTCCTAAGGTGTTGCCACAGGTCACAGGTGTTCCAGTTCACCTCCCTTCCCTTCGGACTAGCCACAGCCCCCCAGGTCTTTACAATGATCATAAAGGAAGTGAAGCTAATGGCCCTCTACAGAGAACTTAGACTTCACCAATACCTGGATGACTGGCTGATCAGGTCCCACTCTCAGGAGGAACCCAAGTGTACACTGAGGCAGTGGTAGAAAAATCAGACCTGAAAGCTACTCAGGTGTTTTCGTTCATGGGCTGCGAATACCACCTAGATTCATCCCTTGAAAAAAACTCACTCAAGAGAGATGGCTCAAACTTCAGGATTTGATCCTGTGTCTCAAGTTAAAACACAGTTGCTTGCCTGAACAGAGAAAATAGTCCCGGAGGGGCACCTTTTAGTTTCATCTCAAGCAGCACTAGAAATATCCTCAGTCACTGGACAATCTCCTTCCCTGGACAGAAGCAATTTCTGCACACCTAGACTGGTGGCAGAACCCCATAAATGTGATGATAGGCACAGGCCTTCATCACAAAGACCACAGCATTCAACTCTTTACAGACGCCTCAAACGAAGATTGGGGTGCACACTTAAATCAAAGCTCTACAAAGGGACTGTGGTCAGAAGGGGATAAAGGCTACACATAAATGTTCTAGAGCTGAAGGCGGTCTCACTGGCCCTTCGAAGTTTTAAGGACCAGTGTCAGAACCAAACTGTGCTTGTCACAATGGACAACTCGACAGTGGTAGCCTACATAAACAAACAGGGAGGAACTCACTCAGCGGAGATGTGAGCGCTCCTGTGGAAGATCATGACATGGTGCCATCATTATCACATAACATTAAAAGCCAGGCACATTCCAGGTTGTCTGAATGCGATTGCGGACCTCCTTTCCAGGATCAACTGAGTTCAATCGACAGAATGGTCTCTGCACCCTCGGGTGTTTAAACAGATCTGTCGGAGGTGGTTCACCCCTCATGTAGATCTATTTGCCACTGATCTGAACCACAAACTTCCACTGTCAGTGTCTCCAATCCCAGACCCAAATGCTTGGTGCATAGATGCTCTGAACATAAACTGGATGGGTCTCACTGCTTATGCTTACCCTCCGACGACTATCCTTCATAGGATAATCCAAAAAATCAGGCAATGCCACTGCCTGATCATACTAATAGCCCCAGGCTGGCCAGGGATGCCCTGGTTTCGGGACCTAGTGCAACTCTTGACAGAGATCCCACTACAACTCCCTGTGTCAACAACTCTTCTCAAACAGTCCCACAATTATGTGTTCCACAGCAATCCACAACATCTCAACCTCCAGGCCTGGTGTCTAGGACCTGAAAACTGCAAGAACAAGGCTTCTCTGTGGAGTTGGCAGAGAGAATTGATACCCCTCAGCGCTGATCAACAAGGACCATCTACAAGTCAGAGTGGGCAATATTTGAAAAATGGTGCAGAGAAAATTCGGTGGATTTCTCCACTCCATCTGTGAAACAAATCTCAGATTTGTTCATGTACTTGTACCAAGACCTAAACAGGCGCCCCTCAACCATTGATGGTTTCAGGACTGCCAAGTGGAACCTTTCTATTGTTCTCAATGAGCTCACAAAAGCACCCTCTGAGACTATGAAAGACACAGACCTCAAACATCTTACTCTCAAAACTGCTTTCTTGCTACCTTTGGGCTCCGGCAAGTGCCACAGCGAAATCCATGCCTGGGTTGCAAACAAAGTATCTTATCTAGACCAATGGGAAAAGGTTGCCTTGTTCCCTTCTTGTGACTTTATAGCCAAAAATCAACTTGAAAAGAGAAGGTTCTCAAAGTGTGTCGCTGGTGTCTATTCCTGCGTTGACTACCATAGAAGACAGACAATTCAAAGAAGAAAGGACCCTATGTCCGGTGCGGGCCCTGAGGTACTATTTGGATCAAACCAAAGACCTGAGAGGGTTTCGAACCCTCCTTTTCATCTCTCTTCTTGGTTGAAATAAACCATTCTACTTTGTTATAAACAAGCAAACCAGCAAGCCTTGGTCCTGGTCCAAGTTAAAGCACTTGACATTAGGGCCTTCGCAGCCTTTAAGGCCTTTTACAGTGGGGTATTGGTGGACAAAATCATGCAAGCCTGTCACTGGAATGCTCACAACACATTTACAAATTTCTATTTAAAGCACCTTACTTGGTCAGACAACAATATGTATCTGGGGCCAGTAGTAGCGTCACAACAGGTCCTGGGGGGCACATCCGCTACAACCAAGTCTTCAGGAGTCTAATATCAGGGTCTAGGTATAGGTTTACCTCATCAGGGTGTTTGGGTAAGGGCTTTATATTATTTTAGCTTTAGTATTAATTGTATAATATATTAAGGACCTTTAAGGTTGTCATTAATCTCTTTTAGGTTGGCAATAAGTTTCCTTTCAGATTCCCTCCGTTATAGCCCTTGGGGCTTTACCCTATTTAAGTGTACTTAGGCAACACCTCTTTCTCCTGTCAAAACAACCAGACAGTTTTCAGCACTGTCAGTAATTCATTCAGGTTTTTTGGCGTTTTACAGGCCCGGTCTTCGGGATTGAGGCACTGTAAATGGGACTCAGGCTGTTTTTTCTAACTCTCATTATATATATTACTTCAAAATCTAAGAAAAACTAGACTTATCTTCCAGTCTCAGATGTAATCCCTCCACCAAGCGGTTGGATTCAGCAGTCAGTCCCACATGGTAAGCTAATGTAGAGCAATATAATTGAAAATTGTAATTACTTAAATGTAGCTTTTATAAGCTACAAGCTTGCTGTGTGGTACTGAGAAGAGTCCCACCTTGTCTCCCTGCTGTATTACAGCTGAAGGGTTATGAATTTAAATCTCAACGAGAAAGGAGAAGACAAATGGGGTTGATCACGTGATGACAACCTGAGGCTACGGCCAACTATAATTGTCTGTTTTTCTTAGATGTTGGCCGGGCCTCGCAGCCATCAGAGAACAGCAATCAGTCCCACCTGGTAAGCTTGTAGCTTATAAAAGCTACATTTAAGTAATTAAAATTTTCAAATTAATGTATATTCCCTATAATTCTGTTCTGTACTTTTATGGCATTTATTCACTTATAATCATCAATTCTAGTTCCACTGATACTTTTATAGCTCTTAAGACCAGTCAAAGGACAGAAAGAAAGTGTTTCAGAGAGAAATAAAATATCCATGGACATTGAAAAGGGGGTAACAAAAATACCTAAGTTGGATACGCTTTTGCAAAGACAGTATTTCAACTGCTCCATGAATTAGAAAACAGAAGGGGCTGAGAGAAATTCACGCAAACCTTTTTTGGCCAAACTGCTTGGTAGACTGATGAACTGATGGGAAAATTGTGGAAACTCCAAAATCCATTTCTATGCTCCTTGTACTTATAAACAAAAAAGACCAAAATACCTTGCCTAGCCATTGCAACAAAACTTAAAAAAACAATGTTGCAATTTTAAATATGGAGGCAGCTCAACCTTTAACCACCATCACTTTCTGTGTATAGCTGTAATGTGGTGATACATTGTTGTTTTAGTGTATGCACTTCATTGATTTCTTCATATACTGTCTTCTGTATGATTCATTCAGAATGAAGAGGAAACACGAACCATATCAAGAATAGATGGGGATTCCATCAGGTTTTGGGTGAAAGCCTTTGATGTGATGAACAACACTCTGGTTGATAATGTATTAGTTCATGTGGACTCCACCCCTCCTCATATTGAAAGTGCGGGACTTGTCAGAGATGGTGAGACCACCCTGGTGGTGCACAGGAACACTGATTTGTTTGATATGACGTAAGTTTAATTTGTACTGTCCTTGTGTATAACTTATTGAATAAAAGCCTGGATATTTAGTGATTTCCCTTTTGATGAACACTTTTGTATAGGTCTGGAACTGAGACATTTTAATAACACCAATAAATAAAACACTGTAACATACTCAGAGTTGCACCTAGGAAGTGTTTTGCGCTAACTGTTGTGCCTTTAAATATTCTTCTGACAAGAATGAAATTTGATTAATATTTCCAATAAAACATCCAAAAACACTCATTAAACAGAGAACATAAGCATACACGTGGGAATCTGGAATCTGGAAAGTTTTTAACAACTACATTTTTGTGATTCTCAACAAATCAAAACAACATTAAGGCAACAACTTATTTAAATAAAACTCCAAAGCTTTGACACTATAAAATAAAGAAACACACCTGAAATCAGGAATTCATAAGAAAGATTTTATGCTACATATTTTCTAAAACTTTTACCTATGCACAAATAAGCAATTTGTGAGGAAAACATGTTGATTGATATATGTAAAAAAATCACAAATTTGACTATATGTATGAGTGAGTAGCACAAGTATTATATTGTTCAGCTTCATAAGTTACATATTTGTTTTGTATGTTCCTAATGAGGTTTTTTTTTTGCATTTATTATCAAACATATTTACCAAAAGAATGCAGAAATTAGCTGTGGAACAAGTGGCACCACTATATATAAAATATAAAGTTTTGAACTTGAGATTGCTCTGCCACTTCTATATGTACAGTGAAACTTGTGTATAAAGACTTTCCGTAGGCAATATAAAAATAGTTGGTCTTTATATGGGGTATAGTGAAGGGGAAATGCTACCTTGTGAATCGTGAAGCAGTCTTTATATTGAGGTAAATCTTGATGTAGAGGTGGTCTCTCACAAAACTTAGACTGTGTATTTTAGTGCAACAAATATGAGCAGAAAGCTCTATGAAACACCTGACTAATAGAATAGAATAGAAACATTTATACAGTGCAAAATTGATGCAACATCCTCTAATGTGCTTGAGCACAAAAAGGGAAAGTCCAGGGACGTATCAGGTCTAGATCCAAAATGAGCACCCGCCAGGGAGATGTTCTGTGGTGGAGGATATGCAAATAGGTCTTTAGCTGGCTACAGAATCCTGTTATTGTTTGTTGTGATTGTACTGATTGTGGGAGTCTGTTCCATTCTGTGGGGGAAGCCATTGCAAAACCTAGCCTACCAATGGCCTTTTGGTGAGACTGAGGAAAGAGAAAGGCAATTTCCATGCGTTAAACAACTGGTTTTGATCAAGGATAATAAGTATATGGGTTGAGAGAATTTGATAGCCTTAAAAGTAATTAGATTGTACTTAAACAAGATGTGATATTTGATAGGGAGCCAGTGTAGTTTGTGAAGAAAGGGAGTGACCTGTCTAGTTCTATCAAGTTTAAAAACAATTCTACAAAGGGCATTTTGAATCTTTTGGAGTTTAGCAACATTGTATTTACTTATGTCATAAAGTAGGGAATTGCAGTAGCCAAGTCAACTGCTAATTATTGAGTTCACAAGCAAGGCTGCAGTCTCCACACGAAGGAATTTATGGATGCATCTTAGGTTCTTAAGGTGGTAGTAACAGGCGCAACACATATTGGTTATGTGGCTGGTAAAGGTGTTTCCAGAGTCAAAAGTAACATCTAGGTTCTTGACTGTATCGGTAGGGGAGATAGGATTTCCAAGAAGTTGAATACAGATTTTGTTGATGAGGGACTCTCTGGCTTGTCTATCACCAATGATAATAAATTCAGCTTTTTCAGGGTTGCGTTTAAGTTTCACACCAGCCATCCAGTTTTGGACACATGTGAGACACTCAGTGAGCTCAGCGAAACTGGAATCAAAGTTTTTATGGTCAAGTGCTAGATAAATTTGGGTGTCATCAGCATATAAATGGTGGGTGACATTGAAATTTGAAATGATATTACTGAGAGGGGTAGTATAGAGGGTAAAAAGTAGGGGGCTCAGGATAGAGCCCTTGGGCACACCATATGGGAATGGGAAAGTATTAAACTAGTTTAACCTTCTGTTTGCGGTTTGAAAGATAGGATTTGATCCACCTCAACACAGTGCCATCAACCCAAAACCAATCCCTGAGGGAATTAAAAAAATGGCATGGTCAATAGTGTTGAATGCCACTGAGAGGTGCAGCAATGTGAGTGCAACAGACTTACCAGAGTCCATCGAAGCAGCAATGTCAGTCTGGATTTTAAGGAGTGCTGATTCTTTGGAATGGAGTTTCCTGTAAGCGGATTGGTTGACAAATCATATAAGTATTTGTAGTTCATATTGTTAATTAAAAACAACACTTGTTGACATGTTTGTAATGCAAAATATGCATGATGAGACAAACTGGGTAAAAACATCCCCCATTCTGTGTGTTCCCCTATGTAGACCAAATACGACTTTTGGTGAATAATAAAGCACCATTGTGTAAAGTTATGATGGGGAGTAGTATAAGTACAATATCTGACTTCAGTGTTGTTTTCTTACAAACTATTTATTATAAACTATCACCTATATATTTTGCTCTACATCTTATGTTTTAGGCTGCAATTTGACACATACGACTATCACTCTGGAATAAAACAGATAACCTGGGAATTGAAAGACATGAAAGGTGGCACACTGCATGGTGACGGTTCAGTGGCAGTGGTCAGAACAAATGTATGTACTGAGTAACAAATACAGTAGACTATCTGTTATCCGAAGTCAAAGTTATATTTTGCAGCCCGTTCAACAACCAAAGTAATATTTAGAAAGGCTTCAGCATTGCCAATTTCTGCAGTTTAACCCATTAGCATACACTCTATCCGGCGTCTCTGTGGTACTGGACTTAGCAACGGCTATGGAAAGCTGGTTTTTAAATAGAATTTTGATGTTGCACATAAGAGTCTGCGTAGCAGAGATTAAGTGCCATAAAAGTACAGAATAGAATAGAATAGAACCCACACATAGTTGACAGCCTGTGACTATATACAAAAATGGCTAGGCCACTGAGGACGTCCATCTATGATTCCCTCTTTTCTTATATATTAGTTTCTGTGGTAATCTCAATGTTTACTGCATATTTTGTTTTCATCAGAACCAGTAAATATACTAAAACATCACTGAAACCTATACAAACTTATTGTCCACTCGGTCCCTGCGGACCTCTCACAAAAAAACAAAATGCTGTAAACTCTTTTATCAAACACTTGTTATGAGTCAATGGCTGTGGTGAATACAAATGTTTATACTAAATGTTATAATATCTACAGTGAATTCATAACCAGTGAATGTTCTGGACACATAACTGCCTCATTAAAACTAGATAATATATTTTTATTGGCAAAATGTTTTGTCATGTATACAGTGATTGTGGTCAGTGCATAGATATATACTGATTTCTGAATTTGCAGAATGCCTGGACCAATACTATAATATGTATGAATATTGTACCACCTCACTAATGTATATTGGACTGAGTAGTAGTTCATATTCAATGAAACCTCTTAAAATACCCTAAAATGGCTTGTTGCTGATGGTAGAGTGATTTGATGTGTGTTCAGTTAACTATCAGTGACAGTGTGACACTGCAATTGGTCTCTGCCAAGCTTAAATAATCCATCATTTTACAGAAACATTAATATTTTATTAAGAATCAATATTTCAATCATATTATAAACTGTTTTATGCAATAAACTAATGGTTTTTATTTGTCTACTGCCATACCTTGACACAACTTGGACAAAAAAACTTTGTTTGTGGTCGTTTTATAACAATACACTGGATTTCTACTAATTCATATTTATTAATACAAGAGCAAACTATAACTACACTTTAACCACAAATAAATCAAAGAAATAAATGAAACTTTTACAAGTTTCAAGTTAAAGTATCAAGTTCAACAGTACCTGAAATTAGTGACTTCCAAATATTTGATTTTTGTTCATCATTACTTCTGCCACCTGATATGGTATTGAGTGTTACCGATGAAAATCCAGTGTTAATTAAAGTTCTTTAGTCTGGTTTCGACACAGTTGGGCTGTGTGTCAAGCTAGGATGCAAGACAGTACACTTGGTACCACATTTATAGGAAAAGGGTATCTTTGGGTTTAATGACCAAACAAGTACTAAAATAATCTAAATAATTGAAACTGGCTTGATCAAAACGTTCAATTATTATTTGATCCAAAAATAGGGTATTTGTACATACCAGATGCTGTTGACAGAGTAAATGAATATAACAACATTACAGCATGCCAAATGTCAGAACCAGTGTGTGTACTAGACTGTACAATGTGAAATATTAAAAGTTATGTTAAACCCATATGAATTAATTTATTTATCATATTTTAACTGATAACATTATTTTGTAATATTTTTCTTTTTAATGGAGGCTGCAATGGACTTTAACTATTTTATAAGAGCAAAATAATTAATGCACCATTATGCTATTACTATATAACCTGTTTAGTTCCATTAAATCTTGTTGTGTTGTAACGTTTGAGAAGAGAAGAGAAGAGATTTTAGTATATTTTTCAGAACCAAGACCCAGCCTGTGTGGCACCAAACTGTTATTGTATACAAAGAGAAGAGGAATGCTTCATGCGTACCTACCTAATAGAACCACAGCAGGCAAAATTAGACATTCCTTATGCAGACCATGATTATGATTACTTGTATATTATCAAAACAGTCAACAATGCGAAGCTGCAGACAACATACACATTCCAAGTAAATATCTTCTTCATGAGTGTTTTCTTTAATCAGTTTATTCTATATGACCCATGTAAATGTAAATAGTGCTTATGTACTGTTTATCCTGTACTGGTTACACAAAAATAAGTTTTTTAGAATCTTTATATAACCAATAATCTTCAGATTAGAAAAAAAAATGATGAGGTGTACAAAGGTGCTATATATAACACATATTTCCCACTAATCAATTTCATAAATCAGTCCATGTCTGAAAGTTGAGAGATTGGAGGAAAGTAGTGCATACCAGTTGGTCAAGATTCTGCACAGAAATTTATTGGCAAGTAACCATCTAATATTTTTACACTTCTGATCAGTCCATATGTTCAAATAGTTTGATCAGTGCTGGCCTTTCCAACTTAGTATAGAATCTTGCAGCTAAAACTGTCTGATTATGATTGGAGGTGAAAAAATTCACATTTAATTTTCCTCCTGCTGCCTATAACTGTGATAAATACCACCTGTATGGCATAAGGTACAGTAAAAGAAAAATACTACCGATCAAATCTGTTTATCGGAGGCATTATTTCAATATAAAGTGCACAAATTATGTTAACTTTCAGATCACAGTAGATGTATCACCTCCACTACCAGGCCATGTACTTGATGCAGAACCAGGTAATAAAGACATAGACTACCAGTCCAGCCTCCTAGTGCATGCTTCTTGGAATGGATTCTTTGACAGAGAAAGTGGTATCAAGTACTACAAATATGCCATCCATACATCATGTCTGGATGACACAGATTTTGAGGTTGGAGCTTCTCCACAAGCTGAAGTATGATTGACAATGATTTGTTTGGTATTAGTACTGTCAAAACTCTGACAAAGTCATGACCACCAAGTCTGAGTTCAGAGAAAAGAATTGTATTAGTTGTTGATCATTCTACACTGTAAAGCTAGGGTTATAGCCAAGCACTGACCAGCTTTTTCATCCTAACCCAACATCTATCAAATACAGACATATTTTTAGTTTTGATCTATGAAATCTATAAATGAATTCTATATTTCCGTATTAATTGGCAAGCATTATTCTGTATTCAAAGATGAACATTGGCCCAAAAATAAAACTTTCACAGACTAGTGAGAGCGATATGTCCAAGCTCATTTCATAATAACTACATTTTCAGTATTTACCACTGATTGTTATGTGATTGCATTAAACTATAGTTACCATTTTCAGTAAATTTATTGCTGAATTAGTAATACACTGTATCTGCTGTGGATATTGTATTTATATACTATTTATTACATTAGTTCTGCATACAATAAGCAATATATTTCTTAGGTAGACTGAGCTAATTTTAATTTGCTGACCACACCTTCATAGCTGTCTACAAAAGCCCTTTCAAATCCTTTAATTGTTTAAAGATTTAATGCTGTACATATAAGTTGATAGTGTTCCCTCATTATGTATGAGAAAAACTATTATATTTTCAGATTATCACAACATCCAACACTTATATGTCTAAATCAGTCAACCAGACTGGTACATACTACACCACAGTTGTTGCCTACAACAATGCTTTAGAGCCATCCCACCCTGTATGTTCAGATGGTGTGACCATAGACACAACTGGTCCAGAAGTCACATCTGTACATGTCAGTCATGCCTTTGTCAAGCCAGGTTTATTGACTGATGGTCAGACCATAATGTACATGGATGAAGAAGGTTTTGTGTATGAGCTCACTACACAAACAGAAGACTGTATGTAGGTATTTTATTATTTCCAACACTATGAAAATTTCGCCAAAAATTGATGCAGGTCAGTCAGTCATCAGCTAGATTTAATTAGTGATGAGGCATTAGTATATTAAGAGAATTTTGAATGTAAATACACTGCACATTCAGTTCTATAAAATAAGTTATAATTGTGATCTTCTTCATTCAACCAGTTTTGAGTATAGACTCACTGCCCCCCTATGAGGTTGTGACTTTCGACTATGACCTTTAGTGAAAGTGTGCTACTCAGATGTTTCAAGCAGGGCCTTGTTAATTTCAACGCAGTTTTTTTATCAACCAGTTAACTTTACATGGAGTTACTCACAGCAAGCGACACTCTGTGATATTATTTCTTCATAAGGTCCAGTATGCACTTACAAATATTTTATGAGATGTCAGAATATTGTGGTGCCAAAGTTCTGTGATTGCTTTAGAGCTAGAACCAATATGGGAATTATTAAGAAATGATCAACCCTTTGAATGGAAAGAGGTCATTTCCAGATTATAAGATAAAAAATATTGCAACAGAGATAATATTTTGTCAATGGAGTAGGTGTGCAACTGTGAAATTGTTGCAGTCAGTCATCTAAAATTATGTTTACATCATAAGAAAACCAATGATGGAAGAGACTTTTACACATACTTTAATACAGTTGAAATATTTCATGTCAAAGTAGCAACCCTAACTACAAAGTACTCATAGAGTGCAAACCACCACAAAGAGGCTTTTTTGAAAATCCAGGATTTTCTTTCATCTACAGTATGATCTGAATCTGTCCTAATATGTAATTAATTATTCTTTTGGTGAGGCACTATTAGCATAACAATGTCCAGGAAGATCTGTTCATTAGTTTGGAGTAATCACAAACACAGACAAATGAACTGACAGACAGACAACACAACCCAGAACACGACCTCCTAGTCTAGGCAATCATTTATATTGAGTATAGTAAAAAACTGTCAAGTAATCTATTGTGTCTGTGTTGGTTTACAGGGCTACCCCCATCACTAACTTGTCACTATTTGAAGGTCGTAGTTTTCCAGACCCCATAAAGCCACAGCAAGATAACTGCAGCTTTTACAGAGCAGCTGGAAAGAGACACTACCTAGCAACAGAGAATCTGGTAAGGAGTACAGAAAGATAACTTAAACTGTAAAGCTTTCATTTTATTGCATTGTGTGTTGTCCAAATAGTTAGGCAATCAAAGGAATGTGTAAGTCTTTACTTTTAACATTGTCTAAACTTTTATTTCTCTGAAAATAAAAATGCTACAGGAACTCTGTTATGTACTGCCAGAATACACACAAAAGTTGACAAAAATTAAATTTTCACAGAATTAACAATTCATGTTTATTAAAACATGCAACAAAACATGCATTGCAAAATCAAGGTTTGTCAAGTGATATATTGTGTTTTAAATATGAGACTCTACTAAGCAGTAAAAATGAAGGGTAAGTGTATTTGCATACTGTTTTCAAAAGATGGCTATGGTTATAGAATATTGTATAATACAATATATATTGTATATATGGACCTTTATTACTGGGTACAGCTATTAATGCTATTGGACGCTAACCCCATTGTGGCCTGATATAAACTGTGGGTAATTATCATAAAATAAATCAAATTCAAATAACGAACTTAGGTAGATCTACAATGAATGGACAAATTATCAGCTAAAGCTTAGGTGTGTACACATTGATGGCCATATGATACAAGCCAGTCTGATCTTGTAATAAAACATGAACTGATATGGCATTCTTTGCACGAAAAACAATTAGCCATATAATTGGTCACAAAATGACTTTCATTTAAAAGAAGCTTTATTGGATCGGTACTGAAGTTATTGTTAGTATATTCCACAGAAGAATTCATATTCTTTTTTATGTTTCAATTTTGAAGATGATTTTGCCATTTTATTTCCAATTAAAAGGGCTTTATTTTTTTGCATATTGCATCAGATCGTATATCATATCAATCTGTATAAGCCTTCAGATGAAGACTGTTTTTTTCAAGAGAGAGGCCGCTATCAGTCACCTTGACCTTTACAGTCAAGTCACTGTTGATTTTCTTTATGACTTATGATCTAATTTTGAAATTATTTTACCATATTATTCCAAATATGGTAAATTCATAATCAATGAAGCAAACTGGTTAAGTAATAATTCTTCTACCAAAGATATTTTAATAGTACCAGCAACAGATGGTGTATGGTGCAGTCATCATCAAAGTCTATTGGTTAAGCTGCCAATGCCCAACAAACTCATTGGTACTGCGTCCAACTCAGTTGTGAGTTAAAAAGTAAATTTATTGTTCTGAATAGATGGGCCATAACACACAATATTCAAAATACTCATATTAAGAGCAATGCTCCTACTATTTACTGCTTATTCTTTATAATGTGTATCAAATCCATGTTATTGCACAGGTATAAATAGATTTATTGTGTTGTATTGATGGTCCAGTGCTAGTGGTATTTTGTTCAGAATACTAGTCATGGTCTGGATAATGAGTTTATAACAACTTTACCTGCATTCCAATGTTCATCGTTTCAGTTTGAGATGACCTGGGAGGGTACAGATGAAGAAAGTACCATCCATGACTACATGATTGCACTGAGTTCAACGAGTGCAGGCAATGGGGACATTATGCCTTTCACAAGTAGTCATGGCCATCAGTACTTCATCACGTACCACCCAAATCTGGTGGATTTTGAAGAATTTTATGTTCATGTAAGAGCAAGAAATAAAGCTGGATTAGAAGTGACCAGTGTAAGTAATTCAGTGTCAACAGTTTTCAAGATCTTAACACATTTGCAACTGGTGTATTATAGTTTTTACCTGCAAAAGGAGATCATTAATTTGGGTGCATTTTTTGTCATTAAGTTTGTCTGTGTTTGCGATAACTTGAAAAGTAAGGAATAGATCCATATGAAATTTTTAAAGATAGTAGTGATTAAATCTTTTAAGGGATCAAGATCATATTCTGAAAGCAAAAAAATGCCCAAAAGTCCCATTTTCAATATATTTCCACTGACTTTTACTTTCTGGTTCACATTAATCTAAAAGCAGTGGAGAGATCTTCCTGAAATGTTTTATTTTGGTAGGGTTTGGCCAAAGGAAGAAGTGATTGCATCTTTAGGGCAAAAATATTTATCATATTCGGGTTATAAAACAATCCTAAAGTTTGAGAAGCTTAGTCTGATGGAGGTCTGCACTCTACAAGTGCTTTCTAGTTGTATGATGAGAAGACAATGGCTGGCCTGGATTAAAATAAAAATCATAGCTTTTGATTATTACTTTTTGTTTCTTCTGTAAGAAATGTCTGGAGCTTATGCTTTTTTAACAGTCAAAGTTGGGGTTTCATGTTCAACAGCAAGGGTCATATTGGGACAGGCCATCTGCATTGTCACAAATTATTGAAAACACAAGATCTTTAAATAGGCTTTTGTCAACTGAGTTAATTCTTTAATTTCTGATCTTTACTCACTGAAACTCATCAAAATGTTGGTGGAAGCATAATTGGAGAGAGTCCATTAATAGGAGAAAGTACAGTCTGTATGTTTATTCTAAGGCAGTTGTTTTTGAAGTATATATTCAAGGTATTTGTGGAAAAAAAATTTTGTGAATTCAACACTTTGTAAAAATTTGTAACTGTATGTTGTGATCACCACATGTGAAGTTTATTACCCATATGTACAATTTTCTGTTGTATGTGATATTGGGGTCATATTATGTGAAACCCACTGCAGTGATATGAAATAGGTCACAATATGACAAGGTCAAATTTACTAGTGCTCAAAATTCACCATTGTATGTGAATTTTAACACAATTTGTGAAATTCATGTTGACCACATTTTTTAGGACAAGATGTAAAACAAGAGGGTGAATGGGAAGTTTAAAAGGAAAAAAATACATCACAAATGAAGATAATAATAGAGTGTGTAGCATGAGTATTAGATTGTTAATCTTTACAAGTGATATATATTTTCTGTATATGGCTAATGAGGGATGTTTTACTTCAATTATATACCATTTTGTACTATTTATGGGTTAAATAACATGAATATTTAATGAGAGAATATGATAAGGCTGTCAAAAAGCACAGGCCACAGTGAATTTACAAACCTCATCATCTTTAACTTGCAATATCTCTTTTTTCTGCATGGATTTTTATGCAATAAACACTAGTATATGCCCTGTAAAATGACTTTTGTAGTGATATATAATACATTTTTGTAGGTGACATAGTTTTGGAGATATTATTGAAAAACTGGAAGTTACTGACACTAATTATCCATGATACGGAAGCACCGTTGTATACAGATAAACTATATCCCTTTCTGTATTTTCTTCTATACAGGTCAAATACAGCATGCGGTGGATAATAAAATGCAAATAATTGATGAACTGCACTTTGATATGTATTTTCATGTTTCAAACATGTTCAATTTCAGTTTGTAGGTCCATATGAAGTTAGAGTTGGTGGTCCACAATTTGATGGTGGTGTCAATTTAATACATGAAGAAAACAACACTAGGGAGGTATTGATTGCTTGGTTTGAGGATTCTCCCTTTAGTGACGATGATATTGTCAGTGATTACCTGTCTGATGTTCAATACTCACTTGGTACTTATTTTATAATGCTCTTAGTAATAAAAAGTAAGCTAATGAAACAGCACAATCATATATGATGCTTAAACCCATGTTCCAACAGGTATTAAGTTTCATTTTAGGTACTTTACTTCTTGATACCAAATTGCATTGTACGATGTTTACTCCTGGGCATCAAATTATACTTGAAAATTATGTCCCCAGGGTATCAATATATATTTGAAAGTAATGTTCACTCCTTGGTATCGAAATATTTTCTCCTGGGGTATATAATTAAATTTCAAGATTGTTACCCCTGAGTATCAAATTATATTTATCATATAGGTGTTGTGAGAGTGTCAAAGTAGTTCAAAGAGAGTAATTAGCACTATGTTTTTATTTTATGTTTCAAGAAACTTGAAATACATAATGCAATAAATTATTAATAAATTGGTAACTTGTAGTAAATAATTTATTTATAAACTAGTTTGCAATATAAAAAGGTGCATAGAATCCTGCTGAATTCTACATTTTGATACCTTACTGCCAAGCTTCAAACTGATTTAATTATGCAAAAATTTATACATGTGAAAGGTGAGGATTTGTGCAGTGAAGATCTGGTATCCTGGACAACAATAGAGAATGGAGCAAACTCTCTGGGTTGTGACAACACCTGGCCACCCAGCTGTGTACTCATTGACCCAGAAATGCAAGGTTTTCATCTCCATGACAACACAGATTACTGCTTGTCACTGCGTCTCCATGGTTACAATAAACTAACGACAAGTGTCACAGCCTGGTACAGTCACAGTAAAATGAGTGTCAGTTCAGGAATGTTGTGGGAGATTGACACTTCTACTGATGATGTGGTAAGTGTAGTTTCATCACTAATAAGCTTAAAATCACTTACTTAGCAGTCATTAGCCTCATAGGTCAGCTTGTTCTGCCAAATGTCAGAAAAGATATCCCAGAGTGTTAATTATAGGCCGACCAGTACATCCTCAAACATTCAATATATACTACAATGGAACACCTGTGGTCATATGATTTCATCTGTGGATTGTCAATATTGGAATAAATTTTCAAAAGCTTAGCCTTTGTAATTCTTCTAGTTGTCTAACAATTATTACATTCCCCTGCTTGCTGGCCATGGGATAAAAAATGCGGCCTGTGTTAATCATGTTTTCTTATCTGGACACTTTCCTTGTCCATTTTATATTTATATATAATATTCTGTACTGTCACATTTTGTGTGCAGTAAGTAGGAAATAGTTTGAAAAATACATGTATGAAAAAAAAATATTCTGGAGACTCATTCTGTATCGGAATCATCTTTGAGTCATTTTTTACCTATGCCCATTGAAAGAGACTCAATTACAACACCCTAACCCCCATTACTGGTTGAGGGTAACAAAATGCTGGAATTGAGAGGCTTGCAAACCCTCCATCAGGGCTTCAATGACCATGTCACACACAGTATTGAAAAACAATTTTTGAAACATATGTGTACCAGCTCTATATTATTTCACAAATGTAATCACTACCCTAAAACAGCAGGAAAAAAAGCAAACAGACCCACCAGAAATTACAGAATTATTATTACATTATTAAAATTACAAATAAATGAAAAAGACTGATAGAATTGTCAAGATATTATTCATTGCCTTGTCTGTTTTAGTTTTGTTGCTTTGTCCTTACAAATGCATTGAAGACGGTGTCTCATGAAACAAGGATAAGTACAAATTGCCAAATTTACACACAAGAGAAAAACAAGTATTCTGTTTTAGTTTGCTACATAATATCACCAGCTTGGCAGCTTGTAACATTTAAAATAAGCCTAACATCAGTAAAAGTTGTTCTACAGTTGACCTCTAACTGGCCATTTATGAATTTGGTCTAGCCACATCTGTCAACAGGTAGCAAAGGACATTGACTATCAAACATCAACCGATGTGGTACATCTGAGGTTCATCCAGCAGAGTTCAGAGTCATCCAGTAACCTGCAGTACTCAGTCGGACTTGGCACCACAGCTGGTGCAGATGATGTGAAAACATTTGATAGTGTTCAGATATCTGATATTCTTGAAATGAATGACCTGCAACTTCAAATAAATACAGTAAGTTCTGTGCATTTAAGTCAGTCAGTCAAATTAGCAATCACTTGATGAGCCAGTAAGTCATTCAGTCATAATTGCCTATGTACTAATAGTGAGTTAATCAAACCATCAGTAGATCATTTAATGAATACATGGATTAAAACCATCAATTAATTATTGTTGTGAGTCCAAATTATTTAGCTATTTTTAGTAGTATAATCTACCAAGCAATCAATTAAATGGTTGATGGGTTATTCAGTCAATCATTCAGTCAGGCAACCATCCAAACATTCAATCTGGCAACTGTCAATGTCAAAGAATATCTTTCAGTTTTTCAATTATATTTTAAAATTATTACCATGAAGGTATTCTGTGTAGATTGTAGTCCAATTAAAAGGAATACAAAATCATAATTTAAACCCAATGTTAGAACTCTGTGAAACACTGAACCTTATGTATCAGTCATTATGTAAAGTGCCTAGTCATTTTATGAAATACTTGAAGTGTTTAGGCATTTTGCATAATGTCTGTATTCTTCAGTTATTTATTGTAATGCCCGGTTACACAGGTTGCCAAAGTGTAATATATATGTAAGCATCATGGGAATTTAGGTTTTTTTCAACAAATTTTAGATTTTTTCCAGCTATGTTTACTTTTCACATTTCCTCTTATTTCAGCAATACTTTTCCACTCTGAAATTATTTGATCAAGAAACAAATAAAACTGATCTCATACAGTCTGATGGCTTCGTGGTTTTACCTGAAAATTCAGACCTTCCAGAATTTGTTGTTTTTGATGGTGTGACTTGCAAGACAGGTAGTAATTTTAAAATAATTTTTGTTCTTTTAATTTAATAAATCTCAGTTATTATCTGAAACTGTTGGCAGAGGGAGATTTTGGTTAGAAAATAAAAGGCTTGTAACATTTAGTCTCAGTACTGTTGTAATAACCATATTGTAGATATTCTAGGTTTTCACTGTAATACATTAGCAGGTCGACAGTTTAGAAAGGCATTTGAGCTCCCTAGTATTTACCTTTTAAGTTGTTGAAACCAGGTGACTTTATCCGACTTTAATGTAAGGCATTTGACATATACCAGTTTTAGGGCACTCTGGGGCTATCACACCACTTGCTCATAATATTGTTTTCAATCAACTCCAAATGAAGACGCCTGCTGTCAGCCTGTTACAGCGTTAATTTACAAAGTGAAATTTAGGTGTAATAGAAACAAATGTTAAAATCTCTATATCACAAAAGACTACATAATTGTAGGTACTAGTGAAATGTAGCCGTCACATATAAAGCAACCTTGGTATCAGAGATCCCCAGAAATTATTGATATTTTTTTCTAGAACAATTCTGGTGTCTGTGTTTTATGATTCTTCGGATAGTAGACTTTAAAACCTTACTGGTGTAACTGACTGGCAGACTGGTATACAGTTTTAACTACAGAATGCTAAACTAAGGAAAATAATGATATATGAGTGTTGCCTGCTATCAAAGTAATGAGATTTTAAAGGGGGACAGCACTGTTTGAGTAGTCTGAACTTTGATTCAAGAAGACCAGACTTAAATTTATTATTGTTTTTTTTTCAGATAACCTTGCCAATGACAGATTGCTAAATCATCACACAGTCGTTAATGATGTTCCAGAATGTGGCCATGATGTAAACTATCAGACTTACACAACTATTCTATCTGCCTACTGGACCTACAAGTCAGAGAACACACACATCCAGTACTTCATAGCATTTGTACAGAAAGGAAATCAAAGGTATTGCTTTTGAAACCTTATTCATCAAAAGTGTTACTTTAGGTGTCTGCCTCTTTCACTAGACTATAATTTTTGAGTAGTGTAATATCCTCACATATATCAGCTCAATTAATACCTGGGCTTCCGTTTTAGCTCAGCTGATTAAACAGCTAGACTTGTGTTTAGAACTGATAAATAGGAGGCTCGGTGGTGTAGTGATTAGAGTGTTTGCCTCCAACCTCTGAGGCTGCTGGTTCAAATGTCAGACCGGGCACTTCATGTTGAAAAGTTGATAGTTACTTGCTGATGCCGGATAATGTCTGTATACTGCTGGATACAGCAACCTGTATTTACTAAGAGTAATAATTGTTACTGTCACTTTCTGAAAGGGAGGGATGAGGGTCTTGCTGTTTGATCTATTTCTGAACTTGTTTGTCTGCATGTTCATGCGCATTACTTGACAACATATTTTCACACAAGGTGGGGGCTATCCATGCCTCTGTCCTCAAACATCACCTGGATCAACATCCCAATCACAGACCCAGAATTGTTTTTTTTACTGTTTTGTCATATTTACATGTGTACTGTTTATCAGATTAGAGTTAGACTTTCACACAAGGTCGAGTCCAGCTGGGGTCCACTGCTTTTTCAATATTACCCACTTATGAGGATTTGAGCATACTCAAAGACTTCGCTTTTCAATTTTATTAGTGAGAAAAATTCAACTGAAAGCAACAGTTTTATTTTGAATGAACACTAATTATCTCTGGATATTTATTGTACTTGATGCTCTTCATGTTTTGTTAGTGCTGAGAATGGAACCTGGAATTCCATCATGTCTGACTACTTTGTGGGAAATGTGAATGAAGTCCATTTGACGGGGTTGTATTTAGAAGGAGGACAGACCTACCATACAGTGATACAGGGATGTCATGCAGCAGGATGCTATAATGTATGTGATCCATTTGATGAGATCTTTTATAAAAATATTTTTGCATAAACCATTGAACATTTTATGCACCGATAATGAATTTAGTGAACATAATACTTCTGTTGTGATTGACCTATACAAGCAAGTGACAGCATAATATAATAATGAGCATATATAAATGTTTAATATATGTAAAATAATCCCATTCACTCCAAAATGTGTAGTATTTAAAATTACAGTGATAATTAATTATACTTTGCTCTTAAATTCTAACCAAGAGACACTGACAATTACATTTTGCTCTTAACTGCTAGCAAACAGAAATTATATTGTCAAATTACTCTTTGCTGTCATTTGCTACCAACATACCAGTACATGGCAGTTACAATTAAACTTGGCCTTTGGCTGTTAATTAACAGACATGACACTGACCATTGCGGTTTATTGGCAAGCCAATATAAAAAATGACCGCAACACTTTTTTGTCAACTGACAGCCAATTGACATGATAATAAAATTACACTTTTACTGTCAAATATTAGCCAATAGGCTGACAATTACATTCTTGTCAACTTGCCAACTGCCAACTGATGTGATGCTAGCAATTAGACTTTGCCATTGACTGTTAGGCAACAGACATGCCACAGAAGTTACAAATGGCTGACAACTGTAAGGCAACATAATAAAATTATGAAAGAGTTAATACTTTACACATCCTTATATCTGTATCACTGTTAACTGTATAACTTTGGTTACAGCCATTAGCTACTGATGGTGTGACAGTTCTACCAACAGAGCCTCTTGCAAAGGATATCTCGGAAGTCATGTACAATCTCACTGACTCCTCTATGTTTGTGAAATGGAATGCATTTGTGGACTCTTATCATGGTGTAGACTTTGAGGTTATTAGTCAATATGCTATTGCTCTCTTTGTGAAACCTGATCATACTGAAGATTTACAACAAGTTTCAAAGTGGATTCACCTAGGACAGGGAGATTATAATGTTGATCCTGAAACAAATATGGTAAGTTATAAATTCGTTATATTGCACAATATAACCAAATTAAAAAGGACTAAAGCATTGTCTAGGGACATTGGAAGTATTATATAAATTTGTGAGATAGAAAAACCAAATGGAGTTAATTACTGTGTGGTTAATCAAGTGATTGGTTGCAGTTTCATACAAAAATAAAAAACAGTTTAACAACTGCAGTATGATGAAATACTAGTTTGATCCATATGCGATTTGAAGGCCATGGCCCACTGAAAAATGTGCAATGCTGTTTTGAATGTCTAAAATTTTCAGGATTTTTACACACTGTAAAGAGCAATAGAAAATTATTATTGATCCTTAAGATCTGACTAACAAAGATACCAATCTTTTATAAATATTTCATATTTTGCAGATGTGTTATGGTTTAAGTGGAAATTGTAACATCTGATTTTTATCAGAGCTGAGGGCCACAAAAAGTCACAAAGAACTGACTGATCTGTTATAGCTATGCCTTATCAGTATTTATTATACCTCAAGTGAATTTATGCCAATCAGATTGCAGTATTTGCGTTCAATATGACATGATATTGCCCGTTTTGGACAAAAAATATCACCCAGATGCCCTGTTCCTCTTGAATTGTAAACAATTAAACTATGTAGATGGTGTTTACTTGATACGTCATTATCACATCACATAATGACGTACGTTATTATAGGAATATAGCATGAAAAAGCCGTCTAAACGCAGAATTTTAGACGGGTTGGCATGGTGTAAGCACAAAGGCGAAGCCTGAGTGCTTAAATCATGCCAACCCGTCTAAAATTCTGCGTTTAGATGGCTTTTGAGTGCTATATTCCTATTCTAACATGACTGTTTAAAATAAAATACCAAAACACTTGTAAGATTAGCAAAATTATCCAATTATCGCCACCATGTTAAAAGCCGTACTGTTGATGCTGAATTTTAGACGGTTTAGAAATCGCTCTCGACCAATCAGAATGACGGACACATATTGATATAGGTGATATTGATTTTCTTCAGTCTCTTTGTAGAAAAACTGGGAACTGCAGACATAACGGAATTGGTTTGCGACATCACATTTCATTTTATACTTAGTTTTCTTTTTTTTGCTAATTATATTAAAATAGACTTTTCACAAACTTTCTTCTATCTTCTACGTATACTTTTATAGCGCCTAATCTCTGCAAAGACAGACTGCTTCACTTTTGTATACTGCTAAATAAAGAAAAAATAAAGATAAATACTTTATGTATAATAGTCGGCATAAAACACTTGTTTCTGGGCAATATTGTGAATATTGCTCAGAAAAAAAGGGCTTTATTCTGTAATTATAATGTGTCATATCACCAGGGTTTAAACAATGAATTTACATATTTAGCACTAAGGTATAACAACAGCCTCCATTTAAAGTTCTATAGAAATCTGTTGAGATTCAATGAGATTACATTCCACAAATATATATTTTTGTGATAAGATTAATACCACACACATCTGGGCTGACAGCCTTGAGGCCTCATCGTGCCTGATATTAGGTCTCAGAGGATACAATAAAGCCATGCTGTACTCGACAAGCTACAGAGAAGTCACTGGGTGCACAGTGCCTGATCGTTATGACCTGGTGATATTTGATGCTGTCGGTGAAAAACAGTCTGACGGCACTTTTACGTAAGTGTTGTATTTTGTTCTCTTCTTTCTTTTAGACTAAGTAGATCTAACTGGTATCTGAAACTATGATAAACCAAATTCAATTAATTTTGTTACAGAATATGGATAGTATTTTGACCAAGTGTAGGATATAAATCAGAAACAAATGAAAAATGTGTTAAAATTACCCAAACCTTAATCATAATTATTAATTTGAAGTAAATTTCAAGGATGCTTTCTAATCTATCTTGGATGGCTAACTCGGTCTCATTTTGTGTCAGATGGTCTTTTTGTATGAGTTTGTGTTGTGTTCTACACAAAACTATGATTTCAATTAGACTTAAGCTTCAGCTGATTTTGGGCTCATTTCTCCAAGAAAACTTATACTTCATTCCCAAGACAAAAAGCTTACTTTATACCAAAATGTATTGATTTTTAGCTCTAAAGTTTAATCCTGCTTGAAGTCATTCATGCCATGCTACATTGACAAAAAGACAAAAGACAAAAAGCTCTGACCTAACTGATGCCAGAAATTAATGTGTTTTCTTTACTGTTAGTAGTTGTAGCTCTGTCTTAGCAACTCTGGGGCCGTATTCACAAAAGGGATTAAGCTCAACTTAAGCTGATTTTTGGCTCAAGTTAAGCTAAAAAATGGATCAGGATCAAGTTAGTATTCACAAAGAATTTGAGCTGATTTTTGGCTCAAATTTTGGCTTAACTTTGATCCAGCTAGGTTGGTGGATTAAGTTTTGGATCAAAGTTTGTAGCTTTATAATTAAGTAAAATAGCAAACATATGAGAAATAAATCATTGGTTAATAATCTTTAATCCTTTATACTGTAAAATAATAAGTTATTAATACTTTTTTCCTGTTTTAAGTGTGCTTATATTGATGTGTAAAAGAGGTCATATTTTGCTGTTTTTTCTGTATCAAAAGTTGGCGGAGCCTAAATTTTTGGATTAAATATCAAATATTTAAAGATTCTTCAGTGAAAAAAATAATGAACCAAGTTTATATTAATCCATATTTGGTGGAAATTCAGGCATAAAAATGCTGTTTAGAATGTATAAAAGTAATTAACTTATGCTTTGCTATGTGGAATTTTTCAAAATTTTTGGCTCAGCTGATCCTTCCTTTGTGAATACAGACTTGAGCCAAAGATCAGCTGAGCCATTTTCCTTGATCTTGATCTGATCTTGAGCTGATTTTTCGCTTAGCTTGATCCATGTTAGTGAGTACGGGCCCTGTGCTTCTGACCCTTTTTCTCATCCTTATATTTTAAAATTGGAATTTGTGCTTGTTTGTTGTAATTTGGGTCTGCTTTATAGTGCAGATAAAATCATTAACTAAATGCTACAAATGAGGTAAGAATTAGAATTACTTTTCTATTTAAACATTCTTCAGAGATATATCCCTTGTTGCTAATGATGCCTGGGTTGAACCAGATGCTGAATACACCCAGGCCAAAACTCAGTTAGCCGCAGTTTGGCCTACACTCAGACATGACTACATGAGGTGGAGTGTTATCCGTGGAGACGATATCAACAGACTGGCCTATAAGAAGAACAACCTGGATCATCTGGGCTACTGGGACTTTGACTGTGCTTCACCAGAAGTCCTGGCTTGTGGGAGTACCTATGTAAGTCAGAATGGACCACATGACAGTCTGAATCTTTGTATTTTATATGCCAGACTGGTTGTTGCCATAGCCTTCAACATGAATTACTTGTTTGTGCTTGATCTATGTGTTATAAAGATTTCTTTTGGTTAAATATATGTTGACAAAAGTACAAGTGATAAAATATACTGTATTCATAAAAGCTTAAATAAAATGACATTTTATGGTGCTTATCCATTGGTGATAATATAATTTTACTTCAAATCAGTGACCCAACTTGGTACAGAAGTGGGAGTAGCCATATGCGAATTCCTGAAACCAACTGGTTTGTATCCATCAACAGTTCCATTCAGTCATTTTCACCTGATATGATATGTTATGTTCCTGGAAATGTGCCAGTGTCGCCAATGAGAAACAACTGTTGATTACTAATCTTAATCTTGTTTTATGCCAAACTGAGGCATGTGCCAAGTTATGACACCAAGCAGTACCTCTGTTACTGGGTTTTATTTTCCACGATGCTCCATATGTGACCTAAATAACAGGACATAAGATGGATACATATATATATTTTGGTGCATGTATCAGCACCATTTACTATAGTTAAATTTATATATTTCATGTACATCAGGTCCCAGTTTTCACAAATATAGTGTGACACCAAGAAAAAAAACCTGGTTAAGTTTGCAGACATGACTTTTTAAAAATTAAATTTACATCCCCATATAGAAAACACTTATACTTCTCTTTGTTTCAGTATTGTATGTAATTTTGTATTTAATATTATGACACTTCCATTATGTGTCTCAATACTGTAAAAAGACAATGAAATGAAAAATAGGGGTGATGGCTTGTCCAATTGGACTCATTTACAGGACAGATTCATTAATGTACACAACTTGAACTTAGAAGAAGGATCCAGGTACCACATTTGTATCTATGCCAATGCCACCAGCCTGGTCCATGAGAAATGGATAGAGGACCTTCTGGAGATATCTGTGTGTTCTAATGGGATTACTGTGGATACTGAGAATCCCATTGGTGGATTGGTCTGGATTGGAAATAGGCAGGAACACAGCGAGTACCAGGTTTGTGTGAAAAAATAACTGAAAAGAAGAGCCTTATTTATTGTTTTTCAAGGTATTTTTTAGTAATTATAGGCCAAGTAAGTGCTAAATGTGTTCCATAAAAATATTAGGCTCAATAAACTTTCTGAGTATGTTTGAATGGGCGATAGCAGAAGGTTTACTTGAAATCAGTTCTCCAAATGTTCACATTATCAATCAACATACAACTTACAAATAATTTCAGACACACTCTATGGCTATATGCTTTCATTGTTTTTATTATTGATGTGCTGAATTAAGCTATGTCCTACCCAGTAAACATTACAAACGTTTATAAACCTAACTAGCAATGGTTTAGATTAGGTTTAAAATGATGGGTCCCTAAACATTCGCCTATAAACGTTTATAAATGTTTAAGCATAAAAGTTTATAAACATTTATATATAAACATTTATAAACGTTTATACATGTGTTTAAATCTGGAGAAATATTTCTGTAAGTATATCTTGCTGTATTACTGTTGTTTGAAGCAATCATTACATTCTAAGTAGATATATAGAAGTATATAATTTGATGAGATTATATACTTTTATATCTCTACTTAGAATATAATGATGGCTTCAAACATCAGTGATACAGCAAGATATACTTACAGAAATATTTTTCCAGTTTCTCTCAAAATGGCTGTGCTGATGTCATCATTCCAAATGAATGTGAGGTTTAGATATTTTTAACCCTTTGTAAAGGTTTAAAAGCATTTATAAATGTTTATAAACCAAACTAAAGTTTATAAACCCATAATATTGAATAATTGTCAATATTTAGGTTTATATTTGGTTTAAAAAACGTTTATAGGTTTACTAAATATTTATAAACGTTTGCTATGTTTACTGGGTACATTATACCAAGCCAAGCAGTAACTGAATGAAAGTAGTTTGGAATTTGCTGCAAAAGTGATCTAACTTCTGTGTTCCAATCGTATTAGTATTTGCAAGTATACAGATTAAGTGGTATGAAAATTTAGATTAGATCAGTTAGATTCTATTGACTTACTAATTGTAATTATTACAAAGTGGAAGAGGGAAATCAGTCTATTATTTGTTACCTTGGCAGTTAAGGTGCTGTTGTGTAACTTTATTTGTAACAAATCACATTTTATGTTTGCTTCTTGGTCTTATCTTTGACCCCCAAATCAGAGCTCATATATTGGTGGTGCACATTAAAAATGAGCCAATGCTATAACCATTCCCCCCTGTTACATGTACATTTTTGTTTGAGAGCTCATGGAAGGTTATTTAACCATTTTCAACAAACTGATACTTGTACAATTGACCATCTGTGTTGTGTCAAACGGATGCTACCCAGTTATGAATCCCAACTTATTTAACCTTACAGATATGACATGAGGCATGACGCATCAAGCCACAATTGAGCCACAAATGGCCACATAAGTCATAAATCTGTTTGACTATAGTATTTTAAATTCTCTGTTTTTTCAGATTGATAATTTGGTTCTGGTTGTTCACTGGGCTTCATTTGTGGATGTGGAGGTTAGTGAGATGTCCTCTCACCATTCTGGGATCAGAACCTACCTTCTGGCCATTGGTGTGTATATTAATTAAGTTGAACCTCTATTCTCTGAACACATTGGGAAAATCAGACTATATGTGGATGGTTCCTAAACAAAGTAGGAATATCAATGTGCATCAGTAAATAATAATTTGAGAAAAAACCCTTCATCAAGATTCAGGTTTTGAAGTTAGTACAGGTTTTAAGATAAATATTTACTGTATAAGTTACTGATCTTAAGTATATCAAACATTTTCCTTGTCTTTAGTATCTGCCTTCACCCAAAATCAAATATTTGATTTTCTATAATGTAAGGTTGAATGTGGATTTAATTACAAGATGCATACATTTTCAAAAGCATGTCTTGTTTTATTGGATGTCTTTACAGGACAGGTTATTTCATGTGCACAACCTGTACCTAAAAAGAAAGTTCTGGGTATTCACTTAAATATATAAAACATCATATGGGAAGAGCTGAGGGTAAATCAAATATTTGTCATTTTTACTTTGTATAAAAATCTTATTTAATCAATATCGTGGTAAAAACCAATATATAACTTTTATTCTAGTTAGTCACCCATTAGGTCACACTGGCAGATTGCTATGACTTAAGCAGTGCAACCCCCATAATTGGCATGTCCTTCTGCACCAGACATTCTGCAAATTTCAGTTTATAATCTTAGTTTACAAAATTAGGGATTGGTGGAAGAGTTGCCAAAATTTGCTGAAATTTAATGTAAAGGCTGTGTTAATTTTTCACTAATGACATCTCTAAAAACTAATGCCTGATTGAAATATCTAGAACTGTATTCAGAAATATTAATGATCAGTGAAAGATGAGCCAAAAATTAGCTAAAATTTTGCATGAAAAGCTGTGCTGATTTTTTTATTGATTTTTAACTAATACCATGCGTAAAAATTAGCCCAGGTGCAAAACTCAAATTTTGAACAATGATTGGACTCTTGAAAAACAAATTCCACTCTGCCATATGTTTGACTGTATTTCTACTTGAAACAGAAGCTGATGTAATTGTTTCTGTTTTCCATCTTTCAGGTACTTCAAGTGGTGGAAAAGATGTTCTAGACTTTCAGGATGTTGGTCGCACTAACATGAAAATCATCACTGGCTTGTCACTCAGAAATGGAGAAACATATTATGTCAGTGTTAAAGGTATGGTATTGTTAGTATTTACACTAGGCACAGCATCTTCATTAATATAAACAGGTTTGAACCAAGCATGTTTGTACAAGTACATACCAAGTTCCAGTCACTGAATCTCCACTTACTCAAATTACAGTGTCTTGATAACCATATATCAATACTCCAGAGGTTCTTTAGCCTGCTGCTGGGATATAGTATGGCACAAATCCTTGGCAGTCTGTTCACTTCCCTACTGTTATGGTTTTTTTATCCCACTGTTATAATGCTTTTATCCCACTGTTATGGTACTTTTATCCCACTATTATGGTGCTTTTATCCCACTGTTATGGTGCTTTTATTTTTATTTTACAAGTATATTCTTAAGCATAAAATTTGATTTTGTTTGCTTAGGCAAATTGATGTTGCTTATCATGGTGCTTATAATCCCATACACATAGACTCTGAAGAATAATCTTTGATGAAAAAATCCATAAAAATTTAAGTGTTTCTATTTTCTGTTATAATTTCATTTATAGAACTTATAGAGCTTAATCAGTGGAATGGCCATAATATTCTTCTGTGAAACTATGCATCTTGATTGCTAGCCAACCATTCTATGACATGGTTTATAACACAACTAATTGGTAAAAAATAATAAAGCCTAATTTTTTAATTGTTTTGAATGACAGCCCAGGATCATGTAGGATTGGAAACATCAGTTGTTTCAGAGGGTGTAACCATAGATATCAACTCCCCCATCATAGACAAAGACAAGCTCATTGTATCTGGTCATTATCTTACCTCAGAGGAAGACATCCAGATATCTTATGCAAATGGAGCTTTTGTAGATCCAGAATCCGGTGAGTAAATAAAAGTATTGTATCAACTAAGTGTGCCTTAAGGTTATCTGTGGTTGAATTTTAGTACAGTAACAGAATTTTATAGGGCCATATGCTGTCAAAATAGATCACCATCAATGATTATTGACCTGACACATTCATTGTTGCCCGAGACTTCCATTGAGGTTCCTAGTGACTACATTTTCCACCCATTCTTGTTTTTACATTTTTAAACTGGGAATTGTTTTTGGCTAATAAAGTCTTCAATATAATGCGTCGCAAATGAGTTTATTATCCCAAGATAAAGATTTGCTGAGAGTGGACAATAAATATATATGTAATGATTTGTATAGCAGCGATACCATTGTAATTTATAGCCAATTCCAAAAGTGTATAATATAGCATAAAAAAATTGCATGGATGTTTAGGTACATTTAGAATGGTAATTTTATGTTCAGTTATTGCACATTGAAAAGAAAATGGGGGGTATCATTAGCCGGTGTTGGATTCAGACTTTTTCACTTAAATTACATTTGAATGGCACATAAAGCTGAAAAAAATGGAAGAAGGGATATATTTTCAGTCTATTTTACACAATCTATTTTAATTTTCTTTTTCTGATGGTCTAAATCCAAAACCATCTGGATCCAGGGCCAATGATGTAGTTAAAGTAAACATGTACACAAAACTTCCTTTCTAACAATCCATCTGTGTCTCAAATTTGGAAACAATATCAATACAAAAAATTGCACTTTGATTCTCACTTCACTTGATCTGTCTTCTATATTTATATGTTTATACAATTCAACTGTGAGTGAATACTTGTCATCACTAGGAGTGAGTAAATACACATGGTGTATTGGAACCAAGCCTCACCTGTGTGATGCCTTGTCAAGGACACAAGTGACTGAGCCTGTACTGGTTGTCACAACTAAGACTACAATATTTACAGATGGACAGGAATATCATGTCTTGTTAGAGGTAAAATGCCCTATGTTACTATAAGATTCAGTATAGGTCTGTAGTCTGTGCAAAAGTCATTCAAGTTTTGTTTCAATTCTGGGATGTATTTCTCAGTTGTTACCCCACTGCCCTTTAGGGGTGTTGAGATATTCTTTTCACCCATGGTGACTGGATGGGCTGGCAGGTGGGTGGGGGTCTGGGCTGTTGGGCGTGTGGGTTTCAGTGGGGAAAAGTTTGTGGAGGCTGTATCTCAGGAACCGTAAGGTGTAGGAAGTTGATACTTGGAAGGGACATTGGTTATGAAGTGTAGGTGTGCAATGTCATGGTTTGACCTTAATTTGACCTTTAACCTTGCTATAGTAATCTTGAGTTTAAAAATTTTGTCTGGGCTATATCAAAGAAACCGTAAGGTGTGGGAAGTTGATACTTGGTAGAGCTATTGGTTAGGGAGTGTAGGTGTGCAATGTCATGGTGTGAGCTTGATTTGACCTTTAACCTTGCCGAAGCAATCTTGACCTATAAAATCTTGTCTGGGCCATATCTCAGAAACCATAAGTTGTAGGAAGTTGATACTTGGAAGGGACATTGGTTAGAAGGTGTAGGTGCATTGTCATGGTCTGACCTTAATTTAACCGCTGATCTTGCAGTTTAAAAATCTTGTCCAGGCTATATCCAAGAAACCGTAAGGTGTAGAAAGTTTATAGAAAGTTGGTGTGAGCTTGCTTTGACCTTTAACCTTGAAGTGACCTTGACCTATAAAATATTGTCTGGGCTATATCTCGGAAACCTAATGTAGGAAGATGATACTTGGTAGGGACATTGGCTAAGGATGTAGTTGTGCAATGTCATGGTGTAACCTTGATTTGATCTTTGACCTTGCCGTAGTGACCTTAACCTATAAAATATTTTTGGGCTGTATCTCAGAAACTTGTAGGAAGTTGACACTTGGTAGGGACATTGGTTAGGGGGTGTAGGTGTGTGGCGCCATGGTGTGACTTAGATTTGACCTTTGACCTCACTGTAGAGACCTTGACCTTTAAAATCTTTTCCGGACTATATCTCGGAAACTGTAAAGTGTAGGAACTTGATATTTAGTAGTGACATTGGTTAGGGGTAGTAGGTGTACATCAGCATGGTATACCTTTGATTTGACATTTGACCTTGTCATAGTGACCATTAGTTTTGCTGATTAATGTGGTCATCTTGCTATTGAATTGTCTTGTTTTAGTACTTTATCTTTGCATACATTTTCTTCCTCTTGGATGTCATTTTCTCTAGTTAAACATTATTTGGATCTTTTATATAAGTCACACTGCGCTGAAAGTATCATAGTCTTTGTACTGTTTCACTACTTTTGTATGTCATGGTGTATAAAACTATTTCCTCAGGCTGTGGGGTATGGCCATCTCTGATGGTATTTTTTGAATATGAGTACTTTTAAGAATATAGATATCAAATTTGACTCTTTATGAAAACTTTAATTTTCAACCATTTTTCCCATCTTCTTGGTTGCTTGTGACTATTATTACATTGTGACTATTGTCCCCAAATATATATCTAATGACACAGTACCCAGTTTGGTGACTCTGTCCCTGATGGATTATGGAGAATTACAAGATGTTTCCGTGAATTTGAGGTATCTATGGAATAGTTTAAATAATCTATTTTGTATGTATTTTTAGGCTCGAAATGGTGCTGGACTAGCAGTATCAACAATTGTTGCAGCATTTGTTGTTGACATGAGTGCTCCATCTAGTGGTTTTGTGTACGAAGTTGGCTCCAATCCCAATGAGGATATTAATTACCAGGCATGTATTATGCTGCAAGGTATTACTACTTTTGCCAACCAAAAGCCCTTCACTGCCTTAAAATTTCATTTGCAAGCCAAAAATTTGCTTTATTTTCATTTTTATAATTCATCTTTTTGAGGATATGTTTGTTCCAAGATGAATTGGAGTGGATTAGGTTTAATCATTATCTAGAATAAACTGTTACCATGGCAACACTTTTTTGTATTTTGACTTGTGCTTTTGTTAGGGCTGTCCATACATTAATTATTACCATTTTTTCTGACAGTTAAAAGGGTTTGGTTTGGTGTATACTGGCTGGTCAAGAGCCATAACAGTAAATCTTATTGACTCAGGTGGTAACCATATGAAACTATCCACTGATGATCTGGGAAGGGATTTAAACCCATTGCATTCATGGTGGGTAGGTGACAGCTAGACCATAAAACCTGTGTAAGGATAAAAAATGGTGAAATGCTCAATGTGTATTTTTGCTTTTTATTGCACAGGTTTCCCATGAGGAGCTGCACCTTGTGTGGGGAGATTTCATAGACCCTGAAAGTCACATACTGGAGTACAGATTGAGCATTGGATCCGGTAAAGGATGTTCTGATGTACTCAATGACGTTTACGTGGGTTTAGTGAAAGGTAATTTTTTGTGTAGTACAGCTAAATGCTAACTTTTATTGCACTACAAGAGCTTACCATGTGGAACTGAATGCTATCTCGCTAGACCGCAGGCATCTGGCCAAAGTCCAAGAAAAATAGACGTTTAGTGTTGACCGAATCCTGAGGTTGTATGTGATCCCTGTAGTGTTCTCCCGCAGTCTTGCTTCTTTTTTTGTTGACCGAGATATGTACAGGTATGTTATTGCAAGGAAAGAAGTTTATTTTTTTAATATATACATACTTAAACTACATCAGTTTCTTTACTTTATAATATAGAATCTTAATTTTGTCATAATTCACAGAACAGATAAGTATATTTAACAAATTTTACAACTTAAATCCATTTTTGGATTCACGTTGTAAAGAAAAGAAGGGGGCGACAACGACTGAGACTATGAATATTGTACGTAGCTTATTATAGGACCTTTACCTGTCAAAAATAAAATATAATATTTTATCCCTTATCTGCTACATATTGACCATGTTAAGGGTTAAAAAAAAACAAAGTACTAAAATGAGCCCTTGTTTAAATTGTCTTCATCTAGACAGCAGGTGCTTGCAAACTTGGTTTGGCTATAGCACGTATCCCCCCTTTACTATACATTTCTTTAAAGATCAAAAAATAGCTTTGATATGACTGAAAATATAAAATATTTAAAAAATTTTCCTGAAAAGTCTTTGTAAAATAGACGAATTTTTAATGGAAAGGTCAAGGCAGTTTCAAACGTGAACAATGGTTTACGTAATGCCTGCCTTGTCTCCACAATATTACTTATAGATATTTAACAACAAATTGCAACCCTTTAAAGTATCTTTTGAAGCAATAATGGGGAGGTTCTGAGAGACTAAAGCTGTCAGCCAATTCCAATTGGAGGTGGATCGGATCTCCACTTGGATCTGAAGCCTGGTCAGAACCTACAACTTGACTTGCATATCACCCGACTTATAACCATCCGAACTGTTCGGATTTTGAAGCCTGGTCCCAACTAACAGCTTGACTTGCATATTCACCCAAGTGCTGACCAGCCTAAGACATGTTCTGATGTTCGGATGTTCGGATGTTTGGATGTTTGATCAGATCCAAACCTTGAGCAGTTTGGATGTTCAGATAATGTTTTTAGATCAGAACTCCGAACAATCCCAATCCAAACACACACTTGGATCAAGAACAAAGTCTAAAAGTCAATTATCTGGGGCTTCTGTGTAAGTCAAAAATTCCTCAGGCCCAGCTTCTTTTGAACAAGGTCAACCAATCAGACCCACACTCTGTATTTTATAGGGAAGTAGATTCTTCTGACTTGCTCTGAACAATATTCCCAGGACACCGAAGCTTAGGCAGTTTTTTTTAATGCCGACAGTATGCCTAGGTCCTCCACCATAGCCTGAGCTCTGATTTATGTAGCAGGCCAAAGGAGCTTAGGCCCAAGTGCCCGTCAGCCATGCACCCACTCAGTCCTCAAGATGTTTTTTGATAAATTTAAACAGGACTTTCAGGCTGCTAATTTACCTGAAATAAATCTATAAAACCCCTTGTTCTACTATGAGGTACAATTGGGACAAAGTTGTTTTGAGGACAATTTACAAGATTGCAAAATCTATATCTCCAACAGTCACTCTGCCTCCCCCTCGCTACTCCAGGCTAGGCAAAAGAGTTTGAGCTTCAGGCCAGGCAAATCTCTGTACCCTTAATTTTTGCTGTCCTTACCTAGTTTTTTTTCTGAATAGAACCTGGTGATGGAAACTGTTGAGACAGTGTCAAGGGCTACTGCCAACAGGGCAAACTCCGATTCAAAGGGTGCATAAAAATCCCGTGACTAGATATCCAGTATAAGAGGATCCCCATCCTACAGAGTCCCTTAGCCTGTCAAGTGAGGCCTTAGCCTCTTAGGACGAGATTTCCTCCCAAAAGGCACCCATAAAACACTTAGGGTTTAGACCCTATCAAATCAGCCTTTTCACTTTCCCCACCACAACCAAGAGGCGCATACAGGAAACATCACTATGGGGGTCAATCCATTCCAAGCAATAACCATTGTTTTTCTCCAGGTATTGGGATATCGAGTAGCAGAGGCTCCAAAGGTCGTTTTCGACTTCAAACAAAGGGATGAGGATGTGAAAATGATTCCTTAAAAACCTTCCTCAGTCCACCAGGTCTCCTTCATTCTTTCAGAAGAGACTGGCATACAAACAAATGCTCAAACAAAGTGTTAAACGTTCTACCATTTACCACCAATCCAAGATCTAGCTCTGGCCTCTTATATCCGATCTCTTCTGTCAAAGAACATAATACTAAGGGTGGAAAATATAAAATCTTTCAGGTTTTACAATCACCTGTTTCTAGTCCCCAAACCTCACCAAGTTTAGATGTCAGTGACAAACCTAAGCAGGCTCAACACCTTTCTACTTGATTCCAGGCGAATGGGTGTCGTTGATAGACCTGTAAGACCCCTAGCTTCACATCCCCTTCCACCAAGCCCAAGAAAGTACCTGACACAGTCCTTAGAGTGGTTGTTAAATCAGGAGTAGTTCAAACTCCAGAGGTATTTCCATTCATGGGCTGTGAATACCACCTAGATCAGCCACTTGTACAATCCACTCAGAGAGATGGCTCTATCTTCAGGATTTGATCCTACACTTAAAGTCAAAACATGATTTGACTACAAGATGTTTGATGTTGCTAACTGGGTTGCTCACCTCAATGGAGAAGAGAACAGGCAAGCATTTGCTTCATTCTAGCAGCCTCAGGCTGGCCAGGGATGCCCTGGTTTGGAGATCTAGTGCAGCTCTCAACAGAGATCCCACTCTAGTTACCAGTGTCAACAACACTTCCCAAATAGTCCCACAACCAAGTGTTTCACAACAATATACAACATCTCAACCTACAAGTGTGGTGTCTAGGAGTGGACAGCTCCCAAAAACAAGGCTTCTCTGTGGAAGTGGCAGACAGAATTGCTGCCCCTCAAGGTCACCAACAAGGACCATCTACAAGTCAAAGTGGGCTGAAAATGTGGTGGACTTCTCCATTCCCTCTATGAAACATGTTTCAGACTTTATGTTGTAAATGTACCAAGACCTAGACCAACAGGCGCACTTCGACCATTGATGGTTACAGAACGGCCATTGTTGATAGCTATCTAATCTAGGCCAATGGAAAAAGGTTGCCTTGTTCCCTTCTTCAGATTTCATAGCCAGAAACCAACTAGCAAGAGAAGGTTCCCAAAGTGTCTGTCGGTGATTATTCCTGCTCTGACTGTCATTGTGGATAGACAATTCAAAAAGACAGGACCCTGTGTCTGGTACAGGCCCTGAGGTACTATTTGGATTGAACCAAAGACCTAAGAGGGTCTCAATCCCTACTTTTATTTCCTTCAAGAAAATGACATTAGACCCGCTACACTCTCTTCTTGGTCTTGGTTAAACAACTATCTTACCTTGTTAAAAACAAGCAGACCAAAAAAATTGGACTTCGTCCAAGTTTAAGCGCATGACATTAGGGCCTTTATGGCCTCCAAGGCCTTTTCCAGTGGGGTATCGGTGGACCAAATCATGCAAGCTTGTCACTGTAAAGCTCACATACATTTACAAACTTTATGTAAAAGACCTTACTTGGTCAGGTAATGACAATTATATGCACCTAGGTCAAATAGTAGCAGCTCAACAAGTCCTAGACTCTTCCCCTCAGACTAGTTTTCCTTGTAAAGAGAAGAAGGATCCGCTGCAGCCAAGTCTTTAGGAGTCTAAATCCCAGGGTCTAGGTATATGACTACCTCCCTCAGGATGTTGTGGTAAGGTCTTTTATCTCTTATATCTCAGTATTAAGGACTTATTCAGGTGTTTCCATAATCTTATCATAAGGGTGGCAAGTTAATGACATTCCAAGCCCAGGGCTTGCGTTCAATGTAGTGAAGCCCCTGGGGCATAAGTGAGCACTGCTACACTTTCCCCTTCAAATCTAAACATCTGGACAGTTTGGGCACTGTCATTCATTCAGTATTCTGGTTTTTGGCTTCTTACAGGCCCAGTTTCCGGAACAGGGGCTCTGCAAAGGGACTCAGACTGGTCTTTTAAAACATTCATTCTATCTATCTAATTTAAAAACCAAGACTTTGGGCATTCAGCTCCACATGGTGAGCAATTGTAGCGCAAAGAAATTGAAAATATTAATTACTTAAATGTTGCTTTTATAAGCTACAAGCTTATCATGTTGAACTGAAGACAGTCCCACCCTGCCTCCCCGCTGTATTGCAATGACAAAAGAAGGAAGACTGCGGATGAACACTACAGGGATCACATACAACCTGGGCATTTGGTCAACACTAAATGCCTATTTTTTTTGGACATTGCCTAATGCCTGCAGCCTCCCGAGAAATCATTCAGTTCCACATGGTAAGCTTGTAGCTTGTAAAATCAACATTTAAGTAATTAAAATTATCAAATTTAAATGAGTCCATACTGTATCAAATACCAGAGTATAGGCTTAGTATTGGTATTGTAAACAGTGTATTGATGTACTGAATGATGTCTATCCAGCTTTTGTAATTTTGTAATGTACCAGTAAAGTTTGGCTAATTAGGGATGGGTAGGTAGTCCCAGTATCTCAGTATTGAGAGAATTTCATTGAAATACCCAGATGAGATTTTACAAAGACACTTTGCCTGGCTACATGTATAAGTGAAGTAAAACTTAAAATATTGGAAACATACCTCAAATGTGAAGGAAGATATAAACTTTTGTTCCATATTTTGGTGCATTTTCTTTTTGAAAACAATTGTTCAGCTACAATGTTTTGGTAAATAAGTTACAGCACTTTTTATACTCCATCCCATCTTGTCAACACATATAAAGGAAGGAAAACTTAAAATATTGGAAACAAATCACAAATTTGAAAAAAGAAGAATTCACATGTTTATCCAATATTCTGTGCATCTGGGTATTTTTATTGTGATTTTGTTCAAAGGAAACATCCTTGTTTGATTGGAGCTGATTGTATTGGCAACCTACTACTCTACACATGTTTGATACCTACCCATCCCTGTTGAAGTCTTGGATTGTGTCTGTACAGTGTACAAAAAATTAACAAATAACTCCCTGTCCAAGACTGAAAACTATTTTCAAGGAGGTGTATCTTTCCACAGTTGCATGACCAAATGTCCTGTAACTTAAGAAAACGGTTCATATATTTTTCTTTAATCACTTAAGTGTTGACACTCCAGGGCCATCACCACAAAGCCGTTCTTGTCATTGTATAAAATAACATTAAACTTTTTATTCTTTAGCACTGGCCACTTTGTCAGTTTTAAAACTCGTTAATGATTTAAATTCTGCTAAAATATGGAGAGTTTCCAGTAAATTTTCAGCATTGTATGTGTACAATGATATTTAATTAAAAAGACGTTGGGAAATACAGTTTTACAGAGTAGAAATAAGTTAAAAAGTTGCTGTACTTTATAACTTAAGTTTATTGATTTTTGTAGAATATTCATTGAATCACCTGACTTTAACACCTGGTGTTAAGTACCACACACGAGTGATGGCTTGTAATGGAGCTGGTCTCTGTACTACAGTGTCATCTGATGGTGTGACAGTAGATGGTACAAAACCTCATCTTGGAAAACTTCGAGATGGAATCTATGGTGAAGACAAAGACTACCAATCTAAAAAGTGATAATATTATTGTTTTATTTTTTGTATATAAACATAAAAATTTACCATATATGCTAAACAGTATGAACTTCAAGGAGTTACCCCACCTAAATATATAGACCTCTATTGAGAAACGGTGATTATTTTTTAAATATATCATATACAAACCTGTAAATGGCTCTCAAATATTTGATACCTTTATGTAAATCTTACTCTTTTTTCAACACAAATTATCAATAAAATTTTGATATTGGTGCTACTGGAGTGTGTGTTTATTAACTTGAGTAAACATGGATAAAACTTTGCACAAGAATGACAAAAATGTAAAGTTGGCAGGGAAATGATGGTGTAATGGCCACACTCCCACCTGTCACCTCTGATGGTGTTTTTCAAGTCTCATTTAAATCCTCAACCCCAGACAACCAGTGTTCTGTGGTATGCACTGATTTCTTAACCTGTAATACTACACATCAATATATTCTACTCCATTCTATTCTATTCTGGACTTGTGTAGCCCTTAACATCTGAATTCAAGGCAGACTCTAAGGTGCAAACTGCATGGGCTGTATTCAGATGCATCATTCTATAGGCTGAGTAATGGTCATTTTTACAGGGACACTGGTTAAGTCAGAAAATATGGTGAAAAAGCATTGCAAAAGAAATGATTTGAGTTTCTTCTTAAAGAAGACAACTGAGTATGTCCCAATGAACAGTTCATGCAATGCATTGCAGAAATAACTCAAATTTTACAAAACAATTTAACAACTGTAAATGGCCTAGAAATTGTGTTTAAATATGTGGTGTTATTGCAGTTTGATATTATTACCTGCAATTTCTTATGCCAATCTTTATATTATGTGAAAAATCAATATTTTTACTCAAACTGATGTAAGCTCCTTGGCAAAATGCATATTAGACTTGCTTGTAAATTGTACCCTGACGGGTAGGAACCTTATTATATAATATGCAAATTGATTCATATTTTCTTGCAGTGATCTGGTACAAGCTCACTTGGAAAATGTACATGACATCCAGTCTGACCTGTCAGTCATATCCTGGTGGGCAGGTACTTTAGCAGGAGAGTCAAATGTCTTTACGGAAGAAATATCACACTCACACACTGTACTGCAGAGAAGTCTGAACACAGCTTTGAATGAAGGAACTACAGTGTACACAACTGTGAAAGTGTGCAATAAAGCAGGTAAGATGATATGTTTCATAATGTTTGTGTTTCCTATTACATAGTATATGTAAGTGTACACAACTGAGGAGGTAAGGTGATGTAAGTGATTGTTATTACTGCATAATTTCATGAAAAATCTGAACTCAACTTAAGTAAAGGGACTATAGTGTGTATGAGAATGAACATGTGTACTAAAACAGCTATAAGGTGATTATTTTAAGGTAGGCATCATGTTTTACATTGTTAAGTGTGTAGCTAACCTAGTAGAGGTTTGCTAAACACTTTGCTAAATCACAAACTGCAATAGATACTCACAGGCATCTCTTATTCTCAAACAATTCGATTTATTTGTGTGCCAGTTGAATTTCACTTTATTTTCAAGACTGCCACTTTGGTTTATAAGTTTCTTCACAGCGGTCATCCAAACTATTTCAGTCCTCTTTTGTCTATTTGTGAAAGATGTGGCACAAGATATAACCATGCAGATAAAAGGTTCCTGGAAATTCCTCATTACTTGTTCATCTGTGCACAAATCTAAAAATACTTTGATCACATTTTTGCTTTTGATGCCCCCACAGTTTGGAATGATTTACTTAATGATGTTCATTTTGCTCCAGCTCTTGCCTGTTTCAGAAAAAAAAACTAAAATTGTATCTCTTCAAAAAGGCTTTTCAGACTTAGCATATAAACTATCAATTTATTGACCTATGTCTATGGAATTACGATCACTGATTTTTAGCACCGGCTGTTGCACCTTAAACTCTGCCTTGGTAGAGATTAAGCATTATAAAAATACAGAATACATTTGAGTCATATGAGTATTTGAGATATAACATGAACTAATTTGAATGCTGCGTAAGACTAATTTGAATGCTGCATAAGACTAACTTGTTATTATGTTAACCATTTTGTATGTTAAAGTAGGTAGGGTGAAAACATGCTTTTATATAATGCAACATACAATACTGAAGTCTTAACAAAGCATTAAATGGAGGATCCAGTTTGAACACAATACAACTGTTACAGGCCCTTTTGACCTCAAAACAGTGGAATTTCTGATGGATGAGTTGATGTGATGTGCATTCTGTATTACAGAACTGTGTATTGTGAAGACCTCAGATGGTGTTACTGTGGACTCCTCACCCCCTACAATCACTGGTGACCTTGAACTTGTCCCAACCTTTGGAACTCTGCGGATAAATCATCAGGTAACACTTTGAAACCATACTAGACTTTGTACAATTAGAGACTCTAGAATTTTATTTCTTATGATGGCTAACTTTTGTCAGTGACATTTTTGGCCTAATGGTATTATATTTGGATTTCAGAGGAAAACATATGGGGTCTATACTCACTTTGTGACCTAGATTCCTGAATTAAATGCCTATGTTCCATTGATTATTTTATGACCTTAAATTATGCCAAATGTCTACTTATACACACAAAGTTAGAGCATTTATTAGGCTAAAGTAGACTCAGTTTAACAGACAGTAGTCTATCTCCAGCAACTAGAACACTACAACCCAAACTACTCACTTAGGGATGAAGAAATCTTGTTATGCCACTTTATCTTTTCATTTGGCATAACAGAGTTCAGTATTTGTGATATAAAAGTGACTTTAATTTAAAACAAACATAACCTTGTGTAAGTTTTATTTATTTGTCCAAGTCATTTGGTTTACACATTGTTTCAATACATCCATACCTAACAAGTTCAATTCATTCTGCTTTACCTCTAAGAGCTAGACAGTGTAACTTGGTTGAGTGAGTCACAATTATTTATTTCAAAATTTTGTTTCTTTTAATTGGCAACAAAATATAAAAAGTCCAATATTAGCCCCTAAGTTTTAATAGATGCTGCAAATTAGCCATCTTAACTGAGTTGATGAGTAAAATTGGCCAGATATTGCTCTGTTCTGGAGTTCCGACCTTGTGTGGAATATCTTTCTTGGATAGGTTGATCAGATTATCCAATGCTATTTTCCAGTCAGTCCTTTGTTTAAAAACTTGAAAAAGATTAGACATAGAAATTAAGCTTACAGGAAAGTTAAAATTTAACCTACAATGTGAAGGGTTACTTTGAAGATGTAATTAGTTTTTTTCCCCTTTTGGAAAGGTGTACAGGAATACAATGGCTATACAATGGCTTGCCAGTGATGGTGTCTCTCCAATAGTGGTGACATATGTTTCCCTACTACCTCAAGATGATGCACATCTGGTGTTGCCAACTATAAAGGTAAAGAAAATATTGAAACCATAAATGGTTGAACTTCTGTTCTGTGAATATCATAGTTTGTTTACTGTATTAATTTAACTAATTTATTATTGAGTCATGGTCAAAGTTGAAAACGTGGGTTTTACATCCCTTTCAGCAGCCAGGATTATATAAGGACAGATCCTCAGCCATGTCACTAGTGAGAGTGGGGCTCACTTAACCTGTGATAAGATGCCAAACTAATGTTAACAGCAATGCCCACTGAGAACCTCTAATGGAGTCATAGTTATTTCCTTTTAACAAAATGGTTCTGACTTGTGACCTGTAATCTGATCAACAGTTAACAATACAATTCCTGTTACACAGCCATCCCTATTACATTGGTTAGTATGCAACCTTCTGGATACTCTTGTGTTATTTTGTTGTAGAACCATCTCAAAAACCTTATTAACGTTAACTCATATAGCCATCTCAAAGATATTATATCCTGTTTATTGTGCAGCTATCCCCAAAATGTTAAAAACTATAAATATTCCTGCTCGAATATTTCAGGAATTTCATGAAATTACTGAAACTTTTAGGAATTTTACAAACTTCCTGACCAAATCAGTAATTTTGCTAAATCCCTAAAATATTCAGGAATTTTGAAATTACCAGTTACACAACTTTGCTATAATATATATATGTAAAAAGTTCAAGAAAAATTTGAAGTCTCAAATGACAGCTTTTACAATAGATTTTGATTATTATGGAATGCTCTAATTATTGTTCAGCCTTAATAGCTGGAATATTACCTAACCCAACAAAATTCACAGATAAATAATTTATACATAATAACGAGATATATAAATTCGAATTTAAAAAAAAACTTTTCAGCTGACAGGAAACCCCCAGTCTTACACACTATCCGGCCTTGACCTCAGAGATGGAGATTGTTATGTTGCCAAGGTTACCATTTGTAATGCAGCCAATCTGTGTTCACACGCTACATCTGCAGAATGGATTGTAAGAAATTTCTGTACTTCCTTTCAGAATAACAATAAAGTTGCATAAATGATACATATTGCCAAATTGTATTAAACAGAAGACCTTTTTGCTGTACAATTTCATAATAATGACATCCATGGAAGTTATTTCCAATAAATGTGTATTGGTAGAAGTGCTGAATTGAAATTACAATATCTATATGTCATTATCTATATTGAAGATTTATATTATCCCAGTATAACTTTCAACTAAACTCATGCTTAATTTACCAGAAATGCTATATGTGTAACATGTTTAAAATCATTAGAAGTTTCATAAAACATTGAAATAAAGCTTTGCCAAAGTAATCATCATGTATATTAGTTAAATAGACTACAGAACTATATTGAAAAAAAATCTTCATTAATTTAATAAATATTGATAAATATGTTAAATTTGTCACTTTTCAAACTGGATCAAAGGGATATACACATATATATTGATAAAAGTAACATTTAAACAAACTTAGATCAATTATTCTTGTCATCAATAAACTTTGTTTCTTTTTGGGTACAAGGAAAGCATGTTTTCGTTTACAAGCACATGGATGAAAGATGTTGTAATAACAGATGATTTCCTAGGAAAGATTGGGAAAATTTACACCTGGGTTTCTTGTCTCAAGCAAAATGACAATAAATTACTGTTTAAAGGGGATCAACACATGAAAAAGGCACAAAGGAGCAAAAATTTAATAAAAAGAACATTCTTGTTGACCCGTGTCATTACAAATAAAATGTCGGCTCTATCAAAAAATAATTTGGACTACTGTTTTCAAAAAGGTTGACAGCAGTCCCCCCACCAGTGGTGCATTTGCCGTGGACACAGAACATGCTATAGAACTGGGTCGCCAAAGAGATGGTCACATGATGTACAATAACAGCTTGCTACAAGTGAAGCTGGCATGGGTCGGATTCCTAGATCCTCATTCTGATATACTGGAGTACCATGTCAGGATAGGAACAGGCTTTTATGCCTCCAATCTTGCTGTGAGTGCTAGAATGACATACTTAGTAGAACTACTGCTCTCAACTATAGCTTGGGACTCCTTGGACACAAAATCCTTCTGTGTTATTGTTTTAATAGAAATAATGTAGATTTCTTTTGATTAAAATATGTATTGAGGCAAGTGCAAGTTTTACATATGTGTCACCATTAAACATAAGATCACTAAAGCCTTTATAGTAGTTGTTTTTGGGCAGTAATAATAATAATAATATACTTTCTAAATGTAATCAGTACCCCCCATCATGGCATGAAACTTGGAATCTGCATACTGAAATATCTGAAAATAATTAATTGATATTTGACTTCACTTTGGCTACCATCTCAGTTCTTTATATGGTATTCATCATCCCCAGAAATGTACAAGTATTACTGATGAACACTGACATAGAGTATTTTTCTGCATTAACTTGTTGAAAATTGAGATGTGGTGCCAAAAATTATAATACAAACAGAAAATTTTAAAGTTGTCATAGCAGTAAGGGTCGCTGAAGTTTTTTCTCACATTTACTGCTGACAATTGAGTGTTATTGAAACAATGATATTTATGAGCTATGCAAAAATATTGCGAGTTAATTTTAAATGTTAAGCAATTGTGGGTTTACTTTTTTCCCAATGATTTGTTTTTGTACAGGAAGAGACCATCGCTCACCAGTCCAATGATACACACAGAGATGAAGGGTTTGTTGTCACTGCAACAGTCGATATCTCCAGAACTTTGACAGCAAATGAAGAGATGTATATCAGCATATATGCCATAAACAATGTAAGTCTAAGTGACTAGTGATAAACAGCTTTACACAGAGATAGGTAATTCATTATTGTTCATAGCATTGCTCATGTGTGGCTAAATACTGTTCATCATTCTTCATAAGCTAGTTCACTGAAAAATATAAGTCTTAGACTAAGGTCAGAGCAGTTTTGACTAAGCACTAAGTCATGTATAAGATTTTTGCCTGAGCTAAGCCCCAAACAAATACTAAATTTATATAAAATATAACCAACAGAAGATAATGATTCCACATACAAACTATTATTAAAACGCTCTGAAATTCTCTCTGAAATCAAAGTCAGCATCAATGTTAGCTTCTAGATCCCATTCAACAAGCATGGTCATGTTGTGATTGGCCCTAAGCATTGCTACTTGTCAGAGCCAAGCCCAAATAGGGTTGACAGTCTGTGATCATATGCCAAACTAGCGAGGTGCAAGCAGCAAGAGACACTGGAGGAGATATGGGTATCCCGGAATTGGAACAATGTAATTATATTTTTGGTATTCTTATGTGTTCTCAGGCTGGCCTACAAAGTACAGTACTTCATGGCCTGCTAATTGCCATCCCCTCTGGAGGAAATACTGGTATCTTGGAATTAGAGCGTCGTTGTTCTGTCCTGTCTTGTCTGGGCCACTGTATGTGTGCACCTCATGGTTTTCATGGCTGTGACATCACAGGGAACACTTGCACTGACAAAACAGGTTGGTTTTGATATTTGGAATATTTAAAACCTCATGTATGCATAATAATGGAGACCAGTAAGGTATAAATGAAATGGTAATATATTTTCCTTACAGGAATCCTACCAATGAAAAACTATTTTGAAAATGTTGGATGCAAAAAGTTTATTCAACATTTAAGTTAGATTGGTTAAAATACTTTGTTTTGTCATTTCAATGGCCTTGATACCATATACCAGCATGACTGTCATCACCCTTTATACAGTTTTGTTTTTACTGTATCTGGTGCATTTACTTCACACTGATATTCATTGTTGACAGATAGAAGGAAAGAAAATAATGGTAGACAGGATTGAAAGTGTCTGAATTGCCAATTTGTCGCTGATATCTATTAGTCATCTGCCACTGTGGCCTAGTGTTTGACACACCTAGGAGCACAGAGGACATGAGTTCTAACCTAGATACAAACAGATAGATAGTGGCTTGGATGACCACTTAAAATTGCAGTCCTCTGTCATTGGGTCACATCCGCAGTGGCAGGTTCAAGAACCTCAAGGGGAATGTCAGTATCTTAAGAGTTGGGCTGTACTTGTACGGTTGGATGGATTAAAATAGCACTTTCAGTCCTGTAGTACATGGATATATTGCACTGAGGGTAAATACACAATACAATTAGCTAACAGTGTAAATTCTATAAAATAGCAACAGAGATGCCCGTACCCCACAGCCTATGGAAATATGTTCACCACCATGAAATATAGAAGTACTGTACCAGTTCAGGATACTTTCAGAGCACTGTCAGTTATATAAAGTTCCAAATAATGTTTAAATGGAGAAAATAATGTTTAAAAGAAAGATAATGCATATAAAGATGAAGTATTAAAACTCAATAGCAAGATGACAGCATTAATCAGTAAGCTAAAATTAAACACTCTTTATCTACATCTGCATGGCCAAATTATGGTTTAGATGTTTTGAATATTACCATGCGTACAGAAGTGGTAATACATTTAATGAATGCTTATGTGTGGTGTTTGAGCAAAATTTGTGGCTCATTTGATGAAATTCTATCTCTTACAATGGGACGTTATGAAAGTAAAATTCTTAATAAATTCTAATATGAATTAACAGGGCTTAATCTGCATAAAAAGACAAACCCAAAGGTGCAACAAGATTTTAAAAGTCAAGGTCACTACGACAAGGTCAAAGATCACACCAGGATAATATACACCTATATACCCTAACCAATGTCCCTACCAAGTATCAACTTCCTACACTTTATGGTTTCCGAGATATTGCCCAGACAAGATTTTATACGCCAAGGTCACTATGGCAAGGTCAAAGGTCAGACCATGATGCTGCACACCTACATCCCCTAACCAATGTCTCTACCAAATATCAACTTCCTACACCTTACAGTTTCCGAGATATAGCCCGGACAAGATTTTATAGGTCAAGGTCACTACGGCAAGGTCAAAGGTCAAATCAAGGTCTGATCATGACGCTGCACAACTATAACCCCTATCCAATGTCTCTACCAAGTATCAACTTCCTACACCATACAGTTTCTGACATATAGCCTGAACAAGATTTTATACGTCAAGGTCACTACGACAACGTCAAAGGTCAAATCAAGGTCAGACCATGACATTGCACATCTACACCCCCTAACACATGTCTCTACCAAATATCAACTTCCTACACGTTACAGTTTCCGAGATATAGCCCGGACAAGATTTTATAGGTCAAGGTCACTACGGCAAGGTCAAAGGCCAAATCAAGGTCAGACTATGACGTTGCACAACTACACCCCCTAACCAATGTCACTACAAAATATCAACTTCCTACACCTTACAATTTCCGAGATATTGCCGGACAAGATTTTATACATCAAGGTCACTACGGCAAGGTCAAATCAAGGTCAGACCATGACGTTGCACACCTACACCCCCTAACGAATATCTCTACCAAGTGTCATCTTTCTACACCTTACGGTTTCTGAGATATAGCCCGGACAAGATTTTATAGGTCAACGTCACTATGGCAAGGTCAAAGGTCAAATCAAGGTCAGACTATGATGTTGCACAACTACATCCCCTAACCAATATCCCTACCAAGTGCCAACTATCTACACCTTACAGTGTCCGAGATATAGCCTGGACAAGATTTTCAAACTCAAGGTCACTACGGCAATGTCAAAGGTCAAATCAAGGTCACACTATGACGTTGCACACCTACACCCCCTATCCAATATCCCTACCAAGTGTCAACTTCCTACACCTTACGGTTTCTGAGATATAGCCCAGACAAAATTTTCAAACTCAAGGTCACTACAGCAAGGTCAAAGGTCAAATCAAGGGCTGTGGGGTAATGAACTAGCATATAGTGCTTTTATTTAATCCTAAAATACTGTTAAGGTAAAGGAGAAGTTGCCTATTTTCTGAAAGTTGGTAGGTGCTTGCTTATACACGGTGGTTTTTATGGCAAAATCTTGATTTGCCAGTAAGTACTGCTCTTTTCACTCTTGTTTGTAAAGGGGCCTCTAAAATGTAATAAAACCAAATCAATCTGTCTATTCTAAACAGTATGTACTCCAATAATATCTGGTACTGTTAAAATGTCTTATATATTTAACTTCACAAAAGCAAATTGTCAGATTTAATATTTCAAAACTCTTGTTTAAGAGGTTAAAGGTTATAATTCTGTGTATTTTAGGTGACAATGCTTACGCCACAGTGGCAGTGTATGATACACTGCCTAGTACAACTCAGAGTACCTTGTCTGATGTGGATTATGTACCAAGTCGCCATATACTTCATGCCAACTGGGTATCTGGTATGCAAAAATATTAAACCACTTGTAATGTTCTCATGTATATCAATTCTGCTAACACCTGGGCTCAGGGGATTTACCCTGAGCTCAGCTGGTTAAAAAGCAGTGCTTGTGTTTATTTCTTTGTGTAATCAGAAGGGACTGGGATTGAGTCTCACCAGACACTATTGTTACTGTACAGTACACTATGCCAAGAGCTGATGATTATAATTTCATTCATTTTTCCTGGATCACACTGCAGGCAGTACCCCCGAACATTTATAGATGTCTTATAGAACTTACTGCTGCACTGCTCTGTATCACCCATGTTTTTTTGTCAGATACAGCCTTACTTTATCACTTATAAACTTGCTAATATTCTATTCTGAGGTAAATTATCTCTGTGAAAACCCCATAGTAGGTCTTCCTGGATAATTTTATATCCATTTTAAACAAAGTTTTCTTAATTTTAGCAAAATTTTACGTTTTTATAAGAGAGAGACTTGTTTACATCAACTGCACTTTACTTGCAGTTGGTGGGTTAATTTTTTTCAGAATGTCCAGCTGGTTTTTGTTGTTGTAAATGCCCATCCCCAACTTGTGGATATATGTTATCACATCGTCCAGAACGAGTATCGTTCCTTCGTTACTTCTGTCAATAAAATTTACATCCTGTTATGTTATCTTCTTTCTGTGGACACACACACACAGAGAAATTTTAACTTCATAGTCAATATGAAGGTTACTGTTAATAACCTCCTGTAACTCCAGCAGGATCATTTGTAGCTACTTTGCTACATTTCTGCTGCATTTTGTGTCATATTCTCTCTTTGTTTACCACTTTTAAGTTGTATTGTTGCTGTGTCTTCTCAGTATCTTTTCTATCTCAACCTGTAGTTGTAAATTTTCCCAATTCTGATTCTCTCCCGAACCCAAAACTGTAGTTAGAGTTGTGTATATGGATTGCATAGAAGATGCGGATAATCATTTAAAATACTGCCTGTAGTGTGATTGAGACATTACGTTATAATTTATTATCAAATGATAAACCATATAACCTGATTAGTTATTCCAAATGTTACAGTAAAACTACACTGTTTTATTTATTATTGTTGCAGAGGGGTATTGTCAGAACAGTCAAATGCCTGAGTAATTATAAGGAGCTGTTTGTTATAAAATCTCTCAAAAACTGAAATTGGAGTTGTTTCTATTCTTACATGACAGCATTTTTAAATGTTATATATGCTATAACTAAACACATTTTAACCACAAAAACAGACTGTGTTATTCATCCATTACAGGGGTTATTGTCAGGACAGCTATAATGAGTGATAAATTATGTAAAGCATACAAGTTATGTTTCATTGTTTAGGTTAGGTCAGGATACTTATTTATTAATTGCAGTGTTCCATAATAATTTCAGTGTTTCTGTATTTTGATATTTATATTTTGTATTTCTGCAAACAAACAGATGGGAATGGGCTTGAACCCAAGTGGTTTGACTGGTCAGTAGGTATCAAGGACCAGTCTCCTGGTTTAGGTCTTTTGGATGTAAATGCACAGCGCATTTGGTATGAAGCTGGGACTGCTACCAGTGCTGCATTTCCAATGTCAGAATCAAAAGTAGCAGGTACAGTTGAACATTACTCCTTTTTCTTTCACAAAAGAGTGTAAGACCTTGGTAATTTTAAACTTGTGGCTCTGCTAAAATCACTCCAGACCTTCAGAGATTGTGGGAAAAATTAACCGTTTATTTAAACAGGTTGTGCCTTATATGCGACAAGACGGGTATTATAAGTCACAAGCACTCACAAAAAGCAGACAAGAACAATTGGAAAATTTGTAAGACTTATCATCTAGTGGGACAAGATAAGACAGCCCCATTTAAACAGGAAGATTAGTCATGTCATGAAAAGGTTGCATTTGAATAGGCTGAAGAGAAAGTCTCACTTGCAAATGTTTTCTAAACATGTTTGATAAACAGTCCATACACCCACAAACAACATATTTTATATTAAAGGTATTCTTACCATGTTAATTTTAAATTCTTATTTATTTTGACAGTTTTAGGTCTTAAATTTTCATCAGACATTGATTTTAGATATGATGGTGATCTCGGAGAGTGAAAATTAATTTCCAGTGAAATCTTTATAACAATTCATCGTTGAAAATTTATTCCAGTAAATTATATCTAATTTAAAATTAGTGAAAATTTTCTCTAATCTAGTATCTTGTTGGATATTAATATTGGCTGAATATTTTCTGTATTTCAGATGCCATGAGTATCCATGTGACCTATGTTGTTTATGTGAAGGCATGGTACAACTCTGATTCCTACATCATCTTCCAGTCAGATGGTGTACAAGTGGACAGCACTGCACCAGAACTCTCAGACACTTACTCTGTCATAGAAGTGGTGGATGCTCAAAGTAATGCTGATATTGACTTCACTGCATCAGCAACAGAAATTGCCATCAAATGGGCAAATGTGTTCAGAGATGGTCAATCTGGGTTCAAATCATTCAGTGTCATGGTTTATTCAGATAAGATGCTTTCTGACATAGCGAGCAAAGATGTTGATGGGGACACAGATGAATTGGCCATGACTTCGTTAAGCCTGAATCAAGGTGAACACTATACAACCAAGATTGTGGCTTGTAACAATGCTGGATTATGCACTGAATCCATATCTGATGGATTTATGGTAAGGCTTGTCTGATCTAATTATGTTTTAGCAATGCTTTGTTTCTGCATTAACTGATTTGAAGGCGCAAAAAGATAAACACAGTTGAGAATGTGTTACACCAGTTGATATGCAGCAGTTGTAAAATATAGATGCCAGGGACCAGAATGAGTTATTAGATATCAATTATAACATCTTCAAAATATCAGGAATATTTCTTATACTTCTTTGATTAGAATGTTCAAAGAAAATAGGATGTTTTTAGAAGAAAAATTGTAAAAACTAAATTTTTAAAAATTGTTGTTTTCGTCAAATATTATAGTAATACCAGAGTAATTCTAGAATGTCATTCAATAGTGAACCAGTGCCCAAAGTGATTTGTATCTCCAGACACTGAGCTAAACACGTTTTTATTTCATGTGTATGCAAATAAGCTGAAATGTCTTTTCATTCAGTGGTTATGACCACTGGGAAGCTAGTGAAGTACTTAGTTGACTTTTTAAAAATTTCTTCTCCTCTTTGGTACAGCCTCAGTGTAATAACCATTTATTTTGCAAAGTGATAATTGAACATTTAATTCATATGTTGTGCCTTGCAATCCACAAGAATGAAGATTAAGCTCCATTATGGAACTGATTAGATTTGGTTAGATTAAAGGGTATAAAAGTTTATTATTTGTTATTTCAAAGTTTTATTTATTTATTTATTTTTTTTTGCAGTTAGACACTACTGCAGCTAGTCCTGGAGTAGTACTGGATGGGGCAGGTATTCGAGATGTGCAGTATTCATCTGATTTGCATGAAGTATCCAGTTCCTGGCAAGGATTTTATGACGATGAATCAGGTACTGCAACCCCTATTAGATCTATCTAAATATTCACTTTAATGATCTTTTTCTTCCCACTATCCAAAAATCACACTTTCTGTTTATCAGGCTTAAAGGTGAATACAAAATATTTGTTATGGTCATATAACATTAAAAACATGCATATATGTAGAATTTTAGATGGATCAAAGGAGCGGAAGCACTTAGGTGAAGTCTGAGGGCTTACTGTCCTATAAGTATCTAAAATTCTGCACAGGTACATGCTTTTGAATGCTACAATCCTATTCTGACATGATTGTAAACAGAAAAACCCGGAATTCTTGAATTCCCGATAACACAAATTCACAGTAACATTGATATTATTTCTTCTGTTCAGTGATATGTTCATTCTTATGTTTGAATGAACAGCATATCTTATCTAAACAAAATATTCTCTTCCCAGCACCTTACTGCTTGTACAGTGCTTGTATCAACATAATTGTATTGACCGTTTGAATTTTATGACAGGTATTGACCACTACATGTGGTGTGTGACTGTGGGTACCACCCAATTGCCGTGCAGTGATGTTGGCCTGTATACAAAGAAAACCATGGCTCTTTCAGAGAATGCAACAAATGGTAAGTTTATGCTTGATATAGAATATATTAAGTTTTAGCTTTTGTAAAAGCATGGAATTAATAAATAGTTAGATTCAATCAAAGAGAGTTTATGCCATGAAGTCCAAAAGAGGTTCTCGATTCTGCAATGGGAAACACTGGGTTCACTATTAACCCAAAATGTGAGTGGTTATACATGCAAGTATTTGAAGACATGGCAATAAAAGAGTTCGCATCTTTATGTAAAAATTAAATTATGTTTTTCATAAGACAGACATAAGATATTGATTAACAATTTGCGATCTCCAAGTTGTTATTTTATTTTGGCTTTAGGATGTTATTATGATGGTCATTACACACATTTAATTTTGTAATGCCTTATTGAATGTTTTAGGTGATGTAATATCATCAGCAGTGTATGCTGTTAATGGTGCTGGTTTATCATCTACCATAATCAGTTCAGATGGATATATTGTGGATAACACACCTCCTACTGATGAACATTACTTTAACTTTGAAGACAGCATCATTCAAAATGACAACTTTACCACAGACACAAATCATTGGGAGGTTGATGCAGACCAAGTAACAATATCGAAGAACAAACTATGCCTTCTGAATGGTGTTATGAAACAGACTGTTTCAACAGGTGATGGGCAGAAGTATCGGCTGCAATTTGATGCAGTTAGTGGCTTTGCTACTGGACATACCTCTTCTATAGGTTATGTAAGATTTGGACCGAAAGAACACCATATCATCTCTGCAGCAGATGTAGATGATGCTTTACATCTGCAGGAAAAGGTGTACTTTCTTATGGCACATGATGCAAATTCAGAGCTGACATTTGGTTCAATGACGGATATGAGGATATGCTTTGGTAATATCCAGCTAGTACCAATGAAAGAAGGTCACAGGAATATAGATAGTGCTAGTGACCCTGAGGCATTGTTCACCAGTTCCATACATGTCCATGTCAGAGCCTCATCCATGGGAACAAGCTTGATAGTGAACTGGGAGTTTGAAGATCCTGAAACACCAATAGTGGAATATATGTTTGCAGTGGGAACAGTTAAGGGTCAGTGTTTGCAGTATATACTTAACAGTGTGAAGTTAGATCATATTTGGTTGATTACCTTTTGTGAAAGTGATGGTTTGTGAAAATAAGAATTTGTTGTTTTTGATTGGCACCCTGGGTGACTTAATTGCTTTGTTATAATAAATTGGCAGGGGCTCGGTGGTGTAGTGGTTAGAGTTGTCGCCTCCAAGCTCTGAGGCCGCTGGTACGAATCTCGGGCCGGGCGCTTTATGTTGGAAAGTTGGTAGTTACTTGCCGATGCCCGGTGGTTTATAGTGCAGTATGCACTGGTTTCCTCCACCTGTAAACTACCCGTCGCAGTATGACCCTGGCTGTTGAATGCAAGGTAAAGCAACAAATAAATAAATATAATAAATTGGCACTTTTATAAGGTAAAGAAACTATGGATATATAATAACAAGAATTTTACTTAACTGCCAAGACTTACAGGCTAAAATCCTGTTCACAGGAGGAGAATTTCTCTCAATCATTTCATGACAGACTGTAAATAAGCCATGTGGGCTATAAGGCCCACATATTTACCTGAATTGTTCACAGTAATACTTGGGTCAAAACAATAATCTGAAAAAGATACAGTCAAGCAACTTTTGTCTGTAAATTTTCACCTTTTTTGTACATATCATTCCTGAAAAGTGCAATTTTCTTTTCAGGTGGGAATCAGATCCAGGAATTCCAGTCTACTGGCATACACACGACTGCCACGTTATCTGGACTCCTGTTACATCATGATACCACTCTGTATCTCACAGTTGTGGCCACAAATGCTGTAGGACTTTCAACTGTGGTTCATGCAGACCCTGTCATTGTAGACTTGACACCTCCAGTTATTGGAGTATTTCAGGTAGGGTTAAGGTAGAAAACTTATTCTTTTGTTTCATATATAGTCCAGTAAATTAAGGTAGTCATATGTTAATAGATAGAAATTAGTATTACATTCTGAGTCATGGTAATGCTTGGGGATAAGATGGTAAGGATGGTATTGAGATACCTGGTAGGGACATTGGTTAGGGGGTGTAGGTCTGCACCATCATGGTGTGACATTGATTTGACCTTTGACTTTGCCGTAGTGACCTTGACCTATAAAATTTTGTCCAGGCTATATCGTGGAAACCGTAAGGTGTAGGAAGTTGATACTTGGTAGGGACTCCTGTTACATGATGATACCATTCTGTATGTCACAGTTATGGCCACAAATACTGTAGTACTTTCAACTGTGGTTCATGCAGACCCTGTCATTGTAGACTTGACACCTCTAGTTATTGGAGTATTTCAGGTAGAAAACTTACTCTTTTGTTTCATATATAGTCCAGTAAATTAAGGTAGTCGTATGTTAATAGATAGAAATTAGTATTACATTCTGAGTCATGGTAATGCTTGGGGATAAGATGGTAAGGATGGTATTGAGATACCTGGTAGGGACATTGGTTAGGGGGTGTAGGTCTGCACCATCATGGTGTGACATTGATTTGATCTTTGACTTTGCCGTAGTGACCTTGACCTATAAAATTTTGTCCAGGCTATATCGTGGAAACCGTAAGGTGTAGGAAGTTGATACTTGGTAGGGACATTGGAGAGGGGGTGTAGGTGTGCAACATCATGGTGTGACCTTGATTTGACCTTTGACCTTGTCATAGTGACCTTAACCTATAAAATCTTGTCCTGGCTATATCTTGGAAACTGTAAGGTGTACGAAGTTGATACTAGGTAAGGACATTGGTTATGGGGTGTAAGTGTGCAACATCATGGTGTGATCTTGATTTGACCTTTGATATTGCTGTAGTGATCTTGAACTTTAAAATCTTGTCCGGGCTATACCTCGGAAGCTGTACGGTGTAGGAAGTTGATACTTGGTAGGGACATTAGTTAGGAGGTATAGGTGTGCAACGTCATAGTGTGACCTTGATTTGATCTTTGACCTTGTTTTAGTGACCTTGACCTATAAAATTTTCTCCGGCTATATCTTGGAAACCGTAAGGTATAGGAAGTTTACTTGGTAGGGACATTGGTTGTGGGTGAAGGTGTGCATCGTCATGGTATTACCTTGATTTGACCTTTGACCTTGCTCTAGTGACCTTGACCTATAAAATCTTCTTTGGGCTATTTCTCAGAAAGCATAAGGTGTAGAAAGTTGATACTTTGCAGGGACATTGGTTTGGGGTTGTAGGTGTGCAACATCATAGTGCGACCTTGATTTGACATTTGACCTTGCCGTAGTGACCTTGACTTTTAAAATTTTGTCCAGACAATATCTCTGAAACCGTAAAGTGTAGGAAGTTGATAGTTGGTAGAGGCATTGTTTAGAGATTGTAGGTGTGCATCATAATTTCAGTTTACTGATTAATGCTGTCATCTTGCTATTGAATTGGCTTGTTTTAATACTTCATCTTTATATACATTTTCCTTCTCTTAGATGTTATTTTCTCTAACTAAACATCATTTTGACCTTAATATAACTGACACTGCTCTGAAAGTATCCTGATATTTTTACTGTTTCACTACTTCTATATCTTATGGTGTTGAAAACTATTTCCCCAGGCTGTGGGGTATGGGCATCTTTAATGCTATTTTTCTGATCTGTCTGCCCATATTAACTTTTTGTGTTTATTTTCATTGACTCCATGTTCTGTTAGTGGATTCATTGAATTAACTCTAAAACACATTTTTTTGTTCTCCTGGAAACCACTATGGGTTTGTATTGGAGGGATACTTATAAGGGTAATGTCACTTTATCCCAGTAAAGCTATTTAACAAAACTGTATGTCTGACTCATATTATCATCCAAGTAAACTATCATTAATAAATCAATAAAAATGTGTTAATGTAATGATTGTCAATCCTGCCAAAGAGATATATTATTTTCATGACTGCATGTTTGTTTATTTTTATAAGTATTTATGTGATATCAGTGATCAAATAAAATGATTTATTTACTAAGAGACATACTAAATTAATTATTTGGACAGTGCTTTACAGTGTTCGAAACTGTGCTGGCCTGGTGGCAAGGAACTACCAAGTTATGCTCTGGGCCATCTTTTTTCGCAAATGCGTAGCCCAGCTAGCCATTTAATGCTCTGGTTCCTGATAAACGCGAAGAAAATTATTGTACGACAACCATTTAAAATACTTGAAATGTTTTAAAATTAAGAGAATTTCTGCTTTCTGATGGTAACGTTTTGAATGTAAACACACTAGTACGTGAGACATCTTCATTTTTAAAAATTATAAATTTTTGTCAATATGTAGCCTTTGAAAGCAAAGTTCAGACCTGTGTGATTTTGTTATAAAGATTTCTTTGGGTTTTTTTGTAGGAGTTGGGCAATATAACAATATTTAATCTTTGATCAGTACTGACTGTATATACTGAGTACAGTACGTACCCTGCAAGAACTATGTGATTCTAATTTGAAGAGCTCTCTTTTTCTAAAGATAGATTTGATTTCGATTTGATTTTTGATTTGATCACTATTTCAATATGTATGATATAGCCATACTGCATAAATTCCCAGCTTTGACTTTTTTTTAATATTTTCCTATTTTTATTTTATTTCCTATCTGAATTTCTAAACTACTTGACAAGTGGTTAAAAATGGTAATTATTACAGAATATAAAGAGATTTAAATTTTAATTTTATTGGGCTAATTAAATTTCATATGGATCATGAAAAGTTAATGGCCCTGCTGGCCATCTGGCTTTTGTTAGGTAGCTCATACACTGGTGCTTTATATTTTCAGGAACTTTGCCACAAACTATACAAAACTACAGTATTTATTGCTCATTACCATTGCTAATGTGACACCAAAATCCCACTCTTAGCAAAGTGATCTTGCTATCCTTTAAAGTTGAACCAATTCTCCCATAATGTTCAGACAAGTGAGTATGTACTATACATAAAATGCAATGAATTACACACAGGGATACACTTGTTCCAAATACTTCTGCAACAATATCCCCAGATATCTCACATGTAAGATAAATAATATTGTGTACCTCAACATATGGGCAGAATGTAAAATGCAATATTTGACAGAAAAAGGAAGAGCATTTAGAAAGAGAATTTATGAACATAGAGTATTGGTAATGTAAAACAGCAAAAACATGCCTGTCTCACACCATTTACTTCTGATGGTCCTAACCTTACAAATGCAAGGTTTTCAGTGTTAGGATGGTGTAGAGGAATACAAACAACCACAAAAGGACTAAGTTGGGCTGGATTTTGTGACTGCACAGTCCAACATTCTTGGACATCAACCGGATTGTGTTAACTTGGAGGGCATGATCCAGTCAACAACCTTTCAGGGCCTCAAGATACACCAAACCTGACCCAGTGATGTTTATCCCTTGGTAATCTTATATCCTAACCTCAGCAGGATACACCAAAGTGTACTCATCAGCGCCATGTCTTGTAGCTAGCAGTCCATGCTCCTGTATTGTGATATTACTTTATTTTAGTACTGTGTAATTAAAGGTCTTGGTATATTGGAATCTGTTGTTTAAAGAATCATGTACATTTACATTATCATGATTACAATGAACACTCTGGTGGTATCTGGTATGCATTTTATCAAACATTTAACAGTCTGCAAACTCTTCTGAATATCCTGTGGTATGGCTGACCATTGCTCCATTGTTGGCAAAGGGGATTAAATAGTCTTATCAGTTGATATTTAATTCTATGTTAACAATGTTTAGTTTATACTCTTCAGGTAAACAATGACAACCCTGTTCTGTCCACATCATCTCTCAGTGTAAAGTGGGAAGTCAGTGACCCAGAGAGTGGAGTGCAGAGCTGTGAATTCTCTATCGGTAGGAATGCATTGTAAAATTCAAACCATCATAGGACATAATGGTAGATTTGCAAATGCGTGGAACTGGATCTGAAAAGATATTCATAAATGGATAATATATTTATATTCACACACAAGTAAAAATTTGCCTGATTGATGAAACAATATCATGGTTAAACTAATTGAAATAATTAAGTAATAATGACATGAAGGGTTCAGATTTTATATAATTTATCAATAAATACCCTTACAACAATTGCAATGATATCACATGTACATTGCTTATGAAGCATGCTTAGACAATCTATAGGTTAGCTGTATCTTAACAATGATTCATTGCTAAAAATAATTTTACTGCAGAATTGTTTAATTTGGCTAACAGCTTGAACATTCATTTGAAAAATGCAATCATTTGTTTTCTACATTTTTAATGTAGTCACTTCCCCTTTACAGCAAGAATAATAATCTTTGCAAATTGACTTTTATGAAACACATGGGGCCACTGTGGCAGAGTGGTAACACTCTCACCTTCCACCTCTGAGGCCGGGGTTTGATTCCTGGTATGGCCTCAAGTGGGAAAGCTGGTAGCTGCTTGCCGTTGGTCAGCAGTTTACAGTACAGAACCCTAATGAACTGTATGTAGTGGTTTCCTCTGCCCTTCTGACTACCCGTTGTGACATGACCTGTACAGTGTTGCAAGCGAATAATTAAATAAATTTATGAAACACAAATCAATGCAAAAGAAAACATTAAAACATAGAAATAATCTTTATTTTGAGGCTAAGAATACATTGAAATATTTGTAATACAGACCCTGGGTACATGTTTGCTACCCTGCTTATTATTATAATAAAAGTTTCTTTCAAGGAATAAGAAAAGTTTTCAAGAATTTGATATATTTTTAAATGATATAAAATTGTGCTTACAATACATTTTTTTCTATAAAACATACCTTTATTTCAGTCAAGAACTAAAACAGTAACACTACCTGTTTTCCTCATGGTAACTGCATGAAGTTTATTATTATTATCTTCAGAAGTCTAAAATTTTCCATGCAATTAAGATATCTTCTTATTAGAAATTTTCTACTTATTGAAAGAATTTTTCTTAGAAAATGGTGTTTTTTTAAAGACTTCTAACAACAAGGATAATTCTAAGTATCAGGAATGTTTGTGTATATAAAACCAGATGTAATGTATTGATTTCAGATATCCATGACCCTGATCAAGATGAATTTGTTGCTTTTTCATCAGAAGATGAAAATGGAACTGAAACTGTGTCTTTATCCAATCCGAACAATGGTGATAGAATCTCTTGCAAAATACTGTGTAAATCCTTTAGAAACCTCTACACTGAACAGGTTATCGGTCCACTAACCTACATCAGTGAGGCATCAAACACTAATGGTGCCAATGTGTATGTTGTCCCATATTCCGAGACATATCACAGTACCAGAGGAAATTACCTGACATCAGCTAGTGCAATTTGGTTCAGATGGGATGGAATTGTAGACCCTATTGGGATAGATTATTGTGAGGTAATGTTTACTGTTCGGTTAAAATTAAAGCTGAAATGGTTAGCGCAATAGAGGGAATACCAAAAAAGTCAGATTTTCATGTGCTCCAGATGTAAATATTACAAACAATATTGTAGGTCTTGTGCTGGAATAGTAGAAAATTCATGCAAATTGTTAGCTAGTTTCCCAATGAAAATGTTTTTATATTTTAAAGACAAGGAACACATGAAGTGCTTCAAATTTACACCTTTTATAGGTTAAAGCTATCAATATAAAAAGTCAAATGGTCTTATACAATAAAATTCAATGGGGTTATACATATAAAAAATAGATGACCAACAGGTGGCTATTAGAGCTACCAAATGCTTTGTTACCATCAGGAGGCTATGTTTTTGGGGTTGGTTTATTTGATTGTTTAGTCTTTGCATGTTCATGATTCAAGGGATCTTTCTGATTTTTTTTATTTGTATCTGGCTTAATGAAAAGTTGGGTGTGTGTATATCTCTAACATAAGATAATATTTGATAATGCAGTGACTTGTCTTACGTTAAACTGTACAAATATGTACCTTTTAGGTGCTATATGATATTAGTTTGAATGTGACTAATTATAATTATAAAAAAATGTCTGTTTTTATATATAGGTGACTGTTTCTGATAAAAATTCCAATATTTTACAATCTGTGTCTCTGGGAATGAACCACCATAGCACTGTAGCATTTCAAAACACCTCTGATGCCTTTGTGGATGAAACAGCTTATAATTTGAGTCTCACATGTTTAAATAAAGCTGGACTGGGGAGTGAACCTGTAACGACTGTGTTTCATATAGACTCTAATGCTCCAACATATACAGGTGAGCTGTGGCTAATGTGTAAATTAATTATCTCGTCATTGTTAAAATTTGTTTATTGAAATTGATAATATAAATGACTGTCCATAGACATGATAAATCCCCATGTGGAAGTTTATTATAGAAAAACTACTGGAATGGAATATGTGTACAGAAAAAAATTACATATAATTAATGAAGATGACAATATTATATGATTGTGTAGGATATGTATTATGCTGTTAATCTTAATGAAGTTATATAATTATGAGAGATGTTTTACTTGTATTACCACCTATTTGTATAATTAAAAAGTAATATAAATCCATATTTTAACATAAAAATGCAAAAAAAATGTTATATATACAGGGGTACTGGTGAATATAAAAATGTAAGTTTTAACTTGACATTTCTCCATTTTGGTATGGAGTTTAATGCAACAAAAACAGCAGAATTTTTGTAAAGTGACCCTTCTATTGATGCCTATGACATGTTTAAAACACAGCACCGTTGTTGCTGGGTTTGTGTCTCTGCTACATCCTTGGTCATTCTTTGACTTGATTATATTAAAGCACACTCTTAGCACTGCAAAATGTATCTGTAACATATTGTGGTGATTCTGGTGTGATCTCTCTTTTGCTGGTCTTCTGTAAATCAGCAGAGATTGTGTGTTTTGGTAAAATATATATTAACACCATAACATCATAAAGCACGAGAATTTGTCTTTTATTCCTATTCTTAAATGGTTACACTTATATTTTGGTCAAAATAAGCAGCAATCTTGCATAAAAATCAAAACAAATCCAACGCCATGTTGGCTGTTCTATCAGTGAAACATACATAGCGATATCTAGGGTAAAAAAGTAAGTATTTTTGTCTATTTTCACAGAATTTGTTAGGAAATATTGAGAGATTGTCACTGTAGATGCTTTTAATTTGTTGTAAACTTTAAAACGATATGATATTTGTTAAAATCAAGCAAGAAATAACAATTTTATGAATATTTTAACCACTTATTTACTGCGAGTCGTTTGTTTACATTTGTACGCGAAGGGATGATGTGCGTAGAATTCAACAGCGTTACTTTATTTACTGTTCTATATTCGCGATTTTTGAACTGCGCAAAAGACATGTCCACGTTCACTGTGCAGCTTACCATTTTAGAATATGGGTTTATAAACGTTTCAGCAACATTAGTTTGGTTTATAAACATTTATAAACGTTTTTAAACCTTTACAAAGGGTTAAAAATATCTTAACCTCACTTTTATTTGGGATGATGACATCAGCACAGCCATTTTGAGAGAAACTGGAGAAATATTTCTGTTACTATATCTTGCTGTATCACTGTTGTTTGAAGCCGTCATTATATTCTAGGTAGAGATATAAAAGTATATAATATCATCAAATTATATACTTTTATATATCTACTTAGAATTTAATGATGGCTTCAAACAACAGTGATACAGCAAGATATACTTACAAAAATATTTCTCCAGATTTTAAACACGTGTATAAACATTTATCAATGTTTATGTATAAACGTTTATAAATGTTTATGCTTAAACATTTATAAACATTTATAGGCAAACGTTTAGGGACCCATCATTTTAAACCTAATCTAAACCGTTGGTAGTTAGGTCTATAACCTTTTGTTATGTTTACTGGGTAGGATCCTTTCGACATTGTTGAAATTCTGTCTGTCCGTTTTTTGTCCGTTTTTCTGTCCATCCATGTGTTTGTCTACAATTGTGTTTCCAGACTCTAACTCAAAAACGTTTTGTCCAATCAAATTCAAACTTGACAGGGACATAGACCACCATCATAGCCAGGTTCCTTTCGAAATTGGTGTAATTCCGTTTGTTCATTTGTCCGTTTTTTGACCGTTTGTCTGTCCATCCACATTTTCGTTTCCAGACTCTGACTCAAAAACAATTTGTCTAATTGAATTCAAACTTGGCAGGGACATAGATCACCATCATAGTTGGGATCCTTTTGACATTGGTGAAATTCTGTCTTTTTGTTTATCCGTTTTTTGTTCGTTTTTCTGTCCATTCGTCTGTTTGTAAACATTTTCGTTTCCGGACTCTAACTCAAAAATGGTTTGTCCAATCAAATTCAAACTTGACAGGGACTTAGACCGCCTTCCTAGCTAGTTTCCTTTCGAAATTGGTGTAATTCCGTCTGTTTATTTGTCCGTTTTTCCATTTTTTGACCGTTTGTCTGTCCATTCGTCTGTCCATCCACATTTTCGTTTCCAGACTCTAACTCAAAAATGATTTGTCCAATTGAATTCAAACTTGGCAGGGACATATATCACCATCATAGCTAGGATCCTTTTAAATTGGCGAAATTCTGTGTTTTTGTTTGTCCATTTTTCTGTCCATCCGTCTGTTTGTCCATATTTTTGTTTCCGGACTCTAACTCAAAAACGGTTTGTTCAATTGAACTTGACAGGGAAATAGATCTCCAATATTGCTAGGTTCCTTTTGAAATTGGTGTAATTTCATCTGTTCGTTTGTCCATTTTTGTCTGTTTGTCCATCCGCTTGTCTGTCCACATTTTTATTTCTGGACCCTAACACAAAAACGGTTTGTCCAATCGAATTCATACTTTACAGGGACATAGATCACCATCATAGCTAGGTTCCTTTTGAAATTGGTGTAATTCTGTAGGTTTATTTGTCTGTTTGTTCGTCAACATTTCCATTTCCAGAAACTAACTCAAAAATGCTTTGTCCAATTGAATTCAAACTTGACATGGAGATACATCACCATCATAGTTAAGCTGCTTTGGAAATTGATGTAATTCCGTCCTTTTGTTTGTCTGTTTATAGCATAGATACAATTATGTAACCTAGATTACAAGTTTTACGTTTCTTAGCACGTCTAACACATTCACCTTAACTGGGTAACCCAACATTTCTTTCCTTGTTTCTAAATTTAATTACAGCATTTGCTAACCTTATTGCTGCCTGTGCAACCCACCTTTTGGGGCATCTTTGAAAGTCTTGTTTGCCAATTTATTACATATGCTACATTATCAAGCCAAGCTATATTGTCAAATGTTATTTCTACTCAAACCACAGGCCAGCCTCTGGGTGTGTTCTGGTCCAGTACCTCAGATGTAAAACTCAACTGGAGTGGACTTTTCTCTGCAACATCAGAACTCATTTATGAAATACAACTGGGTAAAATAAAACAATGTCATTTTCTTGATAAGTCTGCAAGTATTTGCAGAATGCGGTTTTACACATTATAGGATTCCAGGAGTCACCTATACTATTATAAAACATATTGATCAAAAGCTAAATAACAAATTAAATATATTTAGTTTTAAACAGAAAACATGAAGTATTTAAAATAAAGCAAACTCCATTACACCTGATTTTGTAAAGTGCAAAACCTGACAAACCACAGGCTCCGATTATTCTAGTTATGACTGAGGGGACTCTTTCAAGTAGCAAATGGTTCATGGTTAATGAACAGAATAACTAGGCTTGCACATGTCGTATGTGACTTGTGTCCGTTTTTGAGCAGTGACCAATTTTGGTTGAATTGGCAAGCTGCAAGGTTATATGTTCTGGTGTATAATTTGAAGTTCTTGGTTATCTAAATTTTGATCTTGTCATACTGAAATCGTGAATGTAAAAAATTATCAAATTGAAGTGCCAAATAAGGTACATGTGGTCATTTAAAGGGTAGTTACATTATTTATGTAGAATTATTAATAAAAATTATACAGACATGAATAATGGTGGGGTGTTATGAGTCACATACTTGGGAAATACCAGGAATACCCTATTTTATGAACCTTCTGTTATCCAGCCAAAGTATCATTCTGTGAAAATTTTGGGATAATTGAAGTTCAGCGGCATAACTGTTGTTTTTGTTGTCATTGTAGGTACAACATCAGGGGGCAATGATGTTTTGTCATGGCTTGAGACAAAATTGGACAACCTTGAAATCAGCAATATTGACAGTTCAAGGACACACTATTTAAGCATTTCAGCAATAGGTCAAAATGGTCTCAGTGTGATACAGACCTTTGTTGTGAGATACTGAATCATGAAAAAAACATGTTTCAAAATGACAAATATATTTGCTCAGATACATAAAATTTTAGTATATTACTGCACCCTGCCATGAATTGCCACATTAGGAACACAAGCTTCTTCTTTTGGGGGCATTTTTGTGTGTTATTTGGGAATTTGTTTTAATTGGAATATGAATTGAAACAAATGCAACTCATGAATGTATTTTACAAGCAAATTTCAAATAAATTTCCTAAATGGACAGCAATAAAATTTCTTGAAATCAGTGCCTTAAATCCATATAAAAGTCAGTATGAGCACACAAATTTCCAAAAAATATGTAGCTAATTTTCATCATCACTTCAACTAGCAGTGTTATGACTAACGTCCAACTGTCAATTAATATTCTGTGTTTTGCCAAGTTACGGCGCATCTACCAAGTTATGCTACTGAGCAGTTAATTTCAAAGAACTATAAAATTCTTCCACATGAACAGGATGTCCAGATAAGAGGGTACATTCCAACAGAAAATGTCTGCAATAAGGGCACTCGCAGAGTGCAGACCTCAACTAAGACCGCACACCTCAATAATTGCTACTGAGAAGGATGATAAGGAAATCCTTAAAAAATTCCTATATCCAGAAAGTGATCCTAATGAATTTCAAAATTTTATTATCTGCTCTTTGTGCCATTGTCAACCTTTTCTGAAATTTTCATCAAAATTTGTAAGTTTTAGATTAATTTTGAAACAATTGAACAAATAAACAGATGTTGCCAAATGAGTGATCTTGTTGCACAATTGTGAATTTTACCTCCTGACTGCTCCATGTAATGTTGTCCCAAGCATGATATTTTCAGTTTTGAAGGCCTGCAATAAGGTTGTAAATGTAAAACTGGTTTTTCTGGTTGTTGCTTGTTTTTTTTTCATAAATACCAACAACTGGTTATAAACTGCTCAAAACCAGTTGTTGCTTTTAACATTAAATATAAATTTTTGTTGCAATTTCTTTAAAACTTTCAGTAAAATATTAACCAGAGGATTTGGTTAACCCAAAGTTTTGCAAAAGGGCAACTTTCTTGAGAAATAACACCATTACTGGTTACTTTTGTTCCATGTACATTATTTACAATAAGTAAACTTTAATTAGTGACAGAAAAGGTAAATATCTTCTTGATCAATAATTCTTGAAAATTTTGCAAAATTAATTTATTATTGTTAACCAAAGCACAATCAATGAACTCCATCATTACAGCTCTATTAGTCTTTGTGATGTCCTTTGTAAAATGGGCTGAAGCAGAATTATCGGATAGTTGAGGTCAGCAGCTGAGGCTATATCAGGGCTTGCTCTTGCTGAATGGTCCTATGTGGTGGATCCATTATATAATCTAATCTACTGCTTTGCTGGTGCAAAATCTTCCCCACAAGGTTGAACTTAGTGTACTAAAGTGAATAAAAAGGAATTGGTAAAAGTCACAGTTGAGGAAGATTCCAGGTTGATAATCCATGGTTGTAAGTGTAAACAAGAAAAACATACTAGCTGTGGAAACAAAATTTGATGGGTTGATACTTAGGATACTTTATAGATGTTACTGAGGGACTGGTTCTCATATGAAGTGGGAATGAGTTTCAGAGAAATCGTAGAGTGTAATGCCTAAAAGACTTTAATGAGTTCCAAAGATGGCAACTGAGATTTTATGCTGGTATTTCGGCAGCTAAAGTTATGTCTGGGCAGACCCCAGTTGAAACCCACATGTTAGGATGACTGGATTGATTTATCATTTATAAAGCACCAAATTCATGTAGACATTTTCTAAGGTGTTGATATCCAGGATAGGTATGTCTAATTGCCAGAAAATGTTCAAATTTATGTTAGCATTCAACAGGGGAGAAGACTATGGTGGATGATAGGCTGGTCTGAATGGGTAAGTCTTCAACTATCTTCTAAATCCAGTGACACTCTCCTGGGCTCAGATGGCTTGAGGAAGTTTGTTCCATTCAGTTAAAGCAGCTACTGCAGTACTTCACATCCCCAGGCATTTGTTGGCTCTAGTTGAGGAAACTAAAAGTGGTTGTCCCTTGTAGCTGGATTTGTACACATGACCACACTGACAAGAACTCAGTGAGTAAATGATACACCTGGCCAATCCTTTTTCCATTGAGAGCTTAATGTGTAGTGAAAATATGTTATACGTACACTTTATCCCGAAATACCAGAAACAGCTGGCCAAAAATTAAGTTCTTTTGAGCTCCTTATTCAACTGTAATGTTCACAAAACACATAAATATTTCTCCAGCCCCTTGAACCACTATGCACCAAACTTCCGGAGCTTTGTTTCTTTTCCCATAAGAAATAGCCTCCCATTGACATCCTTTAGGCAATATATTAAGACTTACCCCTTAAACTTAATATTGTTCCCTCCATACACCAATGAAAACTTTGATTTCTGAGATAGGTCATCCCTTGACTATACCCTTAAAGTTTGTTAATTCTTAATTTAATACACCAGGTTCTATTTTGTGCGAAAGACTTTATGCCAGCAAAGCAGTAGATTAGCTTAGATTGAAAAAAAAAGATCTGCCTTTAATATTCATATAAACATGTGAATAAATGTACCATGTATGTCATTTCTATAGTTCTATATATTTACAAATGTTTATTGTAAAACACGTGCTAGTTAAAATAAGAAGGAAAATTGCGTGTGTGTACAATGATCCATCAACACACCCATTCCAAAAGAGATATTCATCAATTAAAACCATGAATAAATTGTTCCCCTGCAAATTAAACTGAAGCCAAACAATAGGGAAAACAAAGAGGCAATATAGGGGTGTCAGGAAATAGGCATTGCAGAAAACAGGAAGGACAGGTCAAATATTATATTTCTTCATATTATAGCTTCCATATAAATAAAACAAAATGTGATTATAAAATTTCAAAAAGACATTGATAAACTATCCGTACTGGTAAAAGGTTGCTGTTATTAATCAATTTTAATTACCAGTGAGTCATACATTCAGAGAAATCATCACACGAATGTGGGACAATAATAAATAATAAATCATGACAGTTGAAAAAGCTGATGTTATTTCAGTCTTGCGAAGTATTTATAGCTCACAAGTGTGGGACAATAGTAAATTCAACCAAAGTTAAAAAGTTGATGTTATTTTAGTGTTCTATTCTGTATTTTATATTCCTAATTTATGCCTGGGTAGATTCTTAAAACATAACACTTAAAACCGTTAAAGTATATATGATTGTGAACAGTTCAGCAAAGAATAAACCAGTGGCAAAACAGATATTTTACATTTCCAGCTCCCCCCCAAGACAATAAGAAATGACATGGGTTATATAATTTTATTATTATAAATACATATTATTGTTATATTGTACATTTCATTGTAATGCAAATATTATATAATACTAGTAGTTATATCACGGAAGGCAATAGTAATGAAGAAACAAACAACAGTTAACATAATATTTGTAATGCAGATATTATATAATACTAGTAGTTATATCATGGAAGCCAATAGTAATGAAGAAAGAAACAACAGTTAACATAATATCCTCCCGAAAAATTCAAGACCCCCTAAGTACCAAAAATTACTGGGCTCAATCGGGTGAACAAGAGTATGCTAACCCGGGAGCCAAAAATTTTTTGACCTAACAATTTTGCCTGAGAAAAGATGACCATCAGGCCATAAACAAACAATAATCACAGGATGTCCAGTGTATATGAGGACATTATGAATTTTCTATGTATATATGAAAAATTGAAAACCCTGTAACTCATGTAAGTAAGAGACATACCATAGGTAAACCCCTAACCAAAAATAAAATACAACACAACCCTAAATTTTCCTAGTAACCCAATAACGCTACGGGTGCACAAATGAAATCTGCAAACCCGAAACAAATAAACAATAATTTTTAACAGAATTTTTTGATAACTTGCCCAAATGAAAAAATGACAGAGCAGCCATGTTAAGGAATAATAATCTACTTAAAAGCAGAAATACATGGCTTACTACGACAATGCAGTGGTATTATGTATGGTTTCACCATGAAAATGTAAAATATGGCAAAATAAGGTGCCAAATGCCAAACTAAAGGAAAAGATGGCGCTGGAAAGTACGGGAAACTTGAGAAGAAGAAGAAGGAACAGATTTAATGTATCTCCAGACGGCCTGTGATGACCAGGTGCCAGGCTGCATAATTTCTTGCAAGGACACACCGTTGTGAAACACCCAAGTCATAGCAGATCTCCTAAAGCTGTGAAAGGTTAAATGGGGGCATATGTTAAGCATGGCAGATATAGACTTCAAATGTTTCCTAGCAGCAGAATCAGCCAATGGAACTAATGAGCCCTGTCTATTAATTAAAATAATGGTGAATTTTTTGAAGCAGGCATGGCATGAAACATAGCTTTTAAAGCTGCCACAGGGCATAGATCTGAAGCACCCAATACTGGCAGTGAAATAGTAGTTGTTTCTTTACGATCTTGCATTGTTTTAGACCATTTGACTATAACTGTGCCTACTTGCTTGCCAAAAATTACATCACCTCTAGTCAAGTGCCTAGTTACATCAAATTGAGCAGCAGAGTGGGGCAAAACATTATAAAGTCTCATGAAAGAGAAAAAGAATATACAATGTTGTTAACTGCAATATTCAACATACAATTAACTGTTACTCACATACCTATGGTTCAGAATGAAGTAGCAGATTTGTTATCCAGATGGAAAGGCACTGATTTTCAAGTTAATACATTGTCTTCTATTATTCCAAATTATCAATGGATGCCAGTACATCTGGATCACACAAATTTGAATGAATATGTATGCTTTAAACACTACAGGAGATTGTTTTCCATCACACAGTAATACAATCTGACCCAAAGTGTCAATAGACACAATTTTTGAAGTTGTTGGTCTGAAAGTTGCGTTAATTTTTAAAGGTTTAATATACAAAGGCAACCTATTGTCTTTGAAAGGATCTGTATTTAAACCATATACTATAAACATGGCTCTAGTTGCAGATAAGTGATTAGAAATATTAGCCTGCGAGAGACCACTCTGATGACAGATCTCCATAAAAGAAAGCAAAACAATGTTCACCTGTGAAAGTGTAATTTTCTCCAATTCTAGGAATGCTATGAACAGTGCAAACATTCTATTGTATTGGAGCCATGTAGCTGGCCTGAACCCTGTTTTTAGCCTCTCCAAGGCCGAGGCTGCAAACTGTGAAGAATGTGGCAATACATCTACAATACAAAGAATAGCTAGATATATTCATTCAAATTTGTGTGATCCAGATGTACTGGCATCCATTGATAATTTGGAATAATAGAAGACAATGTATTAACTTGAGAATCAGTGCCTTTCCATCTGGATAACAAATCTGCTACTTCATTCTGAACCATAGGTATGTGAGTAACAGTTAATTGTATGTTGAATATTGCAGTTAACAACCAGATATTTCTTGCACAAGTTGCCAGAACAGTATCTCGGGCCCTACACGATGTAATAACCTCAACCACAGCCATGCTATCACACTTAATGTCAATAACTTGATCTTTCCAGACCTCACCCCAAATTTTTAATGCTACAACTATATTTAGAATCTTTAAATGCACTATTGTGTAATTTTTATAACCTAGAGGGATATGAAGTGCATACACTTTGTTTGCAAAGGCTGCCCCAAAGCCAGTTAAACAGGCATCAAGATAGACAACATGATCTGGCTGTTTATGGTAAAAAATGTAACACCATTGAACTGAATCAAGAAGGTGTTAAACCAGTTAAGATCTCTGTGAAAAGCACGATTTAACAGAATATTGGACTTGCTAGTATTATCTCTCAATAACTAAGCATTCTATTAAGGAAAAACCTCGCTGGTTTAACACATTTAGTGATGTAAAGCAAAGAGCCTAACAAGGACTGAAATTGATTTTTAACCACTTTAGTTTTGCAAGCGAATTTTTTACAGATATTTTGAATTTCGAGTAATTTTTCCCCAGGTATCTTCAATGTACGACTAATAGTATTAATCTCAATCCCCAAGCATATTGCAGTGGTTGTAGGGGGTACCAATTTGGACTGGCTAATTTCCAGACCTAATTTTTGTAATAAAGCAAGGAGAGTGTTATATGACTGATGTATATCAGTTGGAAGGCCTGTATAAATGAGATCGTCAATATAATTGTAGAGATAAGGAAAATTGAAATTACTTTTCATGATATACCATACTGCATCCATACATCTCTGAAAAGAAGACGGAACCTGACAAAATCCGAACAGCAAAGTACAATCAATAAACAGTTAATCATGCTTGAGTCCTGAGAAATCCAAGTCCCCAGGATCAATCCTGATATGTCTAAAGGCATGACTAATATCAATTTTGTACAGAAGTGCCTCAGTGCTCAACATTTTCAGTCGATTAACTACGGCATCTACAGAAGGATAGTTCAATTGAAAATATGTACTTAAATAAATATCTTTCTGAACTCCATCATTAACTGATTCACCGTGAGGAAAACTTAAGTCCAGTATGACTCTTCTGTTATCAGAGTTAGGCTTATCCCTAGTTAAAAAGGGAGAGACATGACATTGAAAAGGAAACTCTTCAAAAGGCCCCATAATAGCTCCATATTTTTTTCTCAGTATTAATGTAATTTTGTACATGATCTGGAAATTTTAAGGCGGACGAGTGATTAATATAAGTACTTTGCAATGATCTAGACCTATCAAAATCTAACGGAAAGCCATATTGAAAGAGATCTACAATTTGGTTATCCCAATATCAGGAAAGATGAAATTTCCAAGCTTCAATGTTTACTTGACTGGCCACAGGAATCCTAGCCCCCATGAAATTAGGCTTAGCAGAAGTTCTAACAATATTATGTGCTGCAGCTATAGAGGGAATGGTCGACCATGTAACCTCATCACCTGTATAAACCATGAGATTATTCAAGGGTAAGAAACCAAAGTCCTTCCCATTTTGTTGTATACAATTAACGTAATCATGAGATAAGAATTTACTATGATAAATGTGCTCAGGTATATTACGTTGTTTACGCTTCACAGGAGAATTACAGACATCATAAAGATAAACATAATTGTCATTATGTTTCTCCTCCATGCATGCTAAATCATGACTTGTGGAATTGTCTGTTATATGTTGGCTTTGTACCAACTCATATACCAAAGTCTTTGGTTCGTGATTCTCAGTACAAGACTGATGAAAATTATCACTGTGGTACAGCACCTGACCCAATTTGGCCCTATTTCCGTTTCCATTCCCCAAAGAATCAGTAATATGGTGCATAGACTGATGTGTGAGGTATAAATTTGGTGCTTCCTGTGTAATTCGGCCCAAATTATTCCCAATTTTGTTGTTACCATTTGTAGAATCAATAAAGTGAGTTACATCAGGAATGTACCCATCACATGGATTTTTCTTCATTTTTTTCCCAATTTTGTTTGTACTAGCTTGAGAAAATGTGTCCAAATGTGTACCATGTTGCTCAGACAAGTGCTGTGGCTCGCTCAGTACAAGAGATTGTAATATTTGATATCTATTTTGCAATGGCAAGGGTGACTCTTGCATATAAGGCTTCCCCTTTAAAACAGCATTGCGTTCGCAATTTGAGATCTCACAATTGAGTTTAGCAGGAACGCATTTGACAGGAACGCAATGTGGCTTTGTAGCTACAGTATGTCAGGCAACAGACGAATGTACCTTATTCTGTGTATGCTTAGGTGGTTTGTTTCTACTTATATCTGAAGCATATTTAGCAATACTTTGTAAAACTTCAGCATATGATCTATGACCCACAGAAGTATTAAGGGATCTGTTAATCATAAACCACTTGTGCCATGTGTTACGTGTAGCAAACAACTGCTTGTTGATGTGAGTGACATGATTATTTTTATTTACAAAAATTCTGTCTTTATGGGTGAACACCTGCTTGTAATCACCCAAACCTAATCGTTTTTTTTTGCCTGACCTTTGTGCTTATTTTTACATTCAGTCTCAGCATGTGGAAAGGTTTTTCCTGCTGAAGCAAAACAAGAAGCACAGATACTTATAAAGGACCCCCCTGGTCTCATGAGATTTTTTCTGCAAAATGTGCCCTGATTGAAGTATATAGAAGGCATTGACTTTGTAGTTTTACCAAATTTCTTAGGAAATACCGAATTTTGAGAGGAACTGGCCACAGAAGTAGCCATATGTTTCTGTGCATTAGCTCTCCTAATCCGATCAATTGCCAAAACATCAGCATAGGACTTAATTTCGCCCTGTTCCATGCGACATAATAACACTGCGTGGCTGGCTTTGGCAGAAATCCATGAAAAATCATTAGCATCATCCATGAGGGAGATATATAATCAAGCATGTGTTGTCTAACTTCCAGATCCGACTCTTCCCTCATGGTACGGCCAAAGCCAGCCACCCACTGAGTAACCGAAAGTTGATCATAGGAGATTCTTTCTTTGTTAAGACCTGAAACAACGTATTCATGGGGCCAATTGACCTGACTTTTTACCAAAACTTCCACTTGGCCACCCCTTTGCGATTTTAATTTTTGAACTGTACCTGTTTTAGCCAATTCTGAAAGTTCATTCAAGCGTTGTTCCACTTGACTGAATCAAAGCATCTTCTCTAAGAGAATCAAAAGTATGAAGTTTGGTATCATGTGTCTCAGTTTTTGCATCCAACTTTAAGTCCGACTTTTTTGTAAGCAGTTTCTTTTGTTTTGAAACACCTTTAGCCCCTTTTACTTTGGTTTTCCCAATTTTTTGCAATTGTTCCAAAATTTGTGAATTTATCACCGACTGGACCTTAAACTGTGCACTGATATCCACAGTATCTGAGGACGAATTATCAGAACTACTCTTGTAAGTGTTGCCTGAGGTTGATTGTATTTCATTATCTGAATCCTGCACCATAGCATCATAATCCACCTCACTATCCAAACATTCATGAACAGAATCCGACATATTTGCACTACTATTGAGCAAAGATGAGTTTTGATTCAATAAATCAGTTAAAAATTGCTCATCATCCGTTACTTGAATCTGCACAGGAAATTGAATAGTTTCTTTTTTATTCGACCTCAAGTTGTACATAACGAATCATGCAAGTAAAATCAATATGAATCAGAATACATACAATAGTATCAGCAAGTAAAAACTATAAAAATTCCTTGTATAAACATTAATATTTGTCACTGGGAAAATTCCTTATATAAACCATTAATATTCGTCATTGGATAACGCTAACAGTTTATAACAACAAGTAAAAGTAGAATTAACACATGTAATGTAAAGACTAAAATAATAAAAATAAAAAGAAAACCATACAGTCGATGAATCACCACGTGTAATATTGCACAGCATATAACTCTGTATAAAAGATGTGATGTGTCCTCGTTGCTTTCCAATGACAGAATGGAGGAATGAGAACTGTAAAACAGAGAGGTCCCATGCTGGTCAGTCTTGACCAATGGCCATTATGTATGCAAATTAGCAGCCACACTAAAGCAAGGACAGGGGGAGCAGAAATGAGCCCAATGCCACCCAAATGGCATCTAACATTATATTAATACATCTTAAAAATTGGACATTTAGCTATATTACTGGTGCCAGCTACTCCCACCAAACATCAATCCCACAAGTGGCAATTCTGAGGACCTGTCCCAATATGACCCTGGCTGTTGAACGGGACGTAAAACCCCAACTTTGACCTTTGACCCACCAAACATCAGAAAAAGAGGTCCTGTGTCTCCACCAGAGAGACTGGTCAGGTTGCCACCATTCGCTAGGTGGTGTGCAGTATTTCTTTCCTTGCCAAGAGAATGTGACGTGATGGCATCTTTTTCGTCCTTCTAACCTTGAGTGACCCGTAATAAGATGACTGGGGGGTTGGCTGGGAGGACCGTTCCTGTCCATCAGGTAAAGTTATAATACCTCATAAATTTGCAATTTTATTGTTCTATACATCTTTCACGTAATAGACGATTAGCTAGAATAACTATTTTTCTGACATTTGGTGGGGTCAATAGAGTCATTGTCCATTGCAGTTACTTATTATTAAATACAGTAGGATTTGGTACATTCGGCTAATATGGTCAGTATCTGCATACTCATTTGTGATATGACCTTTGTTCTATGTAATATTTTTTGTTATGTACAACCCAATCTATTAGACCTAGACACTGGCAAACATAAGCAACACTTTTTTCGCAAATGTTTCGGAATAACTGTGACCTAGACATGTGTTATATACATCATTAGCAAGATCGTTTGGTGGTGGTTTCTGCTTGTTTTGTTACATTAAAATATTTACTGAAATACCAAAGAAATCTGAAATTTTTAAAAAAAAAATTTTTTTTTGTCACTGGTGAACTTTACTGTTCACATGCTTTATGGTCAGTTGTTTTAAAAGCATTGTGCATAATAAATATTAAATAACCCTTCTGAATCATGATTTCAATTTTAACAAAATTGGTTCTACATTGAGTTTTGAATGTTCTTGTTTGGTGTCCCTCAATGTTTTGTATTGGCCCTTTGACTTTTTTCACTGCAGACTACTCTCCTTGGCTTGGTGACTGATCAGCACAAAGGTTAAGTTTCATTTTAACCCCATCCCTTAGTCCCTTGTACTATCCAGATGGCGCTAAACATAAGGTTTGTGGGTGTTCCCAAGCCTAAACCGATGTATGGATTTTCCCCAAATTTTTAGGATATGTTTACCCCAACAGGATCTATAGCTGATTAGGTTTTGGGGTGTATCTGGGATCAACTTTTATCATGACAACACTTGAAAGATCAATTTTTGGGTCTTAAAATTTTGGGTGTTCCACAGCCTAAACCCATGCATGGACATTTATCAAATATTCTGGATATGTTAACCTGAACTGGATGTAGATCTGTGAGCATTTGCTGCTGTTCTAGCCAGTGTCTATGGTCAGCACTTCACATATTTTATAAAAAATCTTTAACATGATCAGAGGTCTGTGGTTTGCATCAAATGTGAGTCCCAGTTTCTTGACATGTGCGAGAACCAGGCCAAAACACAAACTTGTACATTTAGCAACCAATAGTGTGGTTAGGGCATTAATACATCACCAGGTTAAGTGGGTGACTTATAAATTGCTTGTACTCTGGCATGTTACCAATAATTAGGTTTCACAGGACACTAGAAGGAAAAATACACACAGTTCAATATCATTTTAATTAATTACAAAACAGGAAAAAATATGATCCACATCTGAACCTGAGACAAAACAGAAAAAAACATCTAATAAACAGTTAAAAAACATTTGAGATAATAATTTCATTGAACTTGTAGAGTGTAGAGAGTGGAGGTTTGCTATTCACCATTGTTCATATATGGTAAATGCTTTATGAATTTTAATTCTCAAAATAGGATTTCGTGCAGTGATAACAATAACACACAAACACACTTGCCCTGAATTTGCAGGGTATAAAGTTAAAATTATTGATTCAGAACTGTTTAAGTTCTGTCTGGTATAAAACATGTGTTGGTGTAATACTTGTGTTGATGTCTACAATAACATATTGCCAGCATACTGAAATAAGTTACTGGGCTGACCAAACTAATCTGCATGCATCACTGAGATGACAGCACTAAATTTAACATATAAATGTAAAACACTGATGGAAGTAAGATGAAATTTAATAAGGTTGAAATAGCATATGTCATGCGTTCTGTTTTATACTTTTAAAGATACACGTTGAAACGAAGATTGGTTTACAAGAACAATATCAGTCCTTTGCTGTTACAAACTGCATCAAAGACCTTAAAGATTTGCTCAACCCTACTGCAAGGAGTTACCAGTGTACATCTTAGTTCCATTAATATCTTTTCTGATAATGCAAGTGATCAAGAACATTACCCACAGATGACAGATAACTCCATTCATCTGAACATCCTGGAGAACAGTACCATAACTAAGGAATACTATGATAATCATGCTTACAGCCAAAGCACTTCAAATGCCAGTACACTCTCAGAACCTATGACAACAACCCAGATTGTTCTTGGAATTCTGGGAATGATACTCAATATGTTCTGCATCATAGTATTACTTCAATTGCGGGGTGAATGGACTTCCCATTTTCAGATCATGCTGAGTCTTTTGCTGGCAGATATGTTGGCAGCTGCAAGTTATGTTTCATCCATTGTCATATATGTGTTTACCAGACATTGGGCTAAGGAATTCGATCCTGAGGACATCCCACAAAGAATCTGGTGTAGTATGACAGTTGGTCGCACATTTGGCAGCACGGCAATGAATGCAGTCCTAATAAATCTTCTTTTGATGGGCATAGATCACTTTGTGGCTATATTGTATCCGCTCCACTATCACAATCTGTTCAGTGTTAAGAGATCTAAAGTCGCAATCAAGATCATCTGGCTCCTTGCAGTTACAACAGGATTCATATATGCTGTTATACCAATATGGAATGCAGATTTCTCTAAGTCGACCCCAAGTCATCATCTGTGCGAATATCTGTTTCTGACATTGTATGGTGATGAATATGCCGCTTTGGTTGTTGCTTTTATTTTCACTTGTGTTATATTAATTTTATACATCTCTATATACTGTGTGGCAAGGAAGAAAACTATCATATCCTCAGACAAAAGTGGAAGAATTGGCATGAAGAGTTACAAAAATAAGAAGGCCTTTGTCACAACTCTCTTGATACTTGGAACATTTATTGGATGTTGGCTGCCTGCAGGCTGTGTCTGGACAATTTGGATATATGTTAGAAATCACTCGCCAGACAAGGCTGCTGAGAAATATGGCAAGTTTGTAACTCTGCAACAGATCTTAGTATCTTTCTTCTTGTTAAATACTGTCTGTGATCCTTTAATCTATGTGATACGAATCCGCCAAGTGCGTTCTGCTTTCATGCGGTTGCTTAGCAAGATTGCTCCTGAGAGTTTACAGCATCATTTCATCAACCCACAATCTTGCCTCAATCACCACAGATACAATTAATATTAAAAAAAATTATGAAAATACTGAAGATGATGATAGATTGTAGTGTTACTAGTAACTACCATGACCATAGGTATAATTTTCCCTCAAAAATTGACTGGAAAAGTTCAAAAGGATCATAGGTTACCAAATCTTGTCTAAATATACAGTGCATACAGTTTACTCCATATACCGGCATGCTAATGTTGAAGAGATTCAAAAATGTGTATGTCTACATTAACAAATATACTGTTCAAGAACTTATAAAAATAGGAGCATAAATATTTAACTGGATGACAAAATGTAGTTTGGGTAACTTTGATAAATGTTTGAAAGAAATATACTTTACATAAGAAGCTATCAACAAATATTCTTGTCTGACTGCCCATCTCAAGAAAACACTTCTCTGCTCTGGCCTTACAAGGTACATACAAACACAAAATATTTAGCTTGTTGGGGCCTCTTTTATGGTCAAAATGTTAACCCAGATAACAGTCCACTGGTGACCCAACGGTGGGCCACCAGCGGCAAATTCGTTAGTCCACCAGAGGCTGCCACCAGTGGGTCACCGACTTTTTGTCCTTTGAGTCAACATTGGCCCACTGGTACCAATACACCGGTCGAAATTCTGCAATGGCATCAGCCAGTCAGATTGCAGTTATATGGACATTTGTGGATAAGGCAAATGATTGGCAGGTTTTGGGCAGATCTTAGCTAAGGGAATCAATGATATGTCACATGACCAATGATGTAATTTAAGTTGTACATAGACAATGTTGGACGAAAGTCCCGAGGTGATATTCCATAATTGATTGATGAATTTATAGTATGTCCAATGACAACAATGGTATTGTAAATTTGTAATAAAACTATTGTTTGTATGTCTAAAATTGTTAAATAGTGAGTTAAAAAGTGTCGGATCACTGAAATCTCATTATAACACACATACTTATGAATAATTTTTTACTAAGTTTCCCAAATCCCTTATTATTGCGCACCGCAATCTTGAACAAAAACATTGTTACCCACTGGTGGCCCACTGGTGGCTAATTCTACAGACATGAATATTGGTTGGAAAGTCACCATTGGCCCAACGGTGGCAAACTGTTGATTATACAACAAAAAACTACCAGTGGGCCAATCTGAAGACCAATCGCCATTGAGCTACCGGTGGAATGTTATCTGGGCAGTGTTTCAGCAGTATCCACTCCTAACATGGAGTGTAAATAAATCAGCATTCGTATTCAAGTAGGAATTGTTTGACACATCAGAGACAGCGTTTTCAGAATGTGGTGGATTATTAAAGATGCTTTTACATGTTTAACTAAATTGTAAAAGCTAGAGGAGCTAAGGAGGGGGGGGGGGGGGGGGGGTTATCACCAGCTCTTATTTAAAGGTGCACTGAGTACATATGACGTTCATCTACAGAACAATAAGGACAAGGTCCTGGATCAAAATTCAAATGTGTGTTGACACATCTACACGGAACAGTGTGAACAGACCTTTATGAAGTTTTAAAAACACATTTTCACTTGTGACAGACCTTTTCTATGCTGATTTCAAAAACAGTGACAAGTAACTAAGAAACTTGGTCCATTCTACAAGCTTTACAGTAAGAAATTAGAAGCATTTTGCAGTTATTCATCTTGAAAATCTACATATATATGTGTACATGTACTTAATTTTTTTCATTTATATTTTAGTGACTTTGTCTGTGGTACAGTTTCTGATTTGGCATAAACTTAAAATTAGCAAAACAATAAAGTAAACAACAAAACCATCTCAAGCCAAACGGAATTGCTGACATAGATATATTAATAACCTTTATATTGATTGGTTATGTGCCAATTTGAGGCACTGTTTTATATATGATGCATTGATACAAGTAGCACAGAATTTCAGTCCAGGGGGGGGGAGGGTACATACTATTTATATGTACCTATAAATAAAGGCAAATATATTATAGAAATAGAGTTACAATTAACTAAAGAGTTCCCTCCCCTATTTGGACTGTCAAGTATTATCCCACATGCAAAAATCTGACGAGAAGTTTTGTATTTTTTATGTAAAGTAGAAGAAAAAAATCATCTATGATCCTATATTTTGACACTTTTTGAACTTAAAACCTCCATATCTTGACTTTTCTTCAACATATTTAAACATGTAAAAGCAAATTAGGCTCATTAATTGATTCACAGGTATTGCACTACTTCTCATGATAAAATTATGATTTTCATATATTGTTAACATAATGATACGGATAAAACTTTAGCACATAATAGCTAAGAGACATACCTATCTAATGAGCTATTACATGTTAAAATATGTTGAGCAAAAATCAAGATAAAGAGGTTTAAAGTTCAAAAAGTGTAAAAAATAGGATCATAATTGATTCTTTCTTCTACACTTTTGTCTTTCACTAATGTCGAGTAATTGTGGCTGTCAAATGATATATTTGAAATCTAAACTTTAGCTGGACCTTAACTCTGATTGAAGCCTGGGGATAGGACCACCCAAACTCATTGTTATATATGAATTATCTCAATTTACCAATCTCTAACTTTAAGCCTGAAACTTACCATTAAGGCAAATTTCCCTTCCGGTGCTGGGCTTGCCCGTAGCCATGTACCTTACTTGCACAAACACACACACACCCCACCACAGTGCTGCAGGGCTCTAGCACCGCGTCCATCATTTAGGTTTTAAAAAGTTGTATGGTGGTTGTAAATATCACTTTCAACTCTATTTATTCATGAATAAAGATTCATGAATATTTCACATGTTAATATTCATGAAATTGATAAAATATAGAACTTTATGAATAAATAAGTAGATGTGCAGTAACTTGCAAATGTACATAAATATTAGATTAAGTGTTAGATGTGTGACTCCATTGCCGTTTGGCTGTGAGGGTCAGTACAAAGAATGACCCCCCCCCCCCCTTTATTGGGAGTTTCCTCTCTCCTTAATAACCTCTTAACACATAAGAACTATTTTCCATATTCTTACTCTCCTCTAGTATAAAAGCCTTCCCTCCATTTTTTGCCGCCATTCTTTGTTCAGTTTTCAACAACATGGGAAGATATTGTGTCACTTGTGGATTTTAACAACATTGCAATTTGACTTTAAACTCTATTTGATGTCACATAACCTTGAGATAATTTTTAAGTCTCTGTTCACTTGATTGCTAATATGGGTGGTTCTCGTTGGTGCAAGAATTTTGCACTCAAGCCAAGGAGCGATAGGTAATAAGTGTCAACAGATTAACAACTTGGAAAATCAACAAATGCTAATGGAGGACACACAACAGGCTAGAGCTGCAGATAACAGGGACACAGTGGTAACTCAGGATCAAGCCAGGTTGGTTGCCAATCAAATATTAGATCACTCAAGCATCCCCAATGTGCCCAACACCAATACAGGTGCCATGGCAAGTCAGCAAACTCTCATTCTAATGGAACTTTAAAAAATATCCAAATGTTTTGGCAAGCTAGAGGAACAGACCAACCAGGATAGGGCTATCTTGAGTGAGCTGGTCATACAAATGCAACAGCACAAGCAATCCGCAGCACAGACCACCCCCAACAGCCATTATCATAGTGGGAGTAAACCAATTGAAAGTCAAGGGGGTGATATTATTAGCAACAATGATAATAGCAAATTGTTGGGTAACACTCGCATCAAGCAAAACAAAAGTGTAGACAGAAGTGATAAAGGTGGCAATAATCAGAGTAATCTATTGGTTAACACATGTATTGAACATGAATCTTTTAGCGACCAGAAAAGTGTTGAACAAAATGATAAAGTTAGCCAAATTCAAGGTGCACATTGTAATAATGCTATGGAACACATAGACTATCAGAAATCAGCAGATATAGTTAAAGCTGTAATCCAAGACAAGAAATGCCTGAGACATATCAATATAAATAGAATTATGGACAAGTGTGTGTGTGTATTTAAAACAATGTGTTCAGCAACAAAATACAGTGTTTGTTTTTTTACCCATTAGTAATTTAAAAGGACTGAAAATAGGTTATTCGGCCAAACCAAACTGTGTTTTGGGTAGTCATAATTTTGATCCTGTCAAGACTCACAATCTCGTCAAAGCTACCAATAAATGTAACTTTGAGGATGCTAAAATTCAGTTGCCCTCAAATATTAATTTCAAGTTGCTAGAAGAACTGTGCAAGGACTACTGGGACTACCAGTTGCCTCAGTTCCTAAGATACGGGTTCCCATTAGATTCTCCAGTAAATGAAGAATCCAAACTTATTTCAAGTGAAGTCAACCATGCTTCAGCACTTTCCGACACATGTCCAACACTATATGGATACAGAGAAACAACATAAGGCCACCTATGGTCCATTTACGGATCCCCCTTATGGAGACAAAACTCAAGTATCCCCTTTTATGACAAGAGACAAATCTGACAGTGAAAATAGGAGGGCAATTATCGATCTTAGTTGGCCCCAGGGAGCTTCTATCAATCATTTCACTGCACCCAACTTGTACCTCAATGGAGTTTATAGGTTACAATATCCAACTATCGACAATATAACTGACATTTTTACAAGAATTAGGAATCAATGCTTGGCTCTACAAGATTGATCTGTCGAGAGCCTTCAGGCAACTTAGAATTGACCCTAAATATTATAACCTTAAGTGGCAGGATTCTTGTTGCATTCTGCCCATTTGGCCACAGATCAGGAAGTATGGCCTGTACAAGGGTCGGTGATTTCTTTAGGTATGTGATGCATCAACGTGGTGACGTCATCTGCAATTGTGTGGATGATCTAATCGGAATTGAGACCTCTGATCACATTTTTCCTGCCTTTCAGTATCATAGACAACTTCTGGAGGAATTAGGTTTACCAATCAGCACCTCCAAGTTGATAAGTCCCACTAAAGAGTGCAACTGCTTGGGAGTCATAATAAACACCAAAACTGCTACAATTTCAGTTCCAGGCATCAAGGTACAAGAAATAGTTAAAAATGTAAAAAAATCCAACAGAATGTTGTCATCACCAAAAAAGAGTTGCAATCCCTTATTGGGTCATTAATGTTTGCACATAAGGCTGTAAAACAGACAAGAGTGTTTGTAAATAGGCTTTTGCAAGCTTTGAGAGACAATTCCAATTTAACTTTTATAGTGCTTAATCTCTGCCAAAGTGATGGACTCTAAGGCACAACATCATAAGCATAGTCACAAAAATCATTGTCCTTATCCATAGAAATGATCAACACCACGGAGAATGCCATATGACGTGCAAAATACTAAGGAGGATAAGCTTGGCAGAATAGGTATGTCTTAAGTTTTTTTCTGAAGGAAGCAATAGAAGTGGCAGATTGTACATCATCCGGGAGTTCATTCCATATTTTGGGAGCATCATATGCAAAGCTTAGACCAAACTGCTTTGTCGATTTGTAAATAGATGGTTGGTATTGAGGAACATGTAAAATTGACTCAATAGAATTGAGTAAACCAGAGACTCCTCAGTGCATACAAACCTAAAACTTGGACAATGTATAAATCCATGTTTTTAACATTCATGGCTTTCTGTGAGTTTATGGCTTGCGATTTTGTAGATCCCTCATTTATCACTATTTTGGCCTTCATTGAATTCGTACATGTGAACAACTTGAAGTACTTCTCCATCCTAAATTACATTTCGGCAATCAGATCACTGGCTGGATCTGCCGTCCCACAGCTTTGATCACCCCAAAATCAAAATCGTGTTGAAAGCAGTTCAGAACTCCTCCACCTAAGGTCTTAAGTTCAAAGGAGTTTTTGATCTCACAACATTTCTAGATATTATCAACCCCTGCTGGCATTTTCCTGATCCAGATATTTACATTTCCATCTATTTGTTGGCCTTTTTCGGCTTTTTCCGAATATCAAATTTTCTTCCCACCACGACATTTGACATAAAAAAACACCTATGTCGGGGTGATATAATATATGACAACGATTTTGCCATAGTTTTGGTAAAATGATCAAAAAGTCTACAGACAGCCAATAAAGGCACTTATGTAATGGTTCCAAAGTTAGGCAGTTCTCCCCTGTGTCCAGTCAAAGCTGTTAAAACCATGTGTGAAAGTCTACCATTATCTTCTATGGCTCCTTTGTTCTGTTCAGTAAATGGAGTACTTACACAATATCAGGTTAGAAGTCATTTAAAAAAGGTACTTTCTGTATTGAACATTGACCCCACTACTTGTTCGTTTCATACTTTTAGGCGCTCTAGCTGGTGTCACTCTTGCATTCAACAGCAATGTAGGTATACAACACATCAAGAGACAAGGTACTTGGAGCAGCGATGCTGTAAATCAGTACATAATCTCAGACCCTATTAATGCTTCTGTTGTGGCTACCACTTTTAAACAGCTACTTTCTACATAATAAGTACCAACATTGGGTGCTTGGCGATTTCTTTTCATTTTTTACAGTGTTTCAGCTTTATAGCTTTTCAGTATTTGTAACATTGTTGTCTTCATTATGTACAATACCACGCCTAGATACACTAATGTTGGCAACTTTGACTTTGTGCACGCTGCAATTTCACAGTTGTGTATGAGTACTTTTCAAAGTATCTGTTGCCTCACAATGTTCACATGTATGATATTAATGCAATTATACAAGTATTTTAGTGTCTTATATAGATGTAGTATGTGTACCTGTGTGTTAGCATTTATTCTCAAACAGTATTCTTGCATGTAATTAAAAGGCTAAGAAGGCAAGGTCAGTTGCAACACAAGTATGATCTAATCTTTATAAATGTGTGTTGGGTAGATTAATGATAGATAGTTGATGTAACTAATGTACTAATGTGCTAACAAGTAGTTTTAATAAAATTATTTTTAATTTCCGCAATTGCGGCTTTCATTCACATCTTTCATCTCTCAAGGTCACTCTTTGGACTGTATGTAAATAAATTAAATAAATAAAATATTATCCCCAATTGGGGCTTTTTACTTCTTCACCTTGATCAGAGGCAATGGAAGTTATTTCTTTTTATTCGAGTGTTTCATAACAGAGTTTTATTTCATAATTATTTCTTTTTGTTGTCATTCTGTGATAGTATTTTCCGTTTTGTTATCCATGTGTTGTAAATTATTATCTACCAAGTGGTGTATTTAAGTCTTATGCTAATCTCCCAAGATTTGAAATGACCTTCCTAACAATGTAAGCAGTGCCTTCAGAAAAAAGATTAAAGCATTCCTGTTTATAAAACCCTATACAAAACAGCCTCCATGTCACCCATGTGTCTTATTTGGTGTGACCTGGCTGTGTTATTAGAATCAGTACTATTCACGTTGTTGAGATTAAGCTCTTATTATTTTCAACTGATGGAGATTAAGCGCTATAAAAGTCCATGTTAGATTATACAGGAGGATATACTGGGATATATATGGGTATTAAATATATAGAGTGGCGTAACCTTACCATGGATAATTAGTGTGAACAAGTGTCGAGTTTTTTTATTTAAAGTATAGAATTTATGTAAACTACAAATATTTAAAGTTATAGTATTACAAATGTGTAGACAGAAATGCCAAGTTAAAAAACTCATCTTTTCTTTTTTTTCTATTACCCCTAAATAACACACTGTCTTATTTGCATTTTTTTGCCTAAATATTTTACTCATAAATCATACAAAATTGTGGATAATGAAAGCAAAAAAAAAAACCTCAGTAGACATATATAAAAAAATTATATCACTCATGAAGATTAACAATTAAATGTTTGTTTTTTTCTGCATATGTTATTCGGTAAGTTTTGCTTTTGTGACTTCTGTATAGATAGTGTAAGTATTTCTGAAAAAAACTTTCAATCAATTAATTTTGAGTGAAAATACTGGAGCTTTTGAATTAATTCAGTCATTGTCACTGGTTTCCTAGACTTGCCCGCAGTCTTTGTATTTCCTCATATAATACCTAACACAAAAAGATTGTAGGAAATTATACTGTTTTCCTGACGACTTACATTATTTATTTGTGGATTTTTGTTGCACTCTTATTATCTATTTTTACAAATTAAGGCCTATTTCCATACATGCGGCATCCGGATACAGCATCCGGGTCTGGTATCCGGCATCCGGTTGGTGTGTTTCCATATGTACTGACATAAATTGCTACTTACGCAACAGTTCCTCAGATACCTTTAGCAAATATGCAAGCAAATTAACCAAAGAAAAAAATAGAACAACCTACAATAAAGTGCCTTTGTTACGATATAAATGTCTTATTTTGACTTCAGTATTTATTTATATAAGTGCCAAATATTCGTTATTTTTACACTTAATTTCAGGTGAAGACTTTTATAAACTCTTTACACTACACCATGAACTACAATAAGTTCCCTTCTCCTAATAGTATAAATAAGTGAAATAATAAACCAGTGCACATCATTTTTCAACCAAATCCCAACGAGATGGAGTGTCTCAACAAATGCCAATTTCATTTAATTGAAAAGGTGATTTACAAACATGTACAAATACAATAATAATAGTATATATTACTTCATATTATTGTATAATAAATGTATCACAAAGTATCAAGTTAGTTTTACTTTTGTAATTAGTTATGTACACTCATTTTTTTGTGTAGTTTGTGATAAAATATTGAGTTATTGCTATAACACATGCTTTCGGTTGATTATAAGCTTTAAAATGATATATTACAAGAAATGACAATTTTATGAATTTTTAACAATATTCTAATCTAATTTTTATAACATTGTGTTATATGGTCCACCTAGTACTATAGAGTGACGTCATTCTGATGTAATTTATTGAATTTAGCATGCGGCATGTGGATATTCACAGTACTGAGATCCTGATGGGTTACGCATGACAGATTAGTACTGTTACCGTACATCTAAAACGCATATAAGGAAACAGGCCTTATATTTTTTTGCAAAGTTAAAATAGCCACATACCGCATGCCGCTTGCCGCATATCGCATGTAAAGAAATGGGGCTTTTCTCCAGTGGTAAAATATAAGAAGGTACTTGCATTCTTATTGATAGGACATGGCCACTTAGAATGTTTTCTTTCAGTTGACATGTCCTGGTTTTAAATTTATTCATGATAAAAAAAATCCTTCTCTTCAAATCCCCCCTTTTCTGTTGGCCCGCACAAACAATAACCAAGACATAACTTGTGACATTTAAGCTTCAATGTAAATACATTCTATCTCGATATAAACTCACATTCCCCACACATTTTAATTTTGTGTAGATTGTATGACTTGAATGGGACCAGTTTTACAAAAAAAGTCTCAGACTTAGCCTGGATTTTGGCTACATTTGAGATTTAAATCTAGGGTTTTTGGCTTGGGTTTAGTTAAATTAAGTGGATTAGGTTGACTGAAGTGAATTTTAGCTTATAACAAGCTTGGACTGAAATATCAAATAAAAGTGTTGTTGATTATTGCTATTCAAAATATACTACTGGTAATGTATGCGCAAAGAGGCATTTCCTCTTCAAAATGTGTTTTTTTTTTACTTGTGCAAAACTTTCAAAGACAATTCTAAGACGCTGGTTCCTCATTAGCTATTAGATTGTAAACCTACGTCTCAACTGGAAACACATAAAATTACTCACAATCGATGGGTGGATTTTTTATAGCGTTCCAAGTGACTTTGCCATTGGCTCTTTGAAACCCTGCCGTTTATGTCTAGAGCTTTCCAGTAGGTTCCCAAAACATTCAAAACAGTTGCTTGGATCAATGTATCATAGGAAATATTGCTTTTGAAAATCTGAAGCTTGGTTTGTGATTGGGTTTCTGATAAGGATTGGTGACCTAGGCAACCGAGGTGTCAGTATTCCTCCAAGGCAGTCTTTCTTGTTTGTTTGTATGTACTTTAACAAGAGGTTGGGTACCAATCTAATAAAATAACCCTTACATAACTCTGGGGTTCTAAGAAGCCCCTGCTGGGTCACCCTAGCAACACATAAACAAAGTCAATTTCATTGGCTGACTTCTTCTCCTCAGCCATGTTTCTGTAACCCTAAGCCACTTTGAAATGAAAGCTTGAAGGGCCAACATGAAGTTTTTCCCACCCTCCCTCTCACTCCTACTTAACCCTCACCATAGATTGTCCATTTTGGTGACAGGCTGTATTTTTGACCTTCATAGGTCACTGGCCTGGTGGTTGCACACCCAATATATACTAGAGGGTTTCTTCCTATGTTATAATGTCCCTGAGTGAGAAATTTTTTAAGTTGGTTATTTTAGTTGGTTTATTGTAAGCCTTGGGGGTCCCTTCTTCCTTGGACAGTTTTGGGGGGTTTTGGCTTGACCTTAGTCGAAATTGATCTTTGAACTCAGTTATTAGCTGTTTTCCCCTTTGCTGAGTAGACAACTTAAAGACCCCCTTTCTGTCGGGGTCGAAGGTCACCTAATGGTCAAGTAGTAATCTTTAGTAATTTAAATGTAAACAAGCATTTGAACTGTGAACTTATGTAGGCATGATCTTTCATGACCTTTGAACTGTATGAACAGGACTGTATGAAATTAAAGTTCACAATCATAATAAACTATAAACATTACTTGGCTGCTTTTTGTACAGTAACTTTATACTCAGCAGTCCTATTAATGTTTTGTATCCACCAATGAATTTATGTATAAAATTTATTTATTATAAAATCAGTTCCAAAGATTCTAATCCCAAACATCCCAAATAAAAAGCTTGACATCCCAGGCAGACAATTTTCATAATCAGGAATCAGGGAATTGGTCCACTGATGGATGTTCAACAACCATATTAGGCTAAGGCTTAGACTTAACTGATCAGACAAAGTAGTTAATTTTAGCCTTTGTTTATATGTTGGGCTTATAGTCCAGTCTGCCAGGTAGTACGTGTCACTTTTATAAATGAGACTTAAACATGGTCGCCACAAAAATTCCTTCACTTGGCATACAAAATAATAATATATAACAGCACCTCCTTTAAGTAGTTTCTTGGAAGTCTTTAGGTAGTTTCTTCGTCTTTAAAATGAGTATTCTTCCTAAACAAGCAAAGAATATATGTCACTTGTATAAAATTATCACATAACCGAGAGAATGACTATGATAACTTTTAATAAATCAGTCTAAGCTTGCTCTTAGCTAAATCCATTTTGACCCTTTGTTAAATCTATTTAATTCTAGGACCTAACAAAGATAAAAGGTTCATATTTAAGTCCATGACTGGATGAAAGACTGGCTAAGTTTAAGATCCTTTGTGAAACCAGCCCCGAGCGATATATATTTGAGAAAAAAATTGATTAGTTTCAGTTCTTACAGAACCACTCAAGTGGACATGATTCATGTCTTCCAAATAATACAATATTAGGTCGAGACAACTCTTTGGACTGAACATGCTTGGTCTTGAATGGCTGGTTCTCAGGATTAGACTAAATTTTTTGACTGTTTCATTCATTATGTGAGAGATATAAGCGTTTCCACTAAAAAGACTTAGTCAAATAATAAATGCAATTTTTATTTAAGAATAAAATACTGTGCATTCTTGGGCTAATGGGGGTGTTCCACTAGAACTGACCCAGTAACCGACTCTACTACTCTAGGGTCGGTTGCAAAAGTCGCGGAATCGAGGACGAAAACCAAAAAGAGTGTGCAAAAATGATAAGTCGGTAACATATTCCCCACAGAATGTAGAACATACCAGCTTGTCTGGATCGAGATCCAATCTGATTTGTTATCGGAATCATTTTCTTCACAACAAGAAGGGAAACTATGAGGACGAAATATACACCCCTAACAGACAAGCTGTAGCAACCCCCAACAAGCTGTACTGACAATCAAACAGGATAGGAGTATTTTCCAGACTCATTACAACTGGACTTATGAAATCTTGGAGTCAGGATCCAGAGTCAGGCTCGAACCAAACCTATGTAAACCCCCTCTGGCTCACAAAATACAGCATTTGTCACTGGAAAGATATCAGCTACACATCACAGAGATATATATCACATCTATACATCAGCTTAGGGTACTTTTGGTTTTTATTGAGTTTAAAATTTTGATTTACATTTCGATGGAAAGAAAGGGGAGGGCACATTTGAACCCAGTACCATCACTTGCCATAAAGCCACCAGCACAGCCCCAGCCTCAGCTCCAGCCAGAAGAAGAAAGCCACCCAACTCATGGGTCAAGCCTGTGATCCTTCAAAGACAATAAAAGGGATGCTACAGTAACCTCCTGGCCGACCTCATACATACAGACATCCCAGGATACCAGAATTTTTGCCCGGATGCCCCCTGCCTTTTTTACCTCAACGAGGAACACATTCACCATCACATCAAGCCAGTCACCAATTTCAAGAAGCCACTGGAAGTTAGACTCAAACTGGCCATTACCCCAAGACACCTGACCACTGACTGGAGAGACCTACACCTTCCTGCAGTACCACTGGTTGGTTGGCTGCACCACCATCTGCAAAATCATCCCCCAAGTCTGCCGAGCCATCCTTGCTTAATTCTAGTACAAATATTTGCACTGCCCTGATAGCCCTGATGAATGGAAAGAGTTGAAGAGAAGTCCAGAACCAGATGGAATGTATATGTTACTAAAACTTCCACCAAATTTCAAAACCAAATCCATTTTATTTCCAATAAGTTCCAAAAATAATCCCAACCAAATCACAAGTCCCCCGTTTAAAAAAACTCAACCCAATTTATGTCCAAATGAAGCCCCCCCCCCCCCCTCTTAAATTATTTTTGTGCAAATTTGCAGGTATTTTGAAGCTCAAAATCTTCAAATTCTCTTAGGTGAAGTTGAAATGTTTAGCAAAGGATCAATGGTCGCAAGGTCAAATCCAAATAACCAGGAAGTGTAGACAAGCTGTAAAGATCCATAACATGACGGCTTCTATTTGGGTGGAGGCACAGTCTGGATGCACAGTCATGGAGGATCGGTAAAATATCAAACCCAAGAATAGAAAACTACAACCGATCCTAACCGACTCTGTAAACATTGCTCCAGACCCTCCAAAAATACCTAGTTACTGACAGGTCAGTTCCAGTGGAGCACCCCCATAAGTATTTAATATGTAAATATGTCTGGAATATGGGCGACAGGAGTGTCACAATTTTCCCCCAGCATAATCCATCAAGAGCTTACAAGCACCAGCCATACACAGATGGCAAGTACATTGATATACAAAGTTAACTTGACAAATAAAGGATAATGTAGTTAACATATTACTCTGTTGACTCACAAGTTCAATTATATTGATTCATGGAATAGAGCAAAAAATGTATTTTCACCCACCCATTGGTAAAGTGGTGGTGGTGCTGACTTGTGGTGTATGTCACATTTACTTGATATTTTGGATATTGGTATTTTGAAGCATCAAACTAATCACCAAAATTTATTGACTTGGGCAAACTGGGTTATTGTCATCTCGACTGATAGAATTATAAACTTATATGTGTATACAAACTTATAAACTTACATATGTTAAAATATACGCCAAATCTTACTTGTGGGAGCTTTTACATGTAATAAATACCATGCAGTGTTCAATTATTCACGTTAACCATAAAACCACAGCCCTTATTACATCCCTCAAGCCACACACAGTCATCCTATAACCATATTATTTGAGTTTTCAACCTCAAATGGCATACTACATCCGTGAGCCTAGATATGAGAATTTATTTAGTAATGTTTTTGTGCCAAATGCATAATTTTTACCCCTGTTCCACTCTTGTAAGATTGCTTCCGGACCACCCAAAATTTGCAGTCTCATATCTTGTATAAATTAAAACTTTTCACTTTCGCCAGTGTGTGTGTGTGTGTGTGGGGGGGGGGGGGGGGGGGGGGGCGTGTAATAATTATAACATTTAATCATATCTGTGTGTCAGTTAGCCATATCGGTGACAGATAGAGGATATTGCTTATTTCAATTTTTGTGTGCCAATTTAAGGCATGTGCAAAATTATCAAGTCAAACAACATAAGTTGTATTTTATTAATTTTATGACTTAAAGCTGTCCCGTGTTTTTAAGAATTGTTTACTTACTAACTCAATAGATCAAATGATATATCTTAACTTTATTTTATTGTTTTTATTTCAATCAATCAAGATAAATATAGCTATGTTTAGGGTAAGTGGACAATTTGAACAAAAAAGAAGTTTTCTTAGAGTGACCCTCTAAACCATATGTACTACATTTTCTGTCATAACATAGTTTTGTGTATTGGTTCCGTCTAAATTATGCTTCAATTAGATATATGTGATGAAAAATAAAATCCCTGTGTGACCCATTGTTTTGTACGTGTGAAAAAGGCCCAACTAGAAACAATATACTTAGTAACTCATTAAATCCAAATTCTTGACTATTTAATTTTATCTCACAAAATGCAGAGGAAGTTAACATTTTGTGAAAATATAAGCTTTCTCGGTGTACACCTTTTATGTAGTCATCTGTACTACTTTCTCTGTCACAATGTAGATTTGTGTATTCTATAATAAAATTGTTCCTTTCATATTTCAATCAGAAAAATTTCGTGTAAATGAAACTAGTTTTATTGTTTTGTACAAAACCCTTCCATCCATATATACTAAGTGAAAAAACCCAACTACTAAATAACGTAAATTAAGTTTTTAACCTGTTTTATGTGAGGTATTATCCATCTTGTGTATAACTTAGTTTTAGTCTCACTATGTTAGAATTCATTCATGCTTTGCCCTTCTTTTACAAAACACAGTTTCACAAAGCCTCCTTTAAAGGAGACCTTGCAATTTCTAGGAAGCTCATATAAACTTAACCAAATGTCCTTCAATGAATGTTTCATAACTTTTCCTCCATTCTTAAATTTCAAAGAACACATACGGTAGGAACAGTTAAAAGATGCTTTTTTATCTTTAAAATTGAAGGTGGTCTTCCCAGATGAAAGAAAGTGACCTTCCGTTACTCAAGGATCTCTGGCGGTAATTGGAAGAATGATGAGTTACAGCAAAAGGTCCATGAATGTACATAATTGCTAGTGTAATCTGACTGAGACATAATAACTGATTCCTTTGTCTGGATAAGTGTGAACCCACCTTAAATGAAACTAAAATTTGCAGACTGAAACTGCAGAAACTAGGTTATACAATCACAAAGTGGCATATTTCATAAAAGTCAATATTTTACAAGAAGGCACAAGTTTTCTTATGATTACAGTAAACGATGTTTGGACAAATTTTCACAATGCATAATTAAGTTTGTAATATTCTTCCTTTTTTTGTGTTTTGTGTTCAATAAAAAATGCAATTGAATAAAATTTGATAGGTTAGTAATTTTCAATGACTAGAAATTACTGACTGGAATTCTTATCAAGTTAACAAAGAAGTCATGAAAAATGTTTACAGCTCAAATTTACATTGGTATGGTATTCCTTGTTTTGAGCGCTTTGTATTGGTAACACTGATTTTTCCGCCAAAATTTTAACGTGTTCGTTCATGAGTTAAAAGATATGAATTTTGGTCTTCATGTTTGCCAGAATTCAGTCTGAAAAGATTTGACTAAACTGTGTTTACTGTTTATATTTTTGAGTCCTTTGAATTCATTTGAAAGATTCATTTAAAATAGTCGGATCATATTGGTTTTGTTGTAAAGGTAAATTTTTGTTTTATTTATTGATGTTGCATTCTAAATTTACAATTAGTAGATCTTAATTTGAAAGCTGATATTTGTGGTAAATTGTCTAAATATGTATTTACATTAAAGATATAAATTATTAATATTATTATTATTAAATAATAACAATAATAATAATAATTAAGCCCAATACAATATGGGACTTAAGTAGAAAGAAATTTAAACAATTTTTATTCACTTTTTTTCAAACCACCAGAAGGTTTTTTTAAGTGTTTTTGTATGTCTTTCTGTCTATTTTTTTGTCTATGTTTGTGATTGCAATAACTTAAAAAGTAAAAAAGAAACAGAAATATCTTAATTTTGCATGTTGTTCAAACCAGAACAAAGGAAGAAGTTCTTGAAATCTGTGAAAGATTTGGATTATATTGTAGATACAAAAATCCTGAACTTTCAAATGTTCCATTTGCAATGTATTTTCAATGACTTTGGTTTTTAGGTTGGCATTATCCAACTCTGTTGGTTCAGCTTTACTCAAAGGAATAATCAATTAAATTTTTGGAAAAATACAGATCATATTCGGGATGCAAAACATATCCCAAATTTTCAGATATGCATTCTGTTGAAAGTCTCCACTTATGAGTGATTTTTAGTTAAAAAGGTATTAGTTATCCTGGCATAGGTGTGGATACCCTCATTCCTTATTTACAGATATCTTTGAAGAACAAAAACATGAGTTTTCAACAGAACACTGTGGCGCCTTACCCAGCAACTACCCAGAATGTGGCAAATACACAGGTACAAGTCAACACTGGGGCAGTGGTCACACAGGTAATATCTAGTGTTTATTTTTCCCCTTGCCTCCCAAAGGAAATGACCAAGGGTACTGTAATCATGTCAGTTTGTCTGTGCACATAACTGGCAAACTAAACATTGGACCAGAATATCCACATATCTTGGTCCTCTATCCAGAATTTTAAAAGAAATCAGCACCTCAAAGTTCCTCCAACACCGTAATTATATCACAGAGGGTACTGTTTATTTGTTACAATACAAGTGTGATCTTAACGTGTGATATGACGTATTAACTAAGTCTACAAATAATTACATATCTAAAGGTAAATACAAATCATGATTATTTACATTTCATATTTTAGCCAGAACCACAACACTTTGATGTAACGCCCCAGCTCATCTTAGCCTGTTGTGTCTTGTTGGGCTGCAATTGGATCTTTGGACTGATCGCCTTCGTATTAGCAAGTAAATCACATTTCTGGTCTCAGTCTTATTTCTGGTCACAGTCTTATTTCTGGTCTCTTAAATTCATAGCTACTTGTTAGTTTTGTTCTACACATGCTATTCATGTTCCAAATCATTGGTTACATCTAATGCTGTGTTTTGCATGTTCATCCAAACCATTATTTCACATTCATGATGTATCTGACACTTGTTTCTGAAATGGCAATGATCTATGTCCTCCTCCGGTACTCTTGTTAACCATAATTAATGTTTTTTTTCAGAAATAGGTGCCACTAAGTACTATTACAAAACCATAATTAACTTCTTGTCAGGATTTCATGTCCCCAAATACACTTACCTAACAATATTTATGTCTTGTCTGAGATATATATCCCCACTAGTTAACTTTTTATAACCACAGTTTATGCTTTGCCAGAGTAACTTGTCCCTGAAGCAGTGTTGCATAAACATAGTTTACGTTTTATTGACCATAATTAATGTCTTGAGAGGTGTATGTGCTACAAGTACTCTTGTTTTAACGACAGTTTATGCCTTGCTAGCAAGTACATGTCCCTGAAGTATGCTTGCATAACCATAGTTTATATCTTGTATTTTTGTTTATTTATTTGGGGTTTTTACGTAGCTTTCAACACTGTACAGGTCGTATCACAGGTAGTTGCAAGGGCAGAGGAAACCAGTACATACAGTTCATCAGGGTTCTGTACTGTAAACTACCGACCAACGGGAAGCAACTACCAGCTTTCCCACTTGAGGCTGTGCCGGGGAACTGAACCCCAGCCTCAGAAGTGGGAGGCGAGAGTGTTACCACTCTGCCACCGTGGCCCTTTCATGTCTTGTAATAGGAGTGTGGGTTTCTACAAAAGAGTATTAGTGCTACCAGTTTTTTATTGGAAATATCTGTGTTGCCGACTTACAAAATCATAAGTTTCCACCAACACAGATGATATTTTCGCCAACACAGATGAGCGGGGGTGGGGGGTGCATGCTCCTCCGTCCCCTGGAAGGAAATTGCAAAAGTATTTTTATATTACTCATAAATTGATATACCTTTACAGTTTTTGAACATTAATACCAAACAAGTAAATAAACAGAATTGATACTAAAAGACAGATTTCCAACTTACACAATACATATCTTAATTCAATGCTTTTAGCACTGTTCATCTTCTGAAGAAATATTTCCATAGGTTTTTAAAATCAATATTAAGCATGCAGCTGCTCCAAGGGTATAAACATTATAACAAAATAGAAGATTGTGAAATAGTATATTCAGTGTTATAATTTTGTATAAATCTGGATCCAGTGCAGGATGTTAGACTTTCGAAACTGTGGTTAGTTCGGGTTCACTGTCTACTCTCCTGTACATTTTTAACAAGATGGGTTCAAATCCCTTAAACAATCCCATCTTCTGGATCTGCTAGTGTGCCACTTAGCATTTCACATGATTTACATGATGTACAGGAATCCATGACCTCTATGAACAGGACTAAATATAGGGTCTCCAAATTACAAAAAAAAATAGTAATAAAAAATAAAATAAATACAAATCTGTGATAACAAATACCCTCCAGAGGGAAAGCTGGCTGTTCTTTTCCTTTTGGTTGTTGGTTCATAGTACAGAACCTTGAGCCAAATGTATGCACTCTTTTCATCCACCCTTCTAACTACCTGTCCCAATATAACTGATACAAGGTGCCATTTGTGATGTAAAATGCTACATAAATAAATAAATTTAAAATAACTCTTTGAACGCAACTGAGGTAAGAACCTGGACAGAGGTTTATATCTCTGTTATACTGTTGATCATATTTTTGCAGTGGTTGCTTCAAGCGCAGCTTCTGAAGGAGATTATGAGAAGGCAAGAATGCTTGCACGCAGCTCCACAGGAGTAAGTGTGGCTGGTATAATCATCACTGTGATCCTGATTCTTACAGTTGTCATTTACGTCACAGTTTAAACCCATAGAGGCTACTCCCCCCTAAATGACTCTGTGATATAGTATACACATTATACATTTTAACTATAAAAGACAACCAGTGTATTTCTGTGGTTAGATCTGGTTTTATAAATAACTTGTTTTGATGTCAACATTTGTAGTTAAATAAATAAATTCAACAGAAAAAAAAACTGTTTTTAACTGAAGGTACATTTCCTATTTTTATTATAATTTTTTATGACTGCTAATTAACATCTGACTAGAAGGTTAATGTAAATGATGCTGTTTGGTTTTTTTTCTGATTGTCTTTTAGCAAAACAACTCCAAATGTTTTCTCCTGTTTTCCTCTTTTTAATGTCCTGTTATTAAGTACCAGATTAAACCCCCTTCATCTTGCAGGAATATTAACCAACTTTTGACATAGTTAAAACTATTTCTTTATCATGAATAAATATAAATTTCTGACCAAGATTTCCTCACAATTTTTCACATTGACTTGTCATCAAAGTATCAACACGGGCATTTTACAAATTAACACAAACACACGTTTAGAACACATTATGTTCAAATCAGTGATGTGGACTGGCTGCAGAAGATTTTGTTGGCCAATCATTTCAAGAATCAAGTTGAAATATACTCTGACCTGTGCGAGTTGTTGCATGGCATACCACAGGGTTCAGTACTGGTGTCGATCCTGTTTTCCTTGTACTCAGCCTCAGCAGAAAATCTACAATGTTGACATCCTTAGTGTATCTGGCAAAAGGGATAAGCTTTAAGCAGCATTGTGAGTTTAGAGTTTAGGGTTGGTATTCACAAAAGGGATCGACCTCAAGTTAAGCGAAAAATCAGATCAAATTTATAGCTGTTTATATTAAGCTTGAGCTGATTTTTGGTTCAACCTGAAACTTGACCCCTTTGTGAATACAGGCCCAGTATACTTGACATTCCGGTTAGTGGCTTGTTCATTGAAAAACCGCTACAAATACTGTAGTGCACTGTCAATGTTTTTTGTTAATTTTTATGGTTGTAGCATTGAAAGCTTGCCACATGAAAGATACATAAAATGTGGCATTTTATACAGAGTGTAATGAGTTGCTTGTCAGGCTATTGGGGTGACACTGCCAGTTCAAACACTTGGGGGGGGGGGGGGGGGGGGGGGGGGGGGGGGGGGGGGCTACCATGGCTCATAATTTGACTTCTCCCATGCAGACAAGTTTGTGCCTTTATAAAATAATAATAAAATGTCAAAATCTACGCTCATTGCGATGGAGTCTCTGTTGGGAAAGTAAACTAAAAGTAATTAAATATTGATACATTTTAGTAAGTCTAATCTCATGCCCCTTTGCAAGGAACTAAGTTAATTTCATTATCAAAAGAATTGACAAAAGGGATAGTCAAGGGATAACCTAGGTCTGTTTTCCAGGTTTCTGGGTTTGAACGGAAGGAATAATACTAAGTGGGAAAGTTTGAGTTGAAGACTTAAGTCATTAGATATTTCCTAAACAATGTGGCTGGGGGGTTATTTCTAATGAAATAGTCATAGAGCTGAACTTGCTTGTACTCCAATCCTGGACCAAATATTTTCACCACACCACTGGTTCTGAGAACTGCATGAGTGCACTCTGCGCTATCAATGCTTTACTCTCACTGCATCTACTTTTGAACTGTGCTAGTACATTGCCTCTGCTGTGAAGGATTATAGATGTAGTTGCAATGAAAATTCCCAGATTGGGATAATATGTATTTTATTTACATACACATATGTACATTTATGTACAATTGTAAACAATTAATGACTAGTGATAATTATTTTCTGAGAAGGTAAGGCGACCTTAAAGTGAAGTGTAAGAAATTGATAAATAATAAACTTAAGGTCACCAAAGTGATCTGAAAAGTTAAACCGTCAACTGAATTGAGTTTTTAGTTAAGTATGGATTCAGGTTTAAGGTGGCCTTAACTTGAAAAAATGGATAATTAGAATGTATCTGAACATATGTAATTAGCATATAGATGTAAGGAGGTTATTACCATACTAAATGAAAATGCTAAAATTTTACTAAAAATGTTTTAAAAGAAAGATCCCTATGCAAAATCCACTGGTCAGTCCATTGGGGATAAGCTATGTATGTAAGCAACACTTGTTACATAATAATTTACTCCAGCAAGGGTGAAACCCAAGCCCCATAGTTATAATTGGAAGGTAATCTTCTATGTTTGAAATTTATTGACGGGGTGACGCCTAGGCGGCAACCACCTCATTGCAGCCCCATGTAAAGAATATTCTTGTTTGTAATGTACAACACCATTCATTGGTTGACCCTTGACCTGGTTTTCATATTTTCCCGCAAAAAGTGAAGAAAGTAGCCATATTTTATTTGAAAGTTGAAGGGGCAGGACGCCCTCTTAAAAATTAAACAACTTAAAGCTTTGAAAGCTTAGAACTTAAGCTCTTTTATTGTTACTTATATGGACTATTTATTTTATCGTTTTAGTGACTTTACCTAATAACTTATGTACAAATATATGGAACATTTTTGTGTGAACATTTATCCGCTATTGTGAACTTATGTTTCTGATGTCGGAGTGAATACATCAGATATCTGAGATTTTCTCACACCACCTTCTACGTGATCAGAGACAACCTCAGGCTTGTTTGCCTCTGTTGAGGCGGGTTAAAGGGATGGTCTAACCTATTTTCTGTCTCCTTGTCATTCCAATATTTATTTAACAAGCATGGGATTGGCTACGAGCACTGATGCTGGTGAGTGCATGTATTTATCAGGGTATACATAAACTATTCAACAAACAGTAACAATGCCTAAAGTTTTTAAATGTAGTGCCTGTAAAGGACAGCACCAAAGGCGTACTGGAGCAAAATGTAAATTTGTGAACTTCATGCAGGAAAGTGAGGAATTGAACGACAGTTTAACAGCCTCCGAGTCCAGTTCAGTTAGAGCTAATACTCAATCCAGAGACAATGACATTTTAACTGCACTCCAGGCTGTGAGCTCGAGGCTCTCAGCTATAGAGAAAGGATTGAGCGCACAGAGGAGAAGCTAGAAGCTGCTCCTGCTCAAACTGGTTCCCAGAGCCCACCGGTGATCCCATCATCTTCAGCACCAAGTGAGATGTGGAACAGGGACCAGCACCAGGAAACAGTGGTACCGTCAATCCAGGCCCTGAAGAGTTCACAGCTGATACCAAAGCAGGTGGACGAACGCCTGCAACAACTAAGCCAATTAAATGAAAAAGGTACGTTCAAAAGTCAAAGAGGTGGTACAGACACTGTATGGGTCAAGATTCGAAGCCAATGGCCCCAAAATTTCATACTGGGGGGCCCCAACAAAAATAGGGTCACATATGATAACCTCAGTGTGTTTCGATGGATGTCGGGTTTTGCACAAATCATTAAGGAAGAAACTGACACAAAAACAAAAAATGCCATGCTAGAATACATGTCAGACCTTATGGATGACGCACAAGACTTTGGGTGGAACCCAGCCAAAGCTAGCCATGCGGTATTGTTATGCCGCATGGAAGAGGGAAAAATTTCATGGCAAGAAACCCTAAAAATAGATAGAATTAGGTGAACCCATGCCCAAAGAAGTAACACTTCCCACATAAACCAGACACAACCCCACAAAAACAAAATGATAATACAAACCCCTGCAAATTTTACCAAAATCTTGCGTGCCCACAAAAAGGGGACCATACCACAGGGGGTCAGAGTTATAAGCATGTCTGTGCCATCTGTAACGCTTATGGGCGAAAATTGGCCCACCCTGCCAAAGAATGTAGGCTGGTTCGACCAGCAAAAAACGAATAGGGCACTGCCAAATCAATGTCAAACTCAGTGTAAATCTTACTCTGTAAATAGTAGAACATCAAAAATGTTTCACAATAGGTTTGTAAATAGTAATGTATAAACATATGCACCTAGCTCCAACTGGAGAGCCGACTATCATAGATACAAAGGTAGCTCTTATGCACAGGTACTTAAACTTGCACCCCATGAATGTAATTCAAACAAAACCAAAGGCCAGTCATGTAGCCAAAAGGTTAAAACCAACTTGGTAATCAAGAGCAGCCAGGGCCCAGGTCAAAAGCAACAAATCCCAGGTGAGTCGGGTCATAAACCGGTGCCAGTGAACACGACTTATGGTAAGACCACTTACAAGGGTAATGGTATCCCCATAAAAAATAGATTTGCTATTCTAACAAGTCAAAGTGTGGTACCAGAAAGCGAACCCAACACCTGCAATTCAGACACAACCGACGGTACACGTCGTGCAAGACCCAGCAGGGTCAAACAAACAGCCACACCGGAAAAACGCATTCACACAATTGGTGACACAGCTACCCACGAAAGCAAGGTTAATGACAAAGGCATTGTTGATCATATTAAATGCGATTTAGTATTCCCTACTGCTAACAACAAAGTCAAGCTCCCATAGTTACAGACCAGCCCTCAGAGAGTGCAAAACTACCCAGAGATGGGACAGTCAAAACAAGTCCAAATTTGGCTTCATCCCTTTAGGTGATTTAGTCCTCCCTAAGTCCAAAAATGAAATTCAGATAAGTGGGAATCCCTGTTAAAAGACTACTGGGACCAGCAGCTAATTTACCTAATCAAACTTGGCTTTACCTTAGATTTTGACTACTCCCTTCCCTTGAGGGATGAAAATACAAATCACAAGTCTGCTGTACAATATCCACATGACATAGAAGCTTATTTGAAGGAAGAAATGGAAGTTGGTGCCATCCTGGGCCTGTTCACAGATCCCCCTCTCCCTGACTTACATCACTCCCCTTTCATGACCAGGGAAAAGCCTGGTGCCCCTCATAGAAGGGTCATTATTGACCTTAGCTACCCCAAGGCTCAGTCTGTAAATGCTGGCATCAGTAAGGACACATACCTGGGTACACCCTTTATATTCACCCTCCCAACAATTGATACCGTCACTACTGCAGTTAAGAAATGGGGGAGGGGTTGCCATATCTATAAGCTGGATATAAGCAGAGCCTTAATGCATGTGAAGCTCGACCCTCGGGATTACAACTTGTTAGGCTTGCGTCATTATGGCCATTACGTTGATACGTGCCTCCCATTCGGGTATAGGCATGGCAGTGCAATTTTTCAACGCCTCAGAAACGCCATAGGTCACATTATGATGCAACATCAATATGATGTCATCAATTATATCGACGACGTCATTGGGGTCAGCCTCCCAAGCATCACGAGCACAGCATTCACCGAACTTCAGTCCTTGGTGCGTCAACTCGGGTTTGACGTCAGCGTCAAGAAACTCGTTGCCCCCTCTATGTGAGTCAACTGCCTTGGCATTATGATAGATTCCAAAAATTTTACTGTGTCAGGAAAAATTGGCAGATATTATTAATGTTTGCAACCTTTGGAAAAACAAGTATTCATGCACCAAAAGAGAATTCCAGTCGCTGCCGGGGTGATTGCTATACATCTCGAAATGCGTCAAGGCGTCACGCTAATTCCTAAACCGCATGCTTGCACTCTTGCGTCAAATGGGCCAAGAAAAATCCATTGACCTGATGTTGGAATTTTTTCAAGACCTCAATTGGTTTACCAAGTTCCTGGCAGTATTTAATGGCACAGTATTTTTTTACCACAGACCAATTAAGGCCAATGTCGAACTTGACGCTTGCCTCAAGGGTATGGGAGGTGGATGGAATCAATGGAATCACCAGGTTTATAACTGAACATACAAAATCAATGCCAAGACTTCACAATAGTCCACCTTGAAATGCTAAACCTACTGGTGGCCATTAGGTTATGGGGAAAGCAATGGGCATCTCGCAAGGTAGTACTTCACTGTGACAACCAAGCTGTGGTAGCTGTCCTTACTATTGGCAGGACCTGTGATCGAACCCTGGCTGCTATAGCCAGGAACATCAAAATGCCTGCTGCCATACTTAATATCAACCTCATAACCATACACATTCTGGGTAAAAACAACCCCATAGCTGATCTTCTTTCCAGATGGGATATAACAGCAGATCCGACAAAAAAATTAAATCAGATGTTGCCCAACCACACTTTCAATTTTGTTCCACAATTGTACTTGCATATTGACTGGTCTATTCAGGTATACCACCATGTGCTCTTCCACTGGCATCCAAAACAGCCCATAGGGTCCATTTGGGCTTCCGACCAGCCACCATATCTGCTTACAACTCGAAATTCAGGTTGTTTATAGCTTTTTGTTGCTTCATTAACATCCAATTGTCCCACCTGTCCCCTCTTATTCTACTATCATACCTCGAATTCTTAGTAGAAAACAAAGCCTCCCACTCTGCAATTGCAAACCATATGTCAGCCATTAAAGCTAGCTTTGCAGTTTACAACTTAAACATAACCTTATTCCAAGATCCCAGACTTAAATACTACCTCAAATCCTTGGCCCTCCACAAACCATTCAAAGTAACACTTAAGAAAATTGTGGATATACCAATCCTTACCTCTGTTGTACATACCTGTGATTCAACATACATGGGTCAAATCTACAAGGCATTTTACCTCCTAGCCTTCTTCTCATTTCTTCGAATCTCTAACCTCCTCCCTCATTCAGTTAAATCCTACTCCCCTCTTCAACAGCTAGCCCAAGGTGACGTTATCTTTGCCCCCCCCCCCAGGACTGGGGGACAGCATATTTTAGTCAAATGGTCCAAAACACTCAAAAGTAGGGACAAAATTAAAATTATTAAGGTCCCCGCCCTAGGGGCCAGCCCCCTGTGCCCAGTAGTGGCCCTTAAAGTCCTCCTAAAACTCACTCCCAACCACCCCAACCTTCCATTATTCCAAGTTAAACAATCACAGTCCTGGATACCTCTTACTGACACTAAAGCCAGACGTCATTTTAAGACCATCTTATCTAAACTTCAACTACACAACTCCTCAATTACCATCCACACACTCCGACGTTCAGGTGCCACCTTTGCATACAATGCCAATGTTCCACTGCAAGAAATCCAATCACATGGCACCTGGACCTCGGAGTGTGTGTGGAATTACATAACACAAGACCATCAGGCCTCTCACCAAGTTGCCCAGGCCTTTCATAATCACTTGTTCATCCCTCCTACTTCCTAGGTCTGGGGTTTGGGGTCCTATCTGCAGTAAAATCAAGTAAACCCTTCAAGTAATTACCAAATCTTTAAACCTAAATCTAAGGCCACCTTAAGTTGCTGTATAAGTTTATGCTAACCTTAAAGTTCTAATGTAATCTTAAAGTCAGATCTTATCAGTAATTTAACCAGTTCTAAGAATATTGTTAAGGTGGCCTTAAAGTTCTGTTATCTTAAGTGTAACCTTATGTATTTTATTTGCTAATGTCTTTACATGTGTATATTGAATATAGATAATAAATATTTAGCCCAATAGTGGCTTTTTCTTGTATGACCTTTGACCTTGCATGTGACCTTGGGAGAGGCAATAAGAACATGTTTGTCTAAAATTATAAAATAGTTTTAAAGGAATTTTTCATATAGCACTAATGTGATGGATAAGGTTACTAGTAATGGTTAAAACAGTGAGAACCTATCAGCAATCTTCATGAGATGTTATCGAAAGACAATGTCCTGGTACTACAAAAACGCAAAAGGGTGCAGTATAGATAACTTAACAAACTTTAATATGACATCTTCATCAATTGTACCCAATCATTACATGGGGGATATACATTTGTTAATGTATATGAATAAGTGTATCACAGTAATTAAGTTATAGTTCCATAGCTGAACATGAAAGTACATTAAGATAACTCGAACACCTTTCATGGCATCTATGCCCATGGATTACACTAAGACTCTTACATAATGCAAGAAGTATAATTACATGTGGTCTACTGCGGATGTAAACCAACAATAATTTGTGCATAGTCATGCTATACATAAAATTTTGTTAATACATACTAATAATATTTAAGACAATGAATGTAAGTGACAACCAAAGTGCAAACACAAACAAGTTAACTGCACATACCAAACATTTCACCTAAGCGAGTACACATACGTCATTAGTTATAAAACATTATTCCCAGACATTCAAAGGCTGGACCCTAAAATGTACAAGTAATTAACTTCAGTTACAGTTAACATAGCATATCCGAGCAATGCAAATAAAGCCTTGCCACACCATTGTAACCAATATACAACACTCTCTTTATCATTATAACAAATACTTTAAGATTACATGTGAGGCTAAACCCAGTTACAAATTTCTACGGACATAAAATGAGCCTGCAGAATGGAAAGTCAAGACTATACTCAGTAAAGCAACCAACACACACTAGATTTAAACAAATTAATCTAACAATAACTGACACTTGAACATACACTGAGAAATACCCGTGAAGAATAAACCCCCCAAATTTTGACAAATTTAGAATTGCTAAGCAAAGTCCTGCCTAAACATAAATGAAGTGCTGAGAGTGGCCTAAGGCATCCTCTAGGAGCATGTTCGAGACTCCAGACAGCTGAACCGAGGAGACGAGGAGCAGCAGGCCTAGGGTATGCACTAGGCAGGGCTGTACCAACCCTGGGCAGAGGACAGAAGAATATAGTTGATGCAGAGGATGATGCTGTTGGAGAGTGACGCATGTCAAAATGTGTAGACACACCCATGAGTTCAAACTACCGCCAAACTGTCCCAGAGGAATTTTAGAGGTTACAGCAAAGCCAGAAGCTCCACTGACAAGACTTTACTGTGAACCAAAAATGTGGTCATCCCAACTTCATAGTCAGGAGCACAAAGGCCAGCAGCTGACCCAATCCCACCAGGGGACATGCAGTTACCTGAAAATAGAATGCAATTAGTATTGAAAGATGATATAGGGTGGGTTTGGGGATAAAAATTTTGCACTTTGTAAAATGGCGTCCTCACTGCTTGACTTTCCTTTTAGAAGTGAGGTATTTAAATTTTCTAGTGAGAAAGATTGACCTAAGGTCAAATGTCAACCAATCACCAAAAGACAAGAATTAACAAGAAACATTTTTACAAAACAACTGGAGCAATGAGAAGTGTACAACTTTTGGTTGTAACCAAAGCACAGAGTGTTGTTAATTTGCTTGTACCACAGTTTCATCCATCTACTTAAAAGTCTGTTGGTCAGCTTGGTTAAAGCTTTGCCTATGATGGAATTGAGATTCCACTGTTGGGATTGGTTTTCCTGATGAGATTCATGGGTCATCCGATATTATCGCCTTCAGAAAGAAGCTTAAAATGTTCCCTCAACAGTTAGGCATACCCACCTAAGTCTCTATATCTGTATGACATTCTCCGTTGCGTTTAACCCAATTGTTTCAACCACAATTGAATGAAATTTTACAGTTAATATTAAATTTTGAAGATAAAACTATTTGAAGAAGTTAATATCAAGTCTGTTAATGGGGGTGTAAATATTAAAGTTGTTCGCATCTCATTGCAGCATATATTGAAAGGCAAATTCTAATTGTTCCCATAAAACAACTGTGATTGTTTCACCTTTAACCTTAGGTCAAACTCTCCCTCTGAAAACCACAATGCCAGTCACTCTTGAGAGGGGAAGTCAATGGGATTGGACCCCATTTGTAATATGCTGTAAAAGTTCCCCTATCCCTCCATTGTACAAATTGCATGAATTAATCCCCATGTATTTTTTAGGTTGGCCTGCAGGTTTTACTTGGAGGGCTGTCAAAGTCAATTAGTGCCCTACTCTGTTACCCATGCAAGCTGAGCCTCGGCTGTAAGTCTGTTGCAGTGCAACAGACCTCTCAGGGCAGCCCCTCCTTCCCCAAGGTCTGACACATTAGGATTCTATCCAATATGGAGAGAGTAACAGCTAAAGTGGATGTTGCGGGCCAAAACCAGCTTGCATTTCTCACCACACATCCCCAGCATCACTCGTTCCCACCCATCTATTGTGTGGGTCCTCTACTCTCTGGGCTCCTTACAGCCTGCCCAGGCGCCTTCAGTTCTGCATCCTCTGTTTATCACAAGGCTTCACGACCACAGCCCGTGTGGACACATTGTCTCAATATCTGTTACAGCTCAGTTTAGATAATTTAGGCAGGACTTTGCTTTGCAATTCTAAATTTGAATTTATCTCCTTCATCTCTGGTGGTCCACTATTGTATTTAAATCTTGAATACCTAATGTGCAATGTTAGGTAGTTATCTGTAATCACTGGAAGCTATGTTAAAAATCTATTTGTTAGTTACATATGTTTCATGGCTGTAATCATGTTTTAATTGACTTCCCACTTCTAGAGTCGCATGTCTCATCTGTAATTTGCTAAGTAAAAATTTTATAATGTGGTCATAAAAAGTGGGATGTTCATATGCACCTGGTTTGGAACTAGTCACAGGCTAAACCCTATTGCTGTCCAGTACAGGCTTGCATGTTAAATTATTAAATAACTTTAATATTACATGTTAATTAGTTTTTAACCCAAGCCCATAAATTCTGGGATTATAGTCATCCCCTGCACCGTCCAGGTGGCATTCGTATTTTCAAAAAATTTTACCCCATCTCTTTGAGCTTTTATTTTTTAGGCCACTGCAGCACTCTCAAAACCAGAAATATTGCTTATTTCCAGAGTTTGTTTTGAAAAGTTGGTTGGTGTAAGGGTTTTTGATTCTGCTGAATCCAATAAAACACATATCAAGTGACCAGAACTAGTTGTACCTGACTTCCGGTTGCCAAATATGAGATTAAACAACCATATCTGAAGTTGTATTATTTGCTACACCCATACTTGCTACACCTAGGCCGAAACCTACAAACATAATAACTATAAATATATACAAACACAACACCAATAATTTAATTCACACTGATTTATTCATTTTACTATGTGCACATGACCAGTTTTATCATTTAATCATCATTGTCTTGTTGTTTGTCAGTCTGTACCTCATTTGCACAGAGAGGTGTACAAGGGAGCCAGTTCTTGGAACAACTGCATCTCCCTTTCACCCTGATTTATACCTGCATTTGGTTTAATCACTGCTTGAGGAGCTGAGAGCACAAGATATTTTACTGAAACAAACAGTTCTTTCTCTTCAGTGTAGCCATTTTGTTCAATTGCAGGAAGAACTGGGTGGTTGGTGATGTAAGGTTTGTCTCGCATGGCCATACATTTGGCACAGTTTCCCCAGAAGTCCCCCCAAAAGCAGCCAAGCACCAGACAGAGGGTAATAGTAATTTTATTGTGCAGTAACAATAGTAAGAGATAAGAAAGATTACATAACTAAAATTACCAGTACTTTACAGATCCAATATATATGTATACACAGAATCAGAATCATGATCATACACAATTGATCTACATGAGTACATATTAACTTAATACATAAGACTACATTATAGATATATGTTTAACCATGTAAATACACAGAGTAATGAGAGTCACCATAACATAAGTTAAAGTTAACACTTATAAGCCAAAAACAGGTGACTCAAAAGACTTTAAGTTAAGACAGAAAATTTTCAAACTTAAAGGTTATAATTAAGTAAATAAATAAATACGATCTAAGGTCACCATAAACTAATTAAATTTTAGAAAGCCAAAGTTACATGGAAGCCAAAGAAAGGTGACCATAAAATTTTAAAATACAATTTAATATGATTATAATGAAAGGGGAGGGTTGAGCCCATCCCAAATTAGATAAACTTAAGATGTGACAAAATTTTAGATTGAGTCAAATGACAATATGCAGAACAATGAACTTTCATGTAAATTCCTCAAACCCAAACACAGCATTTATAAAGCATATATTTTTGCAAAAGTAGAAGCAACTTGAGAAGCATTATCAGGATTACTATGAATGTATTGCCATACACAGTCTGAGGACCAGGTCCCCTGCATTTTTATCTGTTGAAGGGGAACATGAGAGGAGAAGGCTAAGGAGGCACCAGATCTCCTGAAAGAATGAACGTGAAATAATGGGGTGAGTAGCCCATTTTGACATTAAGGAGGGACAAAGTTTTCCTCACTTTTGAAGCAATAAGTACCTTCCAATCTGATGGATACCTAAACTGAAACAGTGGATCATTACTACTTGGGGAATACATTTTTAACATTTTTGAAAGGGCCCTGACAGGACAAATGGCAGCCCTACCTAATTAAGGAGAGAAATCAACTTGACTTTGTGATGTGATTGAATGGTCTTTGACCATTTCAAAAGTACTTTTAATGTATCAGAATCAAAGAAGATGCCACCAGCAGTTAAATGCCTGGTAAAATCAAAAGAGGACAATAAATGAGGGCATGGATTTTAAAGGCGAAAAAATTCAGAAAACACTAGAAGGAAAACAGCTTTAAAAACTTTCCCCATATAAATTTTATCACAAAATCCCACTAGGGAATACAGGTCCTGAATACCAATAATATTACATCTTGATATGCACAAAGGACGATTTATCCTCAAAGATTTAACATAATAATGTAATTTTTTATCATCAAAAAGTACACAAGGAAGACCATGGATGATAAAATTACCTCTCAGGGCAGTTAGATAGTTGCTATGCGTACTTGATGACACACAATTTACATTCAGGCATTCGAGAAATGCAAGTACAGTACCTACATTGATCTGAGACCATGAAATACACATGTACACACAAAAAGCTACAAAAGTTCTAAACATAGCTCTGTAGGCCATCTGGGTAATTGAGATGTGACATGGCTTTCTCGGTCAGACTCTTGAGTGCAGAGCAACCTAAAAACAAAGCATAGTATCAGCATTACAATAAATATTTTTAAAATTAACAAGAAGGCACCTGGGTTAGGGGTGCAATAAGAGGGCATAAACTCACACAAATATGTTGATACCCGTGGGATGGACGGTGGGGAAGGCCCAGATATAGAATAGTTCCTGTCTTTTATGTTTAGTGGAAGAATCTGGGTTGTTTTCCTCCCCCATCCATTGCACAATGCTGAACTCCATATTTCTGACACTATGCTTGGGTTGTGTAAAGTGTCTTGAGACAGGGGTAGAATTTAGATCATTGAATTTCTGAACACTTCTGTAGTGTTCATACATTCTCTGTCTAATTGGTCTTTTGGTCTCTCCTATATATTGGAGACCACATTCAGTGCAATTAATAATGTATATTACATTACTTAATTCACAAGTGTATCTATGCCTTGGTGGTAGGTTAATACATTTGAAGGTCTTTTTAGTGTGGAAACTGGTTATTTGGTCCACTTTGGTCAGTTTAGGACAATATGTACATTTTCCTAATCTAGTACATACTGTATTGAAAGCTATTTTCTGTTTAGTTTCATCAGTGGGTGGGAATGTGATAGCTGCTCTTGTAAGTAGATCTTTGAGATTTGGTAGTCTCTTGTACCCTATGAGTGGTTTGTCCTTGAAGATTTGTTTAAGTTCATCAGTATTCTGGATAATGTTCCAGTTGTCTCTGATGAGGGATTTAATGGGTGGGTTCCTGGGGTTAAATTGAGTCACCATGACCGGTGTGTCTATGGTTTCTCTTGGGTTGTCCTCCAGTAGGTCTGACTGTTTGAACTGGTTGGCCCTGTTGAAATGCTTCTTGAGGCTACTTGCTGGGTAACCCCTTTTAAGGTAATAGCCAGTCAGTTTAAAGGCATTTGTTTTGAAGTCTTTATCCAGTGTGCATATTCTGCGTAACCTTAGATATTGTCCAAAGGGTCCTTTTTCTAGTACAGTGCTAGGGTGGGCTGAACTGTACTCTAAGTACAGGTGGGTGTCTGTAGGTTTATTGTATAGGGTTGCGATTAATTCCCTATGTTCATTGAATTTCACTGTTGTGTCTAGGAAATTAATTTCAGAATAGCTAAATTCATGAGTGAATTTAATTGATTCATGGAGAGAGTTCAAATACTCAATGAAGTGGTTGAGAGACTCTTCCCCATGTGTCCAGACCATAAAGATATCGTCAATGAACCTTTTCCAGACTAGTGGTTTTAGGGGATAACCATCTAAGGCTCTGGTTTCGAACCTATCCATAAATAAATTAGCATAATTTGGTGCTAATGATGTTCCCATGGCTGTCCCTCCTATCTGTTGATAGTGCTCACCATTGAATTCAAAATTCATATTGTGGAGGACTAAAGTTAACAGGTCTAATATGAACTGGGTGATAGGCGTTTTGGTAGGGTCACTCCTTAGTTTATTCGCCACAGCTAATATTCCCTCATGGTTAGGGATATTAGTGTATAAACTAGATACATCAAGGGTGCATAATATTGCTCCCTCTGGGATTTGACCTAGATTCCTAAGTTTCTTGATGAAATCCTGTGTATCCCTAATGTGGGATTTTGTATGAGGAACATATTGTTTTATATGTTCGTCAACAAATTTGCTAATTCTGCTGGTGGGATGATTCACAGAACTGCAAATGGGTCTCCCTGGGACATTTTTCTTATGTATTTTGGGTAACATATAAAATTTTGCTTCTGTGCAAGATTTTGGTGTTAAATGTTCTAGGTTTTTCTCACTGATTAAACCTTTATTGTACATCTTTATTAGTGTATCTGTAATTTTTTGACCAATACTTTGGGTGGGATCATGGTCAAGTTTGGTATAGAAATTGGTGTCATTCAGTTGTCGGTAGCCCTCTCTGAGGTAGTCAGTTGTATTCATTACAACAACTGCTGACCCCTTATCCGCTTTTTTGATGATAATTTTAGGGTTTGATGATAGTTCCTTAAGACCTGTCCACTGTTCTTTGGTCAGGTTTGGTTGTCCCTTATTTTTGAGTCTGCTTTTTAGCAAGCCATCTTTAAATGCTCTCTGGAACACTTCCAAGGATTGATGTATCCTTGGTGGTTTCCAGGAGCTTTTGTCTACAAATTTCTTGTGAATATCTTTATATGGATCTTCACTTTCTTCTAGGTTCATGGCCATAAAATCTACTATTGCCAATTCATCTTCATTAAGATCCTGAAGATGTTTATTGTCATAGTAGAAGTGATATTTAAGGCTTAGCCTACGGTGGAATTCTTTGAAGTCCAGCCAAATCTGAGCCTTATTTGGTGGTCCTGGTGTGGGGCAGAAAGTTAGGCCTTTTTCTAAGGCACCTACTTGTGCTTTACTCAGGGTTTCATCAGATAAGTTAATCACTGTGTGACCAATTAGGCTCTCCATAGTTTTACCTTTCTGGAGGAACCCAGGAGGGGCTATTTTCGCCTCCTCCTTAACTCTGTTTAAGATCTCCTGATAGTTATAGCCTTCCATCATAAGCAATGTGGATAGCCCAGTAATTCCTGACCTCAGAATTTCTGCTCCTCTGAGATCCCTTAGAAGAATCCAAGGACATATTAAACGACAACATTATGTATGTATAAACAGTTTATTAGGTGTTGGTTTGCCAGACTTGATAGGTTAATTTTAATTCCTAACTAGTTTAACTATTCTATATCTGGGCCTTCCCCACCCTCCATCCCACGGGTATCAACATATTTGTGTGAGTTTATGCCCTCTTATTGCACCCCTAACCCAGGTGCCTTCTTGTTAATTTTGTTATATATTGGGCACCTCACCAAAGGGCACAAAAACCCTTCAAAATTGGTTAGTGACATATTCACGTCACAAATGACGCAGAATGACTCATGACGTCATTCTGGGATCAATACTAGTCACGTAAAAATTACTTAGTAACATATTTGGTCACTAAGTTACAATCTGGACTTTGAATTCAAAAGCTGTGAAGATAGCATTTACACTAGTTCATAATTGATTTTTGGTGTGACAAAAATATTTTTTATGTACTTATTTTGTGTGCACAATTCAAAAATGTGGTTCACTTGCAGTACATGCCATAAGATTTATTCACACAGATCAAATCTCAGGAGGCACATAAAAAGTACTCACCTGAACTTTAGGATCAAATGTAACATGTGTGATCAGGAATTCAGGAGAAAAGAATACCTGGATAGACATATGAAACACTACCACACTGATATGGATACTTTCTCCAGAATAAGAGACTGTATTGAAACTGAACCAGGGGATTTCACAGAAAGTCAGTCAAGTTGTCCTGAGGATAAGACAACTGGAGGAAAGGACACTCAACCGGATCTGAGTACCTTCTTCACTGATATGTGGCCTGATGATGATGAACCAACTCATAGAAGGAACCCTGCACCAAAGACATGCACAGTCACCACAATGACCATGCACAGCAGGACTCAGATATCCATCAGCACACAAACTGATATTTGTGACTTACCCCCCATCAAAACAGTCACACATACGGGATGCAACACCACCCCCAAGTTTATGAGGGACAAGACCACTCAACAGGCACCTCCTCTGGCTTCCAAGGGAACATCACCACACTGCTTGTTCCTTGATGAACAACCCATGAATAACTGGGAAGATGACTCATCACCACCGGAAACCCCTGAGGAATTCCAACTGAAAAGGGAGCAACAAGGACTGCCCAGATGCACTGCCTATCAAGGTCCAATGGAGGAAGCAGTCTCAGAGGACCCCCTCCCCCCATACATGTCAGCTGAAATTCCAATTTGGGGAGTCATCCCACAAAGTGAACCACTAGTGAACTTTGATTTATTGGAATACATGAACAATCTGTGTCAGAACATCACACCACCACAGACCAGTAATTGAAAAGTTGGGTATATATAAAAAGACAGTTTATTTACATTTTATTCACGGATTATTTACCGGCAATTTTGTGTAAATAACGGACTGAAGACTACATAATAGTCTTTGACTTTATAAATAGTTAAAATCATTAATTTTAACATATCACTTGATTTTAATATAAATATAATGCTTATTTTATATATTGCATAAATATTAATCACTACTTAACTTGCATTAAAAGGTTATTATTGTGAATCACGGTTATTTTTACTATAAAATAATCCTTACTGACATCTATCTTAGAGCTCAAATAAAAAATCTGGGCTTTATTTGTCTCCAATATATATATATATATTTTTTAACATTATTTTATAAAAATCTAATTAAAGGCATCCACAAAATATGTTGGATTGCCACCCATCTTTCCAGTATTTTATTATTATTTTTACCGACAATTATTCCGGTATAAATACGTTAATGGAAGTACGGATTATGGGTGAATAAGTATGAATATTCACCACTGACTTCCACTCACTAAATCAATGCTATTGGGTCTTGAGATCTGATTCAGTGCCACAAGACTGTGTGTGGTATACTCACCCCCTTATCCTCCTAATCTAGGCGGGTATTGCAAGAGGTGACTGAAACAGATCTACTTGGAACCCAAACAATACACACTATGAGACAATGCTTCAGAGAGTGCAACTCGACTCTCATTGGGAAAAAGGGTTTTCAGTTGTGTATATTCATGACAATTTTATCTTTGGACATGAGTATAATACACCAAACACAAAAATAAAACAAATTATCCTGTTGTATTATTTATTACATATCACCACTGCATTCAAATTAATTTGAAGTTTGAATCCATTGTTTCCAGCTACTTACTGGACAGTACATAGGAGATTTATAATAATAATCTCTACAATGAGCACAGTACAATTATTTACTGTTTTTTTGGACTTAAATTCATAATTAAAGATATTTAGTCATTTATTAATGCAAATTTGCATTTTCAACAATCAGATACAAAAAATCTGATCCGATCCGCCGGCCACCGGATCTGATCCCCAGGATCAGAGAGGATCTCATATCTGTACTTCAGGTGATCCCCCCAACCCCTCTCACAGCCTCTGATGAGAACTGACAAAATCAGATCGAAATATTCACAACTATTATACTGTGAATATAAGGCAGAAATTTAAAGTCTTGACTCATTTTTCACTGACACAAAATCTTCTTGTTTTAATAAATATTTTTAATATTATTATCCCTCTCTAGCATGTCCAGAGGAAGATCATGCCAGTGGAAATTTGGAACTAACTGTTTAAGAGCTGCATAATTTCCACTACTGTAAGACCACCTAAACAGTAGGTCGGCAATACAATTACTTTTTCCCCTAATGTGACTGAAAACAAAATTTATATCAAACTTGGCTGCCCAGAGCCAAATGTTTCTGGCACATGCTGCCAGATAGGGATCTTTTGTTCTACAAGATTGCAAAACCCAGACCACAGCATTGTTGTCACAAAAGATTTGAACCGATTTTTTAGACCAGTGGTAGCAGAACGTTTTTGTGGCCACTAATATATTGACCATCTCTAAGTGGGCAATGTTTAAGCTTCTAAAACCTAAAGGAACTTTTAGGTGATATACTTGATTTCCATATATGCCACCCAGACCCTGAAGACATGCATCCAGAGTCTTACAGTCAATTTTTTATAGTCATACAGAGCAACTCCATTGAAATTAGGGAGGAAATTTTTAAACCATCTAAGGTCTCTGTAAAAAGCAGGAGTGAGTCTTATGTGAGCAGCATTGTAAGTGTTTCTAAGGAGTTCTAACATTCTATTTAGGAAGAATTAGGTTTTACACATTTCTGTATATAGAGTAAATGGCCAAGAAGGGACTGCAGTTGTCTTTTTGTACAGGATTTTTTGCCTTGCCATTCAGTGACCATGTTTGATATAGCTTGCATTTTTTCTAGGGGTATGGAAACAGAACCATTTTCAGTGTCAATTTTTACTCCCAGGCATGTAACCTGAGTAGTTGGTGGTACCAATTGTTTCTCACTGATAGTGAGACCTAGACGTTGGAATAAATCTACCAGGGCTTGAAAGGAAGCCTCAGCCTCAATAGGTGTGCCATAACCAATATAATGATCCACATAGCCAACACATGGCCATTTTTTCTCATGATAAATGTGACGGCGTCACTGCAACACTGGAAGATTTGGGATCCATGCCTGCTCCCCAATAGGACACAGGTATCAATGAAAACGTGACGCCAAGAGAGACCCAACAAATCATAATCCAATGGATCCATTTTTATATGATGAAAAGCTCTGGATATATCCACTTTATAAAGTTGACAACCCATGCCAATGGCTTTATCTTGGTCAGTAATATGATCTATGGTTGGTAAGCTTAAAGTGAAGTCAGTGCCCAGATAACAATGCTTATCTATGCTGCCATTGACAGATTCTCCAAGTGGCCAGCTCAAATCAACCATGACTGTACGATTTTCTGAATTCGGTTTTTCTCTTGTCAAAAATGGGGATATATGACAACCACTACATGGATGGCCCTTAAACGGACCAACAATGACCTTATGTTTAAGTCCCTCCTCAAGATAAACTTCTATATCCCTGGGAAAGTTCAAAGCTGTCTTGTGGTTTTGCCCCTCCCACCTAGGGGGAGAATTCCGATTAAAATTGAGAGGGAAGCCAAAATATAGTAAGTAAATGAGCTGTGAATCCAAATAGTCATGTAATTCAGCTTTCCAGGCTTCTAAGTTTAGTTACAAATCAACTTTCAATCTAGCTCCTAGATAGTTTGGTTTATGAAAGCTTTTTACAATATCATGAGCTTTAATGGGACAATAATCCGAAATGACATGCACCTCACTACAGTCGGATAAGTAAAACTCCCCAAGGGGTATAAATCCAAACCCAAAATCCATCTGGCTTTTCCACATTTTGTACAATTTTGCATTACAATTTGTGACATTTTTTCTGTTATGACATGACTGGATGAGAATGGAATTAATATACTTATCTTCAAGTCTGTTTATGTCATATAATTTCATTTTTTCTGATCCGACTTTGTCATCATTTTCCACGTTGTTTGTGTCTACAATATCAGGTTGTGATGTTTCACTACTTATAACCCGCTTTATATTGCTGCACGAGACTACAGATTCACTATGGTCAACATTTGCAATGACAGGGACACTGACACTGGCTATGCCAGCGGCAACTTCTGAATATAGATGACCATCACAGAAGGAAAGTTGAGGGACACTCTGTTTTTGCCGGTGGCCATCTTGGGCAAAACTGAGCCAACTAGGTTTAACAGAAGCATGCTTTCTCATACAAATCTGAAAACATTTACATGCATTATCTTTTTTCATAGCCATCATGGCTTCCACATGACAAGGTTTGTAGCTTGAATTAATTACAAAACGTGTCCTATATTTTACACCTTTTTCAGAAGTTTTTACACCACCATTGATGTCTTTTGACACTGACACGTTTTGGCTTTAAGCAGGATCATGAGACAACAACAAGCTGCCCGAAGGTTTTGATTTTTTTGCCCAGTAACAATCCTTTTCAACATGATTTAGCCGCTTACCTTTTTCTAAGCAGTGAGTACAATTGTATTTTTGAACCTTCCCATTTGCCCCATTATCCTTAGTGAAAAATTCAAGACCCAGTTTGAAACATTTTACAGAACCAGGGACGTTTGCCAGAATCATGACCATTCCTACTGGCATTTCTAGGGTTTTGGATGTACTTTTGAGCAAAGTAACACTGCATGTGACGCCTTGGCCCCCTGCCAACTGAAATAAGTGGTGTCCTCCATGAGGTCTGACAGATAATTTAGCATATTTTCCCTAGTCTTATTACTTTTTTCTTCCAGAATGTTTCAGACAAATCCCTGAACCCATTGACTCCATGGCAACTGATCATATGATACTCTTTGTTTACTATTTCCGCCTAAAATAGTGTCATTAGGCCAAGCCACTTTTTGTGCACTAATATATCAACATTACCACCACGTTTTGATTTGAACTTTTGTTTACCCTGTCCTTTTGGAGTGAAACTACATTCTTCTAATTCACGCAACCTACTATCAACCTGTCTTTGAATGTCCCTAGAAAATTTCAGGTGACTCAAACTTTTTACTAACAACTCATCTGATGATGAATCACTAGCATTGCTGTCATCCTGTGATGCTTTTTGAGCCAAGGAGAGACTACTTATCTTTTTTGTGTGTCCTGTGCAATACTTGACCTTAGCCATTTCATCTTCCATATTGTCCAGTCTGTTGTTGACTTTCTGTAGTTAAACCAATATCTGTTGTTGAACATCTGACGCACTTTGGGGTGAAGGTTGATGCTTCTTGGGCAACCCAGCAACTGACCTCTCTGCAGACTGACTGTTCCAAGCTCCCCCATGATCATCTGGCATATATTGGCAATTTTTACCCGTAGATGGCACATGCCTTCCCAGGCATTTAGAACACTTTGACTTTTGACTGGCATGTCCAAGCCCCTATTGAATTTATTTATTAGTCAATGCCTTAATAGATCTGAAAAAAACACAATACACAGTGCACTGAGAGACTTAGCGTTATGCTTGACTTAACTTTAAATTTAACAGAATTTTAACAGAATGAAATCAATCTTGACCAAAAACGGCAATTGCAAAGATAACATAGGTTAGACCATCCTTCTTCAACAGAAATTTAACAGAATGAAATCAATCTTGACCACAAACGGCAATTGCAAAGATAACATAGGTTAGACCATCACTCTTCAGCAGAAAGTCAAGCTTAAAGTAGTCAAATCAGTGCACTTTAATGGATAGCTCAAATCTTCACAGCACACAGCAGTTCTCATAGCAATCATCCAGCAAGCAGTCATGTGTTGACATTATAGCACAATCATTAAAATGCTTAGTATAAAATCAAGTTCACATAAAATGTAAAACAAATAAAATAATGTAAAGTTCTGTAAATTTCAGGTAAATTCCAGGAGCCCAACAAATTTTTGTTTATACAGTTCTGGCTCCAAAACTAAACTGAGGAGCCAGAATTCAATTTTTCATGAGGGCAAACAGCCTCACCAATCAGGGGCTAAAGTTACTGCATTCCTAGAAATGACCTTATGCATATTCATGAAGTAATACCCGCAAAGCCCTCTGGCCTATATTCCCCCAATTAATTTGAATGTTACTAGGGAGTTACCAGGACCACAGGAATTCCCCTAAAACAAATGAACCCAAAGACTGAAGCCCAAGAACTTAAGGTAGGGGCCAAAGGAACTGACCCCCCGAGTGCCTGACCACTCAGGAAGACAGTTGATATGAGGCAGTAAGGTGGCCTGAGTTGGCAGCATCTCTCCCTCCCAGTTCATTCAATGAAACAGCTTCCACCTCAGAGCTGGTAGTGTTGTGGATCCTGCTGAACAGTACACATGGCATAGAAACTGTTACAATCCATATACATCTGATGGCGGTTCACCATTGTTGACTTGATTGGGCAACGGGCAATGACAGGGGCATTGTGTCTATTTTCATGTTGGCACTGGCCCATGTTTTTTTGGTCAAGCCCACAAATTTTCCACCCCAGTCAGCTCCAAAGAAAATATGAAAGCCAATGAGTCCTTGACATTTGCAACACCCAATCACTTGCACTTGTTCTACAACACCAATTTCTCTTTACTTGGTACCTTTGCCCGTTAAGAACTTCAGAGATTGGATACAAGAAACCAAGTCAATAAGAAGCATGAGGACGTCTGTGTCAGGTAACCAAACACACATTTCTTTGGATGGATTTCCAGCTGCAGAAGTCATGGCTTGGTGTGGAATCAGTGTATCAGCATCTTCATGAGAATGGTCCTCTTTGAATTCAATGCCCTTGATTTTGGTGTCATGAACAAAGACAAGCTTGAATATTGTGCTCTCTGAGAAGCATTCTAGCAATGCCTGAGCAAATGTCCCAGCCACTTTACTCTTTCTTGATAAGGCTGACAGAATCTCTTTCAGAGACATGGTGAGGTGCATTTCCAGATGAATCTGATATTCAGTTGATGTGGCGGCTGTCTTCTGACGTGTCTTATTCTTCAGTGACTGAGTCAGGTACCGGTCAAGGACCATGTGGCCTTCATTGTACCCAGTCAACCAAGATGGTAGATGGTTATCTATATATCCACACTGATATATCCGTTATGTATGTATCCCCATAGATAAATGTGTTTTGAAGATTAGAGAGCTTTTTTATTGCAACAGTTTTCTTCATGCTCTGGAGCACAACCGTGGCATCAATAATAAGAATTTGTGATGGACATTTTTCTAGTGACCTACTAGGACCAAGGGCGGGTCAGGAAGTTGTACCTTTGCTTTTTCTATGGCATGCATGATACAAGATTTGTCAGTGTGGATATATAGATAACCATCTACAGCACAGAAAGTGAATGGTACTACAGACATCTCATACTCGCCAATTGTGCCCTCCAATGATGAGAAATCTCAGGCTCCTCATGTAAATTGATAACTTTGTCACCAAGTTGAACCTTTGTTTTTTCCATCAAATTTGAGGTCTTAGTTTCAAGCTTTTTATTGGATCCCAAGCAGAGAGTGTTGATGTGGTGAGCAATCTGTTCTGAATGAACTCCTCAAAATGCTTCTGAATTTTTTCAGCAAAGTGCAGAATATCGTCTTTGGCATCGTCTGGTATGATAGCTGATGAAACTAGGCTCTTTAAAGGAGATTGTAAAATGAATGGACTGCCTGCACAGTGTGACTCCATACACTGATGCAGCTTGACTATGTTTGATCATGACCTCACTGCAATATTTCCACTAAGTTGGTAGTATTCTTTTCAGTCTGTGGCCTTTGAAGGTGATGGGAAGCTCTTGAGATATTCCTTTAAAATACGTGCCAGATGAGGTCTAGTGGTAACATATCTGTCTAGAGCTGCTGCATCCTGAGTAAGTATAACCATTCCACCATGCCACTTCAGGCCTTTGATTTCCTGTTTGAGTGTCTGATCAGTAAAAAGATAAGTGAATGGAACTTCTGATTTTGCCACAACAAAATCTCCTGTGCTTCCCATGTAATAATCCATCTCCAGGGCATTCATTGGTGCAAGATGAACTTGCATCAAGTGTGAATAGATCACGTGCAAAGAAGCACTTGATGATGTTTTCCAAAGCAGCCAGGTACCCTTCCCAGTCTCCTAAACGACATATGCTAATGAAATACAGAAGGCTTTCCACTTGTTTGAGATACTGAATCAAAAACTCAGCCAGGTGTTCATTGTCTCCTCTTTGATGTGGCTTGAGATTTTCTGAGTACCAGGACTGGATGTCTTTGAAGATTTCGACCATGTCAGGCTTGTATACCTTGCCCCCATAGATAACACAGAGTGCTGCAGGCATGTAGATCCCAGTTTCTATTGCACATGTGTCAATATCACTCCCGTCCACAGTTTTTCCAAGTGCATGCAGAGCAGCAAAGGCAATATGCAAAACACCTGCATGGAGAATCCAGTTGATGTTCCCGACTGATTGCTGAATGTGGAGTGCACAGTAGTATAGATCAGTGTGAAGCATTATAAGAGTCTTCCTTTTGGGGCTGACAACAAAAGCAAGATCCCTTGTATCAACATCAAAACAGTATACATGGTTGCATAATCTGTTGGAGATGTCTGAAGCAGTGGAGTGACCACCTCTGAGTTTGTCTGCTTGTGATTCTGCCTGTGATTGTGATAACATCAGATATTTAGTCCCAGCCCATGATGACATGACTTCTTCCTTTGACAACTTATCTCCCTTGCAGATGTGTTCCTTTACTTGAACAATATTTGGTTGATCAGGATCTTGAGGAATTGCTTCAGCTTAATTTGTAGTTCTGACTTGGGTTCATGTGAGCATGACTAATCTTCATTGTATATATTGCATATATTGTCCAAATGCTTGGTCACCCTGGTCATCATCTCGTTGAGTTCTGTTGTCAGTTTGTTCCATAGTTACATTTTCATTGCCTTTTGTCTTTGTCACTAGGTATTTTGTAAAAAGTGCTTAGGCGTGAGTGAAGTCCCTTGTCATGAAATGTGAATGTATGTTCAATGGATAGATCTCAAATCTAATGGGTTTGGTAATGGGTTGGATGCATGGTTCTTGCAGATTTTTGACTTCAAATGTAACTGGAGCTGGTGTCTGAAGCTTTTGTGTGATGGCAAGTGGTTGGTTGACAGGCTCTCCATCTTCTGTTTGCTGGTTGATCAGTATGACTGTGCCATGAAATGTATTCTGTCTGGTTGGCGTGTCTTCTTGACAAAATCTGGCAGAAAGAATCCTCCTGTCTCCCTCATGCATTTAAAGAACACCTTGCTCCACACATTTTTTCCAGATCCAGTATCTTTTGATAGTCACTCCCGATGTAAACTTGTGAGAGATTATTGACAAGGTTCTTGTCTCGTACTCTGGAATGAATGGTGAGATAAAGTGCAAAAGAGGGAGGTGTCTGAACAGTCTGTTGGGAACCATCATTCTTTTAAGCCTGATGCTTTACTTGACGATCATTTCTCATGTTCTGGATAAGAAATTGGCAAGTCAAGTCCACAGTTTTGTCCACTTTGAGATTGCACCTTCCAGAAACCTTGAGAATGGAGATAGCAAACAGGAGATAGCTGAGAAAGAACTGGAGCAGTGGAGGGTTCTCAAAATCGTCAAAAGTGCCATTAAATGACCAGCTTCAATGTTGCATCATCTCCTCTTGTAGTATGCTGGTAATGTTATTCAGCTGTCCAACAGTACCACTGTTGTCTAACTGTGAGGAATGGATGTTCAACACTTTACTGACTGCTTATTGGAGGACAAGGATTTCAGGTTCATTTTTACGGAATGACTTCTCAAACTGGATATGTGTTAGTCGCTCAATGATGAGTGTTTTTAAATGTTGCCTGTAGGTCTCTGTCTGATTAACATGGACTTGGTACCTTGTCAGAATTGGTACATAAGCACTATTCACCTGAACCATATTTAGCATGTCATCATCATCCCCCAAACTGTTTTACAGAGCAAGAAGCAATTGTTCATCACACACAGAATAAATCAGATGCACATTGCTGTGAACTATTGAGGTAAAGGTGTGTTGCACAGACCGCAAAAAGGAGCATTCAGAGTATATACATACTTATGCCTTCGGAACGCTTTTTATTCTTTTTGGACAGTCAGATTTAGTTGAACTGGAAGGTCATCCAGGACCTACTGGAAGACGGTCTGGGGATGTCATATGGGCTCTCTTACATCAGAGACGCTCAATCAGTGTTGTGTTGACAATGGGTTTTCGACATTTGTTATGGTAGCATACTGATTTATGCGCAGATTCAGTCAAACTTGCTAAGCAATCACTGAGTGGTTTCAATTCAGTGTCACCCAAAGAGAGTCTTTCATTGCAGCAAGTTATAAGTTGATCCACCATGGTAGCATTGTTTACTAGTCTCTTATTTTAAGTAGGACCTTTATTGCATATGATGCAAACACTGTTTTGGCAGCATCAGACATGAGTCTCATTGATCTTGATCTTCACCCTAGAAGTATAGTAACATCCATCAAATTTTCCAATTTTCTGTAAGGTGCAATTAACTAAAAATATGTTGGACTGAGCCCAAAATTCTACTGCACCAATCAGCTTTTAATGCCTGAAAACATACAAAAAATGGTATCACTTTATTATTTTATATTGTGAGTAAAATGACCTTCATGCCTGCTTCAAAAATGGCTCAAAAACTGTCGAAAACAGGTGATGGCTACTTCTAATTGCTACAAAAGTGTCAGAAATAGATTTCTTATCATTAAAAACCCCAACAGGTACCCTAAATGTGTAAAACCTTAGTGAAGATTAGTGAAGGATTAGTGAAGATAGGTCTTGAAACAGTTTTAACCAGTTCCGAGTGGGGTCCTGAAATGTAAACGACCCCCAGAGAGGGGTCTGGGGTCAGAAAATTTGAACCCATTATTTTCTGCTAGTTTAACATAAAATCCTTCAAATAAAACCAAAAATATCAATTTTAGCAATTAAATCCTATGGAATTACACATAATACCAAACTATTTATGTAGTTTATAATACTCACTTATCTAACATTGATGTACCATCATGTCATCTTGTATCGCACCTTGTATTTTATACTTTCATTTTAATTTTTACTCTGTAAATATTTTAGAGTGTTCAAAGTTTCCACTTAGTAAATGTACTCTGTTGTAGCTTCTCTGCTTATTACAGTTATTGGCTTTCTTTGTGTGTGATTTTATGATAAGTATAGCTGTAGAGTACTTTGCTTTTAAATAGTATGCTCTAGCACACTACAGTATTTTGGTGTTGTTCATGTTCTGGGTGTTTTATTATGGAAAAGCGCTTTTATTCTCAGATGTGAATTGAAATTTAATGTCATGTTTAAATCTATTCATCAGTTAACTTATCACAACTTATCACAACTTTTATTATCATGGGTTTTGTATATAGTATTCTCATAGGATATTCATGTAAAATGTATCAACATCAGGCAACATTTTTAACAATATTACTTATGCAGTAGCCCGCCTTTGTTCTTGGAGAGGGGGATTTTGTGGACAACAACTTTCTACTATCTTTCCCCTCAGTTGTTTCCTCAGTTAAACTATCTTACTTGTAAATAATACTCATCATTAACATTAAAGCCTTAAATTTAAGTTATTTGGATACCTGTACCTTAAGGGCACCTTAACCTTATGTTTGAAACCGTTCTTCAAATTTAGGGTGACCTTAAGTTTACCCCACTTTAATAAAATTGATCTTAACCCTTAGTTGTGGTCAATAATCATCTGAACCTTAAGTTAAGGTGGCCTTATAAGTTGGGATCTCCTTATTCGATATCAGTTATACAGGCTTGATTGTACAGAAACAGTAGTATGTCTTAAATGTAAATAAATTATATATTTTACCCTATTTTGCCCTCTTATTAACACTGGATCTGAGGCAATGAGCTATTTTTCCATGTATATGTGATTTGATTTACATGACCGATATAATTTAAGTTTCAGTTCCAGTTTCTTAACATGTGTGAGAACCAGGCTAAATGCAATCTGTAATTTTAACAACCATTTGTCTGGTTATTGTATTAATTTATCACCAGATCAAGTGGGTAGTTATTAAATTGACAGCATTTCCACAGCATCGTTTGTCCTCTTGCATGTTACCAATAATTAGGTTTCAGAGGAAACTAGAAGAAAAAATACACACCGTTTAATATCATTTTAATTAATTACAAAACAAGTTTAATAAATTTGAAATAGTATATATCATGTATTCTATTTTATATTTTAATGATACACATTGAAAAGAAGATTTGTTCACAAGAAAGACGTACATATGTTTGTTGCTTTTAAAGAAAACTGAAAAATGGGCTCAACCCTACTTCAAGTAGTTACTAGTGTATATATTAGTTCCATTAATATCTATCCTGATAATGCAAGTGATGTGGAACATTACCCACAGATGACATATGATTCCATTCGTCCGAATATCCCAGGGAGCAGTATCATTACTGAGGAATACTATGATAATCATGCTTACAGCCAAAATATTTCTAATGCAAGTACAGTCTCAGAAACTATAACAACAATCAAGATTGTTCTTAGAATTCTGGGAATGCTGCTCAGTATGCTCTGCATCATAGTATTATTTCAATTGCGGGGTGAATGAACCTCCCATTTTCATGTCATGCTGAGTCTGATGCTTGTAGATATGTTGGCAGCTGCAAGTTATGTTTCATCAATCTTCCTATATGTGTTCATCAGATACTGGGCTGAGAAATTTGATCCTGAGGATATCCCACAGAAAATATGGTGTAGCATGATGTAGTTGGTCGCACATTTGGCAGAACGCCAATGAATGCAGTCCTATTAAACCTTCTATTGATGGGCATAGATCACTTTGTGACTATTTTGTTTCCATTCCACAATCACAATCTGTTCAGTGTTAAGAGATCTAAACTTGCAATCATTACCTGGTTCTTAGCAGTAACAGCAGGATTCATACCAATATGGAATGCAGATTTCTCTGAGTCAACCCCAAGTCATCATCTCTGCGAGTACCTGTTCCTGACATTGTATGGTGATGAATGTGCTGCCTTGGTTATTGCTTTCATTTTCGTGTGTGCTATATTAATTTTATACATCTCTATATACTCTGTGGCAAGGAAGAAAAATATCCTTACTTGAAGAATAACAAAAACAAGAAGGCCATTGTCACAACTCTCTTGATACTTGGAACATTTATTGGATGTTGGCTGCCAGCAGGCTGTGCCTTGATATTTCGGATATATGCTAGAAATCACTCACCAGCCAATGCTGACAAAGAATATGATGAGTTTGTAGCTGTATAACAGATCTTGTTTTCTTACTTCTTGTTAAGATACTGTCTGCGATCCTATAATCTATGTAAAGTCTGTTTTGCTTTCTTGCTGTTGCTTAGCAAGATTGCTCCAGAGAGTTTGCAGCATCTTTTCATCAATCCACAATCTTGCCTCAATTACCACAGATACAATTAATGTTGAAAAACTTTATGAAAATACTGAAGATGATCATAGATTGTAATATTGTCTTTTTACCTGGATAATTTATTGGAAATGTTCAAAAGGATCATACTTTTGCCAAATTACAATCTTGTCTAAATTACAATACATACAATTTACCCCGAATAACTAAATGTAAATTAATTTTGAAGAGGTTCACAAATGTGTATATCTACATTAAAACCTAAAATATCTTGCTGGATGACCAAATGTGGATTGGAGAATTTTGAAAAATGTTTGAAAGCGAACTATACCATAATTAGAATCTATGAAATAAATATTCCTGTCTGACTATCAGTACACTTTTCTGTTCTGGCCTTACAAAGTACAGACAAACAAGAAATATTTAGCTTGTTGGTGCTTCTTTGATGTTCAAAATGTTTAGTGTTTAGCAATATCCACTCCTGACATGAAGTGTAAGAAGTCGGCATTCATATCAGGTAAGACGTGCAAGACGCATCACAGCAATTTCAGAATGTGGTGGATTTTTAAAATCTCACATGCTTAACTGTTTGCCTGTCACGTAAAAAGTAGTGCAGTATTTTAGTCCATGGGAAGGTTAATATATGGGTTCTTAATTTGTAGGGGGTGGGTCTATTCAATGTTTTGTGGTATATTTTTGCTCTGGTAGATTTCCAGGTTGGGGTGATGTTGCGTTGGTCACAAATTAATTACAAATTTTGACTGTAAAACTATAGGCCTTCTTATTGTAACTTGCTCTGGATGCGGATGCGCTGCCAGACTTTTTCCTTTAATGGTTTTTGGAAATTCTTGTGTTGGTCTTAGTCACTTATGTTGGCAATTTTACATTGGTTTATTAGTCAAATAATTCGGTTAAATGATCTGGGATTCTTTCCCAGTTAATTGTTTAACTGGTTTTATGATTTTAGTCCTTACATATTTAAACAGTATGTTAACAGACATGTATGGAAATTTTTTTTTTTTTTTTTTTCCACTTACATTAATTTGCACAACATACAATCACAAAAAAAAACACAAGGTAGTATACAGGAGAGAAAAAATAACAATACTTTTAATGTCTTGCATTTTTTTATAACATATATACATGAAGAGATAAACAAGTCACACGAAACTACAGTTCAGAGTAAATAAGTTGCACATTACAGTTTTACAGGTTCATTATATTTCATAAAATAGCTGTTCCCATCCACACCATCTTTCATGGAAAACATTTTCAGAAGATCTCACTCTAAATAGATTTTGCTGTTCCAGGAATATTTCTTTTATTCTGGTTTGAAGATAGTATATGTTAAGCTTTTGATTATTTTTTGAACATCGAAAAATATATTCTAGAGTATGGAAAATATTAATACTGAAACAGAATGTAAATAATATTAATACTGAGACAGAATGTATATTATATTGATGCAGGATCAATGTGTCCGCTAAAGTTGAACTAATGTACTAAAATATTAACAAATGCAAGCCCAAAGAAAAAATAAAATAAAGTGAATATAGTTGGCATATGACCATCTGCTCAATTGCTTATAACGAAGTAACTGCCTTGGTCTGGTTAATGAACTATCACTTCACATATTGGACTCTAATATATACGCTGGATGAGTGAAGGGGAATGGCATTATTTTACGAGATAGCTCTTATTCAAATATACACTGCCTACCCTAGATAGCAAGACACTAGTGGGCCACCGTTGGCTATGGGTGGCAAAATATAGCTAGTGGGCCACCTCTGAGCCACAACTAGACCACTGACTGCATTGTTTTTCCAAAATTTTTAAAGCTTATGAATAACTTCATAAGCAACCTCAACTATTGTTTTCTGACATATTATTTAACAATATTCAATGTTAAAAACACATTATTTCAAAATATAAATATATTGCGTGGCCCACCAACTACCAAAGTCAGTGGCTTTAGCTCATGGACCAGCCTATGCCCACTGGTGTAAAATTCCAGGAAAATTAAATAAAATGTGCATTTTCTTTCACCAAACATAAGTTAATGTCATTTATATAAACAAACTTATTATGTACTCCTTCATTTTGCTCAGTCAGTCTTTCCTCCACTTTATTACTTTATATATTGCTTGCTTATATATTTGCCACAAGTGGTCCATCAATGGCCCACCCACTACATAGGTAGTACAGGATCTATGATAGGCATCCAGTGGGCCACTAGTGGCAAATATTTTACTTTTAGTGAAGGTTAAAGAAAGATATCTTCATTTTTTGGATGTGACATAATTTTGTTTTTTTTTGATGAACCTAAAACTATCGCAGATTTTTTTTTGTCTGACACATTCAACTATGATCTGTAAGAGTTATGTGTAGTTGGTGGACCAATGGTGGTCCTCTGGTGGCTATATCTCAAGCTCTGCTGAACGGCATTTGTTTTGACAGATCTTGAAACGAGACTGTCTTGGCTTAAATTCATTTGGTGTAAGTAAATTACTTTCCCAAAATTGTTGTTTTGAATTTTATTTCACAAAAAATTTCAATATTTGACACTGGTGGTCCATCAGTGGTCCACTTTCCGCCTGAATCGTACACATACTGTTGGTCCAATGGTGGCCTACCGATGGAAAAGTATTGGACACTTTATGTATTTGTGTGGCCACAGTTGGCTATGAATGGCAAAATATAGCTAAGGGGCCACCACTAAGTCACTGCTGGACCTCTGACTGCATTTAAAAAAATTTTTAAAGCATTTTAAGCCTTTTCATAAGCAACCTCATCGATTGTTTTCTGCCATATTATTTAACAATATTCAATGTTAAAAACACATTATTTCAAAATATAAGTATATTGCGTGGCCCACCAACTACCAAAGTCAGTGGCTTTAGCATTACCATTGGCTTGCAAATGTCTTACCCACGACAAAAACACATTATTTCAAAATATAAATATTTTGTGTGGCCCACTGTTGGCCCACCAACTACCAAAGTCAGTGGCTTTAGCTTTACCAGTGGTTTGCCAATGTTATACCCATGGCAAAAAGCCATTGGGCCAATGGTGGCTGCCAATGTCAGACCAACAGATATACCAATGTTAGGCCAATGTCTGCATGCTCTCTGGGTTGTTGTCTAATGAAGGTGATCTGCCGATGGACCAATAGAAAAGCTTATCATTGGCTGCCAACAGTGGGCCACTGATGGACCACCAGTAAACCTTATTGTTGGCTGCCAACAGTGGACCACTGCCTATCAGCTGTTCACGCCACCACAGAACCACCATAAAAGGCACCCAACAGTGGGCCACTAGTGGGCCACCAGTCAACATTGTTGATTACTGAAGGTGGTCCACCAGTGGACCAATAGCAAAGCTTATCATTGACTGCCGACAGTGGGCCACTGATCGACCAACAGTAAACCTTATTGTTGGCTGCCAACAGTGGACCACTGCTTATCAGCTTGTCACGCCACCACAGAACCACCATAAAAGGCAGAAAACAGTGGGCCACTAGTGGGCCACCAGTCAGCATAGTTGGTCACTGAAGGTGGGCTACCGGTGGACCAATAGAAAAGCTTATCATTGGCTGCCGACAGTGGGCCACTGATCGACCACCAGTAAACCTTATTGTTGACTGCCAGCAGTAGACCACTGCCTGTCAGCTGGTCACGCCACCACAGAACCACCATAAAAGACACCCAACAGTGGGCCACTAGTGGGCCACCAGTCAACATTGTTGATTACTGAAGGTGGTCTACAGGTGGACCAATAGAAAAGCTTATCATTGGTTGCCGACAGTGGGCCACTGATGGACCACCAGTAAACCTTATTGTTGGCTGCCAACAGTGGACCACTGCCTATCAGCTGTTCACGCCACCACAGAACCACCATAAAAGGCACCCAACAGTGGGCCACTAGTGGGCCACCAATCAGCATTGTTGATTACTGAAGGTGGTCCACCAGTGGACCAATAGCAAAGCTTATCATTGACTGCCAACAGTGGGCCACTGATCGACCAACAGTAAACCTTATTGTTGGCTGCCAACAGTGGACCACTGCTTATCAGCTTGTCACGCCACCACAGAACCACCATAAAAGGCAGAAAACAGTGGGCCACTAGTGGGCCACCAGTCAGCATAGTTGGTCACTGAAGGTGGTCTACCGGTGGACCAATAGAAAAGCTTATCATTGGCTGCCGACAGTGGGCCACTGATCGACCACCAGTAAACCTTATTGTTGACTGCCAGCAGTGGACCACTGCCTGTCAGCTGGTCACGCCACCACAGAACCACCATAAAAGACACCCAACAGTGGGCCACTAGTGGGCCACCAGTCAACATTGTTGATTACTGAAGGTGGTCTACAGGTGGACCAATAGAAAAGCTTATCATTGGCTGCCGACAGTGGGCCACTGATGGACCACCAGTAAACCTTATTGTCAGCTGCCAATGGTGGACCACTGTCTACCAGCCAGTAACGCCAATGGCTAGCCACCAGCTACAGCCAATATCAGACCGACTGCTATGCTGCTGGTGGGCCAGTGGTGGCCGTACAGAGTCTCACTATCTGGGACTTAGTTGGTGGACCAATGGTGATCCTCTGGTGGCTACACCTCAAGCTCTGCTGAACGGCATTTGTTTTGACAGATCTTGAAAAGAGACTGCCTTGGCTTAAATTCGTTCGTTTTAAGTGGATTATTTTCCAAAAGTAATTGTTCTGAATTTTATTACACAAAACAACTGTAACATTTGCCACTGGTGGTCCATCAGTGGTCCACCTTCTACCTGAATGGTACACATACTGTTGGTCCACCGGTATCCCACAGACGGCAAAGTAAATGGATACTTTATGTATTTGTGTATATCACTGAGACACTGACACTTTTAAATAACAGATGTTACATCTCTGCATTAATATATATATTTCTTTTTTCCCACTCTTGTGCCATATATCTCTTCCAAGGTTTACAACTTGCAGCCCACAAACTATATCAGTGGTATACAAGCTATGATCGATGGGCCACTGATGGGAATTTTCTAATTTTCATCCGGATTTTAGATCGAATCAATAAAATCATCTGAGAATTACACAGAAAAGTTAACAGAAGTTTCGCCTATAACCAAACCATTAAACATGTACAGGATAAAAATATGATATTAAATCAAAACTATTGATTGGGGTTGAGATGTAGCCACCACTGGACTACCCTTGGTCCACTAGCTGCTGTATGTATGTGTCCGATAAAACATAGGTGTCTTAAATTGAAAGGAATAATTACACTTGAAACATATTCCAATCAGTGGCTGAATTACCCTTGAAATATATTCCTATCAGTGGCTGAACTACCCATGCCTACGTTGGCCCAATGAAGGCTTGCCAACCAAAACTCAGGCTGCCGAGGTTGGGCCAACAGTGGGCCAATGGTGGCTTTTTATTCAAGATGGCGGCAAGCAATAATAAGGGATTTTAAGACACTTAAAAAATGATTCATTATGGTATGTCTAAAAATCATATTTCAGTGAGCCCACAATTTTTAACTAACTATTTTACAATTCTAGACATACAAATAACATTCTCATTATAAATTCACAGGAAAAAAGGTTGTTTCTGAACATTGTAATTTTATTATTTGATTATTGATTATATCATCCTAAGATACTGTTCCATTATTGTCTATGTTTGGTCATGTGACTTATCAGGGATTCCCTTAACTAAAATCCACCCACAAGCTGTCAATTATTTTCTTTCTGTTAAACAATGGCCATATAACTTCATGCTGCAATCTCATTGGCTTATGCTATATTATAGTGCTAGTAAAATTTTACCAGTGGCTTGCAAATGTCAGACCGACATAGCATCCGCCGGCCAAAAAGCCATTGGGCCAACAGTGGCTGCCAACGTCAGACCGATATGCCAATGTTGGGCCAACTTCTGCATGCTATCTGGGTTGTTGGCAGCTAACAGCTCTTTAGCCGGTGGGCCAGTGGTGGCCCTACAGAGTCTTGCTATCTGGGACGTATGACCTTCATCTACAGAATAATAAGGAGAAGATCCTGAACCAAAACTCAAATATGTGTTGATACCACCATACGGAGTAGTGTGAATATGAAGTTAAAACCCATGTTAATTTCTGATAGTACCCTTCTCTGTTGATTAAAAAACAGTGACAAGTAACCAAGACATTTGTACCGATATACAAGCTTCACAGAAGGAAATTGAGAGTATTTTGCAGTATTTATTCATATAAACCTATACGTATATGTGTGTACTGGTAGTTAATTCATATTCATTTATATTTTTGTGATGTATACACTTTAATAATTACTTGCCCTTATTTGGTGTGAAATTGGTATATTAACTAATTTGGCATAAAGCTAAGGTTGGCAAAAAAAACAGAGTAAACAATAAAACTATCTCTAGCCAATAAGAATTACTGATATATTAATTTGTTACCTGTATATTGATTGGCTATGTGCCATTTTGAGGTGCTGAAAGTATAATCACCCTTTGATAAATATGTGTATAGAAGTTTTGTAGCATACTACTCAGTACCACTCGGCCCTTTTAAAAGTTTTGTTAATGTTAAGTTGGTGAAGAGAAATGTACAATTTATGAATTTATGAAGACTTGATTACTTTAATGTAATAATCTTTTGAAATTAACTTCAGCTCAAGAGTTTTTGCATTGTGGTTTGAAGTTAGGTGATATGGTTTGTAAATTTCCTCCAAGTCTTTGTATGTCTTATTCTACTAAATCTGACATACATATGGAATCATTATGAACCATCTGATGGGTACAAAATACAAAGACTTGTCTGAAATACAAGTCAGCACCAAATTCTTGAAAAAGGGTCATTCAACACTCATACTTCGGTCCATCATCTATGTGACAGGCAGAACAGTCCTGGGAAAGTCTATTATTGATCAGTATTTATCAATATTATGAAGGTGTGCCACTATAACTGACAGCCCGGTAACTAGGTATTCTTCGAGTCGGGGACAATGTTTACATGGTCAGTTTCATGTTACCGGCCTCAAAACATGTTTGGCATTTCTATGACCATTGCCGACTGTTAAATATATTGGACACTATATTAGTACATTGTATATTACATATATTAGGCACTATATTAGTGCATTGTTTAATTTAAGCTTTATGTTTATACATTGTCATAAAGGATAATTGTGTTGTTGGTTCCTTTTGTGTGTTAACATTTAAAGTAAGGGAGTTATTGATTTTTTGTGTTTTAGTGTTTATTGATTTGTTCACAGACTGGGGGAAATCCCCCCCTCAGTGGTTATGTTAGATTTGGGGAAACCCAATTACCAGTAGTTTCTAGAACTTCCTCCTTTGGCCTAGATGGTTCAAGATTTATTTTCTGAGTTGGTTCTGTACAATTCCAGAAGGAATCTGTGAATGTATATAAGAAATGTACATCTGACCACAAGTGAACTTTGTATTCGCTGGCTATAAGGAGAGCTATTGTGTTTTGGAATATAATATAACTTGTGTTGCTGTGAACTTTTACTGGAGTGAACTGGATACATCATCTGGACAGATTTATTGTACTTTGGATATTTTGGATATTGTACATTCATATAACAGAGAGTGAATTTACTGCATTTTGGACATTGTCCACATCTTGGAGCAGACAGTACAGTTGTGTTAACTCTCTAAATATCTCCAGACAGACATTCTGTGTGACTGGATATATAAAGAATAGCAGGACAAGAACCTTTTGTGTTGTTGAGTGTGGGACAGGTCACAGGATATAGATATCTGTGTGCGAGTAAACGCTGGACAGTTCACGGGACAGACCACAGGACATTGGACAGATCACAGAATATACCACAGGACGAATTACAGAACAGATTGTGGGATACGGCGGATAAACTTATTCTTAATCTCAGTGGTCAGGTCAGCTAGATCTTGTTATTGTATTAGTGTGCTTAGTTAAGGGCATACCAGTTGACTGTAATCATTATTGTTAATAGCTAAATAAATTTGTTAAGTTAAGCTTTTTGCTTTTTTTCTGTTACAACTTAAAGACAACCGGTAATTGCTACCGTGCTTGCCCGTGACCGTAACAGGAAAATTGGGGGCTCGTCCGGGATCCAACCATTTGATTACAACTATTTGGTCAACTGTTCAATTAACATTTTGAAAATCCATTTGATTTAGTAATTGGTTACAGTCAACAGTGCTCAAAATGGCTAGTGCTAAAGAGTTTGTACAGTCACCATCTATGGAAGTTCTAGAAACTTTTAAAAAAGATATGTTAATGCAGATAGCACAAGAGTTACAGTTAGAGGTGAAAAGGTCAACACGTAAACATGAACTTAAAAGGCTTATTGTTGAACAGTTAGTTGATGAAGATGTTTTACCTGATAGTTGTTTAGAAGTGTATAAGCCTCTACCAATGGAACCTTCTGGGCAATATGAGATCAGGCGATTAGAAATTGAAAGAGAGTTAAGAATTAAAGAGCTTGAAACTCAAGCTCTAGCTCAACAACGAAAAGAAGAGCTTGAAGCTCAACAACGAAAAGAAGAGCTTGAGGCTCAACAGCGAAAAGAAGAGCTTGAAGCTCAACAAAGAAAAGAAGAGCTTGAGGCTCGAAAAGAAGAGCTTGAAGCTCGAAAATATGAAAAAGAACTTGAGCTTAAACATGAAAGAGAAATGAAAGCTTTAGAATTAAATGCTCGTCGAATTGCCCATGAAGAGTCCATTGCTACCAAATTTGATTTGGGTAAAAATGTGCGACTGGTACCACCTTTTAATGAGTCCGAGGTTGATAAGTACTTTCAACACTTTGAAAGAGTAGCTCAAAATTTAAAATGGCCTATAGACCAGTGGCCTTTATTGCTGCAAAGTGTTTTGAGGGGAAAGGCCCAGGAGGCATACACGGCTTTGCCAATTTCTGAATGTGTGGACTATAACTCTGTCAAAAATGCTATTTTGAAAGCATATGAGTTGGTACCAGAAGCATATCGTCAAAAATTCAGAAATTATCGTAAACAAGAAAGTCAAACTCATGTTGAATTTGCCCATGAGAAAGAAGTGTACTTTGACAGATGGTGTAATTCTAGGGAAGTAGGTACAGACTTTGAAAAACTTAGGCAAGTTATTTTGATTGAAGAGTTCAAAAGGTGTGTTTGTGATGACATTAAAACCTATCTAGATGAACAGAAAGTTGAAAATTTGGCAAAAGCAGCAGCTTATGCTGATGATTATGCGCTAACTCACAAGTCCACTTTCAACAAGAATAAGTCCTTTGGTCCTGCTAAAAAGTCTTATCCAGAAATAGGAAACAAATCTGAACATGTAGCTCCAGAAAAGAGTTCAGATAAGGGTCAAACTTCAAATCAGACTATGAGTAAGGATAGGAAACCTAGATCCTTTGCTCCTGTTTGCCACTATTGTAAGAAACCTGGGCATGTTATGTCTGACTGTTGGCTCTTAAAGAAGAGAAGAGAAAAGGAGGCAACGCCCAACGCCTTTATGTCTAGCAAGTCTAACTGGCGTTCAAATCCCAATAGAGCAGAGTCTAGTATTGGTTTAGACAAGTCTGAGATTATTAGGGAAGAGTTCAAACCTTTTGTGTCTGAGGGTTTTGTATCTTTGGAAAGTAGTTCCAGTCAGGTCCCCATTAAGATATTAAGAGACACTGGAGCTACTCAGTCCTTACTTTTAGAAGGTGTATTGCCATTGAGTATAAGCACATCTACTGGTGAGAGTGTGTTGCTCAAGGTATTGAAGGAGGCTGTGTGAACGTTCCCTTGCATAAGGTCAACTTAGTATCAGACTTAGTTACTGGTTCTGTTGTTGTGGGTACCAGGCCCACTTTACCCATTAAAGGGGTATCTTTGTTATTGGGAAATGATCTGGCAGGTGGAAAGGTAGTTGCTGATCCTAAGGTTACTTCTAAGCCGATCACTTTGGTTAGCACTGAGAAATTAGAAGAGGTTATTCCTGGTATTTTTCCCTCCTGTGCTGTGACTCGAGCTATGGCCAAAAAGGCCCAAGAAGAACCAAAAGATTGTAAACGATCTACAGATGTCTTAGTTGATTTGTCAGATACATTCTTGAACAACTATGACCATGATGTGCAGAATTTTAGTGATACAAATCCCAAGGATAGGGTAGATTCTGAAAAACAAGACTCAATTGACTGTCAAGATGTATCGCTTTCAAAATCAAAATTGATTTCAGAGCAGGAAAATGACCCTGAATTAGCTCCTTTATTCAAGTTGGTCTTGCCACCAGTAGAGCTAGATAAGGTCCCTGTAGGCTATTATGTCAGAAATGGTGTACTTATGCGAAAGTGGAGGCCACCAAATGTCCCTGCATCTGAAGAATGGTCAGTAGTACACCAGATTGTTGTGCCAAAAGAGTACCAAAGTGAGATATTAAAATTGGCTCATGAATCTCCAATGGGTGGCCATTTAGGCATCAACAAAACTTACAACAAGATAACCAAACATTTCTATTGGCCTCAAATTCGGCACAGTGTGGCAGAATTTTGCAAGACTTGTCACATTTGTCAAATGGTAGGAAAGCCAAACCAAAAAATTCCTGTAGCTCCTCTCAAACCCATTCCAGCATTTGAGGAACCATTTAGCAAGGTGATAATTGACTGTGTAGGTCCCTTACCAAAAACTAAATCCAGAAACCAATATCTTTTGACCATTATGTGCGCCTCAACCAGATTTCCCGAAGCCATACCATTGACCAACATAACAGCTCCCAAAATCTCAAAAGCTCTGGTTAATTTCTTTACTCTAGTTGGCTTACCAAAAGAAATCCAGTCAGATCAAGGGTCAAATTTTATGTCAGGACTATTTCAACAGGTTGTATTTCAGTTAGGTGCCAAACAGATCAAATCTAGTGCTTATCACCCAGAATCCCAAGGTGCACTTGAAAGGTTCCATTCCACTTTGAAGAATATGATTAGGACATATTGTTTAGACAATGAAAAAGACTGGTATGAAGGCATCAGCTTATTATTGTTTGCAGTTAGAGAATCTGTTCAAGAGTCTTTAGGCTTTAGTCCCTTTGAGTTGGTCTTTGGCCATTCAGTCCGTGGTCCTCTCAAGCTGTTGAAGGAAAATTGGTTTTCTGAGAACACCGAGAGCCTAAATCTGCTAGATTATGTTTCAAAGTTCAGAGATAAGTTGAAGAAGGCTTGTGAGCTGGCGCAACAAAATTTGAAAAATTCTCAGTCAAAAATGAAGATGCTTTTTGATAAGGAATTACAGAATTGTGTCTTCGATCCTGGAGGCAAGATTTCAGTGTCATCACCTGGCCAATTGAACAAACTACAGGCCAGGGATCTAGGGTCATACCCAGTAGCAAGGAGAGTAGAAACTCTCCAAAGGACAATTAAAAACTGTGATGACAGACAATTAAAACAAATGTATGAAATGACAATGGTAAAGCCATACTTCGAAAGAGGTATAACATAGCTTATGATGGCTATTAATAAAAACACTGTTAAAGATGGGAATTCAGTGTATAAACAGGACTTTGAAAAAGTAAAATATGGCGTCCGCATGGATACGCCCTATCCAGAAGCTGTATTTAAATTGTACTTTATATACCTGTAATTAGTAAGTTTATAAAGGTTATACATGGTACTAATTTTACTTTTGTATTTAGACAAAAATGTTTTGTAAAATGTTATTACCTGTGTTTGTATACATCATGAAAATCTCTTGTAAAATTTTGTAATCCCTTGGCTTCCAAAATTTTTCTTTAAGGGGGAGGTGTTAAATATATTGGACACTATATTAGTACATTGTCATAAAGGATAATTGTGTTGTTGGTTCTTTTTGTGTGTTAACATTTAAAGTAAGGGAGTTATTGATTTTTTGTGTTTTAGTGTTTATTGATTTGTTCACAGACTGGGGGAAATCCCCTCCTCAGTGGTTATGTTAGATTTGGGGAAACCCAATTACCAGTAGTTTCTAGAACTTCCTCCTTTGGCCTAGATGGTTCAAGATTTATTTTCTGAGTTGGTTCTGTACAATTCCAGAAGGAATCTGTGAATGTATATAAGAAATGTACATCTGACCACAAGTGAACTTTGTATTCGCTGGCTATAAGGAGAGCTATTGTGTTTTGGAATATAATATAACTTCTGTTGCTGTGAACTTTTACTGGAGTGAACTGGATACATCATCTGGACAGATTTATTGTACTTTGGATATTTTGGATATTGTACATTCATATAACAGAGAGTGAATTTACTGCATTTTGGACATTGTCCACATCTTGGAGCAGACAGTACAGTTGTGTTAACTCTCTAAATATCTCCAGACAGACATTCTGTGTGACTGGATATATAAAGAATAGCAGGACAAGAACCTTTTGTGTTGTTGAGTGTGGGACAGGTCACAGGATATAGATATCTGTGTGCGAGTAAACGCTGGACAGTTCACGGGACAGACCACAGGACATTGGACAGATCACAGAATATACCACAGGACGGATTACAGAACAGATTGTGGGATACGGCGGATAAACTTATTCTTAATCTCAGTGGTCAGGTCAGCTAGATCTTGTTATTGTATTAGTGTGCTTAGTTAAGGGCATACCAGTTGACTGTAATCATTATTGTTAATCGCTAAATAAATTTGTTAAGTTAAGCTTTTTGCTTTTTTTCTGTTACAACTTAAAGACAACCGGTAATTGCTACCGTGCTTGCCTGTGACCGTAACACCGACCCTTGTATCCGACCCTAATTTTAGCCCCCTAGCAACCAGCCTGTCGGTTAACTTAACAGCCTGTCGGTTACACTTTCCAGCTTGTCAGTTAATCAAACAGGCCTGTCTGTAACAAGTATCCGGTTTGTCCCAAATATGGACTTCCAGACTGTACGTGATGACTCACCGACAAGCTGGAAAGTGTTAAAGTACAGTCGGGAACTTTAACAGACTGGGTCCTAGAGTCGGGAAAATTTGTAACCGACAGGCCTTTAACTCAAACAGACAAGCCGTTAACAATAACCGACAGGCCTGTAACACTAACAGACAAGCCGTGAACTGAAACATTTTTTTGCTTCTTATGGCCTATCAGCTTCAAAGTTTGTGGGTGTAAAAAGGCGAGTTGGTATACAATCTGTTTATATTTGGGCTTGACTTGTCGAGAGACAACTTGGTGTGTAGCTTTGATTTTAGGTTTTTTATTTTTTGGAAATTAGCATAAGTACTTGAGCTAGGCCAGACTTTATGGAAGTAAAATCTGTTCTGTGAGGTTTCACTTGTATTTTTTTTTAAGTTTTAAGTTTTGTTTTTTAAAACAAGCTGTACAATTGATTGATTGATCACCATGCAGAGGGTCAGAAGCAGAAAGATTGAAATACCAACTGGAGACACTCAACCACAGTTTGAGTTAGGAGATACAGCTGAGGATATAGAGGGAAGGAGGAAGAGAGAGAGAGGAGAGAAAAGGAAGAGAGGGATAGACAGAGGGAGAGAGAGATGGAAGAGGAAGAAAGGAGAGAGAAGAAAGTGCCAACAGATACGGATACTGATGCAGAATCAACTCAATAAAGACAGAAAAAGGGCCAGATGAAGTCCATTTTTTGAGTGATTCAAATGAAGAAGCCATCGTTGAGTTTGTTAAACAGCTTGAGGAAATTTATGACATGACCAACGATAGTTTCAAAGACAAGCAGAAGAAAGAAAGACTTTGGGAGCAGCTAGCAGCAACTAAAAACTTGCCTGTCAAGACTGTGAAATATTGGTTTGAGACTCAACTTACCAGATATGGCAAGCTCACTAAGATGAAGTCAGGACAAGCAGCTGAGAAGAGTACAGTCAGATAGTTTCAGTTTTCTACAAAGTCACATCAGAAGGAAAGGACTTTCCAAGTCTTTTGCATTCAAGTCACCCCAGAGGCTTTCTGCAGCCGCAGCTTCAACTTCAGTTCAGGATACATCCAGAGACACAGAATCTGAGATGAAAATCAGAATTGCATCAGATGTTACTCATCAGCCTTCGAGCACCAGTCCTAAGCAACAACAGCTTCCACTTGTGACAACTACGTAATCTGCAGATCCAGTCTTAGATCAGTTCCAGCAGATGAAGTTGATGATTTCCACATTTCTGGGTAAACGTAAGGATCCCATTCCAAGTTCTCGACAGTCGTTCTGCAACTATCTCCACTCTAAGATTCAACACATTGAGGAGAGAGACTTTTTAGCCTTTACGAATGAAGCTGTCAAGCTTCTCAGTGACATACAGTACCAGGCCGAGGAACGCAAGAGACAGGTCACCACAAGTCAACAGGCCACCACATTTCAACTTCCACAAGTAACACAGGCCAAAGCCATACTCACCATTCCAGAAACTCAGACAGTTTCGATTCCAGTTGTGCAGCCAACACAGACTTCCACTGGAGAACCCATTGTGGTGATTGCCAAAGTACAGCAACCACCAAGGCCTTCATCTTCATCACCATCTACACAGCCTACTACTTCTTACGTAGTTGTGGATGACCAACAGCCTGGGCCTTTCAAACAGATCATCTACAACCCCCTTCAGTTGCACCTTCACAACAAGAGGAGACTCAGCACAACACTTCAGGATTATCCAGTCTCTTTGCTGCTATTCCAAGTGTTCCACAGTATCAGCAGATAGACACACCACAGCCATTTTCACCCTCTTAACTTCAACCAGCACCGCCACCAGTGCCATCTACCATTCATCTAGAACAGTCAAGACCTCCCAGCCAGTCAAGCCAGCAGAGTCAGAGTCAGACGAAATCAGTGGATTAGCCTGCACAAGTCGCACCAAACCCGGCCCTTTTCAGGACCACCCAAATCTTCCAAAAACAATTATTAAGCTACATGTTTAATAGCCTAAAAACAAAGAAAGCTCAACGCCCAACACTTACACTTCCCCACAGTACACAAAAAAATTGTGTGAATGAATGAGTGAATGTTGAACAAATATTAATGAACTTCAAACTCAAAACCAGAAATATTTTTTTAAAAACTCTAAGAAATCAAAGCAAAACCACCACCACCTAAACAAAAAAAAATCCCACCCCCTAAAAAAAGGACTCAAACCCTCCTCCCCCCCCCCCCCCCCCCCAAAAAAAAAAGTGTGGAATCAAACCCTCAACCCCCAAAACATAAAGTTGTAGACTCAAACCCATGTCCCTGTGTCCCAAAACCCAACATTAAATAAAAAGCCACATCCACACTGACAGACCCAAAAACGTGAGCCCTAACAAAATATTCAAAATGTGTGTGGCAAGCGATTGATAAACGTAGAAAAAAAATTATTTATCTGGGACTGCAAAGTTTGCATTTCTTTTTTCTGCCAATTTCCTTGCAATTTTTTTTTTATTTCTTGTAATTATTTGCAGGAAATAGCTACAGGTATTTATTTGGACACCTTTTAATACCAATTTGCAAATTAATTTTTAGGATAATAAAGCCAAGTCATGTTTGGGTGGCATGTCTACTTTGTTAAGTGGGGACCTGGGTTTGAATCTGTGATATACTTTGGCTTTTTTCGACTGAATGTGGGATGGAATTGTGTTTGTGATGGGGAATATTTGTGGTTATATTGAATTGGAATTAAATTGTTGGAAATTTGGGGTTACCTTTTTGGGAAGTAGCACTTCGCTTAATAAAAGTTCTTGGATTATTTGGGTAGTCCTGAGAAGGACTGATTAAAAAGGACAGCATCTTCTCCCCCTTGGTCTTCTTACGCTCTGTCCTCCTGCCCAGCCAGCGCCCCCACATGGTTAAAATAGTCTTTCAGTAGGTCTTGTTGATATTTGGCCTCCCTCGATGGTTTATGACGTTTTCATGTTATCCCTGTTCCCCCTGGTCTGCCTGTGGTGCTACTATGTCGTCGGCTGGAGTGGGTGGTCTGTCTCCTCCCACTGATGGCTTCTTAACATGTAGTACCACACATGTTAACACAATGTCTCTAACTACTTTTGGCCTCTGCTCCATGGTGGTCAACAGTACCCTGAATCTCTTGACAAGTAACCCAAATGAGTTCTCGACCACCTGTCTGCCACTGGGAATTCTGTAGTTGGCTATTCTCTCCTCCCTGGTCAGTTGACATCTACTGTAAGGCTTCATAAGCCAAAGCATCAGGGCAAACACATCCTCCCCCAGCAGGAAGTAGTTGAAAATCTCGCCCCTCAGGTCCTAGTGGCTCAAGTGGTGGTATTCACAGGGTTCCGTTCTCAATTTTTTTCAGTTTGCTGCGGTTGAATACCTGAGCATCAGATGATGAGCTACTGGCCCCCACGTTGACCCACAGGAACTTGTAATCTGCATCGATTAAAGCCAAAAGTACCAGGGAGAAGTAGTCCTTGTAGTTGAAATATTCACTGCCTGACATCTTTGGCTTCTTGTTCGGGCTAAGGGGACCTTGGCTTTTCAGTCACCCCTGTGGAACCCTGCTTTATGAGTAAATCAAACACGTGTAATGCCAATGCTGTATCACTACGCATAGGTCTTGTCATTATGCTGGCCTCTGATTCTGTGTTAGTTCCATGTTAGAAAGCAAGGGGTACACAGTTCGTGGACCTGACAGTTAATTGATAATTTATTTATATATTAAAGTTTACAGGCTGGTCTGCGAATTTTCTGCTTTACGTAGGTTTTAATCATGTATCTCTTGCTGGAATGCATATGAGAAAAATAGCCTGTATTTTTGTTGGATGGACTTGAGTTCAAATTCTGGGACTTGCTGCCAATGATTATTGACTGTCTAGTTACCCGTCATTTTGTCCAGTGAATATACAGCCTTGCCTCGGAAAAACTACAAGTGCTCTACATGTAAGGTGAAGCATTTACCCCCCATGGGTAAGTGATGTTTCAGGCGTACGGCCCCTCAACCTACCAATGGGTCCTCAACATTCATGTCACTTCTTGATGATAATTCTATTGCTCATGACCCGGAGCATGGGATTGGCAATGAAAGACACTCCGGGGTACTTAATAGTGGTCTTGATGGCCGTGTGGAAGCTCTGGCAGATCCATTGGTGTCAGGGACGGGTATGGAGCCGGTGTGGTTACGTCCACGTCAGAAGGGATTGACGTTGTACTACAAGAACTGCGATCCATATCAGCATGGCTTACTCATGTGGAAAACAGTATTGACCAGAGCCAGTCCAGGACATCTACTCCCCAGCAACACCCACGTCCTACGGGTCCCTATCCTGGTTACCTAAATACCTCACAGAGTGTACAGGCATCTATACCATCATCTGGAAGTGCTGTGTGTTTTACAATGGCTCCACCCACAACGACCGTAGCCAGCACCCAAGGACTCTAACTTCACAGCGTGCTGGGTATCTGCCTCCTCCCAGAGTTCCCTGGCTGTTGTGTTCTGGCCCTTATGGTACTGTTTCCACTTGCTCGACCACTGGTGCAGTTAGGGATCCTACAACTTTGTTATCTCAGGTACTGTTGTTTCATCTACTTATGCTTTGCAGGTTCCTGGTGTGTCATCAGTCAGGACAGGTGTGTCAGGTGCTACAGGCGTTATGTTGGCACCAGGTAACATAGGAGAGATGCCTGACTGTGTAATACCTTCTATGACTGTACTCAAGTCATCTGCAAATGTTCAAGAAAGGGTGAATGCCAGATTGCAAGGGCTGGAGCGAGCTGCTGACACGTCTGTGCAAGGTAACTGTCAAAATTAGTCTGTTCATGATCATGCTTGTAACTTAAAGAACAGTTGTCATGTCAATGGTCAAAGGTGTTGTGTGAAAAGTAAAACTGAAAAGAAGGTTCAGGTTGCCTGGCCCCAAGATTTGGCATTTGTGGGTACATTAAGGAAAAGGCCCTCGTATGAAGAATTAACCATGACTCAGTGGTTGCTAGGTTTCCTCAGAATTGCTGAGGAGGAAAGGGACCAAGTTAAGAAACAAAATATGTATGCCTATCTTACTGAATTGATGCAAGATGCAGCAGATAACAGCTGGGCAGCTGCAAAAGGTGCCCATGCCGTCCTAATGTATAGAATGCCGGATGGGGTGTTAGATTGGCGTGACTTGGAAAAAATTTTAACAATTAGGCAAACTTATGCTCGTTCTGTGGTCCACAATTCAGGTGATAGTAATGCCAAGAGGGGGTCGGGCAATGGTGTGCCTTGTAGGAATTTTCAGTCTGGATCTTGTGGCTTCCCTGGAAACCATGAGATCAATGGGTTATTTGTCAAACATGTGTGTGCTCATTGTCTTGGTACAATGGGAAAATAATTCAAACAGCCAAGAAAAGGGACAGTAATAAATTCAAGTTAATGAATTCAAAAAACGACCAGAAACAGTAACTTTCATTCTAACCCTCAGATAAAGATTATTGTAGATAATAAAAAGCAAGTGTCACAGCAAGGTGTGTTAAATGTAGCTGTGGAAAGACCTGTAAAAGTTTCTCAAAGTAATTCCAATATTGTGGTTCATTCTGATAATAGTTCAATATCCACTTCCAGGGCCAGTTTTCAGCTTGTAGGTGAAAATCCTGGTAAGTTGGCTGTAGCACAGAGTGGGGCCATTTCCAACCCTTTTACTTGTAACAATGTTCTTCCCAGAGCTAAGGTCCATCTGGGGGTTGCTGAGTCACCTTATGATGGAGCTTTTGAGTTTGACGAGTTACTGGAATGTAAGTTGTTTGATATCAATCGTGACTCAGTGAGTCACTTTGGTGCTCATATGATTTTCAAGTGAGAACAACAAATGTTGTGGTATGCAAAGCTATGGCCCCATAGGGTCAGAGATATTGAGTTGGGGGACTTAAGGTATAAGTGTGTTGACACAATTCGTTGTATAAAACAGCAGGATGAAGTATTTGGTTTTATTCCTTTTACAGCACTGGATCCCCAATTCATCTTGCAGAACAGAACCCCTACTAGGGTGGCTGTGGCCAATGAATTTGACCCTGTGGAGTGCCACAATAGGGTTAAAGCTTCAGGTTCTTTCAAAAATTCAGTTATCCGGATGTATCGATTTCACTTATCTGGAAGGTTTGGCTCCAGATTATTGGGATCAGCAATTCGGGTTCCCTCTGGATTATAATCGGGCATTGGGTCGTTTGAAGAGTAATTTTGTTAGCCATAACTCAGCTGTTCAATTTCCAGAGCATGTGACCACTTATCTTGAGGAGGAGAAAGCAGAAGCAGCAATTTTTGGCCCTTATACGGACCCCCCTTTTGGTCAAGCTTCACGTATCTCTCCTTTCATAACCAGACCTAAATCTGACACCAACAAGCGTAGGATAATAGTGGATCTGTTTTTCATCAAGACTGTAGTGTCGATGATCAGGTCCCTAGAGGGATTTACATGAATACTGTATTTAAACTCCATTATCCAAACATCAACTTGATTACTCAAAAACTTTAAAAGTTGGGTCCTGGTTGCCATGTCTACAAGTTGGATCTGTCCAGAGCTTTCAGGCAGTTGTTTGTGGATCCTGGGGATCTGGATCTTCTTTGTTTGTACTGGCAGGACTCGTATTTTGCGGACTGTAGGGTCCCTTTCGGTTATCGGAATGGTTCCATGTTCCTGACCCGATTTACCGACTACATGCGGTATGTTATGAGGTGTAATTCCTTCACTATTGTAAATTATGTAGATGATTTACTTGGGCATGAAAATCCAATCTTGGGTTTCGGATCCCTCTTTTCAGTTTCTCCAAAAAGTTTTGGTTGGGGCCGATTTTCCCATTAGTCCCTCAAAATTGGTCCCCTAGTATGTCATGTGTATGTCTGGGCCTTCTTATTGACACAGTCAAGGAAACCATTAGTGTTCCTAAGGAAAAAAATTCGGATATTCTTAATAGATGTACATGGGCCTTAGGCCAGAAATCTCTGTCTTTGATTGGATCACTTATGTTTTTACACAGGAGTGTTAGGCCTACTCGGGTTTTTACCAATCGTTTACTTGCCACTCTTAGGACCATGGGTTCGAACCCTGTCCCTGTTGATAACCACATCAAGCAAGATTTGAAATGGTTTATCCATTTTGCTCCGCGATATAATGGTAGTTCGGTTTATAGGCATATTCCATTAGCCGAACATCAGCCTATCGAACTGGATGCTTGCCTGCAGGTTTTGGGTGGTCATTGGGGTTCAAAAGTCTATTACTCCCACTTCCCGGATCACATCAAAGGGGATCAGGCCACTATCACTCATTTTGAGCTATTCAATGTCTTTGTAGCCCTTACAGTTTGAGGCTCCCTATGGAAGGGTAGGAAGCTCCTCATTCATCTTGATAACATAGCTTCAGTAGCTATTGTAAATTCAGGTTTCACCAGAGATAAAAATTGGCTTCTATAGCTCATAATATTTGGATGCAGTGTGCTTTGTATGATATTGATCTTGTGGCTTCTCATTTGACTGGAATCGATAATAGGGTTGCTGACCTATTATCGAGGTGGACTGGTAGTCCCAGTCAATGGTCTACTTTGTATGCATGTATCCCTGACCCATGCTGGTATCATGTGGATAATAATAATATAGTTCTAAACCTAGATATTTGAACATCAATTTGAAAAAATATTGTAAAGTAATTTTTTGTGCTTTGTATTTCTAGGTAATGTACCAGTTGAGATGTGTCTTGTGCAGTCTGTTAACTTGCATCTCAAGGCAGCTCACACCAACAAGTCAGCTCGTGCATATCAGGCAATTTTAAAATTTTTCATGTCATTTGCAATGTTTTTGAACTTAACTTTTCCTCCTGTTTCCGAACAGCAGGTTCTTTTATTTGTACAATTTTTACTGTATAATGACTTGTCTTATGCATCTATTCTAAATTACTTATCTGCCTTGCGTTTCAAGTTTCAGTGGTATGGCTGGTCTGTGCAGCCCCTTAACAGCTTCAGGTTATCTCTCTTGCTTAAGTCAATTAAAAACAACATTCGTCGTGTGCCTAAGCTTAAAGGTGTGTTTGACATTGCTACACTGGTGGCCATCTGTCAAGAATGTGATTTACAGCCTTTGGCTATGTGTACAAGTTTATGTTTCTTTTGGCCTTTTTGGCCTTCTTTAGACTCAGTAATTTGGTCCCTGCTCTCAGTAAAGACTTTGACATTACAAAACATCTATGTAGGGGTGACATAATTTGGCCCTTTGGTGGTTCTTCTGTAAAGTTATTCAGCCACAGTAATGTGGTTCGGTGTATATTATAAAAGTGTGGGGTTTACATATAGGTAGCAGTTGCTGCCTCCACCCGGGTCAGGTGTTTGTCTTCAATTATATGGAGTTTTGTGTACAGCATGGTTTATTTGGTGGAATATGTAAGAGTGGTGTAAATTTATTAGTGTATTTGTATGCTCAAGGCTTGAGTGTAACCATCATCGTGTGTAGGCCCTGTTGGGCTGTTGTGCATTGGCAGTGTTTTATTAATGGTATTTTTATTGATACATCATGTATCTGTAATATTAGGCGTTTTGAGTAGTTAATTTTAGTTGGGAACTGTATTATCCCCTTTCTGGGCTTTGTAAACTTTTAATGCTTAATTATTCATTATGCAAATTATGGCCCTCTTGAGGTCAGATGTGTAGTTTTGCTGCTAAATCCTGCATTTTATTGTGTTATTTAGTGCATTATGCAAGTTTTATGTTGATATAAGTGTATTGTGACACCTTTCATGTAATTTGACCCTGGGCCCCAGGTTGGTGTGTGTATGTGCACCATTTGATTTATAGTGGCTCAGGGCTTTGTTATGTAGGTATGTGTCTAACATAGCTTGTTTTTATTAATAAATATTTTATTTCCAATGCCTGTGTCTCTTTTTGTGTGTTGGGGGTTCCTCGGGGCGACTGATAGCAATGTGTTTTCCATCTAGTGCACCAACTGCAAGGGGAACATTCCATCTTTGTCTAAATCTTTCTTCAATTTTCTTCCAGTCTTCAGGATCAGTGGCACTGATACTCTTGTTGAAACTTTTTTCAAAATGGCTTTGCAGACCTGGGGTACAACTTTGCAGATGGTCATTCTTCCAACCCTGCATTGGTATTGCAGTGAAGTGTAGCTTTTCCCTGTGGATAAGTGTCTCAAAGTTACTGCAAGTTTTAAGCTGACTTTCAGTGGCTTCCTGAAGTTGGTGATTCTCTTCCTGAGGTGGGGGTGATTCTTTCTTTAATTAAGTAAAAAAATGCTGGTTCCATCCTGGTGAAGTTTCTGTAGTCTGGTATATCAATAGTGATCAGTTCATCCAAGAGTGTTCTGTAGCAACCTCTCTCTTCCCTCTGTGGCTTCCTTCTTCTGAGGGGTGGGGGTGATGGTGATGCTGGCTGGGCAGGTGCTGGGTTCTGCTGTCTTTGGTGTCTTGTAAAGATGAAGTACAGTAAAAAAATTAAACTCAATGAAAAATAAAAAGCCTCATTTGATCTATCACTTGCTCTTACTGTGTTCTTGTCATCTTTGAACTGTGAAATGAATGGGAAATCACATGTGATGGGGGTTCATATAGTGTGATATGGATCCCAATTCTGGATCCTGATTTTTAGATCCTGACCCACAAAAACAATCAGTCCTGTCGTGAAGGGTCGGGAACATGCTCCTGGCTTATCTGTTTATCTTTACGGCTTGTCCCCGACCCTATGTATTGTTGGGATGGGGTTGACGTCCTGTCTGTAACTTTACAATCCAGTCAGGGATTTCACAACCAACTGCATTTTCCTGTACTTTTTCTCAAGACTTTGGGACTTTTGCAACCGACCCTAGGGTCGTAGGGTCGGTTACAGGATCGGCTCCAGTGGAACACCTGCATTAGTGTCAGCCAGCATGGGTTTTTGTCTTCTGTAATTTCATTGGTTGGGGATCAGTCACCTGGCAATCTATCCAGAAAGTAGCATTATAGCACAACAATCCATTTATGTAAAGATTCTTGAATAGCTAGAAAAATTGGGTAAAAGACTTGACAGCATTGAATCTAATGTTGGTAAACAAGGTTTTGGCAAAGTTAAAAGCAAAAAGTCAAGAAACAAGGTGACCCCTCGGTCTTAGTGTCACCTGTTAGTCAATCCTGTAATGTTCCAGACTTAAATGTTCTAAGACAAGATACATCGGTAAAGCTTTGGTTGAACAGCACCTTAGGCAGCTGGCAGATGCAGCAAAACAGGTACAAAAGTTAAATTGTTGGATAGGGGTTCCGTGGAGGTTCTGGTCCCCAACCGTGTGAAGTGGCCACATGAATATGTGTTGTCTGGCCTCAGTAAGGAACGTGTGTCATGTGATCAGTTGTTGGTTCCCCAGTGGGTGGCTTACTTTTGCCGCATCATGAGGGAAGAAAAAATTAAAATCTTAGGGAAAATATGTTAGATGACCTGATTTCTTTATTTGATGATGCGAATGATTTTTCCTGAGATGCGACAAAGGCCAGCCACACTGTGCCCCTATGCAGAATGCAGCAAGGGAGGTGAAAGATTAGTAAAACTGAAAAAAATGATAGGATTAGACGGGCAAATGCACAAAGGCATAATATTCACACATCGGGTGGTCAGACTTCCAAGAAATCCACTCAGAAATATGTAAAGTCAATGACATGTAATGCAGGTACAATGCAGGTACATGCTCCCATGCTAAAACTCATGAAACTAGGGGCATTTTGTACAAGTATGTATGCTCAGCATTTTTGCTATAGGCAAGTCCTTCAATCACAAAGAAGTTGAATGTAGATCAAGATATCCAAAAAAAACCCACAAATACATTTGATAAAGGGGAAAGGGGAGCACCTGGGTAAGGGGTGCTATAAGAGGGCATAGCTTCATACAAACATGTTGATGCCTGCAGGGTGGAGTGTAGGGAATGCCCAAATAAAGTATAATTCCTGGCGTCTACGCCTAGTGGTAGCATTTGGGCTGGTTGGATCCCCCATCCATTGCAAGATGCCAAATTCCATATTTCTCACAGAATGATTTTTCTGTGTGAAGTGCCTTGAGACTGGGGTGGATTTTTCAGCAATGAATTTCTGAACACTGCTGTAGTGTTCATACATCCTGTTTCTGATAGGTCTTTTGGTCTCCCCTATGTATTGGAGACCAGACCATGTTTGTATGAAGCTATGCCCTCTTATAGCACCCCTTACCCAGGTGCTCCCCTTTCCCCTTTATTTTATATATTGGGCACTTCACACAAAGGGCTGACTCATCAGGGACGTCACAATTGTGACGTCATGAATCACAATGACGCTAATGACCCATAAATGACGTCATAATGCCATCATTAGTTTTTCATCACTGTTACTTAGTAATCCTACTGAGTTTCTTGGTTACCCCTTACCTACACCTAAAGGGGCTGAATTCAAATCACTCCTCAGCATATAAGTGAGTTGAATAGATGTGATTTATTTATCATTGAATATCCAATAATATTTACCGGCTTTATTTACAATAAAGACCCTGTTTTATTTGTTTTATCAAAATGTGGTTTACCTGCTACATCTGTCATAAAACATACACTATGAAATGTAACCTGAGACGCCATTTGAATAGTACTCATATGGATAAAACTTTTAATTGCAACTACTGTGCAAAAGGATTTAAAAGAAATGACTATCTCAAGAGGCACATCTTCAAGAAACACCACAACAAGGATGTTTTCTCTAGAATCCATGATTGCATCAGTACTGAGAGCTCGCCAGAAATCAAGAAGAATAAGGCCCATCCCACTGTGGAGTCACCAGGATATGACTCAGTGGATGATTTTCTGGAGACCATTCTGACTGAGGGATCACCACCACCCAGTTACACAGAAACCTCCACCACCATTTGCTGTTACAATGCCGCCAGTGTAGATACTAACTCTATATACAGTGGTGCCACCTCTACTGATGCATTTTTAGAAAGCCTAGTGACAATGGACCCTTCACCCACTTCCTTCTCACCAGAACCAAGTGGAGTCATTGATCCATCTACAAGCTTCAATGCAGATCCAGTCACCACTCATTGCTCGTCTCAACAGTCACTTGCCACTTCAGTGACCCAAGGCAGCCAGACTGATATCTGCACTCTCGCTCCCACTAAGCTATTGGTTCACTCTGGCACTAACACCACTCCCAGGCTGAGTAGGGACAAATGCCTTCAGATCTCAACCTCCACCAATGAAGTTTATACATCACCACATGCAGTACAAATGGATTTCCACCCATTACAGGGATGGGACTCCCCAGTGACTAGCTCACCCAAAACCCCTGAAGCAGACATTCCACGCTACTACACCAGTGCCTATCAATCAAGAAGGCGTGAGCTCAATTTACCTGAAGGCATCACTTACCAAGGCCCTTTGACTAAGGATGATGAAGAAAATCCTCTTCCTCCCCACCTTAACAACTCGCCAGCTGCATGGGGCAACACCCCCAAACAGTGTGAATCACCTCAATTCCAGTTAATTGACTATCTGGAGGACATGTGCACACACATTACACCACCCATATAGTGCGTTATGTGAGGACACTGAGGACTACATCAGTGAAAGACAGTAATGATTTAATAAACATTTATTTTTTTTTTCCGGTTAATTAATCATTTTATTAATTAATCATTTCTTTTAACAGTTACACCTATTCTGATTAAATATTAAAATCATTTCACTACCACTGGTACAACCAAATACCAATGGCTTGTTTGTTCAGTTTCTAAAAACTATAATTAGAAGTTCATTAAAAGGCTATTTAAAATGCCAAATTGAAGAATTCATTTTTTTTTTCTTCATATACTTTTTTGAAAGATATCACCATAAAAAATATATCCCCTTAAAGTAAAAAGGGCGATTGTTATGATATCCAAAAACTAACCTGATATTCCCAATATCTCACATCCAACCTTCAGATTTACCAAATGTATGGTTGGCCTGAAATAGGTACTTTTGATGGAAAAGTTACGTTTTTTCCACATTATTACCTAACCAATGAGGCAACATACATAAATCTAAGGTAATATGCACCATAAATGCCTAATGTTATTGATTCCCTATCAGTATACTTATTTTGTCATCATCAGTCATCGCAAACTGTTTTCAGACATTAAACAGTACACTCACACACATATTGGGAGACAAGCACAAACGCACATGTCTTACCTCACTCATCACATCCTGAAATGACTTGTTTTGGCCACTCTGCTACACACAGCTGAGACAACTGCAATCATTTATTCAGTTCCCTAGCCAAATAGCTATACTTATTGGGACTCAACTACCATAATCTTTCATCCATATTGAGTTACTATACTCTCTCCTCCCATTGTCCTTGGTACTGACTATATTACATGTCAGTAAATGCAATTTATTCAAACTTACCTAACCATAAACTAGGAGTTGTTAACCAATACTTAACTGACTCCAACTGGCAAACTTAACAGAGCCATAACCTCCTTATATTGATTATTCAAATGAAATAATATGGACATTTGCACCTTAAATGTCATTAAACATCAATATAATTAATTAATTTTTGTTTTTATACTCAAAAACATGAGTCCACCAAATCCTCCATAAAGAGACTCATTTTGGTGGATTATCCGCTCATTTTGGCGGATTATCCGCTCATTTTGGCGGATAGAAGTGGATAGGTTTTTTGTACCTTAGGACCAATGTTGGGATAATTCTTCAGCCTCTGATGAGAAAATACACATAATTTTCGAAATATTGCCAAGTATAATTGGACAATATAAGGCAAGGTTATACAGGGATAACACCTACCTCACTGACACACAACACTTATATTTACACAAATACATTTGGGTGGGCATACTAGTATGATTACCCACACATATCAAACTAGAATCCATTATTCTACGGTACCTCCCAGGGCTAGACAGGACATGGCACTTGATAAACATGCGGCTTTTGTTCATTTTGCCGAATATAAAGTATATCAGAATGCAGTTAAGCATAGATCTTATGCAGATGTTGTGAAGTTTCATACAAACACCCTGCCATTAATAAGGCTAATACTGTAAAGCACAGGGACCAGAAAGTAGTGAATGTTCAGAAAAACATTGTTAATTGTGAATTGACTGAGAGAAAACAGTTCCCAGTGAATGTGACTGAGAGCTTTAGTAAGATCAATAAACAAGAAAATCAAAAACCCATTGTGTTGCATAATCAGTCCGAAGTATTGAACCCTATTGATACAGACAGTCTAGTAGAAAACGAATGTCCTGTTACAGACCAAAATATTCAGAGTTATAATAAAAATAAGACTTATGAAGTTAATGGAGTGGATGCACTGCTTGGTGACTGTTTAGATCCATCTTTGGATGGTAGATCAAAAATTCATTTGGTGGGAAAAAAACGAAACTGGGTGTTTGAACCAGGATCATCTTTATACCAAGCATTACGACAGCACTCCAGTTAATAATGTTGTCAGTAGGGACTGAGGAATCCTCTCATACGCTTGCTGGTGATTTTGACGAGGTATTTGACAAAAATGTATGGTGCAATAATTGTAATAAGACAAGTCACATAGATTCTATTGTGGTTGCTGACAATGCAGACACATGTGTTGCTGTCTTGCCAGATAATCAAACATTTTGTTTCTAACCCTCAGATTCATTGCAATTATATACTGGCCACCTGGTATACTATGAAACTATTCCAGACATTATCTCTACCCATTTGATGGTTAGGAATAGTGGCCTTCCAAATTTTTATATATCGCATTCCAGTGAGTTCAAAATTGCAAATTCATAGGTGGCGTTTCCATCTTGCAGAATATTGGGATCAGCAACTTCTAGATTTGCTGGAATATGGGTTTCCACTGGACTGAAATTGTAAATTCCTATTGATGTCCACTTTTGTTAACCATACTTCCCCTTTGCAAAATCCAGAGCATGTCAATAATTATTTGACTGAAGAGTTGCATCACAAAGCAACTTTAGGACCCTTTCAAAAACCACCTTTTCCAATTCACATTTCTCCTTCAATGACTAGGGATAAACGAGATTCGGCCCAGAAATGGACTATCTCAGTTGGCCCAAGGGTTTTTCTGTGAATAATAGTGTTAACAAAGACATGTATCTATACACACCATATTTATTGAATTATCCGTCTATTGACAATATCACCTCTGCTCTATATAAATTAGGTCCAGCTGCACAGCTGTTTAAAACTGATATAAGCAGAAAATTTCGCCAAATTAAAATTGATCCAGCTGACATTGACTTATTAGGCTTAAAAGTTGATTACAATTACTTCATCGATTTATCAGTATCGTTCGGGTACTGACACGGATTAAAAAATTTTCAGTGCTGTACCAACTCAGGCTACCACATTATGGTTAGGAATAACTTCCCAGGCCTATACAACTATATAGAGGACCTGATTTTACTAGATTGCCCTCAAAAATTCACCAGGCATATCATTTTTTAAGATCCTTTTGGTAGATCTAGGCCTAGACATTAGTCACAAGAAACTGGTTCCCCTTAGCATATCAGCAATATGCCTTGGCATTCTCATTGATACAGCAGAAAGAACTATCTTAATTCCCCCTAAAAAGTTACAAGATATTGCTGACATGTATAAAAATTGGGTAAGCAAAACTTATTGCCGTAAAAACCAGTTACACTCCTTGGCAGTCTGTTGTATGTAACCAAATGTGTCAAGCCTGACAGGATATTTTTATCCTCCAACTCCTTTGAGATAACTTTGATAACACAAAAATTTTGCTTTCTGGTGAATGTTTAAAGATTTGTCGTGGTTTAGCGAGTTTCTCTCCCAGTACAATGGTTTTACATTCTATGACCAAAGATTTTCCAGAATCCCTATCCATCTAGATGCATCTAGATCCTGGCCGGACAAGGGATGTAAGAAACCTTTGGCTCAATGCTGCCTTGTTTATTGACTTTATATTTTCTCACATCCCTGGTGTTAAAAGTACTGTGGCTGATCACCTTTCTCGTTAGAAAAATGACAACCACCACATTCTAAAATTGCAACAACTGATTGAGGAACCTATTCGGGTAGCTACTCACATTGACCTCACCCTTTTAAATTACTCTATATAGTTTTTCATCAGATTTCATATATGTCAGATCCACATACCATTATTTGACATACCACCATTTCCTTTGATTATACGAGACAATTAGCCAGAGGGGATTTTATTTCCCAACAAAATGGGGCTTTGTTACTTGTAAAATGGCCCAAGACGAGTCAGAACCGTAGATACCGCCATAATACTTCCTCTCCCATATTTAGGTTCTTCCCCCTTGTGTCCTATCACAGCAATATCAGCCATGATCAAGGCTTTCCCAGCTCAACCAAATGATCAACTGTTCCTCCTCCCGCGTAAAACTGGTCTGGTTCCCCTAATAGACACTGTGGCCAGAAAACTTTTGAAAAACATTTCCTCTGCCCTTCAGCTTTCATCCCCTTGAACTTCCATGCATTTTGCAGGGCAGGGGCTTCCTGGGCCTTCCACATTGGTGCCCCGTTGGAAATTATTAAAAAAACACAATACTTGGAAGTGAGATACCATTCATACATACCTCATTTCCTCCCTCCTGTCTTCACCGGCCTTTGCAGCCTCTCTCTACACCTAGTTCCTACTTGACCCTTGGGTGCTTCTCTATGTCTAAATGCAATCATTTGCCATACAGTTTTTATATTTGGCTTACTCCCATGTCATATAGCTCTCCTCCACCTACTCAAACTAAGATACTATGAACTTTAAACTCATAAATTTATATCATCTTCATTTACCTACTTTTGCCATACATTTTTGTTTTCGATTTACCCATGTGTGGCATGACTTTCCTTCACTGCTAGTAATGAATTATAACATCTACTGGCCGCTTGTAATACTACTTCGAGGTTTATGCATATTTGAACTGGATTAGATGCACTGTTTTCCACTGTTTGCATGTCCTCACTCTTACCATGGGTTCGAACTCATTAGTTCTGGGCTTGTCCCTAATTGTGGTCACCTGTCCTATGTTATCAAGGTAAAAAAAATTGCTAAAATTTCACTCCACCTTTGACTTTTGGTTTGTGGTGACCTTTATCTTTGCAAGGTCAAGGCAAATTGGTTGACCTTGACCCGAATTCATTTCACCTTATTTTCATGTTTGTTTGATACAGTTGGATCCTGAAACCAGTGGTCTTGTAAAGCAATTTCAGTATATATATATCTGATATATGTCACATTTGTTTAGAATTACGGGGTTGTGTTGGATACTGTTTTCAGACCAGGTAATTGGGTCGGACCCAATACTTTCATTGGGTCAGACCCAACAGTTCTATATAATGTTCTATATATTAGAATTATTGGGTCTTGTCAAATTATTATATAAATATCCTGGGTCTCAAGGCAGTTATAGGGATGTTTAAAGTTAGCTTTCTTGATTTTGACCTTGAAATATATGAACAAACTGTAAATTGTCTGAAGTTGATATATAAGATGGTTATTATTTGCCAAGTGTAGGTGCTCAAGATTATGGTGTAAGTGTTCTTGACATTTGACCTTGCAGAAAGGAATTTGACCTGTAAAAATCTTGCCTGGTCTATATCTCACAAACCTTAAAGTGTAGGAAGTTGTTACCTTGGAGGAACATTGGTTAGCACATTATGCGCAACTTCATAGTACAAACATGACTTGACATTTAACCTTGTCATACTGAGTTTGGCCTTTAATATCTGTTCCCGTCTCTGTGGCCTTGTCACTATACTGTTAGACATCAGAGTGTAAAATCTGGGACTCAATCCTTTGCTGGGACAGCAAGACCCAATAAGATTATATAATGATTTTAAAGACCCAATAGTCATATATATTTGTTTTGTGGCAGACCCAATAATTATATATATTACTTATCAAACTTTAAATTGCCTGAAATTAATAGATAGGAGAGTTATTGTTTGCCGAGTGTAGGTGTTCCAGATTTTGGTGTAATGTTTTTCTTACCTTTAACCTTGCAGAAAAGAATTTGACCTTTAAAATCTTGCCTGGTCTATATCTTGCAAACCTTAAGTTGTACTAAGTTGGTACTTTGTAGGGACATTGGTTAGTACATTATGTGCAACTTTATAGAGTGACCATGATTTGACATTTAACCTTGTCACACTGAGTTTGGCCTTTAATATTTTTTCTCGTCTCTCTGGTCTTGTCGCTATACTGTTAGACATCAGAGTGGTAGATCTGGGACTCAATCCTTTACTGGGACATCGAGACCCAATAAGATTATATAATGATTTTAAAGACCCAATAGCCATATATATTTGTTTGATGGCAGACCCAATAATTATATACATATATTACTTAACAAACTTAAAATTGTCTGAAGTTAATAGATAGGAGGGTTATTGTTTGTTGACTGTAGGTGATCAAGATTTTGGTGTGATGTTTTTTTTACTTTTAACCTTGTGGAAAAGAATTTGACCTTTATAATCTTGCCTGGTCTATATCTTGCAAATCTTAAGGTGTAGGAAGTTGTTACCTTGGAGGGACATTATTAGGCACATCTTGTGCAACTTCATGGTACGACCATGATTTAACATTTAATATTTTCATTGTGAGTTTGCCTGGTCTATATCTCTCAAACCTTAAGGTGTAGGAAGTTGTTACCTTGGAGGGACATTGGTTAGCACATTATGCGCAACTTCGTAGTACAAACATGACTTGACATTTAACCTTGTCATACTGAGTTTGGCCTTTAATATCTCTCTCCATCTCTGTGGCCTTGCCACTATACTGTTAGACATCAGAGTGGAAAATCTGGGACTCAATCCTTTGCTGGGACAACAAGACCCAATAAGATTGTATAATGATTTTAAAGACCCAATAGTCATATATATTTGTTTTGTGGCAGACCCAATAATTATATATATTACTTATCAAACTTTAAATTGCCTGAAATTAATAGATAGGAGGGTTATTGTTTTTCGAGTGTAGGTGTTCAAGGTTCTGGTGTAATGAATTTTCTTACCTTGCAGAAAAGAATTTAACCTTTAAAATCTTGCCTGGTCTATATCTTGCAAACCTTAAGTTGTACTAAGTTGGTACTTTGTAGGGACATTGGTTAGTACATTATGTGCAACTTCATAGTGTGACCATGATTTGACATTTAACCTTGTCACACTGAGTTTGGCCTTTAATATTTTTTCTCGTCTCTCTGGTCTTGTCGCTATACTGTTAGACATCAGAGTGGAAGATCCAGGACTTGTCAAAAGTTAATAGATAGGAGGGTTATTGTTTGCTGATTGTAGGTGTTCAAGATTTTGGTGTGATGTTTTTTACTTTTAACCTTGTGGAAAAAAAATTGACCTTTAAAATCTTGCCTGGTCTATATCTTGCAAATCTTAAGGTATAGGAAGTTGGTAATTTGTAGAGACATTGGTTAGCACATTATGTGCAACTTCATAGTGTGACCATGATTTGACATTTAACCTTGTCACACTGAGTTAATATTTAATATTTTTTCTCATCTCTCTGGTCTTGTCACTATACGGTTAGATATCAGATTGGAAGATACGGGTCTCAATCCTTTGCTGGGACATCAAGACCCAATAAGATTATATAATGATTTTAAAGACCCAATAGTCATATATATCTGTTTGATGGCAGACCCAATAATTATATATATTAGTTAACAAACTTTAAATTTTTAGAAGTTAATAGATAGGAGGGTTATTGTTTGCTGAGTGTAGGTGTTCAAGACTTTGGTGTGATGTTTTTTACCTTTAACCTTGTGGAAAAGAATTTGACCTTTAAAATCCTGCCTGGTCTATATCTCGTAAATCTTAATATGTAGGAAGTTGTTACCTTGGAGGGACATTGGTTGGCACATGTGGAACTTCATAGTTTGACCATGATTTAACATTTAACCTTGTCATACTGAGTTTGGATCTTTTCCTATCTCTGTGGTGCTTGTCACTATATTGTTAGACATCAGAGTAGAAAATCTGGGATTCAATCCTTTGCTTTGACAGGAAGACACAATAAGAACATATAATGATTTTAAAGACCCAATAGTCATATACATTTGTTTCATGGCAGACCCAATAATTATATGTATATATGACTTAATAAACTTTAAATTGTCAGAAGTTAATGGATAGGATGATTATTGTTTGCTGAGTGTAGGTGTTCACGATTTTTGTGTGATGTTTTTTACTTTTAACCTTGTGGAAAAGAATCTTGCCTGGTCTAAATCTCGCAAATCTTAAGGTGTAGAAAGTTGTTACCTTGGAGGGACATTGGTTGTCAGAAGTTGCATAAGTTCATAGTGCGACCATGATTTGACAGTTAACCTTGTTATAGTGACTTTCACCTTAAAAATCTGCTCTGGTCTCTGTGAGCTTGTGGGTATACTGTAGGACATTAGAGTTGAAAATCTGGGGTTCTTTCTCTTAAGGTTTCCTTGATATTTTCAATTTTTTAATTTCCACTAAAATTTAAAATGTCCACCAAAAGTAGCAAAAATTGTAATTTTTCCTCTTTGCAGAGGATACTTTTGTACTACTCTATGGGTCAAAAATATGCTTGAATTCGCTGTACCGTTTTCAAGATATTCACAATTTTTCAGTTTTCACTAAAATGCAAGATGGTCGCCCAAAGTGGCGAAAATTGAAATTTTTCTCCTTTCCACAGAATACTTTTGTACTACCGTATGGGTCAGAAATATGCTCAAAATCGCTTTACTGTTTTCGATATTCACAATTTTTTATTTTCCGCTAATATCCAAGATAGCCGCCAAAGGTGGTGAAAATTGAAATTTTTCCCCTTTCCAGAGAATACTCTTGTACAACCCCATGGGTCAAAAATATGCTTGAAATGTTTCTATCTCCTACCATTTCCAAGAATTTTCAATTTTTTATTTTCCACTAAAATCCAAGATGGCCACCAAAAGTGGCAAAAATTGTAATTTTTCCCCTTTCCAGAAAATAGTCTTGTACTACCCTGTGGGTCAAAAATTCACTCAAAATGGTTCTATCTCTTACCGTTTCCGATTTTATTTTCCTCTAAAATCAGGGATGGCCGCCAAAAGTAGCGAAAATTGAAATTTTGCAAAGGATATTCTTGAACTACCCTGTGGGTGAAAAAATTTGCTCAAAATTACTTTATCTCTTACAGTTTCTGATATATTCATGATTTTTCACATTTTCACTAAAAGTAGCAAAAAAGTAGCCATTTTGAGCAGCAAGTGTGAAACTTAAATATCTTACAGTTCACAAAAAAGTAGACGAACAACATATTTGAGAAATTGTGCAGCTGCAATATTTTTGAAGATATAAGCCATTTACTCATTATTGTTACCATTAAAAACTGACAAAGTAGCTATTACTCACTTAGTATGAAGATACACTTTCAAACTACTGACCATGTTGTAGGTGCAGAAAAAGTACCTGAACAACATATTTGAAGAAAATGCTGTACATGCGATAGTTTGACAGTTATAAGTCATTTAATTATATTGGGTAAATGTGCTATTACTCAAAAGTAGGCCAAAATTCACAAAAACTCCAAAATATTGAAGGGCATGAAAATTAACTAGACCTAGCGCATCGGAGAACTGGTGCAAATTGTATCCACCGTAAAGACAATTCACCAAAACCTCTAGGACCAATATTAAGTGAGTTATAAGCACTTTTAAGTTTGGCTGTCCTCATTTGACTTTGAAGGAGGGGCCCAAGGTCAAATCCGACCATGTCAGAAGATTCCAAGCGCATGATTTCCTATATGTTGGTTTACCATCCCTCACATCTACGACCAATAATAAGTGAGTTATAAGCACTTTAAGTTTGGCTGTCCTCATTTTACCTTGAATGAGGGGCCCAATGTCAAATCTGACCACACCAGAAGATTCCCAGCCCATGATTTTTTATATGTTGGTTTACCATCCCAAACCTCTAGGACCAATAATAAGCGTGTGTATAGGCACTTTTACCTTTGGCTATCCTTGTTTGACCTTGAAGGAGGGGCCCAAGGTCAAATCCGACCACACCAGAAGATTCCCAGCCCATGATTTTTTATATGTTGGTTTACCATCCCAAACCTTTAGGACCAGTAATAAGCGAGTTATAGGCACTTAACCTTTGGCTATCCTTGTTTGACCTTGAAGGAGGGGGCAAAGGTCAAATCCGATCACAAGTTTGGCTGTCCTCATTTTACCTTGAATGAGGGGCCCAATGTCAAATCTGACTACACCGGAAGATTCCAAGCCCATGATTTTTTATATGTTGGTTTACCATCCCAAACCTCTAGGACCAATAATAAGCGTGTGTATAGGCACTTTTACCTTTGGGTATCCTTGTTTGACCTTGAAGGAGGGGCCCAAGGTCAAATCCGACCACACCAGAAGATTCCCAGCCCATGATTTTTTATATGTTGGTTTACCATCCCAAACCTTTAGGACCAATAATTAGCGAGTTATAGGCACTTTACCTTTGGCTATCCTTGTTTGACCTTGAAGGAGGGGGCAAAGGTCAAATCCGATCACACCAGAAGATTCCCAGCCCATGATTTTCTATATGTTGTTTTACCATCCCAAACCTCTAGGACCAATAATAAGTGAGTTATAAGCACTTTTAAGTTTGGCTATCCTCATTTGACCTTGAAGGAGGGGCCCAAGGTCAAATCTGACCACGCCAGAAGATTCCCAGCCCATGGTTTCCTATGCCTTGGTTACCATCCCAAACCACTAGGATCAATAATAAGCGAGTTATAAGCACTTTTACGTTTGGCTATCCTCATTTGACCTTGAGGGAGGGGCCCAAGGTCAAATCCGACCATGCCAGAAGATTCCCAGCCCATGATTTCCAAAAGGTTGGTTTACCATCCCAAGCCTCTACCACCAATAATAAGTGAGTTATAAGCACTTTTAAGTTTGGCTGTCCTCATTTGGCATTGAAGGAGGGGCCCAAGGTCAAATCCGACCACACCAGAAGATTCCCAGCCCAGAATTTTCTATATGCTGGTTTCCATCCCAAACCTCTAGGACTAATAATAAGTCAGCTATAAACACTTTACAGCTTGGCTGTCCTCGTTTGACCTTGAAGGAGGGGCCCAAGGTCAAATCCGACCACACCAGAAGATTCCCAGCCCATGATTTTCTATATGTTGGTTTACCATCCCAAACCTCTAGGACCAATAATAAGCGAATTATAGGCCCTTTTACCTTTGGCTATCCTCATTTGACCTTGAAGGAGGGGCCCAAGGTCAAATACGACAACACCAGAAGATTCCCAGCCCATGATTTCCTATATGCTGGTTTACCATCCCAAACCTCTAGGACCAATAATAAGCGAGTTATAAGCACATTTAAGTTTGGCTGTCCTCATTTGACCTTGAAGGAGGAGCCCAAGGTCAAATCCGACCACGCCATAAGATTCCCAGCCCATGATTTCCTATATGTTGGTTTACCATCCCAAACCTCTAGGAGTAATAATAAGTCAGTTATAAGCACTTTACAGTTTGGCTGTCCTCGTTTGACCTTGAAGGAGGGGCCCAAGGTCAAATCCGACCACATTAGAAGATTCCCAGCCCATGATTTTCTATATGTTGGTTTACCATCCTAAACCTCTAGGACCAATAATAAGAGAGTTATAGGCATTTTTACCTTTGGCTATCCTCATCTGACCTTGAAGGAGGGGCCCAAGGTCAAATACGACAACACCAGAAGATTCCCAGCCCACGATTTCCTATATGCTGGTTTACCATCCCAAACCTCTAGGACCAATAATAAGCGAGTTATAAGCACGTTTAAGTTTGGCTGTCCTCATTTGACCTTGAAGGAGGGGCCTAAGGTCAAATCCAACCATGCCAGAAGATTCCCAGCCCATGATTTCCTATATGTTGGTTTACCATCCCAAACCTCTAGGACCAATAATAAGCGAGTTATAAGCACTTTTAAGATTGGTTGTCCTCATTTGACCTTGAAGGAGGGGCCCAAGGTCAAATCTGATCACAGCAGAAGATTCCCAGCCCATGATTTCCTATATGCTGGTTTATCATCCCAAACCTCTAGGACCAATAATAAGCGAGTTATAAGCACTTTTAAGTTTGGCTGTCCTTGTTTGACATTGAAGGAGGGGCCCAAGGTCAAATCCGACCACGCGAGAAGATTCCCAGCCCATGATTTCCTATATGTTGGTTTACCATCCCAAACCTCTAGGACCAATAATAAGCGAGTTATAAGCACATTTAAGTTTGGCTGTCCTCATTTGACCTTGAAGGAGGGGCCCAAGGTCAAATCTGCCCACGCCAGAAGATTCCCAGCCCATGATTTTCTATATGTTGGTTTACCATCCCAAACCTCTAGGACCAATAATAAGTGAGTTATAAGCACTTTTAAGTTTGGCTGTCCTTGTTTGACATTGAAGGAGGGGCCCAAGGTCAAATCCGACCACGCCAGAAGATTCCCAGCCCATGATTTCCTATATGTTGGTTTACCATCCCAAACCTCTAGGACCAATAATAAGCGAGTTATAAGCACATTTAAGTTTGGCTGTCCTTGTTTGACCTTGAAGGAGGGGCCCAAGGTCAAATACGACAACACCAGAAGATTCCCAGCCCATGATTTCCTATATGCTGGTTTACCATCCCAAACCTCTAGGACCAATAATAAGCGAGTTATAAGCGCGTTTAAGTTTGGCTGTCCTCATTTGACCTTGAAGGAGGGGCCCAAGGTCAAATCCGACCACGCCATAAGATTCCCAGCCCACGATTTCCTATATGTTGGTTTACCATCCCAAACCTCTAGGAGTAATAATTAGTCAGTTATAAGCACTTTACAGTTTGGAGGTCCTCGGTTGACCTTGAAGGAGGGGCCCAAGGTCAAATCCAACCATGCCAGAAGATTCCCAGCCCATGATTTCCTATATGTTGGTTTACCATCCCAAACCTCTAGGACCAATAATAAGCAAGTTATAAGCACTTTTAAGTTTGGTTGTCCTCATTTGACCTTGAAGGAGGGGCCCAAGGTCAAATCTGACCACAGCAGAAGATTCCCAGCCCATGATTTCCTATATGCTGGTTTATCATCAGAAAATAAACCGGAGTCCGTTACCACTTCTATGCGGACGACACTCAGTTGTTCATTCACTTATCCCCTGATGATAGTCTCAAGTCTTTTGACCGTCTTAAATCATGTTTGAATGATATTCATGTCTGGATGTCTGAAAACAAACTCAAGCTAAATCCTGATAAAACAGAATTCATAGTCTTCGGTGCCAAAGACAGACACAAATGGCTCAGTGACTCACTACCTGTCAATATCCTGGGTAATTGTCACTCTCCCGCAGATGTTGTACGCAATCTGGGCGTTCTGTTTTATGCAAAGTTTTGTTTCACCAATCACGTAAATTCTGTTATCAAATCCTGCTTTATCAGCCTCAGGGACCTTCATTGTATCAGGAGGTTTCTTTCTGTGGATACATCAGTGGTGATTGCAAATGCTCTGGTCAGTAGTCGTTTGGTCAACCAAATGAAAGATAAGACTTCAATTTCATGTTTGACACTTCTTAACAGCCCTCACAATTGTGTAGTTAATACACAAACTAGTTTATGATACCTGTAATACATATTTGTATGGTACAGCAGTTACGATTTGCTATCTTGACATTTTCCTGTGGACTTTTGGTAAAATACCCAGAATTCAGTACACGTTTCTGGCTGGCAGAATTACACCGGCAAACCCAAAGACCTGAATATTTCACAGCTAGTTTATATTACAGATACAATAAACCTCAGACAGTATCACTTATCTAACTTTTAAAGGAAAAAAAATTACAGTTCTCAAATATTGTCGATTAAACATTTTAATAACACAGATTTTACGTAGAATTCCACCTCCAGCTAATATGGTTGTGTTGGAAGCTAATTTTAGCAAGAAAGTGTGTTTTATGAGGATGTAAAAGTCCTACAAAGTACAAGCAATTGGATTTAGAAATCAAAATTTTTACTCAGTTAAACTATGTGGAGTATAGACACAGAAAAGGGCTGTTTTTTCAACATAATCGAATACTCTCCATTGGTCCAGTACAGGTAAGGCAGGACTTAAATTTCAAGTTTGACACTTTTAACACCTATCATAAATGTGTAGTTAATCTATACACTTTGTCCAACTTAGATTCAGTTAAATTTTGAGAGTGATCCAGATCACCTTCTGGATACAAGAATACTAGAATATTTCAAGGTTCAGATCTTCCTACTTCCTTAAAATGCTTTAGAAGAGAGAGACAATGTTGTGAAAAAACTAAACATTCCTTGGTGGCGGTATGCACTCTGAGTACTATTGCTACCCTTGATATGTTCTGCTTATGTGACAAGGTATGATAATGTAAATAATGTAGATAAAGTTATAAAATTCTGTTAAAGTTTCATTATAACATTTTATCAAAATCCTGACAAACAGTATTAGCTGAATATTTCATTTTAATTTACATTCCCTCAAATTTGTATTTCCCTATCGTTTGTACACAAATGCTTCTATTGTGAATCTTCTATTATCTTAATAAACTCCCACTCCTAACATGTTGGGATACTACAGTCCACACTGTATCAAGAAAAAACATGCAAAAAGACTGTGCATCATACATTAGGGAGTTTTTTTACTTAGTACACTGCAAACACTAATTAGTGTCAGATGTTGTGTGTTTTTCTTTCTATGTGGTACATCACCCCCACCCCCTCCCACTGTGCATTCTAGATTACACCCTGGTCATCAGTGAGCTAATGGAATAAACAAAGGATAGCCACTTTAAGTGCACACTTAACAACTTTGCAACAGTTTTAACAAATTATTATAGTAATAGTCAGTTGAAAGGTTTCATTAATTACATTTTAATTACTTGTGCAATTCAGTATTATGTTAATATATGAGGCAAACCACCAGGATTACTTGAAGTGGAAGACATCCCTTATGTTCTAATTGATACATCAGACACTTAAACAAGGTGTCAATCACTGCTGTTGGTATTAGTTGATTGGATAAAAGTTATATATATATACTTTTTGGTTACCATATTGACCACTAGGAGGCTACAAATAACTATTTTCTCCGAAAAGGACCCAATACTTGGTTTTAACAATTATGGTTTATTTAACTTGTTATTAATAATACTTTTATAATAAGTATATTTAACTATTGGGTCTTTCTAATTATTGGGTCTTGACCCAATAGTTAGGTTAGGACCCAATAGTTAGGTCAGGACCCAATAATATGAGTCTGAAAGTTACTGAAGACCCAATAGTAATGCTAGTATAAAACTATATATATATATATATATACTTAAAGCTACCACTTTATTGGGTCTGTCATTTCATACCTAAGTATTGGGTACTACTGGTAGAAAAGCACTTACAGTGAAGTCTTTTTGTAATTGATATAACATGTCTCACGGATAGCATGTATATCAGAAAATTTGATATATGTCATTTTTTCTTGAAGTAATGTTTATTTGTTTAAATAATCCTCAGACCAATTATTTGGGTCTGGCCCAATAATTATATTGGGTCAGACCCAATATTTATCTATACTTTCATACATATCAATTACGGGGTCTTTCTAGAATATTTTTCAGAAAGCAAATTTGAAATGTCTAACATTTCCTTTCATAAATTTGCACATTATGGCATATTGTATAGAGATAAAAATGGCATATTGTATAAAGATAAAATATAATAATTCTTGTGTCAAGTTATTGCATCTTTATTATTCCTACTAAACACAAAACATTGGACCATAGATGGCAAGTGTTGGCTCTAAATAAAAAATAATGAGTGACCTTGACAGCATCCAAATACTCAAGAAGGTAACATACTTATCTAAATGCTGTACTTATTAATTCTGTTATTCTGAAGATATATATGTTTATTGGGTCCTAAAGGATATTCTATATAATTATTGGGTCCTAAACAGCAATATATAACTTTATTGGGTCTTCCATGAAATTTCTATAACCAAGATCTGCTATTGACATTTCATATTCAAACATTTATTTGAAAAGAGCAAATTTCACCAGAGTTCCACAAATAAAAATGTTGGTTCCTCTTCTGAACTTTGGCACCAAGTGTTTGCATTTTTATTAAGCCTACTGAACACAAAGCATTGGATCACAGATAGTTAGTATTATATCTTAAATCACAAGAAATGAAGGATCTTTAGAGTATTTATATACTCAAGAAGGCAACTTAAGTAAAGTACTGTGCTTATTACTTCTGTTATGCTGAAGGTATATATGTTTATTGGGTCCTCAGATCTGATATTAGAATATATTTGCTTTCAGCATCGATGTCCAGACAGCCAAAACATGTACCCACTACTCACCTAATCTATTCTATTCTGCACTTTTATAGGGACCTTCATTGTATCAGGAGGTTTCTTTCTGTGGATACATCAGTGGTGATTGCAAATGCTCTGGTCAGTAGTCGTTTGGTCAACCAAATGAAAGATAAGACTTCAATTTCATGTTTGACACTTCTTAACAGCCCTCACAATTGTGTAGTTAATACACAAACTAGTTTATGATACCTGTAATACATATTTGTATGGTACAGCAGTTACGATTTGCTATCTTGACATTTTCCTGTGGACTTTTGGTAAAATACCCAGAATTCAGTACACGTTTCTGGCTGGCAGAATTACACCGGCAAACCCAAAGACCTGAATATTTCACAGCTAGTTTATATTACAGATACAATAAACCTCAGACAGTATCACTTATCTAACTTTTAAAGGAAAAAAAATTACAGTTCTCAAATATTGTCGATTAAACATTTTAATAACACAGATTTTACGTAGAATTCCACCTCCAGCTAATATGGTTGTGTTGGAAGCTAATTTTAGCAAGAAAGTGTGTTTTATGAGGATGTAAAAGTCCTACAAAGTACAAGCAATTGGATTTAGAAATCAAAATTTTTACTCAGTTAAACTATGTGGAGTATAGACACAGAAAAGGGCTGTTTTTTCAACATAATCGAATACTCTCCATTGGTCCAGTACAGGTAAGGCAGGACTTAAATTTCAAGTTTGACACTTTTAACACCTATCATAAATGTGTAGTTAATCTATACACTTTGTCCAACTTAGATTCAGTTAAATTTTGAGAGTGATCCAGATCACCTTCTGGATACAAGAATACTAGAATATTTCAAGGTTCAGATCTTCCTACTTCCTTAAAATGCTTTAGAAGAGAGAGACAATGTTGTGAAAAAACTAAACATTCCTTGGTGGCGGTATGCACTCTGAGTACTATTGCTACCCTTGATATGTTCTGCTTATGTGACAAGGTATGATAATGTAAATAATGTAGATAAAGTTATAAAATTCTGTTAAAGTTTCATTATAACATTTTATCAAAATCCTGACAAACAGTATTAGCTGAATATTTCATTTTAATTTACATTCCCTCAAATTTGTATTTCCCTATCGTTTGTACACAAATGCTTCTATTGTGAATCTTCTATTATCTTAATAAACTCCCACTCCTAACATGTTGGGATACTACAGTCCACACTGTATCAAGAAAAAACATGCAAAAAGACTGTGCATCATACATTAGGGAGTTTTTTTACTTAGTACACTGCAAACACTAATTAGTGTCAGATGTTGTGTGTTTTTCTTTCTATGTGGTACATCACCCCCACCCCCTCCCACTGTGCATTCTAGATTACACCCTGGTCATCAGTGAGCTAATGGAATAAACAAAGGATAGCCACTTTAAGTGCACACTTAACAACTTTGCAACAGTTTTAACAAATTATTATAGTAATAGTCAGTTGAAAGGTTTCATTAATTACATTTTAATTACTTGTGCAATTCAGTATTATGTTAATATATGAGGCAAACCACCAGGATTACTTGAAGTGGAAGACATCCCTTATGTTCTAATTGATACATCAGACACTTAAACAAGGTGTCAATCACTGCTGTTGGTATTAGTTGATTGGATAAAAGTTATATATATATACTTTTTGGTTACCATATTGACCACTAGGAGGCTACAAATAACTATTTTCTCCGAAAAGGACCCAATACTTGGTTTTAACAATTATGGTTTATTTAACTTGTTATTAATAATACTTTTATAATAAGTATATTTAACTATTGGGTCTTTCTAATTATTGGGTCTTGACCCAATAGTTAGGTTAGGACCCAATAGTTAGGTCAGGACCCAATAATATGAGTCTGAAAGTTACTGAAGACCCAATAGTAATGCTAGTATAAAACTATATATATATATATATATACTTAAAGCTACCACTTTATTGGGTCTGTCATTTCATACCTAAGTATTGGGTACTACTGGTAGAAAAGCACTTACAGTGAAGTCTTTTTGTAATTGATATAACATGTCTCACGGATAGCATGTATATCAGAAAATTTGATATATGTCATTTTTTCTTGAAGTAATGTTTATTTGTTTAAATAATCCTCAGACCAATTATTTGGGTCTGGCCCAATAATTATATTGGGTCAGACCCAATATTTATCTATACTTTCATACATATCAATTACGGGGTCTTTCTAGAATATTTTTCAGAAAGCAAATTTGAAATGTCTAACATTTCCTTTCATAAATTTGCACATTATGGCATATTGTATAGAGATAAAAATGGCATATTGTATAAAGATAAAATATAATAATTCTTGTGTCAAGTTATTGCATCTTTATTATTCCTACTAAACACAAAACATTGGACCATAGATGGCAAGTGTTGGCTCTAAATAAAAAATAATGAGTGACCTTGACAGCATCCAAATACTCAAGAAGGTAACATACTTATCTAAATGCTGTACTTATTAATTCTGTTATTCTGAAGATATATATGTTTATTGGGTCCTAAAGGATATTCTATATAATTATTGGGTCCTAAACAGCAATATATAACTTTATTGGGTCTTCCATGAAATTTCTATAACCAAGATCTGCTATTGACATTTCATATTCAAACATTTATTTGAAAAGAGCAAATTTCACCAGAGTTCCACAAATAAAAATGTTGGTTCCTCTTCTGAACTTTGGCACCAAGTGTTTGCATTTTTATTAAGCCTACTGAACACAAAGCATTGGATCACAGATAGTTAGTATTATATCTTAAATCACAAGAAATGAAGGATCTTTAGAGTATTTATATACTCAAGAAGGCAACTTAAGTAAAGTACTGTGCTTATTACTTCTGTTATGCTGAAGGTATATATGTTTATTGGGTCCTCAGATCTGATATTAGAATATATTTGCTTTCAGCATCGATGTCCAGACAGCCAAAACATGTACCCACTACTCACCTAATCTATTCTATTCTGCACTTTTATAGTGCTTAATCTCTGACATTTATTTGAAAAGGTAGCATTAGGCAGAGGTCTGTGCTCTCAGAGTGCCTTTTTCTAGTTACTTCTGTTATGCTGAAGATATATATGTTTATTGGGTCCTTGTGGACATTCCACACAATTATTGGGTCCTAAAATGCAATATATAACATTGGGTCTTAAGCAAATTTTTATTAAACTTATTATATAATCAAAATCTGTCACTGAAATTTCATATCCAAGCATTTATTTGAAAGGGTAGCATTAGGATATTCTACATAAATATTGGGTCCAAATAACAATTAACTTTTCAAGCATGTTCTTCTTTAATACTGTCAATAAGCACAGAGAAGACCGATAATTCAACGCCCACCCAATATGGTTGCAGCCATGTTGTTCATTTTTATGTCAGCTGACTACTGTCAGTCAGCTGGCATAATGAGATCACCCTGCGTTGTCTGCGTCCGTGTACGCATGACAATCTTCTTCTCTGAAACCTCCTCTGTTAAAGGCATGCAGATCTGTCTGTTTGTTCTCCAAAGCCCAAAGTGTCTAAATTTCAACACAATTTTACACTTTTCTCAGTGACTATTGAAGGGATTTGTCTGCAATTTTGCTTATATGTTCTATAGCACAAGTAGATTCTTGTGTGCGAGTTTCAGCCCTGTATTTTCAGCAAATTTTAAAAATATTTTGAGTCATTTATATCATACATATATTACAGGGGCTTCTGTAAGAAAAGTGTTATAATATGGAGAATGAGTTCATTGCAAGTTGTGGATTTTTTTGCTGAGGTGAGCAGTTTCTATTTAAAGAATAGAAGCCCAGTTACTGTTCTTGCTTCCAGGACTTGATGTTGGTATAACTGACTGTCACCACCACTACTGCCACCACCACCACCAATGGACACACTATAGTCTCTATTAGATCATTTCTTTGGCTTTGCAAAAATATTTTAAAAAACTATAGGGGCGGGAAATTTTTTGGGCCTACTTTAAGGAGACCTTTAAATGAACTTAAGGTCACCTTATATATCAACAACAATTCATCATTGGTTTTTGGACAAATTTTATAGAGACATTCTAGAACTTAATCTGCACGTCGGTCAAATGGCCAGCTGGGGGCATTTAATTTTAAAAAATGTGGTACTTTATCTGTATCTCAAAAATGGTTAGGATTTAGGCATTTTGTTAGAATAAGTTATTTAGCTATATTTTGATGTTCTTTTATATGCTAAAAGTTTAAACCATCTGCCTCCAACTTTAATGTCACCTCAATATCAAAATTGGTGTTTTACGCCCATAAGCTCCCTTAAACTGTACTCTTCTGCAACCAAACTTGTTCCACATATTAAAGCTTCCTAAACAATATCTTTATTTCTTGTGACCTTAAACTCAAACTAACAATGAAGCTTTGGCCGCTTTAAAAATTTATTCAGCTACTCTTTTATATTCTTTCAAAATCTGAAGTTTTATCCCCCGTTTTTGATTTTAACGTCACCTCAATGTCAAAAATGGTGATAAACCCTCTTAGGTCCCTTAAATGTAATTTTCTTTACCCAAACATGCCTCAAATGTTAAGATTTCCTGAAAGAATATTGTTACTTTATTCAGACCATAAATCATGAAATAATTATAAAGCTTTTGCAACCTTCTTTGCTTTAAATCTCTCAGTATCTTTACGTTGATTGATAAACCCATGCTAAGTTGCTATCAATATTGGGCTATCTGGAAAAACAAGATCATTGCTATGGCCGCCATATTGAAAATTCTATTTCTGGACTGTAATTTGAAGATGCTTCTGCTGATAATTTAAAGCTTAAGACAGTGATAGGGCACCTCCCAAGGTAGATTGTTCTTGAAATTGGTACCACTTTAAAAACCAAGATGGCCTTCATGGCCGTTTCTGGACTCTAACTCAAAAACACTTCAGCTGATCGATTTGAAACTTAACAGGCTGCTAGGACAGCACCTTGACTGGGATGTTTTCAAAATTGGTGCCACTTCCAAAAAACAAGATGGCTGAAATAATACCCATCTTGAAATCCTTTTCCCGGACTCTACCTCAAAGACGCTTCTGCCAATTGATTTAAAACTTAACAGGGTAGTAGGAAACCACCTAGACTTGGTTGATTTTGAAATTGGTACCATTTGTGAAATCAAGATAGCCACCATCTTGAAATTCCATTTCTGGACTGTAACTTAAGGATGTGCCAGCCAATCAATTTGAAACTTGAGAAATTGTAGGATACCATTGTGACCTCAGCTAGGTTACCTTTGAAGTAACTTCAAAACTTAGTTGGTAATATTTGGAGAAACAAAATGGCTGTCATGGCCACAATCTTGAAATTCTTTTTTCGGATTCTAACTCGAAGATATTCAACTGATCAATTTAAAGCTTTGCAGTGCCATTGGACATCACCTGAAGACACCACCAGCGGAGGATGGAAGTGTCATATGGAAAAACAAATATATTTGAGCACCAGGTACGTGAGCACTAAGTCAGTTGACACAGAGTCCCTTCAAGAGCACTAATTTCTTGTTCCAAAAAAGTATGTTTTATGGTTGTGCAAAAGTCTTGAAAATTAGAAGTAAATAGGTTAAGAAATAGAAATATTAACTCATTTAGGTCCACTAGCTTAGATCCAGAAAACGCTATTTTTAACAGACTGAGATACTTTAAATTAGTTAGAAACAGGAAAAAGCAGGACTCTCATATTCAATTTGACCCCTCCTAACACTTCTCACAGGTATGTACTCAGTACACACTAGTTCAGGATGCTTATAATAAATATTTGTGCTCATAAAGTATTTATGATTTCTGATGTTTACATTCAATTGTTGAAATTGAGTAATAGGCCTAGAGTTCAACACATGTTTTCAGCCCTCCAGAGACCAAACAACATTCAGAATTTTGATGTGTTATTAGGATGACAACTGGTCTTAGCATGGTTATATTTTCATGTCTACGGTATTGCAGTAAAGTAAATGATTATTCTTAACACAGTTATTTTCATGTACCAGTAAGTATATAAAAACATGTAATTAATGTAAATAAGCCTTTGTCACTTCTATAACCTAAAGAACATATAAATTATCCAATAGGGATACGCATACATAATTTCCAACATTACTGCAAAAAAACTATAAATTTTCAATCCATATACGCATTATTGTTCTGATAATTACTTATTAATACCAGAGTAATACATGTAAACAGTCTTATTTTACATTGACTAACTTTAATATGGTTAACAAAATAAATGTTTTTACTTAAAAATTTAACTTTTATTGGCAAATCCTCAAAAATATACATGGGGTCATTTATGACCTCACACGGTATGAATAGGTTGTAAAATATGTCGGTATGAATAGGGTTAAGTTTCCGGTCATTTAGCCAGTAAGCTTAGAATAAAAACACTGATCAAAACCAAAGTACAATCTGATTTCCTCACATCCCTTACATATTTAATGAATTAACTTTCCCATTTGTGAATCAATTGCCATATAAATGAAGAAGAGGATTGGTGGAAACTGTGGAAGAAACAACAGGTTTGCATTCTTAAGCAAGGAGGTGACACAATCAGTCTTGAAACAGGATGGGAAACTGCCCTCCTGAAGGGATTAGTTCAAAATATTTGCAATTGGGGTTCACTGATAAAATCAGAGACCAGTAAAATAGGCATTGGTTCTAAGTCATGTGATTTATTTGGTGTTCACTTGATAATTTTGAGAATTTCTTCCCCGTGAATGATTTACCATTTTGTCTGCAAAGTAATTTCCTGAGGGAGTTCAACAAGGCTTTAGGATTGTCCTCAATTTTACTGATAGTATTTCTGAGTAGTAAATAAGTTTGGCCCTCACCTTTGAGGTCCTGGGTTTGAGTCCAGCTCATGGCATTCAACAGATATAACATAAAACTACAAGTTTGACCACGGGAGAAGTCACTTTGCACATTTTCAATGTTTTGTAACATCTTTAAGAGCGAACTCTAGCAGGGCTCGAGCTTCTAGAGATCACTTTTTTCTGGTCTTTTTTTAAATTGTTTTTCTCCAGACTTTCATGAATTGTGGCATAACATGATGAGTACCTGTCTCATCACTGAAGTTAAGCAGCAATGGGCTACAATAGTACTTGGATGGGTGACCACCTCAGTGCACTACTTGTGTCTCTGATGGCCTTATGGCTCACTCTAGTCGACTGAAACCCTTTCGCCGTTGTTAAATTATTGTGTCATGTATTTCCTAGATCACACTAGAGGTGGTGTTGATTGCATTAATAGGTCTTTTCATGAAGCATTATTCACCATGTAATGTCAAATTTCTATCAGATAGGTTTGCATACTGTGACATTCCTTTCTTTCTCAGGGCAACCCACATAGTCATTTAATGTGTAAATTTCAACCTACCACTGGCAGTATGGGGTTTATCACCAGTAACTCTCCATAACTACAGGATTATTTATCATCTCCAGTTGTTCTGCTGCCTTTCATGTTAATTCTATCTTACTTCATATCTTTCTGTGTTTCCAGTGAGTTAAATGTTTACCATAATGTGCATGCATCTTTACAGTACCTTTTATGCAGGAAATTATGGTGATTGAGTATTATCACATGTGACACACAAATAAAATATCTATCTCTCTATCTCCCCATCTATCTATCTATCTCTGGTCATTGTTCTCCCCCCAAAATAATTCTCTTCCCCGATTCTCTTCCTCTGTCCCCAAACTATAGCTAGAGTTTTGTAACTGGGTTTCATACAGGCTACAGCAGTCTGCCTCTGTTTTAACTGTTATCTGTATCTGCTGTCACCACCACCTGGGACATACATAGCCTTACTTTACTTTTGGAGTAATAGCAACTATAAATCAAAAGTCATTAAATTTTTTTAAAAGATTTTTTTGCATTTAGAATATCATCTGGATCTTTTTCATTTCGCCAGCTCCTACTCACATAAAAATGTTACAGTTCATAATTTAGACAAAAAATATATCATGCTTGAGCTAATGTGTGTTAAAATAAAAGGGACACATTTGTGAAAGATATCCTGTTTTCAAAAATTACAAAGTATTATCTTGACTCCAAAATTCTTCTCTCTCATGTAATTATTTTACAAAATGACATTTACAAGAAAAGTTTTTTCTGGATATAGTACAGTAAACTGTGATATATTTTACAGAAAAGCCAAATGAAAAATTTTTCTGATTATACTTTTAAAATAGGAAAATATAAAAGTATTAGGTTATAGTATAATGCACATAATTTTGATATATTTAGCCCAGTACGAGACAGTTTTCTGAACTAAGTGGTGCTCCAGGGCTTAGTCACCCTTTGGCATTTATGTTCAGCCTATTTCAGTAATACAATAGGAAAATTAAATGTGTGAGGCACATTCTTTTCATGCTAGATTAAACATATACATACAACCTGAGTCCATAGATGCAATATAAAAACTAGCAGACGCTCTGCACAAATATCTTTACATTAAATCTGAAGGCAATCCTAATGCTAGTTGTCCCAAGAAAAGGAGATACAGTACACACAAATATTATTCCCTGGTGTTTTAATCTTCCCCGGTATATAGGTCAATCACAGCATGTGGTGGATAACAAATTCTTTTGGCACAATGTTGATCTATGTTTCCAATATCATGTAAAACTCAATATTATAAAAACGGACATATTCATCCACTTAGAGGGTCAAAACATACTACTACAGAATATTGATGGTTTGTTTCACAAAAGAGATTATAAGAGTATTGAGTGGAACACAGATTTTATTGTGATTATTTTGTATGCCCAAACATCTTAACATGGCTAACATATTTTTGATCACTGATTCCTATCCTAGATTTCCTTCATGGTCAGTAAAAATCTTTAAAAAGTTAAAGTTTTATTACTTAAAGGCGTATTTGTATCACAATATTGGTTAGAATCAGTTCAGCATCAGCACCTTTCGTTGGTTCTCAGAAAGTTTTATCAAACTGTTTTGGAAATGTGAAAGTACAGCAGTTGTTAGAAAATAAGTTGTTATGGGTATATAATTGGAACTAAAGAATTTCTCACAGAGAAAATAGATATATATATATACAATCAAAATGAAGCCTTCAATTAATTTTAATTATATTAAAAGACAGATCCGTGTTATTTGTAACATCAATGTGATTGTTAGAGTCTGTGGATTATAATTCCTTGCTTATTACATTCAGAAAAGTAAAGAAACTTCTGAAATATTGTAGGACATATTTTCGTCTCACAACATTTTGTAATATAGGTACATGGCCTTATTTTCACACAAAATGGGCTTATATCCAGAAGACTTATTTCCAGTAAACTACTTTAATAGTTTGTGTGTGGTAGACAGATATTTACCCACACAATGGTGTATTATAAGGAATGAACTTAATCTAACACTCATGCGAATAAAAGCACCACAAGTGTCTGAAATTGCAAAACATTCTTTTGAACTGACAGGTCTTATTTGTGCATATGAAAAATATGTCAGAACATTTTCTTTAATAAGTCATTGTGCTGTAGATGAAGACCATCAGAACAGCTCTAATGTATGGACTTTTTCAGGGGATTTCTTGCAAAACACAATTTGTTATTTATTTTACTTCTTTGGTAAACCCAGTGATTATTTTGAAGAAATGCCTGATAAGTAGATGTAATTGAATATATATGAAAATATTATGACTATATAACATAATAAAAAAATATAATGGACTATTTAACAGAATAAAACATTACATGAAAACTAATCATTTTACACGTATGTCTAAGTTCTGGTATTGCATAAAGAAAAAGAGCACTCAGAGAGCGCAGACCTCCGCCACAGGATCTCAATCCGGATCACTCCCGATATATTTTTCATGGATTCAGGCAGTGATCCAGATCATTTCCAAAATCTAATCACTTGTTCCTTGTCCCATTTAGGACATATTCTGAAAATTTCATAAAATCTGTCCATAACTTTTCGAGTTAAATTGAATATGATGGCCCTGCTTTTTCTGTTTTTGACTAATTTAAGGTATTCAATTATGTTGAAAATAGCATTTTCTGCACCTAAACCCCAATATAGTTCAACTGAGTTAAAATTTTTATTTCTTAATCTATTCAATTCCAATTTTTAGGACTTTTGCACACCCATAAAACATACTTCTCTGCAAAAAATCATTAATCTGGTCACAACCATATTCAGTGGGGGCTGGAATTATGTGTCAATATAGTTCAACGGAGATAACATTTTTATTTCTTAATCTATTCACTTCTCATTTCCAGGACTTTTGCACACCCATAAACATACTTATCTGCAAAAAACATCAACCTGGCCACAACCATATTCAGTGGGGGTTGAATTATGTGTCACTTCTGTGCTTATTTATCAGCATTCAAGAAGAATATGCGAGAAATGTCAAAATATTTTTGTCTTAAAAGTTAGATCAGCAATATTCTCCCAGGTTCATTGTATCTATAATTCAAACTTTCAGTGAAATTTTCAGGTCTCTGGGATTGTTGGTTGGTCTCTGAGAGCCGAAAATGTGTGTTGAATTCTAGGCCTATTACTCAATTTCAACAATTGAATGCAAAGATCAGAAATCATAAATACTTTATGAGGACCAATATTTATTACAAGTATCCTGCACCAATGTGTACTGAGTACATAGCTGTGAAAAGTGTTAGGAGGGGATCAAATTAAATATGAGGGTTCATTTTTTTCTGTGTTTGACTAATTTAAAGTATTTGATTATGCTAAAAACAGCATTTTCTTGATCTAAGCCCAATATAGTTCAACTGAGTTAAAATTTTTATTTCTTAATCTATTCACTTCTAATTTGCAGGACTTTTGTACACCCATAAAGCATACTTCTCTACAAAAAATTATCAACCTGGCCACAACCATATTCAGTGGGGGTTGAATTATGTGTCACTTCTGTGCTTATTATCAGCATTCAAGAAGAATATGCGAGAAATGTCAAAATATTTTTGTCTTAAAAGTTAGATCAGCAATATTCTCCCAGGTTCATTGTATCTATAATTCAAACTTTCAGTGAAATTTTCAGGTCTCTGGGATTGTTGGTTGGTCTCTGAGAGCCGAAAATGTGTGTTGAATTCTAGGCCTATTACTCAATTTCAACAATTGAATGTAAAGATCAGAAATCATAAATACTTTATGAGGACCAATATTTATTACAAGTATCCTGCACCAATGTGTACTGAGTACATAGCTGTGAAAAGTGTTAGGAGGGGATCAAATTAAATATGAGGGTTCATTTTTTTCTGTGTTTGACTAATTTAAAGTATTTGATTATGCTAAAAACAGCATTTTCTTGATCTAAGCCCAATATAGTTCAACTGAGTTAAAATTTTTATTTCTTAATCTATTCACTTCTAATTTGCAGGACTTTTGTACACCCATAAAGCATACTTCTCTACAAAAAATTATCAACCTGGCTACAACCATATTCAGTGGGGGTAGAATTATGTGTCACTTTTGTGCTTATTATCAGCATCAAAGAAGAATATGCGGGAAATGTCAAAGTTTTTTTGTCTTAAAAGTTAGAAAAGCAATATTCTCCCAGGTTTTTTGTATCTATAATTCAAACTTTCATTATAATTTTCAGGTCTCTTGGATTGTTGGTTGGTCTCTGAGAGCCGAAAATGTGTGTTGAATTCTAGGCATATTACTCAATTTCAACAATTGAATGTAAAGATCAGAAATCATAAATATTTTATGAGCACAAATATTTATTACAAGAATCCTGAACTATTTTGTACAGAGTACATAGCTGCTAGAAAATTTCTTCTCAATGTATAATTGTAGCCTCACACATTGTTGAAGACTGTTCAAAATATGGAAAAACAGTACAAAGGGTATGCCTTCTAATATTCCAACATTTGATTTTAATAAATCATTAAGTGGTACTTTCCCTAAAATGTCTGTTTCCTCACTGTTTTGTACTAAAATTCTTATTTTGTGAGTCTTCTATTATCTGGAAAATCTCACTCCTAGCAAGTTTGGCTATTGGAGTCTCAAGTGTATCAGGAAAAACAAGCAAGAAACTGCATGATACACTAGAATACATTATACACTGAAAATACTTATTGGTGTCAGGTGCTTTTTTCCCTGTGTGTAGTGTTTCACAAATAAATATGCCCTGCAACTAAATTGTTGTGTACAAATAATGAAAGTTTATATATTTTGGCATGGTTATATGAATTAGTCTCTTGTACAATAAATTATTTTAATAAAGGAGACTGGGATGATAAATAACGGTGCACATTTTATGTATTTAAGAATAGGTAACACACCACACATTTGTTAAACTATAAGTCATTCTGAAAAGTTTTCCTTTGTATTGTTAGATAAAGGAGCAAAGGATTGGAAAGTGTGTACTTAACCCCCAGCAGAAAAACAAGCCCTGAGATTACTGTTACTCGGCAGACCCTTTGATAAACTTCCCTCCAAAACCAGCCTCAATATACATGTATCTAACATTAAGTTCTTCCTTAACTAAAATATATTTATGCCTCTTTATTTCTTTTTCTAATGAAACATTTATCAATTGATCATTTTTGTAAATGATTATATGTATGTATGTTTAATAGATCCATGCAGTTTATATCAATTATACACTGATGCAATTAAATAGGCAAACATTAAAATAAGGCTATTTAAGTACCTCAAAAATCTATTAAGCTTTTTTCTGAGTAAGTGTCAATCACCCTGGGATAGAAGCTTGATTGGCTAAAAGTTATATATATATATATATATATATAAAGTAACTACATTTCCCACCACTAGGTGGCTACAAGTAAAGAAATTAGATTAAAATGACCCAATAATTAGTTTTAACAGTTACGCTTAATCATAATCAGTATTAATAACTGAGACGAAATATGCAACTTTAAATATTGGGTCTTTCTAATTATTCGGTCTAGACCCAATAGTTACGTGAAGACCCAATAGTTAGGTGAAGGCCCAATAGCGTGAGTCTGAGAGATACATTTGACCCAATAAATAGGTGTTTATAAAACTATATATATATATATACATGTGGTATTTTATAAATGTTCACGTGCGTATAAAAATTCATTTGGTAGATTGAATAGATATTTAAACCCATTGCTGTATTTTACTGTCATGGGGTGTACTGGGGACTGAAATACCTAAGACAAAAGGATTTGAGGAAAGCATACATAGTTTGTAATAATGTATTTGTGTTTCATAACATATTTTAATTTCATAATTATTTCTTTTGTTGTTATTTTGTGATAGTATTTATTGTTTTTTATGCATGCATTATTTATTATCCGCCAAGTGCCATCTATAAATCCTGTACTTTTCTTCCAAGAATCGGAATGATCTTCCTGATAATGTAGGTAGCACAAAACTCTATTGCCTCCTTCAGAAGAAAGTACATAACATACCTGTTTACGAAAGCCCATCTGTCATATGTCCCTGTTCCACCAAAGGACTCAGCCCTGATCCTGTCGATGACCCTTAATCGTGGACAGTCGGTAAAAAAAAAGCAAAAATGGGCAGGAATACTGAATCAGTGTCAAAGTCTGGGATTAAGTACAGATCAGCCTCAGGAAGCCTCAGGACGCCCCAGGCAGCCGCAGACAGTCCCCGACTGGTCTGGGATTAAGAACTGACTAAGCCAGTTTTCTGGTCAGTTTGAAGCATGATCCTGTCATAGACATACCGACTGGGTATGTCTCAGGCCTCCTGGGACTAAGCTCCGACTAACTCACGATTAAGTCCCGGCTTCCTCAGGCGTCCTCAGGCCTCCTCAGTCTTCCCCAGACCTGGGTATATATATATATATAAAATTCGCGATCTAATCACCATTACTTTTCTAGGAACACAGCAGGATGCCACCTTTTAATGGAAGACAGATTCAACAACAACTTAGAGAGAGTACCTCAAATGTCCTACTACCCCAGATAAGTGGAAAGAACTGGAGAGGGAATTCGGGATCAGGTGGAATGTTCCACATGCCCTGGGAGCCCTTGATGGAACGCATGTGGCCCTGAAGAAACCTAAGAACACTGGAGCCCTGTACCACAACTACAAGGGGTTCTTTTCCATAGTGATATTGGCCCTGGTAGATGGGCAGTACAAGTTCAGATAGGTGGATGTGGGCACAGCTGGATCTTGCTCAGATGCCCAGATATTTAATGCCTCTCAGCTGAAGAGGAAGATTGATGATGGCAGCACAGGCTTCCTTGACCTAGCACCTATAACACAGGGTGGTTGAGATGTCCCCTACTTCATCATAGCAGATGATGCGTTTGCCCTGAAGACCTGGCTGATGAAACCTTATGGCAGAAGGATGCTAACCAGAGAGGGAAGGATTGCCAACTACAGAATATCAATGGGCAGGAGAGTTGTTGAGAACGCTTTTGGCATCCTGGTCTCAAGATTCAGAGTGATGAGGACCACTATTGAATTACCCCCAGAAACAGTCAGGGAAGTGGTATTCACCTGTGTGGTTCTGCACAACATATTGAGAAGCCAGTATCAAGGTCAACATGGCGGTCAACAGCCTGGTGAGGATGATGATGATGTGCCTGGTGATTGTGGATTGATTGGTGGTGCTGCTGGTGGTGGCCAAGACAGAAACCCTGCTAGAGAAGCCAAAAGACAGAGGGATTACCTGAAGGACTACTTCAATAATGAGGGAGCAGTGGCCTGGCAAGATGACAGAATATAAGTCCTGCTGCAGTAACCAGTCCTTTTCAGGACTAATAACCAGTCCTTTTCAGGACTAACAAACAGTCCTTTTCAGGACTACCAAATATTCCAAAAACAATTAATGAGCTATGCTTGCTGCAGACAGACAAACCCAATGCCAAACATAACTTGTACAGACGGACAAACAGACAAACCCAATGCCAAACATAACTTGCACAGACGGACAAACACACAAACCCCATGCCAAACATAACTTGTACAGACGGAAAAACAGACAAACCCCATACCAAACATAACTTGTACAGACAGACAGTCAGACAGACAAACCCCATGCCAAACATAACTCCCAAATCTTTATAAACTACACCCAAATTTGCCTTAAATTTTGATTTAGTTATAGACAAATAACTGAAACTAAGAGTGAATTTTTATAATATCTTTTAAAATATTACAAATATCCAAATAAAATATGTTTCCTTGCTTCACAAAAATTATAAAATATCATCACCCAAATGCTTGTGCTCAGGGTACAGTTTATGTGTATGTGGATTTTTGGGGGGATGGCATAGTTGTGTTTGCAAATTAGTTTGTCAGTTCCTTGGTTGGGGGTTATGTTCACTAGTAGGTTTGTCTGCTTTTGGGTTGGTGGCTATGTGATAGCCAAAAATCTTTAACTCTAGGGATGGTGTGAGTGTTGGACTTTTTTCACAAAGTTAAAACAATCCCATGGATTTTAAGTTACAAATGGGCATATTATTGGCCATAATTGGAGTTCATTTATCAATATTTTTTATATGTGGCCTTATGTTGTTAAGTGTATTACCAAGGGTTATTTATTTTATGTGGGGTGGTGTAAGTATTGGGCTTTTTTGTTTTCTTGTGATAAGTATTTGTACTAAATTTTTTTTTGCTTTGGGAGGGGAATGTGAATAACATGTAGCTTAATAAGTAGTTTTTGGAAGATTTGGTGGCCCTGAAAAGGGCCTGGCAGGTCAAAGACCCGCCCTGACTGGATGGCTACTGAAGAGGATGCTGCTGCTGTTGAGGCGGTGCTGAAGTGGTGATAGTAAAGAACTGCTGCTGCGGTTGTTGCTGCTGTGGCTGCTTGACTATCTGTGTTGATGTTAGATCTGGTAGCTGGCTTAATATTCCACTTAGCTTGTGTCTGCTCCCTTCGTCCTGTACAGTTAGGACTGATGTAGGGTTACCGAAGCCAATGGGGCTTGGTGTATAGTACACAAAACTGCTGCTAGCTGCTGCTTGAGTGAAACTAGATGCCTATTGAGTGGTTGTTGGCAGTATCACGACCCTCTTGGACTCCATGGTGATGGCTGATCTTCTGAGCAGTGGCTGATGTCTACGGTTGCTCTTAATACTTTCAATGTCTCTAAATATCCTGCCCTTTAAGTCTTCAAATTCTTCTTGGGTCATCTTTTCAGCCTCTGATGCCACGTAGTCAAAGAAGGGCTGCCTGTCTGACTTTCACTGCAGAAAACCTGAGATCAATGTCCTCATCTGGTCAAAGTGCTCAAGAATCTTGGAGTCTGTTGAAACGGGTGTAGATGTAAGGATGGACTGACTCCTCTCCCTCAGGACAATGGACTCAAGGTGTTCTGTATCAGTAGTAGATCCATGAGATTCGTCCTGCTTGCTGGTGTTGGGACTGCCCTCAAACCCTGAACTTCTGTTGGCCCCCTTTCATCTGATGTGGGTTTTAAGGAAACCCATCTGCTGGTAAACCCAGGACTGTCTCTTGGTCATCTCCCTCAGGGCTTGGCCAGATTGGAGATTGGACAGCTTGCCATAACGCGTCCTCTGGGATTCAAACCATCTGACATCAAAGGGCTGTAGCTTCAGTTCTGCAGAGATTTCTGCCCAGAGAGCCTCTCTTCTGTTCCTGTCGTGGAAACGTGGATGTTCCTTGTCATACAGTTCTGGGTGCTGGTTTACAAATTCCACAATCAATGGAAATTTCCTGACTGTCAGTAAAAGTTGCACACACCCTGGCTCTCTTGGCTGATGAATGGCACTCTGTATCTTCTTCACACCTCTCTTCTTCTTCCACAGCTTCCTCAATAGCTTCTGGACATTCCTCAATCTCCTCAATCCCTTCCTCTGCAACTTCCTCCATCATTTCCTGTACTTCACTTTCCTTCTCCCTCTCATCTTGCCTCTCATCCATCTTCTTCCTTCCTCTCTTTCCTCCTTTCTCTTTCCTCATAATCCAGTCAATGACAAAATAATAAAAAATAGTAAAATGTGTCTCCTAACTGTGAAATTTGCCTTAAGCTCAAGTATTATATTATATTTAAAAAAACTGAAAACCCCTACAAAGTAGTGACACACATCTCTCAGTAGCCAAATAGTCAGTAACAACGAGAATCTGTGCGTGGTCGCTTACATAGTCCCAGACCCCCTCATTGCCTCGTTTTAATTTCAGATGCACGGAAAAGAGTCTGTTCTTAATCAGTTGTTAGTCCCAGGCCTCCTGGGGCGTCCTCAGACCATCACAGACTAAATTTGGGTGGTCCCAGGTGTCCTGGGGAGGCCGGTTTGGATCAGTTAGGGTCGGCTGCTCTTAGTCGGGGTTTAGTCCCAGACCTTGATTTTTGAGTCCCAGGCACTGCAGATGGTCTGAGGCTTCCGGGGACTAATGGAACCGATTCACTTTCACACGCATGAAATTCATACACATCTTATATGAGTGGGGGACTAACAACCGGCTTTGGGAAGGTGGCACACAGGTGCAACCTTAGTCAGTGGCGCAGAAAGCACTTCTTGTTGTTCAACCCTGTCCTCATTAGTTGACCTTTGACCTGGGGTCACCAATTTGGCGCCAAGAAGCCATTTTATTCATTCTGTAAACAAAAATTGAACGGGAAACATCCCATTTTAACTAAACTTTTACAAAAATCATTTTATTCGATTTTACTAATTGCTAACTTGCTGACTTCCACACAGAAGTCACTAAGCTAGCTGACTTCTGTTTTGTAGAACACGCAGACTCTGCTGCTGGGATTTTAATGACTCTACTTTGAGTTATGCACGCTTGCTTCACTTGATTGGGAAGCCACACATTCAAGGCGGAGCCAGCTCTTTCCTGGTGATTTTTGTGTTGATAGGAAGATGCCTTCAAAAACATTTGACTGTAAAAAATGCAATGGACACCATACCAGGCCTATCAATTCTAAATGTCAAAATGTATCTCAGAACAGTTCCAGCGATTCAGATAGGCCAGAAGGACTATCAGAAGATCTAAGTGTTAAAATTTTACAAGAACTGCAAGCTTTAAGTGGTCGGATGTCAACCATCGAGGACAGAGTCAACCAACAGGATCAGGCAGCAGTGGCAGTGACATCTCCCACCAGAAGCCAGACTTCCATGACCACCAGCGAGCCAGAGTCTGATCTGATGCTCCCCACCATGGATGCATTGAAGAGATCTTCCACAGTGCAGGCACAGGTCGACAGCAGACTCAGAGAACTCAACTCACTCACTGACAAAGGCAAGTTTAAATCCCAAAGGGGAGGTTCTGAAACTGTGTGGGTTAAAAAAGAGGTTCCCTGGCCACAGAATCACATTTTAAGTGGGTCAAATAAATCCAGAATCTCCTATGATGCACTTTCCATCAGTCAGTGGGTGGCGGGTTTCTCCTGTATAATTAGGGAAGAGTCTGACCCCAAAACAAGGGACCATATGTTGGAATATATGACCGACCTAATGGAAGACAGCCATGACTTTGGTTGGTCTGCAGCTAAAGCCTCCCACGCAGTCCTGTTATGCAGGATGGAGGAAGCCAAAGTTACATGGGGGGAAACTAACAAAATCGACCGCATTAGGCGAGCTCATGCTCAGAGAATAGCCCACACTCATTTGGTGCATCAAATAGCAAGAAAAACAATAGTAGGGACCGTCCCACCCCTTGCAAATTTTACCAAAAGGGCAGTTGCTCTCACAAAGCTGATCAGGAGTCCAATGGCCACTTTTACCTACATGTATGTACAAACTGTTTTGCCCAGGGAAAAAACAATGCCCACCCAAGTAAGGATTGCAGGCGTGCTGCACCAAAAAACGAATGAGGCACTGCAACAGTGCAGTGCCGGTTCACAAAAATAATGCTAAGATTACAAAAATCCGAATAATTCACAGCAAAATAACCAACAACTGTGCTAGTTCAAATTGGCGCCATGATTGGTGGCAAATAAACCACAAAACCTATGCCAAATTTCTCAAAGGGGACAATTTGCTACAATACAGTAGTCAGGAATCAAAATTAAAAAATCAAGTATTTCCTGTCAAAACAAAACAGAATGCCAATAAATGTGTTGCACGCAAGTTCAATATTGAGGTGAAAACCAGCCCAAGCATTATACAACCACAAGGTGTCAAATCTGAGTTCATTGAATATGACAAACACCACATCATCAATAACAACCATATTGACAAATGTGTCAATATCGACACGAATCAAGGTGTAAACAAATCAGTCTAGTACTTTGAATGTAAATACTGACGTGGAGTGTGCAAATAGGTTTGCCATTCTGGCTGACACTGCAGAGGCGGACGAAAGCTTACAAGGTAAGATAAACTTTCTCCATTGTACTGACGTAGATCCTGACGCATCCAAAGGTGAGTCCCTTCTGAAAAACACCCCCATTGCCACAAGTCCCCAAGTGAGCAATCACTCAGTCGACAAATACGACCTTGAACTCAGATTCAAGCCTAAACATAGGAATGCTGTCAATCTAGCTAAAAATAATGCTACCTTTAAGCGCTGGAATGACCAAACAACTACAAAATACGGTTTTATTCTTCTGGGGGACTTCCTTTGTCCTGAGAAAGATGCTAGAAACCCATGTACAGCTGATTTGTGTGATACTCATAAACGTGTCAATGAATGCACAAATCTCAGTTCCTTCCCAATTAAGGGTGGACAGGTGGGACTCATACCTTCAGGGCTACTGGGACAACCAATTAAAATTTCTCATTAGATATGGATTTCCCATTGATTTTGATAATGAAGTTCTACTAAGCTCAGAGGAAAATAATCACAGTTCAGCCACTGAATTCCCAGAGCATGTCAGAAAATACTTCCATGATGAAGGTCGTTTTGGGGCAATTTTAGGCCCTTTTCCCACTCCTCCCATCAAGGACCTCCACATATCTCCCTGCATGACGCGTGAAAAGCCTGATTCTGATGCAAGAAGAGTAATAGTTGACCTCAGCTTCCCTGCTGGTCACTCAGTCAATGCTGGGGTCAGTAAAGACCAGTACCTAGGTACACCTTTCCTGCTCACATTGCCAAGCATAGATACCATAACCCAGAAAGTTAAAACTCTAGGAAAGGGTTCACTACTGTACAAAATTAACATTTCAAGAGCTTTCAGGCACATAAAAATAGACCCTGGTGACTATAATCTCTTAGGCCTCAAACTTGACTCATATTTTATTGACTCATATCTTCCCTTCGGGTTTCGGCATGGTTCAGCCATATTCCAGCGTATAAGCGATGCTGTGCGTCACTTCATGTCCAGGGAGGGCTATGACGTCACAAACTACATTGATGATGTAATAGGTCATGCCCTGCCTTTACAGGCCCATGAATACTTCCAAAAGCTATATCAAATGCTTTAGGACCTTGGATTTGATATCAGCAAGCACAAATTGGTCCCTCCCATTCCAAAGTTATCTGTTTGGGGGTTGAGATCTCCACTACAGTGTCTATACCCCCAGTAAAAATGCAAGAAATTATTGAAATCTGTAAAGACCACCTGCTTAAAAAGAGAATTGCAGTCCCTCTTAGGCAAGCTGTTGTACATATCCAAATGCGTCAAAACCTCCAGAGTGTTCCTAAACCGTATGCTTGACCTACTGAGAGCAATGGGAAACCAAAAAACAATCACCCTAACTGCAGACTTTAAGAGAGACTTAAGGTGGTTCCAATCTTTTGTACCTCAGTTCAATGGTAAGGCCTTTTTTGACCACCCAAAAATTGACCACGAAATAGAATTGGATGCATCACTCCAAGGCCTAGGTGCCAGATGGGGCTTCCAAGTGTATGCTCTTAAGATTCCACTAGGCTTCCACTAGTACAATATAGTCCATTTGGAAATGATTAATATACTTGTAGCCATTCGAACCTGGGGCCAAGCTTGGACAGGTAAAACACTTCTGGTCCATTGTGACAATGCTGCTGTGGTCTCAGTACTGGCAACTGGGGCCACCAAGGACCTCACACTAGCTGCCATGGCCAGAAACATAACCATGGAAGTGGCCAAGCTTGACATTAACCTGCGTTCTGTACACATAGCAGGTAAGATCAATGTAGTAGCTGACTGTCTCTCTAGAAGGTCCATGGGTAACCAATACAGACAAAAATTACATAGTATCCTCCCATTTCCTCAGTGGGTTCAACCCCCTGAGAATGCACTTACACTAAACTGGCTTATTTTAATTTTAGATGTGCCTCCTAGGGTAGTCAACCTAGCTTCCAGAGCTGCAGCCAGAGTTTCAACTGGTTTTCGACAGTCTACCATCAAGGCATATGACTCCATGTTTAGAGTGTTCCTTTCATTCTGCATATTCGCAGGTGCAGATGTTTTTTCCCTATCACCAAATTTCTTCCTCACCTTTTTAGAATTCCTCACATTTAATGGCTTGTCCCCCTCTGCCATTCTCAACTATGTTTCGGCCATAAAGACCAAGTTTACCATATTTTCATTGGACACTTCTCCCTTATCTGATCCCAGAATCAAATACTTCCATAAATCACTCCTCCTTAACAGACCCTTCAAGGTAGCCATCAAGTCTATAATAGACCCACCAATACTAATATCAATTGTAAATCAGTGTGACCTCATGTTCATGGGCACCGTGTTCAAAGCAGCCTATCTCCTATCCTTTTTCTCCTTCCTTAGGATTTCTAATCTGGTACCCCACACCATCAATTCCTATGACCCCCTCCAACAATTGTCACGAGCTGACATTATCTTTGCCCTTCCTGGAGCTCTGGTCTTTATTAAATGGTCCAAAACACTCCAATATAAAAACAAAGTTAAGATTCTTAAAATTCCATATCTGGGCACTTCACCACTTTGTCCAATAAGAGCTATCAAAAATCTCCTAAAGTTCACTCCAGGTTCCTCCAACTCCCCTCTGTTCCAAGTCCAGTATCATGGTAGTTGGGTTCCACTCACTGACACACGCCTAAGGAAAAACTTAAATCTCATTCTTAAAAAACTTAAGCTCCAAAATTGAAACATCACCTTCCACTCACTCCGACGTTCAGGTGCCTCACTTGCCTTTAACTCCCAGGTGCCCCTTCAGGACATCCAGAGTCATGGCACCTGGATGTCGGACTGTGTCTGGTCCTACATTACTCAGGACCACAATGCTTCTGAAAAAGTTGCAATTGCACTACAAGCCCAACTCCTACAATAACTACCTCTACTTGGGGTTTGGGGGACATACAAAGCCTCACAAAAATGATAAACATTAAATTCCTAAAACTAGTTTACAACTACTACTCTTAAACTTACACTTCTAAGATAAGGTCATCTTAACTAAATCTACAAAACTGTCTAAAATCTCTTCCAGCCAACATTTCATTCACCAGCTACTTTGCTGGTAAATTTGCATAAATCCACTCAGCATCAGCCTAAGGTCACCTTAGGTGGTTATAACTTAAACTCACTCAAATGTCTTAATTTACACCTTAGTACCCCACAGCTAACTAAGTTGTACTTCCTATTTATGTTAGCTGTGATTTATACATGTAGCACTATTGTGCTAAGGTTATCTTAACTGCATAGATTTTAAGTTTAAATGTGTTGTTTCATGTACTGCTATATTACAGCTGACTGTCATTTTGCTAACTTTGGTATACATTAGCTGTACATTGTATTAATATTGTATTAGTATGTTAACAGTTCCTTAAATGTAAATGTTTTAACATTCATCCATTCATTTATCTTAGTGTCTTATACTTAGTAGTAACTATAACTTACTTTTAACTCAGTTATACGTAACTCTTAACTGTGATAATCAAGGCCACCTTCTGTTAATAAAGCAAGTAAAGTTTAATGCTAAGGTGGCCTTAAATCTATAACTGTAGTCATATGTTAGAGTATGTAAATATTTTAATAGTATTAATATAGCAGTAAACTAATATACCCCACCTGTGTGTGTCAATGCCCCTCTCACTTGGCTTTTGGTCAGGCCACTGCCTGGGACTAAGCTAGGGAGGCCTGGGACTAAGGGTCGCAGGCGGCCTGGGACAACACACGACTGTGTAAAATTGGGTCTGAGGAGGCCTGAGGAAGCCTGGGACTGGACATTTTGTCATGTTTGATTTTTCACACGGCCTCAATGGACCACAACCGACCCTTACAGAAGGTCTGGGACTAAGCAAATATTTGAAACCGACCCCCAAAAACCCTTAATCGGGAGCCTTAGTCGTGTGGTGGAACACCCACAATAGGTTCCCTGTGCCTTCTTTGGTATGATCTAGCTATGTTATTAGACTTTATTATTATTCACATTGTTTTTACTCATTTGCGCCTTAAAGTCTGTTTGATGGAGATGAAGAATTATAAAAATCCACATTAGATTAGACTACACAGGGTATGTACAGGGTATATATGTAATTTTAAACGGTGTCAGCAAGTGTCCAGTTTTCTATTTAAAGTTGGAGGAATTATGTAAACTTATAAGTAAAGATATCGCACTCCAAAGATATTTCTAAAGCGCTTAATTCAGTAATTGTTAATGTTTTCATGACTACTTACATTATTTATTGGTTTATTTTTGTTATAATTTATTATCTATATTCACAAATTACTCCTGTAGCATCTATCATAAGAAAGTAATTGTTTTATTATCTCCCACCAGTGGACAAAGTCTGTGGTCACGAGATTATAAAATATCTTCCGTACTTGTGTGTGTGGGTCCATTTGTCCATTTCTTACATAAATCTTAATATTTCATTGATATCTTCACCAAATTTACAGGGAATGTTTATGACTTTGACAACATATCTGTACAATTTTTTGGTCTCCATTTGAAAAAAAAACACAAAATGGCTGCCATATCACACGATAAATGGCAAATAGAGTTATCCTGTTGAAAAGGTCTTATATCTCCCTTATCTTTGCTCCTAGGGGTTCGGACTGTGAAGATAACTTGTAAGATGTCATGGTCTGGGAGTCTTTTCCAGGTGTTGAATTTGACCTTTGATCCATGCCTCAAGCTTAAATGAGTGTCAAAACGTCCTTTTAACGTCTTTATTATTGGTGCTAGGGCTTCAGAATGTAAAAACAGCCCATGTAAATGTTTTGCCTATGAACAATTTTGGCCTTATTTCAAAATCATTAAGATGCTCTGAAACTTGAAATATTGCAGCTAGGTTCATGAAATTTGCACCAAAGTAATAATGTATTGTAACGGTTTGTGATAAATATGCTTTTTTGTTTGCTATTGATGTATGGACAAAAAAAAAAAAAAATAAATGAACAAAAGAAAAACGACTAGGGATGTTAGCCTGATAGTAATTTGGTCTACTTTATCGGGGGCAGTGTCAAGGCATTGGCCCAGTCAGTCCTCCTCCAACTCATATAATTTTTGGGTACCAGTCTAAGTACTAAAATTACGAATTCTAGGTCACCAAGCGTTTTATTATTGTAAAACCGGGAGACTTTCAAACCCATTGGCTGAGGGGTTTGTTTCCTGGCATTTTCCCACCAAATTCTGGGAATTGATTCATTATTGAAGTGGAATTTGAAGACTTTGGAAGGACTTTTTATTATTTCTGAGGGGCTTCAGATTCTGTTGTTATATTTTATGAAGGAATTTTACGATCTTAACACTTTACATGAATGATTTTAACTATTTTATTTAACTGTGGATGAACATGAATATTGTGATACATGCGAATGAATGAACTGTGACATTTGGCTGCTTATTGATGGATTTTTGTGTGCTATATATCATCCATTAGCTGCTCTCATTTGACAAACTCAGGCTTGATTTCCATTGCCCAGGAGGGCTTAACAGGGACGGTCTAACCTATTATTCTTGTGTATTGGTCAAAAATTCCAATTGGCTGAGATTTGAACCTAAAATTCACGAAATCAAGCACTGAAACCGTCATTCAAGAGCACTGAGGGTTGTTGTTTCTTGTGTTGTACAGTGCTATCGAACATTGACAATATAAAAAATTAATTTAAAATGGGAAAGCAGAAGAAAATTTGCTGGAAATGTACAGAGAGACACTATCCACCCACTGGTAGTAAATGTGAAAGAACTGAACTTTTGAACAGTACCAGGCTTAGTGGTAGTGCTAACATATCAGGGGTATCTGGACCTGAGATAGAGAAGGACTCTCACGTTATTTCCAGTACCTCTAAGGCACTACAAACTAGTAGCATTCAGGGAGCGCCAGATGACATCCAGAAGCAGATCTTGGAACAGCTACAACGGGTCAATCAACGACTAGATGAGGTGGAGGACAGGATGGATACAGGGACGCAGTACAGCAAAGGGAAACATGGTGGAGCCAAGGGAAAGAAGTTAAGTAGTACCTCTCATAGACATGTTAAGGGAAATATAGTATCTGATAGTGAGTCATCAGATGATGATTCTATACCCAGTTTAAGTTGTATCAGGAAGTCAACAGCAATTCAGCGTCAAATAGACAGCAGGATCAGAGAGTTAGAACTGCAAACTGAAGCTACAGGTACTGGGGCAAAAATAAAGTCTAAAAGGGGAGGGAATATTGATGTGTTAGTGAAAAATAGAGTGGCATGGCCACATGAACTATTTTGGGGGGTGCAAACAGATCTAGGTTGACATATGACCAATTGAGCATGTCTCAGTGGGTTCAGGGCTTTTGCAAAAATGTGTTAGATGAACCTGATAAAAAATTAGGGGAAAAATGATGCAATACATGGGAGAACTTATGGAGGATGCCATAGACTTTACGTGGCAGGGGGCAAAAGCAGCGCATGCTGTTCTGCTGTGCGAATTTGAAAGGGGATCTGTAAATTGGGAAGACACAGCAGGAATCGATAGAATTCATAGGGCACATGCCCAAAAACATGTTAGTGTGACCAAACAGTGGGGAATAAATGAAAAAAAAAGAAAAGAATTCAAAACCTTGGTTCTGCAAATATTTCCAGAATGGTTCTTGTTCATTTGCAAAAGACAACGAGGTGAATTTTAGAATGCATAAGCATATTTGTTCATTTTGTTTAGGTCAAGGTCAAGTTCTGGGACATGCTGAAAAAGATTGTATCTTCAGTAGGCGTCAGAATACAAAAAACGAATAGATGGCTGTCCTTCTAAAAAATGGGGGAGGGGCAGCATGAGAACAAATACTGGAGTTTTTGAGGTTTTGAATTGTAAACAAATCCATAACATGACAGAGTATATTCAAAATGGTACTGCAGATCATGCCAAAACAAAGGTCATAATGGGACAAGGTCAAATTCGACCTGCTGTTCACGTTTTGTCAGTTGCTGATAGCCAGTCACAGGAAGGTATGTTAACAGAGTGTGAGCTAGGTCGTGAGACCCCTAAGAATGGCAAAGGTGAGGTCATATCGGGTCAGGGTCATTGTCAACCTGCCAAAGTTCATAGTCGTGTGTTTTACAATAAAAATCACACCCCTTCAAATATTAAAAGTCTGTTAGTTCGTCCCTTGTGTTAAAGTGTCAACATCTTCAGGGCCAATGCACACAAAATTAGGGCCAAATCTTATGCCGATGTGGTTAAAAACAAAGTCATTGAATCAAAAAGTACAAAATATTGCAAGGGAGGTGTATTTTGGGCATCAACATGCAATACAAAGAATCCACACAATGCTAAAAGCATGAAATTAAATAGTATAGAAAGTGCACAGGGTGCCAAAATAACTATGGACAAGAGTGTGGAACACTGGCCTCGAGATTATCAAAGCAATATTGAATCAATAAACGACTGCCATACACATTCAAAGGCTTTGTCTGATGGGGGTAAAGTGAACACAGGGTTGGTCGAGAATTCAGCATTAAATACTAGTGTGCAATGCATAGAGAATGCCAGGTTGAAAGACGATGGCCCACAACTGTTATTTGACATTAGAAATACTGAAGGTGACAAATTTTTGAACTCTATCATTTTCAGTGATCAAAGCAAGGTTGTTGAACCAGTTGCATGCATTTCATATGACAATTGGAGGGTTCAAACCAAAGACAAATTCGGGTTTATACCACTCACGGATCCGATTATGCCAAATACTGACAAAATTTCGGATATAACTGATGCTGATCCAATTAGGGTGCACAAAGAAGTCAAAAAATACAATTTGCCAAAGTATTTAGTGGCAAGGATCCCTGTGAGATCGCAATTGAATATTACCAGATGGAAAGTGTTACTTAAAGACTATTGGGACCAACAACTCCTCCAATGTCTAGAATTTGGTTTCCCCTTGGGTTTTAACAGGACCTGTCCTTTAAAACATGACAAAGACAATCACAAATCAGCTGTAGAATTCCCACAAGACGTCTCAAAGTATATTGAGGAAGAAAAGTCATTTGGAGCCATTATAGGGCATTTTCAAAAAGCTCCCATCGAAAATCTACACTACTCCCCTTTTATGACTAGGCACAAGCCGAATTCTGATACAAGGCGGGCTATCTTAGATTTAAGCTGGCCTGGAGGAGAATCTGTGAATGCAGGGGTAGAGAAAGATGGCTATATGGGGGCAGATTTCAAACTAACATTTCCAACCACTGATGACCTAACTCAAGAGTTAGTAAAAATTGGCAAAGGGGCACATATTTTTAAAGTGGATGTCAGCAGGGCATTTAGGCATTTGAATGTAGACCCCATGGATTACGATTTGCTGGGCGTCAACTGGGGAGATACATATATAGACACCAGAATTCCATTTGGAAGTCGACAATTTTTTCAGCGCACCAGTGACGCCGTGCGTCACATCTTGCGTCAACGTGACGTCAACGTCATAAATTATATAGACAATTTCCTGGGCTACGGGACGCCTAGTGTCGCAAAACATTCATATGATGCATTGCTTGACGTCATGACGCAACTAGGTATCACCATTAGTGACAACAAGTTGGTCGCACCAACCACAAAGGCAGTATGCTTAGGTATCCTCATTGATACGGTCAAAGGCACAGTTGCCATGCCACCCGAAAAATTAGAAGACATAAGAAATATGGTTCAAGAATGGAAAGATAAAAAATTTTGTACAAAACGCCAACTCCAATCACTTCTAGGTACATTGCTTTATGTACATAAATGCGTCAAACCAGCAAGGTGCTTTCTGAACAGAATGTTGGGAACGTTGGAAACCTAGATATTGTTCACCTCAAAATGGTAAATATTGTCTTGGCATTGCGCTTGTTTGCTCAGTACTGGACTGGGACTCGCATATTGATTAAATGTGACAATGACGCCGTTGTCAAAGTCCTGAATGCAGGCAAAGCCAGAGATCCTTACCTAGGGGCATGTGCTCGTAATGTGTGGTATATGGCAGCCTTGTCAGACAGATACTATGCTTTGTATTTCCAGATAATGGGGCATTGACAGAATATTCAAGAAAGGCGTCTCAGAGGACCAAGTTGGCCTTCAGACCAAGAACTGTTAAATGTTATAACATGTTGTTTCGGTCCTATGTGGCCTTCAGTATATATGCAAAAGTAGAGTTGTGTCAATTGCCAGTTTTAACAGCATTGTCATATCTGGAGTTTTTAGTTGATAATAAAGTGTCTGCTCACATGATAAGCAATCATGTATCAGCCATTAGGGCTATGTCAATAATTTATGACCTGCCTTATCAGCCTTGGGAGCATCCAAAAGTGAAGTACTTTGTGAAATCTATTAAATTGACCAGGCCTATGGCATTGCCTAAGCGTAACATAATTGATATACAAACCCTCAAGACTATCATTGCATATACTCAAAAATTTCCAGACCATCTGGTCTACAAAGCGGTATTTTTGACAGCCTTTTTTGGGTTTTTCAGGCTTTCAAATATTACCCCACATGCGATCTCAGAATTCGATTACACCAGACACTTTACTGGGGGGGGGGGATGTTTTCTTTCGAGATAAAGAGGTTCAGCTCTTGCTGAAATGGTCAAAGACAATGCAGTATAGAAATGAATATAAATTAGTCTCATCGCCAAAATTGGGAGCGTCAACCATTTGCCCTTACAGAGCTCTGCGAAACATTATGGACCTGTACAAACCAGGTCAAGAATCCCCCTTATTTCAGGTTCAAACATCAGCCGGTTGGCAGGTTTTAACAGATTCGAGAGTCAGGAAAGTATTAGCTACAATAAATCAGTACATGCGGTTACCATCAAACTTTTACACCTTCCATGCATTCAGGCGCTCAGGTGCTTCATTGGCCTATGAGATTGATACTCCTGTCAAAGAAATCAAAGATCATGTCATGGCGTCTGACTGTGTCTGGAGGTACATACCTCCAGAGGCTACTGCCGGCCATCAGGTTTCATTTAAGTTCAGGAAATGTTTCAAAAATGCTTGATAGTAGGATACTGCACTACCCCTACTGTTTGTTTGGGTTTGGGGATCATTCATACATGTTAAAGCCAATTAGAGCTACATTTTTAATAGCAACTTTTACATTTTTAACAGTAACTTCAATTCTAATTTGCATAGTATGAAGAATTCACTTTTACAGTAATAGATGACCTTTCAAGGTCAAGTAGGTGACCTCTCAAGGTCAAGCATTAATATGACCTCTCAAGGTCAAGATAAAGTTATACTTCACATACCTGACCCCAAGGTCACGTGCATGACCTACTGTCAAGGTCATGCAAGGGTTTAGCGACAATGTTGTGACCTTCAGGGGTCGAGCAGTGACCTTTCAGGTCACTACTCAGTATTCTGGTTAAATACTCTAGTCAGTAAAATTTGATGTTAATGTAATCTTTTAATTATTCTTATGCGTGTATACATTGTTTTTATTATGTGTAAACCCAGAATTGTATGTAATTATTAGATAGATTATGTATATCTTATACAGAATTAGTGAATTTATATATAATAAAAAATTTTAATCCTCTGTGTTTGTCTGTTGGAGTTGGGGACTGTCGGGGGCAGTGTCAAGGCATTGGCCCAGTCAGTCCTCCTCCAACTCATATAATTTTTGGGTACCAGTCTAAGTACTAAAATTACGAATTCTAGGTCGCCAAGGGTTTTATTATTGTAAAACAGGGAGACTTTCAAACCCATTGGCTGAGGGGTTTGTTTCCTGGCATTTTCCCACCAAATTCTGGGAATTGATTCATTATTGAAGTGGAATCTGAAGACTTTGGAAGGACTTTTTATTCCCACCCACCCTGCCCCTTCATAACCTGGAGTGTTCTTTGGAGGGTGGTCTGGTTTTCTAACTTAACACCCCTTTAGCGCAGGGAGTGGGGGTGGGGTTCAGCAGTGTGCGCCAAGGCATGTTAACAATGGCGTTCACGGGCTGGCACTCCTGTTAGGCTCCAGGTTGCTCTTAACTGGCCTCCAGGTTACACCAAATAAGTTTAGTAATTACCTTTTTACTTTTACACTTCCCTTGGTGCTCATATGTGACCACTTTGGCTTCGAGGGTTAGTAGGGGATCATTCATACATGTTAAAGCCAATTAGAGCTACATTTTTAATAGCAACTTTTACATTTTTAACAGTAACTTCAATTCTAATTTGCATAGTACGAAGAATTCACTTTTACAGTAATAGATGACCTTTCAAGGTCAAGTAGGTGACCTCTCAAGGTCAAGCATTAATATGACCTCTCAAGGTCAAGATAAAGTTGTACTTCGCATACCTGACCCCAAGGTCATGTGCATGACCTATTGTCAAGGTCATGCAAGGGTTGCGCGACAATGATGTCATGTTCTGGCTATGAATTGATTAACTTTACTCATAATAAATCATTTCTTCAACGAATAAATACCCCTGTTATTATTATGTCTGTTGGTTTATATAAACAATAGCCCAGACATAGCTTTGGAGTTGAAACTTCAGTGTCTCTGTAAACTCAAATTCCTACAAATTTTCGTTTTGCGTTGAATGTATGACTTAAATGGGACCAGTTTCACACAAGGGTCTCAGACTTAGCCAGGATTTTGGCTAACTTTGAGATTTAAATCAAAGGTTTTTGACTCAGGCTTAGTTTATGGCTTAAGTAGATTTTAGCTTAAAAACAAGCTTGGACTGAAAAGTATTTTTCTGAGTCATGTAACTGTAATTTTATTTACAAAATACCAATGCTAACGTCTTCACTCTTAAAACATTCCCATTGGTTCCAGATCTTTCCAATATGTTCCTAAAAAGATTAAATTAAGTTGTTGATTTGACCCGTTTTATGACCCTTAATAAGGCCTAAGCGTTCACTGGCATCAACATATGATAGAAAATGTTGGTTTCATGAATCTAAAGCATCTCTAACATCGCATCGTACGTACACATATGTCCTGGTTACAGAGAAAAAATGGCTAATTTCCTAGGGACCCTCAAGTTACACTTGCGATTTTAAAACTTTTAAAATTTTCACAGAATTTCAGGTTGCAGAGCATCACAATGAAAATTGGCATGCACAATATTCTCTTTGTGCACGCAGTATTTCTACAAACGTATCCATATCTTAAGGTTAACTTATGAGATGCTTACATTCTTCTTGCAGGTGTTTTATGTTCTCACCATTTACTTACATTGTTTGCACGTGCTGTAAGATACACTCACGTGTACCTTGCATGTATAATAAACCCACTCTGCGACCTGTAGCTAGTAGCAGCCTGTTCTGTCATCTTCAACTTGTGATACTGTTGTTTGCAGAATACACCTTGTTTGCACGTGCAATTCTCTGCTACCCGACAACCAGGCTACGTTCATATTTTTCAGAAATATTTGCAGCACACGTATGTGTGTGTACATATATGATGGGATGTAAGAGAAGCTTTTTAAGATAGGTTTGTGATTGGGTTTCTGAATGCAGGAGTGGTGACAGTTTATAATAATTTTTAGCAGTTTTAATGGGGACAATTATTATTCACTTACGAACGTTCCCAAGCATTTTCCATCTAAAAATGTAGGTCTAGAGTCAATCGCAAACATTCTTATCTCAAACATTCCAAATGAAAAGTTTGTCTTCCCAGACAATTTTCATAATCAGGACGTTTGTTTTCAGACCACTGGTGAATGCTGAACAGACATATTGGGCTAAGGCTTAGACTTAACCGATTATACAAAGCAGCTAAGTTCAACCTCTGTTTACGTGTTAGGCTACAGTCCAGTCTGCCTAGGAGTAGGTGTAACTTTTACAAATGAGACTTAAACATGGTCGACCACAAAATGTTCTGTACTTCAAAATTTCAAATGGCATACAAAGTATAAATATATAAAACACCTCCCTTAAGTAGTTTCTGGAAGTTTGATGGTCTTCATTGAAATGTGTAAAACAAAGGATATATGTCACCTGTAGAAAAAGATCACATGGCACAGAGAACCATTATGGTTGCTTTGATAAATCAGTCTAAGCTTGCTCTTGGTTGAGACACCTTTTGTTAAATCAATTAAATTCTCAAACCTAGTGAAAACAAAAGGCTGGGCCAAAGACTGGCTAAGTCTAAGATCCTTTGTGAAACCAGCCCATTGGCGATATATAGTTGAAAAAAAATAATCTTAACCAGTTTCATTTCTAATAGAACCACTCAGTTGGACATGAGTCATATTTTCCAAATAATACAAAATAAGGTGGAGGCAACTGTTTGGACTGAACATGCTTGATCTTGAATGGCTGATTATCAGTTATAACAACACTTGCGACTAAGGATTAGAACACAGACAGCAAACATTTCTCCGGTTTTAGTAAATACTGTTTCATTGATAATGTGAGAGATATAAGATTTGGCAATGAAAAAAAACTTAGTCAAAGAAGAAACGCAAGTTTTGTAAAGAATAAAATACCGTATATCGTTTGTCTAACTATACAACATGTAAATATGTCTTGTAATATGGGGGATAGGAATGCCACATTTTTTTCAGCATAACCCAGCTTACAAATGTCAGCCATGCGCAGACGGCGAGTACATTGATATACAAAGTTAACTTATTAAGTAAAGGATATTATTATTAAGAGACAACTCTATTGCCTCACAAGCTGGATTTTATTGTTTTATTGAAACACAGAAGAAAGTATGTTTTCACCCCCCGACCCCCCCACCCCTCCTTACTTTCGTAAAGAGGTGGTGCTGACTGGGCTTGTGGTTTATGTTACATTTAGTTAATCTTTTGTAAATTTGAAACATCAAACTAATTTCCACGATTTATTGACTTGGGTCAAATTGGGATAATTGTCATCTCAATTGCTCAACTTATAAGCAGTAAATATATATTGAGATATATGCTAAATCTATCTTATGGGAGCTCGTATATGAGATAAAAATCATGCAGTGCTCAATAATTTATACAAGCCACAAATCATAGCACCTACTTCATCTGCAAACCACACAAGTTCTTCTTTAACCATACCATTTCAGTTTTCTCAACTTCAAGTTACATACTGCATCCCTGAGCCTAGATATGTGAACTATATGGTGCCGTTTTGTGCCCACTGCATGATTTATACACCTTGCAAGATTGTCTAACGACCACCCAATCTATGCAGGGTCATCTGTTGTACAAGTTAAAAAATGCCACTTCTGACATCTGAGGGTGTAATCATCATTTAATCATATCAATGTATCAGTTAATTAATTTTTGGTGCCAATTTAAAGTATGCGCAAAACTACCAAGTTATTATTTTTATTTTATAATTTTGTAACTTAAACCTGTCCCATGTTTTTTAGGAATTGTTCACTTACTAACATAAATCAAATGATATATCTTAATATCATCTTCTTGTGATTTCAATTAATCAAGATAATCGTAGCTATGTTTTGAGTAAGTCGACATTTTAAAAATATAGAAGCTTTCTCAGTATGACCCTCTTGGGCAACTATGCTACACTTTCTGTCCTGACATAGTTTTATAGTACTTTAAGCATTATTTTTATAGTATTATATCACAAATTGATTAATTCTACATTCTATTTTAATCAGATATATTTGATGTAAATAAAATCTGTATGTGACCCATTGTTTTGTACAAATTCTTCCATCCATTCCACTAGCGGATCCAGGGGCGTGGTTCAGGGGGTTCGAACACCCCCCCCTTTGAAAAATAATGTATAGGGTTCAAACCCAAAGTACAAAATTATTTTTTGAGAGTGGTGTTAAATTTACAGGAAATGCACTATATTTTTACCAAAAATTATTTAATGTGAACCCCCACCTTACTTAAAGGCTGGATCCGCCCCTGCATTCAAACCAAGTGAAAAAGTCAAATTATCAAATAACTTAAATAAAACTTATAAAGGGTTTTATAGTATACATAAACTATCTTGTATATGTTATAACTTACTTTTAGCCTCACTATTATTACTGTTAGAAATCATTCACACTTTTCCGATAAGGTATCTCAATGTACACCCCCCAAATAATTTTATGTTGTTAAATACTGCCTCCACCCATGTTAAAAAGGTGTAGTATCCACCGGGAGCGTATATGAACTGAATAGGAGAACATACATAAAGGAGGGTTATCACTTACCTTTAGCAAAAAAGGGATTGGTATTATCGTCTAATTTGACCTTCACCTATTTTTTTCTTACAGCCTTTCTCTTTTAAAGTGGCCGTCAGATTGCCAAAATTGCTTTTACTCTCCGATAGGGGAGAAGAATAAAGTGAAGGATGGGCATATCTTTGAGTTTTGATGGTTTGAAGGAGCTTGTTCTGTTCAGTGGGAGTAGCTACTGCAAAAATGTGCATTTCTGTGTGTTTGTCGGGTCTGGTTAATATCCCATTCACACTACAGGCGGTATGTCCCTTATATACACGGTGAACCACACCTTCGGTTACCAAAATAGGAAATTCATATGCACATGCGAGGAATCCTCTATGCATGCTCATCATATGAAATTAGAGGTAGAAATTTTAAACCTTTTGAAACTTCCATAGAATGTGGAAGGTAATGGATGTTTGGCCACTGTGTGACAAGGTACCATACAAACCTCGGACGGTAGTTGAAGGACAGGGGTATTTCACCCAATACCTATAACTGTGGGGATACCATCTGTAGTGTGAAAGGGGTATAAGGAAACTGAAAGGACTACCAGTATTATTCTACCCTATTATTACACAGAAGGGTGAATTCATTACAGTGAACAAATTTCATTTCACTTTCTTGCCTTGTTCCAGATGTGTCCTGTTCTACGAGAGATGATCTGATGCCCTGATCTCACTACAGGAGATATTCTCAGCAGTCATAGAAAGCTTGGCCTAGTTTTACTAAGCCTCCTTAAGATAAATTTCTCCTAAACTTTAAAGTTTTCCTTGAATTTCTCCCTCATTTTATAAAACACAGGTTTACAAAGCCCCCTTCCTTAAAGGAGATCTTGAAATTTCAAGGAAACTCCCTTAAATTTAATGAAATGTCCCCCAATGAATGTTTAATACTTTTTGCTCCATCCTTAAGTTTCAAGGAACACATATGGAAAGGGCAGTTAAAGGAGGCTTTTTAAACTTCAAAATTTAAGGTCACCTTTCCAGAGGAAAGAAATTTAATCAAGGATGTCTGAAGGTATATAAAAAATGATGAATTACATAAAAAGTCCTATAAACGTAGGCAATGGCGCCTGTAATTTGATTGATGCATCTTCTTTGTCAGGCAAAGTGTGAACCCACCTTAAAATAAGACTAAAATATGCAGAGCGAAACGGGAAAAAAGTAGTTTATACAATCACACACATTCACCAAAGTCAATATTTCACATGAAAGAACCTGCAATTTCTGTTATTATTACAGTAAAATGCTTGTATAAATTTTTATAATGCATAAATAAATTGTAAGTTTCTTCATATTGGTGTTTTTATTCATTAATACTATGACAAAAAATGGTCCTTGTGAGAAAGTAAAAATTTAATATGACTATAAATTACAGACTTAAATTTTGATGAAATTAATAAAAAAAGTCGTGAAATATATTTACAGCTCAAATTTCCATTGATATGGTATTACTTGTTTTGAGTGCTTTGAATTGGCAATTTTGTACAGATTTTTCCGCCAAAATTTGTATGTGTTCGTTCATGAGTCTAAACAATGTCAATTTGGTTTTATGTCTGAATTGTTATTGATAAGTCTTCATGTTTGCTAGAATTCAGTCTTGAAAAGATAAAATTTTATTTTGTTAACTGTTTATATTTTTGAGTTGTTTGAATTCATTTGAATTCTCTGAATGTTCGGATCATATTAATTTTGTTGGAAAGGTATTTTTTTGTTTTATTTATTCATGTTGTAATTTAAAATTGAAATAGGTTTTACAATTCCCAGATCTAAATTTGAAAGTTGATATTAGTGGTAAATTCTCTTAATATAAATTTACAGAGAAATTATTATTATTATTAAACCCAATGCAATATGGGACTTACATAGAAAACAATTTAAACAATTTAAGGCACTTTTTTCAAAATACCAGAAGGTATTTTTGAGTGATTTTGTTTTGTCTTACTGTCTGTTGTTAGTCTATGTTTGCGATTGTGGTAATGCAAAAAGTAATGAACAGAAATTTCTAAATTTTGTATATTATTCAATGTAGAATATTGAATAAGGAATATGCTCTTTAAATCTGTGAAAGAAATGGATTACATTCTGGATATAAAAAGCCTGAACTTTCAAATGTCCCATTTACAGTGTATTGTCAATGACTTTGGCTTTTAGGTTGACATTATTGCACTATGTTGGTTCAGGTGGGTCTCAGAAGAGGAAACAATTAAATTTGGGGAAAGATGCAGATCATATTTGGAATACAAAACAAATCCCAAATTTTCAGATATGCATCCTGTTCAAAGTCTCCACTTATGAGTGCGTTTAGGTATGAGTGCGTTAGTTATCGCGGTGTAGGTGTGACTATCTTTGTTCCTTGTTTACAGATATCTTCGAAGAATAAAAATATGAGTTTTCAACAGAATACTGTGGCACCTTACGAGCCAGCTACACAGAATGTGACAAATACACAGGTACAAGTCAACAGTGAAGCAGTGGTCACACAGGTAATACCCAGTGTTTATAGTTTTGCCCTTTGCCCCCAAATGAGATGGTCAAGGTCATTGTAATCTGGGTGATTTGGCTGTGCACATAACTGGTAAAGTATACCTTAAATTGCAGTTGACCCATGATGACTCGGTCCTTTCTCCAAAATTTAAAACAAAAAACATTCTCAACACCTGAGCCTAAGATCATTACCTCCGCCAAGGAGGCATTAAATTCATGACTGTTTGATTGTCTGTTTGTTTGTTAGCAGGATTACAGAGAGACTGAACTTCATGAAAAATGAGAAGCTGAGTCTTGGTTCAACGTAGATTCCATTAAATATTGAGAGTGATCCAGACAACTACCTGGACACCAAAAAATCCCAAATATCAGGGACTTTCTCATTTAATTATTACTCAGCCGTTTTTTTAAAAACATCATATCTCATAAACCATGCATTTCATTCACCCATAATCATTTCCTCGAAAGTCACAGTTATACAATCTAATGTCATCAAATCAGAAAACTTTTATAGTGCTTAATCTCCACATGAAGCGTACTCTAATACACAACATTTCAAGACCGTTTATCAACGTTCATAATCTGGCAGAGGGAGAGAAAGAGCATGGTCAAAAACCTGAGAGACCCCACAGTTTAAATAAATTTTATTGTGGAAATACTTTAGAAAAGAGAGATAAGATTCTGATATAAACTACATGCATTGGCGGATGTATGCACTATCCTATTGCTCTTGTTATACTTAATTATGTCTGAAAATTTAATCATAAGTTCATTTTTATGAGTGTATGATTTTATATAGAAAATTTGTGAACTTAAATCTATAAACTCAAAAAAAAACAATTGGCTGCCTTCTTTCCTTTGAGTTGATTCTTCTGAGGCCTTAGGTGGCCTAGTGGTCAGCAAGTTTGGCATCTAATCACAGGCAGTCACCTCTGTATGGGTTCAACCTCCCAAAAGTGACAATGCTGGTACCAATCCCAATATGACCCTGGCTGTTGAACAGGATGTAAAACCCCAACTTTTCACTTGACCTTATTTGTAAACAGCTTCCTGAAAACAGACAACTTTACAACTGGAAATAAAATAGTACAGACTGTGCTGTCGATACACATGAGTTTAATTAACATAAACTCAGAGGTTCAGTTTATGGTCATTTGAGATTACTTTTGAAAATACCAATTTCAATGTAATCTCATCTTAGACAAAAACTTAGATTATGTGTCTGAGTTTAAGTGTGAATTTCATAATCTCTGTAAATAGACATCATTGTTTGTTAAGTTTGTGTATTTTATCTAACTGAGTGATATGACCAATATTCAGATACTATACACAAAATTTACCGGAATATATTTGCTCTGCTAACAAGTTGCCTTCTCGGTCCAGTTGAATTTTATTGGGAGGAATGAATGGTCACAGTAAGACAAATCTAAATGTTTTATTCACACTAATACAGAAATATATATATATATGTGACAAAATCTCGCTGCCCTGTTTTGTCTATGGGCAGTTTTATCAGATTGTTAAAGTATCATTACCAGGGGTGGATTCAGCTTTTAATTAAGGTGGGGGTTCACATCAGACATACCATAACCAGGGGAGGTCGGGGGGCATGCCCCCTCCGGGAAAAAATATTTTTTATTAAAAATATAGTGCATTCCCTGTACAGTTAACGCCACTCTCAAGAAATAATTTTGTACTTTGGGTTGAACCCCTTTATATTACTTTTCAAGGGGAGGGGGGCAGATCAACAGATATCTTTGAAGAATACAAATATGAGTTTTCAACAGAATACTGTGGCGCCTCACGAGACAACTACACAGAATGTGACAAATACACAGGTACAAGTAGACAGTGGGGCAGTGATCACACAGGTAATACCCAGTGTTTATATTTTTGCCCTTTGTCACCAAATGAGATGGTCAAGGGTATTGTAATCTGGGCAATTTGTCTGTGCAAATAACTGGTAAAGTATACATTGAATAGCAGTCTACCTATGATGGATTGGTTCTTTCTCCAGAATTTAAAACAAAAAATATTCTCAACACCTGAGCCCAAGAACATTACATCCGCCAAGCAGGCATTTAATTCATGACTGTTTGATTGTCTGCAGGATTACACAGGTACTGAACTTCATGAAAAATTAGAAGCTGAGTCTTGATTCAACGTAGATTCCATTAAATTTTGAGAGTGATCCAGACAACTACCTGGACACCAAAATATCCCAAATATCAGGGACTTTCTCATTTAATTATTACTCAGCAGTTTTTTTAAAAACATCATATCTCATAAACCATGCATTTCATTCACCCATAATCATTTCCTCGAAAGCCACAGTTATACAATCTAATCTCATCAAATCAGAAAACTTTTATAGTGCTTAATCTCCACATTAAGCGTACTCTAATACACAACATTTTAAGACCGTTTATCAATGTTAATAATCTGGCAGAGGGAGAGAAAGAGCATGGTCAAAACCTGAGAGACCTCACAGTTTAAATGAATTTTATGGTGGAAATACTTTAGAAAAGAGAGATAAGATTCTGATATAAACTACATGCATTAGCGGATGTATGCACCATCCTATTGCTCTTGTTATACTTAATTTTGTCTGAAAATTTAATCATAAGCTCATTTTTATGAGTGTATGATTTTATGTAGAAAATTTGTAAACTTAAATCTATAAACTCAAAAAAAACAAAACAATTGGCTGCCTTCTTTCCTTCGAGTTGATTCTTCTGAGGTCTTCGGTGGCCTACTGGTCAGCAAGTTTGGCACCTAATCACAGGCAGTCACCTCTGTATGGGTTCAACCTCCCACAAGTGACAATGCTGGGAACAATCCCAGTATGACCCTGGCTGTTGAACAGGACGTAAGACACCAACTTTTCACCTGACCTTATTTGTAAACAGCTTCCTGAAAACAGACAACTTTACAACTGGAAATAAAAAAGTACAGACTGTGCTGTCGATACACATGAGTTTAATTAACATAAACTCAGAGGTTCAGTTTATGGTCACTTGAGATTACTTTTGAAAATACCAATTTCAATGTAATCTCATCTTAGACAAAAACTTAGATTATGTGTCTGAGTTTAAGTGTGAATTTAATAATCTCTGTAAATAGACATCATTGTTTGTTAAGTTTGTGTATTTTATCTAACTGAGTGATATGACCAATATTCAGATACTATACACAAAATTTACTGGAATATATTTGCTCTGCTAACAAGTTGCCTTCTCGGTCCAGTTGAATTTTATTGGGAGGAATGAATGGTCACAGTAAGACAAATCTAAATTTTTTATTCACACTAATACAGAAATATATATATGTGTGACAAAATCTCGCTGCCCTGTTTTGTCTATGGGCAGTTTTATCAGATTGTTAAAGCATCATTACCAGGGGTGGATTCAGCTTTTAATTAAGGTGGGGGTTCACATCAGACATACCATAACCAGGGGAGGTCGGGGGGCATGCCCCCTCCGGGAAAAAATATTTTTTATTAAAAATATAGTGCATTCCCTGTACAGTTAACGCCACTCTCAAGAAATAATTTTGTACTTTGGGTTGAACCCCTTTATATTACTTTTCAAGGGGAGGGGGGCGGATCAACAGATATCTTTGAAGAATACAAATATGAGTTTTCAACAGAATACTGTGGCGCCTCACGAGACAACTACACAGAATGTGACAAATACACAGGTACAAGTAGACAGTGGGGCAGTGATCACACAGGTAATACCCAGTGTTTATATTTTTGCCCTTTGCCACCAAATGAGATGGTCAAGGGTATTGTAATCTGGGCAATTTGTCTGTGCAAATAACTGGTAAAGTATACATTGAATAGCAGTCTACCTATGATGGATTGGTCCTTTCTCCAGAATTTGAAACAAAAAATATTCTCAACACCTGAGCCCAAGAACATTACATCCGCCAAGGAGGCATTTAATTCATGACTGTTTGATTGTCTGCAGGATTACACAGGTACTGAACTTCATGAAAAATTAGAAGCTGAGTCTTGATTCAATGTAGATTCCATTAAATTTTGAGAGTGATCCAGACAACTACCTGGACACCAAAATATCCCAAATATCAGGGACTTTCTCATTTAATTATTACTCAGCAGTTTTTTTAAAAACATCATATCTCATAAACCATGCATTTCATTCACCCATAATCATTTCCTCGAAAGTCACAGTTATACAATCGAATCTCATCAAATCAGAAAATTTTTATAGTGCTTAATTTCCACATTAAGTGTACTCTAATACACAACATTTCAAGACCGTTTATCAATGTTCATAATCTGGCAGAGGGAGAGAAAGAGCATGGTCAAAACCTGAGAGACCCCACAGTTTAAATGAATTTTATGGTGGAAATACTTTAGAAAAGAGAGATAAGATTCTGATATAAACTACATGCATTAGCGGATGTATGCACCATCCTATTGCTCTTGTTATACTTAATTTTGTCTGAAAATTTAATCATAAGCTCATTTTTATGAGTATATGATTTTATGTAGAAAATTTGTAAACTTAAATCTATAAACTCAAAAAAAACAAAACAATTGGCTACCTTCTTTCCTTCGAGTTGATTTTTCTGAGGTCTTCGGTGGCCTAGTGGTCAGCAAGTTTGGCATCTAATCACAGGCAGTCACCTCTGTATGGGTTCAACCTCCCACAAGTGACAATGCTGGGAACAATCCCAGTATGACCCTGGCTGTTGAACAGGACGTAAAACACCAACTTTTCACCTGACCTTATTTGTAAACAGCTTCCTGAAAACAGACAACTTTACAACTGGAAATAAAAAAGTACAGACTGTGCTGTCGATACACATGAGTTTAATTAACATAAACTCAGAGGTTCAGTTTATGGTCACTTGAGATTACTTTTGAAAATACCAATTTCAATGTAATCTCATCTTAGACAAAAACTTAGATTATGTGTCTGAGTTTAAGTGTGAATTTAATAATCTCTGTAAATAGACATCATTGTTTCTTAAGTTTGTGTATTTTATCTAACTGAGTGATATGACCAATATTCAGATACTATACACAAAATTTACTGGAATATATTTGCTCTGCTAACAAGTTGCCTTCTCAGTCCAGTTGAATTTTATTGGGAGGAATGAATGGTCACAATAAGACAAATCTAAATTTTTTATTCACACTAATACAGAAATATATATATATATGTGACAAAATCTCGCTGCCCTGTTTTGTCTATGGGCAGTTTAATCAGATAGTTAAAGTATCATTACCAGGGGTGGATTCAGCTTTTAATTAAGGTGGGGGTTCACATCAGACATACCATAACCAGGGGAGGTTGGAGAGCATGCCCCCTCCGGGAAAAAATATTTTTATTAAAAATATAGTGCATTCCCTGTACATTTAACACCACTCTCAAGAAATAATTTTGTACTTTGGGTTGAACCCCTTTATCTTACTTTTCAAGGGGAGGGGGGCAGATCAACAGATATCTTTGAAGAATACAAATATGAGTTTTCAACAGAATACTGTGGCGCCTCACAAGCCAACTACACAGAATATGACAAATACACAGGTACAAGTAGACAGTGGGGCAGTGATCACACAGGTAATACCTAGTGTTTATATTTTTGCCCTTTGCCACCAAATGAGATGGTCAAGTGTATTGTAATCTGGGCAATTTGTCTGTGCAAATAACTGGTAAAGTATGCATTGAATAGCAGTCTACCTATGATGGATTGGTCCTTTCTCCAGAATTTAAAACAAAAAATATTCTCAACACCTGAGCCCAAGAACATTACATCCGCCAAAGAGGCATTTAATTCATGACTGTTTGATTGTCTGCAGGATTACGCAGGTACTGAACTTCATGAAAAATTAGAAGCTGAGTCTTGATTCAATGTAGATTCCATTAAATTTTGAGAGTGATCCAGACAACTGCCTGGACACCAAAAAATCCCAAATATCAGGGACTTTCTCATTTAATTATTACTCAGCCATTTTTTTAAAAACATCATATCTCATAAACCATGCATTTCATTCACCCATAATCATTTCCTCGAAAGTCAAAGTTATACAATCTAATCTCATCAAATCAGAAAACTTTTATAGTGCTTAATCTCCACATTAAGCGTACTCTAATACACAACATTTCAAGACAGTTTATCAATGTTCATAAATCTGGCAGAGGGAGAGAAAGAGCATGGTCAAAGCCTGAGAGCCCCCAGAGTTTAAATGAATTTTATAGTGGATATACTTTAGAAAAGAGAGATAAGATTCTGATATGAACTACATGGATTGGCGGATGTATACAATAGGCTATTGCTCTTGTTATACTTAAACTTGTGGGAAAATAAAATCAAAAGCTCATTTTTATGAGTGTATGGTTTTTATGCAGAAAATTTGTGAACTTAAATATATAAACTCAAAAAGAAACAATTGGCTGCCTTCTTTTCTTTGAGTTGATTTTTCTTCTGAGGTCTTTGGTGGCCTAGTGGTCAGCAAGTTTGGCATCTAATAACAGGCAGTCACCTCTGTATGGGTTCAACCTCCCACAAGTGACAATGCTGGGGACCAATCCCAATATGACCCTGGCTGTTGAACAGGACGTAAAACCCCAACTTTTACTTGACCTTATTTGTAAACAACTTCCTGAACACAGACAACTTTACAACTGGAAATAAAAAGTACAGACTGTTCTATCGATACACATGAGTTTAATTAACATAAACTCAGAGGTTCAGTTTATGGTCACTTGAGATTACTTTTGAAAATACCAATTTCAATGTAATCTCATCTTAGACAAAAACTTAGATTATGTGTCTGAGTTTAAGTGTGAATTTCATAATCTCTGTAAATAGACATCATTGTTTGTTAAGTTTGTGTATTTTATCTAACTGAGTGATATGACCAATATTCAGATACTATACACAAAATTTACCGGAATATATTTGCTCTGCTAACAAGTTGCCTTCTTGGTCCAGTTGAATTTTATTGGGAGGAATGAATGGTCACAGTAAGACAAATCTAATTTTTTTATTCACACTAATACAGAAATATATATATATATATGTGACAAAATCTCGCTGCCCTGTTTTGTCTATGGGCAGTTTTATCAGATTGTTAAAGTATCATTACCAGGGGTGGATCCAGCTTTTAATTAAGGTGGGGGTTCACATCAGACATACCATAACCAGGGGAGGTCGGGGGGCATGCCCCCTCCAGGAAAAAATATTTTTATTAAAAATATAGTGCATTCCCTGTACATTTAACACCACTCTCAAGAAATAATTTTGTACATTGGGTTGAACCCCTTTATATTACTTTTCAAGAGGGGGATCAACATATATCTTTGAAGAATACAAATATGAGTTTTCAACAGAATACTGTGGCACCTCACGAGCCAACTACACAGAATGTGACAAATACACAGTTACAAGTAGACAGTGGGGCAGTAATCACACAGGTAATACCTAGTGTTTATATTTTTGCCCTTTGCCACCAAATGAGATAGTAAAGAGTATTGTAATCTGGGCAATTTGTCTGTGCAAATAAATGGTAAAGTATACATTGGATAGCAGTCTACCTATGATGGATTGGCCCTTTCTCCAGAATATAAAAGAAAAAATATTCTCAACACCTGAGCCCAAGAACATTACATCCGCCAAGGAGGCATTAAATTTATGACTGTTTGATTGTCTGCAGGATTACACAGGTACTGAACTTCATGAAAAATGAGAAGCTGAGTCTTGATTCAACGTAGATTCCATTAAATTTTGAGAGTGATCCAGACAACTGCCTGGACACCAAAAACTCCCAAATATCAGGGACTTTCTCATTTAATTATTACTCAGCCATTTTTTTTAAAACATCATATCTCATGAACCATGCATTTCATTCACCCATAATCATTTCCTCGAAAGTCACAGTTATACAATCTAATCTCATCAAATCAGAAAACTTTTATAGTGCTTAATCTCCACATTAAGCGTACTCTAATACATAACTTTTGAAGACCGTTTATCAATGTTCATAAATCTGGCAGAGGGAGAGAAAGAGCATGGTCAAAGCCTGAGTGCCCCCAGAGTTTAAATAAATTTTATGGTGGACATACTTTAGAAAAGAGAGATAAGATTCTGATATGAACTACATGGATTGGCGGATGTATACAATAGCCTATTGCTCTTGTTATACTTAAACTTGTGGGAAAATAAAATCATAAGCTCATTTTTATGAGTGTATGGTTTTCATGCAGAGAATTTGTAAACTTAAATCTATAAACTCAAAAAGAAACAATTGGCTGCCTTCTTTTTTTGAGTTGATTTTTCTTCTGAGGTCTTCGGTGGCCTAGTGGTCAGCAAGTTTGGCATCTAATCACAGGCAGTCACCTCTGTATGGGTCCAACCTCCCACAAGTTACAATGCTGGGGACCAATCCCAATATGACCCTGGCTGTTGAATGGGACATAAAACCCCAACTTTCACTTGACCTTATTTGTAAACAACTTCCTGAACACAGACAACTTTACAACTGGAAATAACAAAGTACAGACTGTGCTATCGATACACATGAGTTTAATTAACATAAACTCAGAGGTTCAGTTTATGGTCATTTGAGATTACTTTTGAAAATACCAATTTCAATGTAATCTCATCTTAGACAAAAACTTAGATTATGTGTCTGAGTTTAAGTGTGAATTTAATAATCTTTGTAAATAGACATCATTGTTTGTTAAGTTTGTGTATTTTATCTAACTGAGTGATATGACCAATTATCAGATACTATACACAAAATTTACCGGAATATATTTGCTCTGCTAACAAGTTGCCGTCTCGGTCCAGTTGAATTTTAATGGGAGGAATGAATGGTCACAGTAGGACAAATCTAAATTTTTTATTCACACTAATACAGAAATATATATATATATGTGTGTGACAAAATCTTGCAGCCCTGTTTTGTGTATGGGGAGTTTTATCAGATTGTTAAAGTATCATTACCAGGGGTGGATCCAGCTTTTAATTAAGGTGGGGGTTCACATCAGACATACCATAACCAGGGGAGGTCGGGTGGGCATGCCCCCTCTGGATAAAAATATCTTTTATTAAAAATATAGTGCATTCCCTGTATATTTAACACCACTCTCAAGAAATAATTTTGTACTTTGGTTTGAACCCCTTTATATTACTTTTCAAGGCGGGGGATCAACAGATATCTTTGAAGAATACAAATATGAGTTTTCAACAGAATACTGTGGCGCCTCACGAGCCAACTACACAGAATGTGACAAATACACAGTTACAAGTAGACAGTGGGGCAGTGATCACACAGGTAATACCCAGTGTTTATATTTTTTAAATAAAAAAGAAAAACAAGTTTTCTTCTCAGGATTCCCTTTTAGTTTAACTGTAAAATAACCATGCTTGGGTTTGTATCTAGATATCAAGACCTGGGGCTGGTTTCACAAAAGGACTTTCATCTTAGGCTAATTCTGTGGTCTTAGGCTTAGTGTTTAGTGCTTAAAATTAAGTCCACCTTGGAGAGGGCTTAACTTTTGCGAAGATGGCTTTTGAGGAGTTGAAGTTTACAAATTGACTCTTTCAGTGAAATAACTTTTAATCCATCTGGCGTCTCCATGGTATTGGAATTGGACCGTGGTGTAGCACCTTAGGGTCTGCTTAGCAGAGATTAAGTGCCATAAAAGTATAGAATAGAATTACAGTTGAGCAACTTCATTCGGCAGTGAACATTGTACATGAAATGGCTCACAACAATGTTCACATTTTGCTGGATATTTACGCACATATTTCCTGTGTACACAAGAGGAACCGTTCCTTTGAACAGTACTACTAGAACTAGACATAAATAGTCAAAGCATCCAAATAATAATAGTAGTCTGTCTAGACAATATGTATTAACAGGATTTTGCTATCAACTCAACCTCAGTAACTCAATACCTTATCTGCTACAGCTACCTTGGCTTATTTCGTTGCTGTGATATTTCAATTGCTTCGTCATGTGAATCAGTATTATTAGCTAAACATCTCATTATGGCAATGGATCAAGAGGGTTTTAATCACAAATATTTTATTGCTTCTATTCTTTTCACTTCTGTGTATTTTTTGTCATTTAACACCTAATATAAAGAGACTGCATTTCAGTACAGTACACAAAATGTACAACTTAATATATAAAACTCTGTTCTGTTCAATAATCACCAAATTAACTTTTTTGTTAAGTTAAAAATGCTAAGTGCAAGTCTTAGATTTAAATCAAATTCTCAGGATATTCTAAGAATTAGAGTTTTGTAAATAGCAAATTCTTATTCTTAGAAAAATTATAAGAATAAAAACCATTCAAAGAAAACGTGTGATTCTAAGAATAAAAATCTTTTTGAATAGAAAAAATCTTTTTCTTAGAATTTTTCTAAGATAAACAACAATTCTGAGAAAGACTGTAGAATCTTCGTGAATTCGACGCCCAGACCTGCACCTAGATAGTTGCCCAAATTAGTACTTGGATGGGTGACTGTGTGAGTTCTGGGCCAAGTGTGGACAAAAATAGTGATTCAGAATATTACTTTGGTGGTTCGTTCACAATAAAACCAAAGCGAGATACTAGGAAATGTATACTAATCAGTCAATCATTTCTTATATTTTGAATCAGTCAGTCAATTATTTATTATATTGTATCAATTTTAGCCAGAAGTGCAACATTTCGATACAAGACCTTATCTCTTTGCAGCCATGTGTGTTGGGTTGGGCTTTAATGTACTATTTGGAGCGATTGCTTACATAATTGTGGGTAGGTTATTCTTACTTCTGGTGTCTTAATCCAAACTCAATACTTCCTGTTAATTTTGTGCTACATATGTTCATGCCCAAGTCATTCATGATTGATAATGCTGTCTTTGGTGTGTTTATCTAAATCATTACTTTACGTTCATGACATATCTGACATTTGTTTCTGTAATCACAATGATGTATTTATTCCTCCTCCAGTACTATTATTAACCATAATTTAGGGTTTCCGAAGTACTCTTGCTCAACCCAAATTAATTTCTTGTCAGAGTTGTGTGTCCCCAAATTTGTTTAAATAATCATCTTTATGTCTTGTAAGTGGTATGTATTCCCATCAGCTATAGTTTTATGATTATAGTTTATGCCTTGCTTTTGTAACATGTCCCTGAAGTAGTGTTTTTTAAGCATAGCTTACGTTTTGTTGACTATAATTGATGTCTTGAAAGGTAGTACATGAAGTACATGTCCCCAAAGTATCCTTGCATAATCATAGTGTATGTCTTGTTAGAGGTATGTGTTTTTTCAAATATTATTGCTTTACCATAATTTATACCTTGCCAGAAGTATATGTGCAGCAAGTATTCTTGTTTAACCATAGCTTCTTTGTCATCAGAGACATGTGTCCCCAAGCACTTTGCATACCATGGTTTATGTCTTGCTAGTAGTACATCTGTCCCAAATTATCTTGTTAAACCACAGCTTATATCTGATCACTGCATGTATATGTCTCCTGGTACTCTAGTCTTAGTGGCCTGGTGGTTAGCAAGTTTGGCATTTAATATCATGCTGCCATGTCTGTGGCCCAACTTACTGTGTGGCCTGACAATACTACTTGTCTTACCAGTTATATTCTATGTTGTGGTTACACCTATGGTAGATGCTCTCCTACTTTTAAAACACGTATAAAAATTTTGCAAATTGAGTATTTGTGTCCTGAGCATTCACAACTGATTTTTCCAGTCTTAATTGGCATACCACTTAGCTCTTTGGTGGTGCGACTTTTGACTAACGTTTATGAATCCTGACAGTCCGAAGCAAATAGTAAAGAAAATATCTTCTGTCATGTGAGTCGGGTTGATCCAGCTGTAAAAAAGGATAGGGTTGATGTGTAGGCATAAATAACATAAAAAAAGCTGGGTGGGGGCAGAATTCCAAGGTTTAATTGATTCATTTCATCAATCAGATCGTTTATAAATATGTTGAAGAGTGTAGGGGACAAGGTGTCCCCTTGTCTATCTCCAAACAGAGAGTGGGGGAGGGTGATTTGGGGCATAGGCATGCCCCCTGCTCTTCCCTGAAAAAAATTATTCCTATAAATTTGTATTCTGAAAATTTTATACTAGTCTCTCAAAGGTTTTTTATATTTTTCAGAAATTGTTCGATATACTTTTAAATTTTTAAACAATTAATACCAAGCATATAAATCAAAAGAATTAGGACTGAAAGAGAGGACTATTGGTAGGGCTTCCTGAATTATAAATAAATAAATACAAACTTGTGATCCTAGATTTTGTATTATTTTTACAAACAATCAAATTGTTTGGTAGTAAGATAACACATATCCCCATGACTGTTTATAAAGGAGGTGTTCTTACAAATGACAAAAATGATGTCCTAGAAAAATGAAAATCAGAGGTTTTCCTACTTTGTAATTCAGTTCAAAGTCAAAATTTTAATAAAGTTAATTTGTAGCAAATTAAGCAATTAAATCAAGACATGTAATCATGCAGGACCATAGCTGATAATTCAAACATAATCTTGAATTGTGACATCTCATATGGTGAGGTAGAGTATCAGGTAAATAAAGCCAAAAGAAATAAATCTGTTGGTTTTGACCAAATTCCCAATGAAGTTTTACAACATCCTGATTGCATCACAGCTTTGTATTATTTGTTTAAGTTATGCTTTGATCACTGCCTTGTCCCATCTCAATGGTTGAAAGCAGTCATTAGTCCAGTGCCAAAAGGATCCTTACTGTCCATTGTCCTACAGAGCAGTTTGCCTGCTCTCGTGTATAGGCAAATTAAACTCAGGTGTATTAAATGCAAGAATTACAAAATATCTTGAAATGACAGATTTGTTAGGGGATGAACAAATAGGGTTTCGAAGAGGTAAATCATGTTAAGATCAAATATTCAACTTAACAATGATGTTGCAACACCAGCTTAGTGACAACAAGGATACTTTTGCAGCATTTAAAGATATGGCAAAAACCTCTGCTAGTGTCAATAGAGATTATTGTTCCATAAATTACTGTCATACAACATCGATGGTAAAATGTATTTTGCATTAAAGCACTTTGTAGAAACACACTGAACTGTATAAAACTTAATGGTCATTTAAGTAAATTGTTCACTTCTCTGTTTGGAGATAGACAAGGGGACACCTTGTCCCCTACACTCTTCAATATATTTATAAACGATCTGATTGATGAAATGAATCAATTAAACCTTGGAATTCTGTTGTATGCAGATGACATTGCCTTAGTGGCAGAAAATGACACTGCTGTCCAAACTATGCTTGATACGTTATTTAACTGGTGTTGTAAATGGCATTTAATGATAAATAACTAAAAAGTGTGATTGTTCACTTCAGAAAGACAAAAAATATGTTGTACAAAGTCTGAATTTAACATAGGTTCAAAATCTGTCCAAACAGTTTCACAATATAAATATTTAGGGGTGATACTGACTGAAAATCTCAACTTTGATGCTTGTGCTTAGACCTTGTCTTCATCAGTAAGCCAAGCCCTGGCAAAATTAATATCAAAATTCAAATGTCAAAATAACCTTTCATATCAAACATTTGCCAAATTGTATGACAATGTTGTGTGACCGATATTAAATTACTGTTCCAGTATTTGGAGTTATCGAAATTATAAATATTCTGATAGAGTTCAAAATCGAGCCATACGTTACTACCTTGGTTTACATCACAATGCCCAACACTGGGATATCAGGCAGATATGGACTGGATTTTACCAAAATATAGGTACTATAAGTCCAACATTAGACATTGGAAGCGGTTATGCTGTAGTAAATATAGGATTTCGAATTATCTCTTTAATTGGAGTCTGCAAAATTTTAGGAATAGCACTTGGATATCTCATATTTATGACATCTTTAATGAACTAAACATGTTAGATAATTTTGAACAAGGGCTCGAAATAGATATAAACCAAACATCAGAAAAAATTTGAACCTAATGCACCAGGATTGGCAGTTTAAACTGCTATCAAACCCCAAATTATGTACTTTTGCATTTTTAAAGAACAAAAAGAACACGAAGATTATGTTAAAACATACTATAAAAGCAAACGCTCTATTTTCTGTCAACTGAGAATTGGAATTTTACCACTTGAGATTGAAATAGGTATATATGTCAGAACCAGTGTCTCGGAAATTTTGTAAACAGGACATAGAGGATGAACTGTGTTAGACTGAAATATTTAAATGTACAAAACAGGTTAGATTCACCATCTCTTAGTCATAAATTTATCAAAATAATGTCTAATGCTAACTTGAATTGGTCTGTAAATTTTGTATTTGATTTATGGCAAGAAAGGAGAAACAAACTGTATACGTAACACATTGATCATATATATACATATTACAGTAAGGTAAAACAGAAAAATGCTGTGCGCATATATCTACATATAGTTTTTATATATTTTCTATTTCATACGCTGTTCATTGTTATTGTATATTTCGAGTGACATATAAGCCCATGTAAGTCTGGGTATTCATTGTACTTAGATATTTATTGAAGTGTATCATTTATTTGTAAATAATACATGTCACTATAACAAACTATCTATATATATTATTTTTACAATAACTCCTCTCAGCTCTGAGATAACAGTCAAAATATTGGTACAGCCTCAAGAGGAAAGGCTGGCAGTTGTTTGTTTTTTGGCCGACGGTTTCCAATACAGAACCTTGGCCATCTGTATGCACTGCTTTCCTCTGCCTTTCTGACTACCCATCATTATATATCTGATACAAAAGTACTAGGTATGATGTAAAATGCTAAATAAATAAATAATTTTAGAATAATTCTTCGAATGTAACTGAGGTAAAAGCCTTGGCAAAGTGGTTTTTGTCTCTGTTTCTACTGTTGATCATTTTTTTGTAGCGTTGGCTATGGGTGCAGCTTCTGAAGGAAATTATAAGAGGGCCAGAACTTATGCTCATATCTCCATGGGATTTAGTATGGGTGGTGTGTTCGTCACTTTGGTTGCGCTTATTGTTCTTTTCACTTCCATCTAAAGTTAAACCAATAGAGGCTACCCCACACAAATGACTTTGTAATATATATAGCATACACATTATATATACAAACACTCTATTTATTTGATTAGATATTGTGACATAAACTACTTGTTTTGATGTCATACAGTTTTAGTTAAATAAAACAAAATCAACAGAAAGAACTGTTATTAATTTAAGGCACATATTTTGTTGTTATTATAATTGTTGTTGTTATTGCCAATAAAATTTATGTAATTGACAGTGCCTGTTTGTCTGATGTGTTAGCAAAATACGACTCAAAAAATTGTCTTCGGATTTGGATAAAATTTTTAAGAAATGTTAATAGTGGCTTAAGGAAAACAGATGATTAAGTTTTGGTAGTAACCTAAATCACCGTCTGGATCATGATTTTTTTTTAAAAAAAATTTATTCAGTGCATTTATATGCCACAGTGCACGCATTGGTACTTGGAGAGGGTTGCTGTTCTCTCCGAGTGCATTTTCTAGAAAAAACTTTTCTCCTGTGTTACTTTTTATATACCACCACAAAGTATTGGAACTTTGTGTTATTATGTACCAGTTTAAACCTACTTCACCTTGGAGAAAAATTAACCAAGTTTTGACATATTTGTCAAGATTTTCTCAAATTAATTTTGCAAAGACTTGTAATCAAAGAAGCCAAAAGGGACCTTGACAAATTAACACACACTCACATTAAGAACATATTATGTTCAAATTAGCAATGTGGATTGGCCGAAAAAGATTTTGTTGGCCAATCATTTTAAAGAATGAAAGTTATATATACAGTGACCTGGGCAAGCTGTTGCATGGCATACCACAGGGTTCAGTCCTGGGGTTGATCCTGATTTCCTTGTACTCAACCTCCTTTTGCAGAGTTATCAAGAGCCATTAGTTTTTAGATCTATAATGTTGACACCCTTAGTGTATCTGGCAGAAGGGACAAGCTTTAACACAGCCTTGTGAGTTCAGGGTCTAGGGTTGGTTTCACAAAAGGGATAAAGCTCAAGTTAAGAAAAAAATCAGATCAAATTTACAGCTGTTTATACTAAACTTCAGCTGATTTTTTGCTTCAACTTGAGCTTGATCCATTTTGTGAATACAATCCTAGAACACTTGTAGTTCCAGTTAGAACCTATGAGGTATTTTTTGATGGGCCACTACAAATACTGTAGTGGATTGTTATATTGTTTTTTTTTTGCTTGTTGTGGTTGTAGCATTGAAAGCTTGCCACATAAAAGACAGTTCCCAAGAAGTAAAGAGGCAACATGGGATATATAACATTTATTTTCTACTTTACTACCCGATTTTTATCAGGCACAATATAAACATTAAATAAGTTGAAAACAATTAGAGTTAAATGATGTATTTGCCCCTAGCTGACCAAAATACCTGCCTTGCAATTTGGCCTAAGTAAAGTGAACTTGAACCGTAGTGAACTCCAAGGTCATACAGCTGACCATCAAGTCTAGAAGGTCAAAATCCCAACATGACAAACGGTGAAAGAAAAGCAAGCAGGTTGGGCAGAAAATATTAAATTATCTTTCTAGAGTCCATGGGTTTATATGAAAATCTGCCCAACCCACCGGCTAGTCAAGCAACAATGAGGTCATGAAAACAGGTCCTGGAGCAATGACCTCCAAGGTCAAATCCGAGGTCAAGGTCAAACTGACAGATGAAGCAAGGCAAGGTAAAGTGGCCAGAAATGCTAGTCAGTGTGTTTCCAGGTGATAACCCATAAAAGAGGGTGTACTTAAAATGGTAAAGTATTAGTATTTGCATTTGTATCATACTAAAGGTACTGTGTATTACAGTCTACAGGGTGAAAATAAGAAGCACCCAACATAACTGACAGTGCAAATGTCTGCATGCCAATGCTAAAGTTAAAATTAGGTCAAAGGTTACTAGAAGTGCAATTCTATGCATTCTAGTGTAAAAAGATAAAACCAGGTCCAATAAAATACAATAAAAGAAAACACTGCCAACTAAAATGTTGGAAAGGTGATCGTTGTGATCCCCTCACTAATAAAAAAAATTTGAAAACAGCCCTAGTGACTGCACAATGCAGCCTCTGCTTAACAGTGGTCCAACTCATGATCACAACAAGACTGACTGATCACTCAGTCCAACTAATGTAATGTAATTGTATGTGTGTGTATACATGAATAATAACAATAATACATGAATAAAATACATTGTAAAATACATAAAAATATTGGCAGGCAATTCAATTCTGGTACATCTATCCTCAGGACATCACATGAAAAATCGACACAGGTTCCACGTCAAAACACAACCAAGTGTGAAGCAACACACCAATATTATGTCCATGAGGAAGCACTACTAGCAAAGTCAAAGACTAGCTAGTCAAGACCTGAATGAATATGCCAATGATGCACCAGTCCCACCGTCATCACTCATGGTGATCTGAAAAATATCTACAGGCAGTAATGTTGTCACCACGTAATGATACACATATGATATTCTTACTCAATATACTTAGACATGGGATGGAATTTGGAAGGTTCGTGAATGTGGGTTCATGATTTCTAAGTTTAAATCTAAGAAATCTAAGTTAGGAATGTTCAAAGTATCGTTTGTTAATTCTACTAAGGTTATTAGGTCAAAAATTAGAGTTTTATCATTTCTTACTAGAAATCTAAGTAACACTTAAAATCTAAGTTAGGAATGGTCTTTTGGCGAAAATGTGAATATTAAAATCTAAAAGAGTAAATTAACTTGCCATACAGACAGATCTTTCTGAAATGATTATGCTTTAATAGTCATGAAGTTTAGCTAAGCTTGACGGGAGCATCCTGGATGACCAATTGGTCTTCAGTAAACCAATTCACAGCCATTGGTCAACATGTAACCAAAACATTTGCCATCACAAATTCACAGAAATCAAGTGGTTATTCAAAACGTTTTAAGACTTTAAGAAAGGTACTGGGTGCATGATCATGTAAATACCTAAGTTAGTGTAAACGTATTAAAAATCAGATATTCAGATTTTATTTTATTTTTTATTGCCCATATGTAAAATTATTCTGCTGAAGTCCATTTTATATTACCCTTGTAGGAAAGGTTTACGGTAAATGTTGTGGTGTTAGATATTCTAATCAAGAGTTTCTTAAAAGCATTGAAAATTTTATGAAAGTCTAGGCCTACTTTACCAGGTGTTCACATTCTGATTAAACAGTAGCGTAGGAAGCGTATTAAAAGTGGGGGGGCCAAAGTTAAACTCAGCCGTTGTGTTAACTTATGACACCGGCTGAAGTGATACCATTCTCAAGGAGTCAAAGGGATGTTAAGTTAAAATATAAATATATTTGTAATTTGGGGGGGGGGGGGGGGGGGGGGGAGTCCTAAAGCTATTACTTAAAACTTTTGGTATCATTTTTGTGGAACAAAGGTAAAGTGGGCATACACTGCAAAGTAATTTGAAGAATTTGTCTTTGATCTTAAATGAATCTTCCATGACTATACAACAAATTATTACACTAACAGAAGTTACTGTATCATTACTGTATTCGGCATCTAATCATAGGCAGCCATCTCTGGGGTAATGAATTTGAAAACCCACATGTGGGGATGCTGAGGGCCTATCCCTGTATGATTCTGGCTATTGATTGGGACGTAAAACCCTATACTTTAACCTTTGTTGTATTTATCAACCTAGGTTTTAAGTCGAGTATTAATAGTGTCAATGGGTTATTTGGTTAAAACATATTAGGTTGCTTGGACAATGAAATGCAATTAATGTGATTGGGCTACAGAATGACTGGATTTGGCACCCCATGAAAACAACAACTAGGCACAACATACCCAAACTCACTGATTATGACGTAGAACTGAATAACAAGCAATATGTTCTTGCCCAAAGCCTTTAAAAGAAACAAGAATAAAGTTGTATATAAATGCATTTATATTTTGATGACCTATATTTTGACCTTTCAATGTTTCCTATGTTACCCACATGCCAAATCTATGTGGCGGCGACGGTGGCATGATTGGGTTTTATGGATCATATTTTAGTTTCCATCATTATAATATTCAAAGATCCAATTACAGTCATCTCCCAGAAATTGACACTACATGTAACCAGGGTATGCACACCTGCGTTTGGTTATAGATAATCCCCTCACCCATCTATAACATCCCTTCAAAAACTCTCGCATGTAATTAAAATACCGTTAACAACTTTCGTTAAATGTATCCCTCTTTACAAAAGAAAATGTAGGCAGGAAACTGCTTGTGATACAACCCAAAAGCACTGTAGTTGAAGTATAGTGCTGTCTGACAGGCCTTTCTGTCAAAACTCAATTTTTTTAAATATTATATATACTACATTTGGGACACTAATACACTTTCAACACCACATGCTCTTATGGCTCAGTTACCTACTACACTCTGCAATCACATCCCTAGCAATACTCCAAGGGTGTGACATAAATTTAGCAACATATTTAAAACATACAGTGGCTACATCAGTATCTCATTGCACTTTAAATTACATGGACACGTTTCTTAATATTATATGTTTAAGGTTATATTTTTCATAACGTTTAGCTGTGTTGGATTCATCTGGTTAAAGTAGTTTAAATAGTTAACCTCAAAATATATTTAACCTAGATAGACTATGATTTTCTAAAAAGTTTCTAAAATTTATCAGATATCATGGGTTTCTAATGTCAAAAAGTGGAGGGGGCAAAAGATATGTTGGCCCCCCACATTTAAAATTGGGGGGGGGGCATGCCCCCCCCCCCCCCCCCCCCCCGGCCCCCTCGCTTTCTACGCTACTGTTAAATGAACATAAACTATTCAGACCAAAAATATTGTAAAAATTATCAAACTCCCCTTGTTAGGGTCAGTCCTATCTGTCCGGTGACTACCTTCAAAGGTTTACTATCCATAACTCCAGGACACTCTAACTCCCCCTTATTTCAGGTTTTTTTTCCAAAAATGCTTGGGTTCCCCTCATAGACACCAACGTTAGAAGAAATTTAAAGATGATCTTACAAAAATTATACCTCTCTAACTCTTGTATCACATTATGTTTATGTTCAGGTGCCACCTTGGCTTTTAATTCAAATGTGGCCTTGCAAGACATCCAGAGCCATGGCACCTGGATGTCGGACTGTGTCTGGGGTCATATCACCCAGGACTCTCAGGCTTCTCATCAAGTAGCCATGGTTTTCCAACGCCAGCTCCTTAAGTGACTGGGTTTGGGGTACTATCCTCCCTTATACTTAAACTCACCAAGTACTAAAAACGTGCAAAATAATAGTCAACCCCATCACCAAGACCAACACCTTCAAATTACACTTTAAAGTTTTATCTAGGTAAGTATAGTTAAGTTCAAACGTAAACTGAAACTTACACTCCTTCAGGTTAATCTTAATTATGTCTCAAGTTTTATAGTGTTTTCTCAGTTTACTGTCTGCTTAAATCCACTCTCCTGGAGTAATTGTCTTCATCTTAAATAGTTTACGTATAAGTTGCACCCACTTAAAGTCAATCTAGAACGTTAAGGCCACCTTACAGTAATCTTAAAAGTGTTCAGTGAGGCTATGACAATGTAATGCATCTCGCCAATTTAAGGTGGCCTTAAGTTTTACTATGTGTTTAATGTTAATGTATATAATACTTAGTGTAGAATGAAATATATATTTCCCAATAGATGTCTATCTATACTGCCGGGACTTGAGGTAATGTGGGGGGTCGCTACTTTAGGAGCTACCCTCTTCATTACTTCAGTCCTACTTTCTTTGTAAACAGTATTTCTTGTTAATAAGTCCAGTGATTCTATTGGGTGACCTTTGAACTTTAATAGAAAGAAATTTACCGCCAAACCTTGCATTCCTCATTCATAATTTAGAATTTGAAAGAGGCAGTCGCCATTTTATGTTAAGAACTTAAAACAATTGTGCCAACACAAAACCTTGCCAACACAAAATTCAAAGCATTAACAAAATGTTATGTGTAGCAATGATTCATATACTAGAACTGATAACATCTCTTGTTTCGCCAAATAGTGTATTGTGGTTTTAAAAATGTTTTCTTGAAGAATTGTGCAAGAATAAATTTGGAAGAACTAATTTGATAGAATTAAGTTCACAGTCGTCAATCGACAACAGTAGAAATGTACGCTTCCGGCAACTCTCACGAACATGTTTAAGGGTTTTATAAGAAAAAATCAATTAAAATCCATAATGTTTAAGGAAGGAAATGTTATTGGGTGGCAAGACCTGAAATATACAATGAATTAATGAAGGAATATTTGACACACAACTGCATTTTAAAATATTTTGTTCTATTCGAATTATTGCATTTTCTAAAAGTTTGTAAGAATACTAGTTCAATGTGTGATCAAAGTACTATGAATACTTGTGTAATGCGTGATTTATAGCCTTATTTTTGGGCGTTGCAGCCCATATTTTGTCATCATATGTAAAAATATGAAGGAAGAAACACTGAATTCCTCAAATTAAATTGACAATAAATCCTAGCTTGGCAAAAAGTGGTTATTTCTTCCATTTGACAAAAAAATTAAAACCAATTAATATTTCATTCAAAAAAGTCTTTGTGTGGACAAAATGTGTACTTAAACCCCCAACACAAGCCTGCAAATAACACATTGGATAGGTATTCAGATCATTTGGTGCACACAACCAACTAGTATTCATGCAAACTTTTTGAAAATGCCAGAATTCGTTTTCCAGAAAATATTTCAATATGTGATTGTTTTTCAAGTATTCCTTCATTAATTTTTCATATATATGAAGCATTGTCATCCTAAAATATTCCCTACTTTTATTATTACAGAATTTAATTGGTTTTCGTTATGTATATCTTAAACATGTTCGAGCGAGTTGCCGGATGTGTACATCGGTTATAGTGCATTTGACGACTGTGAAGTTTATACCATACAATATCAAAATCCACGCTCATTATGATGGATTCCCGGTTGGGGAAGTAAAATACAAGTATTAAATATTGGTATATTTTAGTTAATATATTTAAGTCTTATCTCGTGCCCCTTTGCCAACACAATCTCTTTAACTGCACCAAGGAACTAAGTTGATTTAATGATCACAGTAGAAGCCAAGGTCACCAGATGAAGATAATGCCAGGTGGGAAATAGATTTTGTGACTCTTGCAGGTAAGATGCAGTAGCTTGGTAAAATACAACAAATATATATATATATATTATTATGGGCAATCTGAACCTTTAATTCACAGACAACATGTAAATGTTAAAATCGTTAAACTATGACAATAAAATAGAAGTAAAAGGCCCACAAACACACAAAACACTAAAACCAGTGGGCTGGTAAAATGTAGGTAAGTGAATTGAAGACAGTCATATGAACTTTCAAAAGGTGTGGTGAAACCCCTTAAGATCAAAGGGGGGGGGGAGGTAGGGGCAAGGTTAGAGAGGGGGAGGAGAGCTAAGTAGGTGAGGAGAAATACACTCTTGTACACTGTACCATACAACAATGAATCACATGCCATAGCAATTTAGGATAGTAATGCAATAGAAATTGTTGCTTTATATTTAGATCTTTAAAGTCCCTGTCCCTCCCAATAAAGAAGCAATGGGGTTATATATATTTATTATACAAAGCATATACATAAGGTTTCTACTAAAATTCTTGTTAAGACATAGCGTTAAATGAGTACATAATAAAACACAAAGAATAGAAGGTGACATTGTAATAATGCACATCATATTCCCAATATTTCTCTCCCCAATACTAACAACCTGACCCCAAGGTAAAATTAAACATGGACTTGGGTATATGGCTAATATTATAATTACAAATATAAAACTTTAAATTGAACGCATTTGAGAAGGTGAAAACAATTACCCCAAGAGGTGAGAAGTGAACTCAGAGAGTCGACCCCAAGGTCAAATTATACGCATGCCAAAGAAACAGGAGACAGTCAATAAGATAAATCACTAGTGGTGAAAGGTGACAACAAACCCCTAAGAGGTGAGAGGTGAGGTCAGAGGTGGTTTGACCCACAAAGGTTGAAGGTCACTGTGGCTATGACAAGTCCATACAATTCTACAGCATTAATCATTACCACTATAGGGGTATCAACCGGACAGTATTAAAAGCAGGCCTATCTAAAGGTCAAGCAGTGATATGACCCTAAGGTCATTTTTTCCATATGGGAATATACGAAGTTATAAAATTACTGATGTATACAAGGTATAAAGTAGGTTGCAAAACACTTTTAGTATGGAAATGAAGAGGGGCCCAAACACCCAGTAGAAGTAGGGAGAGAGGAGGCTAGGAAGAGAGATGACATCTGAAAGCATTGGAAACTTGTGAAGTATGAGAGGGAGGAAGTGAAATGTATCTCCAGACGCAGTCAGAAGTCCAGGTTCCGTGGGCCTGGATTTCCTGTACAGGTACCCCATGAGAAAAGGCCCAAGAACTCCCACCCCTACGAACATCGTGAAACATAAGGGATCTTGGCAAGGCTAACAAGGTGGACACACTTTTAAGGTGTTTTCTTGCAGCTAAGTCAGTAAGGGGCTTGTATGTATGGCCATGGGGAAGCTGAAAAGAGGAGCATCTTGGTGAGAAGGATTGCAAGCAATCATTACCTGTAATCCTTGGACTGGACATAAAGCCGAGGCACCCAAGGAAGGGACATTGACTGTAGTGGTCTTAACACAGTCTTTAGAATCAGCAAATATTACATCTGCCACACATAAATGTCGAGTTTTATCAAAAGTACTCGCTGTATGTGGTAAAATATTTGATAATCTAAGAAAGGAAAAGAAAGCCAGCAAGTAAAGTGGTTAGAAGATATATGGAAGCTGTAAGTATGTAGAAGTTGTAACAATTTGCAGAAGCAATGTTTCATCTTTTAATAGTGATATCTTTGTTGAAAAGTGATGATTGAGTTTCAAAGATTTAATAAATAAGGGAACTCTCTGATCTCTGAATGGACTAGTATTCACTCCATACAGAATACACATTGCTGTTAAATGATTAGTAATATGGTCTGGCTAAGTATTTCATAAAAGCCAGGATGTCCATGGATGTGACCCCAGGGAGCGACAGGTCCACCACCACCAGGAAGGCAAGGAAAAGTTGAAACATTCTCTTATAGGCATTCAAAGTAGCTGGACGGAAGCCAGTCCAAAGTCTCTTACATGCCTGAGAAGCCCGTGGAGCCTTCGCTACCTGGGAATCTGAAACACATGACACATAGCTAAATATCATTATTCAAAAGAGTGAGGTCGATATGTACATTCATCCATATATGGCTGTCTAAAAGTTTGGTTAATTTCTCACAATTGTCCCTGGTTTGAAACCATCTAGACAATAAGTCAGCCACATAATTTTCTCGACCTCTTATATGTGTAACTATAAGATTAATGTTATATATAGCTGCCAACAGCCAGATGTTTCTTGCACAAGGGGCCATAATATTATCCCTGGCCTTGCCTGGTGATAAAATTTCGACTACAGCCAAATTATCACAGAGGATTTCCACAGATTTGTTGGCCCAAGCTTGGCCCCAAACCTTCAGGGCTACCACGTCATTAAGGATTTCTAGATGAACTATAGTATAGCCCTGAAACCTGGAATTGGTAAGGCATAGACATAATTGTCATAGGAACCACCTAACCCTTCTAGAGAAGCATCCAAATAAATGGCTTTGCGGACTGGTGGTTGATGATAAAATGAAACCCCATTGTAGGAGGTAAGAAAAACTTGGAACCACGTCAAATCTTTGAAAAATTAAGGAGTTAAGAGAATGCCTCCGCATTGTCTCTTAAGAGCTGTAACATACGGTTCAAAAAAAACCTAGCTGGTTTGACACATTTCGTTATGTATAATAAGAGACCCAGCAAGGACTGTAGCTCACTTTTAGTGACCATTCTCCTATCCGACCATGTATTACAAACTGCACATATTTCGTTAAGGTTAACCTCAGGAATAGAAATAATTCTTTGAATAGTATCAAAAAGTATTTCTAAACATACGACCTTAGTACTAGGGGGACAAAGTTTCTTTTAGCTAATGTCTAGACCAAGTTCTTGCAGGAGATCCAGTAGAAACTGATAAGAGGTATGTATTGTGGACAGCAAGCCACAGTATATTAGATCATCAATGTATTTTAGGAGTGCATTATGGCCATTTTATTCATGATCAACCTAACAGAGTCGCTTATCTTACTAAAGAAAAAATCTCCCAAACAAAATCCAAATGGAAGTGACAGATCCAGATATAGCTTACCCCTATGTTGTAAGCCAATATCTCCTGGATCTATACGGATATGCCTAAAAGCTAGGCTAATATCAACTTTAAAAATTTGAGCCAAAGGTCCCAGTTCATTGAGGATTCGGATAAGTTAGCAAGTATCTGCTAAACTATAAAGGAGACACTGCTCTTCCCTCTAAACCCTCTACCAGTCTGCCCACGGATTTCAATGAATTTTTTATTGATAAAATAGTCAAAATTCGTGGCACAATAGATGATCAAGTCAGAACAACCTTGATGACTGAGATTTCTGAAGCCTGCTCAGCTAATGCAACTCAACTAAGTAATTTTAAGCCAGCCACTATCGAGGAGGTTACAAAAATAATATGTGGATCATCATCTGTCACATGCTCACTGGATCCAATTCCTACCTCTCAGCTGAAGGAATGCTGCGATACTCTTGCACCTGTAATAACTCAGATAGTAAACAGTTCTCTTCGTGATGGAAAAGTCCCAACTAAACTGAAAAATGCAGTGGTATCTCCCCTTTTGAAGAAACTGTCATTAGATCGTGATCAGTTTAAGAACTATCGTCCTGTTTCTAATCTATCCTTTGTCTCTAAAATAATTGAAAAGGTTGTTGCCATGCGCACTTTTGATCATCTAAACTCAAATAACCTTACAGAATGCATGCAATCAGCATACAAATCCTTCCACTCTACAGAAACAGACTTATTACGGGTGCAAAATGACCTCCTCATGGCAATGCATCAGGGAAAAATGTCTGCTCTCATACTTTTAGATTTGTCTGCAGCATTCAACACCATTGACCATGGCCTACTCTTAAATCGACTGGAAAAGCGTTTCTGGATCTGTGGCAGTGCCTTAGCCTGGTTTAAATCCTATCTTTCTGATAGAGCACAATCTGTACAAATTGAGGACTGTAGATCTGACCCCATTGCTTTGAATTTTGGGGTGCCACAAGGTTCAGTTCTTGGACCAATTCTCTTTAGCTTGTATACGTCACCCCTTGGAGACATAGTAACACAACACCAGCTTGACCACCATTTCTATGCGGATGATACACAACTGTATGTCTCCTTTCAAATCAAAAACATCAATGACCAACTCTCAAGGATTACTGCATGCACTAGTGACATAAAAAAGTGGATGCTTCACAATTTCCTGAAACTGAATGATGATAAAACAGAAGTCCTATTGATTGGTTCTCCACATCACCTCAGAAATGTCTCCAAAATGACCATTATCATTGGTGATTCAACAATAAGTAGTGCGCCTCAAGTCAAAAACCTTGGTGCTACATTTGATTCTGCACTTTCCATGGATAAATTTGTTTCACAGAAATATCAAACATGTATGCTCCATCTAAGATATATATCACGCATCAGGAAATACTTGTCCATGGATGCATGCAAATCAGTTATACATGCTCTTGTTACTTCCAGACTTGACTATGCAAATAGTTTATTGTTTGGGATAAAACAAACACATATAAACAAACTTCAGAGAATCCAAAATTATGCTGCCAAGATTATATGCAAAGCCACATACAGAGATCATGCTACTCCCTATCTGATTTCACTTGACTGGTTGCCTGTGCATGCTCGGATTCAGTTCAAAGTTCTGGTACACACTTACAACTGCCTTCATGGTACTGCTCCGAAATATCTATCTGATCTTATCAAACACTATATCCCAACTCGTTCCCTCAGATCTGAAAAACAGTTGAAATTGGTGGAAACCAGATCCAAAAGTAGATATGGTGACCGCTCTTTCACCATTGCAGCCCCTGTTCTGTGGAATCGTCTCCCTCTCAAGATAAAAAATGCGGAAAGTGTCATTGAGTTTAAGAAACATTTAAAGACTTTTCTTTTTACACAAGAATATTGTTAAGTGAATCTTTGTTTTGACTTTTGGTGTCTATGCTTTTGTGTTATTTACCAATACTTATATTTTACCTCTGCATGTTATTGTTCTTTTATCTTTACAATGTTTTTGTACTGTAATTTAGTTTATTTTAGTCTACTGTAAAGCACTCTGAGCTATTCGTCAGAAAGAGTGCTCTATAAATACCTAATAATAATAATAATAATGGAATCCACTGATGGGTAATGCATTGAGAAGGTGGTACCCAAATATGTATTATTGAGAATGACATTATTAGCTGATAAACCTTTGGAAAACTCAAATCCATGATAGTTCTTCTAGAATTTGAATCTGACTTTTCCCTAATCATAAAAGGCGAAATATGAATATTGAATGGTTTTGCATTTAAGGGGCCAAGCATAGCTTCGAACCCAACCTCTTCCTGTATATATTTGTCCACGTGGTCTGGATATAACCTAGACGAAGCATGGTTAATCAGTGTACTCTGAAGATTTCTAGTCCTATCAAAGTCTAATGGGAATCCGAATTCGATCAGATCCAGTAACTGCTGGTCAAAATAATCAGCTAAATGTTTTCTCCAACTGGAAACATTCGTATTAATACAGACTGGTATACGTAAGCCCAAAAAATTGGGAATACCACTCTCTCTAATCAACTTGTGTGCTGTAAAGATATCCTGTACCAAGTCCCAGATTTTGGGTTGACCCTTGCAAACATAAATTGGAGCTAAAGGTACACATTCGAATTTGGTACCTATCTGGGCTTGACATCTGTGATATTCGGGAACGAACTCAAGGACAGTATCAGTTAAACCCAACCAAGCAGAATCCAGATCCGAATGACCATCACTTGAATTGGACACAGTAAGGAAAGGAGCATCAAGTACCTGTGAAGCAAGTGGTACCTCCAATGGCCCAGCTGCCTAACCTTGTAACTTGGTACAACTATGTACCTTGTGAACTACTGGTGGTCGTTTCTTGGTTGTAACATCAGTACTAACCTGAACTTCTTTATCGACCTGTAGTGACTGGAACCTATTTTTAATAGGAATGTTATAACCTTGACTTACCTCACTGTTGTGTATCTGATTGTCCACCATCAGATCCGGATAAGAATGTACAGACAAAGTATCCATTTTTTGGCCATGTTTTCCACTAGTGACCTGATTTTTGTTGTTATTGTTGACAATACTGTCACTTACTTCACTACTAGAAACAGTGCTAACCAGCTGTTTCGGTGCATGAAGTTCAGTATGTGTATTGATGTGTTGACTATTTTGACAAGCCCTTTTATGGGCTTTGACATTATTGCTGCAGAGGGCCTGTGCATGGGTTCTGCGATCCTTGTGTTTAATACAGGTCATGGCTGATTAAAACCTTTGTTTAATTTTTTGCTTGGACCAACCGTGTAATTCTAGACTCCTGGACACGCCTTGAACCCAAGGACATGTCCAGGTTCATTGGCTTTTTGTACTTCTACGACATTCAGTTTGTGGGTGAGGGTAAGCTTTACCATCCTTAGCCCAGCACAGAGCTGGTTTCATGTGTTTGTTTTTGTGAGCACACACCTTTATTATAATAAACACAAGTAGCAATCTTTGCCAAGGAATGTTTATCTTGAGCTCTCTGAGCACTACCTTGACCAGTATTGTGTCTTTGAGATTGGGCCCCATGTACCCTGTCAATTTTTCTGTTTCCAACCAGCTACCAATCTCTCCCTGTTCCATTCTGCACAAGAACACAGCATGGCTGCCCTTTGTGGAAGCCCAGGAGAAGTCAGTAGCATCATCTAACAAATCTATTACATAATCCAACATATGTTCTTGAATTTTTATGTCTGACTCCTCCCGATGCTTCTGCAAAAACAAGCCATCCATTGAACCGGTGACAGCTGATTGTATGTGATTCTATCTTTGTTTTGACCTGATAAAACAAACTCATGGGGCCATCTGACCTTATGACTAACAAACACATCCACAGCCACACCCTTTGGGACGTACTCTTTCCCATACCTGGTTTCTCGTTCTCCGCTAAATGCCTGAGTCTGCTCTGAACTTCTTCTTGTATCCTAGCCTCCTCTCTCAAACAACTAGGTGGGGAATATTATTGACTGTATGTGCAGGAGGAGAAATTGGCCACAACCCCTTCACACTAGCATGGGCAACACCACTTTTGGTTTTAACCCTAGACCTTTTAATTTTTGAACTATCCCCTGTCTTTTTGCGGGATTTCATTGAGCTTTCCATGCTATCTAACCTAGCCCCCAAGGCACTAAGCTGAGCCAAAATCTGTGTATTAATATGATTTTGATCAACGTGAGACAGATTCGAACCCATGGCCTGTGGGGTGTGGCTCTTGCCAGCATTGTAAACTTCTTCCAAATTATGGGGAGTAAGGGACAAATTTTGATCTGAATGGTCAACCAAAGCATCTATGTCAATATCAGATCCGGAGTCAGATAGATCAGTAAAACCAACTTGCCTGGAGTGCGAGGAAGATGGTCCTTCTCCCGACGCCATCGAAAAGTCTGCATCTGATGCTAGCTGAAGTTGGATGGCAATCCGACATTCTCCTCTATTCGATCTCAAATTGTATCTGCCTTCATTCATGTTGCCAATAATATAAAAACTAAAAAACTAAAATACAAGATGGCCAATGGCAGAAAAATTTGATGTTCACAGGTCACCTTCTAAATTCAAAGTGACCAGTTTCCTTGCTACAAGCAAGGCCATGCCCCACTGACCAATCACAAAGGTGATAGATCTGCACACATGGTTAACAAGAACCTACAATAAAAAACATGATTATGGTCGTACTAGGACTGATCCCCCAGACAACCACATGTTTCCTGGCAAACCAAGTTCATTGAAACAGATTTTACTAACTTAATCTTCCTGTGATGCAAACAATTAGTGTCCAGGTCTTACAGCTGGAAGTAGTGTTTAAGCACAGAGGTGCGAGCAGTGTGTGCCCTTGAGCCTTGATCTGCCAGGAAATCCAGAATGCAAACAATAGTGTCAAGTGAGCTGACTTCCAGCTGGAACCATGCAATAAACACCAAATAAATGTTGAACTTGGCCTTGCACACAGATGCAGTCCTGGGACGCAAAGTCAACTGAACTCTGGGGTTGGCTTGATCTCTGAGCCAGCTCCAATTATACAAACAAATTTGGTAGGAACCAGGAACCTTTTACAGGCCACTACGTGCAGCTTTCAAACAAGACCACATCAAGTTGAGCACTATGTGAGATAGAGTATCAGCCTTTACATTTTTTTTATTCGTGGAATATGCACACCTTGAAGCTGAATATCATGAACTGCTGCAATTAACCAAATGCTTCTAACTATGGATTGCATGACTGATCTGTTGTCTATTTGAACTTTAATCAATTTTGTCACCCATAGATGGGCAAAACAATGCAATGCAATCAACACATAGGGGAGCTCGAGTTGATTTTTGTTCTTGGCTGCAGTGACGAAAAATTGCACGAGACAGCATACATGTGTTGATGCCAGGAAGCCCCAAGACCTGTGAAAAATGCATCGACGTACATGTCAATTTGAAGTGTTGTAATAGATGTATGAACCAGTGTAAATCATGCTTCATCTGGCTGCTCACTGGCATGTGTGACGCACTGCCCCTGAGATTGTTTGTTTACAAAGATTCTCGCAGGCTTGATGTAACGGTGACAATATATGAGATGTCTGAGAAGAGATTGCAGCTGTTTCCTTGTAATTTATTATCCACCACGCGACGTATTTGCCCTAAATACGGGGAAATACAGACCGGGATGTATTTTTTTTGTATACACCGGCGCCCCGGTACTATGAATATTGAGTGTGATTAACTTCCGGTTTTTCAACAATATCTCGGAAAGTATGTAACTTAAAAATATGTATAATATATCATTAGAAAGGTGTTATTCTAGCGCTTCTGCTCATGTATGTTGCATAAATACCCATGCAGAAATGACTGAGATATTGCAAGGTAAAGATTGAAGTTTTATATTCAGTGTTGCTCATTCTTTTTGACAGTCTGTTTCACGTTTTCTCATTAAATATTCATATTATTTGACCCATAAATCTCACAAAATGGTGGATAATAAAAGTAAAACATCCCTCATCAGACATATACAGAAAAAATATATCACTCATGAAGATTAACAATATAATACTCGTGCTACACACTCGTATAATATTGTTATCTTCATTCGTGATATATTTTTTCTGTATATGTCATTCGGGACGTTTTCCTATTGTACGCTTTGTTGAATTTTGCAGACGTCCAAAATTTGAGTGCACTTTTCATGGGGTATGGACAGTTTCCCCACATCAATATCAATAAGGATGCCCATGCACATCATGGCACGACATGGAGGAATGACCTTCTTTGTGTTGATTGATAACCATAAAAACTCAGTAATAGTGAACATAGCGTATCAAATTCAGCTGACACATTACTGTATGTATGCTCATATATATTATATCGTCTATATAGTTGTAGACCTGGGTACCTTTGGAATGCATGAAATGATGTATAACGTCTGTGGTATGCTGACAGATGGCACTTCCAGTCTTGAGACTCATGGGAACACTTGATATGTGTTGTTACCCCACTTAACACCCAGGAGATCAAAATCATGTGGGTCTACTCTTAAATTCCTGAACACATGACTCATTTCTAACTTTGAAATAAGAACTTGAGACTCCGAGATGTGATGGCATCCACAATGTCATCCACAGATGAGTATTTCAAATCAAATTCAATACTGTCATAAACTTTGTCCATGATATGATAATTTAAGTAGTTGTGGTGAGGGTAACTGAGGTCAACAATAACCCAACTGGTGTCATCTGGTTTTGGACGGGTTATCATACAAGAGAAATGAACTTCAAACAGTATGTTACTGAAAGGGCCCACTATTGCCTTGTGTTTAAGTTCTTCGGTTATAGATGCTTCTACGTCATCTTGGTGCTCTTTAGCTGATGGATGATTGATGACAATATCATTGAATTGAAAACAGCTTCTGTTCACACATAACAGAAACTCAAATTCTAAATAGTCTAATGGAAGTTGGTCATGATAATTTACATAGAGTTGACACCAGTTTGAGATACGAAGTTTTGATGGAACCTTTATTCTTGCGTGTTTGTAATTAAATGCATTAGAGCGACGCATAAATTGGCGAGCTTGAATAGCCCAAGCTTTTAATTCAGATCCCTCTAGAGTGAAACTAGGTGTCAACAGTGGGGCAGGAATCACATTGTTAAACATAAACCCGAACTTGTTATTAACCCCATTGTCAACATTTGGGGAGAGAAAAGCTTTGTCATGAATGAAATATCAGTGCTGATCCAGCTTACCACAGTTGCAGAGCTGTTTCAATAAATTGGATTCATTAAGAGCTGCATTAGGGACTGAGACGACGTGGCTGACCCCCTTTGTTAAGTTTAATGAGCTGTCGTAATTACCAAAGTCTGAAAGTGACAGAAAGATTGAACTTATACACGTGTGACAATTAAAGTCATGCTCCAGTGCCCTATCCATAGCAGTGTCAAAGTCGAGAGGCCAGCTAGATGTTTGGTGTAATCATTGAGCCTGAAATGGTTATGACGTGTTTCATGAGTCAATTGGTTAGTAATGACATGGGGGCGGGTACGCTGTCAGTTGTTGTTTTTCATTTTGCTAGATTCCCCGTTCCTTTTTCATAAGCAATCCTTAATTTTATGCTGGCAAAACTTGCCAATCTTTTGAAAGCAGAATGTGCATTCGTGCTGGTGAATGATATTGTCCACAATGTGGTCTACTTGGTCTTTGCATGACCCATCGTTACAGCCCATTCATACTTTGTCCTGACCTGTGTATTTGACTGATTTCCCGTTGGATGACGCAGGCTTAGTTGAGGCTTACTTGTTGGCTTACTTGTTAACTCTAGCCATGTTTTGAATTCTAATCTTGACAATTTGGTCAGGATTTCTCCAAGATGCCTTTCTCCTATCTGTGTCGTGCAAAATACAAGTCCTTAACCCTGACTGGGATAATGTACAAACAAGCTTATTTAAGGCCACCCTAAATTATGGCAGTATTAAATGATAATTCAACAACTGAATATCACAGCACACTATGTAACCACTTATACATGTCATTTATTATTCACTCAGGTGTGCATTATGTTAAGGACATCTTAGGTTGGTAGACTCATCTGCTTTTAATGACTCAATGATTCACAGTTAAACTTAGTGTAACCATAAATTATCTTATCTATCTTATCTATAAAGTGTATTTAATCTCTTAGTAACTTACTGTGATCTTAACATTCAGTTTTAGGTTGTTGTGCTCTGTTTTTAGTGTTTTACAATTATCTTACATATAGCAAATGGCATGTGTGTAGTTATATAGTTGTCCAGTGGCATAAGGCCACCTTATTTAAAGTGTAATAGTTGTTAAGGTGGCAATAAAGTCAGTAATCTCACTAACATCATGTGTACAGTTATACAGTTGTCTAGTAACATAAGACCACCTTATTCTAAATGTAATAGTTGTGGTTAAGGTGGCCTTAAAGTCAGTAATCCTATTTACAATGTTGAGTATGTATATACCTTTTAGTGATTAATATAGTAATAAAGTAACATACCCCACTTGTGTGTCACTTATTAGCTTCTCACTTGGTTTTGAGTAAGGCCACTGCGACCATGTGCACATGTCAAGCCGTTACCCAGTTTGTTTCCAATTAGTCCTGCAGTAGGGGTCTCCCATAGTTGATCATGTTACTCCTTATGGTGGCACTATGGTTTTTTTGGAGACACCCTAAGAAGCCGATTATGAATTGAATTGAGGGCAGGTCTAGCTCCCGAAAACAGTGATGGTTGGGCTATGAGCTTAACAGCACAGTCCCCAGATATGTGAATCCCTTATTTCAAGGTTTTATCTGTAGCAGTACATTGCTGGCCCGCCCTGTAGTCTCTCCAGCTGCTTTTGCACCTTCCATTGTACCCTCTCGCCCCTCTTTAAAAAATTCATTGACACTTGAGTAGAGGTATCTAGACTTGCGTCATTGCTGTTGTGACGACTGTGCCCTCAACACCCGTTATGTATGATATTATCCTCATCTGAGTCACCTGATGAGGAGTGGTGTTTTATACTGCGAGAAGCTCCATATCTGTGAGAAACTGAGCAATGGGTACCGCAAACATGTGACCTCTTGGGTGAGCTGTGTGACATTGCTGACACTGATGAATGAGCAACCGACCTGTCTTGAATCTTATTTTCAAGGTATCGTTCATAAAGTTTCCAGTTAAATTGGGAATGACTTGCTAACTTGTGAGAATGACTCGTTAAATTGTGGGAATGACTTGCTATCTTGTGGGAACAACTTGCTAACATGTAAAAACGACTTGCTATCTTGTAAGAATGACTTGCTAATGTGTGGGAATGACTTGCTTTCTTGTGGGAGTGACTTGCAAACTTGTGGGAATGACTTGCTATCTTGTGGGAATGAATTGCTAACTTGTGGGACTGACTCGCTATCTTGTCGGAATGACTCGCTAAATTGTGGAAATGACTTTCTATCATGTTGGAACAAATTTAACTTGTGAGAACGACTTGCAAACTTGTGGGAATGACTTCCTAACTTGTGGGAATTACTTGCTATCTTGTGGGAACAACTTGCTAGCTTCTGGGAATGCCTTGCTGTCTCATGGGAACAACTTGCTAACTTGTAGGTACGACTTGCTGTCTTGTGAGAACAACTTCCTAACTTGTGGGATCAACTTGCTATCTTGCTAGAATGACTTGTTGGAATTACTTATCTTGTGGGAACAATTTGCTATCTTGTGGGAACAACTTTATAACTTGTGGGAATGACTTGCTATCTTGTGGGAACAACTTGCTAACTTGTAGGAGCGAATTGCTATCATGTGGGAACAACTTGCTAACTTGTGAGAATGACTTTCTATCTTATTGGAATAAAGTTAACTTGTGAGAACGACTTGCAAACTTGTGTGAATTACTTGCTATGTTGTGGGAGCAACTTGCTAAGTTCTGGGAATGCCTTGCTATCTCATGGGAACAACTTGCTAACTTGTAGGAACGACTTGCTGTCTTGTGACAACTTCCTAACTTGTGGGATCAACTTGCTATCTTGCTAGAATGACTTGTTGGAATTACTTGTTATCTTGTGGGAACAATTTGCTATCTTGTGGGAATGACTTGCTAACTTGTGGGAATGACTTACTATCTTGTGGGAACGACTTGCTAATTTGTGGGAATGACTTACTATCTTGTGGTAACGATTTTCTAACTTGAGAGAATGACTTAGTATCTTATGGTAATGACTTACTAATTGGGAACAAGATAAAAAATGATAGGAAAACAGTTCTATGTCCCTTCCTGGGCAATGTACAATGTACAGGCAATTCCTTTGTATATAATACCTAACTTACCTTGAGGGAGCAACATAATACCTTATGGTAAGAACTTTTTAACTGTTTTTAACTGTAAGACTTAATAAGTGGTGGGAATGAGTTAATAAATGGTGGAAACAAGTTAGCATGTGGTGGGAGTGACTTGGCAAGTGGTGGAAAGAGTTAGCAAGTAGTGGGAAAGACTTAGTAAGTGCTGTGAGCAACTCAGTAAGTGGTGATAACAACTTAGTAAGTGTTGGGAATGACTTAGTAAGTGGTGGGAATGAGTTAGTAAGTGGTGGGAACAGATAGCAAGTGGTGGGAATGACTTAAAAGTGGCGAGAACAAGTATGTAAGTGATGGGAATGAGTTAGTAAGTGGTGGAAATGAGTTAGTATTAGGAACGAGCTACTAAGTGGTTGGAACGACTTAGTAAGTGGTGAGAATGAGATAGCAAGTTGTGGCAACTAGTTAATAGTAGTGCGAGTGACTTAAGAAGTGGTGTGAACAAATAATTAAGTGGTGGGAACGACTTACGAAGAGGTGGGAATGAGTTAGTAAGTTGTGGGAATGAGATTGTAAGTGGTGGGAATGAGTTACTAAGTGGCGGGAATCAGATAGCAAGCTGTGGGAACTAGTTAATAGTGGTGCGAATGACTTAAGAAGTAGTGGGAACAAGTAAGTAAGTGGTGGGAATGACTTACTAAGTGGTGGGAATGAGTTTGTAAGTGGTGTGCATGAGTTACTAAGTTGTGGAAATGGCTTAGTAAGTGGTGGAAACAAGTTAGCAAGTGGTGGGTACGAGTTAATAAGTATAGTGGCAATGACTTGAGAAGTGGTGGGAACAAATAAGTAACTGGTAGCAATGAGTTAGTAAGGGGTGGGTATGAACAAAAACACAAGGATTTACTATCTTGTGATAACCACATGGTATCTTGTTCCCACAAGTTAGTGTCTTGTTCCCACAAATAAGTATCTCATTCCCATGACTTAGTTTCTCATTACCATAACTTAGCATATCATTAATACGACTCACTAAGTTGTGGAAATGACTTAATATCTTGTGGTAACAACTTGCTAACCCTGGGTAACAAGATTAAAAATAGCATCAGAGATGCCCCTACCCCACATCCTGGGGAAATAGTTTTCAACACCATGAGATATAGAAGTAGTGAAACAGTACAAAGATCGGGATACTTTCAGAGCAGTGCCAGTTATATATCCAATTGATGTTTAAATAGAGAAAATAGCATATAAGAGAAAGAATATGTATATAAAGATAAAATATTAAAACAAGACAATTAAATACCAAGATGACAGCATTAATCATTAAACTAAAAATTATGATGCACACCTGCAACCTCTAAGCAATGTCCTACCAACTATCAACTTCCTACACTTTACAGTTAGATATTGCCTGGACAAAATTTAAATGACAAGGTTACTACGGCAAGGTCAAAGGCCAAATCAAGGTCACACCATGATATTGCACACCTACAGCCCCTAACCAATGCCCCTACCAAGTATCAACTTCCTATACCTTACAGTTTCCGAGATATAGCCTGGACAAGATTTTATAGGTCAAGGTTACTATGGCAAGGTCGAAGGTCAAATCAAGGTCGCACCATTATGTTCCACATCTACACCCCTAACCAATGTCCCTACCAAGTATTAACTTCCTACACCTTATGGTTTCTGAGATGTAGCCGGGACAAGATTTTACAGCTCAAGGTCACTACAGCAAGGTTAAAGGTCAACTCAATGTCACACCATGACGTTTCACACCTACACTCCCTAACCAATGTCCCTACCAAGTATCAACTTCCTACACCTTACGGTTTCTGAAATAAAACTCCGACAAACTATTTCCCGCCTCCGGCCCACCCATCCGGACACCATGGGTGAAAACAATATCCCGATAGCCCTTAATGCTATGTCTCTTCCTGGGCTCTGTAAGCATTATGTCATTAAGAAATCAAAGGCTATTTTCAAATTCCTATCAAATGCTCAATAGTATGAAGGTTTTAATAAGACAAGCAACACTTTGCTTTATGTATACTTGTCTGCAGAAAACTAAACTGGAACTTTTTCGTGGAATTTGCCCTCAATGTCTTACTTTCAAGGTGTCTTATGCAAAGTTTCCAGGTATATTATCTATAGATGGACATTCTACACACAATAATATACAAATTTTTGTGGTTGTCTCATAAAATGAAGTAACGAGTAAACATCTCTCAAATATTAAGAATTTAGTAGTCTTTTTAACAGAGCTTATAATTTAGTCATTTTCAATTGGCGATTTTTTATATAGATTTAGTCCCTCAATATCTTACTTTTAAGATACAATAAGTTAGGTTTCCAGTGCAATTATCTATAGACGAGCATTTTACACATAACAATAGACAATTTGGTGCTTGTCTTATTAAAATCAAGCCGATATTAAGCATTTTACAGTGACTTCAATAAAATCCTTATTTTTTCCCACAAGTTGTTTGATTTTTTCTGTGGATATTGGTGTTTAATATCTTACTTTTAAGATATGTTATATTAGATTTCCAGATTAATTATGGATAGACAAGCATTTTGCACATGATAATGAACAATTTGGTGGTTGTCTGTCTAAAATCAAGCAAATATTAAACATTTTACAGGGATTTTAACAAACTCTTTGATTTCCCAGTGTTTTCCTATGGGGCGATTTTTTCTGTGAATGTTGGTGTTCAAGATCTGACGTTTAAGATATGTTATGTTAGGTTTACAGATACACTATCTATAGTCGAACATTGCACACATAACAGTGAACAATTTGGCGGTAGTCTTATTAAAATCAAGCAAATATTAAACATTGTACAGGGATTTTAACAAAGCCTTTGATTTCCCAGTGTTTCCAATGGGGGTGATTTTTTCTGTGGATGTAGGGTGTTCAATATTTACTTTTAAGATATCTTATGTTAGGTTTACAGACTAATTATGCACAGACAATCCTTCTACGCATAATCATGAACAATTTCGTTTTTGTCTTGTTAAAATCAAGCAAACATTAATAATTTTACAGGGATTTTAATAAGGCTTTTGATTTCCCATTGTTTTCCAAATGGCCGATTTTTTCTGTGGGTTTTTCTGTCGAATATCTTACTTGTAAGACATGTTAGATTTCCAGATTAATTATTATATTTTAACTATAGGCAAACATTATACACATAATAAGAACAATTTGGTGATTGTCATCAAAAGCAAGCAAATATTAAACATTTTACAGGGACTTTAAAAAGTCTTCGATTTCCCAGTGTTTTTCAATGAGATGATTTTCCCCCCGGATGTTGGTGTTCTTACTTTTAAGATATGTTATGTAAGGTTTACAGATTAATTATGGATAGACGGACCTTCTACACATAGCAATGAATAATTTGGTTGTTGTCTTATTGAAATCAAGCATATATTAAGCATTTTCAGGGATTTTAACAAAGCCTTTCATTCGACAGTTTAACTTAATTGAACGATGTGGATAGATGCCTGTTTTAATAAAATCTATCAGATATTAAGCATTTTACAGCGCTTATAACATAACCTTGCATTCCCTAGTGTTTTCAAATGGGGTGTCTTTTCGTAGATTTAGGCCCACAATATCTTACTTTTAAGATATCTTATGTTGGGTTTGAATGTTAATTATCTATAGACAAGCATTCTACACGTAATAATGGACAATTTGGTGGTTGCATTATTAAAACTATAAGATACATTATGTTAATGTTCTAGTTTAACTGTTGATATTATTAACATTGCCTAATTACTGATCATTTATTGAGCATTTTATAAATGATTTTCAATTGGCTGACACTTAAGCCAGAATACCCAGTTTGTATATTACATTTCTGTCAACATTTGTACACCTTTTTATTCAAAACCAGTTTCAGTAAATATATGGAATAGCTAAATAAAACAGAGCAGGTACATTGAGATGTGCAGAATACATACAGGGAGATAAGAACTAATTACAACACAGCATGTGTTAAACAAGCATAACTGTGTTCTCATTATGGAAATCTGAATGGTGTTTGTTTATGGCATGTGCCAGCCAGGAGTGGGGTAATTAGACTCGCATAAGGCTTAGGAGAAGTAAGATATATAAAAGTGAATATAATTTAAACTCATGTAAAATGATTCTTCCATCTAACATATTACCAACTTACGTAAAATTACATTAAGACATAATTAGTAAAGTTATTAGTGTCAGATATTGACAATTAAAACTTAGTCTTGTGTAATACAATATCATAAACTGATAGCCCTGAAGAAGGCTACTGTACAATCTGAAGGGTGTTTGTTAGACATTTAGAGTGTATCTACAATAGAAAAGAAGATAGAGAAAACAAGTTTGTAAAATAAACATAATATCTGACAAGCTGACATCTTGGTATTTCTTATATTTTGTACAAATTGTATCTGACACAAAGCATAGATATTGGTTTAGATCTATGGTGTCCACTTATTTAAAATGTCTGCTAAATGCTCAAGAATTAACCAATTTTAATGGGACAAACACTCTAATTGGAAAGGTGGTTTCTAAACTACAGAAAAGTGATAGAATTCCATTGCAGAAATGAGCATTCAACACACAATAATGAAGAATTTGGTGGTTGTACTGTTAAAATCTGTTAGATATTAAGCATTTTACAGGTATTTTAACATATCCCTTGATTTCCCAGTGTTACTTAATTGGGCGATTTTTTCCGTGGATGTTGGTATTTAATATCTTACGTTTAAGATATCTGATGTTAGGTTTCCAGTTTAATTATCTACAAACGAGTATTCTACATAAAATAATGATCAATTTGGTGGTTGTCTTGTTAAAATCAAGCAAACATTAAGCATTTTACAGGGATTTTAACAAAACCCTTGATTTCACAGTGTTACTTAATTGAGCGATTTTTTAATATAGATTTAGTCCCTCAATATCTTACTTTTATTATATCGTATGTTAGGTTTCCAGTTTAATTATCTACAAACGAGTATTCTACATATAATAATGGTCAATTTGGTGGCTGTATTATTAAAATCAAGCAAATATTAAGCATTTTACAGGATTTTAACAAAGCCTTTGATTTCTCACTGTGGGAAGCAGGGCTGTTAGGGCCCTGGTACGGCAGTTGTCATCTCCACATAAATATCACTACAACCTTAACTTAGTCTTGTTTTATTTCTCTGACCCAATTTCTAGGAACGAATCAGATTCTTTCCCTAGTAATTTGAATTTTCTCCATCTTCACTTTGAATTTGCTAGTCAAGGGTAACACTGCTTTTTAAGTAAAGAAGATTTTACTGAATATTTTAGTTTTATACAAGTTCATATTATACAACATGGTGAAACGGAATAAGAAGAATACTAAGGACACTCCCAGAAAGAAGACAAAGGCATCTACGTCTATGGACGACAGCACAAGGGATCTTAGTGCAGATTTCGACATTGCTGGTTCACTGCCTCAAACTCCACAGGACTTTCAACCTGTAAGTACTAGTCCTCCGTCAACTTCTGAGGGAATTCCTTCACAGTCATCACACAATCCGTCTGATTCCGCCACCATATTAGCTTATCTTAGAAAGATTGACGCATCCAACGAGGCTTTAACGAAACGTGTCCAAGATTTAGAGGCGAACAGGTTAGGAAGTCAACACCCAACCATACTGGGCAGCTCAGCCATACCAGTGAGCTCGCAACCTCTTTTGGGAGCCCAGGCGTCATCTATTGCGTCAACGGCGCGTCAACTTCAAGGGACTCAGTCAGTTACGGTTCCTGCCCATGAGATAGGACGTCAGGGAGTGCAGGAGGCAGCTCAACATTTCTCGCGCGATGGGGTGATGCCAGATATTAGTGTACTGCGTCAGAATCCTCACATTTCTCAGTCAGTGTCACAGATCCTCGCGGCATATGACGTTCAGGCACGGCAGGATTCCTTCCAAGGTAAGATTGCTACCAAGAAGTCGGGCAGGTTTAACACCACAGACACAGTAACGTCTATTCCTGAGCTTAGGTGGCCAAATGAGGGGTATCTTGGGGTTAGTGCCAAGAAAAGGATCCCATATGATGATCTGTCAGTAACTGAATGGGCCGTAGGACAACTGTCGAATGTCTTCCACATACAGGACACTAATCTAGCCAGGCAGGCCCTACTTCAAGTGATCCTAGCCCTTAAGGACGCCACCTCCCTACCTTGGGAAGCTGTCAGATCAGCCTGGGGAAATTCCATGCATGAGATCGAACAAGGAACACTTTCATGGGAGGACAACGTCCAGTGGTCACTCAATAGGCTTTCTGCATCCCAGATCGCATTAGCTAATGCTCGTACCGTCAACCAACCGTCACTACAGAGGAAGGACAAGATTTGTAAGTTTTACAACCAAGGCTCCTGCTCTCATGAGTCAAGTCATGGTAACTTTAGGCACCACTGCTCATTCTGTGCAAGGTCAGGCAGAATATTGACTCACCCAGAGGTGAAATGTAACATAAAACTTAAACAAGAAGGACAGACAAGTAAATAGGCCAAACAGCTATCTGCACAGCAGCCAAAGGACATTAGTGACAGTAAATTGCATAATACCTTTCATTGTGAAGATTTAGTTACCAGGGACAAAGCTTGTAATGATGAACATTTGTTGTATAATTTGTTTCATACTTATTCTACGTTGTGCCAGAGTTCCTGTGAAGGGGGTGGGTATCCCTATGTCCCACTGTCTCTTGGGTACCATGGGGATGATTTGTCCCACAATTCGGCTATAGGGGAACAGGCTCTTAGTCTTGCACACAGGACCTCTGGCGTCGATATTACATGTTCTGACACTCAGTGCCAATATTTATTGAATGATAACAATCAATTAACTGATAAATTAACAAATCATGCATTTAACCCGTATGCACAGAGTAATGTACAGAAGTCTCAGTGTGGGTTCAATAATTATTCATGGCAAGAACACAATGGGGGGCCATATTATTATAATGGTGACTCAGTGCAGGAAGGTAACGTGTGTTTTGATGCTATACTTGACAGTATTTGTGTATTTGATAGTGATAGTGTAAATGCTGGTACTGTGGTTTACCAAGTAGTGGATCTTGTTAACATATATAACGAAGTTAATGATAGTTTACAACAGTTCTTATATGTACATCCTACGTCAGGTAATGCATGTGTTGGCTTCTGTCACTTTCAGTGTGTTGACTTGACAGTTACACATATTGTCAAGTGCTGTCAGGTCCCTAGTGGTCAGTTAAATGTGGTGGGATCGGGATTGGTCCCTATCCACATGGTAGAGATATACAAGGAAGTAGCTGATTCATCAGGCAACCCCAGAGTAACTCATGATAATTACTTGCAAGATTGTCTTACCTTTGACCGTCATGGTATACTTTATAATGAATATATATGTAACATTATTGATAACATGATTGAAAAAAGTAATCATGCTGACCAAACTGATAGGGCAAATGATTCTGTCAGTTTCTTATTTCATGATGGAGACGCCAGCATCAAGTGCCAGGACACTTGTCCTGTCCCCAATGGTATTGGGGGCCATTTAACCAATAATGACCTTGATTCTGACCTCTCTGTTTCGCACGATTTTGACATTGCCGATAAAGTTCGAGGTTTTCTTAACCACAGTTCAGGAGAATTCTCATTCATTGGCCCTGATAGGGACATTGTTACTATTTCCACAATTTCACAATGTTTTCAAATTGCAGAAGTTATTAGAGATACTGGACTTCCCAACTATAGGCAGTCCAGAATACCCCTTAGCTCGGGTCTTAACCTACAGGCATGGGAATATAGATTAAGGGATTATCCTGACAAATTTTTGATTCAGTATCTTAAGTTTGGATTTCCCCTGTCTCTCACCAACCCTACTAGTCTTCACAATGTAGGTATATCCAACCACCCCTCAGCCCTGGCTTACCCTGAGGCGGTTGATGAATATATATCTAAGGAAGTGGCCCTTGGAGCCATGCTGGGCCCTTCTGACCACAAGAATGACCATTATCACTGCTCCCCCCTTCTCACCTGCCCAAAGGACACAGATAAGCGTCGCGTCATACTAAATCTGTCTTACCCCTATGGGGCTTCAGTCAATGACTGCGTCAGTAAGTCACATTTTGACGGTAGGCGTTTTACACCGAAATTTCCCATGATTGATGACATAATTCAGGATATACTTCAGACTGATGACCCTGTCATATTTAAGGTTGATGTGGCTAGGGCGTTTCGCAACTTGCGCGTCGACCCGGTTGACGCCGTCAAATTTGGCATATCATGGGAGGGCCGGTCATACGTCGATCTTAGCGTCGTGTTCGGCTGGACGCACGGCAGTGCGTCGTTTCAGATGGCCTCTGATGCCATTGTCTTTATCATGAAGGGTATGGGTTGTAAGGTTCACGCCTATATCGATGATTACGTCATTGTGGCCCCCAGGGGCCTGGCTTTTGAGCATTTCAACAATTTGGTTAACTTACTCCAAGAATTGGGCCTGCCCATGAATGAAGATAAGAACCCCCCCCTCAGACGTCCTTACCTGCTTGGGAATTCAGATTGATATACCCAATGCCACTGTTAGTATTGATCCTGACAAACTACACAGAATCCATCAGGAGTGTATTAAGACCAGTTACAAACAATTTATCACAAAGAAAGGATTGCAATCCCTCATTGGGAAGCTCATTTATATTCACAAGTGTGTGTCTCCTGCCAGAGCTTTCATAAACCGTATGTTAGGGCTCCTGAGGAGTGCTAAGGATACCAGAAGAATCACACTTACAACTGAATTTTTCTCAGATCTAGATTGGTTCCTAAGATTCCTCCCACATTTCAATGGCGTTACCATGTTCAAAAGATTAGCTGTACCCTCTCAGGAAACCATTCACTTAGATGCCTGCCTGTCAGGTATGGGGGGTATCTGGTCCAATAGGGTGTATTCATGCCCAGCTCTTACTATTCCAGGCACCAAATTACATATAAACCACCTTGAAATGTTCAACATAGTCTTGGCTTTAAGACTCTGGGGAAAGTTTTGGGCAAATGCATCTGTATGCATCAGATGCGACAACTTGGCTGTTGTGCAGGTAGTACAGAACTTGAGAACTAAAGATAACATTCTAGCAGCATGTGTGCGCAACATCTGGTTCATATGTGCTATGTGGAACATAGACCTTAAGGTTAATCACATTAGGGGCAGCCTGAATGTTGAAGCTGACCTTTTATCAAGGTTAAATTCTGGTAAACATATTGACCAAGATCTGCTTACTAATCTACAAGCTAACTGTATTTGGGAAAGAGTTCAAGCCAAACACTTACAATTGGATCTTTCTATATAATTTCAGATGCTTCACAGTCATCTCTTCACCTGCTCACTGGGGCTTGGACGAGAATTGACCAGGCATTTAGACCTTCTACTGCTTCAGCTCACTGTACCCACTTCAGGACATTTATTGCATTTTTACTGTTTCTAAATCTTCCTATTGTCATTTCTACACATAATGTACTTGTTTTCCTGGAATATTTGGTCAAATCATCCATTTCACCCAAGGTAGTCAAGAACTACCTTTCATCTATAGCTTCCATGGCTTCCTTCTACAGAATTCCCCATCAGGCAATTCAAAGTGAGCCAGTAAAAAGATTTTTGAGAAGTATTTCAATTAATTCCTCCTTTTCACCCACTCATAGAGGAATTTTTAATATTCATACACTTTACCTTATTTCTATTACATATGACCGGTTACCGGATCCACTTCTGTTCAGAGCAATTTTCCTTACTGCATTTTATGCATTCTTCCGAATGTCAAACATTGCCCCTCATAGCAAGAAAGCCTTTGACCCCACCATACATATACTTAGGCAAGACCTCATCTTTGCCCCCCCCCCTGGTATTCATATTCTTGTGAAATGGACTAAGACACTCCAGGATCGCAAAGCCCATCACATGGTCCAACTCCCTGCCATAAACAATATGTATCTTTGCCCAGTTAGGGCACTCAGGGCACTGATGGCTTCCAGACCCCTCCCACCCTCGGCCCCCTTATTTGCTGTGGCCTATCCCCCACACCATCAAATAATTGACACCCACATCAGAGATGCCCTCAAGCAGATTCTAACCCACCTTTCCATCCCATTATCTGGTCATGGTTTCCATACCTTTAGGAGATCTGGAGCTGCATTCTGTTTTAACAACAATGTTTCCCTCCAGAATATTATGGCCCATGGATTGTGGCGAAGTTCAGCCATTTGGACATATTTACAACACTCCACTCAGGCTGCCTCCACTGTTCCCTTGACCTTTGCTTCCAAGATTCCTCCTACCTTTTAGTTTGGGTTTGGTGCGAAATATTTTTAAAAATCTCCATGTTAATGTAACCCCCCTTTTTAAAAATCTCTTCTTGTTGCTAACATGTAAATAAAATTCCTCAACCTTTATAACTTCATTTCACCTTCTGACCTTTGAACTTTACTTTCACCTTCACTCACCTCGGCATTGACCTTCTATGACCTTCAAATCTCACATTAGGATAACTGTGGGAAGCAGGGCTGTTAGGGCCCTGGTACGGCAGTTGTCATCTCCACATAAATATCACTACAACCTTAACTTAGTCTTGTTTTATTTCTCTGACCCAATTTCTAGGAACGAATCAGATTCTTTCCCTAGTAATTTGAATTTCCTCCATCTTCACTTTGAATTTGCTAGTCAAGGGTAACACTGCTTTTTAACCCACCATCCCACCCAAGACCTTAATGGCTTGTTTCACTAAATGTTTCTTTAAAAATTCCTCTGTGTCCCTGACCCCTTGTGCCGGTCCCAGCACTTGGGAGTTCTCCATTGGATTGATGTAGGACTCAGAGTTTAGGATACTCTAACTCCTGATCCAAGTTAGAGTTGTGTAATGGATCCGTGCTCCTTAACCTGGTAAGTTAAGGTCTTCATTGATGTAATCCGGCCTTCAGTTACCCTCTTAGGCTGTGACCCCTTGTGGCCTCGTCCCAGCCCAAGGGAGGTCTCCACTGGGATAGACGTAGGCCTTTGAGTCTTGGGATAGGTTGTGACAGGCTGACCCTGATCACCCCTACTGACTTTGTCCTTTCGTTTCGTAGGCTGATGCCTCTCTTCCTCTAGTATCTTGATCACTACTAGAGAGTATCTTAATCCCTGAGTTTTAGATGTTCCCTTAATTTGGTAACTTAAGGTTTTCAATGATGTAATCCTGTTCTCAGGCACCCCTGTTGACATATGGTCAACATGGTTCAAGGCAGGACCAGGCTGACCCTGGTATCCCCCTCTCTGTTTGTCACTGTTAGGACCTAATTTGTCATTGTCTGTTGATTTCACAACATTCGGAGGCTTGATTATGTTTTCCAACTCTATGCAAACATTTTATTTGTTTTAGCATATACAATGTTTACACGGTTTTACTGAGTATGTTTTATAGCACTGGTTGGTGCGAAATATTTTTAAAAATCTCCATGTTAATGTAACCCCCTTTTTAAAAATCTCTTCTTGTTGCTAACATGTAAATAAAATTCCTCAACCTTTATAACTTCATTTCACCTTCTGACTTTTGAACTTTACTTTCACCTTCACTCACCTCGGCATTGACCTTCTATGACCTTCAAATCTCACATTAGGATAACTGTTACTTAATTGACCGATTTTTTTGCTGTGGATGTTGGTGTTTAATATCTTATATTGAGTTATCACTTTATTTATCATATAACTAGTATAGTACTCATAATAATGAACAATACCTAACTTTTAAGATATCTTCTTTTAAGTGTCTGGATTAATAATCTATAATCGAGCATTGTAAACATTATAATGAACAATTTGGTATTTGTCTTATTAAAATCAAGCAAAAATTAAGCATTTTACAGGGATTTTAACAAAGCCCTTGATTTCCAGTGTTACTTAATTGGTGTTTTTTTTACATAGAATCAATCATTCAATATCTAAGTTTTAGGATATCTTATGTCCAGTTTCCAGTTTAAATATCTATAAACTAGTATTCTACATATAATAATGGTCAAATTGATAACCCAGTGTCACTTAAATAAGCGATTTTTTTGCATGGATGTTGGTGTTTAATATCTTATATTGAGTTATCACTTTATTTATCAAATAACTAGTATTGTACTCATAATAATGAACAATTTAATAGTTATTTCATTAAAATTAAGTAATTTTTAAGAATTCTACATATAATTATGTACAATTTGGTGGTATTCTTATTAAAATTCATAAAGGCTACAATTTACCACTGGTAAAACTACCATTAAAATTAACTTTCAAGACTTTTAGTTGAGTAGCCATTTTAGACAATTTTTGGGCAATTTTCAGGCGATTTTACGTATCCTTCAACAGAAATTCTGTGGTTTAAAAACAACTCATTGGAAAAAGTAGACTGAAAACTAAACATAAGATATCTGAATATTAAGATATTGAGCACCAACACTCTCAGAAAAAAATTTAAAAGTAAATAATACTAGAAAATCAAAGGCTGGTTTAAAATGCCTTTGAATGAGTTAATAAGTGGTGAGAATGAGTTATTAATTGGTGGAACGATTTAGTTGTCAAATGACTGACTTAGTGGTGGTGGGAATGACTTAGTAAGTGGTGAGAAGGACTTGTAAGTGGTGGGAATGAGTTAGTAAATGATGGAAACAACTTTCTAAGTGGTGGGATCGAGTTATTAAGTGGTGGAAATAACTTAGTAAGCTGGAGGAATGACTTAGTAAGTGGTGGGAACAAGTTAGTAAGTGGTGGGAACAAGTTAGTAAGTGGTGGGAACGAGTTAGTAAGGGGTGGGAACAAGTTATTAAGGGATGGAAAAACTGAAAATACAAGGATTTACTGTCTTGTGGAAACTAGAGTTTTGGGATATAAAACCAACATAAAGATAATCATGGGCTGGGAGTCTTCTGATGTAATCAGATTTGACCTTTGACCATTCTTTCAAGGTAAAATGAGGATACTTAAACTTAAAAGTACTTATAACTTTCTTACAATCGGTCCTAGAGGTTTGCAACAAGAAACCAACTCATAGGAAATTAAAGGCTGGAAATCTGATATTTTCAGATTTGACCTTCAGCGCCTCCTTCAAGGTCAAACAAGGATAGCCTAAATTAAAATTACTTATAACTCACTTATTGTCTTGGTCCTAGATGTTTGCAATGTGACACCAACCAATAAAACATCATGGGCTAGAAAGTTTTTGATGTGGTCAGATTTAACCTTTGGCCCTCCAAGGTCAAACAAGGATAGCCAAAATTAAAAGTGCTTATAACTTGCTTATTCTTGGTCCTAGATGTTTAGTATGTAAATCCAATCTATACAAAATCATGGGGTGGAAATCATTTGATGTGGTCAGGTTTGACTTTGGACCCCCTCCTTCAATGTCAAACGAGGACAGCAAAACCTGAAAGTGCTTATAACTTGCTTATTATTGGTCTTAGAGGTCCTAGAGTCAAATATGACCAAATCAGAAGAATTCCAGCGCATGATTTCTTATAGGTTGGCTTCATATCCATAACCTCCAGAACCAATAGTAAGTGAGTTGTAATCACTTTTAAGTGTGGTTACTTTCGTTTGACCTTGAAGAAGGGGCCCAAGGTTAACAAGATACAAAGTGGTTACCACAAGATAGTAAATCCTTGTGTTTTCAGTCATACCCATCCCTTACTAACTCATTCCCACCCCTTACTAACTCATTCCCACCACTCACTAACTTGTTCCTACCATTTACTAAGTCATTCCCACAAATTACTAAGTTGTTTTCACCACTTACTAACTCATTCCCACCACTTAGAAAGTTGTTCCCACCACTTACTTATCTTCTCCACCACTTACAAGTGATTCCCACCACTAATCTTGAAGGAATAACATAATATTTTATAACAACTTTTTAAATGGTGTGAATGACTAAACAACTGGTGGAAACGGGTTAATAAGTGGTGGGAATGAGTTAGTAAGTGGTGGGAATAAGTGAATAAGTGGTGGGAATGACTTATTAATTGGTAGGAATGATTTAGTTGTGGGAATGACTTACTAAATTTTGGTGGGAATGACTTAGTAAGTGGTAAGAACGACTTGTAAGTGGTAGGAATGAGTTAGTGATGAGAATGAGTCAGTGGTGGGAACAACTTTCTAAGTGGTGGGAACGAGTTATTAAGTGGTGGGAATAACATAGTAAGCTGCAGGAATGACAGTAAATTGTGCGAACAAGTTAGTAAGTGTTGGGAATGAGTTAGTAAGGGGTGGAAACAAGTTAGTAAGGGATGGGTATGACAGAAAATACAAGGATTTACTGTCTTGAGTTTTGGGATACGAAACCGACCTATAGGTAATCATGGGCTGGGAGTCTTCTGATGTCATCAGATTTGACCTTGGGCTCCTTCTTCAAGGTCAAACGAAGGCAACAACACTTAGAAATAAAATATTGCCTATTATTGTTACTAAGTTCTGATACCAAGGTACCAACAGTTTCTTCGTATGTCATACCACACTTATCTTGAGCGAACAACATAAAATCTTGTGTTAAGAACTTTTAATTAGTGGAAATGACAAATTAAGTGGTGGATATGAGTTAATAAGTGGTGGGAAAGACTTAGCAAGTGGTGGCGATGACTCAGTAAGTGGTGGGAATGACTTAGTAAGTGGTGTGAACGACTTAGTCAGTGGTGGAAATGAGTTAGCAAATGTGGGGAACGAGTTAAAAAGTGGTGGGAATGACTCAGTAAGTGTTGGGAATAATTTAGTAAAAGGTGGGAACAACTTAGTAAGTGGTGGAAATGAGATAATAAGTGGTGGGAATGACTTAAGAAGTGGTTGCAATGACTTAATAAGGAGCGGTTAAATTTGAAAACACAAAGATGGATGTTGGTGTTCAATATCTTACTTTTAAGATATCTTATGTTAGGTTTTCAGATTAATTATTGATAGACAAGCATTTTTCAGGGATTTTTACAAGCCTTTGATTCTTCAGTATAACTTGATTGGACAATGTTTTCATTGGATATTGGTGTTCAATATCTTACCTTTAAGATAACTTATGTTAGGTGTCTATCTATAGAGCATTCTACGTGTAATATGGACAATTTGATGGTTGTCTTATTAAACTCAAGCAAATATTAAACATTTTATGGTGACTTTAATAAAGTCTTTATTTTTGAGTATTATTAATTAATTGGGCGATTTTTGGGGACCGATTTTTTATGTGGATGTTGGTGTTCAATATCTTACTTTTAAGATATCATATGTTATGTTTCCAGATTAATTATTGAAAGAAAATCATTGTACACATAATAATGAACAATTTGGTGGTTGTCTTATTAAAATCAAGCATATATTAAGCATTTTACAGGGCTTATAAGATAACCTTGGGTTTCCCAGTGTTTTTCAATGGGCGATTTTTTTCATAGATTTAATTCCTTAATATCTTAGTTTTAAGATATTTTATGTTAGGTTTAATTATCTATTAATGAGTAAACGAGTATTCTTCTCATTATAATGAACAGTTTGGTGGTAATCTCATTAAAATATTTCAAATATCAATAATTTAACAGTCTTTTAAACAGAGGTTACTATTTCCTAGTTATTTTCAATTGGGCGATTTTTCCATGAATTTAGTACGTAAATATCCTACTTCTATGTCAGGTTACCAGTTTAATTATCTATGGATGAGAATTCTACACATAATAATGGACAATTTGATGATTATGTTATTAAAGTTTTAAGATATACTATGTTAATGTTCCAGTTTAACTATCTACGAGCAAACACTCTAATAGTAATGAGCAATTTGATACTGATATTACATGTATTAACATTCCCTAATTATTGATCACTTGATAAGCATTTTATAAATAATTTAAAATTGTCTGTAGCTTTAGCCAGAATAACCAGTTTTACACTTACATTTTTATTGAAACCAAGTTTCAGTAAATGAATCAGTAATTATATAGAATAGCTAAATAAAATATAGGAGGTACATGTACATTGAGATATGCAGAATGCATACAGGGAACTCAGTGTTAGAGATAAGAACCAATTACAACACAGTATGTGTTAAACATGCATAACTGTGTTCTCATTGTGGAAATCTGAATGGTGTTTGTTTATGACATGTGCCAGGAGTGGGGTAATTAGACTTGCACAAGGCTTAGGAGAAGTAAGATATATAAAAGTGAATTTAATTTGAAATCGTGTAAAACGATTCTTCCATTTAAAATATAACCAAGCTACCTGAAATCATATTATGACATAATTAATAAAGTTATTAGTGTCCGATATTGACAATTAAAACTTAATCTTGTGTAACATAATATCATAAAATGATAGTCCTGAAAAAGGCTAGTGTACATTCTGTAGGGTGTTTGGTAGACATTTAGACTGTATCTACAATAGAGAAGAAGATAGAGAAAACACATTTGTAAAATATACATAATATCTGACAAGCTGACATTATGGCATTTCTTATATTTTCTACAAATTTTATCTGACACGAAGCATAAAGAAATATCTTTCTTCTAAGATATCTTATATAAAATTTCCAGATTAATAATCTACAATAGATTATTTCAAACGTCATAATGAACAATTTGGTGGTTGTTTTATTATAATCAAGCAAATATTAATCATTTTACAGGGATTTTAACAAAACCCTTGATTTCCCAGTGTTACTTAAATTGGGCGATTTTTACATAGATTTAGTCCCTTAATATATTACTTTTAAGATATCTTCTGCCAGTCTTCCAGTTTAATTATCTATAAACGAGTATTCTACATATAATAATGGACAATTTGATGGTTGTATTATTAAAATCAAGCAAATATTAAACATTTTATAGGGGTTTTAACAAAGCCTTTGATTTCCCACTGTCACTTAAACGGGCGATCTTTTAGATAGATTTAGTCCCTCAATATCTTACTTGTAAGATATCTTATGTCAGGTTTCCAGTTTAATTATCTATATACAAGTATGTTACATATACTAATGAACAATTTGGTGGTTGTCTTATTAAAATCTGTCAGATAATAAGCATTTTACAGGCATTTTAACAAAGTCTTTGATTTCCCAGAGTTACTTAATTGGTTGATTTTTTCCCATAGATGTTGGTCTTTAATACCTTTCTTTTACGATATCGGATGTTAAGTTCCCAGATTAATATTCTATAATCGGGTATTGTAAACATTATAATGAACAATTTGGTGGTTGTCTTATTAAAGTCAATGAAATATTAAGCATTTTACAGGGATTTTAACAAAGCCTTGGATTTCCCTGTGTTACTTAAATGGGCGATTTTTTTACATAGATTTAGTCCATCAATATCTTACTTTTAAGATATTTTATGTCAGGTTTCCAGTTAAATTATCTATATACAAGTATTCTACATATAACTAGACCTACGCATCGTAGAACCGATGCAAATTAGTATCCACCGAAAAGACAACTCATCAAAGGCAGTGAACCATCATTTGACCTTAAAGGAGGAGCCCAAGGTCAAATCTGACCACACCAAAAGCTTCCCAGCCCATGATTTTCTATAGGTTGGTTTACCATCCCAAACCTCTAGGACCAATAATAAGTGAGTTATAAGCACTTTTAAGTTTGGCTACTCTCGTTTGACCTTGAATGAGGGGCCCAAGGTCAAATCCGACCAAACCAGAAGATTTCCAGTCCATGATTTCCTATATGTTGCTTTACCATCCCAAACCTCTAGGACCAATAATAAGCGAGTTATAAGCACTTTTAACTTTGGCTATCCTCATTTAACCTTGAAGGAGGGGCCCAAGGTCAAATCTGACAACATCAGAAGATTTGCAGTACATGATTTCCTATATGTTGGTTTGTCATCCCAAACCTCTTGGACTAATACTAAGTGAGTTATAAGCAGTTTTAAGTTTGGTTATCCTCGTTTGACCTTGAATGAGGGGCCCAAGGTCAAATCGGACCACACCCGAAGATTCGCAGCCCATGATTTCCTATATGTTGGTTTACCATCCCAAACCTCTAGGACCAATAATAAGCAAGTTATAAGCACTTTTAACTTTGGCTATCCTCGTTTGACCTTGAAGGAGTGGTCCAAGGTCAAATATGACAACATTAGAAGATTTACAGCACATGATTTCCTATATGTTGGTTTACTATCTCAAACCTCTAGGACCAATAATAAACGAGTTTTAAGCACTTTCAACTTTGGCTATCCTCGATTGACCTTGAAGGAGGGGCCCAAGGTCAAATCCAACTACACCAGAAGATTCACAGCCCATGATTTCCTATATATTGGTTTACCATCTCAAACCTCTACGACCAATAATAAGCGAGTTACAAGCAGTTTTAAGTTTGGCTATCCCCGTTTGACCTTGAAGGAGGGGCCCAAGGTCAAATCCGACCCCACCAGAAGATTCCCAGCCCATGATTTCCTACATGTTGCTTTACCATCCCAAACCTCTAGGACCAATAATAAGCGAGGTATAAGCACTTTTAACTTTGGCTATCCTCGTTTGACCTTGAAGGAGGGGTCCAAGGTCAAATCTGACGACATCAGAAGATTCACAGCACATGATTTCCTATATGTTGGTTTACCATCCGAAACCTCTAGGACCAATAATAAGCGAGTTATAAACACCTTTTAACTTTGGCTATCCTCGTTTAACCTTGAAGGAGGGGCCCAAGGTCAAATCTGACCACACCAGAACATTCCCAGCCCATGGTTTCCTATAGGTTGGTTTACCATCCCAAACCTCTAGGACCAATAATAAATGAGATATAAGCACTTTTAACTTTGGCTATCCTCGTTTAACCTTGAAGGAGTGGCCCAAGGTCAAATCTGACGACATCAGTAGATTCGCAGTACATGAATTCCTATATGTTGGTTTGTCATCCCAAACCTCTTGGACTAATACTAAGTGAGTTATAAGCAGTTTTAAGTTTGGTTATCGTCGTTTGACCTTGAATGAGGGGCCCAAGGTCAAATCCGACCACGCCCGAAGATTCGCAGCCCATGATTTCCTATATGTTGGTTTACCATCCCATACCTCTAGGACCAATAATAAGCGAGGTATAAGCACTTTTAACTTTGGCTATCCTCATTTGACCTTGAAGGAGGGGTCCAAGGTCAAATCTGACGACATCAGAAGATTCACAGCACATGATTTCCTATATGTTGGTTTACCATTCCAAACCTCTAGGACCAATAATAGGCGAGTTATAAACACCTTTTAACTTTGACTATCTTCGTTTGACCTTGAACGAGGGGTCCAAGGTCAAATCTGACCACATCAGAAGATTCGCAGCACATGATTTCCTACAGGTTGGTTTACATTGCAAACCTCTAGGACCAATATTAAGGGAGATATAGGCACTTTTAAAGTCCGCTTTGTCGGTTATTCTGGCACTCTGTGGATGACCTTGAATTAAGAGTTTCTAGGTCAAATGTCTGCAAGGTTGTAGGGGACATGTATGTCCGTTATACATATGACTTATGAAGAGATTCAACCTCCTACCTATGAGAAACAGCCAGTAGAAAAATGTAGATTATTTTCAAAGAAATGCCCGTGGCGGCCATCTTGTTTTTCAGAATGAGGCTCTTTTCAGTCCCAGAGAAGCTTACCCCCTAATGAAGATATCCTGCAAATTTGGTGAACCTAGTTGGTGTAGTTTTCCTCTTAGAGCATTAACGCCGAATATCTCTCTACGCGCAGCGGCGGCGGCGTAGCGAACGCTAAACCAAATTATCCTCCGGATGATTCCGGTGGATACAATAAAGTAAACATGAAGATATCTTATGTCAGGTTTCCAGTTTAATTATCTATAAACGAGAATTTTACATATCATAATTAACAATTTGCTGGTTGTATTATTAAAATCAAGCAATGTTAAGCATTTTACAGGAATCTTAACAAAATCCTTGCTTTCATAGTGTTACTTAATTTGACGATTTTTTTCATAGATTTAGTATAGATTGAGTCCCTCAATATCTTACTTTTAAAATATCTTATGTCAGAGTCTACTGGTGACCTTTCCCAAAAATAATTTTCACCACTTTTGTCAGCCATCTTGAATTTCTGCATGATGTGCAAAAAGTTTGTCTCTGACACGGAGAGAGCTAGAGCCATTTCAGTAAAATTTTTGACCCTCAGGGTATCTACTTATTCTACTGTAGACTTTTTTACCGATTTTGGTTTCTTGAATTTCTGGGTAAAATGCGTTTATCTTGGAAACAGAGAGAGATAGAGTGATAGAGAGATACCCAACTTAAGTGGACTTTTTGTGTATATCTTGTGATGTAAATGTCCAACTTAAGTGGACCTTTTGTGTATATCTTAGGATGTAAATACCCAACTTCAGTGGACTTTTTGTGTATATCTTAGGATGTAAATACCCAACTTAAGTGGACATTTTGTGTATATCTTAGGAGGTAAATACCCAACTTAAGTGGACTTTTTGTGTATATCTTGTGATGTAAATATCTAACTTAAGTGGACATTTTGTGTATATCTTAGGATGTAAGTATCTAACTTAAGTGGACATTTTGTGTATATCTTAGGATGTAAATAACCAACTTAAGTGGACACTTTGTGTATATCTTAGGATGTAAATAGCCAACTTAAGTGGACACTTTGTGCATATCTTTGGATGTAAATACCCTACTTAAGTGGACATTTTCTGTATATGTTGGGATGTAAATATCCAACTTATGTGAACATTTTGTGCAAATCTTAGAATGTAAATACCCATCTTAAGTGGACATTTTGTATATATCCTGGGAGAAAAATACTCAACTTTAGTGGACATGTTGTGTATATGATTGTTAGAAAACGCCACATTAAATGGTAATTTTGTGTATTTCATAGGAACTGAAAAATAACTGAGGTAAATACTTTGTACATGTTTTGTGTTGTGGATATTTTACATATACTTTATGAAGTAATATCCCAGCTTTTCTTGAAAATTTGTTTGTAATTAAGATTGCCTAAGACCATGTATGTGTGAAATGGAAATAAGTTTTTACAATACAGTCTAATTACAGTCTATATATAAAACAATAAACAGCATAGTTTGGAGTGTCAAGACAAAATAAATCCATGACTGATGGTATTTCTATATGTCGAATGACAAAAACAGTTCATACTGCAATATTCAAACTAAATATCTTAACCTTTTACATCCATCTCAAATGAGTAAAATGGCCTATTTAAAGGTTTAACTTGTTTTAGCCAAATAAGCACTTGTCTCTTTTCATATACTTAGTATTACTTTGAGCTGGAGCGTGGTTGCATAGTACATGATTGCTGTACTCACTTATGTAGACAGTCTACTTAACGATTGTTTTAAGCGGTGAAAATATTAAGTAGACTTTTTTAGGTAGACATTTAGTGTATATTTTTTATTTGCTTATTTTCAGTTGCTAGAAAAAATAACTCCTTTAATTATGCAAAAATATGGTAAAATCATTAATTGCAGCACTTGTACGAATAAAAACTAAAAATATAAGTCAGTGTCTACTTAAGGGGGACATTTACTACCTGTCTACCTAAGTGCGCAGAAGAAAAAAAAAGAAATTCATTACAGATGCAGATGCGCAAATCATAACAAAAAGAAACAAAGAAATTAACAGGTTAACTGAATATTGAACAAAAATGTATTTCAGAAAAAAAGTTCAGCCAACAAATATTAACAACTACATCAAGTACAAACAAACATTAATTACAAGCCACTTACAAAAGGCTTTGGGCTGTGGGGGAGAACTTGACAAGTTCGATTAGGAACAAAATAATTATTGTTACCATCACTCTTAAGTTACACATTGAAGTGCTTGCAGTTAACTTGGCCAGACGTTTCAAAGCTGGAAAGGTAGTTTAGGTATCGATTCAAACCCCAACCAAGTAGAAGGTAAGAGTTAGGGGTGAAGGTAGCTTGAACCCCAAAGGTCAAAGGTCATATGTGAAGGATTTGAACCCAATGCCAAGTTAAGGACAATTACAACAATGGCGAGAGTAAAACACATTGAGGCAATTTTATTTACATGTTAGTACACAGGTTAAGAGATAAGATTTTTGAAATTTTAAAAACTGAAAAATTTGTAAAATATTAACCCACACAATATCACAGTGAATTATAACATACAGTGTCGATATATATCACAGTTGCAATGCAAAAACTTATAACAATAATCACACAAGCTTTAAAGCCAGATAGCACATAATGTGGAGCCTAAGGGCCCCCAGTAAATCGGCTTTCAGACCAAATCTCAAAGTGGTGTAGTTTCTTAAGAGCGGTCACAATCAGGATAAAATGTCATAATAGAGAGGGGGGTAACAGGGACAGCCTGGCCTGCCTAAGAACCATCTGGATCCGAAAAAGGGACGAAACTCACCCAGTCGAAAAGTCTCAGAATTGACCAATAGCCTACATCAACCCAGAAGGGGACCTCCCCTTAGGAGAGACACACTAAGGGGGTCTCAGCCACTAGTAAAAGGAAAGAAAACTTACTTTGAAAAGTCTCAACATAAAGAGTGACCTAAGTTAATTCAAATCTTAAGAATTACTACCCTAATTTGAGACAAAAGAAGGGGGGGTCCTAGTCACTGAGGTCAAAAGCCAAAAGTCGCAAGCGACTAATGGATCCCTACTTACTCCCCCTGGTGGTAGGGATACCCACATGGGAGTGTGTATTTGTGCAGGGGCGGATGGTGGGTGATTTCATGTGTATTCATTGGGCCTCAAGTTCAGAATAAACCCCACAAAGAAAGGCGGGAAGTAATGAAGCATAGCTAATTTTCATTGGGTAGCATAAATAATACCTATCAATAGCCCCAAGGTGAAACCACTACTTTAAGGTAGCCAGTGAACTGCCATAGCAGGTTCCCACATAGCCGTGCCGGCCAAAGTTGACACTTTAAAAGAAGAACTATAACAGGTACATTTTGTGAATGTACTACTAGAAAAATAAAGTGTAATGCTGAGATAGAAATGACTCACTGCTGTTTACCTTTATATTAAGTTACTTTGCACGTGTAAGCAGTATACCATAAGTCACTTAATACTACTCATAACAAAGGAAAACCAAAAGGTTTTAAAGTGTAACCACTACAAAACATCCACACTACAAGTCTAACAGCTACATGGTCAGCAGAAACAGTAGAACTTAAATTGTAAGAAGGAAACACCATACTGGCCACCAGTAGTACAGCCAACAGTAAAAAAATCTCACATGTTACAAACCAACAATACAAAGCCAAAAAGCTAAAAATACTATTGGTAATTATAAGTGTAAGAATTAATAAATGAAAATCAAGAAAATAAATCAAATTACGCCAACAGTAACAACAAGCTAAAAGTAACCCACCTGAGAAATTGAAAGGTACACATTCAGCCCCCAGGGAGTCCCAAGACAGATTAAAAAGACTTTGCTGGGTTTTAAAATCTATTTCTACTTCTTTTGACGTATGCACAACATTATTTACAATTATGTTCTAACAAATACTGGCATTGGAATGAACTTATGATGAACCAAGGTCACTGGTATTCAAAGTTGAAGGCCTGACGACAACCTTGACACTTGACCTTGAAGGATAACAACTAGCGTTACACACAAAGGTCAAAGGTCAAATTTTGTGTGACCTTGAAACGATCTACACGTAGAATAAAGGTGAAAAACAATACCCCACCAGAGATATCAGTAAGTGATGGTGTTCATAGGTGAAAGGTCATTCCAATGCCAGAAGGTTACTGTTGTTATTGGCTGCTGGTGGAGGAACAGTGTGTCACACACACGTAAACCAGTGATTAAAAAGTAATAAGAGGTTGTATATATGCAGATAAACAAGTGTATAAAGTGAATTTAGATGTAATTTTACTTTATTTTTAATAAGGAGTTCACCACCTGGAAGTTTATGAAATGAGAGGTTACAGCCAGGAAAGATCCAAGATGTAAGCCAGGTTGAAAGCAGTAAACAACAAGTATTTAATAAAGGCCTGCATTTCATCTAGCTAAAATGAATCTCCTTACGTGACCGAATAATATGGCCCCTTATCTTAACAAAAGAATCTCATAAATTGTACTGACGTGATGGCCTGTAGTACATATCTATAAATCAACAAGTAGAATATAGTATAATACTAAAACTAATGTAAAAGAATTATATAGGTACAAATAGAATTATAAGTTGTAAATTATGTGATAAAGTAAAGCATGAGAGCATTGTAGACATAAACTAGTTACATAGCACATTATGAAAGTTGGAGAAGAACAGGGTAGTATGAGTTGCTAATGTAACACTTTAACAGTCCCCCAGTGACCCCCCCCAAAGACAGTCAGACAACAGACAGAGGGTAATAATATTTAATATACAATAACACGTAATATGGTATATAATTACTAAAACTACAGTCTTTTTACATGCCCATGAAGATACACAAGTGTTAAACATTCACGTTGGATTAAGGTTTACTATAAGAACCATGATTTCATACATAACATCTTTCCACAATAATATGAATACATAAGATCAACACAGAAATGATCCAAAAATACATGATAATTTGGAATTACATATGTGAAAATATCTAACCATAAATATAAATACATCAGACAAATACATAATCCACATTTGATAAATACATGATTCAAAATGAATACCTGATCATTTCTGGAATTACATATGTCAGAATAAATTACCAAATATAATCTGAATCAATAGAATCACTAAAGTTTTATGTTACATACCCGAGAGAGATGAATTTACACCTAAGAGGAGCCCAGATCACCCAAGTAGACTGAACTCAAAAAGTACCCCAAAAACACTAACCACTCAGGGTGACCCAGGTAGATTCATGATAAATAATATGAATGTATAGACAATTTTTTTTAAGAGGAGTACATTATACGACAGAAAAATTATTTAAGGGGACATTATCAAAGTACCTCAAACCCAAACAAGCATAATAGCAATATGTGTAGGAATATTTTTACATAGAGTACAGGCGGGAAAAAGTATTTGCTACTTGAGAAGCATTGTCTGGATTCGAATCTATGTAAGACCAGGCACAGTTTGAAGACCAAGTTCCTTGAAACTTGATTTGTTGAAGGGGAACATGGCTGGAAAAAGCTAATGAAGCTCCAGATTTTCGAAAAGAGTGAAAAGTGAAATAATGAGGTGGGTAGCCTAACTTAGTATTCAGATAGGTCAAAGTCTTCCTGACCTTAGAATCAATGAGAACTTTCCAACCTGAAGGGTATTTATATTGGAATAATGGTTGATTTTTAACAGGGAAGTACATAGTTAATAGCTTTTTCAATGCTTTAATGGGACAGATTTTAACTTTACCTATTCCAGGCAATGAAATAATTTTTACTTTGTCACGAGACTGAATGGTTTTTGACTATTTAACAGAACTTTTAGGATATTACCCGGAAAAAATGTCACCTGCATATAAATGCCTGGTAAAGTCATAGGAATCAAAAGAGTGAGGGCAGAGGTTTTAGAGGCGAAAACACCCGAAGAAGGCCATAAGGAATAATGCCTTGAAGACTTGGCCCATGTATAATTCATCACAGTGAGCCACCAGGGCATATAGGTCTTCAATACTTATGATATTGCACCTAGAGATGTCAAGGGGTCTATTTATTCTGAGGGACTTGACATAGTAATAGATTCTTCTACTTTCTAGACATTTTGTAGGAAGGCCATAAATTACGAATTTGGCTTTAATAGCAGACACATAGTTGCTCAACATGTTAGGAGAAACACCATTTTCATTTAAACATTCTGAAAATGCAGGCAAAACTTTTACATTGACACTTGACATCAAAAAACCCTTGTGACAACAGAAGGCCACGAAAACCCTGAACATTGAAGAGTAGGCAGCCTGTGTACTTGGCCTGAAGGCAGAAATCAATCTTGACAACGCTTTCTCTGTCAGACCTTTTATTCTGGAGCGACCTACAACAAAGTATAGCATCAGTTAAATATCATTATTAACGTCAAGGTGACCTAATGACACATGTTGCCATTAGGCATTGGGGACCAGACTATGCAATTTTTTATCACTGTCTACACACTGAGTCCATCTGGACAATAGATCAGCTGTTACATTAGTCTTACCAGCAATATGTACAAACTGAAAGTTTATATCATAACTTGTAGACCACAACCATATGTTTCTGGCACAGGCAGCCATATAAGCGTCTTTGGTCCTGCCTGATTGTAACACACATACAACAGCCATGTTGTCACAAAAAATCTTTACTCTTTTACTCTTCCAGTATACCCCAAACAGTTTAACAGCGACCAGTATGTTGATCATTTCCAAATAAACAATTCTAGGTTTTGGTACCCTAGGGGGATGGGGAGATGGTACACCAAGTTGTTGAAGACCCTTCCTAACCCCTGTAAACATGCATCAAGATGCACTTGAAAATCAACTGGTTTATGGTCATAAATGGAGATGCCATTAAGCTTTGGAAGAAAAGTTTGAAACCATCTGAGGTCTCTGTGAAAATTATGGTCAAGAGTGATACAAGTATGACCATGAGCATTTCTAAGGGCTTGCAACATACAGTTTAGGAATATCCTAGTGGGTTTTACACACTTGTGAATGTACAAGAGATTTCCTAGCAGGGACTGAAGTTGTCTTTTTGTACATTGTTTTTTCCCATTCAGTCCATTCATGAACCATTTCACTAATTTTTTGCAATTTTTCCTCAGGGATGGAGACAGATTCTGCCACAGTGTCAATTTTAATGCCCAGGCAAGTGACCTTAGTACTAGGAGGTACTAGTTTTTTACTGCTGATAGTGAGACCCAGACGACCCAGTAATTGGTACAGAAAATCATAGGAAGCCCTAGCCAAACGCCACATAATCATCAATGTACCCCACTATTTTGTGGCCATTCTGACACATGATATAACGCACAGTGTCACTGCAAAGCTGAAAAATTTGGAAACCATGTTTTGTCCCAAAAGGTACACAAGTATCGATGTAAACGTGACGCCAGGAGAGCCCTAGAAGGTCATAATCCAATGGATCAACTTTTATATGTCTAAACGCTCTTGAGATGTCTATTTTGTGACAACCTTTTCCTAAGACTTTTAACTGATCAGTGATGTGGTCAATTGTGGGAAGGGTGAGAAGAAAATCAGTGCCTAAGTATGAGGTTTTGTCGATACCTGCATTGACAGATTGACCTAAAGGCCAGCTGAGGTCAACAATGACCCTGCGATTGTCATAATTAGGTTTTTCTATGGTTAAAAACGGTGAAATGTGACCTCCAGGGCAAGGGTGATGATCAAAAGGGCCAACAATAGCTTTAAACTGCAATTCTTCAGTCAGATAAGCCTCAATGTCCCTAGGATACTCAATGGCTGACTTATGATTCGAACCACCCACTGTAAGGGTGAACCTCGATTAAAATCCAATGGAAACCTAAAGTATAACAGGTCAATGGGCTGGGAGTCCCAATAACCGACCAATTCTTTTTTTCATTCATCTAGGTTCAGTTGAGAGTCGACTTTCAGTCTTGCGCCCAAATGATTGGGTTTGTTGTACTGTTTGACAATTTTATGGGCAGTGATGGGACAATAATTCTCCATGTTATTTATTTCAGTACTGCCTGACAAATGGAAATCACTCAGTGGAATAAAACCAAAGATGAAATCAGTTTGACTTTTCCAGAGCTCATGTGTTATTACATTACAAGCCGGGACTGATTTACCTTCATGACAAGATTTACAATGCATAGTTCAGTATTGGGTTCACTATTCTTGTCAATATTACTGCTACAGCAAGGCCGTGAATGTGTGTTAAACAAGTTAGTCTTTCTCGAGGCGCAGCCCTTTACTACATCAGCATATAATCTACCATCATCAAGAGCAATACTTGCATGACTGCTTGAGGAGACGCCGCCATCTTGGGCAAAACTGCTACCTACAGTGGCCTTATGTTTGTTATGACTGTATTGACACAAACTCATTACTCTTTGCTTTGGCATGCATAGCAGAGCCTCAACCTCTGAAGATTTGAACCCAGAATTTGTCACATATCTAGTGCTATATTTTGTTTTGACTGGGGGCACCCCCACATTTGCAGTACTGTTTATACTTTTTCATACACAGGTAGCAAGATCATTAGATTTATAGCTGCCACGGAGAACTAGATTCTCAGTGCAGCTTTTTACTCGTTTTTTGAAGTCTTTTTTACTCTGCAATCTTTTTCAGAATGGTTAAGTTGCTTACCATTTTCTAAGCAATGAGCACATATGTGCCTGTGAAGTCCACCATTAGTCTCATGATCTTTACTGTGACTACATGTACCTGACTGAAAGAACTTGCAAAACCAGGGATGCATGTTGCCAGAATCATTACTTCTACCAAAAAACCTTGAAGTTGTGACATATTTTGGAACATGAGCCCTTCTTATTCGGTCAATCAATGGTGTCTTCCATCAAATCAGAAAGATAGGTGAGCATGATTTCCCTAGTTTTTTGGGATTTTTTATCCAGAATGTTTCTGGCAAAGCCCTGGACCCATTGTAACCACGTAAGCTGGTCATATGCCAACCTTTGTTTAGTGGTACCACCTAAGATAGAATTATGGGGCCAAGCTACTTTTTTACTCACAATACAATCAACATTGCCCCCTCTTTTTGACTTTAGCTTCTGTTTTTGATTACCCAGAACAAAAGAACATTCTTCCAGCTCACGTAGTCTGGAATCTACTTGTTGTTGAATGTCTTTACTTGATTTTAATATACTCAGACTACTCACCAAAGACTCATCAGAAGAACCGTCACTTTCTTGAACAGGTGATGATTTACTAGCAAAGAAAGACTACTTATCTTTATCTGTTTCGCAGAATGTTGTTTCACTTCAGCTACTTCATCTTCCATATGATCAAGCCTTGAGTTGACCCTTTACAGCTGTTCCAAGATCTTTGCCTGCACATCTGACGCCTTTTCAGAGCTCTGATGCTTGACAGGTGACACTGGAATTGAACTGTGACCTTGCACTTTGTCGACATCATCAGCCAGTAAATATTTACATTTCTTCCCAGTTTGAGGGACATGCCTCCCAAGACACTTACTGCATTTTGATTTGTTACTGGGCATTTTCAAGCCATTTTAAGTTATAGTCAATGTCCTAAGAATCTGGAAATATAAAGAGGAACCGTGCGCTGTATAAACTTACTTATGCCTGCTTTAACTTGAGGTAAATTGTGAATAAATATTAAATCTCAGCCAATATGGCATGCAAGAATAACAAGGTTAGACCGTCCTTCATGTGGCAGAAAAACAGGCTTAAGGTTGTCTATACAGCGCTCAGGTAGTCAAGAAACCACTTGTTTCAAGACTAGAAACAGCAGATGCAGTTCAAACACAAGTCCACTATGATCTTAGCAAGTCCATATTTCAATCATATCATGACATAGCACAGCCATTAAAAATGTTTCTGATTAAAAACAAGTGATTCTAAAATGACTAAAAAATATAAAAACATAGGTAAAAGTTTCCAATCAGATATAACAACATTGGGAGCCAACAAAATTTTCTCGACTTGACAGTTCTGGCTCCAGAAAATTTATGACCACAACTGAGCAAAAACACCCTAGCATCATTAGCCCAGCCAATCAGTGGCCAGGACACAACTTCCTAGAATTGACTTCTACTTGACCTCATGAATATTCATGAGAGAATTCCCGCCTTTGGCACTTTCCCAAGGACCCCCAATAATTTCAAAACAAATCAGGACATCACCAGGAATATGGTGATTACTAAGATATGACCCTCTAGTCTGGTACCCGACCAAGACCAAGAGGAGGGCCAGAGAGACTGACCCCCCGAGTGCCTAGACACTCAGGCAGAATAAATCTAGGTGCCACACAAAATTACTAATTATCGATCATTACAGAATGCACCCATCAATTATGAATCATGCTAGGTAGCCCTGGCTGCTGGTGTAGGAACAGTGTGTCACACACACACAAACCAGTGATCAAAATATAATAAAAGGTTGTATATATGCGGATAACAAGTGTATAAAGTGAATTTAGATGTAATTTTACTTTATTTTTAATAAGGAGTTCACCCAAACCCAAGTAGGACTATTGAGCTAGTAATTGTTGAAAGGCAAGGGAAACGTGAGAAGTAGAAGAAGGAAGGGAGAAAAGATATGTCCATACTGCATCAGATTTCCACATCCCATGTTTCATAATGTGTTCCAGTGGTACACCTTACTGGAAACTCCACATGGCCCAAGCCCTCCTATAGGCGTAGAACGTCAAGGGGGGGGGGGAATCTGTAACAGGAACCAATCTGGAGCTACGTGGAATGACAAACTAGGGATTATTGGAGGAGACTGGGAACAGAGTAATCATTCTATTCATAGCTGTAATAGGGTACAAATGTGACGCTCCTAAATTTGGAAGTGGAATAGTTTACTGGCTGCTTTCTGTCTTGCATAGTTTTGCTCCACTTCACGAGTACAACAGCATCTTGATTGACCGAAATCAAATAGCAAGTTGTCTGGTTGAATCGAAATTTTTAACTGTGGGTGGTAATATATTGGGCAATCTGAGGGAGGAAAAAACATAACAAGTACAATGGACTAAAATCTCTGGATATGGAAAAGAATGACATTGCAAAATATGGCCTGTAGAGTGGAAATATCGATATGTATTTTAACTGATGGGCAGAAGGGTGCCCGAATTTTCAAAGGAAAGAAGGATAATAAATACAATGGTCGAAAAATCTCTGGATGTGAAAAAGTTTTACATTGGAGAAGTATGGCCTCTAGAGTGGAGATATCAAGGTGTGATCTGACTGATGGGTGGAAAGGGGCCTGAATTTTAGTGACTTTAAGAACAATGGAATTCGCTCATCTTTAAAGGGTTCTGTAGTTAAAGCATGGAAAATGTGTAAGGCCCTCAGGGCGCCCATGTAATTGGCAATGTGACTGGAAGATATGGAGTTTAAATGCAAAAATTCCATAAAAGAAAGTAAAATATTTGTATTCACCTGACAAGGTGGCAGCCCAGCCGCCACCTGGAAAGCTATAAAATCCATCCACATATGCTTATACTGCCTTAGTGTGGAGGGTCTGAAACCCTGGAGCAGTCTGGTGGAAGCCAGGGTGGCCAGCTGGGCTGCCATCCCAGGTAGCTCTTCCAAATAAAACAAAGGTGGTGGAATATGCTATGGCTAAGAATAGCTAAATCTAAGTGCAAATCAATCCATTTATAACTATGGAGTAAACTTTGCAATTTTTGTTCAGGATTTACAGTGATACTCCACCATGACAGAAGATCTGCTATGATGTTAGACTGACGAGATATATGGGAAAAAAATTCAATATTGTACATAGCCACAATCAACCAAATATTTCTTGCACACATTGCTAGTGTAAAAGCCCTAGCTTTGCCTGTATTAATGACTTGTACCACAGCCATGTTGTCACATGATATTTGAATTTTTTAATTTTTCCAATGACTGGCCCAGATTTTTGAAGCCACAACTATATTTAGCATTTCCAAATGACAAATGTCAAAACTATTGCAGCCAATTGGAATTGCCAACGCATAAACCATGGAGTCAAAATGACCCCAAACCTGTCAGACAGGCATCCAAATGAACTTGGGCATGGGGAAATTTTTTGTCATAATATGTAACGCCATTAATTTCACAGAGAAAAGTGTTAAACCAAGCTAAGTTTTTGAAAAATGGCTAATTTAAGAGTATTTTGTTTACAGTATGATTACTTCTAAGTAATGCAAGCATTCTATTTAGAAAAAACGAGTGGGCTTGACACATTTGCTGATATATAGTAAACTGCCCAAAAGGGATTGTAAGGCTCTTTTGCTACAATAGGTCTTTGTATTCCATAATCTACATAACTGTACAATTTCTTCTATTTTTTATGGGGAATGGACAGAGTTCTAGCCACTGTATCAATTTCAATACCCAGGCATGTGACGGACGTATGGGGTGCCACCAATTTTTTGTGTGAAATTTCCAAACCCAGGTCCTGCAATAGTTTTAACATAAATTGGAAGGAATTGTGTATATTTGACGGTAAACCAGTATATATTAGATCGTCTATGTAATTAAACAAATGAGGAAAGCCATGTTGTTGCATTGTAAACCGTATGGCATTGCTGCACCTCTGAAAAATTTTGCTGCCATTTCTGTATCCAAAAGGAACCAATCTATCAATGAAATACTGATCTTCAAATTTAATTCCAAGTAGGTCTATGTCCCTGGGGTCGATTTTTATCTGTTTAAATTCACGACTGATGTCAATTTCATAGATAAGTGCAACAGGACCTAATTTGACCAAGGAATCAGTGATTAAATCTATGGATGGATAATTTAGCAAGTATACATCTTTCTGTACTGCTGTATTAACTGCAGCCCCCTTTGGCCAGCTTAAGTCCATGATAGTTCTTTTTTCAATGAATCTTGCTTATCCCGTACCATTAGTGGAGATACGTGTAATGGAATAGGTTTGTTGTCAAATGGACCTAATATAGCATTAAATTCTAGTTCTTCTTCAATATACGACTGTACATGTTGTACATTTTTGCAAAGCCGAAGCATGGTTAACTTCTGTGGAAATAAATTGACTATCACGACAGGCATCCAAAGGGAAGCCATATTCTAATAAATCTAACAGCTGGGCATCCCAATACTGAGCTATATGCAAATGCCATTTGTCTATGCCAGCTGTGAATGAACAGGGATCCTGGCAGCCAAAACATTTGGCTTCCTGGTAGCTGTTATTAATTTGTGAGCCTGCAGGTCATCAGGAATATTCTTCCAGCAAACTGGCTTGCCTTTGTGCAGCTGCAAAGGGCTAAGAGGACAGAAGCCAAACTGGTGATCCGTGTTACTGACTGCATTATAATGCCTATTTTGAAAATTCACTCCCATTATGTCATTACCACACTGAAGATTTGAAAAATTACTATGGTCACAGTTTCCGTCTAAAACCATGTTCAAATTGTCTGTGGAAACCTGGTTGACTACTCCAGCTGCCATGTAAGATTGTGAACAACTCTCAAGTATATTTTGCGTACTGACACTCTAATCATCCCCATCCAAAGACACGATTTTGTTTTTTTATTCTCCTCCAAAGAATAATTTTTTGTAGGAGCCAACTGGGGCCCAATCTGGGTGTCAGACGTCACATGAGTATTACCTTGTTGTCTGTCTCCAGACACACTGTCCAAGGCAAAGCAATCACCAACCCCTTGATTTTTGGTTGATGTTGCATCATTTTCCTGGTCCTCCATGCTATGAGAAACCACATCAAATAACTCAGTTTTGTTTTTATTACCCTGTAATGTACTGTGTTCTTGATCAGCCAACATGGGCTGTAACATATCATTGGAACAGGTTTTTTTGGAAGTTTGCACTCCCCTAGGTGCTGTTTTACACGATCGGGTTTGTCACCTATAGCACTAACATGTACTGATTTGTCCCTGTGTTTGTCAACACTTTTAATCGTGTGAATGTCATTGTGAATCACGTCATCTGTTGAAGCACACAGACTCTGTAAACATTGAAATTTGTTATGTAACATAACCGTATTGGGTGTACTTGGTACAGAGTACTTACTATGAACACACTTGCCATATTTCACAGGGACCCTGGCTACAGTGAGAGGAGTGCTGTCATTGGTGATAAGTATCACAGTAGAAGTGGGTACTTTACCGTACAAACTATTTCTAACATGTTTGTCTTTGCTCTTACTGTTATGATTTACAATTGTTTCTGCAACAGGGACAGTACTCTTATTTTTGACAGCCTGTGCATACGATTTGGTGGGGGTAATAGTATCAAAGGCTTTGTACCTATAAAACCATGACAATGCTACAGACTTGGTGGCTTTGGCCTCCTTATTGGCATTTTCTATGCTTTTTTAATAAACAAATCTATGAGAATGGGGTGAGTACCCAGCCCATCTAGTACCCACAGTTACTCGTTTTTTGAAGCATGGGACTTTTGCAACTTATTTTTGCAATCAATTTCCGAATATGGGAAGGTTTTACCTTTGGCAAAGCACACACTGCAAACATGGATGTATCTAACACCTTTAGGGTAGTGATTTTTATAGTGTGAGCAAGTACCTTGCTTAAAATAGGTTCATGGGACCACTTTCTGGGTTTTACCTTGGGATTTCCTCTGAAATTGAGCATTACTGGGGGATGTGTCTCTGAGCATTGGCCCGCCGGATCCGGTCTATTTTTTCCACCTGTCAATCTCTCCCTGTGCCCTCCGACATAAAACCCCTGCTGGCTGGCCTTTGCTGCTTCGCAAGAAAAATCTTGAGCATCATCTAAAAGTGATACTAAATAATCTAGCATACAATCTTTTGCATCAGAATTTTTTTCCGTTTTCATTATGTGGCAAGAGTCAGCCACCCACTGAACCACTGCAAGCTGATCATAAGAAATCCTTTCTTTACTCCAACTCGAAAGTAAGTACTCGTGAGGCCACTTTACTTTGTTCTTGACCAAAACCTCAACTGATCCGCCATGCAATGGTTTTATCTTACCTGTCTTATCTGCATCTTGAATTTCTTTGAGCCTTTGTTCTACTTTGAGCTGTAGCAAGGCATCCTGCATTTGGATTGCATTTCTTGCCTGTGGAGTCACTGTGACCGGGTTTTCAGTAGTTTTGGCCTTTTTGACAGATTTATTTTTTACTTTACTTTGATCACTGGTCTTATTGCAATTTTTTGCTTCCATATTATCTAGTCTTCTGCCCAGCGACTGTAATTGACTTAAGATTTGCATGTTAATGACTTGCTGACTGATAGAATTGTCGGACGGAGTCGGATCTGACCCAACTTTTGGACTCAACACTGGCTGACCCGAACAACCAGCTTTGGCCAGGGAGCTCTGAATTAATATTTTGCAATCACTATCATTTATGGAAGAGTCAGAGTCAGAAACATGCCCAGTATGTGTCCTGCCGTTGGCCAGAAGATCCAACATAAATCTGCTGTCATCCGACAACTGCAACTGGACTGGAACTTCCACTACATCTTCTTTGGATCTCAGATTGTAAAGACGAGTGACTTTGTCTGCGATATCACCCAATATATGTAAACAATAAAAAGTAAAAACCTAAGATTGTAAAATAACTTGTAAAACATTTCAGTGTGACCCCGTTCACTTCCAAAATTCAAATGGCAGAGCATGAAGGTCTGCTGTAAGGTGACTGCTCTTCCACCAATAGGATCACACATTAGAAATTACTGACTGTGTGTTACTAGTTTTCAATCAACCGATAATAGGACACCCCCAGGGCTGAACTTGCCGGTACCTTGATGCTAGCCCAAACAAGGCTGACAGTAACATTGCCTGCTGCAACTTAAGCTACTTAAAACATTAATGCCTACACTGAAACCAACACTAGCAATATTAACATCACCAAAAGGAACCAAATAGACATTAGAATCAAAGTTGGGGTTTTACATCTGGTTCAACAGTCAGGGTCATTTTGGGACATGCCCTCAGCCCTGCCACTTGTGGGAGTTGAACCCACAGAGGTGACAGCCTATGATTGAATGCCAAACTTGGTAACCACTTGATCACAGAGGACCCTCAATAGAACTTCAATAGGTCTTAATATTTACCTATAAATGTCTTACTCTCACCAACAGTGAACCCCCTCAGTTGCAATTGAGTAACTGGAAATATAAAACAACCCAAAGGAAAATAATGCACTCAGGCCGATGATAAAAGCAAGAACGGAAATAAGCAACAGATGTTAAAACCAAGAACACTGTGCATTGCGGTTACAAGGTTAGAGTTATAGGAAAATTTAAACCAACAGAAAATCAACACCAAATATAATGGAAACGATGTGAACCCAAGAAGCATATGAAAAATACGCTGGTGAAGGTGATAAGGTCAAAATGTTTACTTTGTTTCTATTTCAGTTGGTGAAAGACAATTGCTGGAGTTTCAATGTTCAGTTTTGATCCAGAAAATAAAGTTTCCAGTAAGCCATATCATCAAGAAACAAAGTGTACAAAAGAAACAGAATTAAGAATCAAAACTGTAAACAAATTATTCTGCTGTGGTGACTGCCCATCTGTACCCTGCTGGATAGCTGCAGACTGATCCAAGTACTGTGCCATCATCTGGTAAGACTGGTGATGGATTGACCTCCACAGAGATGGATGGATGTTCTTCACAGATGCTACCATACAAAGGCCCCAGGACCGCTTAAAGTCAGGCGTAGAAGCAGAACAGATGCCGCCAATCAGCTCAAGTGTCTTCTGCAACCATTCATTGCCAGTTTTCAAGAGATTTAGAATCTCTTCAGCGTCTTGACTCTCCCTCCCGGACTTCCTGTTGGACGCAGGGGGTAACTGGTCAGCTAACCCCACCAAAACATCTTCCTCAGCATCATCAGGTAGGTTTATGTGTAAAAACATCTTCCTCAGCATGACCAGGTAGGTTTGTATGTAAAAACAGGCTTCTTCCTTGTCTTTGTCATTTTAGCAAGGAGTTAAATCACAAAACAAAGGTCACTAATATAATAAAAAAGTTCCTGCTCCAAACTTTTCTCCAAAGTTTAAGATGGCCACAGGAATAAGGATGTGTCTATCAGTGAGCATACTGTCCAAATTATAGTTTTTGGGGAAGAGGGAGGTGATTTTGGTGGACTGTTACTATGTTATTATAATCCACTGAGAAGACATTATTAAAGTTAACTGAGACAATGTTGATTAAAGCTAAATGGGCAAAATAATTACAGTCTCCAACCCCAACCAATCAAAAACAAGCAGTGAGGGTAAATCATTTTATTACATGACAATTTGTTAAAGACCACCTTGCATGAAATTTTTTTGCATCCCTGTGCAGATTGTGTATGTAACAACACACCTGCCAAGTCCCATCTTCTAACTCCCACTAGAAAGCACATTAAAAGCCAGTTAAATCTGACACTTGGGAAAAACAAACAGATCCCTCTCTGAAACTGTGCCATGTCACACAAGGTGATTTAGAACTCTGCCCTCAATGTTTGCAATACAAAACAGTGTAAAAATGAAGTGAAATTAGTGTTTTATAAACTGTCCTGGAAAGGGTCAGCTTCAGTCCAAAAACATTTTTTTTCCTACACTTAGTGCAAAGATTCTTCTATCAAATGAACTTGAAAAATATTCTGATCACACACAAATAATAGTCTTATAATTAATAATTAACACTACAATTTGACTGTAACTTGTGTCCATAATAGTGAACAAGTGTGTAGTTTTATAGTGAATCAATGCAGCTTCTGATAGTGTGTCAGTTTTTTAATGTTTTGATAAGCATGTTCTTCACACAGTTCTTTTCCACATTTTGTCAAAGTGGGATCAATTTTATGGCAGTCATGATTATCCAAACTTCTTATTATCAGAACAGCAAAAGTTAGCCCAAGGTTCAAAAGTACATGGTACATTGTATTATTTTTGAATGAACAGATCAATATTCATTACTAACTCTAGTTGACCATTCAGAACTGACAGTGACAATTTATAAAAACATCTGGTCATTATATTGGGCTACACGACTGCCAATATTGAGAGTAAGCAGTCTGAAATGGTTCAGCACCAGGATGTAGAGTTTAAGATTTACATGCAACTCATGAACACGGCATCTCATGACCAACAACTCGTACCCACAACTCGTACACAATAAATAGAAACACTGCTTGAAGAGTGAGTATTTTATGTAAGAACGTCTGTTCAGTTACAGATCAAATACTTCAAATTCTCATACTTCCGTGGGGGTTGCCTAGCAATATTATGAAATAAAATATGCTAATTAAAAAATGCGAAGTCATGGAATTCCCAGAGGGCTTCCTAGAACTATTATAAAATAAATTATGCAGATTAGAAAAAAAACATTAGCAGACAGACTTCCGTGGATTTTCCTGCAATTTTTAAAATAAATAATGCAAAATTGAAAAAAAGTGAGCAGACATAAGTCGGTGGGGTTTCCTGCTATATTTAAAAAAAATCTTGGGAACGAGTTGTGGGTATGAGTTGTTAGCCACAAGCTGCCATGGTCACAATATGCTTCTATGCCGAGTTTAATACACAGGAGATCGGAACTGCATTCTGACATTTTATTGACAACAGTGTGTCTTTAATAATCTTTTAATAACTGTAGGCATCAGATTGTAATGATCATGTAAATTTGCACCTGAAAGTTTGGATTTATAAATGTATAAAATTCTTGTAGTCATAGAGAAGAGTAGCGCACTTTGCTCATTATAAAACATTTTAATGTAATTTGTTGGAATTGTATACAATAAATAACCCAAGTTAAAGACTAGACTTGAAGGTTTCATAAAAAGTTTTGCAACCCAAGCCAAAAGAAAAAAAATAACAATTTACTAACAATGATTGATACACATTCCTATGTGTATGACTATAACCAAACCATCTCTTAGAATCACATTCGTTATGGTTAATATTTGAAATGTTATCTCTACAGAATCCTCACTCACACACTCTCTATTCCTCTCTGTCACTGACAATTTTAGATGGAGTCTGATTGGCAGCTTTCATATTAAAGAATAAATTCCAATTATCATGTTAAACTATAAAAACTTTTCAAACAAAGTTATCCTTAATCATTTAAAGGTAAATCACTTCAAAATACAATTTAATAAGCTACATATTCAATTACATCCAATCCTTCCCAATACATTTATAACAGAAACCATTCCAAATGTGCAGTTGTGTACCTTTTATTTCTTCACAACACCTCCACACATGTTTTCAGGAATGTTATTCTATATGCCACTTTGAGAGGCTGTATCTCAGTGGGGGATGCTCTGATCCATGTCTGGTTTTCTTTACTGGGATTGTGTTACTCTCTGGCACACATGTACAAAGTTTTAAAGAAACTTTTGTATGCACTGTGGACTTTAAAGTAATGTACATATATCTAACTAAATATTATTTACACTTCATTCATAGTTATACACACAATAATACAATTAGTGTAAATAAAGACATGTAATAACTTGTAGAATTATGTATATGGAGATTACTACACATGTAATGGTTTGGCAAATATAAAAGTTACAACTAAAATACTTAAACAATAAATCAATACTAATACTATTAACCTCATGGGCCACCACTTTAAGGTGGCCTTACACAATCAATTCGTTACCATTAATACAGACATCCTGGGGTCACCACCCACTTTAAGGTGACCTTAAATTCAACAATGAAATCACTATTCATATTAACCTCATGTGCCACCACTTTAAGGTGACCTTAGTGAAATAATACACAATCAATTCATTATCATTAATATAGACATCCTGGGGTCACCACCCACTTTAAGGTGACCTTAAATTCAATAATGAAATTACTATTCAATGTGATTGTAACTTGTCCCAAGCATACAATGCTAATACTCTACCAACTTTCAGTTGGGATTATTTCTTTTTATTATGCCACAATATAAGCTGTGAGGCTATGAGCACACAAGAAACCACCAGTTTTAAGTTACGTAAAATAAGGAAGGAAGGGAGGGAGGGAATTTTAAAAGCTAAATGGGCAAAATTACTGTAGGCTATATCTACAAAGTACAATCTTGCCTTGAAGCAAAGGAAGCCCACTGTGAAACCAAGTGTGCCCAAGGTGTAGCCCCAAAAACCCAATCTCAAAGTAGAAACAGGGGAGGTGAAGACATCTGACCTCCAGCAAGGTTACCCACACTACTTGGAAAGTCAGAGCACTTGCAAAATTTAGAAATTTAGACAGGGGGCCAAACCAAGGGTAAAATTGGCTTATGTTTTATGAGGAGAGTTAAATGGTCTATGAAGAAAAGTGTACATTCTGGTGTAATGGATATATCAGAAGGTTGGAAAAATGCTGAGAATGTGCATTGTAGAGTATGAAGAGGTGTCAAATAACAAAGAATAAGAAAGTATGTGCTGTTTGAAGGTAGTAGAAACCTATGAAGGTTGCACAGGTCTAATCGTTTTAAATTCAGGGCCTCTGTCCTGAAAGTCCCTTAATATCGGACCACCACTCTACAAATACAAACCTTAACACCCCTAAAATTAACAAAATATATTGGGGAATAAAATTAATGTAGTTGTTCTTTATGTTTTGCAGAGACGTTCATGTTCGTTTGTTTATTTTTGATATTTTTATTTTGTCACATAATACATAATTATTTCAGTATCCTTTATCATATGATAGTAACTGCATTATTATTTACAAATCATTATCACTCACAAAGGTTTCATTCATCTGTCTGTGAAATTGCTTAACTTCCTTAAGCTTATTTAAGGATTTGCATTATTAATATAAATCATTCAAGATTCATTCTTGCCAAATTGCTAACCTTCATTCTTGATCGATTCCACTTCTTCCACGGGAATAAAAGCCCTGTAATCATTGTCATTGTAATCAGACTAATCAGATTACACAAGAAATTGTTGGTATAATCTTTCCTAGTTTTGTGAAAAAAGGCAGAATTCACATTTTATTTTGTTGAGTGTATGATTTAAGTGAACCACAGTGGTCGGTTTCACAAAGAGCCTCAAACTTAGCCTAGTTTGTGACTTAAATCTAAGACGTTTGCATTTCTGTGGCATATAACCTTTTATTTCTATTCAAAATACCACCATTATACCACACATATCCTCTTTTGGACGCATTTCATCAAGTTGTGTTCTTATGGAAACCTTGTCAGCACACCAAACCTTTCAAAAGGCTCCTCTTAGAGTAGGTCTGTGGGCTAAACTTAAATAATTACACAAGTCTAAGTTTGTCTAAGTATTGGGCATAAAGTTAGATCCACCCTAGAGTAGGCTTTATTTTATAAAAAACTAAGACTTAAACATGGCTGCCATAAACATTTATTCACTATGGACTTTTAAATGACCGATATAAATATTCCTCACAGTAGTTTTAGGAAGATTTCATATGTTGATTAAGGTTTTTCAAAATCAACATTTTTCCTAAGCTAAAAAGTGTTAAACAAAAAAATGTGTGCCACCAGTAGATCCAGATGAAACAACTGTTATTTGGAAATTCAGTCTTAGCTAAGTCACCATTTGTGAAATTCACCTAAATCCCAGATTTAGCTGAGACAAATCACTCACATTTTATTCCATTACTGAGCCTAAGAACGGCTAAGTATAAGTTCCTTTGTAAAACTAGCTCCTGAGCGATATTTAGTTCAACAAAATCTCAGTTTCTGTTCTAACAGAACCACTCAAGTGGACATGATTCAGATCTACCAAGTAATCCCAAGTGGGTCGAGGCAACTTCTTTGTATAAAACATGCTTGGTCTTGAATGGGTGTATGTCAGTTAAAATAACACTTGTGGCAAAGGATTAGAAGGTAGAGAACCATAAATTGGTCTAGTCTTGCTTGCGGCTCAGTTTTGTGCCATATCCTTTTTCAAACATGTAGATTGATATTTAATATTTATAAAGCACTCGTGCATGCATGTTAGCATATATAAGCTCATCAGACATCTCTATCTTAGCAGATGTAAAAGCAAGTATATGTATGAGTACATTATATAAATTGAAAAACTTCATTTTCTGAACTGAAAGTTTTTCTTTAATTACAAAGAAACATGAGCCTTTAGCAAAGCTAACCTTTTTCAGGCTTTGATAAATTATTTGACTGTTTCATATTCATTACGTGAGAGATATAGCAATAAAATAAATATAATATGTAAATATATCTGGTAATACGGAGGGAGAGGAGGGACACACAGTCCCCCCAGTGACCCCCCCAAAGACAGCCAGACAACAGACAGAGGGTAATAATATTTAATATACAATAACAAGTAATATGATATACAATTACTAAAACTACAGTCTTTATACATGCCCATGAAAATACACAAGTGTTAAACATTCACGTTGGATTAAGGTTTACTATAAGAACCATAATTTCATACACAACATCTTTCCAGAAAAATATGAATATATAAGATCAATACAGAAATGATCCAAAAGTACATGATAATTTTGAATTACATATGTGAAAATATCTAACCATAAATATAAATACATCAGACAGATACATAATCCACATTTGATAAATACGTGATCCAAAATGAATACATGAACATTTCTGAAATTACATATGTTGGAATAAATTACCAAATATAATCTGAATCAATAGAATCACTAAAGCTTATGTTACATCCGAGAGAAATGAATTTACACCTAAGAGTAACCCAGATCACCCAAGTAGACTGAACTGAAAAAAGTACCCAAAAAACACTAACCACTCAGGGTGACCCAGGTAGATTGATGACAAATGATATGAATGTATCGAAAATTTTTTGAAGAGGAGTACATTATAGGACATAAAAATTATTGAAGGGGACATTATAAAAGTACCTCAAACCCAAACAAGCATCATAGCAATACGTGTAGGAATATTTTACATGGAATACAGGCGGGAAAAAGTAGTTGCTACTTGAGAAGCATTATCTGGATTCGAGTGTATGTAAGACCAGACACAATCCAAAGACCAAGTTCCTTGGAACTTGATTTGTTGCAGGGGAACATGGCTGGCAAAAGCTAATGAAGCTCCAGATTTCCGAAAGGAGTGAAAAGTGAAATAATGAGGTGGGTAGCCTAATTTAGTATTGAGATAGCTCAAAGTCTTTCTGACCTTGGAATCAATAAGAACTTTCCAGCCTGAGGGGTATTTGTATTGAAATAAGGGTTGATTTTTTTCAGGGAAGTACATGGTTAATAGCTTCTTAATTGCTTTAATTGGACAGATTTTAGCTTTACCTAGTCCAGGCAGTGAAATAATTTTTACTTTGTCACGAGACTGAATGGTTTTTGACCATTTGAGAAGAACTTTTAGAATATTGTTATGGAAAAAAATATCACCTGCAGATAAGTGCCTGGTGAAGTCATAAGAGTCTAATGAGTGAGGGCAGAGGTTTGAGAGGCAGAAGAACCCGAAGAAGGCCATAAAGAATAATGCCTTGAAGACTTGACCCATGTATAATTCATCACAGCAAGCCACCAGGGCATAAAGGTCCTCAATACTGATGATATTGCACCTAGATATGTTAAGGGGTCTATTTATTCTGAGGGACTTGACATAATAATAGATTCTTCTGCTTTCTAGACATTTGGTAGGAAGGCCATAAATTACAAATTTTGCTTTAATAGCAGACACATAGTTGCTCAACATGTTAGGAGAAACACCATTTTCATTTAGACATTCTAAAAATGCAAGCAAAACTTTTACATTGACACTTGACATCAAAATACCCATGTGACAACAGAAGGCCACGAAGACCCTGAACATTGACAAGTAGGCAGCCTGTGTGTTTGGCCTGAAGGCAGAATTCAATCTTGACAACGCTTTCTCTGTTAGACCTTTTATTCTGGAGCGACCTACAACAAAGTATAGCATCAGTTAAATATCATTATTAAGGTCAAGGTGACCTAATGACACATGTTGCCATTGGGCATTGGGAACCAGACTATGCAATTTTTTATCATTGTCTACACACTGAGTCCACCTGGACAATAAATCAGCTGTTACATTAGTCTTACCAGCAATATGCACGAACTGAAAGTCTATGTCATGACTTGCAGACCACAACCATATGTTTCTGGCACAGGCAGCCATATAAGGGTCTTTGGTCCTGCCTGATTGCAACACACATACAACAGCCATGTTGTCACAAAAAATCTTTACTCTTTTACTCTTCCAGTATGCCCCAAACAGTTTAACAGCAACCAATATGTTGATCATTTCCAAATGAACAATGTCTAGGTTTTGATATCCTAGGGGAATAGAGAGATGGTACACTAAGTTGTTGAAGACCCCTCCTAACCCTTGTAAACATGCATCAAGATGCACTTGAAAATCAACTGGTCTATGGTCATAAAGGGAGACGCCATTAAACTTTGGAAGAAAAGTTTGAAACCATCTGAGGTCTCTGTGAAAATCATGATCAAGAGTGATACGAGTATGACCATGAGCATTTCTAAGGACTTGCAACATACGGTTTAGGAATATCCTAGCGGGTTTTACACACTTGTGAATGTACAAGAGATTTCCTAGTAGGGACTGAAGTTGTCTTTTTGTACATTGTTTTTTCCCGGTCCATTCATGAACCATTTCAGTAATTTTTTGCAATTTTTCCTCAGGGATGGAGACAGATCCTGTCACAGTGTCAATTTCAATGCCCAAGCATGTAACCTTGGTACTAGGGGGTACTAGTTTTTTACTGCTGATGGTGAGACCCAGATGACCCAGTAATTGGTACAGAAAGTCATAGGAAGCCCTAGCTTCAGACGGGATGCCATGGTGTTTATTTCAGTGCTACCTGACAAACGGAAATCACCCAGTGGGATAAAGCCAAAGTTGAAATCAGTTTAACTTTTCCAAAGCTCATGTGTTATTACATTGCATGCCGGGACTGATTTACCTTCATGACAAGATTTTATCAGTATAGAAGTAAAATACTTATCATCGAGTCCATTGATGTCATACACCTTCATGTTTTCATTATCCCTATCAGTAACACACGTTTCTTCATGCACAGCATTTGTACTATGATCATATACAGTGTTTACCATGCGTGGTTCAGTATTGGGTTCACTATGCTTGTCAATATTACTGCCAGAGCGAGGCCGTGAATTTGTGTTAAACAAGCAAGTCTTTCCAGAGGTGCAGCCCTTTACTACATCAGCATATAATCTACCCGCATTACTTGCGTGACTGTTTGAGGAGACGCCGCAATCTTGGCCAAAACTCCTAACTGCAGTGTCCTGCTTGTGACTGTTTTTACACCAACTTAATACTCTTTGCTTTGGCATGCGCAGCAGAGTTTCAACCTCTGAAGATTTGAACCGAGAATTTGTCACATATCTAGTATTGTGTTTTGTTTTAAGTGGGAGTACTCTCACCTTTGCAGTACTTTTTGTACTTTTTCGAACACAGGTAACAAGATCATTAGATTTATAGCTGCCACTGAAAACAAGATTCTCAGTGCAGCTTTTTACTCGTTTTTTGAACTCTTTTTTGCTCTGCAATCTTTCTCAGCATGGTTAAGTTGCTTGCCATTTTCTAAGCAATGAGCACATATGTGCCTATGAAGTCTACCATTAGTCTCATGATCTTTACTATGACTACATGTACCTGACTGAAAAAACTTGCAAAACCAGGGACGCTTGTTGCCAGAATCATTACTTCTACCAAAAAACCTTGAACTTGTGACATGTTTTTGAGCATGAGCCCTTCTTATTCGGTCAATTCGACCAGTATCACTCCAAGTTACAGCCCCCCCTTTCCATTTCACATAATAAAATGGCATGTGAGGCCTTGGCCCCCTGCCAACTGAAATCAGTGGTATCTTCCATCAAATCAGAAAGATAGGTGAGCATGATTTCCCTAGTTTTTTGAGATTTTTCATCCAGAATGTTTCTGGCAAAGCCCTGGACCCATTGTGACCACGTAAGCTGGTCATATGACAACCTTTGTTTGGTAGTACCACCTAAGATAGAATCATGGGGCCAAGCTACTTTTTTACTCACAATACAATCAACATTGCCCCCTCTTTTTGACTTTAACTTATGTTTTTGCTTACCTTGAACAAAAGAACATTCTTCCAGCTCACTTAGTCTGGAATCTACTTGTTGTTGAATGTCTTTACTCGATTTTAACATACTGAGACTAGGCACCAAAGATTCATCAGAAGAAGAGTCACTTTTTTGAACAGGTGATGACTTACTAGCCAAAGAAAGACTACTTATCTTTTTCTGTTTCGCAGAATGTTGTTTCACTTGAGCTACTTCATCTTTCATATGATCAAGCCTTGAGTTGACCTTTTCCAGCTGTTCCAAAATCTTTGTCTGCACATCTGACGCCTTTTCAGAGCTCTGACGCTTGACAGGTGACACTGGAGTTGAACTGTGACCTTGCCCTTCGTCCACATCATCAGCCAGTAGATATTTGCATTTTTTCCAGTTGGAGGAGCATGCCTTCCAAGACACTTGCTGCATTTGGATTTTGTACTGGGCATTTTCAAGCCCTATTAATTTATAGTCAATGTCCTAAGAATCTGGAAATATAAAGAGGAACCGTGCACTGTATAAACTATCTTATGCCTGCTTTAACTCGAGGTAAATTGTGAATAAATATCAAATCTCAGCCAATATGGCATGCAAGAATAACAAGGTTAGACCGTCCCTCATGTGGCAGAAAAACAGGCTTAAGGTTGTCTATACAGCGCCCAGGTAGTCAAGAAACAACTAGTTTCAAGACTGGAAACAACAGATGAAGTTCAGGCACAAATCCACTATGATATTAGCAAGTCCATAGTTCAATCATATCATGACACAGCACAGCCATTAAAATGTTTCTTATTAAAAACAAGTGATTCTAAAATAACTAAAACACATAAAAACGTAGATAAAAAAGGTTTCCAATCAGATATAACAACATGGGAGCCAACAAAATATTCTCGACTTAACTGAGCAAGAACACCTTAGCATCATTAGCCCAGCCAATCAGGGGTCAGGACACAACTTCCTAGAATCGACTTCTACTTGACCTCATGAATATTCATGAGAGAATTCCCGCCTTTGGCACTTTCCCAAGAACCCCAATAATTTTAAACCAAATCAGGACATCACCAGGGATATGGTGATTACTAAGACATGACTCTCTAGTCTGGTACCCAACCAAGACCAAGAGGAGGGTCAGAGGGACTGACCCCCCGAGTGCCTAAACACTCAGGAAGATTTTGTTCTGTTTAGAGTTGGTAGGTTTGTTAACATAACAAGAACACCTGGAGAACGCAGACCTCTGCCAAGAAAACTCAATCCGGATCACTCCCAATATATTTTTCGTGGATCCAGACAGTGATCCAGATCACTCCCAAAATTTAATCACTCGTTCCTCATCCCATTTAGGACATATCCTGAAAATTCCATCAAAATCCATCAATAGCTTTTTGAGTTACCTGTCTCTGTAAATTTCATGGATCCAGAAGATCCAGATAGTGATCCAGTTCACTCCCAGTATTGAATGATTTCTTACTTTTACCTTTTCAGACATACCCAAAAAATTTCATCAAAATCCATCATTAAGTTTTTGAGTTATCTTGTTCACAAAAACACACAAACTCACAAAACCGCAAACAAACCCCCTGCGAAAAAATAACCTCCTTGGCGGAGGTAATTATCATAAGTTATTGACTGGATATTTTGCCAATGAAGTGTGGTTAATTGTCATTTCAATAAATCAAATTATAAACAATATTTATAGATGTTTATATATTTGTAACAATAATATATATAATATATATATAATAAACAAAAATATATGCCACATCTTACTTACTTGAGCTTGGGAATACACTAAAATCATTCAGAGTTTCGCTTGGGGTGCTTCTACCCCTAGTGTTGGGCTTGAGGGTTTCTTTTACCCATGAGATAATGTTTTTTCTCCAAAAATGTTGTTTAAATCTTATTTTAGTTGTCCATTGTAAGCCTTGGGGGTCCCTTCTTCTTTGGACAGTTTAGGGGGGCTTTGGCTTGACCTTTGTCGAAATTGACCTTGTTTTCACTTGGTAGCTGTTTCCTCCTTTGCTGACTAGCCAACTTTTAGCCTCCCCTTCTGTCAGGGTCGAAGGTCACCTCAAGGTCAAGTAGTGACCTTTATCAATGTCAATGTAATGAAAATGTTAACTGTGAACTTAGGTGTCATGACCTTCTGTCATAATAATAATAATAGGATTTATATAGCGCAAAATTGATACAAATCCTCTAATGCGCTTGAGTCCAAGAAGGGAGAGTCCAGGGACAGGCATGGGTCGACATCTAAAAAGCGCCCGCCAGGGTATAACTAAGGTGAGGGGTATGCCAGCCTAAACAAGTAGGTCTTTAGCTGGCTTCTGAAACCATCTATTGTTTGCTGAGATCTGACAGTCTGTGGCAGCTTGTTCCATTCGGCTGGTGCAGCTACTGCAAAGCCAGGCCTTCCTATGTGCTTATTAGGGCGGGTTGAGGAGATAGATAGCCTGTTGCCACGAGTGAGACTGCTCGATCTTATTAAAGCTGAAAGATACGGGGGCTGTGAAAGATTAATAGCCTTGAATACCAAAGCGTTGTACCTAAACAGGATGCGATGTTGAATTGAGAGCCAGTGGAGTTTTTTCAAAAAGGGTGTAACATGACTCATTTTGTCAAGTCTGAAGATGACGCGGCAAAGAGCATTCTGGACTCTCTGTAGTTTGGCTATGTTGGACTTGCTTACCCCATAGAGTAAAGAGTTACAGTAGTCTAGACGACTACTGACCATAGCGTTTGCCACAAGTATTGCTGTCTCAACTCCAAGGAATTTGCGAATTCGTAGCAAATCACGAAGATGATAGTAACATGCTCTGCAAACCTTGGCAACATGATTGTCAAAGGAGTTGTCTGAGTCGAAAATAACACCCAGGTTTTTTACTTCCACTGATGGAGAGACATTGTTTTGGAGGAGTGGAACAGGAAAATTTGGTGCAAGTGACTCTCTGATGGCTTTTTGACATATAATGATAAATTCGGTTTTTTTCTGGGTTTAGTTTTAGTTTGACACCGTCCATCCATTCCTGTACAGACTTGAGACACTCGGTCAGCTCTTCCATGCTAGAGTCAAAATTCCTGGAGTCAACTGCTAGGTAGATCTGGGTGTCATTGGCATATAGGTGATGAGTGACCTTTTGAACTATATGACCAATGAACTCTAGTCTGATAACTTGAAGTTCACAGTATTTTCATTGCTGGCTGCTTATTCATAGTAACTTTATACTTTGCAGCCATACTCATTACCATTTTATTGTGTTTACTCTTGTAAAGTAATTTTATACTCTTTTTATACCACAAGGAATTTTATGTATATCTGAGATGACCTGTAAATATCATTTAGTATTATTCATATATACTCTTAACTGTTATTGTATTAATAAATGGTACTCGCATGTTGCGTTTCTGTCTTGGGGTTGGGGACTGCAAAAATTCAAGCAAGCCATGATTCATTCGCAAGTCACACACAATACTTCCATCAAAGTGTATCCTTTGAGTTTTCAACAGCTTGTGAGATCTACAAACCATACATTGCTTCTCTGGATATGTCCATTTAGGTGGTGATGTTTTTGCACAAAGTGTATTTATAAGGTGCCCTTGTACCAATGTATACTTTATACCCCTGTTCAACTGTTGTGATTGTCCACTCACCACCCCAGTTATGCAGTCCTTTCAGTTGTATAACTTGAAACTTTCACTTCTGAGGGCCGAGGGTGAAATCATGTTAATCGTATCTACAACCATTAACCAGTGAGCATATATCTCTTTAATATTCAAGACCAATCTTACCAGGCTTATGGCATTTAAACAAATATATTAGGGGATATGACTTATATTTTTGGTATTAAAATATTTGTTCCAATATGAAGATGGACCTCCCCAATATGGTTACGATCTGAAAATGTACTGTTTTGGAGGACAATCCTTACATTCAGGATGTTTTAAAAACACGATATAAGTGTTCTGGATCTTAGGCTTTGGGACCAGCGGTTTAGCTTTAGAAGTGTTTGGGAGTGAAGCATTTGTATCCCTGTTGAATTTAAACTGTTTAAATACATAAACTTCCTGCAATCTTTTACGACCCCTATCGTATCTAGCATTTTGGAACTTAATCCTGAAGCTACCTTAACATTCCTGAATTTATTTTTAGAGCTTAAGTCTGTCACAGTGATCATATAGACCTTTGTAAGGTTTGCAATCAATCCATCTGGAATGTTTCAGGAAGCAGTTAGAGTATCCTGGAACCAAATGGAAGGTTCCATGAACCATTTGCAGAGTATGATCTTCTTCTGTGGATCATAACCAATATAATTTTTTCCATATATGGACCAACCCTATTGGACTTATTTTTTCGATTGTTTCTATACTGCTACAACTATCTGTACTAATGTGGAAGGTGATCCTTTACCAAGAGTAGATTACTCAGAGGAGTCCCCCAATTGCTGAATAAAAGTGGTCGGGACTTACAGTTTATTTGAAGGCTTGGCTCTTTCATGAGACACAGGTTACTGCTTGAAACTTTCATGAAGGAAAAACTACCACTTGATACCTATGTGAAATATTGCATATTAATTAATCCTTTCATGAATGTTATGCTTGGGCTAATTTTCTGCTGTTGATTCTTTGGAAGACGGCTATGCATTGGCCCAAGCACAACTACTTTTTGCAGAATAATAGATTCTACAATACACATGTAGGAGTTATATTTATCATTCTCAGACCATGTGTCACAGGTCATAAAGTCCACTAGAGTTCATACGAGAGACCTCTACAGAATTCGCCTTCTAGACCTTAATACATCAGTTCTTTTAGCAAATGCTTTGGTGAGCAGCAGATTGGACTACTGCAATTCCCTATTCTTGTCACTTACAGATTTTGAATTAACAAGATGGCAGTTAGTCAAAAACTCACCCTGTAGGGTTGTCACCCATTACCCCACTGGCTCCCTGTCAAATATAGGATACAATTCGAAATTGGTCTCATTACATAAAAAATTCTCAACTTGGGTCAACCAGTTTACCTAAGAGAATTAATTCATCCCTACACCTCTTCCAGGAATACAAGGCGAAGCACCCCTCAACTCAAGTTCCTTCACACCCCCACTTTTGACCGTAAGGTTTATAAATCAGTCAAACTTTTCTCCAATTCTTTCAGTCACTATGCCCCAGTTCTTTGGAACTCTTTTCCCTTCCAAATAAGAAATAGCCCCTCTGTCGCATCTTTCAGGAAACACCTCAAAACCCACCTCTTTAATTCCAATTTCCCAACTTAGTTTCCTTCCCTCTTGGTCACACCCACAATTTCAGATTTCTCACCTTGAACGCCCCTTGACACTCCTTATGATAATAATTTTTGTTAACTCAGCGCACTGAATTCCCCTTTGTGGGGAAGATATTGCGCCAGCAAAGCAGTAGATTATATTAGATTAGATTTAATAGGGTTTGTTACAAAGTTTCTGCTTTGAACTGTATATTTAGCCCCAAAATAGTGCAAATTTTGAAATCCTGGCACAAAATGTTAGCAGTTGTATATTTTTTGAAGCAAAGTCGCAAAGGTCCACAAGTTGTGACACATTTACTTTTCCTACCTTTTCGGAAAATTTTAGCAGTTCAACCTTGATCCAGTCTAATTTAAAATCGCTTCATTTATCCGGACACACCTTGAATATGAAACCATCCCTTAAATCAGCATACAATAACTCAGTAGACATCTAACAATAATATTCTTTTTTGTCAGTTATCCACATTGGCTACAGAAAGAATATGTGCCAATTTACACCATGCGCCAAATTATCAAACCATTCTAATTCTAACAAGAGCACTCAGAGAGTGCAGATCTCCGCCAAGGCAACTTAGTCCCCCAATGCGTTGTCTACTCCATAAAATAATTCCTGGGCTTTGAAAACCTACCATTAGTATTGATATTGTATTTTTTTGCTTTGTTTCTTGTCCCATTTGTGACATTTAATGAAAATTTCATCCAAATCCATCCATAACTTTTTTGAGTTATCTTCCTTTAAAAAATACCTGGATCCAAAAGATCCAGACAATGATTCGGATCACACCCAAAATCTAATCACTTCTTCCTTGTCCCATTTTGGACATGTCCTGAAAATTCCATAGGAATCCATCCATAACTTTTCAAATTTTCTTGTTTTAAAGAATTCAGGGATCCAGAAGATCCAGACGGTGCTCCGGATCACTCCCTAAATCTAATCACTTCTTTCTTTACCAATTTCTCACATATTCTGAAAATTTCATGCATATCCCCCCATAGGTTTTTGAGCTATCTTTCTTTAAAAGTTAAATTTCATGGATCCAGAAGATCCAGGCAGTGATCCGAATCACTCCCAAAATCTAACCACGTCTTCCATTTAGCATATCGGACATATCCTGAAAATTTTATCAAAATTCGTCCATATGTTTTTGAGTTATCTTGTTCACAAACAAACAGACGGACAGACAAACCCAGGCGAAAACATCACCTCCTTGGCAGAGGTAACAATACATTTATAGCACTCAGTACATTGACATACTCTAAGGCGCATAATACCAGAAATCAGAGATCGTAATCATTAAATCAGAGTCGTTGCAGGGGGTTAGCACCATGGAGAGAGAACATCAAAACAAGACCAGAAAAGAAACTAGGGCAGGTAAGATTTACAAAGAGATGAGTTTTCTACTTATTCCTGAATTATGAGAGCAATTTGGCTGAGCATAGATCATTAGCATCCTAGGATTATCCTATGCAAATTTGAGACCAAAATCCTTTTTAGACATACATATGGATGCAAAGTTTGAGACCACGAGAAGCCCCAATCAGATTGACTTCTACACATTCTGTACAAACTGTGTCTGAGTTTTCAGGAAAGGTTCAAAGTATTTTGGATAACTGCTATGTAGAAACTTGAATACCAACAGGGCCGTCTTGAAGACAGAGTGATGCATGATAGGCAACCAGTGAAGACATTATACCATCCAGTTAATATTATTTTATTTTTTATTTACCAAATTACCTGTTGTTATGTAACTTAAACCTACCTCATGTTTTTTATAAATTATTGACTCAGTAAATCAATAAATTTATTATATTGATTGTTTTTTGTCATCTTTATCAAGACAAATATCTTCGTCTAGGGTAAATTGACAGTTTGAAAAAAAAACAAAGAAACTGTCTCAGTGTGACCCTCTTAGTCATCCATGCTACACTTTTTGTCATGACATAGTTTGTGTATTATATCATTTATTGCTTCCTTCTATATTATATTCTTATCAGTTATATGTTTGGTGTGAATTAAATCTTTTTCATCTATTTAAACCAAGTCCCACTACCAACTAACTTAAATGAACTCTTTAAATGCCTTTGTATCAGGTATAAACTATATTTGGTGTACTAAGGCTTAGTGTTGGTCTATTATTAATGTTAGATCCCATTCAAACTTTTCCGATAAGGTATCCCAATGTAAGTCCAAAATATATGTTTTTGTTGTCAAACACAGTGTCCAACTTTGCTGAAAACCTTAATATTCTCCATAATTCAACTGAATTAAATGTGGTATACATACATACTGGGATATATTATTATTCTACCCAGTACCATTTGCTAATGTGGCTTAGAGTTTTTTGATAATTAGTCCATTCAATGTCATATGATATTTTTGAAACGATATCATTCTATACAAGAGTAACTTAATAAGAGTGAACATATTTCAGCCCACTTGCTTGGGATATGTCTTGTTCAACCAAAGATAATCTAATGGCCAGGTGGTAGTCCCAGTGACAATTTAAACCAGGTATAAGAGAAGCATAATCCAGTGGCTAGAGAATGGGAATAGGAGATGCATAAAATAGGAGAAGCATAATGTTCCACCTCTCGTGAAACCCACTGACAACATACAGCCAAGATATAAGAATAAATCAGAATTAGAGACTTAGGTAGTGGAATGATAGAGTGGGAAGATATAGTGAAGATGCAGTAATGTTACTGCAAATGGTTCACTTCACTGAAGACACAGAAAAAAGACAGAATAACACAGAATTGAGCAGAAAGCGGGGAAAACAGCTATAGAAATGGTAGGACACCTTGCAGCTTCCCAACTAAACTTGATACAGTGTCCTGATACTGGTAGGTGAAAATTTTGAACAGTTTAAAACTTCTGTGTACATTGCCATGTATGCAGGGATTGCTACAGTATACAAACTTTACAGACAAAAGTGTGGCCGTTAGTCGAGGAAATGAGGAAAAGAAAAAACACCCAGTAAACATTACAAATGTTTATAAACGTTTATAAATCTAACTATGAACGGTTTATTTAAGGTTTAAACTGATGGGCTCCTAAAACATTCACCTATAAACGTTTATAAACATTTATGCGTAAACATTTATAAACGTTCAAGTATCCAGCATGATTCAAGGGAGAATGTAAACAAACTTCATTTTATGAATAATTTCCCTGTTTACATTTATTTTACCTTGTACAGTGCATTCTATGATATAATATACTTTTATATCTTCCCTTAGTATTTAATGATGGCTTCAAACAACAGTGATACAGCAAGATATAGTAACAGAAATATTTCTCCAGTTTCTGTCAAAATGGCTGTGCTGATATCATCATCCAAAATGAAAGCGAGGTTAAGATTAATATTTAAAAACGTTTATTAAACATTTATAAACCAATGAAATGTTTATAAATCCATAATATTGAATAAGTGTCAATATTTAGGTTTATATTTGGTTTTAAAAACGTTTATACGTTTGCTAAACGCTTATAAACATTTTGCAATGTTTACTGGGGTCTAGGCCACCTAGTCCGTAGATCATAGAGAGTCATATCAGTTAATGCAAACTCCCCTGAGTTGGATGTAAAGTTAAGACGGTCAAGCTTAATGCCCCAAATAATCCAAAATTCCAAGTAGACATTTTTATCCTGCTGGAGAACTCCCAAGAAGAAGATCAAATCTCAAGTGGCCCATCTCCAAAGTCGAAAGGTGACCCTATATACACCCCTTTGGAAGGGTCAAATCAAAAGGGGGCAAACTTGTGACAATTCAGTTGTTTAATAGGTAGCAGGAAACCAAAGTTGCTCTAGGTCACCTAATCCAGTTCACAAAGAGCTGTGCAATAAAGGGCATATTGTGTGAATCAAGCTCAAGGTCTAGTTCAATGATCAAAAGTCAATCCAAAATCACCAGGAGCCGCACCAATCCAAGAGGAGACCTCCTTTGAGAAGATAAAGCTCCGAGGGTCCAGCTCCAAGTTCGAAATCACCCAAAATAATACACCCTCTGTAGAGGCAAGCCAGAGGGAAGTTTCTTGGTCAGTCCAGTCCAGGTTAATCTTCACTTCAGGTCAATGCCATTATTATTATTATTATTGTTATTATTATTTTTGAAGGGGGGGAGGTGTCTGAAGTCATTTCCACATGTTAGTCTTTAAAATACTTCTTTGAAAATGATTTGTATTTAAAGTTGTCAACAAACTGCCATAGCAGGCTTCTGACACAGCCATGCTTATGAAACTAAAAAACTCTAATCAAATAATAACTTTAATAGCACTTAATTACAAAAGAGTATTAGGGCCAAGTAAAAAAAAATTTTTTTTCAATTTAGTGAGATAGTATCTCAATTTTTTGAGATACTAAGTCAATTTTTTGAGATAGTTATCTCACTTTTTGTGAGATATTAAGTCAATTTTTTGAGATATTATGTTAATTTTTTGAGATAGTTATCTCAATTTTTTGAGATTTTAAGTCAATTTTTCGAGATATTATGTCAATTTCTTGAGATGTTAAGTCAATTTTTTGAGATATTATCTCAATTTTTCGAGATATTATGTCAATATCTTGAGATATTGAGTTAATTGACATTGACAATGCAAAGGCACTTCAAAGGCCTATGACATCACAATGGTGATGATGTCACAATGCAGTGATGTTTGCTGGGCATAGGCCTCTTTAAATATAAGAAATACTACCTGAAGTATGATCAGGGTAAAATGTCTTATTTGGTTGTCTAGCAAAGTGTGAACCCATCCTAAATATGGCTATTATATTCAGACTGAAACTCCAATAAGGAAGTAGATTATACATTCAGAAAAGGGCAAATTTTAAAGAAGTCAATATTTCACCATGAAAGAACATGCTTTTGCAAGTCTTATAATTATAACTGAGAAAGAGTTCACATAAATGTTTGCAAGGCATATTTAATTTAGTTACTTCCTTTATTATTTTTTGGTATTGAGTTAGAGCATTGGAAATTTTGTCCTTTGAAATAAAAACGTAAAAAAAACTAACTAAAACTAAAAAGTCATGAGGGTGAATTTTGATAATATTAAAAGAAGTAGTGAAATATTTTTACAGCTCAAATTTCCATTTATATGGTATTCCTAGTTTCGATCACTTCTGTATTGGCACTTTTTACAAGATTTCATACCATTATTAAAATATGTTAGTTCATGCGTTAGAATTAATAATCTGGTTAAATATCTGAATTGTTATTGACAATTCTTCAGGTTTGAAGGAATTCAATTTGAAAATATTTGAGTGCTGTTAACTGTTTATATTTTGAGTCTTTGAATTCACTGGAAATCATTAAAAATAGGATTATATAGATCTTGTTGTAAAGGTAAATTTTCGTTTTTATACATTGAGATTATGTTTGAGACATGTTAAACATATTACTAGGCTTAAGTACTAATTTACTTCACAAGATCAGTATTTTCGAGTTTCTGAATGCACTGGAAATCAATTAAAAATAGGATGATGAAGATTGATATGATCTGTTGATATGATGTTTGAGACATGTTTAACATTTTACCAGAATTAAAATTTAACTTGACAAGATCCATTATTAGTATTGTTACTATTATTAAACTCAGTGTGTTCTAAAACTTACATATCAAGAAATGTAAACAATTTTAGGCACTTTTTTTACCCCACCAGGGGGTTATGTCTTGTAAGTGTGTTTATTTTTTTGCCTTTCTGTTTGTTCATCTGTATTCATAATAACGCCAAAAGTGATAAACATGTCTTTCTGAATTTGTATGTGGTTTAGTGACAGACACAAAAGGAAGGAGTGATTAATTTTTTTTTGGAAAGATTCAAATCATATTCTGGATAAAAAATAAATCCCAATTTTTTGGAAATGTACCTTGATGGTCTGCACTTTATGAGTGCTTCTCTAGTTGTTAGGGTATTAATAAACCCAGTACAGTTGGGGGATACCCTTATCTTATTCTCTGTTTACAGCTATATCCTTGAAGAAAAAATATGAGCTTTCAACAGAACACTGTGGTGCCTTACCAGCCAACCAGCCAGAATGTGACAAATACTCAGGTACAAGTCATCAACACTGGAGCAATGGTCACACAGGTAATACCCAGTTTATATTTTTTACAATATCTTCCCCAAAGGGGGATTGTCAACTGGTTTGTGATCACGTCTGTTTGTTTGGCCATGCATATAACTCTTACACTATCCATCAGTTCGGGGGGTCTCATTTACACACATGGAGTCTACCCATTGCTCGGTATTTTTTTTATTTTTCTAATATCAGATGCCAGATTCATGAACAATACTTAGACTATCCCTACCTTAGATTTCAAGTAAGGAATTAAAAGCTGTTGTTGGCAAAATTCTGATATCAAGAAAAATTTAAGTGTAAAACCTGGCCATACTTGGATATAAGGTGACCTTGTCTAAGTATTTTTGTGAATCCATCAATTTGATTTATACTAGTTTACACAGTCCAATGAATATCCCTTACAGCTACAGCTGAAACAAAGTGGAGAGTTCGGGGATGAAAGGCTTGGGAAACCTGGGAAGTCCATCAGGCAACTGATACCTTTGATAAAAGTCTAAATCTTCAGTGGAACTTATGGTCAACTTGAGATTACAAAATAAATCTTTGCAGAGAAAACGATACACAGCAGAGGCTTACCTGTATACGTCTCTTGGCATAACTTGGACACAAAAAGCTAGTTTGTAGTTGTTTTAAGCTTAATAGCGTCGATATCTATTGATAAAAGTATGTTTGGCACAAGTGGAAGCTATAACAAGGAATTAATTGCAAACATTCAAACCAATTCACCTTTTACAGTGCTTTTAAGTGGTGATGATTTACTTCAAACCATTGACCAAACTTGGCATAATTAGCTTAAGAATCAATCAATCAGTTGTCCAGGTGCTTAATCTCCATATCAACGGATTCTAAGGCACACCATCCAATCCGTAAGGCATAAATCATGAGACATTAGACATGTTCCGAGTCGTTGCCGTGGAAAACAATTTATTTGTGTTGGCCATCACTTTGGTTACCTTATGTACTGGGCCGATTTCACAAAGGGACTTAAGTACAGATTTAGACTTAAATCTAAGACTTTGGTCAGTGGACTTAACTTTAAGTCTGGGAGGTAGTGGACTTAAATTTTGTGAAGAGGACCTAAATATGGCCTCCATAAACTTTTCCCCACTTCAAAATTTGAAATTGCTGTAAATAAATTATAATTGTACAGAACACCTCACTAAAGTGGTGTTTGGAAAGTTTATATGTGGTAACAAGGTTTTCTATTTCAAAACAGCACTTATCCTTAGATAAAATACATCAAATGAAGAATATGTGGCACCAACATTATATTTTGAACAGATACCAAAGGTCACATGACACAGAAAACCACTGTGGTTATTTGATAAGCCTGGATTTAGCTAAGTCACCTTTGTGAAATCCATTTTAAGTCCCAGACCTAGCTAAGACCAAAGTCATAGATTTAAGTCCAAGACTTAGCCAATAAAGGGACTTAGTTTAAGTCCTTTAGTGAAATCGGCCCCAGGTGTTGCCGATGACAGCTGATTCTTTATTTTATAACTGTTGATTTGTCATTATTTACCTCCACTTAGTGCCAAGTTGAAGTGTGTATTAGGTTAGGAAGGCGTGCAGTATCAGCCATAGTAACTGCTCTAATCCAGGAGTATATCATATAGTAGTTTAGTTGTCCTTGGACATACGCTGATTCCACTTGGATAATCCTTGTCAGATTTCCCAGGACAAACATTTTACTAATGTACTAGGACAAAAATGCCTGTCTAAAGGGCTAAACTATCAATAAATCCTGTAGCTTTTCCCGGATTGGAATTCCTACTGTACTAGATATACACAGACATATGACAACAATATAAATAAATAGGTATGTTTATGGGTATATTTGTCTGTCTCTTTATTTGTATGTCTGTATTTGTGATAACTCCAATAGTAATGAACAAATCTTTCTGTTCATGTTCATGTGTGTAGTGATTAAATTTTTCGAATAATCTGGATCATATTCTGAATATAAAATAAAAAAAATCCTGAACTGTCAAAGATCCCATTTTCAATTTATTTTGTTTATTTTTATGTGGGTAGTGATTAAGTTTTTTCGAATAATCTGGATCATTTTCTGAATATAAATAAAATAAATCCTGAACTGTCAAAGATCCCATTTTCAATTTATTTTGAATGACTTTGACTCAATAGCTGACATTATTCCAATTACAATGAGAGGATATGCATAGACTTTCAAAGGGGAAGGTCCTGGCTATCTTGGGAAAGATCTGATTTATAAGTGTTTTGGTCTACATGTGGGAGCCGCTAAGTCATCAGAGACACGAGTAGTGCACTAGAAAATATGTAGCCGATTGCTGCTTAATCAGATAATGAGGGTACTGGTCATGCTACAACACAATATCATGAAATTCTGGTGACAAAAAAATGAAGAAACTAAAAAAAAAGATATGTAGAAGCTCGAGCCTCACTAGAGCTTGTGTTTAAAAATTCCTGAATTATCAGATACTAGAAATGGTAGAGAGCTGTGCTCTTTGAGTGCCTCCTAGTTTCAGTTAAGCCATATACCTATTTCAGCATGTCTTTGATGGATGATCACCGTGCATGAGCCAAAATTAATAAGGTTAAAATAAAAGGATAAAATATAAAGTATGAGGAGAGCAGATTAAACTATTAAGTTATGGATAGGTATATGTAACCAAAAAGGTGTTTTTATATCAGTTATTTTCATCCTAATTTCACGTGTCCCTTAGGTCTATCAATAATAAAATGATTGATAGGAAATGTGAACAGTATTTTATTATATTGTATCTATTTCAGCCAGAACCTCAATACATCAATACAACATCTCATATCATCTTTGCCTGTTTTGTATTTTGGTGTTGCAATTGGCCATGTGGATTGATCGCCTTTATCTGTGCAAGTAAGTCAAATAACTCCAATGTTTCACATGTTCATGTCCAATTCCAATTCCAATTCAACTTTCATAGCGCTTAATCTCTGCCAAAGTGACAGACTCTAAGGCGCAACATGATAAGCATAGTCACAAAAATCATAGTCCTTATCCATAGCAATGGTCGACATCACGGAGAACGCCATATGACGTGAAAAATACTAAGGAGGATAAGCTTGGCAGAATAGGTATGCTTTAAGTTTTTTTCTGAAGGAAGCAATAGAAGTGGCAGATCGTACATCATCTGGGAGTTCATTCCATATTTCGGGAGCATCATATGCAAAGCTTAGACCAAACTGCTTTGTGGATTTGTAAATAGATGGTTGGTATTGAGGAACATGTAGAATTATACCATCAGATTGACTCAACCGAGTATTATAGGCACATTGTCTAACTTTGAGAAATGGGCTGAAATATTTTGGACAGTTAGTATGTAGGTATTTGTATACCAGCAAGGCAGTCTTGAAGATGCAACGGTGCCTTATGGGTAGCCAATGAAGGGCTTTTCTTAGTGGAGGGGTATGAGAAAGACATGTGGCTCTACAAACAATTCAGGCCAGACTGTTTTGAATGCATTGTAGCTTGCGTAGGTTAGAAACAGATAGACCCTTAAACAAGGAGTTACAGCAGTCAAGTCTACTCCCCACAAGTGTGTGTGCAGACATAAGAGCAGCATCACGAGTCAAGTACTGTCGAATTTGTCTAAGATCCCTCATCTGGATGAAACAAAGTTTACATACATTTTTATCATGTTTGGTGAAGGAAAAGTCTGAGTCAAACCAGACACCCAAATTCTTAACGGCATCTGAAGGTATCAGTGATTCACCCAATATGTTTACTGGAAAGAATGGGTTTAACTTTTCTTGTTGAGGCTTGGAGCCAAATATAATAAAGTCGGTCTTATTGGCATTCAGCTTAGTTTATTTACACACAACCACAGTTTGACATCTTCGAGACACTTTCCTAGCAGATCGAAGGCAATTTTTGCATTTTTGTGTGTCAGGTGAATAAACAGCGGAGTATCATCGGCATAGAAGTGAAATTTGACATCTGGATGTTTAGAGATTACTTTGCTCAAAGGTGTGGTATACAACAAAAAAAGAAAAGGACCAAGAACTGAACCTTGAGGAACACCAAACTTAAGCTTTCTAGTCTCAGAGAGAACAGAGCCAATCTTGATGCATTGGGTATGATCAGAAAGGTATGACTTGAACAAGTCAAGGCATCTACCCCCGACACCGAACCATTTTCTTAAGCAATCAAGGAGTTTGTCATGATCAATGGTGTCAAAAGCTGCAGATTGATCAAGCAGCACCACAGCTGTGGCCTCACCTCTGGCTAGAGATAGGTGAATCTGATTCTTTATAGACAAAAGAGCTGTTTTATGTCCAAATCATAACTTATTGATAATGATATGTTTAGCATCTTCAGCCAAATCATTACTTTATGTTAATTATGTATCTGACATTGGTATATGCCCTGACAGTAATCTATGTCTCCCCAGTACTTTTGTTGGCCATAATTTATGATTTTCCAGGGGTAGATGTCCCCAAGTACTCTTGCTCAGCCATATCTAATGTCTTGTCAGGGGTATATGTCCCCAAGTACTCAGATTTAACAATAATCTATGTCTAACCAGAGGTATATATATTCCACATGTGCTGTTGCTCATTCATAGTTTATAGCTTGCCAGAGTTACATGTCCCTGAAGTGTTATTAGCCATAGTTTACATTTTCTTTACCATAACTGATGTCCCTCCAGAGGTATATGGGTCCCAAGTGCTCCTGTATAACCATAGTTTATTTCTTGTCAACCATATTTATGTCTTTCAAGAGTTATATATGCTCAAAGATATCTTGTTTAACAAAAGTTTGTAAATTGCAAGAGGCATATGTCCCCGCAGTACTCTTGCATAGCCATAGGTTAGGTGTTGTTAACCATACATAATTCTGTGAGGATTTCCAAACAATATTTTATTAATAGAAAGCCTGCTGGATGATAAAATATTTCATATATAAACATTGATATGCTTGAAGATCAAAAATTTCACTCATTAATATCATGTATGCATGGCACATATAAATTATTAAGCGCATTATTATACCCATTGTATAGACCAATGGTATAGACAAGTTAGATTTAATGAGTTTGTAGGGGCCAAGTTTGCACCGTATACTGTTGTTTGACCATATATTTGCAGTGCTAGCTTCAAGTGCAGCATCTGAAGGAGATTATGAGAGGGCCAGATCCTGTGCACACACCTCCAATGGATTCAGTGTGGCTGGCATAATCACTACTGTGGTGCTGATTATTGTGCTTTACTTTTCCATCTTGAGATATTAAATCAGAGACTAGACTACAGAAGCAGAGACTACACAAAAGAAATGGTGGTGTGATATATAGCATACGCATGATACATTATAAATGTTAAAGACAGCACTGCAATTTTTTTATTAAATTTTGTGACATAAATTACATGTTTTGTTGCCATACATATATACAGAAATAAAAACAAAATCAACAGAGAATTGCTATTGGCTTATGGCATATTTTTTATATTGTTATTGTGACTTTTTCTGATGGTTAATTAAAAATGTTATTCCACTGTGTTTCTATTTTAAATATTGTCACGATTCTAATTAGTTATTTATCCCATTATGGTGTGCCAGTTTAATACTACTTCACAAAATAACAAATATTGACACATATACAATCAAATGTTTCATTGGTCTGTCGCTTTCATGTAATTAAATTCAGCTCTACTGTGTCTAACCTGTGCATGACACTGTATGACACAGCACAGGGATCAATACCAGGGTCGATCCTGTTTTCCTTGTTTTTCCTTGATGATATCCAGCTCCATGCCCACCTCGCACATAAGAAAACTGCTGATTTATTTATAAAATTGAAAGGCATACATGCCACCTCTGAGATCAGGGTTCAGTTCCCGGTCCAACTTCAAGTGGGAAAGCTGGTAGTTGTTTGTCGTTGATCGGCATCTTAGAGTACAGAACCTTGACCAACTGTATGAACTGGTTTCCTCAGATCTGCCCTCCCAACTACCTGTCGTGATAAGACCTGTACATTGTTGATAGCAACGCAAAACCCCAAATAAATATAATAAAAATAAATAAAAGCATACAAGACTAGATGTCTAACAACAAACTAAAGTTCAGTTCATATAATACAGAATTTAATGTTGTTTCAGCAGCCCTGAGGCATACTGAAATTGCCCCACCAATATATTCTGGGTGTTCCTTTGTGTCCGACTGACAATGTTAGTGCTCATGTCTATGTGACCAGAGGCTGTTGTGAATGTGGCTTGCAATTAGTGTTTGTATATTTTCTCTCCAAATTAATTAACAAAGATACTACCTTAAATGGCTATAACTTCCCATTCACGCTTTTCCCTCAATGTCCCAAAATAAGCTCCTGTGGTTAAAAATAATTTAGTACCCACAACAGCGCATATTTGGTATACATACTGGGACATTTGTTTATATTAGCCAGCATCAATTATTATTGTAGCACAGATATTTTGTATTATGGGTCCATTCAATGTTGCATGATATTTTTGAAAAGAGCAAAAGTTTTATATTATTCAATAGAAAATTAACTTGATTAAATTGAATAAATTTCTGTTCACTTTCTTGCCTTGTTTGTTTCTCCTCACTTTTTTGCCTTACTCGTCCTGTTCAACCAAAGATGATTACCATTGGCTATAGATAACACTGTAAAGCTCTATTTAAAAGTTTACAACAAAAGAAATCAGAATTTTAGGATGCAGTGGTACTGTGGCAATATAACGTGAAGATACAGTAATGTTATGGTAAATGTTCGAGTGGAGACACACAAAAGCACAGAAGAGAATATAATTGGGAAGAAAGGCAGCAGAACAGCTACAGAAATGAGACCTTCCAGCTACCCAATAAACCATCGTCTATCATATGTGGATATTTTGTAGTGTGATTGGGGCAAAAGATCTTATTATGTTTTTTGCAAAGTGTAAGCCCACCTTAAATATGATTATAATATGCAGACCGAAACTGCAATAGGCAAGTAGATTCACAAAAGGATGTGGGCCGACATTTTGTTGTCGGATAGTTCAGCCCTGGGGGTGCCTATTATGGTACCTTTAAAAGTTTAGCCATGCCAGCAGTGTTTTTGTTTCCAATCCTATTATTGGCTAATGATCTGCCACCTTGCAATTTAACTTTTCATCGGCCATTTCAAATTTAGAGGTGACTGGGAGTTTTAGGGTTTTAAATTTTTATAGTTTATGTATTTGTTGACGATATGGCTGACATTCCCACTCGTCAATATAATCTGAGGTCCGGAAGGCAAGAAGAAGTTCACTTACCTGTTCAAATCCAGATGGCAGAAGACATTACCTTCTTGAAGACTTTGCTGGCGACACAATACGAGTCGACATGAGGGTGTCGGCAAGGTCAGCACTGGGGGGTCAGCAGTACGAAAATGTTAAAAAATTTAGAAAGTTCCTGGTCCTTTCATGTGGCATCACCTGATTGGCTGACCACTGGTCAATTGAAATAACTGATCATGCCTCTTCCATTTGCATGCTGACAACCCACGAGGAAACATCTGAATTTCATAGCACCAATTTTACAGATTTTAACCACATATTTTTAGGGTTTTTAGTTTTTATTGTTTACTGATACAGTTTGTTATAGTTATGTCTGAGAAGAGAGCATACAACTTGCGTTCTGGTGGCAGTGAGGCTGTTATACCCGACCAGTTCGAAATGTCAGATGACAGATTTGTGTCAACTCTTCTGCGGTGTCAGCAAGAAACTTCCAAATCAGGTCAGGTGTCAGATTCCGATTCTGATATTGAGAATAACGACAGTATGTCAAATGTAGAAACAGATACTGAACAAACTGGGGTTAGTGAAAGTACTGGGTCTAATAAACAAGTACCGAGTAGTTCAATTCAAGCCAGTAGTTCAAGTTCTGGCGTTATTTTCAGCAAGAAATCAATTTAAAGATTCTCTCACAACTAGGAAGTACTACTGAACGTTTAGATATGATTGAAGGGAAAAAATGCAAGAAAAGTAACGATGTTACAAAATTGAAAAATAAAAGTAAAAAACAAGCTGTAGTGCCCCAAACCCCGGTCACACTGCCTCCTACACAAGCATCTGCTCAAATGCTTCCAGATTTACAAGTTTTAAGGAATGATGCCTATATTCAAGCTCAAGTCGAGCAAAGGTTGAAAAATGTTGTAGAAGATAACAGATCAGGTACAAAAATAAAGTCACTTAGGGGCGGATCGGTTGAAGTGGTAGTCCCTCATAGGATTAAATGGCCACAAGAATACGTTTTGGCTGGTTCAAAGAAAGAACGTATACAGTATGATCAGTTATCTATGTCTCAGTGGGTGGCTGGCTTTTGTCGCATCATGAGAGATGAGACAAATCTCAAAAATAAAGATTCCATGTTGGACTACTTGATCTCATTACTGGAAGATGCTCAAGACTTCTCTTGGGATGCGCCAAGAGCCAGCCACGCCGTCTTGTTGTGCAGAATGGAGCAAGGTGATGTAAAAAATTATACAGATGTAGATAAAATTGATAGGATCAGGCGTGCAAACGCTCAGCGACACATTGCTCCATCTGCCAACTTATCAAATAGCAAGAAAAATAATCAAAAAACAAGTAAGGCAGTACCATGTACTTACTATAACCAAGGCACTTGTTCTTTCGTTAGGACCCATGATACCAAAGGCGTCACATACAAACACATTTGTGCAGCATGTCTTGCTGTTGGTGGTAAGACCTACCCACATCCAGAAAATGAATGTAGAAATAAAAATAGGAAACATGTTACAAAAAATGAATAGGTCGGGGCATGGAAGTTCCAGGACATGCCTTGACTCATAAAACTAAGATGTTTTACAACAACGTTCTGGCTAATTCTAAAACTGAGTATCAGGCAACAAAACATTTGGCTTTTAGATGGTTCCACAGTTGGAAAACATATCAAAAAACAGTTCCTGGAAAATCGTTTGCCCGAGCACTTGCCATGGGTAAACAATGTAACCCACAGTAGTTACATGTCCCCTACCAAAAGTCAAGCAACTTGCACCAAGAATCAAAAACAGTTCACCAAATTTAAAAACCAAGCTGTATATCCGGATTTAAAGATTCAAAGTAGGAAGCTTCAGTCTGTGGTACAAAATACAAGTTTGAAGGAACATATTCCTACAGTTCAGAGACTGTCGACTGGTGGTAGTGTGACTGGGGGTTCGAGTACTCGGGCACTCGACCAAGTACTATTAAAGAATAGATTCCAACCACTGGAAGACTATGAGGAGTGTACCTCCAAAAATAACCAGGGGTCATACACAGATCAAGTTACTGCAACAAAAACACAGCTTAAGGTCAATACCAAGAAAAATTTGACCCCTGATGTCACACACTTAAACCATGTACATGAAACTGACAACACTCATGCCAGTGCCAGTAGATTTATTGATCAGAATTTAGACTTATCTCTCCACGTGGATTCAAATGTTCTCGATGAGGAGGTTACCTCAAATCAGGGGGGTGGGGAAAAAGTACTTGATGATCACGTGACTTTTTTGCAATTGCATAAAAAAGGAAACTGTAATCCTGACAATAGCAATGAAATAAACAGCGAACCATCTAATGGGGCCTGTACTCTCACTGGAATGTGCATTGAAAAACAGCGTTGTATATCACAGACTGGGGGATACTTTGGTTTTGTACCTCATGCGCCACTTAACCTATATAAAGGTCCTTCAGTTAAATGGACAGAAATTCCTAGTATCTTACAAGCTCATGACTTAGTCAAAAATAGTGGTACACACAATTATCTTAAATGTAGGATACCAGTTAATTCTCACTTGAATATAAACAGATGGCAACACCATCTCAAAGACTATTGGGACCAGCAGATAGTGGATTTACTCCACTATGGTTTCCCTTTGGACTTTGATAGACGTTGTCTTCTTGTATCCACATACGACAACCATACGTCAGCCATTAATGACATTGAACATGTTAGGCATTACGTGGAGGAAGAGCTTCAGTATGAGGCTATCATTGGCCCATTTGATACAGTCCCATGCCCATTACATACTTCTCCACTAATGACTAGGGCAAAACAAGACTCGGATAGAAAATGAACAATCATGGATTTAAGTTGGCCTCCCAATTTTTCGGTTAATGCGGGAGTTAAGAGAGATATCTACTTAAATACTATTTACTCACTTCATTACCCTTCTATTGACAATATTACAGATTCATTGGTGAAGTTAGGCCCTGCTGCTCAGCTATTCAAAATAGATATTAGTCGGGCCTTTCGCCATTTGAGAGTAGACCCAGCAGACATTGACTTATTGGGTTTTCAAGTTGACCAGCATCATTATATTGACGTTTCGACGCCGTTTGGATTTCATCATGGGACTTTATTTTGTCAGAGGTGTTCTGACGCAATTAGGTATATCATGACGTCACATGGTCATACAGGTTTGTTCAATTATATAGACGACCTCATATATACTAGCCTTCCCTCTGAAATTCAGAATTCTTACCACTTTTTATTAAATCTGTTGCAAGACCTTGGTTTAGATATAAGTACCAAGAAGCTAGTTTCACCAGCCACGTCTGTTACTTGTCTTGGGATATTAGTTGATTCAGTTAATAGAACTATATCAATACCACAGGAAAAACTCCAAGAGATTGTAAAAACATATAAAAAATGGGCTGGCAAGACTTATTGCAGTAAGACTGATCTTCAGTCATTACTGGGATTACTTCTTTACATTACTAAGTGCATCAAGCCAGCCAGATTTTTTCTTAATATAATGCTCCAGCTTCTCAGAGACAACAATAATGTCAGAAAAATACTCTTAACTGAAGATTTCTTTCTGGACCTCGGCTGGTTTGACGCCTTTCCGGAACATTATAATGGAGTTACATATTATGACCAATCCAACTGTCATTCCCAAATGCATCTTGATGCCTCGTTAACAGGTTTGAGTGCTGTATTTGGAAATATGGTCTATACTCTTTCATAACCTAAAGGCTATATGGGCTACAATATAGTCCAATTGGAAATATTAAATATAGTGGTTGCTTGCAAAGGTTGGGCCAATCATTGGTCCAACAAAAGAAAAAAATTTGGTGTGATAACCAGGCAGTGGTAGAAGTGCTAACTACTGGTAGATGTAGAGACAAAACCTTGGCTGTATGTGCCAGAAATATATGGCTCATATCTGCAATGTATAACTTTCAGCTTCAGATCCAGCACATATCGGGCCATAAAAATGTTACTGCAGATTTGTTGTCTAGATGGACATACTCAATTAGTGACAACGACAGGTTACAGGCTTTAGTCCCAAACTTTGTGTGGATCCCCACACATATAGACTTGACACTATTAAATTATTACATATAATTCTCACATGTTTCTTTCTTGTGTATTTTTAGCTCTCCCTCCACAAGCAGCCCAGCTGGCCACCTTGGCTTCAGACAGGTTGTTAGATGGCTTCAGGCCTGCCACAAAGCGCCAGTACACAAGGATGTGGCTTGACTTCTAATCCTTCAAGGTGGCGGCTGGGCTGCCACCTCATCAGGTAGATGTGTTTATTCTGTTATCGTTTATGGAATATCTTGTGCAAAATTCTCAATCACAGGGAAACATTGCTAATTATATGGCTGGTCTCAGAGCTTTTCATATTATTCATGGTTTGAATACTACTCCTTTCACAGATGAGCGCACGTCCTTGTATTTGAAATCACTGAAGCTACAAGCTCCATTAGCTCCTTCTAGGCGCTCCTCATTAGACATACAACTCCTACAGAACATTCTTCAGTCATGTGAAAAGTTTAGGTTTCCATCTATATTTCAACCATTGTATTTATTGTGTTTCTTCTCCTTTTTGCGCCTATCCAACATTCTGCCTCATTCTGTAACAAGTTTCGACCATACTAGGCATTTAGCCAGAGGTGATTACATTTCCACATCAAATGGAGCTGTTCTTTTAATCAAATGGTCAAAGACCTTACAAAACAGAAAAGACATTGTCACTATTCCCATTCCTTCTTTAGGCGAATCTCATCTGTGTCCTATTGTGGCCCTGGACAGAATGACCCGGTTATACCCGGTATCTGACAATGCACCACTGTTTGTTATCCCCAGAATACAAGGTCTGCTTCCTTTGACAGACTCGGTTGCTCGTAAACACCTTAAAGATATTTCTAACCACTTAGGTCTTCCAAAAACACTTACATTCCATGATTTTCGAAGGGCAGGTGCCTCTTGGGCATTTCAGAATGGTGTACCACTTGAACACATCATGAAGCATGGCACTTGGCGATCGGACGCCATATGGTCATACTTATCTTCTGCCCCTTCCCTTGAATCCCCAGTGACCAGGGCATTCAAGGCTGCCGTACACACCTAATTTGATACTTAGTGCTTGGGTGATATCAACACCTTCTTTCATACCATATTTTAACATAATTTCATAGCTATAAGGTCCTATACATGACCTTTGACCTTGTGCCAATTATTCCAAGGTCGTACATAGTACAGTGTTCACTTAAAGGTCGTAGTCACAATTATCCAGTTAGGTATGTCACGACCTTCATCTGTTAATATCTTCCTCTTGTGTATAATCTCTTGTAAAGTAACAGCTATATTATACAACATTTACATCTGTGGATCATGACCTTTAAACTCAGTGACCTTCAGGGTCATGTGCTTTTATTCGGTAACATAATTGAAAAAGGTATAAAAACTTTCAAAACACACTGAAGAGTGAGACCTGGTGGTCTTTATATATCTAACAAATTTGCTGGGGACTTTTCCTTTTCACCTTAGCTTGACATTCACAGTGACCTTTTCAGGCTGCTGTGACCTTTGACCTGCCCCTTTTGACCTCTGGAATGGTAAAATCATTTTGGGTTCAATTCATGACCTTTGATCTGGCAGGTCAGTTTTTCTAAAATCATAAATTTATTCTGTCTTGTAATCATATTTGCCTCCCAGGTCTCACTCTGTAATAGGAGGGTTATAATATTAAAGTCATTATATATTTTATAACATTTTATTGTGCCATATTAAAATAAAAGTAGCTTATATATATTTATAAACATGTGGCATCACCTGATTGGCTGACCACTGGTCAATTGAAATAACTGACCATGCCTCTTCCATTTGCATGCTGACAACCCACGAGGAAACATCTGAATTTCACCCACCCCTAAATTTTTATTATGACCCTCCCCCTCTTTTTACATGTAGAACAGACTACTACTATTTTTTGTTTTTCAGAGCACCATGCATAATGATGGTGGATGATTATTCTTCTATATATATGTAAAATCACATCGTGGAATATATCAGTGTGTGGTTCTTGCTGTTCATGCATTCCTTCATAAAGGACACAATATATGTGTACATCTTCTGCTTCTCTTCACCTCTCTGAGGACCTCTCATCATGTTCATGCAGTTGAGGAGTAGGAGCTCCTGTGGGAAGAACATCTCATATAACCTGTATTTAACACATTAACATCATATTACGTATAATAAAGATATACATATGGCACATTGCCTCCTGGTCAAAGCATAATTATGGCTTGAGTTGAAAATTGTTAAGCAGAGGCCGTAATATTCGGTCAATAGGGCTCCATATAACATTTAGTGAGGGTGCCACAATGACCATATATTCAGTGTGTTTTACTGTCTTATATTATATTGTCTTACATAAATGACCTTGCATAGGTACATCTTCAATATGTTTCCACTATGATGTCCTTATGGGACTGCAACAATGCTTTCTTACACTTTGGAATTGGACCAATCTGGAATCCAAACAATGGAATTGACCAAGTTTGTTATTGAAGCCTACAGTGAGGAATTCCAGTGCATTTATGTGGAAACCATATGTTAACTTGACCTGGACCTGTACTCGTGTGTCACTTATTCATATTGTCACGTCAGCTTGCTAATGTATTTACTGTTGTTTTATCAAGCATATTTTATTTTTTAACTTCTTAGCTCTTAATCTCAATAATTTTATACTTAATCTCACCATATACTTTTATAGTACTTCATCTTAAGGTGATCAACAGGGTGATATCAACACCTTCTTTCATACCATATTTTAACATAATTTCATAGCTATAAGGTCCTATACATGACCTTTGACCTTGTGCCAATTATTCCAAGGTCGTACATAGTACAGTGTTCACTTAAAGGTCGTAGTCACAATTATCCAATTAGGTATGTCACGACCTTCATCTGTTAATATCTTCCTCTTGTGTATAATCTCTTGTAAAGTAACAGCTATATTATACAACATTTACATCTGTGGATCATGACCTTTAAACTCAGTGACCTTCAGGGTCATGTGCTTTTATTCTGTAACATAATTGAAAAAGGTATAATAACTTTCAAAACACACTGAAGAGTGAGACCTGGTGGTCTTTATATATTCTAACAAATTTGCTGGGAACTTTTCCTTTTCACCTTAGCTTGACATTCACAGTGACCTTTTCAGGCTGCTGTGACCTTTGACCTGCCCCTTTTGACCTCTGGAATGGTAAACTTGTATTGGGTTCAATTCATGACCTTTGATCTGGCAGGTCAGTTTTTCTAAAATCATAAATTTATTCTGTCTTGTAATCATATTTGCCTCCCAGGTCTCACTCTGTAATAGGAGGGTTATAATATTAAAGTCATTATATATTTTATAACATTTTATTGTGCCATATTAAAATAAAAGTAGCTTATATATATTTATAAACCCAACATATGGTGTTTTGTTTCCTTTGGCCACCAGGGTGCTGGGACGAGGTTCTTCCAATTCTTGGCAAGTTTCAGACATTTCCTCCATTAATGAATCTGATTGCGAAGCTTTGATAGCTAGCTCTGCCGATGAACAGGAGTCTGATGCGGAAAGTACAGTAAATAAAAATTACTTGCTAGTTCTGATCCGACAAGTTTGGATGCTACAAATGTGTCGCAACAAGCCATAAAACTTCAGATTCTTAGTCAGTTACAGGCAATGGGTAAGCGTCTAGACACAATGGAACAGAAGTCATGTAAAAAGGGTACAGACTCTAGTAAAATAAAAAATAAGAGTGTAAAATCGAAAAGTAAAGTTAAAACACAGGTCACACCTTCCCCTAGTCACCAAGAAACAACCCATATTCCAGATTTGCAAAGCATTCGACAAGATGCAGTACTACAAGCACAATTTGCAAAACGTTTGAAAGAACTCAGGTACAAAATTGAAATAGGGGGGGTCGTGACCTATGATCAACTATCTGTAACTCAATGGGTGGCTGGCTTTGGTAGCATCAAGAAAAAAATCCGGAAATTAGGGAATGTATGTTAGATTACTTGGTGGCTCTTTTTGATGATGCTAACGACGTTTCATGGGATGTGGCCAAGGCCAGCCATGCTGTTCTGCTTTTCAGAATGGATCAAGTAGAGATCAAAACATACAGTGAGATTGAAAAAATAGATAGGGGCAGGCGTGCTAACGCACAAAGGCATCATTTTCCAAATCTTTCAGGACAGAATAGTAAAAAATTCAATCATAAAAATTCTAAATCAATGCCATGTCAATATTACAACCAAGGTAGTTGTCATCAACTGAAAACTCATGAAAGTAGGGGTGTCATTTACAGACATATTTGCTCTGCATGTTTTAACAATGGCAAATCGTTCCCACACCCTGAAAATGAATGCAAAAACAAAGCCAGAAAACAGTCAAAAACGAGTAAATTTGAGTGCTCCACATTGGAGTACTCGAACCCCTCCCACAAGATTGGTTTTAACATGAACTTTGATAACCAAAGAAAAGAAATTGCAACTCATAAAAAACAAGCTTTCACATGGTTTCATCGTTGGGCTGCTTTTCAAAAAATTAGGCCTTCAACATCATATGTTGATGCTGTTAAAAGCACCAAAAATAACTTCTTTTGGCCAGACAACAAGATGAAAAACAATCAAGTCAAAAATGTAAAAAAGTCCAACCCATTTCACTGAAAACCTCGTACTCCTGTGTATCACCATAAAGTTGTGACCAAGGCTAGAGTCAAGTCTGTACCAAAGTAAAGGGCGACACAGTTTCAAACTTTGAAAAAAAAATCCCCTTTGTCGTTACACAATAGGTTTTCAGTACTCCAAGACGTGTGTACTGATTGTTATGATACACGTGTTTCTAGTGTGATTCAACCTTTGGTTTTCACTTCTGCTCGGGCTGGGGATACATGTGAAGGCCATGATAAATGGCAGCACTCACAGGAGTGCAAACATCCACCCTTTCTTGGTACAAGTATACAGTCCGAGTTGACTGCACAGGAAAATAACATTTTGGAAGGGAATAAAAACGAAACTGGGTTTTCAAAAGGGTCTAACATAAGTACCAAGAAAGAATGTCACCAAAAAATGTGTTGTTTCAAGGCCTGCTCACCCATTTTCGAGCAAGGAAAAATGAAAAAGCAATTCCAACGTTAGAACATTCACTTCAGGTGGTATGTTCTGAAATCACTAACGAAAAGAAGCACTCCAAGGAGTGCAACCAATCCTGGTAGAATCCTGACACAGAGGGCCAGTCCCAGTTGACTTACCAGTCAAATTTGCTTTCTCAGGGCAATAAAACGGAAATGGGTTTTTCTTTGGGTCTAATGATAGTGCCAGGATTTCTGTCAAGATTCCAGATGTTAATGACAAAAAGCATTCAGACCACACTGATGTTATTTCCACTGTTAACTCGAATATGTTGTTAAATGGAAACTGTAGCCTTCATAATCCATCGTTAATTGCTCATCCATCCACCAATGCAAGTTTTTACGACTGTAACAAACAAGAATACCAATTTAAATTTGGTTTTATTCCACAAGGTCCCTTAAAACTGTATGTTGGGGAGCCAGTTCATTGGGAATATGTACCTAATATTATTAGGTCCCATTTAATGGTAAAGGCCTCAGGTCTTCCCAACTACCTCGGCTGCAGGATACCAGTACAATCGAAACTTAACATCGATAACTGGAACCATTACCTGGCTAATTATTGGGTAAGCAAATCACAGACCTTTTACAATATGGCTTCCCTCTCGATTTCGATAGAGCTAGTCCAGTGGCCACAGAAATTAATCATACTTCAGCTCTCCAAAATAATCAACATGTTGCCCAATATATTCAAGAAGAATCACAGTTTGAAGCCATTTTGGGCCCATTTTCCTCAAAACCAATAGATCTTCATGTGTCTCCCCTCATGGTTAGAGACAAGATTCTAGTAAAAACGAACAATTATGGACCTCAGCTGACCCAAATGGGCTTCAGGAATGATGGTGTCCTAAAAGACACTTACCTAGGTACTGATTACACTCTAACCTACCCTTCTATAGATCATATCACAGATTCCCTGGTAAAACTTGGCCCTGCTGCCCAAATTTATAAAATTGATATCAGCAGGGCGTTTCGTCAAATTAAAATTGATCCATCGGACAGTGACTTGCTGGGTTTAAAATTTGATAATTACTATTTCCTCGATCAATCGGTTCTCGGCACCAGCCAGGCCAAAAGATACATGACCAATTAGTGCAGTTAGTCAAAGATCATGTATATCCAGCTCCATTGGTAATTGCTGAGATATTTAAGTTCCATCAGCATTCTCAATGGAATGGGGAACGATTGATAGACTATATGTGCATTATGAAAATTGCAAGAAACGTGCTCTTTTGGAGAATTTATGGAAGAGGCTTTACAAGACAGTATAGTGTGTAGATTAAAGTCCAAAAGCATTAAAAAGGCTGCTAACCATTGCAAATTTGCAACTCAGGTAACAGCTTTGGGTATGGAGAAGGTGGCTCAGCAGGCTGCTGAAATAAACACTCAGTTGATGAGTGCAGTCAAGGAGGTGAGAGTTACTGAATGCCGGAGATGTGGAGATGTGCAAGTTCAGGAGGAAAAGTTGTGGGAATCATTGAAGGCAAAATATCCAGTATTTAATGGCACCTTAGGAGAGGTGACATAAATTTCTGTCAAACTGGTGGTGCAGGAGAAGGAAATGCCAAAGTTTTTTGAGCCACGCTCAGTTCCATTTTTGCTGAAGCAGAAAATTGGTACGACTGGAAAGTGAGAGAGTGATAGAGAAAATAAGATTTTCTGCTTGGGCTGCACCAATATTACTTACATTGAAACCAAATGGGAAGGTTCACATCTGTGGCGATTTTAAGGTGACTATAAATCCATATTCAGTTTTGCCTTAGTATCCAGTCCCACGGGTTCAAGATTTATTATCAAAATTGAAAGGAGGGTAGGAGTTTACAAAGCTGGATCTCTCACATGCATCTCAACAAGTAGTGTTGCCAGATGAAGGTTGTGACTATGTGGCAATAAATACATGTATGGGACTGTATCGGTACACTCAACTACCTTATGGAGTATCCTTGGGGCCAGCCATATGTCGGGAAACATTGGACAAAGTGCTGGCTGGATTACAAGGTGTCGTATGTATAATGGAGTAGAGCATTTGCATCACTTAGAAGCTGTTTTTGATAGATTGAGTGAATCTGGAATTCAGTTAAACATCAGTAAATGTAAGTTTCTGAAGGCAAAAGTTGGATATTTTAGGTTCATTGTGGACAAAGATGGGCAGACAAGATTGCTGCGATTGCAGATGCACCAGAACCAAAAATGTTACGGAACTTCAGAGTTTTTTGGGCTGCCTTAACTATAACTGGGCCTTCATACCATCATTGGCAACTATTGCAGCACTGTTGACTGACATGTTAAAGAAAGGAGCGCCATGGAATTGGAACAGTCTGGATCAAACCAAACAAGCTCTTATGTCAGCTCAACTGTTAGCACACTATAACTCTCAGAGAGAAATCATATTGACAGTTGATGCAAGTGCTACAGGAGTAGGGGCAGTTATATCTCACGCATTTGCCGAGAGGGACAGACCAATTGCATGTGCATCCAGAACATTAACTCATGCAGAATGAAGTTATTCGAGTATCAAGAGAGAGGCATATTGGCAATTATTTTGGGAATTCGGAAATTTCATCAGTATTTATATGCCAGGAAGTTTATTTTGGTTACTGATCACACACCGCTGACATGAATTTTTTCATCATCAAAGGGCATTCTAGTATTTGTGGTTTCAAGGCTACAGAGATGGGCAATTCAATTGTCAGTCTACCAATATGAAGTAAGGTATCGGTCATCGAGACAAAATGCTAATGCAGACATGCTTTCACGAATGCCATTCGCAATGGATGACCAACCAGACATACTAGGGATTTTCGCTTCAAAGGCGATGGAACTGCATGATACTAACCAGCTTAGAGCAATGTCCATCACTGCCCTTGCAGCGTGCCATTCTGAAGGATCCAATTCTACCAGACGTTGTCTATCATATTGTGAAGGGTTGCCCCAAAGAAACAGAGTTGCATGCTTCCCAGCAGATTTGTCTGAAATTTACCACTGACACAGGTTGTTTGCTCCGGGGAGTAGGAGTTGTCATGCCTGAATGTACTTAAAGACATTTTGCTGGACCTGCATTGGGGCACCCAGGTATTGTAAAGATGAAGGCTATCTAAGATGCATGTGTGGAGGCCAAATCTGGATCAGCAAATATAAACCTTAGTAAAGGAATGCAGTAAATCAGTCAGCATCAACAGGCAAAAGCTAACCAAAAGTGTCAAATACATAGATACAACTAAACAATCCTTTGACTCGCATTCATTGATTTTGCAGTTCCTTTTGAAAACAGCAAGTTCCTGATTGTGACTGATGCTCACTCAAAGTGGATGGAAGTGATGAGGATGGAGGAGTACTATCAATGCATTACGCTGTCTTTTTGCAAGAATTGGAGACAGACAATAACCTCTTATTTCAGAGGAAGAGACCACAGTTTACTTCATTGTTTTTGCTGCAGAATGGAATTAAGCACATCAAATCTGCTCCATACCATCCAACATCAAATGAGGGGGGGACTGGTAAGGACTGTTAAACGAGTAATGAAAAGCTAAAGGGTACATTGAATCAGCAGTTAGCAACATTTCTGCTTACTAACCAGACCACCCCACACTCAGTAAGCCGAAAACTCCAGCTGAATTGTTTTTTGGAAGGAACTTTATGCATCATATTGGACTGCTTGAAACCTGATATGGAACATGCTATTGCATAGAGAGCATCAATATATGCATCAGGTGTTCTGCGCACTTTCAAGTAAAGGTAACCAAGTCTTAGTTTGGGACTACCATGCCCAGCAAGAGAAATGGATACCAGGTGTGGTACAGTGTGTAAATAGGTCAGTCACATCTGAAAGTGACATGTGAAAGTGAATGGTTCCGTTTGCAAAAGGCATGTAGATCAACCGAGGCAATAATGTTCTCCAGGGTCAGGTATGGGCCCTATAAAACCAGGCATACTGCAAGAAATCAAACAGGAAGTGGTAGATGCACATAGAAGTGTGGAGAAACCAAGAGGAATCCACTTCAGGTGTAGAAGGTATGCACTGTTCATCTCGTGTGTCAGTTAAGCCTAGGAGGCTTATTGAAGAAATGTACATAAGGATAATTAATAATGGATGCTGGCGTAATAATCTGGTGAGTTTAGTTGGGTGATGTTCTGGAACCTGTCCCACTTTTCCAGAAATACAAATACCGGTTCAGTAAGTGATGTAAACATTTCACCAATGGGATAAGGTGTGATTGTTTAATGTTTAGTTAAGACACAAACAGTTAATTATTCTCCAGTTATATTGTATTTTAGTTGGTTTGTTAAATAAAAAATGGGAAGAAAAGTATGACGTCTACAGATTGTGATGTAGTTAGAACTCTGATGTACATGATGATGTAAATTTGTGACAAAATCAAGAGGCATGGGCCTTAGTGTGGGTTGTTTGCATTGTACTCTATGACTTGGACTAGAATAAACATGGTTTGCCCAGTACTGTGTTTGTATTTTGTATGTGAACATAACAGAATGATAAACACTAGCTGAACAAGCAGAGTTTCATAAGTGGTGTCTGGACATCACGGGTGTCAGTCCCCCACCCTGGGTGAAGTGTGCTACCCCCTTCAGGGGGTTTTCCAAACCAGGTTAGTTGGGTAAGTATAGTGGCACCCTAAGAGGTGGCCTCTAATTATGGGCTCCACTACCGGAGGGAAGTGGTTCCCAAGGCTATGACCTCGGGTCAACTTATCTCATTGGTTAGGGCAACGAATGTGGGGCTTGGGTTTATGACCAAAGATCAGTTTAAAAAGTGCAGGGCACTGAGACAGTTGGAAAATTTGATTTCCCACCCTCCACTCCCTACACAACTGTTTTAAATCGTTTTTTATTCTTTTAAGTTTACACATTTTTAAAATTTTTAGTCCTATTATTCAGGCATTGTGTATTGCATAATAATGTATGTTTCATTGTCCCCTGCTTTCCCCTGGAACAGATACAGCTTTACCCTGGTGGGGTCACCTCAAGGTCAGATGATCTTGACTGGGGTCAAGCTGGTGACCTTTTACAGCAATGGTCACAATGGTGTAATTATCTCAGTATTTACAGTAATTTGGTATTTGCTATTTATATAATCCTGTATAGTCATAATTGTAGCTTAATGGTGTGTTATAGTAACTGTAATTAGTGATACATGTAACTAACTGTAATTTAACAATATAACAATGTAATCCTGTTATGACTGTAAATGACTATTGATAGTGATGAACTTTATACTTTATCCTGTATAACCAAGATTACTGCATATCAGTTATGATCTGTAAATATTAATAGATTAGTAATATATACATAACTCTTTACATATATGTTATCATGAATAAACTAATTCTCCGTCTTCACTTGACCCAGGGTGGGGGGACTGTAAAGATAAGCACACTTAAAGTCCACAGTGCATGAAAAAAAAGTTTCTTTAAAAATTTGCAAGGGGGGGGCCAGAGAGTAAGACAATCCCAGAAAAGAAAACTAGACATCAATCAGAGCATCCCCCACTGAGATACAGCCTCTCAAAGTGCATATAAAATAACATCCCTGAAAACATGTGTGGAGGTGTTGCGATGACACAAAAGGTACACAGCAGTAAATTTGCTATGGTTTTTGTTGTAAATGTATTGGGAAGAATTGGATGTAACTGAATTTGTAGCTGATTTAATTGCATTTGGAAGTGACTTTTTTTTTGAAGTTTAACTTTAACTGAACAAGGATAATTTTGTTTGAAAAGTTTTTGTAATTTTATATGATAATTAGCATTTATTCTTCAATATGAAAACTCTCAATCAGACTCCATCTAAAACTGTCATTGATAGAGTGTGAGGATTCTGTACAGATAACATTTTAAATATTAACCATAAGTAATGTAATTGTAAGAGCTGCTTGGGTTACAGTCATACATTTATTAATGTATACCAGTCATTGTTAGTAAAGTGTTATTTTTTTTTCTTTTGGCTTGGGTTGTAAAACGTTTAATGAAATTTTTGAGTATAGTCTTTAACTTGGTTATTTCTTGCATACAATTTGACCAAAGTACATTAAAATGTTTTATAATCAATAAAGTACTGGTACACTACTCTTCTCTATGACAAACTAGAATTTCATCAAAATTCATTCTTTCCTGTTGGAATAAAATTATAGAATACATTAGATGATTCTTTTAAATGCGTAACTACATTATCTAGTACAGGTGATAGACATTGGAACTTGATACACTCAAAAATGCGAATAAACTGTAGTCCTCTTAAAGAACATCTTGCACATAATTTACATGTTATAGAAAATTCAACTTGTGACTGTGGCTTTTCAGTAGAAAACAATTTTTATTTTCTTTTAGAATACAGACTACATACTCAAAATAGGCAGTCAATGTTTATGAGTTTTACCAACAAAACCACTGATTTTCATTTAATGGAGATTATAACTTGACTTTTTATCAAAAAAGGTAGTTTTTGAAGCAGTACAAGAATTTTTAAGGAATCAGGGTGGTTTTCATAGTTTTATATTAGTCACATGTCCACAACTTCATCATCATTATCATCTATTCATATGCTTTTGTAAATAGTTCGTCCTGTGAGAAGGCTTTGTTGATTTTGCCTAATTGCTTCAATAAAATATTGTTTATGAAAAAAAAATTCATACTTTAAAAGTGCTAACTTTCAGATGCAAATTTACATGAACATTGCAATCTGACCCCTACACAGCTATTAAAAGTAGATATCATGAAAGACACTCTGTTGTCAATAAAATGTCAGAATGTGGTTCAGATCTCCAGTGTATTAAACTCTACATCCTGAACCAGAGTGATTAAGCATTTGGTCATTTCAGCCTGCTTACTTTTAATATTGGCAGCAGTGTAGCCCAATATAAAAGAGCCTAATACACTGAGTCTTTTACAGTGTGTTTTGACCAGCTGGTTTTACAAATTGCACTAGCAGATCCAGGAGGGTTCAGTGGGTTCGAACCCTCCTCCTTGAAAAATAATGTAAAGGGGTTCAACCCAAAGTACAAAATTATTTCTTGAGAGTGATCTTAAATTTACAGAAAATGCACTATATTTTTACCAAAAATTTATTTTTTTCCCGGGTGGGGGGCAAGCCCTCTGACCCCCTTAGTTATGGTGTGTCTGATGTGAACCCCCACCTTACTTAAAGGCTGGATCCGTCCCTGAATTGTCACTGTCAGTTCTTAATGGTCAACTAGAACTAGTAATGAATATTGATTTGTTCATAATAACTAGTACATTGTAATATTGACTATTGAACTTTGGGGCTAACTCTTTCTGTTCTGATAATAAGGAGTTTGGATAATCAAGGGTGCCTTAAAATTTTATCACATTTTGAGAAAATGTGGACAAGAACTGGGTGAAAAACTTGCTTATCAGTTTATTTAAAAACTGACACACTATCAGAAGCTGCATTGTTACACTAAAAGCTGCACACTTGTTCACTATTTTGAACACAAGTTACAGTCAAATTGTAGTGTTAAGTATTTAAAAAAAGAGCATTATTTGTGTGTCCCCACACAATATTCCAAGTTTATTTGATAGAAGAATCTTTGCACTAAGTGTAGAAAAAAAAATTTTTTTTTTACTAAAGCTGACCCTTTCCAAGCCAGTTTATAAAATACTAATTTCACTTCATTTTACACTATTTTGTATTGGAGACACAGAAATCAGAGTGGGAAATCTCCTTGTGTGACGTGGCACAGTTTCAGAGAAGGATCTGTTTTGTTTTTCCAACTGTCAGATTTAACTGGCTTTTAGTGTGCTTTCTAGTGGGAGTTTGAAGATGGGACTTGGCCAGTGTGTTGTTACACACATAATCTGTACAATAATGCAAAAAAATTTCATGCACTGTGGTCTTTAACAACCAAAGGAAACTCATCGTGTAAATGATGTACACAAAACCCCAGATCAGTGAGTGACTGTGTAAACACCAGCTGTGGAAACAGTTTAGGATTAGTTTACAAACACTGGAAATGCAGTGCAAATTTATATACACATAAACCCAAGACCAGGGCCTCAGCTGAAACATTGCCACAAGCAACAACAAATATTAACAACCATTTTGTAATGGTTACAGAAAAAGAGCTCATACAAATTTACAAGGCATATTTTATTTTGTTACTTTCTTTATTATTATTAATATTTCTTGTTATTAAGTTGAGATATTGAAAATTTGTTCCTTTTAAAATGAATAATTAAAAATGTGACTATCACTTAAAATTAAAGAGGGTGACGTTCAATGATATTAAAAGAAGTAGTGAAATATTTTTAGAGATCAAATTTCAATTGATATGGTATTCATAGTTTCGAGCACTTTTGTTTTTGGCACTTTTATACTAGTTTTATACATGTTAGTTACATGTTGAAATTAAGGCTGGTTAAATCATTAAATTGTTGTTGACAATTCTTTATGTTTGCATTAATACAGAGTGGAAATATTTGGTTGAATTTTGTTAATTTTTTATATTATTACATCTTTAATTTCATTATAAATCAGTTGAAATTGGATCATACAGATTTTATTGTAAAGGTAAATTTATGGTTTTTCTATTGATATTATGTTTTAGACATGTTAAACATTTTACTTGAAATAAACTTTTACTTACATTACAAGAAACTTATCTTTGATTCTTTGATTTCATTAAAAGTCAATTTAAAATTGAATGACAGAAGTTTGTAGTAAAGTAAATTAGCAAGCGGATCACATAAGTTTTGTCAAAAACTTAAATTTTATTTTTACATACACATTAATATTATTACTTGGCAGGTATTATTATTATTTACTTACTTATTCGGGTTTTAATGTCGCTTTCAACACATTGAAAACCAGTACATGCAGTTGGTCACGGTTCTGTACTTTAAACTGCCAACCAAAGGCAAGCAACTACCAGCTTTCCCACTTGAGGTAGGACCAGGAACAAAACCCTGATCTCAGAGGTGGGAGGCGACAGTGTTACCACTCTGCCAATGTGGCCCCTCAAGTATTTTTTATCAAATCCAGTGTATTATGAAACTTGTGCAGCAAGAAATTTAAACAATAATTTTAGACACTTTTACGCCCACCAGGAGATTATGTTTTTGAGTGCCTTTGTCAGCCATTTTACTGGTTTGTCTGTCCTTTTCATGATAACACCACTCCAACAGTAATAAACCACTCTTTCTGCATTTTGTATGTAGTTAAGTGCCAGACAAATAGGAAGATTCATATGTTATACTTGATACAAAAAAAATCCGGTGGAAATTTGAGTGTGCAGGCTTTAGCAATCCCGGTAAAGTTTTGAATACTCTTATTTCTTGTTTACAGATATCTTGAGGAAATATGAGCTCTCAACAGATACCTGTGGTGTTGTACCAGCCAACAAACCAGAATATGGTAGATACACAGGTACAAGTCATCAACACTGGGGCAGTTGTCACACAGGTAATATACAGTGTATATTTTTACAATCCATAGCCAAAGTGGGGTAGTGAAGGGTGTTGTAATTCAGTATGTCCATTTATAACTCTTAAACTATACACCAGATTGGGGCTGCATTTACACACATGGCACTATCTTTACTATTTATTTTTCATTTTATTAACATCCATAACCAGATTCAGAAACAGTACTTAGACAATTCATAACGTTAATTTCTACTCAGCTATTTATTGAAGTCAAAAATTCTGATACCTTATTCATGAACATTCATACTTCTTGTTTGGTGAATACTTATTCCATGAAATCTTGATGACCTTACCTTTGCATTGTTTAAATCCATGAATATAGGCAGGCAAAGCCAAACTTGTGAAGTCATTAGGCCACTGAAGGTGTAAACCTTCAATGGAGCTTATCTTCAACTTGAGATAACAAAATAAATTTTGCTGAGAAAATGATACAGAAAAAAACTTGGACACAAAAAGCTAGGTTATAGTTGTTTTAAGTTTAATATCATGGATATTTATTGACTAAACTATGCATTTGCAAAGGTGCATGCTGTAAAAAGTCTTAAACCTCAAAACTTTAAACGAAGTCATCTGTGTCAGTACTCATAGCGGCATATAGAAATGGGTAAAGGTATAAGGGTTGATAATTTATTTCAAAGCAGCACACAAATTTGGCAAAATTTGCACAGTAAAATATCCAAAACAATTTATCTGTGTCAGCCATTTCTTTTTTTGGCTGCCTTATATGATTTTGCTATATCCCAGAAGTGAATGAATGTTGCTAATGAAGACCAATTGTTTATTTTAAAACTGTTGATTATGTTTTTAATTTACATCTGCTTAGTGCCAAGTTGAAGTGTATGCCAAGTATCTGCCAAGCAGTATCCGTCATGGTATAAAATCTAATCCTGGAGTATATCATGCTTAAGTTTTTGCTTGAGCAACCTATGATTCCACTTGGATAATCTGTGTCAGATTCTCTCAGAACAGAGATTTTACCAGTGTACTAGGACAAATAAAGTGCCAAAGCTATCAGTACTTATCACTGGTAATTTTTGTTCCTTTGGGGAGGCCACTCCTTTAACTCTCCTTGCTAAAGGTCTTCCTTGCAACTTAAGAAGGGAGCAAATGTTCATTAAAGTTATTAAACATTCCTTGAAGGACACTTCCTTAAACTTTAGGTAGGTCTTCCTTGAAATCTAAGGAGGTTTTCAAGGTGACCTTTAAGGAAGGAGGCTTTGTGAAACTGAAATTTTTTAAAGGAGGGAGAAATTTAAGGAAATCCTTAAAATTAATGTGACCTTTATCTTAAGGAGACTTCGTGAAACCGGCCCCTGATACCAAAAAAATCCAAAATTCTGGGATATATGCCATGGTGGGGATCTTTTCTGTGTTAGTATCTTCTATTTTCACAGTCCCCAACTCCAACAGACAAACACAGAGGATTAAAAATTTTATTATATAAATTCACTAATAAGATAAGATGTACATAATCTATCTAATAAATCTATATTTGCAAAGATGTCATGCACGTTATCTTGGGGTCAGATGAAGGTTAAGTATGACTTTATCTTGACCTTAAGAGGTCATATTAACACTGGACCTTGAAAGGTCACCTACTTGACATTCAAAGGTTACCTACAAATGTAGCTCTGATTTGATTTAGCATATATAAATGACCCCAAACCCAAACACACAGTAGGTCAGTACAAGATAAATGACACTGAAAATATGAGACAATATTTTATTATATTGTGTCTATTTCAGCCAGAACTGCAACACATAAGCACAACATCTCATATCATCATTTCATGTATTTCTTGGCCAATGAAAATAAATGACAATATTTTATTGTATTTCTTTCAGCCAGCACCGTAACATATCAATACAACACCTACTATCCTCTTTGCCTGCTTTGTAATATGGTGTTGCAATTTTCCATTTGGACTGATCGCCTGTATCTGTGCAAGTAAGTCACAGTAACTCTTATTTATGGCTTTTTCAACTAACCCATTAATTACTCCATTTTAATTATGTGTTTCACACGTTCATGTCTTCATCCAAATCATTACTTTATGTTAATGATGTATCTGGCATCTGTTTATGCCCTGACAGTAATCTATGTCTCCCCAGTACTTTTGTATGCTTTCCCATAGTAGATGCCCCCAAGTACTCTTGCCAGCCATAATTAATGTCTTGTCAGGTGTAAATGTCCGCATGTTCACATATTTAACCATAATCTATGACTAAACAGAGATATATTTTCCCCATATACTGTTGTTCATTCATTGTTTAAGTTTTGACTGAGTTAGATGTCCCCGAAGTACTCTTATTTTGCCAAAGTTTACATTTTGTTTACCATAACTTATGCCCCAGGTACCCCTATTTAATCATAGTTTGTGCCTTGCCAGAGATAAATGTCCTGAAGTACTCTGATAGCCATAGTTTATGTCTTTGTTTAACCATAATGTCTTGCAAGTGGTATATATGCGCTCAAGATCTCTCGTTTAACCATAGTTTAAGAATTTCCAAAAGCAAATTTCCTCGATGCTCTTGCATAGCCATAGTTTATGTTTTGCTTAAGCCCCCTTCTGATATACACGTTTTTAATAGGCGGCAAATGACGGTTATAGAGCCATCCCCAATATCCATCCTTCCTAACATCTTCTTTAAATCTTGTACGTCCGCCTTCTACCTTTAGCTACCTTTCCAGCATTTGTTCTTACCACAGAAATTTTGGCTATGTACAAAACTTCTGTCTAGTTATTGAAAATCGCTTCTGACTTCCTGACACCAAGGTAAAGCTGAACTTTGTTTCTTGGTTTCTCATTGAAACAGCAGACCTTGTTGCCGGCATACTGGCAGTCAATGACTCTACTGTAGGGTGTGGGAGGCGGTTATACTCAAATATACAAGACAATAGGCATTACCAAAACTGAAGCACCAACATCTACTACATTTTTACCCAATTTTAGAAGAAAACTCGCGGGAATTCGACCGCAAATCGCCGCCTTTCACCTACCTCCGAGATGAGAAGGGAGCTTAACCATACAGAATTCTGTGAGGAGATCCCAACAATGTTGTATTAATAGAAAGCCTGCTGGATGACAAAATATTTAAACCTGTAAACAGAAATTTGCTTGAAGATCCAACTAATTTGTGGTTTTAAACAGCTGATTAATATTCATGTATGCATGGCAAAATATGAATTATTAAGTGTGTTAATAAGTGTAGCTTTTACGTGTGTTTGTAGTCATATTTATCAATTGTATAGACATGTAAGACCTGCACTCTTGTTTGACTGCAGCTTCCGAAGGAGATTACGAGAGAGCCAAATCTTGTATATGTGCCTCGCATGGATGCAGTCTGGCTGGCATTATCATTACCGTGGTGGTGGTGATCATTGTGCTTTTTCTGAGAGATTAAATTGACAGGGACTACACAACAGAAATGGTGGTGACATAGTGTACGCATTATTATGCAATAAAAAATAAACGCTGGTTAGATATTTTGAAATAAATTGTATGTTTCAGTGGCATACATTTCAAAATAAAAAATAAAACAAAATTAACAGAGAACTGGTATTGGCTTATGGTATTTTTATATTGTTATTGTGACTTAATTATGGTTTATTAAAAATGTTATAACATTGTGTTTATATTTTGAATACTCTCATAATTGTTATTATTTTTACCTTACCCATTATGGTGTACCAATGTAATACCCCTTCCCCTTGAAAAAAAATGAACCTAATTTCAACACAGTTACAGTTTGTCAAATGTAAATAATTACATACAAATTTGTGACCAAAGGTTTCCGGCCATTTTTAAGTAAATAAAATTACTTTGACACACACTTGAAATCAGTGACCCATATGGGCACTTACTGACACACCACATTATTTTCACATCTAACTCAAGTTCAGTTTATATAATACGAAATTTATTGTTGTTTAAGCAGCCAGGAGCAAACCAAAATTGCAAAATCTCATCAATATTCTGGGTATTCCTTTGCGTCTGACTGACAATGTCAGTGTACTTGTTTAAGTGCCCATAGGCTGCTTGCGGATGTGGCTTGCAATTATTTTTTGTATATAGTCACACTAAATTAAATAGCAAAGATAATAATTCCCTATATGACTATATAACATCCTTATTTATGGTCAACGAGTTTGGTTTAATGAGTTGCAATTTCAACACCAAAACATCCTTTAATATCTCCACAAGATATGTCTTATCTTGTGCTAGTCTGTGGCTTGCCACAAAATTCGAGCCCTGCTTAAAAATTAAATCTTAATCACCCTTGCTACACTTCCTCTCAATGCATAGTTTGTATATATTATCATACTTTTTATTCCTTCACTATTATATTTTTACCAAATATATTTGGTCTAAAGTAGATCAATGGGTGAACCATTCTGTTCTATACTCTATCATCCCATAATACCAAATGAAAATGTCGACCCACCAAATAACTTGAATGAAGTTATTAAATTGTTTTATATAACATATAAATTATTAGTTATTAGTTTAAGTATTACGATTATTGATGTTGCAACCCATTTATACTGACCGAAAATGTTTCCTGATATACCAAAATAAGTTTCTGTGGTCAAACACTGTGCCCCACTATGATAAAAAGTTTAGTTTAGTACTCATCATGGACCATATTACTGGGACATATTTTTCTGTTATTCCATACAAGATTAACTTGATTAGATTCTATAAAAGAGACAAATTTTTATATTATTCCATAGAAGATTAACTTGATTGATTATTTCACATTTTATTGCCCATTTATATTGTCGACCATTTTATGATAGCCTTGAGGAAGGCTTACTACATATGTTTTTATGGTTTTAGACATTCTTTTCGATTTTTTTCCCTGTCCTTGCACAACTGTTGCGTCATACTATGCAGTAATACAAGCATATAAATCTTGTCAATATAAAATTAAAACTATTGACAACCTGGCATTTGTTGTATCATTCTTTTATGAGAACATCCAAACCATTGACAACCAATCATGTGTTATATGCTTTTCCTAATAGAACTGATAATATATGTAATATAGGATAATATAATATAATGTATTTTGGCTCAAAATATTCCTAAGAAATGTGAGAAGAAATTTGCAAGAATTAACTTTCGTAAGGGGACAGTTTCAACTCTAGACATTTACACACATTTGTACCATAAACGTTACAATCCACGCTCATTCTTATGGAGCTTCTCTTAGGACATTAAAATATGTATTTTATTAATTATGGTATGTCAATTTAATCTACTGCTCTGCAGGCTCAATATATTTATATATGAACCTTGATTTCGAGGTGGGAGGAGACAGTGTTACCATTCTGTCACTGTGACCCCTTTCCCCACAATGAAATTCAGTGCACTAAATTAAAAAAGAGAATTGATGAAAGGGATACTAAAGGGATGATCTGGGTCAGTAATCCAGGAATGTTGGTGTGAACGGAGCAATGCGAGATGACTGCCCTCCAGTTCTGACTAACCTCCTGTGCTCTCTTGATGGGAGTCAGTATCTTGTAAAAGGGTGGTCATGTAATCATGACTATATAATGTTATGCTCATATGTTACTTTGTTGGGATCACCAGTTGATATGATGATCACCAATCATATTATCTGGTGCTCATCACATCACCTAGTGACCACCGAATGATGAGGTCATCACCGGTTCATCCGGTGATCACCACTTATTGTGTTGTATCACCAGAAGATCTCATTATCATCACTTCATCTCATGCTAATCATATCATCTGAGAAATTACAGCAAAATAAAGCAAGAGCAGCAGATCACCTCGTGGTCACAAAAAAATAAGCAGTGATCAAAACATAACTTAGTGATCAAGTCATAATAATTAAGTCGTGATCGGTAGAAAATAAGTTTGTCTCGCAAAATCCTATGGTCATCACCGTATAAGTGGTGTTAAATGGATCTTTCGGTGATCATGGCATAATTGGTCATGCTTTCTAGATCTTTTTGTGATCTAGACTTGATATATGTTAAAATATAGATGACAATGTCCTCATAGGGGCTCAGTACATCCACTTAAAAATAAGAAATATAATACACCTCAGCCAAAATCTTCACTTTTATATTATTACCTGTATCACTAGATCTGTCACATGGTAAACATGTATATCATATTTGTACTTCCTCGTTCTTTGTGCTCTATATTATAAATTATTATGCTTTTTATACTTGTTTGCCTAGTTTTCTCTGAATAATATCATATCATAAATGAATAAATAAGGCCATGAGTCATCTCCTTACAGACTGGTTAGTTGTGAAAAGGCTTCTTGGTCTTGCATATCTATCAAAAGACTGGAGGGGGAGATCATACTTATTTTTTTTGTAAGTCATTTACATTAATGAGACTTAGAATAAATCCAGCACTACTTCCTGTAATAATGTTTTTTTGCAATTTAATGCGTCTGGCTTTACTTATACAAAAATGTTCATGGTGTCTTAAGGGCTCTTCCTTAGTTAGGGGTTCTATCCACCTTGTATAAAAGGTTTAATTTTATAGCCGTAGATCCTGTAGTCCGAACTGCCAGAAAATTAAGGTTAAGGATAAGATTCAAAGCTATACATCATCTGACTTGGAAGTGAAGAATGTTTTTTTTGCCAAATTACAAACAACTACATTTTGGCTTGTCCACAAAATTATATTGTCTTTGAAATCAGAGAGTATGTTTTTAAAATAATGTTACTATCATAGATTGATATATTTATATGATGTAATATTGGATGGCAAGGTTGTTCAGCTAGACAAAAAAACCTTTACCTGAACCTCCCATTTATTCAACTTTATTGCTCTTGGTCAGTTATGGATTTTTACTTTTGGACAATTTGATCCTTTACAAAAATAACAATTGTAACAGAAATTATTGCTTACACTGCCGCATATCATTCAATAAAGCTGATACCCACAAGTTCCTCTATGGATATCAATAATAAGAATAAAAGCATACTAATGCTGTTGTTTTATAAAGAAGTAACAAAATCATTACACTGGCTTTGCAACAAGGAGGGGACTCGATCCTTTTATTCATCATCCACCACGTTAACAAGGTGGACTAGAAGAGAATACAGTTTAGCTTAAGCAGTAGTATTATTTCACATCATTGGTTATGTCACAATTCTGAAATTCTGAATCTAGTCATATTTGCAAAAAACAGTATCTCAGTTCTGAAGCTGTTGAATAGGTAGCTGTCATTTACTCAAAAACAAAAACAGTAAGAGATATACAACACTTAAATATATTATTAGGGGCTGCGGTGAAAAAGTGGTAACACTCTCGCCTCCCACCTCTGAGGTGGGGGTTCGGTTCCGGGCCCTACCTCAAATGAGAAAGCTGGTAGTTGCTTACCATTGGTTGTCAGTTAATATATAGTACAGAACCTTGGCCAACTGTATGTACTGGTTTCCTCTGCCCTTCCAACTACCCGTACAGTTTTGAAAGTGAGGTAAAACCCCAAATAAGTAAATATATTATTGTATAATGTAGTACTAAGATTGCCATTATTTGCCCTAAAATGAGTCTGATAGCTATAATTTTTTAAATCACTCTAATGATCAAAACGGCAATAGTCTTCTTCTTTTATAGAAGGGGAATCTTGTCTTGAACTGGTAACCCAATCAAAACTCTTCCATTTCTACATTTTAGTGCTAAGATATAGTTTATCATTGCACCTGTAGCGTGTTCCGATGTAACTTCGACGTAATAGAGATAAAATGATGCGTATCACAGTAAGTTTACATAAAATATGTATAGAAATCGTCAGTATATATCTCTGTAAGTGTCTTCCACCATTATATGCAAGGTAGCAGCAAAGAAATGTAAAATTACAGTAAATCTTGCACATTTCTGATCACATGTCCACCAGCCATGTTGTAAACAGGAACTTTATAACTTCGACCTATCAGAAGCCTTGTTTCAAAAGTTTAGTACTGGGTGCACAGTCCCCAGCCCAAGACAGTAAAACACGAAGTTGAGGGCACTTTATTTTAATACAGATAACAAATATAATATAGTTACTACTAAAATTATTTACAAGTCAAGTAAGCATACACAATTTCATTAAAAGATGTAAATAAGTATTATAGTGAATAATGCATAAATAACATGATAGTTTCATGATCAATCAATCTAGAGTCATTGTCCATATAGATCATGATAAAATAAAGATTTAAAACAACTTGCATGAACAAAATAACATAAAAATCCTAAAAGTCTGAAAAACCCCAGCAAAAGGGTTGACCTTGTTGAAGGTCACATTCTAGCCTGACCTGTCAAAGGTCAAAGGTTAACATTACAAATGATCTCTGAAATTGAGGTTGTGATTTGGAAGACATAATAAAAAATTAATTTAAGGTCACCCTAACAGCTGGAGGTGATGAGACCTAAAGGTGTACAATTACATTTGATAGAGGTAGTGACATATGAAGGCCCTCAACCCCAACAGTAGGGACATTATACATTTATGGCAGCAGCTAAGAACAAAGCTAAGGATTCGCCTGCAGAGTGGTCAGCTTGAATATAGCACCACACGCATTCAGAAGACCAGGTGCCATGGCGCTTAATCTGCTGTATGGGCACGTGGGCATTGTAGGCAAAAGTGGCACCCAACCTTCTGAAGGAATGAAATGTAAAGAAATGTGGATTCAAACCCAAGGACACATTTACTGCCTTGAGGCACTTTCTGACCTTTGTGTCAGTGAGGACTTGCCAACCAGATTTTCCTAAGATTTGAAATGCTGATGAGCTTGCAGACATGGTGTACAATTTGCACAGGGCCTTAAGGGCCCGAAAGGGACAAATTACAGAATTTTTTTAACTTTGGGAGGCAAATAACTTGTACAGTGTCTCTGTTTTGCAGAGTTTTGGTCCACTTGACCATGACTTTGACCAATTTATGACTAAAAAACAGATCCTGACCAGTGAGGTGACGTGTGTGATCAAATGTAGCCAGGGAATGAGGGGCCAAATTTGACAACCTCAGAAAGCCAAAGAATCCAATAAGGAAAATAGCTCTAAGTGGCTTCGCACAGGGGAAAGCCTCACAGGCCAAGGAAATCTTTTCCAACATTTGAAGGTCAATAATGTTATGAGGGACCAAGGTCAGAGGTCTGTTGATTCTGACAGATTTAAGGAATAGTTTTAGCCTGGGATGATCCAGAAGGTCATATGGAAGGTCATACAAAACAAATGAGGCCTTTATGGCCGACACATAGTTACACAACATACTATATGTGCAATTATTACTGACAAGACATTCCAAAAAAGACAATAATATTTTAACATCAGCACTCTGTGGCAGCACACTCATATGAATGCAAAACACCAGAAACACCCGAAACATTCTGGAGTAGGCCTGCCTGGTCTTGGGTCTGTAGGCTGCCTGTGTTCTAGAGGCTGACTTTTCTGACAGAATTTCCAAGGCCATGTTACCTACAACAAAGCATAGTGTACAGTTAGTTATCAAATATATGGCTCAGACCCCTGCAAGGGTATAACCTAACACATAAAATGGCCCTGTAAAAGGATGACACACACATGACCCCTGACAAGAATAAAAAATTATCATTACAATTCTGGATCAATGTCCAGCAAACTCATACTAACAGGGATCCACACTGGATCTGCAACATACATTTTTAACTCAAAGCAATCTTTGCCACTGCCCGTCCAACGGGACAACAGGTCAGCCACGCTGTTGTCCAGCCCTCTAACATGCACATACTGTACATCAATGTCTGCCAATGCACATACGTACCAGATATTTCTGGCACAAGCCCCAAGGTAGGGATCTTTGGTCTTGCCAGACCTCAAGACTGAGACCACTGCCTCATTATCACATTTGATCAACACTTTTTTGCCCGACCATTGTGCCTGAAAAAGCCTAACTGCTAGCAATATGTTGACCATTTCTAATTGGACAATGGACCAATTCATGAACCCCAGGGGTATGGGGAGATGGTATACAAAATTGCACCAGCGCCCCCCAAGACCTGTAAGACATGCATCAAGTTCCAATGTGTGGTCAATACTTCTGTGGTCATACAAATAAACTCCATTGTAAAGAGGCAAAAACTTGCCAAACCACCTAAGGTCACGTCTAAAATCAGAGGTCAAATGAATTTTTTCACTACCATGACCAGTCCTAAGCAAGGCCAGCATCCTGTTCAAAAAGGCCCTAGCCGGCTTGACACATTTGTGTACATACAATAGAAGTCCCAAAAGTGACTGGAGCTGGCGCTTTGTGCATGTAACTTTCTGCATCCATAGGTTGACTGCGTCATTTATTTGACACAATTTCTCTGGAGGGATGGAAACAGTGCCATTTTCTGTGTTAATCAACACCCCCAGGCCCACAGCTTGGGTGCTGGGTGGTACTAGCTTACCGTCACTGATGGTGAGGCCAAGATCATTCATGAGTTTGAACAATGACGCAAATGACGCATGCGCGACGTCGGGTACGCCCACTCCAACATAATCATCAATATAATCGATGACGCAAAAGCCTCTCTGACGCATGATGTGACGCACAGCGTCGCTTAAACATTGAAAAATTTGGCTCCCGTGCCGTGTCCCGAATGGCAAACAAGTGTCCACGTACACGTCGCGCCAGTGTAACCCAAGAAGGTCGTAGTCGCCAGGGTCTATGCGCACATGGCGGAACGCCCTGCTAACATCTATCTTGTATAGAAGGGCCCCCCCCCTTCCTAAGCGTTTCAATTCAGAGGTAATGACGTCCACAGTAGGGAAAGTTAGGGCAAAGGGGCTACCCAGGTATGTATCTTTGTCAATCTCTGCATTAACTGACGCCCCCAGGGGCCAGCTTAGGTCAATGATCACCCTGCGCCTATCTGAATTGGGTTTGTTTCTAGTCATGAAGGGAGAGGTATGTGCATTTGTGATTGGATTTTCTTTGAATGGGCCTAATATGGCACCATAGCTAGTCTCTTCCTGTATGTAAGCATCTACATCCTTGGGATACTGTATGGCTGAGGAATGATTACCCCCTTCATAGTGCAACTGAAGGTTTCTATTGAAATCTAAAGGGAAACCAAATCTAAGCAACTGCAACAGTTGCTGATCCCAATAATCTTTCAGTAATTCCTGCCAAACTTCAACCTTCAGCTGTGACGTCACAGGGATACGTGCTTGCATGAAATTTGGCTTTTTGGTTTGTCTGACAACTTTGTGAATTTGAATGAGATCATTTGTGTCAATGGCATTAGTTTGCAAAGTGTCAGGCATTTGTTGTTCCCCTAAAGGTATAAACCCAAACTCAAAATCAGATTGTTCTCGCCAATGTTTGAAAATCTGGGACTGAGAATCAGCCATATCAACACATCCACTGAATTAATTAAAATGCAATATGCTATTAGCAAATTTTTCTTCCACTCCCGCATAATTGACATCATAAATGGGCATTAATTGATCTGTCAATTGTGGGTCACATACATGTGTTGCGTTTACACTGTCCGGATATCTCGGATCCGACCCAGCAGTCTGCTGATGATCCATAGTATGTTTGGTAGTTTGTTTGGGGGAATTCAAACCACGACTTGATAGGTTATTACTACCAGTATCCTGTGCTATATTGAGATTCAAACCAGAACCAGTTACCGTGTTTTGTATGACCTCAGCACGAGGTTGCTCCACCCCTATGGGTTGGTCATCTCTCACGTCATTTCTGACACTTTTGACGCCCGACGCCACAGGCTGGACAACAGGGGGGCTGAGATTGTGCTGAGCACTGCCTATGAGAATATTTGACACATTTGACTGACTGTTACTCTGTTTCATGCATGTTTTGGGAATCATACCCAAGTTCAGACTTCCAGTCTTGACTACTTTTTTGACATGAGCAATACTGTCACTACTCTTTCTGGCTAAAGATGCCTCAATGAGCTTTGGTTTAACATTAAAATTATAGATAAACCTAGTTCTATAGTGATTTGCATTATTGCTTTTGCACCCAGTCTGTCCTGGTTTTTCAACTAAGCAACTACTATTACATTGGTCACTAGCTTTACCAGAATACACTAGCACTTTTTCATGAAGTACATCAATGCAGCTGTCCCCTCCTAGTGATGGGCAGCTGCTTGGTCGTTTTTTGGGGTTTTGTTTTTTGAAAATGCAGTCCTTTTCTGCATGCCCTAATTGCTTACCCCCCATCAAACAAGAGGCACATATGTGCTTTTGCAGTTTCCCATTAAACTCATGATCACGACTGTGGGTGCAATTGCCTGATTGGAAATTTTTGCAGAACCATGGTTTCTTACCCGGATCCGATGGCTTAGCCCACCAGCCCCTTGCTGGAGCATGTTTCTGGGCATGGGCCCTACGAATCCTGTCGATTCGATCCGTGTCCTCCCACTTGACAGACCCTCGCTCCATTTCACACATGAGGACAGCATGTGCTGCCTTCTTGCCAGGTGAAATCTGTGGCGTCTTCCATCAGATCACCGAGATAAGAAACCATGGTGTCCCTTCTATGACTTGATTTTTCTTCTAAAATATTTTTGCAGAACCCTTGGACCCACTGGGTGAGAGACAGTTGGTCGTAAGTGACCCTCTGTCTGTTAAATCCACCCAAAATAGCCTCATGGGGCCAGAGAACTTTGTTTTTTACTGAGACATCAACATTTCCCCCCCTTTTTGACTTGTACTTTCCTGCACATTCGTTACCTGATACGTGTGAACAACCATTTAACTCCCTGATTCACCTGTCAACTTTTGTCTGCATGGATTGTGATTTCAACAATGACAAAGAGGGACTGACACTTTCATCAGATGACGATTCCCTAGACTCTACTGGGGGGACAAACTTTTTACTTTTCTTACTTTTTTTACATGGAGTACTTTTACTATGATCTAAAAAGTCACTGTGTATACTTAACTTTCCTGGTCCGGAACTTGAAGTGGAAGCTTGTCCTGGGTCCTGAGCTGTGGAAGAAATCTGTTGCTCTACCGTGTCCAATCTGTGCGACATCTTCTTCAACTGAGCAAGTATCTCCTCCTGGATCCGCTGTCCGCCTGAATCTGTCTGATTCGTCGCAAGTGACTCACTTGCAGCAGCAGCATCTCTAAGTCCATTTGGTTCAGCATCAGAATCAACATTGTCCATATATCTACACTTCTTTCCAGTGGGTGGCAGGTGTCTATTTTTACAATTTTTACATTTTTGTTTGTTATCTGGCATTTTAATGCTATTTCAATGTCACAGTTACTGCAAAATATATAAGAAAGAGACTCAGCCTCTCTCTTGGCAACCTCAGGCTTTGTAAATATGGGACAAAATATCAAAACACGACCAATTTGGCATAAATGCACAAGAATAAATATAGGTTAGACCGTCCCTTTGTGCCCTAGCACATAAAGCCTGTTGCTGTCAAGAAGACTGAATATCTCAAGCGTCAGAAATCTGACGGTTCACACAAGTTCACAGAGTGTTCCAGTGCCAATATGATCAATATCTCCAGTACACAGCACAAACATGTCCATGAATAAGATCTGTTACAGAATAAATGACCGTTCTTGAATGTACACTATCTTACACATTAAAAATAAAATCATTCAATAAAAAACTAAAATAAAATCAGAATAAAAAGTTCTTATGATCATGTCCTTCCCTCAAAGTCAAATGACAAAGTGACTTTCTGTATTAGGGATATGACCTGAAACCCAGAGAGGACCAGTGGGGATAGCAACTGTAAACCTGAGAGGACCAATCAGTGGTAGTTGCTTACTGGGTTGCCCAGCAATAAGGGGTGAACCCAAGGTTGTGTTATGTAAGGTAGACTGGTACCTCAGGATTTTGTGGTTAGACTGGAACCCCAAATATGTTAATATGGTACTACTACAACAGAACTGTCTTGAAGCAGGACTGACATCCGGGGTGCCCAAACAACCCAAGAGAAAAATCAACTCAAGGTAGTTCTAACATTAACAGGGGAGCTGTTGAGTGGTGGAAAATTTATAATGAGACAAATATATTTACAATTTACAAAATATTTACAATATGTTACACATATATATTGAAGATGAAAGAAATGGTCAGCTGTCTTTAGACAGATAAGTGAAGTTTGAAGTGATACAAACAAAATAAATGCAGTTAGTCTCCATGAAAAATAGAATGTAACTATTATGTATGTATTTCATGCCCAAAAGGCAACATAATTATGAAATACTATGTACATAAAATAAGGCTGAATTTCTCTTTTTTTTTAAATTATTTCTCACTCTGGGTGTTCAAACAGTAGGGACAAAAAAACTTTTCATAACTCCTAACAGTGATTTTTTTTTATGGGAAAACTGCAAATGAACCCAATGTCCACAAGACCTGGTACAGCATTTTGTCCAATTCAGAATTTAGAGATTGGTAAAAATTTGTAAACTCTTGTGGACCTTGGTGATGAAATGTACAATTTTGCCAGATTTTCTATCCTGTAAGTTTAGAGAAGCTATATATTGTTGTTTGTATATTAAACCTGGGGCAGAAAATATGTCCTATTTCTCCAAAATTTCACTAAGATTTTGGAAGTATGCTTCCACAGTATACTTATTTTTTATTGCTCATTTCCCACGACCCCCCCCCCCCCCCCAAGACTGTTATTGTGTTTAAAATTATTTTTCTTAATATATATATATATAACCAGTTTTTTGCAACATGTATACATTTGAAGCATGATAAGTCATGTGATAAATCATGTCACCTGACACAATACTAAACAAAATACTACTATAAATGATAAATTTCTGTCAACCTTATCCCCCACTTCAGGGCAGTAAAGAACTTTACTGCCCTGAAGAAGAAATGATGGATATATTATAAAAGCAATACCTAATAAACATTACAAGGTGACATGGCAGGCCATCAAAGAAGTTTGGATGTGTACTCATAATGTACAAATACAGAATTCTAGTGCAAAGCAGAAATGAAATGGCTTTATATGAACGTATATTACATAATCATGAGTATAATCATTAAATCTTTGCACCCAAATATCTGAAAATGTCTGCCATCAATAGTTATAGATCCCACATTAAATCCCAAATGTCTGGACATTCAAAAAGAAAGTCCAGACAAACCCAGAATGAGCTTATAAAATTATAGATGGCCATAGCATGCTGCATTGAATTAATAAGATAGATAAATGTACTTAAAATTATTACGATAAAAAGCATAAGCAATAGCATATTCTGAAATTACGGTTAACCAGTTCATAGAGATACAAATCTGCGCCAATGTCAATGTAAAGTCCATGTATATATTATAAGATGAGATGACATTACGTCCAGCTAATTCAATACTGATACAGTCCCTGGTCACATTGAAAGCAAAGTCGTTTATGATTACATAAATTACAGGCAAAAACGACCAGCACACAGTAGATAACCACTGAAGAGGCATTAACTGTTCATCACGCTGGACCCCAGGGCAGCACTTCTATAATAAGATGGTGACACCAACCGGAGCCAATGGCTTCCACACTCGTTAACCCTCAAGGCTGGTAACCATCCATGAAACCATCTAAGTAAATGGCCAACCATGTGGCATATATATAAATAAGACGCAGTGTCAAGTGGAACATCCAACCATTGAGCACTGTCATTACAACCTGAAAGTAAACTAACAGCAGTAATCTGAACATAATAATGTGGGGGTGGGGGTCCCATGAGACAAAAGGGGTGGGTAAAAATCAGATGTGTGTCCTTGTGTGTTCTACATGTAAATAAAAGGTTGCAGGTTGTATTTCAGAGAGGTCCCACGCTTGACCGCTTGACCATTGACCAAGTGCAAATGAATGCAGTACTGGCTGCAAAAATTTAGGGTCGACAGAAATTATCTAGATGGCACCCAAATGCCATCCCGCACATTTCCCACGACCCCCCCAAGACAATAAAGACTGTTATTGGGTTTAAAATTATTTTTATTAATATATATATATATAACCAGTTTTTTGCAACATGTATACATTTGAAGCATGATAAGTCATGTGATAAACCATGTCACCTGACACAATAGTAAACAAAATACTATTATAAATGATAAATTTCTGTCAACCTTATCCCCCACTTCAGGGCAGTAAAGAACTTTACTGCCCTGAAGAAGAAATGATGGATATATTATAAAAGCAATACCTAATAAACATTACAAGGTGACATGGCAAGCCATCAAAGAAGTTTGGATGTGTACTCATAATGTACAAATACAGAATTCTAGTGCAAAGCAGAAATGAAATGGCTTTATATGAACGTATATTACATAATCATGAGTACAATCATTAAATCTTTGCACCCAAATATCTGAAAATGTCTGCCAACGTCAGGTGTAGGGAGTGAATGGATATAACGCCAGACAGCATCACTACTCCAAGTACCATGCTGCATGATCTGCTGCATAGGAACTCCATTGTGAAATGCCCATGTAGTAGCAGATTTGCGAAATAAATGGAAAGTCAAGGGAGGTTGTATGTGAAGCAACGAGGACACTTGCTTCAAGTGCTTTCTGGCAATGGAATCCGAGAGAGGAATGAAGGTACCTTGCTTATTATGCAAAAATAAGGGAGAATTTTTATCAGCTGGAAATTTTTGAAACATGAGTTGTAAAGCCCTGATTGGGCAAAGGCTGGAATCACCCAGGTTTGGAATGGAAATGGTACGACTCTGCTGTCTATCTTGTAATGTTTTTGTCCATTTGATTATTACAGTGCAATAACTCTGTGAAAAAATCAAATCCCCTCTCAACAGGTGCCTAGTAGCATCGAATTGCTTAACAGAATGTGGAAGAATGTTGGACATTCGTAAGAATGAAAAAAATGTAAATAAGTACAAGGCTTTGAACAGCACAGGGTCTGTAAGCAAATCACAAGTTTGAAGTATTTGTTGCAGCATTTGAATTGTTATAATTTTCTGCGACTTAAGGGAGAGAGGAGCATTAATGTGGAGGGCCTTGACAAACAAAGGGATGCGGTCATCTCTAAACGCCTCAGTATTGAGGCCATATAGTATGAAAGAGGACCTATTGCCAGTAAGATGATTGGCAATATTGGCATGTGATTGTCCCTTTTGGTGCAAATACTCCATGTATGACAATAGAATGAGCGTATTCACCTGATTCATGGGGGACCTGAGTCATTTCAAGAAATTGTAGAAATTCTCGAAACATTCTACTGTACTGAAGCGCAGTCGCAGGCCTGAATCCAGAATGCAACCTTCCCAAGGCAGAAGACACCAATGGGTCTAACAATCCATGTGTTTCTGAAACAAACAGAGAAGTATTAGATATTTGTATTTAGTATAGTATGATCTATATGTACTGGCCACCATTGATGGTCTGGGACAAGTGTATTCAATTTGTTTATATGTTGATCATTATATTGCCATCTGGATAATAAATCTGCCACCACGTTAGTAACTCCTGGAATATGAGTAACCACCAGATCTATGTTATACATAGAGGTCAACAACCAGATATTTCTGGCACTTGTAGCTAGCATTTGATCCCTGGCTTTGCCAGTGTTCAGAACCTCTACTACTGCCATATTATCACATTTTAGTTCAATAGCTTGATTCTTCCATAAAGACCCCCATAGTTTCAAAGCCACAACTACATTAAGTATCTCCAAATGGACTATAGTATAGTTATTAAAACCTTTTGGTATTTGTAAACTATACACCATATTTTTGAATACACCCCCCAGTCCTTGTAAGGAAGCATCCAAGAAAACCTTATCTTGGGGGTGAACTTTATCATAAAATGTGATCCCATTATATTGGAACAGAAAGGTGTTGAACCAGTTAAGATCTTTTTGAAATTCCTGGTCAAGAACCACGTAACTCTTAGATGTATGCTGCCTGAGGAATGCTAGCATACGATTCAAGAAGAATCGCGCCGGTTTCACACATTTAGTTATATAAAGGAGTGAACCCAAGAGTGATTGAAATTGTGGTTTTGTAACTTTGGTTTTTGAAGGTCAAAGGTCAAAGTTGGGGTTTTACGTCCCTTTCAACAGCCAGGGTCATATTGGGACAGGTCCTCAGAATTGCCACTTGTGGGACTCGAACCCACAGAGGTGACAGCCTATGATTAGATGCCAAACTTGCTAACCACTAGGCCACTGAGGACCTCTCTTTGGTTTTTGAAACATAAGCTAAGCATATATAACGTATTTCCTTCAATTTATCTTGAGGTATACTGACAGTCCTTGCAATTGTGTTAATTTCTATACCTAAGCAAACAGCCTTCGTAGTAGGCCATATGAGCTTGGCAACACTAATTTCCAGGCCTAATTCTTGCAATAAAGCTTTTAGAGTATCAAAGGAACGATATATGTCAGCAGGAAGGCCAGTATAGATCAGATCATCTATATAATTGTATAGGTTAGGGAAATTGAACTTATCTTTCATGATATACCGTACTGCATCCGTACAGCGCTGAAAGAATACCGAGCCATGCTGAAATCCGAACCGCAAGGTACCGTCGATGAAGTATTGTTCATGCTTAAGGCCTAATAGGTCTACAGGATCTATTCTGATATGTCTAAATGCTCGGCTTATATCTATTTTATAGAGCAGAGCTGTAGGGCCTAACTGCTTTAGACTATCTACAATGTGATCTACTGAAGGGTATTTAAGTTCGAAGTATGAACCCAAATATTTATCTTTAGAAACCCCTGCATTGACAGAATTGCCTGGGGGAAAACTTAGGTCTAATATAACCCTTCTATTTGTAGAATTAGGTTTGGCCCTGGTGAGAAATGGGGAAACATGACAAGGAAAGGGCAATTGTTTAAAAGGTCCCAATACCGCCCCATACTGAAGCTCTTCCTGTATGTATTTTGAAACATGGTCAGAATATTTCAAAGCCGAGTTATGATTAACCTCAGTAGATTGAAGAGCAATTCGTCTATCAAAATCTAAAGGAAAGCCGAATTGTATAAGGTCAACTAGCTGTTGATCCCAATAGTTATGTAAATATTTCTTCCAATAATGTACTTTGATTTGTGTTTTGAGAGGAATACGCTCATGCATGAAGTTAGGTAGTCCAGATTTCTTGACTTTTGCATGGGCTTCCACTATGTCAGGTATTGAACCCCATATAAGATCTGGTCCAGTATAGACCATCAGATCATTAAGTGGGATAAAGCCAAAGTTTTTGTCATTTTGATACAGCTAATTTTTGTGATCAATCGATTGAAATCGATCTGCATATACTTCTGAGGGTATTTGTCTTACACATGTACAAGTGAACCGTTGTGCATCTATAACTGTCGGATCCGACAAGTGTACCACATCAATATCTGTTGACCTTGGAATTGAAGTTTCACCAGTGTCCTCATGCACTGCCTGAACACCCAATTTGGTCCCATTTCCGTTTTTATTGCCCGAGAAATGAATTAAGGCAGGATTATGAGTAGCTTGGTGATCATAATTCAAATCACCCAACATTAAGTTATGTTGAGTGCCCTCAGTTGAAGTGTGCATGTGACCCAATTTGGACCCATTTCCGTTTGTATTGCCCTTGAAACTGAAAGGAACATGCACAGAACTTTTGACTGATGTGGCCAAAGGAACATTCTGAAAAGAATGTTGTTTTGCATAACTTTGGGACTGTCCCAATGATTTCCCAGTTTTGTTTTTATTGCCCCTAGAAACATTATCCAATAAGTCCCCATGCATAGAATGACCACTGGCAGTACCAGCTGTGCCCAATGTTTGCCCAGTTTTGTTTTTATTGCCCGTGAATGATGAGGAATAAATAGCATGGCCTGCATCTTGATCATTCATATCATCATGTTCAACATCATCAGCATGCAATTCATCTTGCAATAGCTGGAAACGGTTGAAAGTCAGAATCGGCTGTCTTGATGACGGCGTGTGTTCCAAATGTATGGGATTTCGAATTATTTGAAATCTTTGACGTATTTCTTGTCCTTTTTGCTCTAGAAAAAGATTCAGGCAATTTGTGTCTGTCAATTGGCCGAAATTTTTCCCCAACTTGGTTAGGTTGGACTGCTGCTTTCCCTTGTTTAAGGACTTTTGCATAAGAACAACATGATGCCAATGTATATTAATGATTCTTCGACTTGTATGTTATATTACAATGTTTTACAAAATGCAATACACATACAACATTAGTTGGTAGGTGTGGTCACCAGTCTTGTTGTGATCATGAGCTAAACTATTGTTAAGCAGAGGCTGCATGGTGCAATCACTAAGGGCAAATTGAAATATAATTTAGTGATGGGATCACAACGACCACCCCTGCCAACAACTAGATAGCAATGTGTTCTTATTGTCTTTTAACTTAACTTACTGCAATGCAGACTGATGGACCTGTATAAATTTATTTTTATTACCTTAATTTTACATATTAACACTGCAATGCACATATGTGCACTTTTGTGCACAGTTGTCTTTTAACCTACTGCAATACACTATGGTATTTGCAGTTTTGCATTTTTTCCTTCTGGTTGGTTATAAATATAACACTGCAATGCACATAGGTGCACTTGCAGTTATTCATCAATTTACTGCAATTCACAATGAGATAACTACAGTTATCACATATTTACCCCATTTAATTACATATTACTAATGCTGCAGTGCACAGATGTGCACTTCCGGTCATTGAGCATAACCAACTTATCTTCAGGGTATCTTTCCTTCACCCTGTACATTGCTTACATGTCATTCATAGCAATTTTTAAAAAAATATTTACATTTTAATTGTTAAATGAAGATCCAACAGGATCAGTATTTAGAACACACTGACTTTAGCTACTGGCCTTCTTGCCTTACCCGGCCACGTCTGTCAGCTGGGAATTTGACCTCTGTTTGACCTTGGAGGTGTTGCCTGACCTTGCACAACTGCCTGTGTCTTTGCATGATTGCTGCTCGATTGGCTGGCAGCTTGGGCAGTTTATAGAACCAAAGGACTTAAGATATGTAATTATTCATTACTGAGCAGGCTGCTGGCCTTTCGGTGACCTTGTCGTGTGATATTGACCTTCGAGGGTCGAAGGTCGGGATGGCATCTTGGAGCTGACCTCGGTTAAAGTTCAAACACATGTTTCATTTGCTGGGTGGGTTTGTTGGCCAGCTAAGGAAATACAAGCATTAAAAAATTTTACAATGTTTTAAGTGATGTGCCTGGTTAACATCAGGTAGATATAGAAAACTTAAAATATAAATTAAATAAAAAATCTTAATCCCATACTGCCTTTCATTATAAATTCCTTAACTTCTTGGGAACTGTTATATATACGTCAGAGTTACATAAGACGACGATATATTGTGTTAATAGTACAGTAACATGATTTTGTAGGGCATTATAGGTGTTTAAAGACACGCCATGAATCATTACAACCTGAGGGCCGTTAGGGCCAAGGAGAGTAATGATTCATGAAGATTCATGCAAAACTGTAGTACTTCAAAGGAAACCATATATTTTGATTCAGTTGTTTATCTGTAACTGTAAACATGCTCAAAATAGTGTTTAACTTAAACCTCAACTCTTCAGGAGATAGCGTATTTTTAATGTTAAACTTTTTAAAAGATTGCTTAAAAATGATGAATGCAAAAAAAATAATAATAATAATGGAACTGTCCTGCTGAGGATTCGTACCCCAACCTCACAATTAAAACATTGATCACTTTACACTCACGGCCACAGAGATTTACAACCTGTAAAATATTATTTATTCCTTGATCAGTAATACACTCATTCAAAACATTGACTTTTCATTTTATTTTTGGTATGTAATAAAACCTGGAGTATTGGAGGTACTCATGGACTAGTGTGATAGAATGCTATAAACTGGGAAGTGTTTCCATGGGGTCTCTAGCAATATATTATATGTTTCATATAATATTATTCGAGTAGTATCGAACTCATTAATATTCACGAGGAAGTATCAGGTCATGGATTTCTGTGGGAGTTTTCTTGCAATATTTTATAAACCGAAAGGCTGGCTGACAATCAAGGTTGTTTCTTTTTTGTTTATTTGGGGGTTTACGTCGCTTTCAACACTGTACAGGTCATATCACGACGGGTAGTTGGAAGGGCAGAGGAAACCAGTACATATAGTTCGCTAGGGTTCTGTACTGTAAACTGCCGACCAACGGCAAGCAACTACCAGCTTTCCCACTTACGGCCATGACGGGGATCGAACCCCGGCTGCAGAGGTGGGAGGCGAGAGTGTTACCACTCTGCCACCGTGGCCCCTCAAGGTTGTTTCAATCAAATCACCTAAATCAATAATATTTAAAAAAAAATGGTATGTTGGGAAACTGAGATCAGTGATTTTTGCAATGAATAAACAAAATTAATAATTAAGTAGGGCGAAACTACGTGGGTTTTGGGGCAGTAAACGAAACAAGTGGAGCTTTCAGGCAAAACAAACAAAACTTGTGGCCAATAAAAACCATCCAAAGTGAATGTATGCAGCGGTTCAAACCCCGCACCTTATGTGGGAAAGTTGGTATTTGCTTACTGACGGTCAGCAGTTTACAGTACAGAATCTTGATCAAATGTATGTACTGGTTTCCTCTGCCCACAAAACTGCAGGCCATGATATGACCTGTACAGTGTTGAAAGTGTCGTACAAATCTAAATAAATAAATGCAGGGTTGACTGAAACCCTTTGCATCTTAGTTATTATAATGTAAGGTTGGTTTGTATCTTTCATGTTTTGATCAATCAAAATCGGTCTTCATGCAAAAATACTTTTCACTGAAAACAAAGTTGTTTCCTGACTGATTTCGCTCAAGAGATTGGTGAAAACCCAATCTAGATAATGCCTGTAACATGGGTAACATCAAGCTGTGTACTATACCTGTGAAAAAGTTAAGTTAAAACAGGTTTGTTGTTATTTTCAAAGAACAAAGGTAGTGGTCAGAGTTATTTCATCCCATTCATCAGCCAGTGTTTTCAAGGAACTAATATACATATATCCAGTGATATTACAAAACAAACAAAATAATGGGGGTACCTTTATTTGTTACATTCGACTAAAACACTGACAAATTACACAACATTTGAGTTACATTTTTTTAAAATTGAAAGTTACATTTATCTTATTCAACAGCTAGTATTTTCAAAGAACTAGTTTACAAACATTTTGATGTCACAAAACAAAAACAATTTGAACGAGGAGGGTACCTTAATTTGCATTACGCAATAAATTACACATTTGAATTGTACATTTTTTTTTAATTACTGGTCAATGCTCAACTGTTTAACCTCAGTCCAAAATGAGTAATATATAAAATATCACATTCTTTTTGTCAAAAACAGTGTTATAAATTTTGTTGTGCTAAATACAGTGTAGTTTTTACATATTGATAATAGATTTATCAATGTCATATTCAATGAAAAAAATATTTCCCCTCTTTGCTTTTGGGATTCATGTTTAAAGTCATTGATACCTGTCAATATGCCCTTACAAATATAAGCATTTTATAAGATGTGGCATCAAGCATGCACTATTACATAAATCCATTTCCCCAAATCATCACAAGTGAAATCCTTTCTGAAACAGATATATTTAAAGTGAATAAAAACTTAAAGAAGAATTTATATGCATATTCCCCCAAAAATTGAATTAGTATCACACATAGTGACCTACACCTAGTCATGGTTTCAAACGCTTGTTCAAGGTTGCCATTGTACTGATCTGTCGGTATTGTCATGTATCATGAAACTTTGTGATTACTTTTAAATAATTGAATTTTTTTATTTCAATTCTGTTTGCATTCAAATTATATTTACTACATATTATTGTTATTGTAACATGAAATATTCTCGATTATATAAAATAATATTTTTATCGACAATTTTGTTTAAAAGCAAAATATATATTTTGAGCAATAATTTGAAATCTACAGCACTATTGGGGAGGAAAACAACTTAATTAATTGAATTTTGAAATTATTGTTAATTGCACAGTTAATCATATTGTTTAGGTTATGTTGATAATTACAAAGGCTCAAAAGAATATGTGTGAATTATATAAATCAAGATGCAGAGCAAAATGCAGTTATCAGTATGTTTATATGTAAGAACTAGTGTTGTAGCATACAAGTCTGCATACTCTGATCAGTGTGTATGTTATTTTATGAGATTTTTGTGCATTGCAGTCCTTCAAACATATCTCAAGTTTTCAGTGTGAATATTAGTACAGCATTCCAGTGAAGTGATGTGATCATTAAAATATGTAAGTCTAATACAATGCAGACCATGGTTCACAGGAAAAAGGTTTCATAGAACTTAGGTCACATGACACAGCTTATTAGGAAATGAAGTAGGGAAGCGCAAGTAAGTTCTCTAAATTTGTCCAGAACATAGGTCATGCGACCAACACTTCCTCTCACATTCCAGAGGTTGTAATGACTGTGAGTCATCTTTGACATTCCAAAGTTTAATAGAAAAGTAGCAGCACATGCAGTCAAACTTCAGTAAGAACAAGAAGATGTAGTAACAACATATAGGGATGAAAGATCAGAGAAGAAACATCATGTTGTAGATACAGAAGGAGCAGCCTTGAGCCAAAATACTGTTAAAAAGAGTTATTCTTAAATATCTAGCTCCAGCATGTTGCAAGGACTTTGTTATACTTTTGTATTTGATATTTTAACATAAAAGAGAACCCAGAAGATACTGCAATTTAATACAAACACATTAATTGTCGGACATCTCCACTCGACAGCACTTAAACTGATGAATATTTGTTTTTCTTTATTGTTATTATTGTGCAATAACATTACATTAGGTATAACAGGCGTATAAAAAATAAAACATTAAATTTTCCACTACTCAATCATTGGGTCCTATCCCAGTGGCAGTTTAAAGATCCTCAGGGAAGTTAATAACAGTCATCCTTGAGCCTCTGTCTTTCAGTTAGGGGACTGTCAGTAATTTGAGAGTTGAACTATACTTATACAGTCGGATGGGTCATATATCTCTTTCAGTCCTGTAGTACATGAAGATATTGCGCTGACTATAAATACAAATACAATACGTACTATGCTAAGTGTAGCCCTTTATTGCAGAGTGAAGTGGTACTGGAAAAATAGTAATACAGAACAGATGGTAGTTTGGTATAGTGATGCCCCTTACTATAGATATTAAATGTCAACAAGTGAAGTTTGGATATTTCAAAAACTATGTAATCTACAAATATGTTAAGAATATCATCAGAAATGTGTCATTACAGTGCCTCTGCTAATTTTGAGTGCACATTTATCCATGGAGTAATGACGCAGCAACCACAAGTTAAACATTCAAGTTTTTATATTCACTTGTCTCCAAATGTATATGACAGTATTGTCTACATGTTTACCTTAAATGTGACTTTATTTTACTGATTAATCAATCAGAATGATGGACAACTATATACTCATATGAAACTGTTATCTGTATTTGTGATATATTTTTTCTATATATCTGGTTCTAAGAATTTTTCCTATTATATAATAAATTCGTATTTCCCTGTCTCTTACTTTGGTACAAGGGGGCCACGGTGGCAGAGTAACACTCGCCTCCCACCTCTGAGATCAGAGTTTATATTCCGGCCTGACCTCAAGTGGAAAAGCTGGTAGTCGCTTGCTGTTTGTCAGCAGTTTACAGTACGGGGGCGGATTTCACTAAAGGACTTAAACTAAGTCCCTTTATTGGCTAAGTCAAGGACTTAAAATCTAAAACTTTGGTCTTAACTAGGTCTGGGACTTAAAATGGATTTTACAAAGGTGACTTAGCTAACTCCAAGCTTATCAAATAACCACAGTGGTTTTCTGTGTCATGTGACATTTTATATCCTCATTTGATGCATTTTATCTAAGGATAAGTGTTGTTTTGAAATAGAAAACCTTGTTACATCATATAAACTTCCCAAAGACTATTTTAGTAAGGTGTTCTGTATAATTATATTTTATTTACAGCCGTTTGAAATTTTGAAGTGGAGGAAAGTTTATGGTGGCCATATTTAAGTCCTCTTTACAAAATTTAAGCCCACTACCTCCCAGACTTAAAGTTAAGTCCACTGACTTAGCATTTTCATCGACTTAGCTGCTTTGTGAAATCTGCTAAGTCTAAGACCACAGACTTAACATTCTTTTGACAAAGTTTAAGACCATGTAACAATATTATGGTGCCTAGTGTAAATAACACAGAGTTTCTTGTAAACACTGAAACTGATCAGTTGTCAATCTGAAGAGCTAGAATAAAGTGCATGTTAGCTGAGACCAGTGTTTCTCTAATGAAGTTACAATATAAATGTTACATGGTGTCAGGTGTTAAAAAACTTAATTAATTAATTAGCTAATTAGGTTGGATATTTAAAAAAAATGGATAGTGTTAAACCTGGATCTTAGCAGTTCAAACCTATCTGAAAGCTGGAGAGGATGGTCACAGACAATGAAATTAGTTTTATCTGGACCACTGGCTTCTAAATCAGAGGATGTGAAATGCAGCTTGTTCCTTCTCTTCATCGGTCAAGAGGCTAGGGATGTATACAATATTTGGACCTTGACAGCAGATGAACGGGACAAAACAGATGTTCTATTCAAGAAGTTTGAGGAATACTGTAAGCCCAGAAAGAATCTGACAGTTATCCGCCACAAATTTAATAGTCATGTTCAAGGAATATCGGAGACAGCAGATCAGTTCATTACTGACCTCAAACTTTTGTCAATGGACTGTGAATATGGAGAGCTTCAGGAGGAGATGATTTGTGACAGACTAGTGGTTGGTGTTTATTCAAAAGAGGTGAAAGAAAAACTTTTACAACAACCAGACTTAACACTACAAAAAGCTACAGAAATAATAACAGCAATAGAGGGGTCCAAGCAACATGTCAAAACTAGGCAGAAAAAAGGCAGTGAACATTCTCTGAATGAAGTGCGACGCAAAACACAGAAGAAACAGGTAGCGAAGCAACAACACAAGCTGAAGCAAGCTGACACCTCGAAAGAATGTACAAAATGTGGAAGAAAACACACAAGGTCAGTGCCCTGCTTATGGCAAAAAGTGCTTAAAATGTCAGAAGCGAAACCATTTTGCTGTAATGTGCAGGAGCCGAAAGACAGTACATGCCATGGATAACTCTAGTGAAAGTGACAGCAGTGAAACAGAAACTGTAGGTGCTCACTTCATTGGATCTGTACACAACATTAACACTAAAGATGAAGCATTTTCCACACTGCTCTTAGGTAAACAGAACTGTGAAATAAAATTCAAGTTGGACACTGGGGCACAAGTGAATGTTATTCCCCTAAAAAAGTTCAGACAAATGAACATGAAAGAGACTAACTTTAACCCCACCAATACAAAGCTCACTGGATATGGTGGAATGAGGTTAAAAGTTGAAGGCAAGTGTGATGTGCAGTGCAGGTACAAGGATTCAAGATGTGTTGCAAGTTTCTACATCGTAGACACAGATTCACCAGCAGTGCTAGGGCTTCAGACATGTGTAGATCTATGCCTCATCAAACTAGTAATGTCACTGTCAATAAGTAGTGAAGTAGACAGAATTCTACAGCAGTACAGTTGTGTATTCAAAGGTTTTGGCTGTCTGAAAGAGCCATATCGAATTAAAATTGACAAGAGTGTCAACCCAGTGATACATCCACCAAGAAGGATTCCAGCAGCGCTGAGGGACAGGGTAAAAGCAACCTTGGATGAGAGGGAAAAAATGGAGGTCATCAGAAAAGTTGATGAGCCTACAGAATGGGTCAACTCCATGGTCACAGTTGAAAAACCAAATTCTAACCAGCTGAGGATTTGTCTGGATCCTAAGGATCTCAGTGTGGCCATACAACGTGAACATTTTGAACTACCCACAGTGGAGGAGATTACAGCACGTATGGCGGGGGTGAAGGTCTTTTCAAAAATTGACCTCAATCATGGCTATTGGCAACAAAAGCTTGATGAAGAAAGTCAGTTACTAACTACTTTCAACACACCCTTTGGTCGCTACTGCTACAAAAGACTCCCATTTGGTGTAAAGTGTGTACAAGAGGTATTCCAGAAACGAATATCTCAACATTTTGAGAACATTCCTGTAGTGGAAACAGATATAGATGATATTCTAATTTGGGGCACAACAGAGGCTGAACACAACAAGAGGCTAGAACAGGTCCTAAAGAAATGCGCTGAGCTTAATGTGATGCTCAACAAGGAAAAGTGTACTTTCCAGGTTGAAAGTGTGAAGTACCTTGGAAATGTGATTACAGCTAGTGGTGTGAAGCCAGACCCTGAAAAGGTCAGAGCTATAATGGATATGCCACCACCAGCTGACTGCAAAGGTGTAGAAAGACTCTTACGGACTGTGAATTACCTAGCCAAGTTTGTACCAAATATGTCTGCAGTAATAGAGCCAATAAGAAGTCTACTGAGAAAAGATGTCAAGTTCATGTGGTCCAACTCACAAGAGAAAGCCTTCAACAAGATCAAAGATGCTCTAAGTCAGGAACCAGTGCTCAAATTTTTTGATGTCAAAAAGCCTACAACAGTTCGTTGTGATGCATCAAAATTTGGATTAGGGGCTGTTTTAACTCAAGATGACAAGCCTGTATCCTTTGCATCAAGATCAATGACAGAGGCAGAAACTCGGTATGCTCAGATAGAGAAAGAACTACTATCAGTAGTATTTGCTCTGGAGAGGTTTCATCAGTTCACATATGGGCAGCACATCCTGGTAGAAAATGACCATTGCCCATTGGAGCAAATTGTAAAGAAGAAACTGTGCTCAGCACCTCCCAGATTACAACGCATGTTACTGAGACTACAAAGGTACAACTTCACACTGAAGTACAAGCCAGGAAAGGAACTCATTGTTGCTGATATGCTATCAAGAGCATGTACATCCGATACAAACAGCTCAACCGAGGAAGATGGCATGAAACATGTAGATACAGTGGTGAACAATATCCCGGTAGCTGGAAACAGAGTTCAAGATATCAAGTTTGCTACTGCAAACGACAAGGATTTTTGGCGGCTACAAGACATTATTCTCAATGGGTGGCCTGACAACAAATCCATGGTACCAGCAGAGCTACATCCGTACTGGATTTGCAGAGATGAGCTATCTATAGCTGATGGTTTGATTCTAAGGGGAGAGAGGATTCTAATCCCACAGGAACTTCGTTCTGGTAGTGGACTACTACAGCAGATACTTTGACGTTGCACAGCTACATAACACTAAAGCAACCACAGTGATAAACCAGATGAAGTCTATGTTTGCCAGTCATGGAATTCCTATCAAGGTCATGTCAGACCAGGGACCTCAATACAGCTCATCTGAATTTGAAGATTTCACCAAAATGTGGGGATTTGAATACTAAACATCTTCACCTTATTATCCAAGGAGTAATGGTTTGGCTGAAAGAACTGTTCAGACGGTCAAAAACATACTCAAGAAATAAAAAACAAGTCAACTTGATCCTTTGTTAGCTTTCCTTGAGTACAGAAACACTCCCATTGACAATATTGGATCACCAGCAGAACTTCTGATGAGCAGAAAACTAAGGTCTGTCCTACCACCAACAAGGCAGAGCTTAAGACCGAAAGTTAAAAAGCACGAAATGGTCAAATCTGCCCTACTGAGTAAACAAGAAAGACAAAAACATTACTATGATAGGCAGACAAAGCAACTAAAACCTGTTCATAGTGGTGAAGAAGTCAGGATATTACAGCAAAACAAATGGGAACCAGCAGTTGTAACAGAAAAACTCACTTCTCCTCGATCTTATGAAGTGGAAACACCAAGCGGAGGTGTCTACAGGCGCAATAGATCTCACATTCTAAAGTCTGGTGAAGAAGTAACTCAAAGCAAGGACAGTGTGAACAATGACACAACAGCATCACTAAGCAAAAACAACACAGCAGACATACCACATGTTACCAAAAAAAAGCAGCATCAACATCTGTGGATAAACCCTACATTACCAGATATGGCAGGGAAATTAAACCAGTTCAGAGATATCAGTGATTAATGGAACATAACTTCATATAAACATCAAACTCTCTTTTAATGGAAATATGCAATGTTAATCTTCCAGTATTATTTCAGTTTACAAGTAACATGAGTGAACTAGTGGACTTTTTTTTACAGTTTTCAGTATATGTTTTAACATAGATCTGATGATAATTCACTTAAATGTGACAGTTACCTTCATGCATGTTACTGAAGAATTAGATTATGTGTATATTGTAGATTAATAATGTTAGGTTGGGAAAAGATTTTATACACTAAAAAAGTAATGTTTTTCAATAGAAATAGAAAGGACATCATCATAGAAAAAAATCAAAAGTTAAAAGTTTACACAACTAAAACAAAATATATCTTCTAAAAAGCCAGTCATATAACTTTGTTTCATAGTGTATATTTTCTATGCAGGACAGAAAACAGTAATTTAATCATTTACTAGTGTGTAATCAGCACAAGAAGAGTAGCAGTTATTGTGGCAAACAGTATACATACAGTAGGATGTGTTAAGTAGTTCAATTCCAAGAAATCATTCTTTTTAGTTCATATCCATAAATTCACAAATGTTGAGATAATAACACCCACATAAAAACTCACTGAAATATGCTTTGTGATACATATTAAAGGTTTGTACGTGAGTGTAGGTAAACCAGAGATTTATCAGAATAAATAAACAAAACTTGCTTTGGGTACATTTTTAAAATTTGCATTAACAAGTGTTGCAGTCTCCCACCCGTCTTACCTGATTTTTACAAGATAGTAAATTTGTGTGCATGGGTTCGGATATAAAAATTTACATAAAAAAGTGAGTCTGTCATGACGAGTCCAAATCATTTTAAAGATGAATACATATACTGTTTCTACAAGGAATTTAAATAAATAAAAACATTAACCAACATTTAACTATCTGGTTATTACATACTTTCACAATTTTCTCAGAACCAATAATTTAATTTGTCATCTGTTGGTTATAAGAATCATAAAAACACCAACGAATGCAACAGAAAGTTCTTCTCCACATCTTTTGAACTTCTGTTAGTCTTGTGGAATAAATTAATGCATCACATAGGCTATTTACACCCATAATATTTCTTGCTATCTCCATAAAAAGACTGAAAGTTACAGAATAGTCTGAACTGTGTTCATAAATTAAACACAACCACACTTCTCTCACAACAAAAGGCATCCAACATAAAAAGAAAGTCACCAGGTTTAATATGGTTGTTATAAGTGCCCTGTAGTTCTTCCGTGCATGGCAATTTTGTGAATTTTCAAGTCTTTGTTGTCTAAAAACTTCATGAATAATTAATATATAAACAACCAGAATCATTAGAAAGCACATAGCTATCAATCCAGATGTTATAATAATAATGTATTTTTCAGACATGATAACTGTTATTTCTGTTATAGCCATTAACAACGGAAATGTCCAACTGAATGCAAGCCTGCAAATAATATAGCAACGATGACACCATTCTTTATAGTGCAGTGGTTTTATTATGGCAACATAGTGTTCTGCTGCCAAACAGATTAGGTGTAGTACAATGACACAGATTGAATATGTTTGTACAATTGATACTATGACATGCATGGCATCAGTAGATGAAATATATTGAAAATGTAAAATAACTATAAAGCATGTGAATTGCATTAACATATCAGCCACAGTCAGGCTTCTCACAAGACTGAAGTAAGATCTCCTAGGTGTTTTCAGTCGACACAGCACTACAAGCGGGAGTACATTCCAAATAAATACTATCAGTTGAAGTACTATCCCAATGGCGTCACTAATTTCGTACATTTCATCTTTTTCCATATTGCTTAACTCATCAACATTGCTTAGTACATGGGTGTTTAGATGATTTTCACAATAAAGCTACAACTTTTCAAATAATTACTCAATATAATTTATGTTCTCACAAAAAATGTTGAAGATGATTATACTTTCCAATTCTTTATGTTTGTCAAAGAGTTCATTTACACTCTGTTTATATCCCAGTTTTCTAATATATGGCTGTTGCAGCTTTCTAATGAAAATACACTTTTGAAATTCTTGCATTCACGTGCTTCTACTGAGCAAAAAGCACTTATATATTTTCTATTTACAGAGTGTATAGGATAAGCTTAATTAGTTTTATCGCTGGCTTTTTCCAATTGGAAATGCAAATAGATATGGGAAGAAGTATTGAGCTTTCTACACGCATGAAAAAACTCTGTAATGGGCCTGTTCCACTGGGATCCACCCTACAGCCGAATCTACAACTCTAGAGTTGGTTAGCAGAGTTGGGGGTCGGGGACAAAAATCCAGCAAAAAACATGCCAAAATTTTGAGGCAGTCTCCCCCGTGACAGAACAAAGTGCATCCTGGTTTGTTTGAATTAATCACCTGTCTTGAATTGGGGTCGTGATGATTTTTCTCCATGACTAGATTTGAAATTTCCAGGACAAGCTGTAAACCCCTAATCAACAAGACATTTGAGTCCACAACAAGATGTAGTGACAAACTGATGAGATTGGAGCAGTATGCTGACCCACTCCGATAAGACCAATTGATTTCTGGAGTGAGGATCACAAATCGGTATCAAACCAATTTTACATAAACCCCTTCTGGCTTCTATAACTCATCATTTATCACTACAAAGATACCAGCTGTACACTAGAGAGGCTTTTTACGAAAGCTTAGGGTCCTTAGGGTTTTATTATTTAGTTTAATATTTTGATGTTTATTATGATGTGCACACAAGAAGGAAGAATATAAACTAAGGAATAGCACCTACTATACAAGCCAGCGCCTTCACCGCAGCCCCCAGTATCAGCCTGGAAAAGAAGAAAACCACAAAACCTGCCCTGGATCCTTCAAAGAGAAAACAAGGTATGCTACAACAACCTCCTGGCCGACTTAATACAGACTGACATCACAGGTTCTTTGACCTGAATAAAGAATGTGTACACCATCGAATTAAGTAGTAAGTCAGCCATTTTAGGAAGCCATTAGAAGTTGCATTGGAGCCGGTAATAACACCTGGAAACAGGAGAAATGTACAAGTCCTTACAGTATTGCTGGCTGGTTGTTACTTCTCTGTCCCAAGGGCTGCCAGGACATCCTTGATGGATTTCAGGAAGAGAATCTGGCCTGCCTCACCAACCCTGGAGACTGAAACAGATTGAGCAGAAATTTAGAACCTGATGAAATGTTACCCACGACCTTGGGACACTAGAAGGGAAACACACCGCCAAGAGGAAGCAAATGAGATTTGGCAGTGAATATTACAACCTCAAGAGCTTCTTTTTCCTGGTGCTGCTAGATCTGGTCAACACAGAACACAGATTCCTGTGGGTAGATGTAAGTCATCTTCACCAGATGCACAAATATTTACTTGCAGCGAATTGAAGGGAAATATAGAAAATGGTACCTTTCGGCTTCTGGCACCTGAACCCCTGGTGAGGGAGGTTCAGATTTGCACTACTTTTTGCTCGGTCACTATGTCTTCACCCAGATGCCATGGCTAGTGAAACCCTACAGCAGAAGACAACTCACAAATTGATCCATAACCTACTGTAGCTGAGGCTGCACTACCACTGGCTCTTCTGTGTGTCGACTTGAGGCCTGAGGATTTGCTGAGGCCTTTCCTTATGTTGTGGGTTTTTAAGAAGTTAAATTTGCTAAGAATCCAGTTCTGCCTGTCTGTCTCTTCTCTGAGAGCCTGGCCAAACTTGGACTGGCTTAACTTTCAATAGTGAGTCTTTTGGGATTCAAACCAAGTCTTGCACACTTTTATAGAGAGCTTGTAGCTGCTTGTGAACCTATTCCACAGTCAGTCCTTCCTAGTCTTGTCCTTAAAGTACTCGTATGTCTTTTTGTGAAGCACACAAAGTCTACAATAGCCTGTTTGTGAAATAAATGTTCATCATATGTCTTTTTGGGGCTTTTCATGCGCTGGCTTCTCGTCAACACTCTGTGTCCATTTCACTGTCACTCCTCTCAGTCATTTTGGCCACTGCTTCCTCTGCCTCTGACAAAGGTCCTCAGTGGCCTAGTGGTTAGCAAGTTTGGCATCTAATCATAGGCTGTCACCTCTGTGGGTTCGAGTCCCACAAGTGGCAATTCTGAGGACCTGTCCCAATATGACCCTGGCTGTTGAACGGGACGTAAAACCCCAACTTTGACTTTGGCCTCTGCCTCTGACTGTGGAGTTTCTGCCCTCCTCAGTCCTCTCACTCTCTTCCCTGTGTTGTTTCTGCGTCCTCCCTCTCCCTCTGTTCTCATCTGTATGCCAGCAGCTTTATCTCAAACTTTGTAGATGTGTCTGTGGAGATTTCTATTTTACCCATATTCTTTGTTTTCACTTTTAGGACCCATCTTATAAATTGAAAGCATTTGTATAAAACAAAAGCCTGTCATCTAGCCAGCCCAAGTTGTATATGTACACTAAATATTTAGCTTTCCTATCTTGAGGTGACCAAATCATGTTATGGATGTTGTCTGAATACTTGATTATGACAGGCAGGCAAGTGTTCCCAGACAAGATGGTAACAGTACAGGAGAAGAAGGGAAGTGAATATGGTAACACATAAAGAGACAAGATAACTGGTTTTCAGGTGGATAGAACTATGGTCTAGATCAAGAGTCAGGAAGGGTCAGTGAAATATTAAACATTTTTGATATTTTGCCGAGCCACTGTGACAAGCCAGGAAACTACAACCGGCCCTAACCAAACATTTCTCCAAACCCTCAAATCTTTAGTTATCGATAAGGGCCCCAGTGGAACAGCCCCATCAAGTAGATATACACCCTATGTAAGCATAGTTTTTCATGACTAAGCTGTTGCATGATAATAACCAAAGGGTCGCTGGCATAAATACCTCATTTTGTTGTCTTTATGATTTTACTTAACATCTGCAGCAATGGCTTTGGAACCTTCAAAATTTAATCACTTGTTACTAATGTTGCATTATATATGTCTGAAAATATCAATATAATTCATCCATACTTCTGTTAAACATGTTAAATGTTGAAAATTAAATGTTAGAATAGAATGGTCAAAATAAAGATAGGGTCTCCTACAACCAGCTTTCCCCATCCAATGGATGGTTGGCTTTTGCAGGATTATCAGGGAGGAGTCAAATGTGCAGACGAAGAAAATATGTTAGATTATGCTATTAATTTATTGGATGGTGCACACGACTTTTCCTGGTCTTCTGCAAAGGCCAGCCATGCGGTACTCCTGTGTAGGATGGAACAAGGTAAGATTAAAAGTTGGATTGACACCAACAAGATTAACAGGGTTTGCAGAGCAAATGCTCAACACCACTCTATGGTTGGCTGCGGTACGAGGCGGAATTAGGACAAAGGCAGTAATGCCAAGACCACTACTTGTTTGTACTGTAAGAAGGGCTCTTATTCCCAAAAAACTATCACATGAGACTAAGGGCGTGTTTTATAAACGTGTGTGTTCTCATTGCTGGGCTAAAAATGGCAAAGGGTTTCCCACATACTCTAGCTGAATGTAGGAAAAAAACAGTTAAATACGAGTAAAAGGAGTCAACTCATACATAGGATCGGCCAACAAGAGTAGAAACATTGTGAACAGTAACTCGGATCTGGAACAAGTTTGGGCTTTGCTAGGTTTGTCTCCACATAGGGTTCAAACCTCTTTTATGAGGGTCATAGCCATGCTTGTTCAGCATGATCATTGGTCCTATGCTCAAGTGGTATCACAACCATGCGTCAAGAACTTTAGCAACTCTGTTATGCATGATACTGTTTTGCACCCGAGTAGTGTCGTTTCACACAATACTACTTCTGCAGGTATAGAATCAATAATGGGTGGTTACAGAGTAGGGATACTGAATTAGGTAAGTCGGATCTTGTTTTTAGTAGCTGTCTTGCTATCCATACTTTCAACAAATCTGATGTTCTTTCGCTCTCACATGCCAATCAGGCTACTGCTTATTCCGGATCCTTGGATATTTTCTCTTACAGTAATAACCAATAGCATGGAGTACTTGCTTCTACTCAAACTGAATCTCATAAGGTCCAGCGGGGTTCCCAATTTTTGGGCCAAAGGATCCCAGTTACAAGTGGTTTGAACATTTCTAGCTGGACACAGCACTTATGTGACTACTTTGACCAGCAGCTAGTTGACCTCATCCAATTTGGTTTTCCTCTGAACTTTGATAGGAGTTTGAACTTGGTCAGTACTTTTGAAAATCATGCATCAGCCATTGAATTTGATTCTCATATCGATGAATATATCAGATAGGAATTGCAACATGGGGCCCTCTTAGGCCCATTCGACAGCCCTCCTTGTGACCTCCATATATCACCTTGATGACCAGACCTAAATCTGGATCTGACATTAGGAGAACTATTGTTGACCTAAGTTGGCATAAAGGTCACTCCGTTGATGATGGTATCAGTAACAAGGTCTACCTTGGAACTGAATTTAAACTTCATTATCCGTCTGTTGACTCTGTCTGTGGCCCTGGAGCTGCCACATTAAAAGCTGATATCAGCCGTGCATTTAAGCACATACCTATAGATCCAGGAGGTCTTGTCTTGTTAGGCCTCAAACATAATAAGCTTCATCTGGGTCTAAAAACTCAATTTGGATATTGCTTTAGATCAAATTTCTTTCATAGAATCAGCCACTCAATCCCCTTTATCATGAATAAAATGGTTACAGAGGTTTACAGAATTATATTAATAATTTAATCTATTGTGGCTTATATTCTGTTATCCGAACACCATGTCACTTTCTCTTATCTCTCCTCCAGCAACTTGTACTACAAGTCAGTCTTAATAAACTTTGTCCACCTAGTACTCAGGTAGTATGTTTGGGCATACTTTTGACATGGTCAAACACACTATCTCCATCCCTGAACAGAAATTGCAGGAAATTAACCAGATGTGCATTAAATGATCGGATAAGCAGAATGTTTCCAAGAATGACCTTCAGTCTTTGTTAGGTTCACTCTTATATGTCACTAAATGTGTCAGATCATCCAGAATGTTTCTCAGTCGCATGCTCCAACTGTTAAGAGATAACACAGATAATAACACCATTTTACTCACATCAGGAGTTTCACAAAGATCTGCACTGGTTCATTATCTACCTGAAATCTTGTAATGGCATCACAATGTACCATGTGACTCTATCACATGAACAGATGCACCTGGATACATCTCTACAAGGTCTTGGAGGTTAGTTTAAGAATTATGTTTATTCGCTTCCAATTCCTCTTAATTTCATGAACTACAGCAAAGCCCACTTGGAAATTGTCATTTCACTTGTTAAAAGTCAAATTACGAAGAACATCAACTACAAATCTTCACCATAACAATAACAAGATAAGGAATATATGGGAAATTGTGTGTTATCCCTTAATTTGCAGATTACAGGAGAGAATCAAAGACTGGTTTCCGTAAAATTATGTGTTTCATACTCTGATGGTAACCAGTCTGTGGAACTGCTTTTTACAATCAGATCCCTCTCGTTATAAAGTACGCTAGCAAAGATGCGAAGCGAAGAGATTTTTTTCACTGCGCATTTCCGGTCCTTATATTTTTTATTTCACTATATCTCTTTGGCTTGGTATTCATAGTATACCTTGCTGTGGTTACAGAGTTATGTTAATTTTTGGTACTAATTATGCAAAGTATTCAGTTGTTACATTACATTTGCATAACTTCTTTGATTGTTGGCCATTTAAAGTTTGTAATTCTGTTTTTTTATACAAGTATGGTCTTACATAACTGAGTTTAGGAAGTTAAACTTAGATTGTGTGGTGAGAAATTAAAGAATGGTTTATAAATGACAGTGATTATGGCTCTCTTTTAATATAAAAATATGGCTCTTATGACCTGTAATTTTTAATAATACAATGCAACAGAAAATTTAAAAAAAAATAAAACTTTTCATCTTCAAACAGTAATGGTTGAAGTGAATCAAATACATAATAGGCAATATACATATAGATTTAGATTTATTGTTTTTTGTTTTGCGTCGCTTTCAGCACCCAGGGTCATATTGTGAATAGTAGTTTATGGGTGGAACCAGGGCATACTAGTTGGTGAAAATTCTGCAATGCTAACTACAGGGCATGGGGAGTAACTACCAACTTTCGCTACACCAATGACCCCCCCGCTGCTGTAACTATAACAAGTAGTGATGCACAAAATAGAGATGCATAAAGACCTAGCATTGATAATATTGGTGTACAATAGCGTAAGATTATGTTCATGTATGTTTTAACATTGTTAGCATTTTATATATACATATACATAAAGCCAAAGATATTATAGTGGAAGAGATGAAATATTGGGTTCCCCACCTTAACTGAACTGTGTATATATGATGCGTTGATACAAATGGCATAGAATTTCAGTCCGGGGGAGGTTTTGAAATAGGCACATTTGTACTAATTTACTGTGTATTCTAGTTTAAAAAACTGCACTGGTGATTGACCTTGGCTATTTTAATTCCATGAATTTATATTTATATATGTTTTGTATACATTTATACATATATATAAATAAAACCAAAGATATTATTGTGGAATAGTTGTGATTACTGAGCTCCCCTCCCTAACTGGCTGATTCAATTTTTGTTTTAGTATTTTATCTTATACATTTCTTTTAGTCCTTAGTTTTATTAACCTTTTTCTTAATTTACCTTCTTTATGAGGTGCTCTTATGTATACATTTCTTACAATTTCGAAATGCTGGAAATAACATGAAATCACATAAACATGTAATTCAACACTTGCTACTCATTCTAGCCCCATGTTATAGCAATTGCAATATCTAGTAATGTGTATATGGAAATAAATGTGATAGTCCCAGCAAAGTTTATTTTTCCAACTTCGACTCATTGGGCACTGCAAATATTGGAGTTCATTGCCCAGGGCAAGCAAACAATTATGATATAGTAAGAATCAGTAATGGGTTTATAAATATTTATTAATATTTAAACATCATGCCTATTCAACACATTTAAAATATTTGTATGTAAAATAACCCAAATAATGTAAATACATGGTTGACCATAATGCACTAATATAATGTTTATGCACAAGGGGTCCGCTGGGAACCAGAGGAAGCCTTGTGACAAAGCCCATGGCGAAGAGGGAAGAAATTTTGAAATTTCTAACGGGGTCAAACACCCGGAAGCCAAAGGTGAAATTCAAGGTCAAATACAAGTCATGGGGCTAAGATATGAAAATGTATCTACACCCAAAACTACACAATTTTAAGTTTAAGAATAATTTAGCATGAAATTTGAAATGAAAACAGGCAAGTGTTTACCACATGGCGCCTGGGATAAGCTGTGAGAAAAAGTTAAAGGATTCTGTATGAAGAAAAAGCCCCTGTGAAGTTCAAGCTGGTACATAAGTTTAGAAGGAAGGTTTAATAACCATATAGGTGAAATAAAAGTAACACAGACCATGAGTGCAGGATAAAGAATCAGGAACAGACCTAAAGCCAAACATAGAATGAAGGTCAAATAAGTGTGGGTGAAGGTCAAATGTCAACAGGGAGATACTAATTGAGAAAGGGGGAAAACATAGTCTGGTGATTGCAGAAGTAAATTTGAATGTATAAAAACAGAAATTGATAGTAAGGAATGATGTCTAAAAAGTCAATAACAGGTGAAAGATCTATGAACAAAGAAGATAATCCAGGGGGAAAGGTCAAATAATTTTGAGGGTCAAACCCGTGAAAGAACAAGCTTGAGTGAGGTCAAGTGAAGTGTAACAATAACATTTAGCTGAAGGTGAAACGAGAGACAAGGTTAAATCAAGGTCAGAAAGAGGGAAGAAGGAAGACAGCTTACTACGGGTCCAGATAAGTATATATAAGTGAATATAAGCCAAACACATAAAACAAACATGTAGATACTTGTAGGTCAACAATAAAACAACACAAATTTTATTAAAACATATAACCCACTGCTGTTACATTCCATCTAGCTATAAGCAATGACACCTTACAGAGCTGAGCAGTACAGCCCACCCTAATAAAAAATAACAAAAAACCCTACGGAATGCCTTGACTTTAGCAGCAAGTTGTTAAAGTTTATTAATGTCATAGTATAGTCATCAAGTAACACATCAACAGGTAAAGATAAGCCATTACATCTCGACTGATAACGTCCACTGCTAAAGAGCACTCAGAAGAGCGCAAGGAGAGCACATATGAGATCAACTCCCCCACTGACTAGGCAACATTCCTCGCAAGCAACAGCTTGTGGCAGACAGGCCTCCAGCATATAGCACAGACAACATATCACAAACACTCTGCAAATCACACTACTGCAGAAATCGAGGATATCACAAGCAATGGACATCTTCCATATGAATATGATCCTCATGAAGTCACATACACACAACCTCCTCAGCTCGGGTATATCACCTAAAAATATATGAAAAACAACTACAGCAATCCTGTCCCAATACAACAGAACAGGGTGAGATGGGGTTAAAGGGTAAAAATTTCTGACATGTGTCCCCTTGAGTGTCTGCAGATGAAATGGCAGAAGTAAGGGTTCAATTTTACCATAGAAAGGAATGGACCAATCACAGGCTGCCACACAAAAATAAAGTGTGGTACTAAAGCCCAATTTTTAGTTTGGACACCTATTCACCTTCCCCAAGCAATGATCTTGCTGGCACCCAAATGCCAGCCCGAAAAGGTAAATTTTCGTTTTTATACATTGAGATTATGTTTGAGACATGTTAAACATATTACTAGGATTAAGTGCTAATTTACTTTACAAGATCAGTATTTTCGAGTGTTTCAATGAACTGGAAATCAATTAAAAATTGGATGATATAGATTTTTTTTGCAAAGGTAAATTTTGGTTTCATGTGTTGTTATGATGTTAGAAACATGTTTAACATTTTACCAGGATTAAAATTTAACTTGACAAGATTCATTATTCTTATTGTAACTATAAAAAAACATTTTGTTATGGGACTTAAATAATGTAAACAATTTTAGGCACTTTTTTCATCCACCAGGGGGTTATGTCTTGTGAGTGTGTTTATTTGTTTGCCTTTCTGTTTGTTCGTCTGTATTCATGATAACGCCAAAAGTAGTAAACATATCTTTCTGAATTTGTATGTATTTTAGTGACAGACACAAAAGGAAAGAGTGATTATTTTTTTCGGAAAGATTCAAATCATATTCTGGATAAAAAATTAAATCCCAAATTTTGGAAATGTACCTTGATGGTCTGCACGTTATGAGTGCTTTATAGTTGTTAGGGTATTAATAAACCCAGTACAGTTGGGGGATATCCTTATTCCTTGTTTACAGAAATATTTTTGAAGAAGAAACATGAGCTTTCAACAGAACACTGTGTTGCCTTATCAGCCAACCAGCCAGAATGTGACAAATACACAGGTACAGGTCATCAACACTGGGGCAATGGTCACACAGGTAATATCCAGTTTATATATATATTTTTTACAATTCTCTCCCCGAAAGGGGGATTGTCAACAATATCATTATCATGTCTGTTTGTCAATGCATGTAACACTTACACTATTCAACGGCTCAGGGTCGCATTTACACATATGGAGTCTACCCATTGCTCAGTCCTCTGTTCAGAATTTTTTTTTTTTTAAATTTTTTCTAATAACAGAGGCCAGATTCATGAACAATACTATTCCTAATTTAGATTTCAAGTAAGAAATTACAAAACTGTTGCTTGCAAAATTTGTGTAAAAGAGAAAAAAAGTGTAAAAGTTTCCCTTTATTGAATATAAGGTGACCTTATCTAAGTATTTTTGTGAATCCATCACTTTGACTTATACTAGTTCTCTATCCGAAAGGGGCATTGTCAACAATATCATTATCATGTCTGTTTGTTTGTCAATGCATATAACTCTTACACTATTCAACAGCTCGGAGTTGCATTTACACACATGGAGTCTACCCATTGCTCGGTCCTCTGTTCAAAATTTTTTTTTCTAATACCAGAGGCCAGATTCATGACCAATATTATTCCTAGTTTAGATTTCAAGTAAGAAATTACTTGTAATTTATAAACTTATAAAGTACTCTTTCCTACATATCATGTTATTTTTACAATTTCTGTTGTTTTTCTTTCCTGCCATATCTGTTTTTCGCCACTATGACAGTACTCAGATTGCCTGTCCCCCAGTTGTCAGTTTCTTTCAAGCTCAACGTACACCAACCGCCTCCTGCCTACATTTTTTGTTCAAAAAGAACGTCCATATTCCATCGAAACTTCCACCTCTCAGCCTCCTTACACTTCTACTACTAGCAGGTGATATTAATCCAAACCCTGGTCCTCCCAATTGCATATATTTCTCTTTTGCCAATGTTAGATCCCTCTGAAACAAATACTCATCCATACAAAAGTTTATCTTGGACAATAATACAGATGTGTTTGCCATGTCAGAAACCTGGATTCGCCCAGACGCTTCACAGGCGTATCTCAGCGATATCTCCCCACTGGGACATATCCTTTTTCACCGAACAAGGGAGTCACGACGGGGTGGCGGAGTAGCTTTCCTGGTGAAGAATGAACTGCAAACCAGCCGCATACCTACACATACTTATTCCTCTTTTGAAAACCTCCTTATTAAAATCTCCTTACAAAATAAATCCTGCCTTTTTCTCAATATATACAAACCCCCATCAACCAGCCCTGCAACCTTCTATGAACAGTTTAATGCACTCCTCGAAAATATTTACCCTACCACAGACAATTTGGTAATCATTGGTGACTTTAACATTCACATGGACACAAATTCCAATGACTCAAAAAAATTTTGTGCTCTTTTAGGGTCCTTTGACCTCCTTCAAAAGGTCAATTTTCCTACCCACATCCTCGGACACACCATTGACTTAGTTCTCACCAAATCTAGAAATGACAATATTTCACACGTCCATGCCACCGAGGCCTTCTCCGATCACTTCTCCATAACATTCAAGGTCAATAGGTCATCCCCCAAAGACGAATCTCTGGAGACACCGTCACTTTCAGAAAATACCATAAAATCAATATGGAAGCCATGAGAAAGGATCTTCTCTCATCTGAACTTATTGTTAATCCCAAAAATAATTCTGACACCTTGTACTCACAGTACCACTTCATTCTAACAACTCTCATTGACAAACATGCTCCCTCCATCACTAAAAACGTCAGGTCCAAATATATCCCTGGGTGGGTAAATGACAGTGTTATTGCGGCAAAAGAAACAAAACGTCTCTTTGAACGCCTTTGGCGCAAAAATAAATCCAGTTTCAACAGATCACAATATATCAAAAAGGTTCATATGTATAATAAAATCTGCTTGAAAGCGAAATCTGACTTCCTCAAATCCAGAATTCATCACAACCAAGACAATCCTAAGAAACTTTGGCAAACTTTAAACGATGTACTCCACAGATCTGGTGCAAAGGTACTTCCTCAGTAAATGCTCCTCAACTTTAAGCTGACAAATTTGTTGAATTTTTCACAGAAAAAATCACAAACATTCGTCAATCCTTCGCCAACTATAATCCCCCTCAATACACTGACTCTGATCTCACACCTCCAGTTTTCTCAGTTTTTTTCCTCTGTTTCAGAAGATCAGGTAGCTAAAATCATCAAAAACTCCCCTAGCAAATCTAGCTGGCTTGATCCTTGGCCAACTTTTCTTGTAATTGAGTTTTTAGATATCCTCATCACCCCTATCACATCAGTAATTAATGCATCACTCCGTGAAGGAAGCTGCCCTAAATTTTTCAAACTGGCCCATGTAACTCCACTCATAAAAAAATCAACCCTTGATAGAGAAGTCCTTAAAAACTATAGGCCTGTCTCTAATTTAAACTTTGTTTCAAAGATCTTAGAGAGAGTGGTGTCGTCACAACTCCTGTCTCACCTGGACGAGTCCTGTCTTTTGACTGGTTTCCAATCTGCCTATAGAAGGTTCCATTCTACGGAAAGTGCCCTCCTAAATATATAGGATGATCTTTTCCTCAATATGTCTGAAGGCAGTACAACAGCCCTTACCCTCCTTGATCTCTCAGCAGCTTTCGACACCATTGACCACTCGATCCTGTTCCACAGATTACATTAATGCTATGGCATCAATGGACTGGCTCTGAGTTGGTTCAAGTCTTACTTGTCGGACAGGACTCAATCAGCTACCTTGTACTGTCACATCCCATGGATTTGAAATTTGGTGTCCCTCAAGGCTCTGTCCTGGGGCCACTCCTCTTTTCCATGTACACAAATCCACTCAGTTCAATTATTCAATCTCATAGGGGTATCAAACACCACTTTTATGCAGATGACACTCAGTTATACATTGCTCTTTCACCATCAAATTTCAGATGCTGGTCATCTTGGGAAAGACATGAATTATAAGTGGTTTGATCTATATGGGTGAGCCACAGAGTCATCAGAGACAGTAGTAGTCCACTGAAAAATACGCAGCCCATTCCTGCTCAACAAGATGAGGAGTGTACATGTCACGCAACAGAACAATTCATGAAAGTCTGGTGACAAAAATGAAGAAAATGAAAAAAAAGATCTGTAGAAGCGCAAGCCCCACCAGAGTTTGTGGCAACTAGCTATGCTGGAGAACTGTGCTCTTTGAGTGACTCCTAGTTAACCAATACCCATTTCAGAATGTCTTTTATTTTAATGATCTATAATGTCAAAAGATGGCATTAGGTTTTTTGGAGCCAATCACATATTGGAAAGGGTTTTAATGATGCAGACAAAGGAAAATGTCATATATTTCATATAAACTGGATGTAATAGGAAACATTACCCAACCATGGATGATCACCGTGCATGTACCAAATGAGTATGAGGAGCAGCAGATTTAACTATTAAGGTATGGATACATATATATAATACCAAATATTTTCACTCCAATTTCAACGTGACCTTTTGGCCCATCAATAATAAAATCAATGAGAGGAAATGTCAACAAAAATATCAGACAACATTTTATTATATTGTATGTATTTCAGCCAGAAACTCAATACATCAATACAACATCTCATATCATCTTTACCTGTTTTGTATTTTGGTGTTGCAATTGGCCATGTGGACTGATCGTCTTTATCTGTGCAAGTAAGTCAAATCACTCCCATGTTTCACATGTTCATGTCAAAATCATAACTTCTTCTTAATGATATATTTGGCATCTTCATCCAAATCATTACGTCATGTTAATGATGTATCTGACAGTTGTTTATGCACTGACAGTAATCTATGTGTCCCCAATTCTTTGGTCTCAACAAATGTATGCTTTTCCAGAGGTCAATGTCCCCAAGTACTCTTGTTCAGCCATAACTAATGTCTTGTCAGGGGTATATGTCCCCCAAGTACTCAGATTTAACCATAATCCATGTCTTACCAGAGGTATATATATTCCACATTTACTGTTGCTCATTCATAGTTTATGGCTTGCCAGAGTTACATGTCCCTGAAGTACTGATAGCCATAGTGTACATTTTGTTTACCCTAGTTTATGTCCTTCCAGAGGTATATGGGTCTCAAGTGCTTTTGTTGAAGCATAGTTTATTTCTACAACCATAATTTATGTCTTTGTTAACCATATTTTATGTGTTTCAAGAGTTATATATGCTCAAAGATATCTTGTTTGACCTATGTTTACAAATTGCAAAAGGCATAGGTTATGTGTTGGTAACCATACAGAATTTTGTGAGGATTTCCTAACAATATTTTATTTATAGAAAGCCTGCTGGATGATAAAATATTTCACATATAAACATTGATTTGCTTGAAGATAAAAAATTTCATTCATTAATATCATGTATGCATGGCACATATAAATTATTGAGTGTATTATTATACCCATTGTATAGAATAATGGTACAGACAAGTTAGAATTAATGAGTTTGTAGGGGCCAAGTTTGCACCGTATACTGTTGTTTGACCATATATTTGCAGTGCTAGCTTCAAGTGCAGCATCGGAAGGAGATTATGAGAGGGCCAGATCCTGTCCACACACCTCCAATGGATTCAGTGTGGCGGGCATAATCACCACTGTGGTGCTGATTATTGTGCTTTACTTTTACATCTGGAGATATTAAATCAGAGACTAGACTGCAGAGACCACACAACAGAAATGGTGGTGTGATATATAGCATACGCATGATACATTATAAATGTTAAAGACAGCACTGCAATTTTTTTATTAAATTTTATGACATACATTACATGTTTTGGTGCCATAAATTTATACAGAAAAAATAAAACAAAATCAACAGAGAATTGCTGTTGGCTTATGACATATTTTTTATTGTTATTGTAACTTTTTCTAATGGTTAATTAGAAATGATATACCATTGTTTTTCTACTTTGAATACTGTCATAATTGTAATTATTTATCTTACCCATTATGGTGTACCAGTGTAATACAACTTCACAAAACAAACCAATTTCATCACATTTACAGTCAAATATTTCATTGGCCTGTCACTTTCATGCAATCAAATTCAACTCTACTGTGTCTGACCTGTGCATGACACTGTATGACACAGTACAGGGATCAGTACCAGGGTCGATCCTGTTTTCCTTGTTTTTCCTTGATGACCTCCAACTCCATACCCACCTCGCACATAAGAAAACTGCTGATTTATTTATAAAATTGAAAGGCATACATGCCACCTCTGAGATTGGGGTTCTGTTCCCCTTGCCCAACTTCAAGTGGGAAAGCTGGTAGGTTTTTGTCTTTGATCGGCACCTTACAGTACAGAACCTTGACAAACTGTATGCGCTGGTTTCCTCTGCCCTCCCAACTACCTATCGTGATATGACCTATACAGTGTTGAAAGCAACATAAAACCCCAAATAAATACATAAAATAAATAAAGGCATACAAGACTAGATGTCTAACACCAAACTCAAGTTCAGTTTATATAATACAGAATTTAATTTTGTTTCAGCAGCCCTGAGACATACTGAAAATGCCCCACCAATATATTCTGGGTGTTCCTTTGTGTCCAACTGACAATGTTAGTGCTCATGTCTATGTGACCAGAGGCTGTTGTGAATGTGGATTGCAATTAGTGTTTTTTTTAAATTTTCACTCTAAATTAATTAACAAAGATACTACCTTAAATGGCTATAACTTCCCATTCATGCTTTTCCCTCAATGTCCCAAAATAAGCTCCCGTGGTTAAACATAATTTAGTACCCACCACAGGGCATATTTGGTATACATACTGGAATATTTAGGGACATTAGCCAGTATTAGTTACTATTGTAGCACAGATATTTTGTGTTACGGGTCCATTCAATGTTGCATGATATTTTTGAAAAGAGCAAAAGGTTTATATTATTCAATAGAAAATTTACTTGATTAAATTCAATAAATTTCTGTCCACTTTCTTGCCTTGTTTGGAATTTGTCCTGTTCAACCAAAAACGATTCCCATTGGCTATATATAACATTCTGTGATACGCAGCTACATAGCTCTATTTAAAAGTTTACCACAAAAGAAGTGTGGGACGGAGTGGCAGTATAACGTAAAGATACAGTAATGTTATGGTAAATATTTGCGTGGAGACACATAAAAACACAGAAGAAAATATAATTGGGAAGAAAAGCACCAGAACAGGTACAGAAATGAGACCTTCTAGGTACCCAATAAACCATCATCTATCATAGGTGGATATTTTGTAGTGTGATTGAGGCAAAATGTCTTATTATGTTGTCTGCAAAGTGTAAGCCCACCTTAAATATGATAATAATATGCAGACTGAAACTGCAATAGGGAATTAGATTTACAAAAGGACGATTTCACCCATGAAGATTCAAATTCAGACTGCTGCAAAAGCAGGAATTTAGAGATGACAAAGATTTTGTGGAGGGAAATTGTGATGTAATTTAACACATTGCCCTGCCAAGGATAAATTAACAGACTGAGTAAACCCCAGCTGAACAAACAGAGTATTATCACTGTGAAATAGTTAAGAATACACATGAAACACAATATGTAAATTATGTACACACATATACACATGGGACTGTATCAGTATAATCGATTAGCTTATGGAGTATCCTCAGGGCCAGTCATATGTCAGGAAACGATGGACAAGCTGCTGGCTGGATTACAAGGTGTCAGATGTATAATGGATGATCTTATAGTTTCTATGAAGAATGATGCGGAGCATTTGCATGACTCAGAATCTGTTCTTGATAGATTGACTCAAAATGGAATTCGGTTAAAGATTAGTAAATGTGAGTTTCCGAAGGCACAAGTTGAATATAGAATGGGATTCATCCATCATCAGATATGGTTGCTGCTATTGTAGATACACCAGAACCAAAAAAAAACGAACTTCAGAGAGGGCTACATTAACTATTACTGGGTCTTCATACCGTCATTGGCAACTATTGCAGCACCGTTGACTGACTGTTAAAAGGAATGCCTTGGAATTGCAACAAACAGTCTCGGGATGCCTTTGACCAAGCCAAATAGGCTCTTATGTCAGCTCAACTGTTAGTACTCTATGACCCTCAGGAAGAGATCATATTGACAGTTGATGCAAGTGCTACAGGAGTAGGGGCAGTTATATCTCACAAATTTGCTGAGGGGGACAGACCAATTGCATATGCATCCAGAACTGGAAGTTATTTGAATATTGCGAGCGAGGCAATATCAATTACTTTTGGAATTCAGAAATTTCATCAATATTTGTATGCCAGGAAGTTTATTTTGGTTACTGATCACACACCCCTGACATGGATTTTTTCACCAACAAAGGACATTTCTGTATTGGTGGTTTCAAGGCTACAGAAATGGACAATTCAATTGTAAGCCAACCAATATGAAGTAAGGTATCGGTCATAGAGACAAAATACTAATGCCAACATACTTTCACGATTGCCATTGGTAATAGATGATCCACAGACTTTCCAGGGATTTTTTCTTTAAAGGTGATGTAACTCTGAAATATTAACCAGCTTAGAGCCATGCCCATCACTGCCTCACAGCTGCAGCGTGCCATTAAGAAGGATTCAGTTTTATCAAACATTGTCTATCATGTTGTGAATGGTTGGCCCAAAGAAACAGACCCAGAGTTGCATGGCTACAGGCAGATTTGTCAAGTATTTACCACTGAAGCAGGCTGCTCTTTGAAGTACGAGTTGTGATTCCCGAATGTGTTAAGTGAAGATATTTTGCTGGACCTGCATGTATGGAATGCCACAGGTATTGTACATATGAAAGCTTTAGCTAGGATGCATGTGTGATAGCCAAATCCTGATCAGCAAACAAAAACCTGAGTAAAGAAATGCAGAGAATATCAGTACCAACAGTCAGTAGCTCCAAAAGTGTCAAATACATGTATATGGCCAAACGAGTCTTGGACTCGCATTCATGCAGATTTTACAGGAGCCTTTTGAAAACAGCATGTTTGCAATTGTGGTTGATGCTCACTCGAAGTGGATGTAAGTGATGAGGATGGAGGGTACATCTTCAGGGAGTACTATCAATGCATTACGCTGCCTTTTTGCAAGGTACGGATTGTGACAAGAATTGGTGACAGACAGTGGACCTCAGTTTACTTCAGACGAAGAGACTGCAGTTTACTTCATTGTTTTTTTTTTGCTTAATGAAGCACATCAAATCCTCTCCATACTATCTGGCATCAAATGGAGAGGCTGGGAGGACAGTAAGGACTATTGAAACGGTAATGAAAAGGCTAAAGAGTACATTGAATCAGCTGTTAGCAACATTTACTAACCAGACCACCCCCCACTCAAAAATGCAGAAAACTCCAGCTGAATTGTTCTTGGGAAGGAGGTTATGCACTAGATTGGAAACCTGATATGGAACGTGCTATTGCCAAAAAAAAAACATCAACATATGCATCAGGTGTTCCACACACTTTCCAACAAGGTGATCAAGTCTCAGTTTGGGACTACCATGCCTGGTAAGAGAAATGGATACCAGGTGTGGTACAGTATGAAAGTGGGCTAGTGGCATACGGTGTGAATGGTCCCATTTGGAAAAAGGCATGTAAATCAGCTGGGGCAAAAATGTTCCCCAGGGTCTGGTATGGTTCATATGGAACCAGGCATACCACAAGAAATCAAACAAGAGGTGGTAGATGCACATATAAATATGGAGAGATCAGTTGATAAGGCTCTTAACAGGGAAGATCTGCCTGATCGGGAAAACCAAGGGGAATTCACATCAGGTGTAGAAGGTGTGCGCTGTTCATCTCATGTGTCAGTTAAGCCTTGGAGGCTTTTTGAAGAAATGTAAATGAGTGTAATGAATAATGGACGCTGGCATAATAATCTGGCGAGTTTAGTTGGATGATGTTCTGGAACCTCTCCCTTTTTTCAGTAAAATAAATACTTGTTCAGTGAGTGATGTAAACATAGTAACCAATGGGATATGGTGTGATTGTTTAATGTTGAGTTAAGACACAAGACAGTTAATTGTTCTCCGGTTGTATTGTATTTTTAGTTGGTTTGTTAAATAAATAAATGGGAAGAAAAGTGTTACATCTACAGATTGTGATGCGGTTAGAACTCTGGTGTGTATGATGATGTAAAGAGGTGACAAAATGAACAGGCATGGGCCTTAGTGTGGGTTGTTTGCATTTTGCTGTACGACTTGGACTAGAATAAACATGGTTTGCCCAGTACTGTGTTTGTATTTTGTATGTGAACATAACAGAATGATAAACACTAGCTCAACAAACAGAGTCTAAGGTTAAGCACACTTAACAACCAAAGGAAACACATCGTGTAAATGATGTACACAAAACCCTAGATCAGTGAGTGACTGTGTAAACACTAGCTGTGGAAACAGTTGAGTTTAAGGATTAGTTTACAAACGCAGGAAATACAGTGCGAAATTATATGCACAAAATCATAAGACCAGGGCCTCAGCTGAAACATTGTGACAAGCAACCACAAATATTGACAACCATTTTGTAATGGTTACAGAAAAAGAGCTGATAAAAAATTTACAAGCCATATTTAATTTTGTTACTTTCTTTATTATTATTATTAACATTTCTTATTATTAAGTTGGGATATTGAAAATTTGTTCCTTTTAAAATAGATAATTAAAAATGTGATTATCACTGAAAATTAATGAGGGTGAAGTTCAATGATATTAAAAGAAGTAGTGAAATATTTTTACAGCTCAAATTTCAATTGATATGGTATTCATAGTTTCGAGCACTTTTGTTTTTGGAACTTTTATACCATTTTTATATGAGACTGGTTAAATCTTTCAATTGTTGTTGACTATTCTTTATATTTGCATCAATACAGTGTGGAAATATTTGGTCGAATTTTGTTAATATTTTATATTATTCATCTTTGACTTCATCGTAAATCAATTTAAAATTGGATCATATAGATTTTATTGTAAAGGTAAATTATGGTTTTATATATTGATACATTTATAGCCACCCTTCCCCCAAAACAATAATATGCAGAAGTGGGATATATAATTTATTATTAACAACAAGTATGATGTAATAATACATAATATAGCATCACATTTCAAAGGCAGTACTTACTGTCTAACTCTCTGCCCCATACATGCAGAGGTGCTGTACAAATTAATACACATAAATTTGGCAACAAGGCCCAACCCCAAGATCTAATGACCCCAAAAGGGTCGGGTTAGTGAAAATATTTCGCTATCCCGACCACCAAGAATTTTGTACTTTACCAAATGGGAGTAACCACCAAAGGTGGTAAGCACTACAGTGCTAAATGTCCATATGCAGGAGGACATTATGAGTATGTATGTACATACTCTAACAAACTTTTACTGTAACCCTGTCACTCCAATACTGTACATTCAGTACACCTAGTCCAAGCCCAATTTTGAAGAAAAAGATAAATCCCAGATTTTATCTCAACCCAGGCAAGTTTCGGGTGAGCAAGTACAGTTGCTAACCCGAAGCAGTAATTGCTGTTAAGAACCCAATTTTTTACAATACTGGCTACCCAATTATTGCTGGATGACAGGGAAGCCATGCATAATGATAATAAGTTACTGGCCATTTACACAGCCCAGACTACATGGCTTAACGTAAAATGTATGGATTTATATAGTAGTACAGCAAAATGTAAAATATGCAATAAAATATGTAATAAAAGAAACTGCCAAATGCCAAACTAGAGGGAGAGATGATGCTGGAAGGTACGTGAGACCTGTGAAGAAGCAGAGGGCACAGACTTGACATATTTCCAAACTGCGTTCGATGACCAAGTGCCATGCTTCATGATCTCCTGTAAGGAAACCCCATTGTGGAAAGCCCAAGTCGTAGCAGACCTTCTAAAACTGTGAAATGTTAGATGTGGCGAGATATTGAGAAGAGATGATACAGACTTCAAATGTTTCCTAGCTGTTGAATCAGGGAGTGAGGATAGAACTCCTTGCCTGTAAAGTGCAAACAATGGGGAATTTTTGGAAGCAGGAATGGTGGTGAACATGGTTTTTAATGCAGCTACTGGGCATAACTGAGATACACCCAAAACTGGAATGTTTATGGTTGTGGTTTCTTTGCGATTTTGCATTGTTTTGGACCATTTTATTAAGATAGTACACATATTTTTACTAAACACCAGGTCACCTCTGGCCAAATGTCTTGTAATGTCAAACTGTGCAGAGGAATGTGGTAAGATGTTAGACAACCTCATGAAAGAAAAGAAACAAAACAAGTACAGAGCTTTAAATACTACAGGGTCTGGCAAAGCCTGGCAAGCTTGTACGATATCATGTAGAGTATCTATGGATATAATCTTTGTCAATGTGGGAGTCAATTCTGCATTGATCTTAAGAGATTTTATGTATAAGGACAATCTGTCATCTTTGAAAGGTTCTGTATTCAGACCCTAGACTATGAACATGGCCCTAATGGCTGACATGTGGTTGGAGATGTTGGCCTGTTTTAAACCACTTTGGTAACAGAACTCCATAAATGAAAGCAAGATAACAGTGTTCACCTGTAGAAGTGTGAGGCTCTCTGTTTCAAGGAAAGCTATGAACTGAGAGAACATTCTATGGTATTGAGCCCAGGTGGCTGGCCGAAAACCTTGCCTGAGCCTAAGAATGGCTGAAGTTGCAAACCTGGAAGTGGTTGGCATAACATTTGTAAATAGAAAGTACAAATTAAATATTATCATTTAATTTTGTGTGATCTAGGTGGGTTTGAACCCATTTATAATGAGGGACTAATTGTGACAGTCGTTGTAACTGTACTGCAGTACTCTGCCATCTAGATAACATATCTGCAACCTGATTTTTAACTCCAGGAATATGATTAACAATGAGATTTATGTTAAACAAAGAAGTCAAAAGCCACACATTCCTGGCACAGGTAGCCAGTATGGGGTCTCTTGCTCTACCTGACCTCAATACTTCCACCACCGCCATATTATCACATTTGACCTCTATGACCTTGTCTGTCCACTCAGAACCCCAAAGTTTGAGGGCAACAACAATATTTAGAATTTCCAAGTGAACTATGGTATAATCTTTATAACCAATGGGAATGGGAAGGGTGTAGACACTATTTGCAAACTGACCGCCAAACCCGGTTAAACAGGCGTCTAAATGTACTGTATGCTGTGGTTTCTGATGGTCATAGAAAGTAACTCCATTATATTGGAGCAAAAAGACATTGAACCAGTTTAGATCTCGATGAAAGTTGTCGTTAAGCTGAATTTTGGACAATTTATTGTGATCTCTAAGTAGTTGTAACATCCTGTTAAGGAAATACCTAGCTGGTTTTACACATTTAGTTATATAGAGAAGGGAGCCAAGCAAGGACTGTAATTGATTTTTGGTGGCTTTATTTCTAGATGCAAAACTTTTACAAATATTGCCAATCTCTTGCAATTTCTCATGTGGTATTTTTAATGTTTTGTTAACCGTGTCTATTTCAATTCCTAGGCAAACTGCACGAGTTGTAGGGGCAACAAGCTTGGACTCACTAATTTCCAACCCTAATTCGTGCAATAAAGCAAGAAGAGTATCATAGGACTGATGTATCTCATCTGGCAAGCCAGTATAGATCATATCATCAATATAGTTGTACAAGTGTGAAAAGTGAAATTTTTTGCACATAATGTAGCGTATGGCGTCGGTGCAGCGCTGAAAGATTACGGAACCGTGACGAAATCCGAACGGCAACGTACAATCAATGAATAGCTGTTTATGTTGAAGTCCTAGGAGATCCAGATCCCCTGGATCAATGCGAATATGCCTAAATGCTCTGGAGATGTCTACTTTGTATAGTAGGGCTTCGGAACCTAGGGACTTAAGATTATTGACAATTGTGTCGACTGATGGATAGTTTAATTCAAAATACGTGCCTAAATATCTATCTTGAGGAACCCCATCATTGACAGATTGGCCTACTGGAAAACTTAAGTCAACTATAACTCTTCTGTTAATCGAATTTTGTTTCTCTCTAGTTAAAAAGGGGGAGATATGACAATCAAAAGGCAATCTTTGAAAAGGGCCCATCATGGCTCCATAATCGATTTCAGTTTGTATATATTTATCCACATGATCAGGAAACTGCTGTGCAGAAGCATGATTGTTAAATGTGGACTGTAAGCTTTGTGAGCGATCAAAATCTAAGGGGAAGCCGTAGTGTAGAAGGTCTACAAGCTGTTGATCCCAATAATCACCTAAATATTTATACCATGAGGCAATATTCAACTGACTTGGTACAGGAATTCTAGCTTTCATAAAATTAGGCATTTTTGAATTTTTCACCATTTTGTGTGCTTCTATAATAGACGGAATTTCTGCCCAATGAACCTTTTCACCTTGATACACCATAAGGTCATTCAAAGGTAAGAAACCATAATGAGAACCATTTTGTTGTACACATTTGACATAATCTTTAGAAAATATCTTACTATCTATGATCCTTTGTGGTATCTGTCTCCTCTTATATTGAGGTGGTTTCATAACATCATAAATTTTCATAGTTTGGTTCTCTGAGTTTTGAATGCATGCTAAATCATGACATTCCAACCAGGGTTCATTCCTTGGTTGTACTTTTGTTTTAACAACCGGAAGTGCAGGTACATCCACTCTGCACGATTGGACAGGTGATTTTACAAGCATTTCGCCCAATTTTGCCCTGTTTCCGTTGTCAGTGCCCATAAACATGTGAGGAGTTTGCTTGTCCTGGTGAAATTTCTTATTAGTAAGTTGTTGAGGTGAGTGTGCACCCAATGTTTGCCCAGTTTTGTTTTTATTGCCTTTGAAAGGTTTGGAAATATGCACAACACCATCAACAATATTTGTTGGCTCTATGCCCAATATTTGCCCCGTTTTGTTTTTATTGCCTTCCAATAAATCAATAAACTGTGAGCCATCTGACGAATCATCATTTGCATCATCCGATAATGATTGCAAAATAGTGAACTTATTTGTCAGTTGAATAGTACCTTCCTTGTTGGACTGTTTTCCTCTATGGAAGGTGTTGCGTTCGACCCGCGACTGCAGAACAGCACTAGCTGGTCTGGGCCGAGTGCGTTCGAATTGAACGCATTTTGGATGAGCGCATTGTGGTCGTATACTTGCATTGCGTTTATGGACTTTTGCAGAAGTGCTCTGGCTTTGCAATATATCAAAGTTATTCGGTTTGGAAGGGTGAACATTTTTTACAATATCAGCATATGACCTGTTATCAACAAAAGTATTGACAGATTTATTGGTATTAAACCATTTGAACCACTGTTCCGGCTTGACAGAAGTTTCTTTGTGGATTTTTTGAAGATCCAGTGTTTTATTTACAATATATCTGGTTCTATGGGTGAGCACCCGTGTGTGTTCACCCATGCTCATTCGTTTTTTGACTGCGTTCTATGTTTATTCTTGCAGTCCAGTTCTGAGTGGGGGAAAGTTTTACCAATAGAAGCAAAACAAGAAGCACAGATGTGCTTATATAGAACTCCCCTGGTCTCGTGGGATCTCTTCTGAACACAAGTACCCTGATTGAAATATGTGCAAGGCATGGATTTAGTTGTCTTGCCATATTTCTTCGCATTGGACAAAGTTTGAGGAGAATTGGTAACATGTTTTTGTGCATTTGCTCTTCTAATTCTGTCAATAGCCAAAGTATCAGAATATGATTTTACTTCTCCTTGTTCCATACGACACAGTAACACTGCATGACTGGCTTTGGCCGAGATCCAAGAGAAGTCATTCGCATCATCCATGAGTGAGATAAGATATTCAAGCATATGTTCTCTAAGTTCAGTATTTGTTTCTTCTCTCATGGTTCGGCCAAAGCCAGCCACCCACTGTGTAACGGACAACTGGTCGTATGAAACGCGTTCTTTGTTTAATCCGGATAGGACGTATTCGTGTGGCCACTTAATTCTGTTTTTTACAGTGACCTCGACAGAACCACCTCTCTGGGACTTAATTTTTTGGGTCGTACCTGTCTTTGCTAGGTCGGTAAGCTCTTGCAATCTCTGCTCAACTTTCGACTGAATAAGAGCATCTTCCTTGAGTGAGTCAAGAGTAGGGAGATTTTGTTGGAATGCCTCTACGTGCTGCTGAGGTTTAGGTGCAATTTTTTCTCTAGGTTTAGAACTGGATTTGCCCTTGATTTTTGTCTTATCCGCAGTCTTTTTACAAGAACCATTTTCGATTTTATCCAATCTCTTGCCAATTTTTTGAAGTTGGTCCAAAATTTGGGAGTTAATAACGGATTGGACTTTCAAATCAGAGGTGATGTCAGCAAGGCTCGTTTGCTGATCATGATGTGAAGATGATTGCTTACTAGTTTTGTCCGAGGTGGCATGTGTTTGAAGGTCAGAAGTATCGAGCAAGGCATCACAGTCAAGTTCACTGTCTGAGCTTTCTTGCAAAGAATCCGACATATTTGCACTGTCGTTGAAAGAAGACGACTTGTGACCCAGTAGTTCGTTTAAAAATTGTTCATCATCTACCTGTATTTGTACTGGAAATTGAACCGTTTCTTTTTTATTGGATCTCAAATTGTACATAACGAATAAAATACTAAATACTAATATGCAATCCGATTAAAATACTAAAATACTAATATTCTATCTGTCATAACATTCCGTTAGAAAAACAAAATATACAAGGCAACAAGACAAGATTGAATAAAATACCGTTAGTTGTAAAAGACTAAAATACTAATATATAAACATAAAAAGAAAACCATACAGTAACCCAACACGTGTAGTGTTAATATTGCACATATAACTCTGTAGGAATTCTTGTGTGTTCTCGTTGCTTTTCAATGACAGAATGGCAGAATGTACCTGCAGAAACAGAGAGGTCCCACGCTGGTCAGTCTTGACCAATAGCAATTGGGTATGCAAATGAAATGACAACACTAAACCCAAAAAGGAAGGGACGCCAAAATGAGCCTGATGCCACCCGAATGTCATCCTGCATTATGCTTAGACATGTTAAACATTTTACCAGAATTCAACATTTACCTACATAACAAGAACCTTATCTTTGATTTCATTAGAAGTCAATTAAAATTGGATTATGGAAGTTTGCTGTAAGGTAAATTACAAAGCGGATTACATAGCTTTTGTCAAAAACTTAATTTTCAGCTTTACATAGCTATTAATATTATGTTTTGGATATGTTTGATATTTTACTAGAACTGAAATTTATCTTTCTTGACAAGTGATCAACTTACTTGGCAAGTACTATTATTAAATCCTGCGTAATATAGGACTGATACAGCAAGAAATTTAATTAATAATTTTAGATACTTTTTACGCCCACCTGGAGATGTTTGTTTCATGAGTACCTTTGTCAGTCATTGTGTTGGTTTCAGTGCCCCTACAGTTCAGTACAGTTTGATACGGAATAACAAGCACAAATGGGATAATAATTTTTAATTATTATTTTCTACTTTTATGTACAATTATACAGGCATATTTAAGGTCACCCTGAGTGATTTGAAGAAAGGTAGATATATAATGCCCCCTTAAATCAAGTTAAGGTTATGAAACTTTTACAATTACTGTTACATGTTAAGAAAGAATCAATTATAGTCCATGTTTGACATATTATACAAAGTTAGGGTGGCTATAAATTAACAGTCATTGTGTTGGTTTGTCTGATTTCATGATAACACTACTCCAACAGTAATCTGCATTTTGTATGTATTTAACTGCCAAACAAATAGGGAGATCCAAATCATACCCTTGATATAAATTAAATCCTGTGGTGGTTTGAGCTCTATAACTGACTTCTAGGCATGAAGGCGTTAGTAATCCCAGTGCCATTTTGAATACTCTTATTCCTTGTTTACAGATATCTTGAAGAAGAAATATGAGCCTTCAACAGGAACCTGTGGTGTTGTACCAGCCAAAAAACCAGAATGTGGTAGATACACAGGCACAAGTCATCGACACTGGGGTAGTTGTCAACCAGGTAATATCCAGTGTATATTTTTACAATCAATAGCCAAAGAGGGATATTCAAGGGTAATTGTAATTGTGTCTGTTAGGGGTGTTGCCGTAGCGATTTCTTCCTTCCAGTTTCATGTTTTGTCCCGGTTGGTTACTGGTTAACCGTCTCTTATTTAAAAGTTGAAATTAAGATTAGTTCAGAATTCAGAGTTTCACATTTGAAACCATAAGAGTTTTTCTTATGGTTTATGTGAAAAGGTTTATGTGAAAATACATCACTTCCTGATTATGTAATAAAACATGAGAACCAAATAGACATCCTGCATCTTAGTCCCTCATAAAACTCACCCCCTTTCTTATTACACTCATCTTCATAAGTCACAGGCTATAGATAAGAACATCACAGGCTATAGATAACATCATCATTGGATTGTTTCTATTGCATATCCCATCATGCGAAACATCTGGGAAGAGGTTTTATTTCAAATTGATGGAAAAAACACTCTCTCTTTTTCACTTTTTCATGCACTGTTGTAAAAAATGTGCAAAAATATTAATTAATGCACAAATGAAGTCAAGACTTCCAACAAAGTGATTTTATTCCTCCTCTATGTAAATGTTTATTAATTTCGACATTAGTCCAATGTCAGTTGATACAACATATTTATCACAGTATGATACAACGTATTTATCAGAGTATCCTTGAAGTATTAATGTTAAACTTCTATAAAGAAATTTATTTGTTTAAATGATCCTAAACCCTCTCCTCAAATTGAAGGGAGCTGAAAAGACCCACTACTAATAAATTAAAGGGTGTGGTGTGTGATTACAATTACAACTAGAAATAGGATGCCCTGTTAGGAGTAGCTGCCACACATGAAAAGAAACAGGACAGCATAGAAGTATAGAACACACCCTATCATGTGTAATGTCCACCCCAATGAACATTTTGTACAATTGTACAGTATCCTTATAAGACCCTGTTTCATTTGTAAAATATATCAATGATGCTTAAATATTTATCAGTATACATGTAAATTATTTCAGCTTCATGCCTTTTTTGAAGAGAGTAAATTTTTTTGAGAATTGCAAAGAGTAGTTTTCTAAGATACCCTCTGGATCGAAAGTTTCAACAAAATCGCTCTATCTCACACGGTCAAGAAGATAGAAGCAAAGTTGTGTTTTTTGCATTTTTGGCGAAAATCAAAATATTTACCATTTTAAACAGAATAAAATCTTTTAAAGATGGGCAAGAGTACATTGCTGAGATACTATGTGGATTGAAAGTTTCAAAGAAATTGCTCTATCTCGCACGGTTAAGGAGATAAAGCAAATTTGTGTTTTTGAATTTTTGGCAAAAATTCAAAATGGCCGCCATTTTTGAAGAGAGTAAAATCTTTTAAAGATGGGCAAAAGTACATTTCTAAGATACTCTGTGGGTCGAAAATTTTGACGAAATCGCTCTATCTCGCATGGTTACAGAGATAGAAGCAAATTACTGTTTTTGTATTTTGGCGAAAATTCGAATATTCAGAATGGCCGCCATTTTGGAGGAGAGGAATATTTTTTTTAAATTGCCAAGAGTAGATTACTTATATACCCTGTGGGTTGAAAATTTCGACAAAATCGCTTTATCTTGCACGATTTAGGAGATAGACATATTTATGTTTTTTGCTATGTGGCTATTACTCAGGAGGTTAAAGCAATTACCATCAAGATGAGTTAAATATGTTTCTGTTAAAACAGTGAAAACAGAAATGCAATTCAGTGTAGGCTCAAAGTAGCAAAGCAGCTATTACTAAGATATCTATAAAGCTATCATCAACCAAAAGCTATTCTGTGGCGTGTGTCTGTTAGGGAAGTACCGTTTTTTCTAAATTATTATGGTTTTCAACACAATATCATTATTAAACACGTCTCCCTTTTTATTGTTTTCAATCCACAAACAACTTCTGTATTTATTACACACCCTTTTGACAAAATTATTAGATAAGTATACACAAAAATTGCCTACTTTATCGTGTGATCCCCTTTTATCGCTCACATTCCCTGTTATCGAGTACCATCACTCTCACAATATACCCCCACTAACCACACAACTTCCAAAATTTCATGGTCAGTTTTTATACATAAGCTCCCCAAGTTCTCAAAAATGATTTTTTCCATATCCTACTGGCAATTCATTGCTGCATATCAGCACCACATCAACTCCAGCATGCAATGGCCTGATGTTATCAGTTTCTGTTTACATTTCACCATTAGGTCCTCAATATTTATTCCAGCAGCTTTGTCACCCTCCCGTCTCTTCATCCTACTCCTCCTTACCGGTGATATTAACCCAGGACCACCCAAGTGTCTGAATATCACCTACGCAAACATCAGATCAATAAACAACAAATATCCGGCCATTGCAAAACTTATTTCTGACAATGATACTGATCTCTTTGCCATGTCGGAGGCCTGGATAAGACCTGACATCACAAGTGCCAATTTGTCGGAAATCAGCCCACCAGGTTACAGTCTGTATCAACAGGGACGAGTGACAAGCCGTGGCGGAGGACTGGGGTTCTTCATTAAAGACAGACTGGATGCATCTGTTGTTTCTACAAAGACCTGCTCCACCTTTGAAAACTTCATCATCGAGATATCCCTGAACAAGGAATCTTTTTACTTTCTGAACATATACAGACCACCTTCCTCAAGTACTCCTACCTTTTTTGAACATTTTCAGTCACTTTTGGAGGACATTTACCTCATCACAGAAAATCTGGCTATCATCAGTGATTTCAATCTTCACCTTGAAACAACATGTTCAAATTCAAAAACCTTTCACTCACTGATCAATTCATTTGAGTTAATTCAGAAAATTAATTTCCCTACTCATATTCATGGACATACTCTTGATCAGATTTTAACCAAATCCAACAATGACAATATTTCCAACATCCATACCACTGATGCTTTTTCTGACCATTTTTCAGTTAGTTTCTCTCTAAATTTTTAACCTATAGTTCTCAGAACAATGCTACTGTCTCCTTTCAAAAATACCATAAAATCGGCAAAGAGAAAATGAAAGCGGATCTCCTGTCTTCGGAACTGATCAATAATCTATCCAAAGAACCAAATCCTCTCTACAAACAATATCACACCAGCTTGTTGACCCTTTTTGACAAACAGGCTCCACTACACACTAAACATACCAAGGCAAAGTACATTCCAGGGTGGGTTAACGATATCACAATTGCAGCAAAAGATACCTAACGTTTGTTTGAACGAATTTGGCAAAGAGATAAATCCACCTTCAAAAGATCCCGGTACATGCAGAAAGTTCATCAATATAATAGAATCTGCACGCAAGCCAAATCTCAATTCCTTAAAGAGAAAATTCAGGACAATCATAACAATCCACAAAAATTATGGCATGTCCTGGGTGATGTCTTACACAGACTTCCAGCCAAGATCCTCCAATCGATAAAGGCCCATCAGCTTTTGGCTGACAGGTTTGTGGAGTTCTTCACAGAAAAAATTGCAAAACTATGTTCAACATTCTCTGCTTCTGTCAATTTGCAACACATCACCCCTAACTCTCCTCCCCCATGTTCTCCACTTTTTTGACTGTAACAGAGGATCAAGTCACTAAAATTATTACTAATTCTCCTAGTAAATCATGCTCCCTAGACCCTTGGCCTACTCTCTTTGTTCTGGATTATCTGGATATTCTCATTACCCCCATTACCTCAATAATCAATGCGTCTCTTCAGCAAGGTAAGTGTCCAAACTTTTTCAAGCAGGCCCATGTTACCCCTATCCTCAAAAAATCATCCTTAGACAAAGAAGTTTTTAAAGGCTACAGGCCTGTCTCAAATTTAAACTTTATCTCAAAGATACTTGAAAGGGTTGTAGCCGTCCAGCTACAAACTCATCTTGATGAAGCCGGTCTTATGACTGCCTTCCAATCGGCTTATAGAAAACACCATTCTACTGAAAGCGCCAAAGGTTCTGTCACTGCCTTGACCCTTCTGGATCTATCCGCCGCTTTTGATACCATGGACCACACCATTCTCCTGGACAGACTCAATGTGTGTTACGGAATCAGTGAGCTAGCACTTGGCTGGTTCAAATCATACCTGTTGGGAAGGACACACTCAGTCAAGGTAGGTAGTACACTCTCAAATCCTGCTGTGGTCCATTATGGAGTAAACCAAGGCTCTGTCCTTGGACCAATCCTGTTTTCTCTCTACACTAACCCAATCTGCTCAATCATTCATTCCCACAGTAGCAGCAACTACCACTTTTACACCAGTGATATCCAGTTATACATAACACTTTCACCAGAAAATTTCTCCCACTCTATGCAAAAATTAAGGAACTGCCTAGACAACATTCAAAATTTCATGTTTGCAAATAAATTAAAACTCAACCCAGACAAAATATTAGTTCTACTGCACCTTTGTTTAACCTATGGGGTTGTTCCACATCAGCAGTTGGATTGTAAATATAGGACTGAAACTAAGTAAGTGTAGAGGATTAATTTACAATTTATTTTCACAAGAAATTGCAATACCCGCAGATGATCTACATGTAAGGTTTCTGTTAGAGTCCAGAAATGGAAATGTTGATGGACAGACAAATGGACAAAAAAATGGACAAACGAACGGACGGAATAGCACCAATTTTGAAAGCAACTTACCTATGATGAACTATCTCCCTGTCAAGTGTGAATTTGATTGGAAAAAGTGTTTTTGAGTTAGAGTCCGGAAATGGAAATGTTGACGTACAGACAAATGAATAAATGGAATAACACCAATTTCGAAAGCCACTTAGCTATGATGGTGATCTATCTCCCTGTCAAGTTTAAATTTGGATGGACAAAGCATTTTGGAGTTAGAGTCAGTAAAAGGAAAATGTTGACGGACAGACAAACAGACAAAAAATGGACAAACAAACAGATGGAATTACACCAATTTTGAAAGCAACTTAGTTATGATGGTGCTCTATCTCCCTGTCAAGTGTGAATTCGATTGGACAAAATGTTTTCGAGTTAGAGTCTGGAAATGAAAATGTTGATGTACAGACAAAGAAACAAATGGAATTACACCAATTTCGAAAGCCACTTAGCTATGATGGTGATCTATCTCCCTGTCAAGTTTGGATTCGATTGGACAAAGCATTTTTGTGTTAGAGTCTGGAAACAAAAGTGTTGACTGACAGACAGATGGACGTTGGACACATCAATCTAATAGGTGGGTTGGTCACATGCAACCCGCCTAAAAAGTATAGGTTGGTTTCACATTGCAAACTTCTGGGACCAAGTATATGTGAGTTTTAAGTACTTTTAAGTTTTGCTATTCTTTTTTGACCTTGAAGGAGGGGCCTAAGGCCAAATATGAACATATGAGAAGATTTCTAGCCCATGATAGGCTAAACTCTAGGACCAAGAATAAGCAGCACTGTTAAATTTGGCTATCCTCATTTGACCTTGAACGAAGGGCACAAGGTCATATTTGATTGCATCAGAAGATTCCTAGTCCAAGATTCCCTATAAGTTGGTTTCACATTGCAAACCCATAGGACCAATAATAAGGGATATATAGGCACTTTTAAAGTCTGCTGCATGGGGTACTTTGGCTCTCCATGGATGACCTTAAATGAAGAGCTTCAAGATCAAATGTCTGTATGCTTGGTGAGGACATATATTTGTTATACATATGCCCTATTAAGAGATTCAACCTTCTAGTTACGAGAACCAGCTTGTCTTTCAAAATGAGGTTAATTTCAGTCCCAGTGAAACTTACCTCCCAATGAAGATATCCTGCAAATTTGCTGAATCTAGCTAGTGTAGTTTTCCACTGAGAGTGTTAGTGTCAAAAATGTCTATGCACGACAGCAGTGGGGGCAGAATAGGGAACACTGAACCAAAGTATCCACCGGTTGTATCCAGTGAACACAATTAAGCTATAATATTACATTTTATTTTGTCATTTCAATCTTAAACTTGTCTTATTAGCATAAAAATATTTTTATGCCATTTCTCATTAACATAAAATTATACACTGTGTGTGGAAAAGCATGAACAATATGCATGTATACTGCTAAGAAAGTAAAAATATGTGGAGTGTACAGTTTCATTCTAGTTGGTGTAATCAGTTTATCACACCGAATCCCAGCATCCCAGGTAGTGTTTATTTAAACAACCACAGACTGACAGATTTATTGGTCATATAGGATACATAAAAGGATTTTGGAATCCCCCCTCACTAACCAAGAGTGAGCAGATCTGGGGACTAAGATGCAGGAGTGAATAGTTTTCCATACTGTAAAACAGGAAGTCAATTTCTGTGGTAAAAAACCATCTGAAAAAAAACAATCATCTCTACAAATAAAAGTGGATGATGATATTTATTTTGTATGTAAGGTTAGTAAAGTTGCTTTACATTTAGTGTAAGCAGAAAACCAGTAGCTGAACTTGAAGGCAGTTTGCAATAATTTATTTACTGTACCGACAATACCCGTGCTACCGCAACACCCCTAGTGTCTGTCCATGTACATATAACTCGCAAACTATACACCAGATTGGGGTCACATTTACAAACATGGGGTGTTCCCTTGGCTTTGTCCTCTGTTTATTATTTATTTTTCATTTTATCCAACATCAATAACCAGATTCACAAACAATATTTAGACAATTCATAACTTTACGTTTTACTTAGTTTTCAAGTAAAAATTGTGATACCTTATTAATGAACATTCGTAATTCTTGTTTAGTGAATGCTGATTCCTTGAAATCTTGGTGACCTTACCTTTGCATTGTTTGTGAATATGGTCACAGATTTGAACTCATGAATATGGAGAGGAAAGGATGGCAAAGCCAAACTTGTGAAGTCATTAGGCCACTGAAGGTGTAAACCTTCAGGGGAACTTATAATCAACTTAGGCCATCAAAATAATTTTTTGCTGAGAAAATGGTTCACAGAGGAGACTTACCTGAATATCTCTCTTGGTATAACTTGGACACAAAAAGCTAGTTTGCAGCTGTTTAAAGCTTAATAGCATGGATATTTATTGATTAAGCTATGCATTGGCAAGAGTGCAAGCTGTAAAAGTCTTAAACTTCAAAAGTTTAAACAACGTCACCTTTTACAGTGCTTTATAAATGGTGATAATGTATTTCAATGCAGCACACCAATTTTACATAATTTGCACAGGAAATATGTTGCAAACAATTTATTTGTGCAAGCCATTACTTTTGGCTGCCTAATAAGATCTCGATATATCCCCAGAAGTGTTTGACTGTTGCAGAGGATGACCAATTATTTATCTGACAACTGTTCATTATTTTATTATTTACATCCGCTTTGTGCCAAGCTGAAGTGATGCCAAGTAAAGTAAATATGTAGTATCTGCCATAGTAAAAACTCTAATCCAGGAGTATATCATGCTGTAGTTTGTCCTTGGACAACCCATGATTCTACTTGAATGCTCTTTGTCAGATTTTGTCTGTGTACTTGGACAAATCTAGTCGACTGAAGTGCAAAAGCAATTACTACTTTTCAGTACTATCGGTAAATCTTAGAATTGAGAATCTTAGCACTCTCAATGACATTATCCATCATTTCGTATGAACTTACTATTGTCCAGGATTAGAATTCCTACCAGTATATACATAAATATATGACAACAATACAAAAAAAATTTCTTCTTGAGGCCGTTCGTTACCCCAACCAAGAAGTTATATTTTTGGGAGGATTTGTGTGTGTCTTTGTGAGTTCCTGATACTCCAAACAATGACGAACAAATGAAATGTACAATCTTTCTGAATTTTCTATTTGGGTGGTGGTTAAATTTAGAGAATGATCAAGATCATATTCTGAATACATACAAGGTCAAAAAGTCTTTTGCAGAGCCATAAGAAACACGCGTGAGTGCAGTGCACTATAATTTACAAAATTTTGGCCACAAAAATCAAACAACAAATCAGATCAATCCCATTTACCTGGCCTAGAACTCAGTCACCTGCCCAAGTATTAATCTAACCTAGTACTGCTTAACTTCACTGATCAGATGAGTGCTCATCATACTACACCTCAATTCTTGAATGTCTGGTGACAAAAAATTAAAGAAAAGGGGATCTCTAGAAGCACAAGTTTTTACCATAACTTTTAAAGATGCAGAATTGTCAAAGATCTGATTTTCAATAATTATTAATGTATCAGAATCTCTTAAATTTTATTTATTGGATTAATGATGTCAATTGATGTCAAAAGTTAGCCATATGTTTTCGGAGTCAGTCGCTTTGTGTGAAGTTTTTTCATGATACAAACCAAATGAGAAAAAGAAGATTAAAGTATGAGGAACAGCAGATGAAACCTATGACTGTTAAAGTACAGATTGATATATTTAACCCAAAGTGTATCATACCAAATGCTTAAGTTTTCACTCCAATTTCCACTTGACCCTTAGGTCCATCAATAATAAAATCAGTGACATGGAAATGAAAATATGAGACAATGTCTTATTTTGTTGTATTTCTTTCAGCCAGCACCGCAACATATCAATACAACACCTAGTATCGTCTTTTCCTGCCTTGTATTTTGGCTTTGCAATTGGATATTTGGACTGATGGCCTTTATCTATGCAAGTAAGTCACAGTAACTCTTATTTCTGGTTTCTTCAACTAACCCATTAATTATTCCATTTTTATTATGTGTTTCACATGTTCATGTCCAAAACATTACTTCATGTTACTGATGTATCTGACGTTTGTTTATGCCCAACAGAAATCTATGTCTCCCCAAGTACTTTAGTTAACCATAATGCATGCATTGCCGTAGCAGATGCCCCTAAGTTATCATGACCACCCATAATTAATGTATTGTCAGGTGTTAATGCCCCCATGAACAAATTACAGTCAATCACCAAAAATAAGAAAACCCAAAAATAAGAACATGCCCCCCCCCCCCCCCCCCCCCCCCCCCAAAAAAAAAAAAAAAAAATAGCCTTACTAATTTTACTAAGAATAAGAACATGTTTCAAAATGGTCCTGCTAATTTTTACCCAAAATAAGAACGTCCAAATACCCCTCTCCCTCCATTTCAAAGAACTTGTAAGAACCAAAAAACTGACAGTAACATAACATACATGTATCTAAAGAATCACATTAAACTGCACTTAAATTTTTTATTATTTTCAGAAGACTTTCATGAAAAGTGTAAGGAACAATATTTTAATTTTGAAATATAATAAGAAAAAGCACCCCCCCCCCCCCTCAATGTCAAGAAATTTACCACATAAACTTTTCAGGAAAAGTATCATAAATAATGTTTGAAATGTACTCAGGAAAAGCCCTGTTAATACAAAAAAAAGAAATGTTTTATTGGAATGCCCTTTCAAGAAGGGTGTGCAAAGACGCACTTAATAATTTGTGTACTGACCACGTAAATGTTAATACAATGCAGTCTGCTTCATCTCTAAATCACTTACTTTTGCACTCACGGATAATGTATGGCAATATTACTTGCAATCTGTCTTCAGATTTCTGTATATATAGCACGTACTAGTGAATACATATCACAGCAGAAACTGAAAAGAAAAAGTATGTGGTAATTTGTGAAAAAAGTAATGGGTCTTCCTATGATTTTCCTCAAACTGTTACAACAAGCCCAGAAATACTTGTGATATTTGTGAGCAACTTGTGCCAGGTAATGCTGGTAATTTAACACAGTTCATAAATAGAAAAATCAGTCTGAAGGGCAGTGGTGTAACATGTGCGAAACCTCAGTCAAGGGAAACAAGGGCAGCATTAAGATACATATAGAGAGTAAGCATCAAGACAAAGCCAAAAGTGACATTGACACTAAAGACAAAGACAAAAGGGATTTAGACAGGATGAAGTTGATCAGCTAGAAGCCCTGTTAAATTCTGAGGTATGTGAGGAGTCTGATGAGGAGGAGTATCGAGAAATCTACACTTATAAAAGATCTTCTAAAAAGTGCAAAAAAAAACTGATTATGCAACACACTTACAAGTCCTCGTTACTCATTTGTTTGTTTGTAAATTTTACCAAAAATAAGAACTGGGCGGCCTCTAAAGGGGTGTATGGAAAATAAGAAGGTGCCCCTTGGAGGGGGAGGGGGGCTCAAATTCTTCAAACATTCAACATTCTTAATAAAAATAGGAGGATCCTGGGTTAGGGGTGCATTAAGATGACACTACAGCTCACACAAATATATTAATGCTGCTGGTTGGAGGGTGGGGAATGCCCAAATGTAAAATAATTCTTGGTCTCTGCGATGTACAGTGTCATTTGGGTCACTATCAATCCTCATCCTATGAAGCACTGAGAACTCCACGTTTTGGCAGAGTGACCTTGGTTAGAGAAATGTCTAGCCACTGGTATTGAACTTTGAAGTTTAATGCTCTGAACACTCTTGAAATGTTCATACATTCTTTGTCTCAGCGGTGTTTTAGTCTCTCCTATGTATTGGAGGCCACATTTAGAACAGTTAATGAGATAAATCAAATTACTTAGTTCACATGTAATTTGATTTTTTGGTGGGAGAATTTTGCACTGGAAAGTTCTTTTGTTGGAGAAACTGGTGATCGTGTCCAATTTTTTAATTTTTGGACAGTATGTGCACTTGCCCAGTCTAGTACAAACTGGGGTAAAACTCTTGGTTTGAGAGGTTTGTCTATGGGAGGGAATCTTATCCTTGCTGATGTGAGTTTGTCCCTTAAATTGGGGAGTCTTCTGAACCCCATTAGGGGTGGGTCAGGGGAAATGGTGTGTAATTCCTCTGTATTTAGGATAATGTTCCAGTTATCCCAAATCAGTTTTGTGACATTGGGATTCTTGGGACTAAAGTTAGTAACCACTACAGGATTGTAGAGTCTGTTTTGGTTTTGACCTCTAGCAATTGATCCAGGGTGAAGGAGTTAGCTCTCTGAAAGTGTTTCTTCAGAGATTTGAGATAGTATCCAGTCAAATTCCTTGCATTACTTTTGAAGTCTTCATCCAGAGTGCATATACGTCTCAGTCTAAGGTACTGGCTGTATGGTCCTTTGGTGAGAATACTCACCTGGTGAGCACTGGTGTAGTGTAGATATAAGTGAATATCTGTTGGTTTATTGTATAGGGTGGTAATTAATTCCCTATTCTCATTGAGTTTCACAGAGGTGTCCAAGAAATTAATTGAGGTTTTACTAAATTCATGGGTGAATTTAATAGACTGGTGTAGTGAATTTAAATAGGTGATAAATTCTTTGAATTTGAATGTGAATCTTCTCCATGTGTCCATATCATGAAGATATCATCAATGAATCTCAACCAGCTCAGGGGTTTAAGGTAGGCTTTTGGCTTCTAGGGCTTTTGTTTCAAACCTGTCCATAAATATGTTGGCGTAATTTGGGGCCACAGAGGTACCCATGGCTGTGCCATCAGTTTGGAGATAGTGTTCCCCATTGAACTGAAAGTTCATATTATGAAGGACTAGTGTTAGTAAATCCAAGATAAATTTAGTAATTGGTGTTTTACTAGGATCAGATCTCAGGTTTTCTGCCACAGCCAATATTCCATCTTGATTAGGAATGTTGGTGTATCGTGAGGATACATCTAGGGTGCTTGAGGTTTCCGTCCTCACTGAGCTCACCTTAGTACACCTGTGTTACTCCGCAGGAGCACAGGAGAGACTCCCCTTATCTGGAGGAGCCTGACGGAGCCGTTTTTCCACTTTATAGGGGAAAATTGGTCCACCGACTTATTGCCTCTGATGAGAATACTAAACCTTAGATATTCGAAATAATCAATCATAGAGAGAGATTTTAAGGCTAAGAGTCTATAATTCACTTTGACTTATTTTATTCCACATTCTTAGTTTCGGTGATTGACTGTATGTAAGCATAATCGACGGCTAACCAGACATATATTTTCTTCATGTACTGTTTTTCATTCATTGTTTAAGTCTTGGTTGAGTTAGAAATCACTCTTCTGTAACCATGGTTAATACTTTGATTACCGTTATTCATGTCTTTCCGGAGGTATATGTGCCACAAGTACTCTTGTTTAGTCATTGTTTATGCCATGCCAGAGATAAGTCCCTGAAGTACTCCTGGATAGCCATAGTTTATCCCTTGTTTAAACCATAATGTCTTGCAAGAGGTATAAGTGCCCTCAAGATTTCTTGCTTAACCATAGTTTATGAATTCCCACAGGCAAATACTCCCTAAGTTCTTGTATAGCCAGAAGGGGAACTGGACAAATCGGCCCTTTGCCAATTCGGCCCTCGGCAAATCGGCCCCCTAAAAAAATCGGCCCCTGGGCAAATCAGCCTCCAATTAAAAATTTCTGTAATTAGAACTTACTTATAGACCTGCAGACAGCATTCGACTGGGTTGATGAAGATATTTCCCCCTAAAAGGCAATTTACAGCTTATACATAGATCCATTGTTAATTCATTTTCTGATAATACCATCATGCTACTTTGGGCTTCCAAACCTGAATGATTTTTGGAAAAAAGAAGCCCTTTTATAGAGGATATGCATCATTTAATTGTAATCAGGCTCTCATTAAAATAATGGGTGGATTAATATGCATGACTATGTTATGACAATAGTGCCAATTGTTTATGTGTTGTTTCACTAAGTGTAATTAACACATATGAAAGATACTGAAATCAACCCATTGTAAACTATGTGCAGTAAAACTTGTTTATGTTAGAATTATTAAAAGTGCAATTACATTGTCTGCCCAGCCTCTGATGGGATTATAACTTTAGTGATCTTTGATATTTATTTTGTATAAGGATTACTAGCTAACATGTTAGACAAACAGTATTAAACATTAAAATCTGATATTTCCTCTTGATGTCCATGCAGATGATATATCATCTCCACTTGTGGGCATCAAAGAGAACAATGGGAGAATCATTATTATTATTATTATTAATTTTATATCCTAAATAGATAATATTTTATTTACTCTAATGATTTTTAAATGATAATATTATAATAACTATTGGAGGAACAGCCACTGTGAAGATACTAAATTCAACTCTATGAGAAGGCCGGGGTAAACTGAATAGATACATAAAAGTCATAAGTAGCCCCCATTGTATAGGGGTGTGAAATTATGAAAATATATAATATATAAATCATATGTACACTTATCTATCTATATCTAAGGGACCGATTTGGCTATATGTTATTTTCTAAGGGGTCGATTTGACCATAAATTATTTGACAGGGGGTCGATTTGATAAGCTAGTTTTATTTTGGGGGCCAATTTGGTATAGGGACGATTTGTCTATGATTCGCCATAAGTTATGTCTTGTTAACCATACAGAATTCTGTGAGGATTTCCTTTTTTATCAATAGAAAGCCTGTCGGATGATAAAATAGTTTGCATGTAAAATTGATTTGCTTGAAGATTTAACACATCAATTTTTTTTTTGTTTTCAACAGCTTATTCATATTCGTGTATGCATGGCAAATATTAATTATTAAGTGTGTAATTAAATGTAACTTTTACATGTATTTGTAATCATAAGTGTAGCCATTGTATAGACAAGAAACACCTATACACTTATTTGACTATATTTTTGCAGTGCTGGCTTCAAATGCAGCTTCCGAAGGAGATTATGAGAGGGCCAGATCCCGTGTATACATCTCCATTCGATATAGTGTGGCTGGTATAATCATCACTGTGGTGCTGATTGTGCTTTATTTTACAGTTTATTAAATTGATAGAGACTACACAAAACAATTTATGGTGTATCAGTGTAAAACTCCTTCTCCTTTAAAATGAACCTATTTTCAACACATTTACTGTTTGTCAAATGTAAATAATAAACACAATTTGTAACACAATTTCCGACAATTTTTAAGCCAACAAACTTAATTTGAAACACACTACAAACCAGTGAGCCAAGTGGGCATTTCTTGCTCACCACATTATTTTTATACTTATGTTTTGATTCTACACTGAAGATACCCAACTCTATAACTACCTTTGCTTCATTTACTATATCCAAGGGCATAGAAGACTATCTAAGGCTGACTGTCTAACAACAAAAGCAAGTTTAGTTGATATAATGAAGAAATTATTGTCGTTTAAGCAGCCACGACCAAACTAAAATTGCATTTTCTCACCGATATCCTGGGTATTCCTTGGTGACTGACTGACAGTGTTTATTTCCTTTTCATGTGCCCACAGATTGCTTGCATATGTGGCTTATATTTCTTTCTATGACTATAATATCCCCTTTATGGTCTAATTTTGATAGTATGTACACCAATGAGCTTGGTTTAATGAGATGTAATTTGAATATGCAAAAAATCCTTAAATATCTCCAGAGGATATGTCCTGTCTTGTGCTAGCCTGTGGTTTGCCACAAAATTGGATCCCTGGTAGGATATTAACTCTTCTTCACCCTGGCTACACTTCCTCTCAATACATAGTTTGTGTATATTATCGAACATTTCCTCCTTCTGGTAGGAGACTAACCACTCTAGAACATTTCCCCTAAGCCAGGATTTGAGATAGTCAAGGAAAGTATTGCGATCAATAGTGTCAAAAGCAGCTGCTAACAAGTCAAGCAACACTAAATCAGTAGGTTCACCTCACACAGACATAATTGGACCTCTTTTAAATTGTAGAATGGCCCAGTTTGTACGCAGACTGATGGGGATTACTATTGATATGAGATATTAATTGTTTAGCTACAACTCGTTCGAACAACTTGGACAGCAAGCAGTGACTGGATGGTAATTCTTCAGCTCATTAGCGGGAAGTGAAGGCTTCTTTATGAGAGGTGTTACAACAGCCTTTTTGAAGAAGGCATCTGGAAAATAACCTTCACTGAGGGAATAATTTACCAACCAACCAAGGAATAGGGTCTAATAATAAGCACAATTTAGTGGGAGAGTCGTTGAAAATTTTGCACATTTTGTATTGACTTTTGAGCTCACAGTCCCCACCATCCCAGGTCCAAGCAACAAGACAGTGCGGGTTAATATTTTATTGATATACAATAACATAAGTAAGTTACAGTTGTATAATATAAATGATTATGTATGAGTATGTAAATCTACTTTTATTCACAGGTTACAATTGTCATAATACAGCCTAGAGTCCAGTAATGTAAATACAGGTTAGTTTTAGCACACACAATTTTACATGTAAATACAGGTGATTTTTACATTTTCACAATTTTTACATTTTACTTCAACAATGGGACTAGCACAGTTACAGAAATGCAAGTACATTGCAGTGACCCTATGACCCTTGACCCCAAGGTCAGATTGAGACTAAGGTCAACACCCACCTTCAAATTTGACCCCTACTCAGGTGACATACGAGGGGACCCAGAGGTCAAAGGTCACAGAGTTTTTTATTCTTACTTTTAAGGACTGTATTTTTTATGCATCATTTCTGGCCAACTACCTACTGATGGCTGCTCATATAAAATAGTTACACTAAGAGAAGAAGTAAAATTAATATAATAAAAATTGTAAAAACGGTTTAAAAACAGTACTACCCTAAGTTGTTAGGGTGAGGGAGGGAGGGAATTTTTTAAATATGTCCTCCTTGTTCCATTGTTCCCAGCCAACTGAAGTCCTTTCCTTTCTAACTTTCCCTCCTAAAATTCGCCCACCCAATCAGATTGCTTGATACATGTGCCCTTGCTTTGCCAATTTGAACCCCAAATGGGGACCACTACACCCCAATGGTAGGTGACCCCGCCTGTCCCTGGGATGGGGGACTGACCTCCATGATGCCCTATACACCATTACTGACAGTCCCCACCATCCCAGGTCCAAGCAACAAGACAGTGCGGGTTAATATTTTATTGATATACAATAACATAAGTAAGTTACAGTTGTATAATATAAATGATTATCTATGAGTATGTAAATCTACTTTTATTCACAGGTTACAATTGTCATAATACAGCCTAGAGTCCAGTAATGTAAATACAGGTTAGTTTTAGCACACACAATTTTACATGTAAATACAGGTGATTTTTACATTTTCACAATTTTTACATTTTACTTCAACAATGGGACTAGCACAGTTACAGAAATGCAAGTACATTGCAGTGACCCTATGACCCTTGACCCCAAGGTCAGATTGAGACTAAGGTCAACACCCACCTTCAAATTTGACCCCTACTCAGGTGACATACAAGGGGACCCAGAGGTCAAAGGTCACAGAGTTTTTTATTCTTACTTTTAAGGACTGTATTTTTTATGCATCATTTCTGGCCAACTACCTCAAGCCCAATCTTGCATTACACAGCATTTATTAACTTTTTAAAGGAAGCAGCTATCTCAGCACTACGGGAATGGTCTTTCTGTATGTAGGACCAAACACAGTCTGACGCCCAGGAGCCATGGGATTTTATACTCTGTACTGGGACATGGGCATTATATGCACATGTGGCTCCTGAGCGTCGAAAGGTATGGAAGGAGAAATGATGAGGTTCGAACCCTAGCCTCACATTTAATTTTGAAAGGGTTTTTCGCACTCTGGATTCTGTTACCAACCTATGACCATCCTTAGTTTTGACCTGGAACAGAGGGTCATGTGGTAGAGGTTGATATTGAAGCAAGGCCCTCTTAAGGGCATATACTGGGCACAAGGGAGAAGGGTGGAGGAGAGGAAGGAAGATGACATGGACCTTATCACGAGTCTGCATGGTTTTAGACCATTTGAGGGTAATGCGCATGCCCGAACTGGTGAACTTTACATCAGACCTAGTTAGATGTCTGGTCGCATCAAATTGAGCATATGAATGAGGTGCAATATTTGAAATCCTAAGAAAACCAAAGAACGCGACCAGGAAAATTGCTTTGAAAGTAAAAGGAGAGACTAACTGATTGCAAGCATGAATTAAATCCTGCAATACCTGCAGGGAAATGATATTTCTCTTTACCAGGGCTAGTGGACGGTTTATTTTCAAGGATTTAGTGAATAACCTTATGCGAGGGTGGTCAAGAAGATGAAATTTGAGATCATAGATGATGAAATTTGCTTTCAGAGCTGAAATGTTATTGGCTACCATGTTATAAGATACACCATTTTCCACCAAATATTCCAGATAGGCACTTACATCCTGAACCCCCATGAGCTGGGGATTTAAACTTGTGAGCACACAGAAACCCATGAAGTTTCTAAATAACATTTCGTAGCACCTTCGAGTCTTGGGGCGGAATGCCTGGGCTACTCTTGAGGCTGCTTTTGACTTCAAGGCTGCTAACGCGTTCTGGCCTGAAACAAAGTATAGCATTTGTTACTATTCATATCTCATTATCAATTTCTAGAATTTTGTGTGGGATGTTCATCCAGACTGGATTGCTAATTCTCTGGATTAAGTACTGGTGCTGCACCTGGGAATTTTTCCACCTAGACAGTAAATCTGCAATGACATTTTTTCTGCCCTGTATGTGTGAATATACTATCTCAATATCTGCTTGCGCAGCTTCCAACCAGATATTTCTCGCGCATGCGCCTAAGAAAGGATCTTTCACTTTGCCTGTCTGCAATACTTGTACCACTGCCATGTTGTCACATTTTACTAAGATTTTTTGGCCATGCCAAAATTGTTTAAAAATTCTCAGAGCCACTAATATGTTCAGCATTTCCAGCTGTGTAATGGCCAGGTTGTGGTAGTGCTTTTCAATTGGCACATGGTATATCAAATTCCCCCAGCAATCCCCAAAGCCAGTCAAACATGCATCTAACTCTATGGTGCCAAAAATTGGATGATGGTCAAAGAATGATGCACCATTGTATTTGGCCAAAAATTTGTGGAACCACCGGAGGTCTCTTCTGAAACCTGTGGTAAGGGTGATGGATTTTTTGTCATAATTTTTTCTGAGGAGTTCTAGCATGCGATTGACGAAAAATCTGGAAGGCCTCACACACTTGTGGACGTACAAGAGGTTGCCCAATAATGACTGTAGCTGTTGTTTTGAACAAAAATGCTTGTGACGCCATTCATCCAACATGACGTGTATACGTTCCAGCTTTTCTTGTGGAATGGCAATAGTTTTTTCCACAGTGTCAATTCTGACGCCTAGACAGACTGCTGACGTTGCTGGTGGTGCTAATTTTTTGACGCTGACGTCAAGACCTAAGCGTTCTAACAATTTGGAGAGATGGTCATAAGATTTTTTGGCGACGCTAGGCGTCGCGACCCCGACGAAGTCGTCGACGTAGTTTATGACGTCATAGCGGTCACGACGCATGATGAAGCGTACGGCGTCGCTTATACGTTGAAAAATTTGCGTCCCGTGCCTGCTCCCGAACGGGAGACAGGTGTCGACGTACGTGACGTCACGCCAACGTAGCCCTAATAGATCCAAGTCAAAAGGATCAATTTTGACGTGTCTGAACGCACGGCTTATGTCAATTTTGAACAAATGGGCCCCAGGGCCCACATCTTTGACTGCATCAGTAATATGGTCAACGGTTGGGAAGGTAAGTTCAAAATCTGTGGCCATGTATGAGTCCTTATCTATACCCAGGTTGACAGATGCATCCTTTGGCCATGATAAGTCAATGATGACCCTTCTATGAGCGGCGTTCGCTTTTTCACGAGTCATGAATGGTGAACAGTGGAGTTGTTTTATGGGACTGTCAACAAAAGGACCTAATATGGCCTTGAATTGGGTCTCCTCTTGCAAATATGCGTCCACATCCATGGGAAACTGAAGTGCAGATTTATGATTTTTCCCTTCACTACGCAACTTTGAATCCCTGTTAAAATCAAGGGGGAACCCATATTTTAAAAATTCAAGTAACTGGGTGTCCCAGTAACCTTGTAACTCTTGAACCCAATTGTCAACTTTAACTGGGACCTGACCGGTATTCTACAGCCCAAGTAGTTGTATGTGCCACTATTTTTTATGATTTTGTGGAGTTCAATAGGGTCATCTGTCACCATTTCTGATTGTGTGGCCCTCTCAGAGTTTATAAACTCCCCAAGTGGTGTGAAACCAAAATCAAAAGACGTTTGACACTTCCATTTTTTGTAATTTTTACAATTAAGGTCAGCCTGACACCTGAGGTGACAGTTCAAACGTTTGGCAAACATTGTGTTGACAAATTTGTCCTCATCAATACCATTGATGTCGAATAACAGAGCTTTATTTGTGTCATTAATCACACTCTCATTTAAAGTGTCAGTGCCCACTGATGTGTGATTCTTATTGTCTAACACGCTTTCTGTTGTGATTTTTGATTGATTTTGTGAAACGACGGTCTCTCGACTTTGAGGGCACTGGTCAGTTTCCAGACTATTTTTAACTGACCAGTGTCCCCACTCTTGCCCTTGGTGGTCGTTGTGTTTTGTTTCACTACACCTTGCAGTATTTCTGAATACTTTGGTTTTAATTTGACACTGATCAATGTTATGACTATTAGTCACCTGACTGGTTCTTTGACCTGCGACATTGTTACATTTCATGTTGTTTAGTGTTTTATACTTGTTACCCCTAGCCATCAAAGCATTTACAACCCTGGTTGACAGATTTGAATTGGTAAAAACTCGACTACACACAGGGTTTCTTGAAGCGTCATTTTCTGACGCAACTTCAGTTGCATTAGCACAATCCTCAACATGTACACTTCCACTACAATTAGAAGCAACCACTTTTTTACAACCATTATCTGTTTGCAGGCTGCCCCCTTGGTCTAAAGGTGGGCAGCTCCCTGATCGTTTTTTGGACCCAATTTTTTTGAATGACACTCACGCTCTGGATGATTCAACTGCCTACCCTGTGACACACAATAAGCACAAATGTGCCTATGTAGTTTTCCCCCAACCTCATGGTCTTTGTTAAAATTACAACTCCCTGTTTGATAATTTTTGCAAAACCAGGGACGTTTCTCTTGTTGCCTGTAGCCCCAATTTTGCCTACTTTGATGTTTTTGGGCATGGGCCCGCCTAATTCTGTCAATCCTAGATGTATCTGACCAGACCACCTGCCCTCTCTCCATTTCACATAATAATACTGCGTGGCTTGCCTTAGCACTGACCCACGAAAAATCTGAGGTATCTTCCATAATGTCCCCCAAATATCTGAGCATGAATTCCCTGTTGTCTAAGTTTTTTTCATCTAAAATGTTTTTTACAAAACCCTGTACGAATTGGGGCATGGTGAGCTGGTCGTAGGTCACTCTTTGCCTAGTTTGACCCCCCAAGATATGCTCATGAGGCCAAGCTACTTTTTTCTGGACTGTGACCTCCACTGGACCTCCCCTTTTTGATTTTAACTTTTTTGACCCATCATTACCTTCTAATTGCTTTTTACTAAGTTTTGCTAGACTTCTGTCTATCTGCTTTTGTACATCTCTCGAACTGCGAATATATGACAATTCAGGAATTTTTGTATCATCATCAGACGATTCAGAATTTTGACTCTGCTCACTCGAGCTACTGTCACATTTTTTTACAGATGTTTTAGACTTAGTACAACTACTTAACTTAAGTCCCTTTGGCTTTCTGTTGACGTCTTTCTGGCCCACCTGTCCTTCTACCGCCTCCAACCGCGCTGACATGCTTCTCAGTTCTGCCAAGATCTGTAGCTGTACCCCTTGACCTGCTGCCTCATCCACCAAGCTCGCTCCATCGACTGTGTCGCTCTGGCCACAATGGCTCTTGACAAAGGAGTCCTTCTCCACTGCGACACCTCGCTTCTTGACACTTTTCTTGACACTTTTTTGACACTTTACTTGGCTTAGTGGAGAGTCCCGTTCATCAAGGCTCACCTCTCTGCTATCACTCGACACATCTTCTTCTACTTTCTGGGCCTTTTTACAGTTCTTACCCGTGGGAGGGTAGTGTTTGTCACCACAAGCCCAACACTTATTTTTATTTTTTCCCATGCTCTTATATGTATTGTAATATTTTGTCAATTTACTGAAAATACACAGACCCTGCTCCCTGGTGATGTGCACTCGACAATCCTTAGGTTAAATTTGGCTATTCACTGCGAAGAACTATAAAACATAGGGTAGACCATCCCTTCAGAGTAGCCAAATAAAGCCTGAGGTTGTCTCGGTGACTTCCCAGTACAGGGCGAACACAAGTGCTGACAGATGAATCACAGTTCAGTTCCAAGGTGTTGACAGATTCCACAACTTTTCCACGGTATGACAATTTAAAATGTCAATATATAAACTAAATGACCGTTCTGTAAGACTATCACACATAAAACTTTAAAATCAATGTGTATAAAACAAGTCCATAAAATATTGTAAACACAACAAGTTATAATTCAAAGTTTTCATTAAACTGGCTATCACAGAGCAGTTAATTTTTTAAATATGTCCTCCTTGTTCCATTGTTCCCAGCCAACTGAAGTCCTTTCCTTTCTAACTTTCCCTCCTAAAATTCGCCCACCCAATCAGATTGCTTGATACATGTGCCCTTGCTTTGCCAATTTGAACCCCAAATGGGGACCACTACACCCCAATGGTAGGTGACCCCGCCTGTCCCTGGGATGGGGGACTGACCTCCATGATGCCCTATACACCATTACTGAAAAACATTGTAAGCAGGAGGTGCCAGAGTGCATCGATAGCAGAACCTGAATTTGGGAATGTAGCATGCAGAATAGTCTTTTGCAATACCTTCCTTAAAATTTCCCAAAGGTTCTTGGGCTTCTTGGGGTCATCACTGTTTGCAAAGATGAGATTGGTATCTTAAGCTTCTCTTATGTTTCATCGTACGTGTATAGACACGCAAGTGTGCTGGAAATATTGTTGAAAAATATGAGCATAGCCTGGTAGTGGGGTAGTAGAGATTTGCACATGCAAATAAAGGGTATTCTCCCGACTAGAGTGTCATTACTTGAACATCAAAGAACATACTGCGACTAGCTACAGGCCTTACAGTGGGTTAATATGGATGCCAGGTACACATGACTGTATTGTACAGCACATGCAAACCCTGTAATTGAATGGGGAGACTTTGCAACACAAGTAAGGGGAATGCAGGTCTCTCATAATTTACCCTTGAGACATGGATGCATTTGTAGCATGTGCATGCAGAGAAAATGTGCATGCCAATTTTCATTGTGGGGTCTGTGTGACCTTGATATTTTGTGATTAACTGGCAAGTGTAGCTTAAGTGTCCCTTACAAATCAGCTGGTTTTTCTCTGTAACCCAGGACGTACGTACACATACCATGGGATGTAAGAGACGCAATAGGATATGTCCTGCAGTTTTACTGTCATATTTCAGGTACAAATTGAGATAGTAAACATATCCTAAAGTGTGCTCCTGGCTTCCTGGCATGCACGTTAATCCTTATCTCTGGATCAAGATTGTTTCCTTATCTCATTATGGCTACAATACCTTAGAGTCTGGCATTTCATATAGACAAAGTGTGTGGCCATTTTACCTCCACTGTCAGATTGTAGTCCCTGCCTTACAATCAACCAAACTTCAGTCTTTTATAAGAATAGGTGGCACCTGGGTTAGGGGTGCATTAAGAGGACACTATAGCTCACACAAACTTATTAATGCCTGCAGGGTGTAGTATGAGGAAATGCCCAAATGTATATAAATCTCGGCCTCTACGGCCTAAAGTATCATTTGGCTTATTATCATTTACCATCCAGTGAAGCACTGGGAACTCATACTGCTGTAGAGTGTTTTGGTCTAGAAAATGTCTAGACACAGGGGTAGAATTATACAGATTTTTTGCTTTTGAACACTCCTAAGGCGGACGAGTCAATTCACTTTCACATTGACTTTATATATTCAGTCTTTTACCTTGTGGTTCTGTGGCCATATTTATGAACAATAGTTAGACCATTTGTAACTTACATTCCAAGTAAGAACTTTTAAAACTCTGAGATGACCTCCAAACTTGAATGATTTTAGAAAAGGTTTCAAGGTCATGGCAGAGGTAGGAATGTTCGTGAATATGGTTTCATGGCCACCTCTTTTCCTATGAGGTATTATATTCATGACATTTGATTTGTCTGTTTATTTATTAGCAGGATTATAGAAATATTACTTGCCAACTCTTCATAAAAACGCAGAAGATAGCTATTTTAAGTCATGCAGCTTAGCTAAGGTTTTTCGGTGACTTTATTATTTACCGGTATTCACTTTTGATATATCATCACTTTCGACACATTGTTTTGGTATATTATGGCAAGTTATTTTAAGATTCAGAGGAAATGAGTACATACTAGTTGGTCGAGATTCTGCACTGTAAACTGCCTGGCATCTGTACTGCTAACCTGCATAAGTTGGCCGTAGGCATAAGTTGGCCGCCCTCACCACACCTTCACAGGGCTTTAACACGAGTGACCTACTACACCTTGAAATCATATATTATTGTTAAACTTATTATATGCAACAGTTTTCATCAGTGTACAATAACCTATTTGTCTTTCTATTTGATGAGCCGTGGCCAACTTATGTCTGTGGCCAATTTATGCAGGGTAGCATTAAACAACTGCCAACTTTCCTACATAGGATCAGGTCCAGGGTTTGCGTCACTGGCCTTAGAGGTGGGATGTCACTTACTCCACCACCCAGCCCTACATTTATCAGTAAGCAAAGGAAACCGCTTGGTCCTCAGTAAAACAGGTCACAGCTATCTTGGAAAGACAGTGCTATAATTAAAGTAGATACACCGGAAACATTTCCTATAACCAATTCACAAAAAGTCAAGTTGTTTTCAAAACCTTATAAATTTTTAGTAAAGGTACTTGTGTGCATGATCGTGTAAACATAAAATAATGTTACTGCAACTATTTCACATCAAATTATATTGCCCATATATGATGGTATACTACTGTCGACCATTTTTTATTCCCTTGAGGGAAAGGTTACTACAGATGTAATGGTTTTAGATATTCTTATCAAGAGTTTCTTAAAAGAATCTAAAGATATCAAGTCTTGTTTTATTTCTTTACCTAAGTATTATGGTCAGCAATGCTTACGTCATATTGCCAAGTAACAACAAGCATAAATATATTGTCAATACAAAATGCAAACCATTGACAACGTCTCATGGGTTGAAGAATTCTTATAATTGAACTGATAACATCTTTTGTATCTCCTAATAATGTATTTTGTTTTAAAATGTAAAAGTACTCACTGTAGCTAGGGTTTTGTAGATGGTTTTATTTTTTTTTCATTTACGTGGGTTTAAACTCTCTTTAAACACAGTGTTTAGGTATGTAATGGCAGGTTGTTTTAAGGGCAGAGGAAACTACTTCATATTAGTTGGTCAAAAATCTGCTCTGTAAACTGGTATCGGCAAGCCACTGCCAACTTTCCCCACATAGGGACTGGTGTGGGGTTCGAACTGGTAACCTCAAGAAGAAAGTGTGTTCCCCACTTCACCATTAAGCCCTACATTTATCAGTACGCAGAGGAAACTAATTGGTAGTCAAAATATTTTAATTTTCTCATAAAGGTATTGTGTACACGGTCATGTAAATATACAATCATGTTACATGATCAAATTTTATTTCACAATTTTTTGCCTACCATTTTATGATATCTTTGCGGGAAAGGTTTAAACACATATGTTATGGCTTTAGACATTCTTATCAAGAGTTTCTTAAAAGAATCCAAAGACTTTAAGTGTTTCTTTTCTTTGCCTTAGCTTAATGATTGGTAAATAATAACGTAATATTACCCGTTAACATGCATATATATCTTCTCATCTTATCAATACAAAATTCAAACCATTGACAACCTGTCATGTGTTGTATCATTCTTATAATAGAACATCCAAACCATTAACAACCTGCCACGTGTTGTATTATTCTTATAATAGAACATCCAAACTATTGACAACCTGTCACATGCTGTATCTTTTTTATAATAGAACATCCAAACCATTAACAACCTGCCATGTGTTGTATCATTTTTATAATAGAACATCCAAACCATTGACAACCTGCCATGTGTTGTATATTTGTTATAATAGAACATCCAAAACCATTAACAACCTGTCATGTGTTGCATCATTCTTATAATAGAACATCCAAACCATTAACAACTTGTCATGTGTTGTATCATTCTTATAATAGAACATCCAAACCATTAACAACCTGCCATGTGTTGTATCTATTTATAATAGAACATCCAAACCATTGACAACCTGTCATGTGTTGTATCAATCTTCTAATAGAACATCCAAACAACCTGTCATGTGTTTTATCACTTTTATAATAGAACAGATAATATATTTTGTATCGCCTAATAATGTATTTTGGTTCAAAAACAGTATTCTTAAGAAACCTGCAAGAAGACTTTGCAAGAATTAATTTTCGTAAGGGGACAGTTTCAATACAAACAATTTACATGAGTCTATTCTATACATAGAAGAAATGTTCACAATCCACACTCATTTTTATGGAGCACCTCTCAGAACATTAAATATATATTTTATTAAATATAGTATCTAATTTAATTTAATCTAACATGGACTTCTATAGGGCTTAATCTCCATCAATGACAGACTCTAAGGAGCAGCTGAACATAGAACAATGCAATTAACGTTAATCCAAGTGACATAGCCATTTTAATTAACTGCTCTGCAGGTGAAGAAGACTTCAGTGGTCTAGTGGTTAGCAAGTTTGGCATCTGATCATAGGCTATCACCTCTGTAGGTTTGAGTCCCACAAGTGGCAATGCTGATGGGGAAAATGGGGAACTCAATGCTCTGCTGGCTCAGTATCTTACCCACAATGAAATTCAGTGCACTAAATTAACAAAAGAATTGATGAAAGGGATAGTCAAGGAATGATCGAGGTCAGTAATCAAGACCTGTGGTTTGAACAGTGTAGTAGGAGCTAATGACTCCGCTCCAGTTCTAACTCCCCTTGTTTGAACTTTTTTTATCTTGCAAAGGGGCGATGAAATATTCAAGTATTCATATTATGAATATAACATGCTTATTTGTTAATTTGTTGTCATGACTAGATGATATGGTGATTAACAGATAATCTGGTGTTCATCACATCATCTAGTGAGCACCAAATGATGTGGTCATCACCACTTTCCCTGGTGATCACCACTTATGTAGTTATATCACCAGGTGATCTCCTTATCAAAGATTAAACGCCATAAAAGTACAGAATAGAATAGAATAGAATCACATCATCTGAGAAATTACAGCCAAATGAAGCATGAGCAGCAGATCACCTGGTGATCACAAGACAGTAAGAGGTGACCACAACATAATTTAGTGATCAATACATAATAATTAAGTCATAATCAGTAGAAAATAAGTTAATAGATCTTACGGTAATCGTGGAGTAATTAGTCATACTTGCAAGATCTTCTAGTGATCTAGACTTGATATATGTTAAAATAAAGATTACAGTGTCCTAATAGGAGCTCTGTACATTCATTTAAAAACCACAAAAGTACATGTTTTTTTCCAAAATCTTCACTTCCATATTAGATCTATCTTATGACACATAGTAAACATCAATGACACATTTTTACTTCCTCTTTTTGTGTGCTCTATTTTATAAATGGTTATGCTTCTTTATGCTTGTTTACCTAACTTTCTATGGATAATATTATGTCTGAAATGAATAACTAAGGCCATTAATCATCTCTTCCAAAACTCATTTGTTGTGAAAAAACTTCTTAATCCATAGATATTTATCAAAAGACGCCAGTGAGGAATCATTTTTATTCTTTTATGTAAGGTATTTACATTAATCTGACTTAAAATTAATCTAACACTACATCCAATACTGCACTGGTTTTTGCAAATGATTGCGCCTGGCTTAACTTTAAAAACGTTTATTGTGTCTCAAGGGCTATTCTCTTAGTTGGGGTTTACCCCCATCTTCTGCAAAAGGTTTAAATTTTGTTGAATGATATAGCCAGTGTAAACAACATTTACAACGGACAAAGAGCAGTAATGTTGGATTTATTGGTGGTTCAGGTGAAGGTATTACGTCTTGTTCCTTGTCATTCAATATTACTTCATGTAAGATATTAATATATGATGGAGACATTATACAAAAAATCATACAAAAAAATAATGTTTTGGTGAAACCAGTATGTATGGGTCTGCGTTTTGGCATAAGAAACATACTCGATTTCCAACTCTGTATAAGTTTGAATGTTATCTTGAACTTTAACTTTGCTCGTGCTTTTAAAAATTTGTTACCAAATGTTTTAAACGCCACACTGACCCTCGTTACCTGATTATTTTACTAACTTGTAAATGAAAATCTTCAAATGTGTTCCATTGTCTCTCATACCCATATTGTAGTTTGAATCTATGCACAGTACATGGGTTTGAATCTGCCTGCCTTACGGCTATGACCTCTGTCTGACCTTTGGCGGGTGAACTGCAACTTAAAAGATAGTGAACCAATTTCAGCATACAGGGACAGAAAAAAGGTCGAGCACCACAGAGAATGCTGGACGATGATAAAAAATGAATGAGTATGCCTTGGTGGACAGGTAGGTTTTAGGCTGCTTTCTGCAAACAGGCTTGCTTTCCAGCAAACAGACAGTGACTACTACAGAAATGAACTGAGGAAGATGACCAGACTTGTAATGTTTCCTGCCGGGCGACGACACCTTTGCCTTCATGCCCTGGATGGTGAAACCCTACAGCTGAAGGCTACCGACCAGGGAAGAAAGAATAGCCAACTACAGGATCTCCAGAGGCAGGAGGGTGGTGGAAAACACCTTTGGAATCTTAGTGGGTAGGGATACTACTGAGCACCATGGAGGCCAAGGGTTGTCAGAGACATTGTTTATACATGTGTGGTGTTGCAAAACATGATGAGGGCTCACCAGGATGGGGCAGACAGGGCACCAAACCCAGGAAATCATTAGTGGTGTCTGGACATCACGTCTGTCAGTCCCTCATCCCGGGGAGGTGTACATGCACCCTAAGTGATACTTTGGGGTGCTTGGCTCAGTTGCAGGGAGCTCCAATAGTGTCCTTGGTTACCAGTTGAATAATCTGTTGTGATTGGCTGACTCCCCAGTGACCCCAAATTGGAGGCAAAATGTACCAGTTGTAACTTAAGAACTGAAGTGAAAGGACTGAAATTATAGAATTTTATGGACATATTTACTGCATTTTGTGTTTATTATTTTACCCATTGGGCAACTGACCATTTATGTGTTTTATGATTTTAATGGATTGTTTTACGCATTTTATTTCATAAACTGTAAACTATGCATTTGTGTGCCTAATGAACTGGAACTTTGTGTGCATGTTCCTGCCGACTACATATTTGCTGCACTGACAACCTCAGGCTTAAATTGGCTGCAATTGAGGGACGGTCTAACCTATATATTTTACCCTTGTAAAAGTAGCCAAATTAAATCTGACATTGTCTGTGCAGTAAACTCAGGACCAGCTCCTGTTTTTCAGTAAGTGATAAAGTCATGGGAAAAAATAAAAGGTGGTGTAACGTTTGTGAAGATCGGCATATCCCACCAACTGGTAAAAAATGTGTGTTGCATGGAAAAGTATCAAACCAGGCGTCAGAGGCTTCAAAACTGATGGACACTGCCAGTTTTGATAACAGTATTAGTGCTGATTCGGACAGTAGTCAGGACATTCCTGTAATGACCAAGAAGGGTGCTGTGGCAAAGAAGAAGGCCCAAGTAGGAGGACAGAACAGTAAAGTCAAAGGGGCTTCGCCCCTCGGGCCACACAAGACATCTGAAGATGAGCAACAGAACCAGTAGAGTAGCCTAGATGGTGATGTGCAAGTCTTGATCCTGCAAGAACTACGAAGAGTTAATGCAAGATTGGACACAGAGGAGGAACAGATTGCAGAAAAGGGGTCAACGTCCAGCACCGCACAAGGAAAGGGACATAAGTTAAGTAAAGCTAGTGTTCATAATTCTTGTTCTGTTGCTAGAAAGAGTAAACAAACTAGTTTTTCTTCTAGTAGTGAGTCATCAGAGGATGACTCAGATATTCCCTCATTACAAACCATTAGATCTTCCAAATCCATTCAGGCAAAGATTGACAAGAAGCTGACAAGTCTTGAAAAGTCCAAGCATGATCATGGTAATGATTTAGCAAAAATCAAATCCAAAAGGGGTGGGGCGACAGAAGTTTTGGTCAACAATAAGGTGGCATGGCCACAAGATCATATTTTGGGGGGACCTACAAAACAACGCCTATCCTATGACCAGCTTAACCTCACTCAGTTCATTCAAGGCTTTGCAAGAAATATTTTGGAAGAATCAGATGAAAATTCTAGGAAATGTATGCTAAATTATCTTTCGGATTTGATGGAAGATGCGAACGATTTTTCCTGGTCCAATGCCAAAGCCTCCCACGCTGTACTTATGTGTGAAATGGAAAGGGGGGCAGTGAACTGGTGTGACACCACACGTATAGATAGAATACGCAGGGCTCATGCCCAAAAACACAATCCACCTCACCGTCAAAATTGGGTAAAAAATCTGGATGGTCAAAAGAAGCCATGGTACTGCAAGCCATTTCAGTTGGGGTTTTGTAAATTTGGTAAGGATCATGAAGTCAATGGGAAAACACACAAACACATATGTTCCCATTGTTTGACCCAAGGTCGTTTCTTGGGACACCCAGAAAAAGACTGTCAATTTCTTGCAAAGCAGAGTTCAAAAAACGAGCAGATAGCTGCTCAGCATTAAAAGGTGATCTGAGCAGCAGTTCAAGTATGTTGTTACATAAGACAACAGTGCATAGTGTTTTTAAACCAGAGACGTTTGTTGGTGAATGTGTATACAATAAAAATGTGGAAAATCAGAATGTTGCCAAAAATGTCAACACACACATCAGTAGCTTGCACTCTGGTCGAGATCACTCTGGTGGGGTATTCACCCGAGTGTTTTACAATTCGGCTTATGATAGGAGGACAGTACAGGGCCTCTTGGCTAGGGGGAATAAAATCAAGGTTCTCAGTGCCAATTTTACTCATACAGAGGCCATACACCATGAAAAACTGGTTACAAAATCAACTATCCGGGGTGGGTACTCCGGCCTGCCAGCTGCTGATGTGTCACACAAATTAAAGGTTACAAAAAGTATCACAAGTACTGGTCGTGGCAGTGTGAACTGTGTACAACGTTCCACAGATGTGGGACAAAATACCCCGGGGGTACAAAAATATATCACACCACAGAGTTATAAAGCACCATGGCAGTGCACTGTATATAAAGATGTGAGTTCGATCAAAAAGTGTGACAACCATAGTAAGACCTCCCATAAAGTGAGGGGTTCTGATGTACCCAGGTGTGAAGTTAAAAATAATATAGGTCAAGTGTCTGTTGATAAAAAGTGTCAAGTGTGTCAGACTGTTTCTAAAGACGTGTCAGGCCAACCTATTGTTAGTGGGGGCTTTGAAAAGTGTGAAAAATCTAATGACACAGACACCAGGTGTGAAAGTTTCCAAGGTTGTGAAGATATGGTTGAACACACAGTTCCTTTGTTTGACATAAGGTGTGCAAATAGTGATGACAAGTTTGTTAACACCCTGTTTACCAAAAAGAAAATATCAACACTTGTAAATAGCAAAGTCCAACAACTTTTAAACAAGTGGAGTGATCAGTCTGACTTTTGTTTTGGTTTTGTGCCTCTGTCCGAATTCGTGTTGCTGGATCCGACGGTCACGGATGGTGAAACCATTGTCTGTCCTATTGAAATGCACAGACGTATTAAACACAGTGCTTGTCCAAATTTTTTACACTGTCGCTTTCCAGTGGAATCACAACTGAATATTCCAGTCTGGAAAGAAGCCCTTGTTGACTACTGGGATAATCAACTCATACATTTACTGGAATATGGTTTTCCACTTGATTTTAATCAGGATTGTAAACTGTACTGTGAACATAAAAACCACTCGTCTGCAAATGACCATCCGGAACATATTGACGCATATTTGCAAGAAGAGCGTCAATTTGGCGCAATTTTAGGCCCTTTCAAAACTAATCCAATACCTGACTGTCATTCATCCCCTTTTATGACTAGAGAAAAAAGTCATTCTGCAAAAAGAAGAGTCATTATAGATTTGTCCTGGCCAAAGCATGCTTCAGTAAATGCAGGCGTCGACAAGGATTCATACTTAGGCACTGACTTTGCCCTTACTTTTCCCACAGTGGATGACATTACTCAAGAAATTAAACTACTGGGTAAAGGTTGCCACCTATTTAAGGTTGATATAAGTCGGGCGTTCCGCCATATCAAGATCAACCCACGTGACTATGACCTATTAGGCTTAGAATGGGGTAATGCGTCATTTATTGACACCTGCCTGCCTTTTGGGAACAGGCACGGGACGCAGATTTTTCAGCGCGTCAGCGACACAGTACGCTACGTCATGCGTCAAAAAGGCGTCAGAATCATAAATTATGTCAACGATTTCGTTGGGGTCGCGACGCCTGACGTCGCGCGACGCTCCTTTGACGCTTTGCGTGCAGTGCTCGATGAATTTGGTCTTGACATTAGTCCTAGCAAGCTTGTATACCCAGATACCTCTGCAGTGTGTTTAGGCGTCAATATAAATACAGCTGACGCTACCATAGCAATACCAGATGACAAGTTGCGTCAAATTGTAGATGTGGTTAATGACTGGGAAGCAAAAAATTACTGTTCAAAGCGTCAACTCCAATCATTATTAGGTCATTTACTTTACGTTCACAAGTGTGTGAAGCCTTCTAGGATATTCTTGCACAGAATGTTGGAACTCCTTCGAAAAAATTATGATAAAAATTCTATTACTCTGACCCATGAATTCAAAAGGGATTTAAGATGGTTCCAACGTTTCCTGGCCACATACAATGGTGTTTCCTTTTTCCACCACAGAGTTGCTGATGGGATTCTTCAACTTGACGCATGTATGACGGGTCTGGGGGGTACGTGGGGTAGGTTTGTCTATCACCTCCCTCTAGAAAACCATCTCAAGAATCTTGGAATAGTTCATCTGGAGATGATAAACATACTTGTTGCTCTTCGCATATTTGCTCCATCTTGGCATCAAAAAGCTATTCTAGTCAGATGTGATAACAATGCAGTAGTCCAAGTACTGACTTCTGGCAAAACTAGGGATCCATTTTTGGCCACATGTGCTCGCAATATCTGGATGACTGCAGCTCTGGCTGATATTGAACTCCAATATAAGCATATAAGGGGATGTGAAAACACTGCTGCTGACTTGCTATCAAGGTGGCGTTTCACTGGGGATCAGTATGCAAAACTTTGTACATTGGTGCATGAACCTATATGGATGCAAACGAATGCATCCCTATTAGACCTAGACTATCTCATTTGAAATATTGTTTAACTTCATAGTAGTATACAAATCTTTTAAGTTTCAGGTATATACATTGCTTTACTGTCATTCGTTAAAATAACTTAGAATGTTTAATACACTTTGTTTCAGAGAAGAAGTCGCTCGCCAGTCTTGTGGGAGATGCAAACAACAGAATAAAAGCAGCATTTCGCCCAAAGACCAGGAGATGCTACGAACTTCTGTTCAGGCTGTTTGTAGGCTTCTGCCTTTGCAGTAGTGTAGATCTATCCAGGCTTGATTTGTCATGTGTTATTGCCTACCTTGAATTTTTAGTGAAAAACAAATTATCAGTGAATATGATTGCTAATCATGTCTCGGCCTTAAAGGCGCAATTTATAATATATGGTCTTCCTTTTCACATTTTGCAACATCCAAAGATAAAATATTTTCAAAAATCACTGAAGATTAATCGACCTCCCACCTCTGTCACCAGGAACATCATATCCTTACCCATCCTTTCAACTCTGGTTCATCAATGTACCACTATTCCCTTTGGTCGAGTATTCAAATCCATCTTCCTTATTGCATTTTTTGGTTTTTTACGTGTTTCAAACCTTGCCCCTCATGCTATTCCTGCCTTTGACCCCACAAGGCATCTTACCCTTGGGGATATCAAAATTTATCCAACATGTATGCACATAAAAATCAAATGGTCAAAAACAATGCAAACTAGAGATAAGGTACATGTGGTGGTACTTCCTAGACTACTTGGATCTCCTTTGTGCCCAGTGAGGGCTTTACAAAAGTCTATTAAATTATATTCCCCTGCTCCTGACTCTCCATTGTTTCAGATATACACCAACAGTACATGGGTAGTTGTTACTGATAGTAGCATAAGAAAGGTCCTTGCTAAACTTAACATTAAAATGGGTTTTCCAAAAAATTATTTCCCCTTCCACACTTTCCGGCGTTCAGGGGCCACCCGTGTATTCAATTCACATGTCCCTATTCAGAAAATTAAACATCATGGCTCCTGGACGTCGGACTGTGTGTGGAGGTATATCCAGCAGGATTCTACTTACTCTCAAGATATTGCCACTACTTTTGCTAAGGTTATTGCCTCCTCATAAATGTGTGTTGGGTCTTTGAGGGTTCTTTCATATGTAATTCTGTCACCATATTGCAATTGTAAACTCAACACAGGGTTACCTCTGAACTATAACTTTACAGTAAACTACTTTCACATTTATTCATTATCTAATCAAATTTCATTTCCTCCTCTCTCTTAGTTGATTACATTTATTCTACTAACTTTAAGGTAACCCTAGGTTGTGTAAAAGATTTATGTACCTAATTTTAAATGTATTCAGTAATAATCATATGTTAATTTATTAAGTGGCTACATATATATTGTGATGGACAATGAACTGTACAGATATATATATACTTATACATGATTTAACAAGGACTGTAAAATAACTGTAGTAGTCACATTTACTCTTCATTTACTCTTTATTTACTATTACTGTTTACTATTACTATATTGTTGTATATAATAAACTCAATGCTCCGCATACTGGCTTTCACTTCCCTGGGATGGGGGGGGACTGTGATGGAGTGGCCTACAAAATAATAAGCCAGCATGTGAGCCCGGTGATGAGAACTACAGGAATCCTTCGAGGGAGGCCAAACATCAACGAGAACTACTGAAAGACTATTACAATCATGTAGGGGAACTGGCTGCGCAGGAGGACAGGACAAACGACCAACAACCTTGCGGCAGAAGCTATCATCCATCAGTCCTTTTCAGGACTACACAAATATTCAAACTTTTATTTGAAGCTAGTGTTTCTCAAATGTCAAACAAATTTCCAAACCACATCTAATCCATTTCCACAATTATTTAGCAATTTTTCCATCCACATCATAAGTCCCCTGTTAAAAACACTAAGCCCAAGTTATGTCAAAATAACCCCCAACTATATAAATTGTAAAGCCTTGGCTATTATTGTTATTGCAAATTTGTAAAGTTCAAAATAAGCCAAGTGTTAGGGGAAACTAAAAATTTTCACTCAGGGTCAAAGGTCACAAGGTCATATCCACAGGTCAATTTACTTCCCCCGAATGTGGGTGAGGGTGGGGCACAATTTCATTGTCTTTGCCCCCATTTTTTCTTGGAGTCAAAAGTGTTTCTTTCCTCTTTTTTCATATATATTATTTTAATTTAATTTTTTTAACATTTTTTTTATTTTTTTACAATTTTTTTTTCTAATTTCAATTTTTTTTAACAATTCTTTTTTAAAAAATTGAACTTTTTCTTTAACTTTAAATTTTTATTCAGTTACACACTCAATCATTCATTCATTCAATTTATTGTTTTTTGTTTTTGGGGACAAAATATTTTGTGTGGAGCCGTGTCATCTCTTTGGGGGCTTGTCCAGACTTTGTCTGCGTGAGCTTGCTGTAATGTGTCCTCTATGACTCAAACCATGACTCTCTATTGCACACCTTCACAGACAGCTTGCGACTATTGGTGAACCTCTTCCAGAGACAATCCTTCCTTGCTTTGTCTTTGAAATGATCATTCGTTTTGTCATACAACTTCTGGTGGTCTTTTACGAGTCCGTGAGACATATGTTGGTCATGTGGCCCTTCTTGTAGCATGACTATGATGTTCCTTCCTCTCCTCCAGCAGCCTCTGTTTCAGTGTCACTTTGTTCTGTCCTGGGCCTTTTTTCTGGATGTCCCTACTCTTGCTAGTGTGGTTCCAACGCTCTTTCCTCCTCCCTCCTTGCCTCTTCCTCTGTTGCTGTTACTGTGCCTTCTCCCTCTTTCTTGCTTCCTCTACTCCCTTCTCCACTGGATATCTGCCGCTGTGTCCTACAGCTCAAATTCATAAACACTGTAAGTGGGAACTTCTATCTTCCTCACTCTTCTGCCCTTCTTTGGACCCATTGTCAAACAACAAACAGTGTTTTTTGTGAAAAACAAAAACCTAAAATATAAAATCAGCCAAATTCAACTTAACACTGCCCTAGCTAATTGATAAAAAACTCCCATTCTTGAAATGCTGCCAGACGTAATCCATCAGATGCCTGATCCAAATGAGGCACCATGCAAACCGACTATCCTTATATAGTCACAGATTGTTATCAGCAGACAAGCCGTGGGTAGTAAACTTGAAGTCAGCTTGTCCTGCACACGTCCCGGCTTGTCTGTTGTGTAACCGGCTTGTTGGTTGCAGTTTATGGCTTCTCTGTTTCTTTTCACTGCTTGCCCTGATGCGATGTTACTGACCTTACATCTTGATGGGAAGTGTCCAAGTCAAGTTGGTTATGTTTATGACACTCCAGTTTGCTTTCAAGGCCGATTTATATTGCCAGCCTGTCTGGACGGAGAGTCCTGGAATTTTACCAGGACAGGATGACAAGTTCTTTCAGGCAGGATGGTAAGAGTATGGGACAAGACAGGAAGTGTAACCGACAAGAGATCCAAGACAGGATGGTTACCAGATGGGCAGAGTCAAGGATCGGATACAGAGTCGTGGAGGATCAGTGAAACATCAAACATATTTGATATTTTGCTGATCCACCACAACAAGCTGGGACAATGTAACCAACCCTAACCAACTCTGTAAACATTGCTACTGACTCTCGAAAATACCTAGTTACTGGCCAGTCGGTTCCAGTGGAAACCCCCATTAGACAAAAATTATGGTTGACTTTAATCAAAGGAACCCCAAAGACTCTGTCAGGCTAGGATGCTTCAAGTTCTGGTTGTCGAATACCAATATAATCTATGATAGAACAAGGAAGTCTGTAATATGTAATAGGCTAAAAATAATAAATTATATATATTGGACAGCTTAGACTGATTTTACTAAGCATCATTTATCAATTTATTGGCATAGTTTTGATTAATTGTGGACTTCTCAATAACACATCCAGTATTTCATATATTAGTGTTAATATCTCCAACAATATATGTGTTATGCTTTCAACATTGTATCAGATATTTAACTAGTTATATTGATACATGTATTAAAATATATTACATTTAACGTCTCTCATTGCTGCAAACATTGTTATATGGGGATATTTTGTGACAGAGAGTGACTAAATACCTCACGTCTTTTGGCCTTTACCATATTTGTAAAATTTGGGACTTTTTTTGTTGCACAGTTATAAATAAATCGACCTTATTAATTATTTACAAATGAAAACAAAATAAAAACTCAACTTTTTAATTTAGCAAAGGCCACTACACAAGTGTCAGATACAAAATGCTCAAAATTGTATTTAAGCTTAAAATGTGATATGTTATTATATTGTGAAGATACATCTTGAAAACTTTTCAAGATCAAATACTCCGGGTACATTGAAAAATATTACTGTTCTGCACAATAAAATTGCACAACATGACCATGAATACCTTATTTGTACTTCTTTTGTGTGTAATAACATGGGTTTTTAAAATTTAATTGAAATATGTATTGACACAGATCAGATACAAACTACAAATAGACTGAAAAACAAAAATTGTAATCAATTTACCTTCAACTGTACTTTTTATAGGACAATAAAAACATTTTTGCTCTAAATTTAATGCGTAAAATTGGGGGCAAATCACAGAATTTTCATACTCAATACACATGTATTTGGGCAAGGGGATGGACCTATTTTAAGGTGAAATTAAAGTATCAGTGATAAGGAACTTATAAGTAAGTAAGTAAAAAACACTTATAAAGTGCCGAAATTGATGCAAACATCCTCTGGCGCTGATGTTCAAAAATGGATAGTGCAATTCCAAAAAGATGTCCGTTTGTATACTAGCATCTGATAGGGGAAACCAAACCATGCTTCCCATGGATCTAATGGCTTGAGCAAGCTTGTTCCACTCTGTGGGAGCAGCTACTGAAGATGCGCAAACCTGAGCGGTTATTTGGTTTAGATGAAGAAATTGATAGGCAATTGCCCAGTGTATGATCACTCCACCTAATCAGAGAGGACAGAAATGGAGGTTGGTTGAAATGTATTGCTTTATAAATAAGGAGATTATATTTGAACAAGATACGGTAATGAATGGGGAGCCATTGTAGTTTGTCCTGGAAGGGTGTGACATATATTTATTTAGTTTGCACACAGTACGACATGAGGCATTTTGAACTCTCTGTTGTCTGCCAGTATATGTCTTTTCTTGTTATAAAGCAGTGAGTTGCAGTAATCCAGGTGACTGCCAACCAAGGCATTTAACACCTTTACAGCTGTTTCATGATTTAAGTACCTGCAGACCCTTCGTAGTTATCAGAGATGGTAGTAACTTATGCAACATAGATTAGCCATGTGTCTTTGCATTGAATTTTCAGCATCAAGGATGACACCAAGGTTTTTGACCGATTCAGCTGGTTCCATGATATTGCCAAGCAAACTTCACACTATGAAAAGTGACTTCCGGGAGCTTCTAATTTGATCATCACCAATCACTATGAATTCTGCCTTGTCAGGATTTAATTTAAGTTTATTATTTCCCATCCAAGCCTGGACGGCCTAAAGGCAACTTGTCAGAACTGAGCCCTGGGGAACCCCATAAGGGAGTTGAAAAGCATCTGAAAGTTGTCAATCTATTTTGATGCACTGTTTCCTTGAGTTGAGATATGACTGAACCCACTTAAACATAACCTGATCAATGCCGTACCAGTGGTGGACTAATCCAACAGCTGCACCCTTGTCCATTGAGGTAGCAATGCAATTTTGTATTTTCAGCAATGCCATTTCAGTTGAGTGAAAAACTCTTTATGCAGACTGATTATCGTTGGATATACCGTCTTGAGCAATGTGCTCATTTATCTGTCTAGCCACAGCTTTTTCTAAAAGTTTGGAGATGTGGCTGAGGTTGGATACTAGTCGATAATGCTTGAGAGTGCTTCTGTCAAGACCAGCTTTCAACAAGAGTGTGACATGTGCAGTCTTGAAACAGGACGGGAAACTGCCCTCCTGTAGGGAGTAGTTCACAACATTTGCAATAGGGTTCAAGAGTACACTGATACAATCAAGGACCAGTGATGTTGGGATGGTCAGCTTTAAAATCAGAAATGGACCCTTGACCAATTAAACCTCTAAAAGACACAAACTATGTTGCTTATAAAGCTAATCTTTTATCCTATGACTCATTAAAATGTTCTTTTCTCAAATGAAAAACAATTAAGACTTTACATTAAGGTCAAAAGGCTGTTTGAGGCCCGTACAGAACCCACCTGGGGCCTTTTTCTACACTTTTCACCTTTTATGCATCGTAATTTGAAGTGGCAAATGCGACCTGCATCGGCCAATGCTATATAAATCTTATATATAAGGTCCTTCATTATCGAAAATATGAGGTCTGTTTAATATTACAGTCACCTTGAGGTCCCTAAAATACAATCAGGTCTAAATGATTTGGACATTCTGTTTTATAAATTAAAAAATGGGTATCCTTGCTAGTCTCAATAACTTTTGAATAACTTTTGTGTGTGATCTTTTTTATGTGGGGAATTTGAATTCTATAACTTTAATTGCTGTCACCTTAAAATCTCCAAAACCATAAATAGGTATCTTATACTTTAATGAGGCATTTAATACCAATTCAGGTGATATATAAATGATTCGAAAAGTGGTTTATTATCTGTTAGGAAGAAGCTAAAAACCTATCTCTTTGCAAAAGCATACCCACCCTAGTTTTATGGTCTTCTCTGTCTTTCTCTGTACCGTTGAGCCCCCCCCCCCCCCCCCCCCCCCCCAGTTTTTCTCTGGTATGATGCACCTTAGAGCCAGCTAAAGATGGACATTAAGCACTATAAAAATACCATAAGAATTATAGTTGGTATCGCTATGCCATGAAGAAGAAACATGCAAGTAGTTTATATGCCATAGCCAAAGTGTGTAGCAAGGAATCTATGCCATATGACGATGTAGATATAGGGCACAAAGTAACTATATTTCTGAAGAATAAAAGTTCTTAAATTTCTGAACTATAATTATATACAATCAAATGGCTACCAAAAAGCATGTAGTTTTCAATATATCTACTAGCATTTATTGAATAGACTAACACAGTCAGATTAGCAATCATATATTTAAAAACTGGTTTTTCACTTTTAGAATATTTTATTTTAAATATAGTAATCAGCTATCACAGTAGATATATTCTGCTCTAAAAATAAATATTCCTATATGGATATCAAAATAAACAATTACAGCACACTGATGTTGACATTGTACAAAGAAGTGACAAAATCATTACTTTGGCTTTACTAAAGCAGCGACCACAATAACAAAGCACAAAATAAAACAAAGAAGAAAAACACAGAGGGGACCTAAACCTCCAATTCATCATTCTTGAGACCATGCTTTACCAAGAAGACTAGAACAAAATACAGTGTAGCCAAAGTAGTAGTTTCATATTATGGGTTATGTCACAATACTGAAATTCTTAAAACTAGGCATGTTCGCTGAAACAGTATATCAGCCCTGAAGGTTACTGGAGTAGGTTATTGTCATTTACTGAAAAACAAAATATTGCCATTATATGCCCTATTCTGAGTCTGATGGGGGCACAGAGGCGCATTGATAACACACTTGCCTCCCACCTCTGAGATCAGTGTTCGAATCCCGGTCTGACCTCAAGTGGGAAATCTGGTAGTTGCTTGCCATTGGTCAGCAGTTTACAGTACAGAACCGTGACCAACTGTAGGTACTGGTTTCCTCTGCCCTTCCAACTAGCCATTGTGATATGACCTGTACAGGGTTGAAAGTGAAGTAAAACAAATAAATATAGTCAGTCTGGCTACAAACGTTTATAAAATTACTCTCTATTGATCGAAATGGCAATGAGAATCCAATCAGAACTCTCCCATTTTTTAAGTTTTTAGTGCTGAGATGTAGTTTATCACTGCACTGGTTTTATATTGTTTTAAAATATGCTTTCATGTAAGTTCTTGTGTGAAATGCCTTGTAATTTGTGTTCTCTATGGTATTGTTCTGAGAATAAATGTAAAGTTTCTTCATACACTAATAAATAACATTATTCAATGTCCTCCAGATTATTCAGGGTAAATCCATTCTATTTTTGGTATGTAAAAAATTAGATTTCCAGTGTAAAAGCGGACTGCTGTGTTGGGGGCTACAAGGTGTGTCGGAATGCTATAAGGTGCAATGGATTTTGTGGGGGTTTAACAATATTTTATATATTTTATGTTATTCAAATAGTACCCACCTCACCAATATTCATGCAAGAATCCTGAGGTCATGGATTTCTGTGTTTTCTTGCAATATTTTATAAACTGGAAGGCTGGCTGAAGATCAAGGTTGTTTGCAAAGCACCCAACTCAACAAAATTAAGGTATGTTAGAAATTTAAGGTCACTGAATTCTGTGTGAAAAGTTTCTTACAATATTTTACACTTAATTCATGTTAAGCATCACCCAGTCTGATAAAGTGGTACAATCATTTGGTCTACATGTGCCGTGGTTAACCACTGTTCTTGTTTGAGTATTTCATGGAGTCATTCATCGTCCAAGTTCTTGATCTATTGTGGTGCTAGCCCTTTGTGGAGTCATTATGCGATCATCCAAATCCTGGATCTCTTGTGGTGGTAGTTTGTTATAGACCCATTATGTCTTCGTCCAACTCCTGGATCTCTTGTGGTGCTGGCCTTTTATTGAGCCATAATGCGCTCATCAAAGTCATGGCTCTCTTGTGGTGCTACAGTGGATGACGTGGACGTATATATTATTATTATAAAATATATTATAATTGTCCAACACATGTATAACAGCTTTCTAAAATTCTGACAGACACAGTAGTTACTTAGATAACCATGTAATTTCCTTAATTAGATTTCATGAAAATCCCCAGTAAATGTATTTAATTTATTGTGGCATTATTTTGTTGAAAGTTGCATAAATATTATTTAAATGACATTTGAACTCCCTTGTTTGAAGACATACACTTGGACGCATCACTCACAGGTCTTGGAGGTCAATTTAAAAATTATGTGTATTCCATAGCTATACCTAGGGATTATATGGGATACAATATTGCACACTTAGAAATGCTCAATGTGGTAGTGGCCCTGAAGGTGTGGGGCCAACAATGGGCTAATAAGTGCGTCAGGTTGTATTGTGATAATCAGGCTGTTGTTGAGGTATTGTCATCTGGCAAAGCCAGGGACCAAATCTTGGCTATGTGTACTAGGAATGTTTGGCTCCTCACAGCAACATATAATATAGATTTACTTGTTTCCCATATTCAAGGTACAAAAAACAATGTGGCTGATCTTCTCTCTAGATGGAGGAATACCACAGAAGATGTCCAGAAATTATATCAATTTATTGAATCTCCTGTGTGGGTGAATACAGACATTGCCTTCACATATCTAAATCATGATATTTAGCCATGTGTTGTTATTTTTCAGATCCTGAGGCAGTGACAGCTCCTCTGGCACCCCAGGCTTATGCGAGGCTTTGGAATGGCTTCAGACCTTCCACACTGGTTGCATACAGGCGAATGTTTGCGCTCTTCATGGCCTTCCTGGTGGCAGTGGGGCTGTCCCTTCCTCAGGTGGATACACTGGACATACTGGCTTTTATGGAGTATTTGCTCCAGGCTGGTATGACTGCAAATATCACCAACCACCTTACAGCGATCAGGTCATGTTGTATAATATATAATATAAATACAGCCCCATTTCGAGATAACAGGCTACCACTTTTTATAAAGTCTATTAAGATTAATAGGCCACTCCAGCCTTCAAGTAAACTGGTGGTAGATGAAAATATATTATATTCTATCTGTGCAACAAGTGCCTCTCTCCCTTTTTATAATACCTTTAAAGCTTTGTACCTACTTGCTTATTTCTCTTTTCTGCGATTGTCTAGTATATTGCCCCATTCAAAAGCCACCTTTGACAAATCTAGGCATCTTTGTAAGGGAGATATAATATTTTCGCAATCTGGGGCAGTGGTAGTCGTGAAATGGACTAAAACACTGCAGGATAGGTGTAAAGTTGCCTCTGTATCGCTTCCAAATCTGGGTGCCTCGCCCTTGTGCCCTATTGCGGCTTTGAAAGATTAGGGTACATTTAACCCTGTAGATAATGACAAACCATTGTTTGAAATTCTCTCACGCTTTGTCTCTGTTCCTCTTACAGATTCATATGCAAGGAAGCACCTTAAGAAGGTTTCTACTTTGCTACAGTTGCCCAAACCCATCACCTTTCATGATTTCAGGCGCGGGGGTGCCTCTTGGGCATTCAGACATGGGGTGCCCATACAGGACATACAGGCACAGGGCACTTGGTCCTCCTCATGTGTCTGGAGATACATCAACATCTCACCGGCCCTTACCTCTACTGTTTCCTCTACCTTTCAGGCTCACCTTGCTGTATGACTACCTCTACCTGGCACCTGGGACCTTTGTATATACTTGTCTTTCCATCCATGTTACCTACATACAGGTGTCAACAAATTATCTCAATTATATGTGTTGACTGGGTTGTAAAGGGGGGTCCATAATGGCAAGGGGCTTAGAATGGGCCTCCATCTTGTAGGGCTAGATTTGGGAACCCAGGGGTGGGTTGCCTGGCATGTATGACCTTGTTGATTTTGAATTTGCTGGGTCGGATTCCATGGAACCGTCTCCTGGGTATTTTCATGGGCCTCATGTGACCTTGACCTCCCTCAACCTGGACTTGGGTGGTTATCCTGGGCCTGCATTGGCTTGACCTTGTGGTGACCTTTGACTTGACCTTTGTTTTATCGGGTTCTGACAGTGGTCACAGACGAATTAGATCTTGTCGGCTCAGGATGACATGTGTACAGATATATTCATGTAGGTTAACATGTTGTGTGATAACAGCTTCATGTGTGTGTAACATTGGTTATATGTGGTAACAAAGTACTAGTAGTCACATTTTATGTACAGAGTGTATTAATATAATAATAATAATCCCATTTGTTGTTTCTCTGTCTTGGGGGGGGGCCATGGGGAGTGTGTCCTTGGACATCAAGGTGTTCTGGGGCTCACTCCTGTTGGCCCAACCTTAAAACTATTTTATTTTAGGTATCATTGGTGTGGCATGGTTCTGAGCTCTCCTCTCATTGGTTGAACCCCTCCCTGTTTTTGCAGGTTAGACCCAGGTCTTGTCACTTTGACATTGACCACAGACCAGCATACATTGAAACCAAGATATTTTACCCACCCCCCCTTCCCCTGTTAATGTCGGTGATGCTTTTGTTGGGCTGTTCGGTTTCAGGTTGTCTGGCTGTCGAGACTTCTGAGGACTGCGTTCAGACTGTATCCATGCTACCAGCTGAGAACATGATGACCACTTCCTGTGTGCTTTGATGTCACCTGCACTTCTAGAATCTGCTTTCGCTCCTGGTTGAGTTTGTGAGCAACTTCAGGCGCGACAGCCCACCTTCTGTCACCTTCACACACAGAATAGCTACCTTCATCTACTATTAACTACACATTGTTATCGGGAGTGCTTCACTTGGATGTGTCTTTTCCCATATGCTGGACAATGGCCTGTTGCCTGCTGCAGATGGCCGAGTTGCACCCTTCTGTGGCTCTTCCCCTGGTACTGTCGTCGATCGTGTCGCTTATGGGCTGTGGCAGTTGGTTAGCCTTGGTACCTTTTGTTGGTCCCATTGCTTTAGCCCACAGGAAGTGCATATGTGTATGTGATTATGTCTTCAGTGATGTGGGTTGCTGCTGAATTTGAAGAATTGTGTTAATAGTGTTTTCCATTGCTGCTGGATTTGAAGAATTGTGCAACAGTGTCTTGGATTGCATCATGTATAGAATAACTTAGATCTTGAAATATCACACTCATAACGTTCTCTGAAGAATTGTGGTAACAGTGTTTGTTTGCATTATGAATACAGTCATTTACATCTTGAAACAACAACATTCATAATGTTCTCCATCATGTTGCTGTTGTGTTACAGTGTCATTCAGGATTTTATCAGCTATTAACTATGATGTTAACATTGTCTCAGTGATTTCATTTAATGACTTTAACTTCCCACTACATCATATTCACTATGGGACAGATAAGGTATCCACATGCATACTTTTATTAACTCTTATGAGCAACGTATGACATGTTCCTTATATGGAATTTTGTAGCTCATCACCAGTTAGTACCTCAGTTAGTACCTTTAACAAGATGTCAGCTACATCTGCTCCAGATGCTTTTCTGAGATTTTTTCATGTTAACCATCATAACTCAACTCATCAGATAGGACCACAACCCTCAAGACTAGGATTTACCCCACAAACACTTGTTTTTGTGATGTGGTGAACTGTGTTCTTTTAACTTATACATGTTTACTTATATTTTAATTTATACTTTATTTTAAATGAACTGCAATAACACCATGTTTTACCCTTACTCTAGTACTTCTTGCACATCTTACATATAGAGCTTTAACATGGGGAGCTTTGATTAGGTGGGACCTTTGTATATACTTGTCTTTCCATCCATGTTACCTACATACATGTGTCAACAAATTATCTCAATTATATGTGTTGACTGGGTTGTAAAGGGGGGTCCATAATGGCAAGGGGCTTAGAATGGGCCTCCATCTTGTAGGGCTAGATTTGGGAACCCAGGGGTGGGTTGCCTGGCATGTATGACCTTGTTGATTTTGAATTTGCTGGGTCGGATTCCATGGAACCGTCTCCTGGGTATTTTCATGGGCCTCATGTGACCTTGACCTCCCTCAACCTGGACTTGGGTGGTTATCCTGGGCCTGCATTGGCTTGACCTTGTGGTGACCTTTGACTTGACCTTTGTTTTATCGGGTTCTGACAGTGGTCACAGACGAATTAGATCTTGTCAGCTCAGGATGACATGTGTACAGATATATTCATGTAGGTTAACATGTTGTGTGATAACAGCTTCATGTGTGTGTAACATTGGTTATATGTGGTAACAAAGTACTAGTAGTCACATTTTATGTACAGAGTGTATTAATATAATAATAATAATCCCATTTGTTGTTTCTCTGTCTTGGGGGGGGGGGGGGGGGCCATGGGGAGTGTTGAAATCAGATTTTTTTTTTGGTTAATGGTAAGAATTTATAACAATCGAAGTAAATACACAGTCTAAAATTCATATATTCAGATACTGTGTTTTATGCACAGATTTAAAAAATATATATATCGGTGCTATAAAAGGGTCATCATGAATTCACATAATTCTCGGATTTACAAAGAGTGTCATCATATTTCCCCTGTCCACCTTTTAAAGTATTTGATCATCAGCCAATCTCCCAGTTTAAAAAAAACATTGTTAAAAGCCAGAAGGAAAATCTTTGACCTGATATTTCTTCATGAATATTATTAAGTTGGATGCTATGACCGTGGTTTCTCGAGTTTTAAGTATTTCACCTTCATCTAGCCTACTCGACTGAGTTTCTGTGACGTCACCAATTGCTATTGATACACTGATGGACACAATGGCGAGGGTTGGTAACACGACCATGTTAGGGGCCTGTCCAGTCAGTTGGACCTTAACACTTAGGTATTCTATTCCTCTGTTTATTTTGTTTAATTTCGATTAAACCAATCACAAATATTCCTGCTTCATTGGACGCAACACAGGTCTATATGTGGTCAGTATGTGGTCACTCTTGACTATGTTATTGAGGTCAACACATGAACTGTTTTGTGTGTGTTATATAACGGATTTACAATTTATAATTTTACAATGGGATTATAGTGTTTTAACAAGACTTTATTTTAGTCTTTTATTGGATTTACAATGACGGGGAACAAAAAGAAAACACCTGCATCGACTTCAAGAAAGCGTGTGTCAGCATCAGCAGGAGCAAGACCTTCAGTTAGAAAGGTAAAAAGAGACAATTAAGATCTTAGTGGTTCTTATATTAAAGCTCCCAAGAATTTAGTAACTACATTTTCAACTGATGGCGCAAAATCAACTCATCCCCAGCCAGGTTCAAATGGTGAAATTTTGGTATATTTGAAGAAAATCGAGAGTTTCGAATCAAGAGATATGAAACGTGTGGACAACCTAGATAGTCGTTCCATCAGTTCAACCCCCAGAAGTTCGAAATCCAATCCGCATGAGGCGTTAGGACTTCATGGGCTTCATATGGGTACAGGGGGATGCCTTAGTAGATTTTGACCAACTAACAGTGGGTTGTGCAAGTCAGAGGGATGCTATTCTTCCTGGACTTTACGCATTGAGACAGAGTTCAACCAAATCACAAGCTGTTAGTGGGGTCTTAGTGTGACATGAAGAAAGGTCACATGCTGAAGCCATTCAAGGTAAGAACACCTCACAAAAGTCTGGCCATTTTAATACAACTGACACCGTCACTACTATTCCTGAACGTAGCTAGGCTAATGAGGGCTATCATGGTGAAAGGTGGCTTTTGATGACTTGACCCTTCCAGAGTGGACAGCTGGGCAGCTGTCAAACATCTTGCAAATTCAGGATCAATGCACTGCTACAAATGCGCTTCTTTGAGTCATTTTGTCTCTTAAGGACAGGGCGTCACTCCCATGCGCAACCGTTACATCAGCATGGGTGATTTCTATGCATGAAATTGAGCAGGGCACACTATCTTAGCACAACTTGATGCAATGGTCTATGAACAGGCTATCTTCATCACAAATTTCACTGGTCAATTCACAAGTGCTTCCTCAACACCAGCAGCAGAAAAGAATTTGAAAGTATTATAATGACGGTCAGTGTTCACATGACGCAAACCATGGCAACTACAAGCACGTTTGCTCATTTAGTGCTTATCAGAGGAGGAATCTGAGCCAACAAGAAGTCAAATGTAATTTTAAACAAAGAGGACAGGACAAATCTGGCAGTAGATAGGGATGTGTTCCACCACCTGAGATCATTGTTAATGGAGATATCATGTACATAGTTAAGCAAGATATTACCTTCATGGACAGTAAAGAGGCATTTGACATCGTATATAATGAAAAGAATTTTTCTTGTAATAATGTTGCCGAACCTCATACTATTGATATGTTTGATACAAATACCAATACATCTGTTGCATTCTCATGTAACCATGTCCCAGGCTCTGATTGTAAATATCCACAAATTGCAATGAGGTTTTTGTTAATCTGCCTAAAACTTGTCCTTCACCTTCTAAAATCGGGGGCCTGTGTCATGGTTTTGTAAATACACATGATGAATATATAAATACTTATAATTATGATAAATTTGAGCAAATTGCTATGCCGTACTATATTGATACAGAATAATGTTTCAGTCAGTTATCATAATTCATGTTACATGTCTGGTCCTGGGAGCCCTAATTTGGACCCTCTGGGCTATCTGATCCATGAACCAGAGCTATGGGGCCACAAACATAGGGTGGATGTGTTTAGCAATGTAATGGCAATACTTTAGCCCTTATTTTTATCCATTCATCAGTTGTAGATAACCTTTCGGATTGGCATTATTTATCAGTTTTGTGACATGCTTTCAGATCCCTTATTGTTTCATGTCATCTTCTTGACAGCATTTTTTGGCTTTCTTCCAATTTCAAACATTGCCCCCCACATCATCAAAAAGTTTGATCCTAGAGGGCACTTCCTAAGGCAGGATTTGATTTCAATGATTCTTTTGACTCTTTGATTATCAAATGGACCAGAACCCTCCAAGACTCTAAATCTTACAATTTCATTCACCTTCCAGTCATTAAAAAATTATACTTATGCCCCGTTAGGGCCCTTAGAAAACTTCCATCCTCTAGACCTCTTCCTCCTTTAACTCCTTTATTCGCCGACAACTCCCCTCCTTTTACACAAGGAATAGATACACATGTTAGAGATGCGCTGAAAACCATCTTAATCTCCAGAAACATCCATCTTCATGGTCATGGCTTTCATACGTTTAGAAGGTCTGGGGCTTATGACGCTTTCAACCATAATATGTCCTTGCAAAATATTATGGCTCATGAGCTTTGGTGGAGTTCTGCCATCTGGACTTACCTTTAAAATGCTTCAGTGGCAGCCTCAATAATTCCACAGACTTTTACCTCCACCATTCCCCTAGCTTTTAGTTAGGGTTTAGGCTTTAAAATTTCCCACATTTTATTCTGAAATTTTAAACTTTATATAATCCTGTATTGACATGTAAATAAAAATCCCAAACACTGTATTTCACCTGTGTCATCATTTGACCTTGGCTGCCTGACCTTTGACCTTGAAGCTATAACCTCAAGTTCAGCTGTTGCTAACACGGCCATGTTAGGGGCCTGTCCAGTCAGTTGGACACCATCTTAACGTGAACTTAGGTATTCTATTCCTCTGTTTATTTTGTTTATTTTCGATTAAACCAATCACAAATATTCCCGCTTCATTGGAGACCACACTGGTCAATATGTGGTCATTCTTGACTATGTTATTGAGGTCAACATATGAACTATTACCCACCATCCCTCCTCTACACAGAATAATTTACTTACCTGACACAGACTGACCATTTCTGGACAGTGTGACTCGGACAAAACTTGCAGCAACCCTGACCCTTACCGTTTCCCAGGGTAGGGAGTTTTCCAGTGAGATTGATATAGGTTGTTGTTTTCGGGGATATCCCCAGTAAGTGGCATCACTATGTATTATTAGGCCGCCCTTTGGACATTCTCAGCAGTCTAGTTCTCCATTGGATTGATATGGCCTGTTGGGTTTTTGGAGACAAGTGCTTGGCAGAGCCCAGTGCCAGGCATTATTAAGGGGCCCCTCTGTGTTGTCTTGTAACTCCACTCAGAGTGGTATGTAAAGCATATTTTCTCAACATCAGTCCTTCCTTATCCCGGGTAGGGGTGTTTAACCATAACGTTGTTGTACTAGGGATAGGCGAACTTTAGAGTTCCCCTTCATGATTTGACTTAGTGTAAAACCTGTAATGCTGAGACACTTACTGCTGTGTTGTCACTATTGTATGTGTTATTTTCTTATTTTACCCCCTTTTAGGGTATACTATTTCATGTACATGTTTAGGCAGTGGGTTTTAAAATTTCCCACAGTTTATTCTGAAATTTTAAACTTTATATAATCCTGTATTAACATGTAAATAAAAATCCTAAACACTGTATTTCACCGGTGTCATCTTTTGACCTTGGCTGCCTGACCTTTGACCTTAAAGCTATGACCTCAAGTTCAACTGACAGAGCTCACATGTACCTGTTTTTTGAGTAAAGTCTGAACAGCATGTTTGTACACATATTACCACAAGTATAAAGTGTTATTAGGTTTCTTTAAGGTATGTATATGTACTGTTCACCAATATTTAATGCCAATCAAACTGGCATGTATATATTTCAACCTATTTTCAAAATGTAAACAAACCTTCAACATTACATAGTTATCTACCAAAGAAATTCCTGGCTTCTAAAAGCAGTTTAATTTCACAATATATGTATTGTTAACTGGATACAGCTACAAAAGACATAAGGACATTTTAAAGTGAATGCAATAATTCCCTTCAGTTCGAGATTTACACAAAAACATGTACATGTGAGCTCTGTCCCTCGTCATGGCATACCGTCAGAAATATCAACAGCAATCCGTGACAGGAAAGAAACTCGGTCTACTAGCCGACCAGTGTACAAATATTGCTACCAAGTCCCAAATGATACCTTTGACCTAATATAGAGGTGTGATAAAGACTTGCGATGAGATTTAAAAGGAGATTTACTTGTCCAGGAATGTAGCTCATGCCTTGGAGAGGAGTCTCAGGTCAGATCTAATGATTCTTAATTCCCTGGACTTTTTTCGAGAGGCCTTGTCAGTCAATCATACCAGCTTAGTGAAATTGGTTGACCAAAGTGACTCTAACCTTTCTCTGGACATTCAGCAGGCCTTGGATGTCAATTCTTTACTGATCAATCAGGTGAAGTTTCACTTAATTGATCTTTTGGCTTCCATCACCCATTCCATCTCCACTTTGACCTTAGCAAGGAGGGATTCTTTTCTCTCTACAGTCCCTAAACATGTGCCTGATCATATTGTTAGGGAGTTCAGGTCTCATCCTATCTATGGTCCTTCACTCTTTAGTGAATCTTCCTTGACTAAAGAGTATACTAAAGAGTATAAACAGGAACAGTTTCAGTCTGTCCTTACTAAAGGAGTGTCCAAACAACTCTCTGCTTCTGCATCCAGGGGCAAGTCTTTCAAAAGACCAAAACCCCAAGATAGGGATTTTCAAGATAGTTCAGAAGGGTTCTGGTTCTGGTTCCTTTCGAGGTTCCAATAAACCACGTGGTGGAAAGTCTTCCAGGGGTAGGGGCCAGAAGTCCCAACCTCAATCTCAACAATGATGTCCTTCATGAGGTAAGAGTGACCTTGGAACTCTCCAAGGTTCCACTCATACCTCCAGACCCCACCACTTTGCCAGTGGGATGTCGGCTGGGTTATTTCCATCTCAATTGGAAGTTTCTAGGGGCCCATCCTTCTGCTATCAAGACCCTGGAATTTGGACTTCAACTTCCAATAGGTCCAGTTCGAATTCCTTTATCCAGGGTTCCCTTGATAAACAGTCATTATTCTTCCCTAGAGAAGAATATAGTTCTTTGCCAAGCAGTTGTAGATATGTTGCTCAAGGGAGCAATCCAGGAGGTCAGGAATTCTTCATTCCTGGCTTTCTACAGCAGGCTCTTTCTAGTGGCAAAGAAGACAGGAGGATGGAGACCAGTAATAGATTTGAGTCATTTAAATCTTTATCTGGACTTCCCTACTTTTAGGATGGAAACTACCCAGTCCATCAGAAACTCCCTTCAAGTTGGCCAGTGGACAACTTCTCTGGACCTCAAGGACGCATACTTCCACATTCCCATGGCTCCTTCAGTTCACAAACTGCTCAGGTTTCAAGTCCTGGGCAAGTTGTACCAGTTTGTGGCAATGCCTTGTGGCCTAGCCACAGCTCCCAGGGAATTCACTACCTTAGTCAAGGAAGTGCAAAGGATGGCCTTGAGGTTGGGCATCTCACTTCACATGTACCTAGACGATTGGCTTATCAAGGCCAACAGTTGTCAAGAGGCTCACTCTGCAACTCTAACTTTGTTGGAGTTGACTCACATGCTGGGGTGGATTGTAAACAGGGAGAAGTGAGACTTGCTTCCAAAGCAAGTTTTCACCTTCCTGGGTCAGGTTTTTGACCTGTCCAAGGGGGTTTGTTATCCTACGGAGGCCAGGTTCCTGTCCATTCAGGAGGCTATTCATCCTCTGCTTTTCAGCCCCCTTACTACTCCACGCCAAGTTATGCACCTTTTGGGTCTACTAGCCTCCACAGAGAAGTTAGTACCTCAGGATCGCCTTCATGTGCGACACCTTCAATTTCATCTCAGGAGAAATTTCAATTGCCACCTGAAAGATTCCCTTGATTCTCCATTCTCCTTAGACCCTTCAGTGAAGGTTCATCTAAGGTGGTGGTTACTGAGGAACAATGTCATGGCGCAAGCTCCACTGCACCCACCCAAATATGTAACATCCATTTACACAGATGCCTCAGCTCAGGGTTGGGGAGCTCATTGTGCTCACATGATTGCCCAAGGTCATTGGTCGACTCAGCAGTCCAAACTGCACATCAATGTTCTGGAGCTCAAAGCTGTGCTCCTGGCTCTCAAGACTTTTGTCCCTCAGTTATCCCTTCATCAAAGGATTATTCAGGTAGCCTCAGACAACACAACTGTCTGTGTTTACATAAACAAACTAGGGGGCACTTGCTCCTGGGACATGTTTGCCCTGACTTGGCACCTGTTGGCCTTCTGTCGCAAGAACAAGGTTGTTCTTTCAGCAAGACATGTTCCAGGACTTCTTCCCTCCTACAGCTCTTTGTCCACTTGTGGTCAAAAAGTTAATCAACTCTCAGAGCTGCAGGATGCTTCTTGTGGCTCCTCTCTGGGAAACCAAAGAGTGGCTTCAAGATCTATTGGCACTGTCAATAAGAAGACCAGTCACTCTTCCTCTAAAAGAAATTCTCTTAAAGCAACCTCATCTCGAGGTGTTTCATCAAAATCTAGGGAGTCTAAATCTTCTTGCCTTTTGGCTGAAGTCTCCTTAGAGAAAAAAGGGTTTTCCTTGGTTTTGCAGGCTCTTACCAAGGCTCCTTTTGAACCTTTGTCTCTTGCTGAGCCAAAGTTCCTCACTTGGAAGACGGTTTTCTTATTGCCCTTGCTTCTGGAAGGAGAAGGAGTGAGATTCATGCCTTTACTTTTAAGGTTTGTTCTCACTCTAAAGGATGGTCAAAGGTCATCCTTGAAACAGATCCTGCTTTTCTGGCTAAGAACCAGTTGGCTTCAGAAGATGCTTCAATTTTTTCTGAAATCGAAATTCCTGCTTTGACTAAGTGCCTTGGTCAACAGAATAAAGAGGACAGGTCTCTATGTCCTGTCAGGGCCCTTAGATACTATTTGTCTAGGACTTATGACCTTAGACATGGTAGATCTTTTCTCTTTGTTTCACTTTTGAAGTCAAAACAGGGTGACATCGCTGATCAGATGATTTCCAATTGGATTAAAGATTTAATCTATTTCACCCTTAAGAACTGTTCCACAGAGAATGCATCTCTTCATGGTGTTAAGGCTCATGATGTTAGGGCACAGGCTGCTTCCTGGTCCTTCAGAGGTGGAGTCCCAATCTTGGATATCATGAGATCTTGCACGTGGTAGAATCATTCAACTTTCACATCTTTTTATTTTAGGAATATTTCTCTCAAGAATCTGGAGGATTCTTATAGATTGTGACTGTATTTGGTGGTATTCCCCTTTTGGGGACTTCCTTTTTGGGGACCTTGCTTGGTAGTGTACTTTTTGGCACATCTTCTGGGTTTTGGCACTTTAGTGCTTATCCTGCTAGAGCTGACCTCTTGGGTGTAGACAGCAGTGCTGAAGGTAATAAGTAGTTCTCTACTTTTCACTTACTTAAGTTGCACTTTCATCACAGGAGTTTTTGGTTATGCACCAGGAATTTTCCTATTTTGTGCACTCTAACCATGGGTGATTTCCTCCTTAGTCTGTCTTTTTCCCACCATCCTTCCATGTGGGCATTTAACCCAAGTGTTTTCATATGGTAGAGTATATTACATTTTTATGAAATAAAATTTCATATTTTTAAATGTAAAATACATTTTTATGAAGAAAAATGTATATACTTACCATATGAAAACAGCAAATCACCCTCCTGCCTGCCCCGCTTTTAAAAGACCTTTTTCCAGCATTTATGTTTATTCACAAAAAGAATGAACTATTTCTATATTATGCACATGGCAGAGTGAACTAGGTCACCAGGGGTCAAAGGGTAGCAAGTATATAGGTTTAAAGAGGGTCTCCCCTCATATTTTAAATTCTATGTATGGTGTATGTGGCGGTCACCGAATGCCAAGCAAAGCTTACCCAAGTGTTTTTATATGGTAAGTATATAAATTTTTCTTCATAATAGTGTATTATACATTTAAAAATATGAAAATTAGTGGTAACTTGATAAGGACGAATTACTCTCCGCTTCCAAGCAATCTACACTAGGTTATCATGATGTAGTTGAAATTTATCTGTGCTATATTATTATTTCGGGGTATCAGTCTATTTTGTATTCGCTTTGATCAGTCTCTTCAATTTAATAGTATGTAACCCCGACATCATTTGTTTTTGTTTTGTTTAGCAAATCTCCACGAATTTTGAGTAAATCACTGTCCCTCCTGTATTATGAAACCTTGTGTATTAAGTTTTCTTCAACTATAAAATACTTCAGGCATTATTTATGCCCAGTTGTGAGGAAACATGTCCACTAAAATACTAAAATATATTTCTTTCATTCATTTAAAATGAATGTCAAATATTACTTGTCTCAGGATGATTGACCTACTTTTCCAGTTATCTGTTGGCTGTTTCAGAAACCTTTAATATACACATTCAAATACAAAAAGGACATCACAGTTCCACTTTAATACCGGATTCAGCAAAATAAGTATCAAATATATCTTTTAAAAGAGAAATAGCAGAAGATGTTGATTGCCACTTACATTGGGGATCACCGCTGGCCAATCACCCCCCCCCCCCCCTCCCCCAACTTATTCTGAATTAAAATGAATGTCACCACTATTTGTCTGATCAGCAAATGGAATAGCCACTTTTGTTCAACATTTAGGCAGCACCATATTTTGCACCACTAACAAAATGTCAAGAGTCTATCATCTGATCTACAAGTCACACAAGAGAATATTCAACAGATATTCCAATTATTCGCCCACCTTGGTTTTGTGTAATGCATTGTTGCAGAACTATAATCAAATCCAATGCATAAACTTTATCAAGTACAACTGTTCCAGATTGATGGGGCAAGTGTACTCCATAGTTAGTGAAGCATAGTATGGACTCTTAAGCTAATGAGAGTGTTCCACTTGGGCCGATAAGTTGGTTACTGGATTTTTCAAGGTTGGGAGCTTTTGTTTTTATAGTCGGTTAAGATAGCTTGTAGTTTCCCAGCTTGTCGTGGTGGGTCGGCAAAATATCAAGCATGTTTTAAATTTCTCGGCCCCTCCCGGACTCTTATACCGGACCATGGCTCTGCCCACCTGGTATGTTGCTTGCCTTTTTAGTGACAATTAATGTATTTTTAGCATTTACATGGAATATGCTTTTCTGATGCTTTAACTACAACTTGCTTAACTTTTGGGATGACATTTGCAAGAGGTAAATGAGTTTGGTTGTTGTTGCTTGTCACAACTTCTCAGTTATGCCCAGGGTGTAATTCTACAATGTGTCAACTTTAAGTCAACATTCAACATGTGTCAACAAGGACAGGCATGGCCCAGTAAGGGGCCTGCCATAGCAGTTGATCTACCTTAACCATAACACTACTTCTATAAGTTCACACCCTCACTCCCACATTTGACCCTAGGTCATCCAATCACAAACCAGGCCAAATACCTTGTTGGCGCCAACTTACTCTCTGTTTAATTTCAAATTGGAAGCCATTGAATACACATCTTAGAAAATTTCAACCACCGTTTTAATATTTTAGTTTATTGTTTGTGGTTTATAACTCACAAACATGCCATCTGGAAAGAAAACTTTACCAAAGGACAGAAAGCGGGTAACAGCCTCTGCAAGGGCTAGGATATCTGTATCTAAAGCGAGGAAAGTTGTTAATAAGGACTCGAATGGTTCATATTTGGCTAACACAGAAACTGTGAGTATCAGCCCACCCGTCACACAACCGTCAACTACAGCATCATCTGACGCTATCATGTCTATGTTATGCGGAATTCGTGCATCTAATGCTGACCTGGCCAGACGTCTGGACAAGGTTGAACAAAGGAACTCAACACCTATCAATCCTCGGTCCCATAGCCGAGACCATCCAACATCACCTCAGGCAGGCCCTGCAAACTTATCTCAACCTCTGCCTTTGCCCAATCAGCTGACTGACCCCCTGGCATTACCAAGGGTGCGGCAAATAAATCCACATCTGCGATCACATCTTCCTCCTACTCACGACCCCGCTCACGCCCACACCACAAGAGGGCTTCAACATCCCACTTCAAATGCGCAGGCTTCAGCACAAACCCAGGCACAACAGACTCATACCGTGGATCGACGCGAAGCAGTCGTCCCCAATCTCCACATGCTGAGGACCAACCAGGGCATATCTGAAGCTGTCAATAACTTACTCACCTCATATGAAGAGCGTGCATACTCAGACCTATCCCAAGGTAAGCCACACATTAAGAAGTCGGGCAGATACAATCTGCATGATACAGTAACAGCCCTCCCACAGCTCCGTTGGCCCAATGAGGGCTTCTATGCATCTAATGGAAAAAAACGTGTCACTTATGATGACTTGTCGCTGCCACAATGGGTATCAGGTCAATTGTCAAACATTTATGCCATTTCTGATCCAACACTGGCAAAACAAGCCCTACTTCAGGTGATCCATGCCATGACAGATGCCGTATCGTTACCGTGGCCCACAGTAAGGGCTGCCTGGGCATCTTCTATGCACCAGGTGGAGGAGGGCCATCTTTCTTAGACTAACTCCACACAATGGGCCATAAACAGATTGAGCGCCTCGCAGGTTGCCTTAGCTCACACCCAAACTACGACACAATCAGCACCACCCAGAAGGCCATGCAGGTAACGAGGGGTCCTGTTCCCATGAGGGCCATCATGGCAACTATTTACACGTTTGCTCTTACTGTATGAAACAAGGCAGGAGTTCGAATCATCCGGAAGCTAGATGTAACACAAAACAAAGACAGGCTGGTCGCCAGCAACAGAACAGTAGTTAGGAGTTATCTGAATCACTTGACCACAGACCTGACAACCATATTGACCCGACAAGCAGGCTGGGGTGCAAAGGACACAATAGTTTGAATTTTAAGACATTTAGGAGAACAATTGATGTAAAGAATCAAAGTAAAAACTGTAATGTGAACACTGTAAATAGCAGACCAGTAGTTGTTAATAATGGCTTGAACCCAAACTTACATACTGGTGGTGAATGTATATGCTTTAACTCATCAGTTGATTATCATATTATGGTACCTACAAACACTATTTCTGATACTAGTTTAACTGTCGATGTTGATAACTGTATGATATCTGGTGCCCATAGGGCCCCAGCCAATACTTGTACTATTGCTCCACAGCATGGCTCCCCTCCATGTCCAGTGATCGACCATGTCGAAACCACCACTCAGGTGTTACCTGGCAGCTCCCTTGCCTACAATGGCCACACCCCACTCTACAAAGTTGACAGGTTTAATCACATCTATGTCAATCAGTATGACACCTCTCACAACCAATTAGTGTACATACACAATTATCCACAAAATTCCCCAGGGGTGTTTTATAACTTAACATTTTCGAATCATACTGGTCAGATCACCGTCCATGAATGTCTGAGCCATCCTGTGGGAGCTTTGCGAGTACTTGATACTATTTTTCTTTGTATATACTCTGTTAGTATTGAATCAGATCCATTAGTCACTAAACGTAAGGCCAGGTTGGCCTATGAAAACTATAACCAGGAATGCCTCAGTTACCAAAGGTATGGCGTCTCATATGAAGTACATATGGACCATATCATTTCCTCATTAATTGATGCACAAAGTCACGACATAGATATGTCAATTACTGGCACTAATATGGTAGACACACCTGATAAATTCGAAGGTAATATCTTCACATCAAAAGCCAGTCACAAATCAATGAAATTTGTTGCTTCAAAGAACGACCGTCAGACGTGTCAATATAGGGATATCAATTACCCCACCAAACTCAAAGGCTATATAGCTTTGCAACCCACTAAATTCGAATATATTGGTCCTAATAGACTAGGTATCGACACCAAGAACAGTGACCAGTATCTACGACTAGCCAAAATGGTCAGAGAATCTGGCCTCCCAAATTATAGACAGGTTAGAGTTCCCATAAAGTCTGGCCTCAATATTGAAAACTGGAGGCGTCATCTTATTGACTACAAGGACCAACTCCTCATCCAATACTTGGAATATGGTTTTCCTCTATCAATGCGCGATTCAGAATCTCTATCAGACCTTAATATCACCAATCACTTTTCAGCCAAACAGTATCAGCAGGCTGTCTCATCTTATTTGGTCAAAGAAAGACAATTTGGGGCCATTGTGGGCCCCATCCACAAAGCCCACAGTTATGACATACACTGTTCACCTCTGCTCACAAGACCCAAGGATCTAGATAAGCGTCGTGTGATTCTGGACTTGTCTTATCCCAGAGGTGCATCACTTAATGACCAAGTAGATAGGGAATTGTTTGACGCTTCTGAGTTTGTACTAAAGCTTCCCACTGTAGATGACGTGGTCGAACAGATTATTAAAACTGGTGACGACGTCACTTTATCAAAAATTGATGTTGCCAGGGCTTTCCGCAATCTCCGTGTGGATCCAGCCGACGCCATGAAATTAGGGATAACATGGCAAGATGACGTCTATATTGACGCTGCGGTTGCGTTCGGCTGGGTCCACGGGAGCGCGGCGTTTCAATGCGTCAGCGACGCCGTCACGTTCATAGCAGCAAAGGCTGGAATTAACATGGTAGCCTACATTGATGATTACATCATTATCTCTCCAAAAACCTCTGCTCAATGCCATTTTGACACACTGGCTTCTATTCTGACGCAGCTCTTCAGAAATGCGTCAGATAAACGACGCATCCATCTTAACTCTGACTTTCACAAAGATTTGGCTTGGTTCTTAGCATTCCTCCCTCACTTCAATGGCATTACCTACATAAACAAACCCAACCTACCCTACAACCATACCCTCCATATTGACGCATCCCTTACTGGCCTAGGTGGAATATGGAACAACCAAGTATATGCCACCCCCATCTTTGACATATATGGCATGGATCTTAAGATTGTCCATCTAGAGATGCTCAACTTGCTAATTGCCCTCAGACTCTGGGCCCAACAATGGTCTCACTCTCGGGTCAGGTTCTTTTGTGACAACTCGGCTGTGGTTCAAGTGGTTCGAACCGGTAAGACCAGGGATAATATGCTCTCTCTATGCCTCAGAAATATATGGCTTATTACGGCATCCCATGACATTGACCTTCACATTGACCACATACAAGGTCGAGCTAACATAGTAGCAGACTTACTTTCTCGCTTATACTCCCCTAACCCAGTTGACAATAAACTCCTACAAGAACTGTTAAAATCTCACATATGGCACAACATACCCATCCAGTTCTTTAACCTTAACTTTTCTATATAATTTCAGGTTCCACCCAATCATCAGCTCCACTCATTGACGCAGCATATAGTAGAATCCAGACTGCATTCAGACCATCCACGGTTTCAGCTCACAATCTACATTTTAAGACATTTATGGCCTTCCTCATATTTATGGACCTACCAGTACAGTGTAATGTTCATAACATTATTGCATTCATGGAATTTTTGTATCAGAATTCAGTTTCACCCAAAGTTATTTCAACATACATATCCTCCATCCACTCCAGGGCACACTGGTATGGCTGGTCAACCCCATCACTGTCACATCCGGCTGTCCAAAGATATCTCAGAAGTATCTCCATAAACTCCAAATTCAACCCCACACCCCAGGGCATCTTTGACATACACACCTTATACAACATCTCAGTCTCTTGTGACATCCTATCAGATCCAATCCTATTCAGGGCAATCTTTCTTACTGCATTCTATGGCTTCCTTCGGATGTCTAATATGGCTCCTCACTCATCCTCAAAATTTAACCCAGACTTCCACTTCCTGAGACAAGACCTCATCTTTGCTTCTCCCGGGGCTCACTTGCTAATCAAGTGGACTAAAACCCTCCAGCATCATAAATCACATCACTGGATCCAACTCCCATCCATTCAGAATCACTTCCTATGCCCTGTCAAAGCACTTCAAGCTCTCATTAACTCCAGACCTCTCTCCCCTACCTCACCTCTGTTTGCCAATAACTTTTACCCATACGCCCAAGTTATTGACACCCACATCCGGGATGCCCTTAAAAAGGTGTTGATTCACAGAAATATCTCACCCACGGGCCATGGCTTCCACACCTTTAGACGATCAGGAGCCACTCTAGCCTTTGATAACAACGTCAAACTCCAGGACATTATGGCTCATGGCCTATGGAGAAGCTCTGCCATTTGGACCTACCTTGAGAACGCCTCACAGGCTCCATCCATCATACCCACCACCTTTTCAAAGATCATCCCTTCTCGCTTCTAAGTTGGGCTTGGGGTTTTAAAATATTACCTTGTAACATTTTACACATTCCAAATGCTTTGTACTAACCTGTAAATAAAATGCCCAAACCTACATTCTGTGAATCTCAATTTGACCTTCATAAACTCAACTCACCTTCCTCTCACCTTTGACCTCATCTGAGCAACTGGGACAGGCATGGCCCAGTAAGGGGCCTGCCATAGCAGTTGATCTACCTTAACCATAACACTACTTCTATAAGTTCACACCCTCACTCCCACATTTGACCCTAGGTCATCCAATCACAAACCAGGCCAAATACCTTGTTGGCGCCAACTTACTCTCTGTTTAATTTCAAATTGGAAGCCATTGAATACACATCTTAGAAAATTCCCACCAACCTCCCCTCTCCACAACTTCAAGTCACAATTTAAGGCAGGACCCGGCTGACCCGGGCAACCCCCTTCCAACTATGTCTTAAGACCATTACATATGGTCTTTCTTTCGATTTTCGAAGGTGAGCTTGACCCCTCCAGGACTTACCCACCTGCAGGGAGGTCTCCCCGGATTGATGTGGCTCTCCTAATTCCAGGGTACTATTGCATCTTATCTCAGGCAGGACCCGGCTGACCCGGGCACCCCCCTACAAATTTGACTGAAGATCACCTTTGACTCTTCTTTCGATTTCGAAGTTGAGCTTGACCCCTGCAGGGTTCACCCACCTGCAGGGAGGTCTCTTCGGATTGATGTGGCTCTTCTGATTCTAGGGTTACTACCAAACTTAGCTTCTAACTCAGGCAGGACCCGGCTGACCCGGGCAACCCCCTACCAAACTTGACTTAAGGATATTCCTTCCTTTGATTTCGAAGTTCAGCTGGACCCCCCCCAACTGAATTCTAAGGCTGGACCCGGCTGACCTGGTGTTCCCCCTCCTAAAAATGATACTCACATCTACTCTGGCTCCTGAACGAGTTTCAAACCCAGAGCTATTGCTATCATAGCCTAATGGCCTAGCATAGACATAAACATGATAATGTAATAACTGCTACCAATTGGTATTCTGTTTTAACCACATGGTATTTTACAACCAAAGGTATTTTACTCTGTTAACACTTATGTTATTATTTTATGTACCTCCTGTAAAGGGGTTTTAAAATATTACCTTGTAACATTTTACACATTCCAAATGCTTTGTACTAACCTGTAAATAAAATGCCCAAACCTACATTCTGTGAATCTCAATTTGACCTTCATAAACTCAACTCACCTTCCTCTCACCTTTGACCTCATCTGAGCAACTGGGGTGGCAGTGAACTATTTTCCCGCCTTTTTCCTCAGTATTTCCACTGCCCTGCATTATTGGGGCACTTTGGATTTTGATTTTTAAGGGTGAAAATCGTCCCCACCCACCCTCCCCTGGCTACATCACACTTTTCCACTACTCCTTTTTACAGGTTATGTGTCTTAAAACACTACACTGCCACACCAGTTATGTGTATTTTATTCAACATGTTAACCACATTACTCATTATTTTATTGTTTATATATATGGTCATACATATTTATAATCTGTGTTGGGCCTTTTATGTCCTTCATGTGTAGTTCTTAACATTTTAACTTATAGTAGTTATAATCTGTCATTGTTATATGTCTGTTAAATAAAAGGCTCTGGTCCAACCATGTGTATTAATGTTAAACATCCTTATCTGTAATCAACATCTTATCTACTTGCCAGTAGCCAACTGTATCTCGACAGCAGTAAAAACGTAATGCTTCATCTTACATGCATTAAATCCCATAATGCTCCATATTGGATGTTGTTTCTGTCAAGGTACATGATAAATATAACGGCACTCGCAATCCTCACCCCAAGACAGTAAAACACAAGTTGGGGGCTCTTTATTTTAACACAGTTAACAAGGTATATGTCTATAGTTACTACTAAGAGTTATTTACAACTCAAGTGGTATACACAGAATCGATAAAATATATAAATTATAGATTAATACATAATTTATTTGTTAAATTCATGATCAATCAATCTAGAGTCATCGTCCATATAGCTCATGAAAAAGATAAATTCCAAAGAACAAATGCACATAAAATCCTAAAAGTCTGAAAAACTTCAGCGGAAGGGTTGACCTTGTAAAAGGTCACAGTGCAAACTGAGCTGTAGAAGGTCAAACTCTAACATTCCGAGTGACCTGTGAAAGTGAGGTTGTGATTTGAAGATAAGTTTGCCATGAATTTAAGGTCACCCTAACAGCTGGAGGTCCTGAGACCTAAATGGGTATAATTAAATTTTATAGAAGGTAGTGACATATGAAGGCTCTCAACCCCTAGGTCAGAGTTGACCTCAAGTGACATTTCTATGGGGGGGGGGGGGGGGGGGGGCAGGGGAGCAAAAATGTTTGTATATATGTCCTTACCTCAAAGTCAAATCACAAAGTGACTTTGTGCACTAAGTTGCCCAGTAATAAGAGGTTATCTCTAGGGAGATCAAGGTTGTGTTATATCACATAGTATTAGACTGGTACCCCAAATGATTATTTTTAATAGTACTGCCATAATAAAACAGTCTTAAGGCAGGACTGACATACAGCTGCCACTTTTGATCCTTCTAGACATCTCTGTACTGGTGACCTCATTTTTTCAGACCAGGCAATAGTGGTGGTCGTAAAGTGGTCTAAAACACTGCAGGATAGAGCTAAACTGGCAACAATATCCATTTCAGCTTTAGGTCAGTCCAGGCTGTGTCCTTGGAGGGCTTTGAAGGACATGTTTGACCAGAGGGCATTGCACCACGACTCGCCATTATTTCAGGTGTCTTTTTCAGATGGGTGTCTCCTCTTACAGACTCGGTAGCTCGTAAACACCTTAAAGATGTTTCTAGGTTTTTAGGTTTTCCGAAGACCTTCACCTTTCATGATTTCACGCGTGGTGGGGCTTCTTGGGCTTTCAGGCATGGGGTGCCCCTTCAAGATATACAGGTGCAAGGCACCTGGTCCTCCTCTTGTGTGTGGAGATACATTCAACTGCCTTCCTCTGGAACGTCCCCTGTTGCATCTGCATTTCGTACCCACCTCTCTATATAACTACCTGTCTACTGGGTGCTTGGGGAGTGCCTTTATCCTCTTGCCAGTATCAACCATTAGTTTGTTACATTTATGTCATTCTATTATATATACTATGGTATGCCTCTTCTTATCGGGGGTTGGGTCCATATATATTCATAGATATATTGTTATAGTTTTTATTGCTTGCTGAGCTATTTACTCCCCATTACATTGGGCACAGGTTGTCCTTTGTCGTTGGATCGGACTAGTCTCTTTGGGATCCCTGTTATTGGTGTGACCTTGGGGCCTCATATTTGACCTTTGGGTTTATATTGTCTTGGTTCACTCGGATGCAGCCTGGTTGGCCTTTGGTCGTTGGTGGGATAGGCTTGTGATTTTGCTGCATCGTGTGAACCAAGTTCTTCTGTGTATCTTTGGTGTCCCTCAGTATTAATATCATGACCTTGGGTTTTATTGTGACCTTTTACTTATATATATTTTCACCTGGTCTGTTTGGCTTGTTGTATACTTAATTTGATAGTACTGGACCTTGTATTTACTCTATCTGTTAGTGTAACTGAGTCTTATTATTATTATTAATGGTTACTTAGATATTTCATGTTGATTAATGTTGTATATGAGTACATTATGATGTAGCCATACAAAAAATTTTAGTACAACATGTTTTTGAATGAAATAAAAAATATAATCCCATTGCTGGTTTTTGTGGGGAGTTGGGAATGTGGATAACAAATAGGTTGCAGGTTCAGAGTTTTCCCCCTAATGATATGTCACACTTAAATACTGGGAAATATTTCTGTCGCCTCTATTGGACATGTTTTGCCAACTTTGTGTGAACAAATTCTGATTTTTCATCAATATTAAACTAACTATCAATGCAACCTTGAATTATTTACATCAGTAGAAAAGTAACCCTGAACATCCCCTACTGGTTTTGTTGCATTAAAAAGTGAAAGTTATAAATTAAGTTTTCATGTTTTCATTTCACAGCTCACTTTTAGTAAATCAGTGCAGTCAGAGTACAATTGTAGGTAAATGTAAACTTCCTTCATTTATTAATATGCAATATTTCTTTAAAATTGCTGGATCCAGGTGGTGATCCGGATTACCATCCAAATAGAATAACCTCTTCTCAATGATAGTGTTAAAATATTCTGTCCATATATTATTGAGTTATTTTGCAAACAAATTTAACCTGCAAAAACTTAGATCCTCCTTTTCTCCTTTCTAAACTAAAACAACAAGAACAAAAACTAAAAAGTAAAATTAACAATAAATAAAGCAAAATATAATTAAGTTTAGATCTAAGTAATTAACTTTTCGGAAAATTAAAACAATAAGATAACACAAAACAAAATGTAAAACTAACAATAAATAAAGGAAAATAGTAATTAAATAGGACGAATCTTCGTGGGTTTTGAGGTATTAAATGACACCCGAGGGATTCTCTTTAAAAGTGTCCAATATCTTTCACTAATGGGCAGTTATTCTGCTCTTTGATTTTGACCATATACAAAAGGCTATATATACACAATCCTTCTCCATTTATTTAAATTAAAATGATCATAAAATCCCGCAAAATACACACCAGAAATACAGGAATAAAAAGAATGTTACGCAACATCTTTAAAATTACAAAATAAGAAAAGATCATAAGTGTGCATATTTCAATATAATGGACTGTTGACTTAGTGGCTTCGAAATGTTGTAAAAAGTCTATTATTTTTAAATATTGGATACTAACTTAGCCATTAACCTATACTGAAGTTGAACAAATGGAGCTTGTTCAGGCACAACAAACAAAACTGGTAGCCACAGTTAATACATGCTTTAAATACAGGGTTGACTTAAACCCTTTGCATCTAAGTTATTATATTATGACGGTCGTTTTTATCTTCCATGTGTCGATCAGTCAGAATCTGTTCTCATGTAAGGATATTTTGCACTGAAAAATAAAGTTATTTTGTTGTCTCTTTAGTGAATGATTTCTCACAAGAGAATGGTCAAAACTCCTTCAAGATAATGCCTGAGACGTCGGTAACCTCTAGTTCTGTAATAAGACTATGAAAAGGCTAAGTTAAAACAAGTTTGTTCATGTTTGCAAAGGACAAAGGTCAAGGTTAGGGTTTTTTTACATCCCCTTCACCAGCCAGTGTTTTCAAGGAATTAATCCACCATATATTGTAACATTACAAAACAAAAACAATTAAAATGATGAGGGTACATTTGTTTGCCATATTCAAATAACCTACTGACAAATTACACAACATTTATGTTACATGTTTAATTTAAAGTTATGGTTTGTATGTCTTGTTCGACAGCCAGTATTTTCAAAGAACTGAAATGCAAAAAGTTTGATGTTACAAAACAAAAACAATTAGAATGATGAGGGTACCTTAGTTTGTCTTGTGCCACTAAAATACTGGCATATTACATGTTTAAATTGTACATTTTTTAAATTACTGGTCAAAGCTATCATATTCTGTTTGTTCCAAACAGTGTTGTAAGTTTTGTTTTTGTTGTAAGCTCATGTTTAAAGTCATTGATAACTGGCATATGCCCTAATAAATATAAGCATTTTCAGATGTTTCATCAAACTTGCACTATTATGTAAATCCATTTCCCAAAATCATCACAAATGAAGCCTTTTCTGAAACAGATGTTTACCTATATAATTAAAGTGAATAAAAAAGAAGAATTTATACGCATATTATGTCAATGTAAAATACAGCATATATCTACCACAAACTGGATTTGACCTAAGCACCTCGCCTAGTTAAATTATTATCTACCCCACGCCCTGTTTCACCTGTACTGGTACCTTTTATTTTCCTTACCTTATACAAACAAGGCCAAAAGGTGTTTTGGTCCCATATATCAGAGACACGAGTAGTTCACTAGAATTTACGAAAGTCTCATGACACAAAGAAATTCAAACTTAGATACATCCTACAGCCGGACCCGAACTGAGATGGTCACCCATCAAAGTACTAACATAGCTCATTGCTGCTTAACTTCAGTGAGCAGAGAAATAGTCATCACTCTGCGCACTGATGAAAGTCCAATGCCAGAGGACATATGTAACGGGAAAAGCCAAAAGGACATGTGTCCTTTTAGCTATTGCAGAGCAAGAGAGGAAAATGCAGAATCCACAGGTGTTGTCAATTTCATCAAAGTCCGGAGACCAAAAAAAAAACAAGTGATCTGTAGAAGCTTGAGCTCTATCGATGCTTGCACTTAAAAAGGGACCTGTATCGACTACAGTGACCTTCACCTAGACTGGTTTGAAATGCTTACGTAAGGTTGCCAGTTACTACTGCCATGTATCATGAAACTCTGTGATTACATTTCAATAGTTGAATTATTTATTTCACTTTTGTTTGCATTCAAATGATTTTATCACATATTATTGTATTAGTAATATGAGGGGCCATAGAGGCAGAATGGCAACACTCTCACCTCTGAGGCTGGGGTTCGGATCATGGCCTGGCCTCAAGTGGAAAAGTGGGTAGTTGTTTGCCGTTGGTCGCCAGTTTTCAGTACAGATTCTCGACCAGCTGTATTCACTGGTTTCCTCTGCCCTTCCAACTACCCGTCGTGATATGACCTGTACAGTGTTAAAAGCGATGTAAAAACCCCAAATAAATGTACTGGTAATATGAAATATTCTAAATGACACAAAATAATATTTTGATTGACAATTTTCTTTAAAAGCAAAATTATTTGTGCAGGCTATTTGTGTACTTAATTTATGGCATGTGTAGGTACTTTGTGACATGTTTGTTTAGTAATCAACATTGAAGGAAGTATTTGTAAAAAGTTTTTGGAGGGAAAGGGGATTTGTGCTTTGGGTGTTGTGGAAACAGCTCAAGTTTTAGAAGGAGATTTGGAATACAGTTTTTGGTCGGGGTAAGTTTATATTTTATATGATTCTTTAGTCAGAATTGTATATTTTGCATGGATCTAGTATAGATCTGGATTTGAGTAATCGTGGTGATCAACTCTGTGTTTTTGTGATATTATTATTAATGGTGTTTCATGAGAGTTAATTATCTTCAGCTGTAAAGTTTAATTGCTTACTGGTGTATGATAATAGAGTTATCTTTGCTTGAAGAATTATCTGATTGACTTAAATGTTTTCTGATAGTTTCACTACAGTGTCGCTTGGTGTAATTGACAATGTTGTTCAGAAACTTAAATGTTTCATTCAATAATTGTTGTAGGAACTGGAAATTGGCTTATTCAGGAGAGTGTGATCTGGAGTGCTGGGTTCAGGGTTTGAACCACTGAGTTTGGTATGGGGTAAATGTTAAATTATTTCTGTTATATTTCATATTAGTAGATGATAATACTTTGGTCAATTAGATTTGTCTTATTGTACAATTAATACCTAATCGTGTACTGTTGTATGCTGTTTAATATTATGTGAGTAACTTAACATTTCTGAGGTTATAGTAAATAAAATGTTGCAATATCAACTATTGTTGAAGGTCGGAATTTATTTAGTGGCAGTCCTCTTGAATGTTACTTTTATTGCTTCAGGAAATAAGATATTAAATGTTTCCACTATTATGCTAAATGTAACCATTTCTTGTAGAGTAAAGTGGCCCTGGAACCATTGTAATACAGAACGAGAAGTATTTTTGTATACAGCGATGCCCATTATTATGGATAATAAATGCCAACAAGTGAAGGTTTTTCGCTAATATTTCAGAAACTATGTTACCTACAAATATGTTATAAATATCATTAAAAATGTATCATTACAGTGCTTCTGCTCATTGTGAGTAAATAAAAACCCATGGAGAAATGACGGAGCAATCGCAAGTTAAACATAAAAGTTTTTATATTCAGGTGTCCCCAAATGTATACGAGAGTGTTTTTTGTATGTTTTCCTGAAATATGAATTTATTTTACTCATTAATCTTTCAGAATGATGGACAACTATGTCCTCGTATGATATCGCTTTCTTTATTTGTGATATATTTTTTCTGTATATCTCATTTGAAAAGTTTTCCTATTATAAAATTTTACATAGCAAGTCAGCCTGCCATGACGAGTCAAAATCATTTTGAAATTAATACATATATTGTTTGTACAAGGAATTGAAATAAATAACAAAGCTAAAAGGAGTTTTGGGCTACTAGCCTGACCCGCAAAGCCATCAGAGACACAAGTGGTGTACTGAAGTAGTCACCCATCTCCATATTAACAAAGTCCATTGCTGCTTAACTTCTGCAAATCACAGACACTCATTACACTACACCATGAAGTCCAAAGAGAAAAAAAAGTGATCTCTAGAAGTGCGAGCCTCACTAGAGCTCACACTTGAAAATATTACCCAACATATATGTATATACCCTTTAACTATCTGGTTATTACATACTTTCACAATTTTCTCACAGCCATTAATTAAATTTGCCCTTTATTTGTCATGAGAACCATTAAAACAACGACAAATGCAACAGAAGGTTCTTCTCCACATCTTTTGAACCTCTGTCAGTCTTATGGAATAAATTAATGCATCACATAGGCTATTTACACCCATAATATTTCTTGCTATCTCCGTAAAAAGTGTGAAAGTTACAGACCAGTCTGAACTGTCTTCATAAATTAAAAACCACCACACTTCTCTCACAACAAAAGGCATCCAGCACAAAAAGAAAGTTACCAGGTTTAATATGGTTGTTATAAGTGCCCTGTAGTTCTTCCGTGCATGGCGGTTTTGTGAATTTTCAAGTCTTTGTTGTCTAAAAACTTCATGAACGATTAAGATATAAACAACCAGCATCATTAGAAAGCACATAGCTATCAATCCAGATATAATAATAATAATAATGTATTTTTCAGACATGATAACTGTTCTTTCTGTTATAGCTATTAACAATGGAGATGTCCAACTGAGTACGAGCCTGCAAATAGTGTAACGGCGACGACACCATTCTTCATAGCACAGTGGTTTCATTATGGCCACATAGTGTTCTGCTGCCAAACAGATTAGGTGGAGTACAGTGACACAGATTGAATATGTTTGTACTATTGATGCTATGAAATCCATCACTACATCAGTAGATGGAAAATATTGAAAATGTAAAATAACTATAAAGCGTGTCAATGGCATTAACGTATCAGCCACAGTCAGGCTTCTCACAAGACTGAAGTAAGATCTCCTAGGTGTTTTCAGTCGACACAGCACTACAAGCAGGAGTACATTCCAAATAAATACTATCAGTTGAAGTACTATCCCAATGGGGTCACTAATCTCATACAATGCATTTTTATCCATATTGCTTAACTCATCAACATTGCTTAGTACATGGGCGTTTAGATTAATTTCACAATAAAGTATCACTCTTCAAATAATTACTCAATATAATTTATGTTCTTACAAAAAAAGTTGAAGATGATTATGCTTTTCAATTCTTTGTGTTGTTTGTCAAAAAACTCCTTCACATTCTGTTTATATCCCACTTTTGTAATATATGGCTGTTGCAGTTTTCTAATGAAATACACTTTTGAAATTCTTGCATTGAGGTGCTTCTACTGAGCAAAAAGCACTTAATATTTTTTTCTATTTACAGAGTGCATAGGATAAGCTTAATTAGTTTTATCGCTGGCTTTTTCCCAATTGGAAATGCAAATAGATATGGGAAGAAGTATTGATCTTTCTACAAGCATGAAAAAACTCTGTAATGGGCCTGTTCCACTGGAATCCACCCTACAGCCGAATCTACAACTCTAGAGTTGGTTAGCAGAGTTGGCGGTTGGGGACAAAAATCCAGCAAAAAAATGCCAAAATTTTGAGGCAGTCTCCCCCTCCCTGACAGGACATGAATTGGGATTGTGATGAATTTTCTACATGACTAGATGGGAAATTCCCAGGAACAGCCGTAAACCCCTAATCAACAAGCCGTTTGAGGCCACCATAAGACGTAGTGACAACTGACGAGATTGGAGCAGTATCCTGACCCACTCCGATAAGAAGAATTGATTTCTGGACTCAGGATCACAAATCGGTATCAAACCAATTTTATAATAAACCCCTTCTGGCTTCTATAACTCATCATTTAACACTACAAAGATGCCAGCTACACACCAGAGAGGCTTTTTACAGAAGCTTAGGGTCCTTTTGTTTTATGATTGAGTTTAATATTTGATGTTTATTATGATGTGCACACAAGAAGGAAGAATCTGAACTAAGGAATTGCATCTACTATACAGCCAACGCCTTCACAACAGCCTCCAGCATCAGCCAGGAGAAGAAGAAAGCCACAAAACCTGCCCTGGATCCTTCAAAGAGAAAACAAGGTATGCTACAACAACCTGGCCGACTTAATACAGACTGACATCACAGGTAACCAGAATTTTATCAGGATGCCCCCCACGCAGTTTTTGACCTGAATAAAGAATGTGTACACCATCGAATCAAGTAGTAAGTCAGCCATTTTAGGAAGCCATTAGAAGTTTCATTGGAGCCGGTAATAACACTGAGACACCTGGAAACAGGAGAAATGTACAAGTCCTTACAGTATTGCTGGCGGGTTGTTACTTCTCTGTCCCAAGGGCTGCCAGGACATCCTTGATGGTTTTCAGGAAGAGAATTTGGGCTGCCTCACCAACCCTGGAGACTAAAACAGATTGAGGAGAAATTTAGAACCTGATGGAATGTTACCCACGACCTTGGGACACTAGAAGGGAAACACACCGCCAAGAGGAAGCAAATGAGATTTGGCAGTGAATATTACAACCTCAAGAGCTTCTTTTTCCTGGTGCTGTTAGCTCTGGTCAACACAGAACACAGATTCCTGTGGGTAGATGTAAGTCATCTTCACCAGATGCACAAATATTTACTTTCAGCGAATTGAAGGGAAAGATAGAAAATGGTACCTTTCGGCTTCTGGCACCTGAACCCCTGGGTGAGGGAGGTTCAGATTTGCACTATTTTTTGCTCGGTAACTATGTCTTCACCCAGATGCCATGGCTAGTGAAACCCTACAGCAGAAGACAACTCACAAATTGATCCATAACCTGCTGTAGCTGAGGCTGCACTACCACTGGCTCCTCTGTGTGTCGACTTGAGGCCTGAGGATTTGCTGAGGCCTTTCCTTATGTAGTGGGTCTTTAAGAAGTTAAATTTGCTAAGAATCCAGTTCTGCCTGTCTGTCTCTTCTCTGAGAGCCTGGCCAAACTTGGACTGGCTTAACTTTCAATAGTGAGTCTTTTGGGATTCAAACCAAGTCTTGCACACTTTTATAGAGAGCTTGCAGCTGCTTGTGAACCTATTCCACAGTCAGTCCTTCCTAGTCTTGTCCTTAAAGTACTCGTATGTCTTTTTGTGAAGCACACAAAGTCTACAATAGCCTGTTTGTGAAATAAATGTTCATCATATGTCTTTTTGGGGCTTTTCATGCACTGGCTTCTCGTCAACACTCTGTGTCCATTTCACTGTCACTCCTCTCAGTCATTTTGGCCACTGCTTCCTCTGCCTCTAACTGTGGAGTTTCTGCCCTCCTCGGTCCTCTCACTCTCTTCCCTGTGTTGTTTCTGCGTCCTCCCTCTCCCTCTGTTCTCATCTGTATGCCAGCAGCTTTATCTCAAACTTTGTAGATGTGTCTGTGGAGACTTCTATTTTTCCCATATTCTTTGTTTTCACTTTTAGGACCCATCTTATAAATGGAAAGCATTTGTATAAAACAAAAGCCTGTCATCTAGCCAGCCCAAGTTATATATGTACACTAAATATTTAGCTTTTCCATCTTGAGGTGACCAAATCATGTTATGGATGTTGTCTGAATACTTGATTATGACAGGCAGGCAAGTGTTCTCAGACAAGATGGTAACAGTATAGGAGAAGAAGGGAAGTGAATATGGTAACACATAAAGAGACAAGATAACTGGTTTTCAGGTGGATAGAGCTATGGTCTAGATCAAGAGTCAGGAAGGGTTGGTGAAATATTAAACATTTTTGATATTTTGCCGAGCCACTATGACAAGCTGGGAAACTACAACCGGCCCTAACCAAACATTTCTCCAAACCCTCAAATCTTTAGTTATCGATAAGGGCCCCAGTGGAACAGCCCCATCAGGTAGATATACACCCTATGTAAGCATAATTTTTCATGACTAAGCTGTTGCATGATAATAACCAGATGGTCACTGGCATAAATACCTCATTTTGTTGTCTTTATGATTTTCCTTAACATCTGTAGCAATGGCTTTGGTACCTTCAAAATTTAATCACTTGTTACTAACGCAAAATGTTGCATTATATATGTCTGAAAATATCAATATAATTCATCCATACTTCTGTTAAACATGTTAAATGTTGAAAATTAAATGTTAGAATAGAATGGTCAAAATAAAGATAGGGTCTCCTACAACCAGCTTTCCCTCATCCAATGGATGGTTGGCTTTTGCAGGATTATCAGGGAGCAGTCAAATGTGCAGACTAAAAAAATATGTTAGATTATGCTATTAATTTATTGGATGGTGCACACGACTTTCCCTGGTCTTCTGCAAAGGCCAGCCATGCAGTACTCCTGTGTAGGATGGAACAAGGTAAGATTAAAAGTTGGATTGACACCGACAAGATTAACAGGGTTCACAGAGCAAATGCTCAACGCCACTCTATAGTTGGCTACGGTACAAGGCGGAATTAGGACAAAGGCAGTAATGCCAAGACCACTACTTGTGTGTACTATAAGAAGGGCGCTTGTTCCCAAAAAACTATCACATGAAGACTAAGGGCGTGTTTTATAAACGTGTGTGTTCTCATTGCTGGGCTAAAAATGGCAAAGGGTTTCCCACATACTTTAGCTGAATGTAGGAAAAACACAGTCAAATACAAGTAAAAGGGGTCAACTCATACATAGGGTCAGCCAACATGAGTAGAAACATTGTGAACAGTAACTAGGATCTGGAACAAGTTTGGGCTTTGCTAGGTTTGTCTCCACATAGGGTTCAAACCTCTTTTATGAGGATCATAGCCATGCTTGGTCAGCATGATCATTGGTCGTATGCTCAAGTGGTATCACAACCATGCATCAAGAACTTTACCAACTCTGTTATGCATGATACTGTTTTGCACCTGAGTAGTGTCGTTTCACACAATACTACTTCTGCAGGTATAGAATCAATAATGGGTGGTTACAGAGTAGGGATACGGAACTAGGTAAGTCGGATCCGGTTTTTAGTAGCTATCCATATTTTCAACAAATCTGATGTTCTTTCGCTCTCAGATGCCAATCAGGCTACTGCTGATTCTGGATCCTTGGATATTGTCTCTTACAGTAATAACCAACAGCATGAAGCACTTGATTCTACTCAAACTGAGGTTTCCAATCGAGTTCTAGTTCAACCCATTACTGTCAAATGTTTTGATCAACTTGGTAGCCATTTTGGTTACATTGCTTTGGCAGATTTTCGTCTGTACACAAGGCCAGAAACTGTCTAGCATTTGTTTCCGGATATCTTACAAGGTTATAATCTCATAAGGTCTAGTGGGGTTCCCAAGTTTTTGGGCCAAAGGATCCCAGTTACAAGTGGTTTAAACATTTCTAGCTTGACACAGCACCTATGTGACTACTTTGACTCATCCAATTTGCTTTTCCTCTGGACTTTGATAGGAATTTAAACTTGGTCAGTACTTTTGAAAATCATGCATCAGCCATTGAATTTCAGTCATTCAGTCAATGAATATATCAGAGAGGAATAGTAACATGGGGCCCTCTTAGGCCCATTCGACAGCCCTCCTTGTGGCCACCATATATCACCTTTTATGACCAGACCTAAATCTGGATCTGAGGTTAGCAGAACCATTGTTGACCTAAGTTGGTACAAAGGTCACTCTGTTAATGATGGTATCAGTAACAAAGTCTACCTTGCACCTGAATTTGGACTTCATTATCCGTCTGTTGACTCTGTCTGTGGCCCTGGAGCTGCCACATTAAAAGCTGATATCAGCTGTGCATTTAGGCACATACCTATAGATCCAGGAGGTATTGTCTTGTTAGGCCTCAAACATAATAAGCTTTATCTGGGTCTAAAAACTCCATTCGGATATTGCTTTAGATCAAATTTCTTTCATAGAATCAGCCACTCAATCCCCTTTATCATGAATAAAAATGGTTACAGAGGTTTACAGAATTATATTAATAATTTAATCTATTGTGGCTTATATTCTGTTATCTGAACACCATGTCACTTTCTCTAATCTCTCCTCCAGCAACTTGGACTACAAGTCAGTCTTAATAAACTTTGTCCACCTAGTACTCAGGTAGTATGTTCGGGCATACTTTTTGACACAGTCAAACACACTATCTCCATTCCTGAACAGAAATTGCAGGAAATTAACCAGATGTGCATTAAATGATCGGATAAGCAGAATGTTTCCAAGAATGACCTTCAATCTTTGTTAGGTTCACTCTTATATGTCACTAAATGTGTCAGATCATCCGGAATGTTTCTCAGTCGCATGCTCCAACTGTTAAGAGATAACACAGATAATAACACCATTTTACTCACATCAGGAGTTTCACAAAGATCTGCACTGGTTCATTATCTACCTGAAATCTTGTAATGGCATCACAATGTACCATGTGACTCTATCACATGAACAGATGCACCTGGATACATCTCTACAAGGTCTTGGAGGTTAGTTTAAGAATTATGTTTATTCACTTCCAATTCCTCTTAATTTCATGAACTACAGCAAAGCCCACTTGGAAATTGTCACTTCACTTGTTAAAAGTCAAATTACGAAGACCATCAACTACTAAATCTTCACCATAACTATAACAAGACAAGGAATAAATGGAAAATTGTGTGTTATCCCTTAATTTGCAGATTACAGGAGGTTTCCATAAAATTATGTGTTTCATACTCTGATGGTAACCAGTCTGTGGAACTGCTTTTTACAATCAGATATCCCTGTCGTTATAATGTATGCTAGCAAAGATGCGCAGAGACGAGTTTTTGTTCACTGCACATTTCCGGTCCATATATTTTTGATTTCACTATATCTCTTTGGCTTGGTATTCATAGTATACCTTGCTGTGGTTACAGAGTTATGTTAATTTTTGGTACTAATTATACAAAGTATTCAGTTGTTACATTACATTTGCATAACTTCTTTGATTGTTGGCCATTTAAAGTTTGTAATTCTGTTTTTTTATACAAGTATGGTCTTACATAACTGAGTTTAGGAAGTTAAACTTAGATTGTGTGGTGAGAAATTAAAGAATGGTTTATAAATGACAGTGATTATGGCTCTCTTTTAATATAAAAATATGGCTCTTATGACCTGTAATTTTTAATAATACAATGCAACAGAAAATTTAAAAAAAAATAAAACTTTTCATCTTCAAACAGTAATGGTTGAAGTGAATCAAATACATAATAGGCAATATACATATAGATTTAGATTTATTATTTTTTGTTTTTGCGTCGCTTTCAGCACCCAGGGTCATATTGCGAATAGTAGTTTATAGGTGGAGGAACCAGGGCATAGTAGTTGGTGAAAATTCTGCAATGCTAACTACAGGGCATGGGGAATAACTACCAACTTTCGCTACACCAATGACCCCCCCCCCCCTCGCTGCTGTATCTATAACAAGTAGTGATGCACAAAATAGAGATGCATAAAGGCCTAGCAGCGATCATATTGGTGTAGAATGGTGTAAGATTATTAACATGTATGGTTTAACATTGCTAACCATTTATGTATACATATACATAAAGCCAAAGATATTATAGTGGAAGGGATCAAATATTGGGTTCCCCACACTAACTGGTCTGTGTGTATATATGATGCGTTGAGAGGGGCCACAGTGGCAGAGTAGTAACACTGTCACCTCCCACCTCTGTGGCCAGGGTTCAGTTCCCGGCATAGCCTCAAGTGGGAAAGCTGGTAGTTGCTTGCCGTTGGACGGCAGTTTACACTACAGAACCCTGACGAACTGTATGTACTGGTTTCCTCTGCCCTTCCAACTACCCATCGTGATATGACCTGTACATCAAATAAATATGATGCCTTGATACAAACGGTATAGAATTTCAGTGCGGGGGAGGTTCTGAAATAGGCACATTTGTACTAGTTTACTGGGTATTCTAGTTTAAAAACTGCACTGGTGATTGACCTTGGCTATTTTAATTCTTTGAATTTATATTTATATATGTTTTGTATACATTTATACATACATATAAATAAAACCAAAGATATTATTGTGGAATAGCTGTGATTACTGAGCTCCCCTCACTAACTGGCTGATTCAATTTTTGTTTTAGTATTTTATCTTATACATTTCTTTTAGTCCTTAGTTTTATTAACCTTTTTCTTAATTTACCTTCTTTATGAGGTGCTCTTATATATACATTTCTTACAATTTAGAAATGCTGGAAATAACATGAAATCACATAAACATGTAATTCAACACTTGCTACTAATTCTAGCCCCATGTTATAGCAATAGCAATATCTAGTAATGTGTATATGGAAATAAATGTAATAGTCCCAGCAAAGTTTATGTTTCAACTTCGACTCATTCACAGTATTTGGCACTATGTTGACAAACACGGTAGAGCAGTCCACCCTCAAACCAGGGAGAAACACCTGTCAAATAATATATATACTTTGATAAAAAAATACAGTAAAACTGTTTCTTGCCAAAATAAATAACTTCAAGAAATTAACTCATAAATGGTCCAATTAAAGATTTAAATAAAAATAATATATTATACATCATTACATGCTCCTAAAACATTTATAAATAAGCTATTTCCAATTCAATAGTTACAAAATAATAGTGAGTAAATACATATCAAACACCAGTTGCTAACTAAAATAAGTACGGCTAAATATCAGTTTACACACTATTTTCAAGCAAGTACAAGCCAATCAGTTGTGTTATGGTTACATGATTACCCAAGTCACATTAAATCACCAGAAATGATAATAAAATGAATATAGCACCAAATCTATCCTAAATTTACAAATTACAAGACAACACAAGCAACAAAGTGACATACAAAACCACACAGATGGATAATCACGCAATAATATCATGACACCTCTTCCTCACAGTTACAACCAACTTCAAATCATTCAAATCAAATCACATCCTCTCTGCTCAAATCCATGGCTATCTATTACCAAAAAGGCTCTCAGTCATCTGACCTTTAATATTTCAAACAAACTTTCACTCCCCCCCCCCGTTCTGATCGCTAAGTGGCTATATACACCATTAAGGTCGTACAAAATTCGGTCGTCCGATTACCGAAAATATACAGAACTTGCTGCAACACATAAGTTGAGATGATGAAAAAAGTTTTTGTTTTTGAAGGTTTAAAAATATGTAAGTTGTGATAACAAAATAAGATTTCTGTTTTTGAAGGATTAAAAAATATACGTTGAGAAAAATATAAGTCGTTATCACCAATCACAAAATATTTTTTTCTGCAATGTTACTATTGTGCTTCCATAAAATACAACTGTATATTTAAAAGCATGTAAAATAAAAAGACCATAGTTTTATAGTTTTAATATTTCTTGTAATAGGATTATATTAATGTGTTATGTAATATACATATATATATATATATATATATGTGTGTGTGTGTAATCCATATATTGGTTTTTAATCTCTTGCTGTGTAAGATTGAGCATCGTACCTTGATAGTGTATTTAATACACATGCCCACAAAAGGCTTCAAAACTTTTGCCTTAAAAGTGTTTAAAAGTGGCCTTTTTAATGTTTAACTGAGTGAATACATTCCAAAGAATGTGTCCTTGAATCAGAAAATTAGTTGGCCTTGGTGGATGGGGGTTCAGTATCTAATCATTGGCTTTCAAAATATTCAGTATTATTATGCTCGTGAACTTGTTTCTGCAAGCATTTACCTAGGACTTTATAACAATAAGCAGGCATAACAAGATTTTTGAAAAAAAAACTTCATTACTTGATCATCCTCAACCAGCCGCCTATAACAATCTAAGAAGCTGATTTTAAATTACAGGTATGTCTATTTAATTGAAGTTGCCAACAAGGAGAAATTTCTGGGATCTTCAGGATATTTGAATAGAAATGATACAAATAGGTCATTTGAAAAAAAAATGGCAAAAAATATAAAAAAGTATGTGTGTGAATATGTGTAATGATGGATTAAATTCACAATTTGTAAGTGGACCTAACTGCTTGAAAACGTGTGCCGTAAGTTAGCGTGAACTTTATCTCTGACGTGAAGAATTTTGCACATATATGTTACTGTTACAATGTTGTTCAGCTACTTTGTGGTGGCCGTTTTCATATTATTTTTTATAGATATAGTTCTATGGCTGAGTAATAGCCACTTTGACATTTTGCCACTGAGGAAATCAAATGAAAAAAACAAACTATTGAATTTAAAGGTTTTTATTACCCCACAGTCCTTAAGCGCTGTCAGGGTATTGTTTTTATCCATGGTGTCCGGATGGGCGGGTGGAGGGAAAAAGTTTTGTCCGGGGTGTATATCAGAAACCGTAAGATGTAGGAAGTTGATACTTGGTAGGGACATTGGTTAGGATGTGTAGGTGTGCATCATCATGGTCTGACCGTGATCTGACCTTTGACCTTGCCATAGTATGTCCATGCAAAACCCCCCTTGTCTCATGAGATTTGGTATGGGAGCAAGTGCCTAGGTTAAAAAAGTTACATGTCATGGATTTTTGTGACTTTTGAGAATTTTTTGTAAGAATAATTGCCAACGCCTGGAAGATTGTGACATGGAGCATTGGCTCAAGATTCTAATTCTATCTATCTTGTCAACCTGACTATAGTCTGACACCTCTCCTTGCTCCATTCTGCATAGGAACACTGCATGGATGGCCTTTGCGCATCCCAGGAGAAATCATTTGCATCATCAAGCAAAGATAAAATTTAATCCAACATATGTTCAATAAGATTTAAATTTTTCTCCTCCTTCATGATGTGACATAAGCCAGCCACCCACTGACACACAGACAGTTGATCGTATGTGGTACATTCTTTACTCACTCCTGACAACACATATTCGTGGGGCCATTTGACACGATTTGACACCAGAACTTCAATAGAACCCCCTCTTAGTGACTTAATTTTTGTATTTTTCTGTTCATTATCTGCCAGATGCTTAAGGCGCTGATCAACCAGTGCTTTCACTGGCACATCTTCTCTTAAAGTATTCAAATCTGGAATCTGAGGGACTTGGTGACTAGGTGTTGATGCGACCGGGGAAGACACAACTTTTTTAACATTTTGACCTTTGCCTTTGTCAATGTCACTCTGTTTAACTACATTCTGTTTACTATTATCTAAGTGCTTGCCCAGCTTGTCTAGCTGTGACAGAATTTGTACAATGATAGCCTGTTGACTAACGTCAGGCACTTTACTCTTAGACACAAACTTATTCTGTTTAGTAGTACTACTAGTAGCACTGTCACTGAAAGATTCTTGTTCAAAACTATTAACAAGGGCCTCACAATCTACTTCACTAACAGATGATTCTGAATCGGACACTTGCCCGTTTTGCTAAGAAGATCTGTCAGAAACTTGGTGTCATCACTAAGTTGTAACTGCACTGGTACCTGGATGGTCTCCTGCCCTCCCGATCTTAAATAATATTGTTGAGATTCCTTAGCAGCCATATCGGCATAAAAATAAAACAATGAAAACTAAAATCCCTTAAAGATGGAATTTAAAAATTCTTCAGAAATTTTCAATATCATCTTTTTGCCCTCCAGATTTGAAATGGCAGAAGCAAAGCTTCCAATTCAAGGTAACCAAACGTTGGTCAATCACAGACCAGGACACAAAGCCCCAGATGGTAGACTCTAGTTTTAACACTGATCAAAAATAAAGCCCCCCACAGGACTGATCTACCCAACACCCTTATGTTGGACCAAATATTTTATCCGATCGTTGACCTATTCACTATGCGAAAGTTTTTTTCCTTTAATAATATTACCATGAACACAAAGTTTAGCATGTGTTATACTAGCTATGTGGCCAATTGTGTAACTACATGAACTTGACTATTCACCATTCTAGAGGTTGAACTAGTAACAAAACTTTTTCTTCTGCTTATATCTCATTGTGATCTATGTAATATATCTCTACGCAATTTAGGGGGGGGGGGGGGGGGCTCGGTGGTGTAGAGGTTAGAGTTCCCACCTCCAACCTCTGAGGCCACCGGTTCAAATCTCGGGCCGGGCCCTTCATGTTTGAAAGTTGGTAGTTACTTGCCGATGCCCGGTGGTTTACAGTGCAATATGTACTGGTTTCCTCCACCTGTAAACTACTCATCGCAATATGACCCTGGCTGTCGAACACGATGTAAAACAACAAGGAAAAAAATCTACGCAATTTCAGATGTATATTAACAACATTTATATCAAAAATACCAATTTTAGATAAATGGGGCCTCTGCACAAATAATTCCTAGTCTAAATGATCTTTATGAGCAGACAATAAAGAAGGAACCTTCAGTTTCCTAAGTTTCTTCCTTTCTTTGGTTCATTCTGTTCTTGAATGAATGGATGTTTGGGGGGAATTTGCTATTCAAGAGATGCTGTTCAAGGGGTGTTTGTGTTTGTACCTAAGTTTGTCAAGTGTTTCTTTATCAGTAATATAATCAGATGTACGTTATATAAATAGACATGACGAGTACTCCTCATTTGATGTTAAACCATTTGTAAGGTGCTTCAACAGTTTTGGTTCTTTCATATTCCTTCAAATCATTTCCACCTTAGTTTCTTACTTGAGAACACCGGAATTCCTCCCTGGGTGCGAGTTGAATATGTCTAGCGATGATTTATGCCTAAAAAACTAGGATGTTGCGCCTTAGAATCCGTAGATACGGAGATTAAGAACCTGGACAACTGCTTGATATTTGATGGACCCAACGCTTATTTCCTTAATTCCCAAATTCTAAAAAAATAAGTCAACCTTATGAGATATAATTACAGCACTTTATAATATTTTATCTCTTTTGCAAGAGACATTAACTGTATACAAACCAGATATAAGCTTTTCCAGAATACACAATGAACCAATTAAATACTTTAATAACTCATAATTTCTGTAGTATACAGAAAATGGGTCTCCAGAAAATACCCAGTCAATGTCTATGGAGTGAGAAGGTATATATGTTGCCGTAGAGTTTGCACAACGTAGTACGCACAATGTGGCTTGCACAACATAGTTTTAGGTGGTTCAGGTGCCTTAGTGTGATATCTGACTAAAATAATTAAGTTAGGACAGGTTCTCAGGGGACTTGATATTTTTAATTTATAGAGATTTCTACAGAAAGAAATCAAATGTAGGCTCGTGGAAAATGATTAATTCATACAATCTTTGATAGCATACTAAGCTTTGCAACTTTTACCCAGGTTGTTGATATACCACCACAGTCAACAATTATCATGGGGAGTGTGACAGATAATACTTCTCACTCTGGAGCAATACTTCTCCTGTATAAATTTGCCAGAGAGTGGACCTTTTTCTCGCGGAAACTGAAGAAATGTGCACCCGACTACAAAATCTACCCCGTATGTATCCCATCAACAGCCATGGACCTTATGCCTTTGTACGAGGAATGCTGTCGGCTAATAGAGACTTGCAACATTACTGTGGTCATAAACAGGTGAATAGATTAGAGATTCTTGTACTTCCATTTGATAAATTTTAAACAAGAAGCAAAAATAAACTGAAATTTGTGAGGGATGTTTGCTACTGAGAAATTTTTACTCAGCTTTTATTATCCACCAAGAACCATATTTGAACTGTATAGACGGAGAGACGGAGCAGGATATATTATTTTTTATTATCCACCACATGACGTATTTGCCCTAAATACGGGGAAATACAGACTGGGATGTATTTTTTTGGTGTACACCGGCGCCCTGGTACTATGGATAATGAGTGCGAATAACTTTCGGTTTTTCAACAATATCTCGGAAAGTATGCAACTTACAAATATGTATAATATGCCATTAGAAAGGTGTTGCAAGTTAAAGATTGAAGTTTTTATATTCACTGTTGCTTCTGGTCTTTGATAGTTTTTTCACATTCTCTCATTGAAGATTCACAGCAGTGTTCATATTCTATCTTTAAATGAGCATTTATTTAAGTTATAAATCATGCAAAATGGTGGATAATAAAAGTAAAACATCCCTCATTAGATATATACAGTAAAATATATATCATTCATGAAGATTAACAGTATAATACTCGTGCTATGCACTCGTATAATATTGTTATCTTCATTCATTATATTTTTTTCTGTATATGTCATTCAGGGAGTTTTCCTGTTGACTGTGAGATACTTTATTTTGTACATTATTTTGATTATTTTTGTCAGTTCCCAGAAATAATGATTTAGGCTCTGATCTTTGGTTCAAAAATCCCAAATATTTAACAGATTGACTGTTATTTTAACCCTACAGGATGCTGAAGTTGTTTTACTCAATGTCTAATTTATTCTGCCATAGCAAATTTCACAATTCCACGAGAACCACTTTTAATTATTGCAATTTTTGGTCCCTCAAAACCTATGTCTATATTTCCTAAATCTGAATATGTGCCTCCTTTGGATGTTTATTAAGTATCTTGTTCTGCACTGTTTCAAATCACAATTAATTTCAGGATCACCCTTACAAACATACTTCACATAGTAGACCTCCTAGGGTGTGTCTTTCTTTTTATAGCACATGCGTTTGACTCTTTGCTGTGATGTTTCCTTTAATGACCTAATTTAAATGCTTCATTGGAAGACTCCCAATATCTTCGCCCAAAGAAAAATTATGTTTCAAGTACTTAGGGCAAACATAACATTAAGTTGCCTGTTGTGACTCAGACATTATAAAGAACTTACTTGAAAATAAGTTGTTCAATCATGTTACTACTTGTTGGAAGAGGTAACGGATACCTATTTAAGTGTATATATGACAGGACACATGTCACACATCATTATTATTATTCATAAAAAAATGTTTTCTTTATTACTGAAATTTAGATTTAGATTTACTGCATCTGTATTAAAATGAGCATTCCCCTTTTACATAGGCCCGATGATGGATCACTCTTACACTCTGCTTTATCAGAACACTACCCAGTAGGAGGCCCCAGTTTTGAAGCCACTTTTTTGACGATTTCCAAACGGTACACCAGGGAAGTTATCGCTGAGCCTTTGCAACTCAATTTGCCATATGCAGTAGCTGTGGAAACAGATCAAGAACATTTGCAACAGGTTCTTGCGTCTTTACCTATTGGAGAGAAAGTCATTGCCAAGCCCATTTTTGGAAATACTTCCAAATCTCTGAAACTGATGGCAAACAAAAATGGTGTTTTGGCAGCCGATTTTCTGGCATTGTTTGAAAATTTGAAAACAGATAATTCCTTTTTGATCACCAAAAGTCTGATGTCTAATTTTATGAAGAACCGGTCCTATAACATTGACACAGGATATATGATTGAACTCTATGCAGAGAAAGACCCTGCCATTGCCACTTTCCATGGAGTTGATGGACTGATTTACAGAAAGTCCTATATCCCATGGTGCATCAGAGATCACTTGTATTGGCAGAAGAGGAGAGAGTGTCAGATTTGTAGTGCTTTTCCAACGAGTCTTTCTCTGGATGTACAAGAAAGAGTATGGAAGGTAGCTGCTGCCATAGCTGAGAGGATGATTCAGTATGGTTATGACCATCAGTTTTTTGAGGCTGAACTGATAGTGTTTAAAACTGGAAAGATCGCATTAATGGAAATTAATGGCCGGATGCCAATGTCAATGACCAGTGAAGCTTACAGTGATGTGCTGGTTAATGGGGATCCCACAGCAACCATATTGGCAATGGGAGAAGGCAGGAAGATAGAACAGCCAAAGCCTAAAAATGGTGTGCATGGTGTCTTTGCTTATATGTCCATGCTGAATAAAGGAAAGGTAGGTAAAGTATTCTAATTCTAATTCTAATAAGACATTTACATCCCTTAATATCCTTGAAAAGACAGACTCTAATTCGCAACAACCAAGAAACAATACCCACAAAGTCCAAAAACACAGAATGGGGGCCCATACAACAGAGACAATGAGAAAATACAATATAACCTAGGATGGGAAGACTTTTGTAATGACATAAGCTTTCAGCTTCTGAAACAATAGAAGAAATCTGGCAGAGCGGATGTTATCAGCCAACTCATTGCATACCTTGGAGCATCATAGGGAAAACTAAAACCAAATTGCTTAGATGACTAATAAACACCTTAAAACTCACCTCTTTAGCACTAGCTTCCCAACTTAGTCTTTCATCCCTCCCGGTCACACCCACAATCCTGGATTACCAGCCTTGATTGCCCCCCCGACTTCCCTACGATTACGATTTTGTTTAATTATTGCACTGAGTTTCCCTTCGTGGGGAAGAGATTGCGCTTGCAAAGCAGTAGATTAGATTAGATTAGATTAATAAAACAATGGAATAACCTATTGCACCTGAAGCTCTTCATCCTCCATCCAGCTACACCTAGTATTTTATACTAGTTTACTGAGATTTAATAACATCTGAAATAATTATTATAATCCACTCTAAACTTACAGACTATTGTTCGTATCACTCACTGATTTAGCGTCAAGGATATTGCAGCATGTCCAAAGCTTACCTTGCAGGCTTGTCACCCATTCCACTAAATTACACATCACACATTACTCCTCAACTGAAAAATCTCCATTAGCTCCCAGTTAGATACAGGGTACAATTTAAAATAGGCCCCATTACATGCAAAATTCTTAACCAAAATCATCTAGCTAACCTAAGAGAATTAATTCACCCCTAGACCTCTTCCAGAAACACAAGCTAAGCACCCTCAAACTTAAGTTCCACCACACCCCCACCTATGACCGTAGAGGAAAAAAAATAAACACTTTTCTAATTCTTTCAGTCACTATGCCCCATTTCTTTGGAACTCTCCTTCCAAATAATAAATAGCCCCTCAGTTGCATCATTCGGAAACACCTTAAATGCCACCTACCTATAATGCCATGGAAACCACCTATCCAACTCCAGTTTCCCAACTTAGCCTGCTTCCCCCCAGTTACACCCATAACTTTGGATCACTGACCTTGACCGCCCCTTGACTATCCTTACAATAAATGTTTCAGTTAACCAGTGCCCTGAGTTCCCCTTTGTGGGGAACATATTGCACCTTCAAAGCAGTAGATTAGATAAATTCTGGTATTATGCGCTTTAGAGTCTTTCAATAGATGGATAGATAAAAACTATAAAAGTACTATTGGAACTAGAATAGAATAGCTTCTTAAACATTTTGCCAATGAGTAAATCACTTGTAAATCAAACACTATTAAATTTAAAGGTTTAGTATCAAGTATGTTCTGCACCTGCTTTGTCGACCTGTGTCATGACATATTTTTAGAGCTATATGTCCATAGTAAGCGGAGAGCAAGTGGTCATTTTTCCTTAGTATCCATGCAGTACCTCCATGGCAACCCCTTAAACTGTGTTATTGAGTGGGATGCACAAAATTTTGTTTTTAATGGATGGAGTCAATTTTGGAATTCAACTTTTAGTAAATTACTGAATTGGGTATTTGATTTCAATAATCTTATGCCCTTGATCGGTAATCATGACGATCCATGACTGGGAGACAACGTTGATCCTAAGCAGTTGGGCAATACCTTCCACAATACAGTAGGGACTACAGAATTACAGAATGTTACAGAATTTGTAAATTGGCACATCCTCTAAACTACAAATGGGGACAACTGGTCATCAATGAATGATGAATCGGATGAAGATTTGAATGCACACTCACTGTTACTCTCTTGAATATATGGAGTCACGAATTGAACCAGAGAGCCCACCACCATCAAATCCTTCAATCTCAAATTTGGCACCCTCAACTTTCTTTGGACCTCCCCCTGGATATCAAAATTTCCTATTTTTTTTATTTTAATATTTACACATCACTCCAAATTTAGATTAATCTCATTGTTTGCTGTTAACATTTTTGTAATGCTGACATAAGTTTTTATAGTTTTCTATTTGTCCTTTGTCTAGCAGGGCTCGGCAAAATATATTCATATTCATAAGTATTTGAATACATTTTTAAAAGTATTTGTATTCATACTCGAAAACTTTTGTGAAAAATGAAAAGCATTCATATTCAAATACATTCCAAAAGTATTCATATTTATGAATACTTTTTTGTATATTTTTGAAATTTTTCATTTTGTTTGAAATTTTCATTCTTTATACTTGTACTTGCAAAACATTTTATGATAACTTAACTGTGACATTTGGTAAGTGATGTCCAAGGCGCCTGATAGGCAATGGACTATATATCTTGAATCAAACTATTTAACTTAAATGTTGCATGCTAATATAGACTGTATGTTTGTTGTATATTTGCGATGTATATCTATTTTTACCATACTTTTTATATCAGGGTATAAATAGCGGCATCATAAATAACATATAAATGTATTTATAGGAATATATGTAGAAAGATACAAAAATAATTTTTGCATTTCTTATGCTATTGGTTGCTAATGGTTAGAATATAAATTTAAGAAGTAATATATATTGGAAAGATTTTTAGCTATATTCTGAAGCCAAGAATTTCAAGAGGCCAACTTGGAGGCATAAGTTACTTAATTTAATATAAGGTCATTGTTGTTACTATATTTTGTATAAGTTAAATCAAAACTTATGATCACGGGTTATCTGGGTGTTAAAACTTAAATCCAATTGTCTTTAAGATCAACTTTAAAATTAACAAAAAAGTACCCAGGGATGAGTTAGCTGTTCATTCACTTCTTTTGACTGTCTCAAATCATGTTTGAATGATATTCAGGTCTGGATGTCTGAAAACAAACTCAAGCTAAATCCTGATAAAACAGAATTCATAGTCTTCGGTGCCAAAGACAGACACAAATGGCTTAGTGACTCGCTACCTGTCAATATCCTGGGTAATTGCCTCTCTCCCGCAGATGTTGTATGCAATCTGGGTGTTCTGTTTGATGCAAAGTTTTGTTTCACCAATCACGTAAATTCTGTTATCAAATCCTGCTTTATTAGCCTCAGGGACCTTCATCGCATCAGGAGGTTTCTTTCTGTGGATACATCAGTGGTGATTGCAAATGCTCTGGTCAGTAGTCGTTTGGATTATTGTAACTCTCTTTTTCGCAGTTTGTCATCCCGAAATGCTACAAGGCTCCAATATGTTCAAAATGCGCTTGCACGGTTTGTCACTGGTGCTTCAAAGTACACTCACATTACATTCACCCTTAAGACACTCCATTGGCTACTCGTTAGACAACGTATTATCTTCAAAACCCTAGTTTTGGTTTATAAGTACCTCACCACTGGCCAGCCTAAGTATTTTGCACCATATCTCCCCTTGTACAAATCTGCCATGAATACAAGACGTTCCAATCCCAAAAATTTGTTCCTTCTGGTTCCCTCTTAATGTCCTTCCATCCATAAATCAAAGGTCCATTTTAACAATAGTTTCTCATATGATGCCCCTAAGTTATGGAATGATCTTCCATATGATATACGCAGTGCTCCAAATCTCTCCAGTTTCAAAAGTCGACTCAAAACCTACCTATTTCAGAAATCATTCCCACCTTAGCTTCTTACTACCGAACACCGGACCGCCTCTCTGGGAACGACTTGGAACATGTCTAACGTCTCATGATTTATGCCTTACGGATTGGATGGTGTGCCTTAGAATCCGTTGATACGGAGATTAAGCACCTGGACAACTGATTGATTGATTGAGTTAGGTATTAATTTTCTCATTGATGTTAGCAGTAGTGAGAAGGTAATTTATTGTAAAGCCTCACAATTGTCCTGATTGCAAGTAATAAAGGAAGAAGTAAGTGCTCGGGGGTGAGTAAGGTATTGACTTGCTGAATGGTGTTTGCAATTACAACAAGGATAGAGGGTTAAAAGAAATAACACAATTGCCAGAATAGGTGAGGGGATTATGAAGCATGTGTATAAATATGGGTGTAACTTGTCAAGTTGTCATATTGGATTAAGTCTCATCAATGTTTATGTGGCAGCTATTGTGACAAGTGAAAACTATCTTGATAATTCCATGAGAAACATTACAAACATTAAGGAATGATGGCTAGCTTTAAGCAAACGTCTGCAGTGTTTGATTACTTTGAAATGCCAGATCACACTTCTGGAAATACAGAGCAATATTTATACATTGCACAACTACTGTAGCAACTTCTGGAGTGACAATTTCCAATCTATTGATTCATTTGTTTTAACAGACAAAGGATGTTCATCTGAATAGAGATTTATTAATATTTTGTAAGGGAGTAATTTTTCAGTGACAAACATTGTCAAAAAGTAATACACAATTCTCTATGGTTAGAAACTTATTTTAATATTTATATTTATTTTATATGTACATGTATATATAACAATAAAACCCTGTCATTAAACTGTGAATTTAATTTGTGAATATAATAATTGGGGTTAATTTTGAATATTGTTCATCAATATAATGAGAGGCCTGAACCCCTCATAATCGTGTGTCACTTTTTGCCCTGAAAACACAAGCTAATGTAAAAGGGACAGGGAGAGTGAAAACTCCTCTTAAAATGCATGTATTACAAGCCATTGTAAGGAAAATAGTAAGATAAATAGTATTTGTCAATGTATTTAGAAAGCATTTGTATTCGTATTCAAATACTTTTCAAAGTATTTGCCCAAAGTATTATTTAAAAAATCAATATCCCTATTAAAAGTAGTGTCTAAATTTAATATCACAGCACCCGTTTTAATATGTAATATCACAAATTATTTACAATTCATGAGGTCACCTATTCTGCACCCCCTTCATATGTAATATCACACTTTCCTGACAAATGCGGCTGGTATAACAATATATTTAACAATGAAGCTTTGTTACTTCTGTCAATCCTTAGCAGGTAGAGCCTACATTTTTGTCAAAATACTCGCTATTGGATAATCTTAGCAGCCAATCAAAGGAAAGGTGTTCCACAGAAGCTCAGAGCTCTGGAACTGAGTACTCCCTCACTGAACACTTTTGGCCCTGTCTATTGAGACATCCAAAGTCGAAATTCAGTGGAGCTTTGGGCAGGTATTGGATTTGTGATTTGTTATTGAGTGGTGTAAAATTAAGATAAAGAACCTAACATCTGTTGTTCACCTACTTCTTGATGACCAGCATTATGAAAAAGAGATGTATGTCCATCTTGGGTATACCACTTACTTTACAGAATCTTTTGGACTTTTCTTCTGATATTTGTTTAAAGCATCTGGATATAATGTGTACTCTGTTGTACCAACATTATAAAATAATATTGCTTAAAGTAATTCTTTGGGAGTCAATGAAACTTCATGTTTTATCATTTAGTTTTTAATCCCCAATGGAAGATCACACCACTATAGTGACCTTGTCTCTTAACTGTCTATGTATTTTATTATATTTCTGTTTAGGTCTCTGATGTTCTTGACCTTGACAAATGCAAGCAGTATGCATGTGTGGAGATAAATATAGAAGGAGATACATTTATTGATGCATCATCCTGTGAGTCGGGCTTGACCATCGGCTTCATCAATGTGACAGATAACTCCAGGATGTCCTGTCTGGAACAAGCCAGGAAAATTATCAAAGATATCACTAAGGACAAGGAGAGTTCTCCATGGATTGATGATGAATACTTACAATGAGCTTAAAAGCCTGATAAACTGTGTATTATACAAACGTGTAAGACCATATTTCATGTTCAAGGATTTGCTCTTCACAATTTTGATATTATTAGTAAGTTATAAACTTTGAATGTCTAGAAGAACCAAATATGTAAAAGCTTTGAAGGTGTACATTCAGAATATTTGGTCAAATGGCAAAGTTCATTCAGAATGATAATATCCCAAAACCTTAATATATGTTCAGAAAAAAAATTTTAACTAAATAAGATGACACATGTGTTTTGTGTTTGTTGTTGTGCTTTACTGGTATCATATGACATTGGTCTCCTCCCACCTTCACATAATACTAGAAAATCCATAAAGAAAGTTGATGACAAACAAAGCTTGCAAATGAACTAAATCTGCCAATCAAAATGAAGTAACTACTTCTTGTTATTAAAAAACACCATGTATATATACACCATCTTCATTTTTCGGCCCAAATTTTCAGGATTGAAACAAAACATGTTTTTTAATATTTTAAAGGCTGTTTCTTTGCAAACTGTTTACTTATGGGGATGTTATATAGACTTGTCAATGGAGGCAAAGTAAAATTAGAGCACTTTTAAAACGTTATATATTTAATGGTTTCAGTTCATGAAAATAACTCATGCACATTAACAATAGGTATTCAATGTATGTAATCACAGGCCTTTACCCCTGCATGGGTTTGACACAATATGAACATGGTTGCTGAATAGGACATGAAACCCCAACTTTGACATTTGTTTTCCATATACATACTATATATTTGAATCTGGGCTTTGTAAAACTAATAATGGTGCGGGTTAGATATGTTTCTGCTCAGTTATTTATTATATCTCTTTTATTTAATATGCTGATCCAATCATGCTACTGTGTCATATATTTGTATTAAGTGCATAATAAATCATTTTCACTTTATTCAAACTGTGCACACATGAATTGTGACAGGAGAGAAGTCATGTTTTAAAGTGACCTTAAAGTCCCAATATTAAAGAAATTATGACCGCCTTAAGATCAGAAATAGACTTTTAGGCCTCTTTCAATCCAGTAGCTCTCAAACTATGTTGCCTATCCTGCTAAAATTTCACCGGAGTACACTTTGATTATATACTCTTTTAAACTGACATTCACTGAAACGGTGAAAAAAGCTGCCAAAGACCCCCCACCTAGGGACTTTTTCCAACATGTATACAGGGTGTATCCAGTCATGGTAAACCTAGACAAGTCATGGAATTCCATTTTTCTTTTCCAGGCCTGGAAAAGTCATGCAAATTGACTCCAGGTTTTGGAAAATTAAAAAAAGTCACGGAAAATAAAAGGCATCCTCTCGTGAAACAGCGTTGATCCAATCTTTCATCCAGCATTTCAATACAAGGATATGTGTATGTAATCAGATCAAATTTTAGTGTCTTCCACATCCTTCTGTACTGTGACTGGTACCTTGTGAATGGTTCTCAAAGGCAAACTCACTTCAAATCATACAGGTTTGGCCTGTCGCATCTTCCCTTATGGCCTGGGTACATGGAAAAATATTGAAATTTAGTGGATACACCCCGTCTATACATTTTGCCTTGTAAAAGGTATGTCTGTCTGGGCAAAACTTCACTACATATATGCCTCAGTGTGTAATCTTTGCGGGAATTTTGAGCTCCATAGCTTTAATTTTACAGTCACCTCAAGGCCTCTGAAAAGTTATGCAATTTATGCAATTTTCCACGTTTAAGCCCTGGAGCTCTAAAGATAGTGACTCATCCATGTCAAATTTCGCCTGAGAAATATATTTTTTAATCATGTATATCCGAACTCTCTGTTTTAGGTTGACATTTGAATTGTGTACTAGGCTTATAAACACCACTCTATGACTTGTTTCTACAATTTTAAACATTTTGCCTAAAAAATTGGAAAGAATAAATCTGACAACCAGATATAACGTCAACATGAGATCTTTGTCTGTGGATAATTTATACTCTGTAACTTTAATTTTATGGTTATCTTAAGGTCTCCAAAAATGCCCAAAGGGACTCATTACTTCTTCTTAGTTTAAGCACCCGAGCTCTCAAAGTATGCGACTCTTCTTATGTGGGTGTTCCACCACACGACTAAGGCTCCCGATTAAGGGTTTTTGAGGGTCGGTTTCAAAAATATGCTTAGTCCCAGGCTTCCTGTAAGGGTCGGTTGTGGTCGGTTGAGGCTGTGTGAGAAATCAAACATGTTTGATATTTCTCCCGACCCCAACCGATTATTTTTTCCCGCCATAAACAAAATGTCCAGTCCCAAGCTTCCTCAGGCCTCCTCAGATCAAATTTACACAGTCCTATGTTGTCCCAGGCCGCCTGCGACCCTTAGTCGCCGACCCTTAGTCCCAGACCCTCTATACCTTAGTCCCAGGCTTCGTGCGACCCTTAGTCCCATTGCAAAGCAAAAATCGGCTATCTTGGTCTGGGGACACCTGGGGACGCCTCAGGACACCTTGTGGGGTCGGGACTTAATCCTGGGTTAGTCGGGGCTTAGTCCCAGGAGGCCTGAGGCGTCCTGGGACCCAGTCGGTTTGTCTACGACAGGATCGTGGTTCAAACCGACCAGAAAAATGGCTTAGTCTGTTCTTAGTCCCAGACCAGTTAGAGACTGTCTGGGGCCTCCTGGGGCGTCCTGAGGCCGATCTGTAGTTAATCCCAGACCTTCATACCGATTCTGTCTTCCACCCCATTGGTCAATTTTTTTTTCCATTTTTTCCAAGACTACCCACGATTAAGGGTCGCCGACAGGATCGGGGCTTAATCCTTTGGTGGAACAAGGGCATAACTAAAATATCACTTGACACTATGTAAATACAATTCTTTTTATATAGGCCAAATATCGAGGCACGAAATAGATCTATACACTGTGTTGGAAGTCCCACATTACTAGTGAGGACTTTTTATACTTTAGAGAATTTTCCAATCGTCGCAAAGTCGAAATTTTGACTTACAAACTCGAAATTTTGACCTACAAACTAGACATTTTGACTTTTAAACTCGAAATTTTCACTTACAAACTCGAAATTTTGACTTAGAAACTCGAATATTTGCGTTTAAAAAGTCGAAATTTTGACTTACAAACTCAAAATTTCGACTTACAAACTCGAAACTAGGACTTCTAAACTCGAAATTTCGACTTTGTAACTCAAAAATTTGACAATATAAATTTAGAATTATAAAAGTCAAAATTTCAAGTTACAAACTCCAAATTTCGAGCTTAAAAGTCGAAATTTCCAGTTGCAAAGTTGAAATTTCGAGTTATAAAAGTCGAAATTTCCAAAAAATATTTCTTATACATGACCCTTATAGGCTTCCGTAGAAACTTGATGATTTACACAGAATAAACAGAAGTTTGTGAAATGTAGATGACACCTGGGTGGGAAATTTCTTGAGGCAAATAACTTCACACAAATTTTTCACGCCTGTTAATTAGAGGGTAGGGAAAGCCCAAATAAGCTTAAAAACCCCTAGATACTGCCCCTGGTGTTTACTCCCACAAGTGGTAATGCTGAGGATCTGTTAAAATATGAACCTGACTATTCCACGGGATGGAAAATAGGATATCTATAACCTATCCACTTCCATTCTTTTAAAGGACAATCTTTGTCACCTTAGTACACTGTCAATAAAGTCCTTTTTCTACTCAATAGTTCCATAAAGACCCACGACAGGTTGTAAACGCTTAAGAGAATACATTTACCATGGAAGTACATGATAACATTTTTACAGAATAAAGCATTCATACTTTTTTAAATTTCAGGCATGTGTTCTGTACTGATATAACTTCAGCTGTTGTATTTATTTATTTGGGGTTTTACGTTGCTTTCAACACTGTACAGGTCATATTACGACCGGTAGTTGGAAGGGCAGAGGAAACCAGTACATACAGTTCATTAGGCTTCTGTACTGTAAACTGCCGACCAACAGCAAGCAACTACCAGCTTTCCCACTTAAGGCCGCACCGGGAACAGAACCCCGGCCTCAGAGGTGGGAGGCAAGAGTGTTACCACTCTGCCACCATGGCCCCCTCTCAGCTGTTGTAAGAGAGGTAAACCTCATCTTTGACCTTTTTAAAAAGTTTATGTCAGGAAATGATAACAGATATTTGAAATATGGTTCATTCCTCTGTAACACCTGTCGGATTACACTCCCACTAGTGACAAAGCTGAGGATCTGTCCTAGTATGAACCTGACTGAACTTTGACCTTTGTGTGATACCTGCCAAATAAACATTTTTGAGGTTTGTAAACATTAAAGGGAAATGATAAAGGTTTAAAATGATGGGTACAAAATCCATTTATAATAGAATGGTATCAAATGTTCCATGTATATCATTTAAATTAAAAGTTTAATGACAATTTTTTGAAAAATGTTACAAATGAACATCTCAGTTAATGTCTCAGACATATTAGTCCGACATTTCCTATTAAATATGGCGCCCCTATTCCAAGCGCCCCCTACTTACTGTTATGCATTGCATGTGGGACAGTTTTTGACAATGTTCTCTAAAATAAGCAATTATTGCTCACTGTCATGTTTGTTTGGAATGGTATGAATGTAAATCTTTAACAAGCATTCCGAAATATTGGTACAAAACCATTCTTGATAGAATCTTGTTGAAACGTTTGACAGAAAATATTTCAAAAACACTTTAAAATTATGGGTATGAAAACTGATTGTTGTGGAATGTTTGTAAAACATTTTTAAAGCAAGTATTTACAAATCATTGTCAAAGAAATGCTGTTGAAACTTTATGTTTATCATACATTTATTGGTGCAAGTTTCAAAAACACTATTAGTTGTTGCTTAACTTTATTATGTCCTAATGTAGGTTATCTATAATGTTCTCATACAGAATTTTTAACATGGCATTAGTAATGTGTCATTAACTAAATATTTGAGGTTAATGAATATTTTAGTAGTCACATTTATTCTGCTGTTAATGTTTGAATAAATAATTTCTAATCCCAATAGCGTATTTATTGTTTTGGGTAGCCCAGCTAACGATAAAAAAACTTCCAGCATAACCTTCATTTCTTGAAATATTTAATAAATGTTTTTAAAACCTTTCCAGTCAAACCTCAGTTTCTTGAGTTATTTTATAAATGTTTAATAATTGTTTTAAGCAATAGCATCTTTATGGAGAGTTTTTTATCAAACGTCCTTTTAGGATCTTTAGGATTTAAAAACGTTTTGTAAACATTCAAGCTTTTGAAAACGTTTATTGGGTGTAAATACATGTCAAAAATAGCAACTGGGGACGGGACAGAAACTCGGTCTATTGGTGTTCCCTGAGCACAAGGCACTCCTTTAAATAAATTTAATCTCGTAGTGATGAAGGTCCTGTTACCAGCGTAACCGGACTAGATAAGGAGTAATTGAAATAGTTACATATCTTGTACGGTGCAGTAGAATTATTAATTATGCATTTATTTCAAATTTATTTTATCAGTATCAAGCATTTATCTCATGGTTCAGACAAAAAAAAAATTGATTCAGGCTTCTGTATATTAAAACAAAAAAGTGTTCATTACCTAAAAATAATGCACACTTTTAATGATAGAATGACATTATCCCCCCCCCAAAAAAAAAAAATACCCATGTGGATGTTGCAGTGATATTGCATGATGTAAGTGTCGGATTTTCCTCCTTTATTGAATTTATAAAAATCTGAGCAAAAAATGCATAAACAGTATATAGAAAAAAGTTACCAGGGTTAGTGGTAACTAAACTAAAATTTATTTACCAATTTACAATATTGGTACCAGAAGTGTAACGCTAACCTCGAAGTAATAGAAGTTAAACTAAGCCGTAACTTTGCAATTATGGGTGCAAAGGTTTGAATATTTTAAGCACCCATTTTCATCAACGCATAGTTTAGTTGGGTTTAACATTATATTCTATTTTCTTCTGCACTTTCATTGCATTTTAATCTCTGCACAGACAATAAAGCACAATATTCATAAGCAGCATTGTAAAACTTATGGGCATAAAACAATGGTCGTTATCACAGAGATACCGGTCGAACAAAAACTAAACGTGGAACATCACTGAACATCATAACATTATACCATGATGAGTCATACCATGAGTGACAGTTTTAACAGCAGAGGAAACTGGTGTATAATGGTCGGCTAAGGTTCTGCAGTGTGAACTGCCCTGGCATTTTAAACAACTCGCAATTTACCCAGTTAAGGTTGGGTCTGAAATTTAAACCCATGACCTCAGACTTAGGGGACGAGTGTGTTAACCACTGTGCCCACTCATTTACCTTACTGGTTCAAGTTAGGGATTGAAAAAAAAAACTGCAATACAATATAATATTAAAGATAATATTAAACTCATGAGTGATCATTCTGCAAAAATTTAATAGGGAAAGGATAAACATAAAACTTTTCCAAAACAGGACAGCTAGTTTTATGTCATAATGGACCTTTCCGCAAATCGGCATATATCCTGTTTACTACAATGGCAACAACCAATCATTTCCTCCGATTTTCATCGGCGCCATTTTGAATCACAAAAACGTGGCCATTTTTAGGGACAAATTTGTAAATATTATTGCTTTCTGACAATGGAACAAAAATAAACCACAGGGTAATTTCATACAAAAATTATATCATCAATCCTGCCTACTTAAAAATGTCCACAATGCATACATATGTTCCCAAGCTGCCATTGTTTACATATTACCGCAATGCACGAGGATTTGTTTTGATCAATAAATTGTTTATTTATTTATTTTTTAATTTTTGTCAAATGAAACAAATATACTTTATTATATTGTTTCTTATTTTATGTTCCATCCAATCATTTAAAATACGTGTTATTTCTCGTATATCTTGAAATACTCAATGTTTACGTTTGATTTCCCGCCATTTTCGCCATTTGTTTGTCAGACAAGGCCTGACATGGACACAACTAAAATACTGTAAACCAGGAAGTGGTCGTGGCCTATGGAACGGTCCATTATATTATCCAATCGGAGATTGACACACAACTTGCAATGCTGTGTGCACTAAAATGATACAAAAATTCGAACCATGTGACCCCCCCCCCTTCTCCGCCCCAAGCAATGATCTTGCTGACACTCAGATGCAAGCCGGAACATTGCAATGGGTTTGTATACATTTATTATCATTAACCATTATTAAAAACCTAATATCCTTTTCATAAAGTTAGTTGAAAACCCATAAGCATATAAGAAGACATTATGCAATTACTTGGGACCATCAGTCCAAGGGAGGGGAACTCAATAAAGTACTCATTATTGAAAAACAATATCGTTGGCTTTATTCGTGTTAAAATTAGCGAGTTAACTGTTACTTAACAGTACATCACGGTTAACTGTTATTATTTATTAATGTCCAAGCATTATACAAGTGACTGACTACTACCAATGGTATATGTATACAGTCCCCATTTAAGGTATATTGACTTAAAAGTATCACTGTATTGGGATACAAATGCTTTAAGAAGTTCTTGAAGAACTTTGTTGCATTGATTTACCGTTACTCTTAATCAAAATACCCATGTTACGGTTACTGTTATACAAATAGGCTACAATCTTATAAGCCACATTCCAAGTATTTTACTTAAATTAGCTTGGCTATGACAAGCCAGTACTGCCTATACTTAATGAAGATTATTGTATACCTTGTAAACCTATCAGTGACATATTTACCATTTAAATGTAAAGTATTTGATAACAGAAAGACATAAAACATGAATTGCCAAACCCAAATGGAAATGTGGTAGTTAGGTTTTAATGCAAGTTGTTTTGAAGTGCATCAGCTATAACCACCACCTTGGGATTTTCTTGAAATAGCTCCACCCTGCATCTGAATGCCAATGTCCATGAATTATTAAATTCTCAAGGTGTATTTTTACTTCCAAAGCTAAACACGCTCCACTGCATCTGAAGAAGTGAAATCCATAGTCTTTAGGTTCAAGTCCCATACGTATTAAAGCCTTTGATAAAGTAGCCCTGACTTTCAAAGTTCTTAGAGGAATTTTAACCTTCCAAGATATTACCACAAAAATGGCTCTGATTCTATCAACATTTGTGTACGAATCATGGCTTCTGTAATATCCTCACGTATATCAGTTCTATTAATACCTGGGCTTCCAGGAATTCCCCTTTAGCTCAGTTGGTTGAAGAGCTAGACTTGTGTTTATATCTGTGTGTAATTAGAAGGATGTAAGTTCCAGACACAGCAGAACCAATCAATAATTTCTCCCTTCCCACTACAGCTTCAATAAACCTCATTGGACAAATTTTTTCACATGCCAGTTTTAGAATATGCAAAACTAGTAGAAACAGGCACCAACGAGGCCTATTGAAAAAAAACCAAAAAGGCAAATAAGCAAATACCCTGATAAACAACAGCACCAGACATATTACCAAGTACAAAAATTAAACCTTTTCACATGTCAACCGACAGAATACCTTTAATTTTTGGTTTCAAAGGATTATAAATTTTTACAGCCTTAACTAATAACAGTGTTCTTCTACACTGTAGTGCAGCTCCACTCCAGCTGTACAAGGCAAAGTAGTGACTCAGTCCTGTTAAACAATTCTGTAAGGAAGCAACAGACAATGAAGACCTGACTAAGTACTCGAGGAAGGTAACCACAGCGACTTCTTGCCATGAGAACATAAGATCCATATATACAGTAAACACAATGAAGAGGTTGAAGGCACGAGCATATGCAGAGGTGGTACACAGCAGCAAAACGGTAAGGGCCTACCTTCTGCCATAACCAAGTATCTGGCTGTTAACCTGGAAAAGGAAGGGAGAGCAGTACTCTCCAACAACAAGGAGGGGATCAGCCCCATCTAAATTTCGAAATTAGGTATCATATCAAAAACACTGGGACTAATCCAGGTACAATTTTTTTATAAATATTACCTCTGTAATATTACACCTAGCATAACTGTCCCATCTAGATAGTATATCTGCGTACTGGTTACATGTACCTCTGATATGAAAAACTTCAAGTTTTATATTATACTGAGCACATAATAGCCATACAGAACGCACACACGCCATACGGAAACTATCTTTAATGTTATGAAACATATAAGCATTGACAACAGCATTATTATCGCACCAAATGGTACATTCTTGGTTCTGTAAAACAGTAACCCAAGTATGTATGGCAAGCAAGATATTTGTAGCCTCAAAATGTACTATATTAAAATGTTCTTTAAGTACTGGGATAATAGGTATACTATAAAACTATAAACTTTTTTTCTGAAATATGGCAACGAGATTTTTCAATGAAGTATCTACAAATATATGATTACAATGAGCTGTAATGGGGACATTAACAATTAAATTTCTCTAGGAAAACACAAAACCAGTTTACATCTCTATGAAAAGTGTCTGATAACTTAACATAACCTACTTTTGGAGTACCGTGCAAAGTTTGTAGCATTCTATTAGCAAACAGGTGTGCAGGTGGTATACATTTATGTATATAAAGCAAATGTCCCAATAATTTTTTTACTTTGATTCTTTGTGGCTAGTGTTTTCCCAACCACTGGAAACACATTTGCTTAATTTTCTGAAGGTTTTCCATAGGTATTGATAAAATACCAGTTTTTGCGTTTACTATAATGCCAAATCAAGTAATTTCTGAATTAAGACCTTCAACTTTTTTATAATTTATTGGTAAACCCAGATGCTGTATTTATTTATTTGAGGTTTTACGTCGCTTTCAACACTGTACAGGTCATATCACGACGGGTAGTTGGAAGGGCAGAGGAAACCAGTACATAGAGTTCGCTAGGGTTCTGTACTGTAAACTGCCGACCAATGGCAACCAACTACCTTTCAAAAGGCAGACCATTGCATTGGTACAAAACTGGCAGCTAGGGGATCCTTGGCGAAAACCAAATGGTTTCACTCTGTCAGTGTACATCTGCTGATGACAGTTCAAGCCTAAAAGGTCATAATCGCCTGGATCAACCCAAATATTTCTAAACGTTCTTTGCAAGTCAACTGTAAGCAGCAAGGTAACAGGACCATAAGTTCTAATTTTTTCAACTTAATTATCAACTGTAGGGTATTTTGATTGAATTTCAATACCATCAAAATTATTCAAAGGTACACAGCTGTTGACACCACAGTCTAAAGGCCATGAAAAGTCAGCAATCACCCTAGTACTACTATCAGGTTTTTAAAAAAGTCATAAAAATGAATTTTTTCAAAAGGTTGCACTTGAAAAGGACCAAGTTTTTTCCGTTGTAAAAATAGTTATTTACCCCATCACTACTATATTTGGCTGAAGAGTGATTCTTAACTTGTGTATTAAAACAGAAAAATTTCCCATCAACCTTAAAAAGAAATCCAAACTCTAAGTAGTCATAAATGACCTTAATATCATATTCTTGCAAATATCTATGCAAGTTTAAAATATTCAACCCGGGGACTACCAACCTAGAACCTTTATAATTAGAATTTCCAGCACTTTTCAGGGGCGTAGGAAGCAATTTTTGGTTGGGGGGGTGAGGAACTAGATTTTACCGACTCGACACCTGTATCAACAAACAGGCCATTCTTCATGCTATAGGCATTCACTGGGTATTTTTGTGGATAATTAGCAATATGGTAAATTAAATGTAGAAGATTACTGTATGTATGATTTTGGTCTGCATAAGTGAAACGTTTTACAGAATTTTGCAAATCCCATGACAGGTTAACAGAAAGATTGTTTATAGTTCAAATGGTAGCTTACACAATGGTACATATGAGCATTGAACAGGGTAAAAGTGTAATTTGGCCACATATTACTGAGTTACCTGTAAAAATTTACATAACTTCAAAATTGGAGTTTAGTTTGGTTGCAAAAAGTTGGGGGGGGACGAAAAGATATCCCCGCCCCCCCCCAACTTTATGGTTGCGGGGGCGACCGCCCCCGCTGCCCCCCCAGTTCCTACGCCTATGCTTTTAACCAACAAGTGAGCTTCCTGGACCCAAGTTTTCATATCCGAAGTACTCAATAACTGACAACCCGTATTCTCTGTAAACTGACATGAATTTAATGGAATACCACCAAAATTTCATCAATATGAATGCTGAGCACTGAAACGTCTGGCAGCCTTTATGATTTTAAAGTGAAACTACTAATATCACTATATACAACCTTGTGGCTAGTAGTAATTGCTGGGTGAATATTGCCAAACATCCCAGTGCTTACACTACAACTTGCCCGAGAACTTATGCTAAAAGAACAATCACCATATGTACATGCAGAAGCATTTTGATCTGGGCCAGGACAATCATGACTAGTCAAACTACTTGTCACACCTGTAGAGGGAACCCTCGACTCTTACGAGCCCTTACTGATATATACTGGACCCAATTTCCTTTCTACGATGCAATTTACAGTACCTGTAGCACCAAAGCTCATTCACAGTGAACACATTTGACTGATATTACTAATATACTTTCTACCCTCAAACCTATCCACCTGACATGCAGAGTTTACAGAATCTCAACAGATACCATTGCCTTCCAGGTCCTGTAACCAGGGAAAGTTTGACTCACAGGTACTTGAACAAAACAATATAGCACCCGAGGCTTCAGTTATACTTATAGAGTTATCAAAAGTATTTTTTACTGGAAGACATTTGATGGCTATCAGCCCGGTACTCAAACTGTTTCCGGCCCTTCAAAGAAGTAGTCACCACCTAGAACCCACTATAAGTACTTGTTTGCCCATAGACATAGAAGATTGCATACCAAAAGCCGAATCCTCAGGGCCCCATAGAACATTTGAAATTTTTATCAAACAACCTACTATTATAACCTATAAGATGAACATTATTGTGACAAGCATCGGCTCTACAACCTGTAATTCATCCCTTATTATAACTATTCCCAGCAACACTTTGCTCACGCAAATTTTTAACATTGTATTAAACTTTTTTATAGTTATGATATATGCCTTATCAACACAGCATTACAAAATGCAGTGCTGCACAGTCGACAAATTTGCGTCTCTGCGCATTCTGTGAAAGTACTTAATAGAGAAACAAATGTCTGCTTTTCCAATCAAGAAAGATGGTTGCATAATGTAATCTCGAAAATAAATTTTAAAAAGGTTAAAACAACCAATAAACAGACAACTTTGTAAAAAACGTTCGGCCTGAGTCCTTTATTTAGAAGATATTTTTGTGACTGAATCGCCGATAAAGTCCAAGCAGAAGTAATTTATTTCTACAATGAACATCACAATCTACAGTGAATCTCTGTGGGGAGCATACCTTTGCAAAAATATTCAAAGCAATATTATTACCAGTGACAAACTAAGGGGCTTCAACATTTAGAGCCACTGGAATAGCCGTTAGAGAATATATATTGTAATCATGCCCCATTTTTACAATTTTTGGCCCGGCCTTCATTCTTCTCCATATGCCCTTCCATGGCAGACACAGTTTGTATCAATTTTTCTCTTATTTTGTAAGACACCTAATTAAAAGACACCTGTATTGCATTCAGTGTCCTGTGTAGTTAAAGTGTCTTCAACCTCACTTTGTTTCACCTTCTTTCTACCCATTCTGGCAGTGCACGTTATCAAATAAACAGTCCCCAAGGTCCCCCTCCCAACAACAGTGAGACACACTGGAGGGTTAACTGTTTATTACACATTTCACTGCATGATCATCAATAATTATAATACAACTAATCTATAATCTATATACACTTACGTGTTATATAAAATTATGTAAATAAACCATGGTTATTATAAATCACAGTTAGATTGCAACATCGCATTTAACTTTGTATTTTAAAGTTATGTATAACATATAGTGAAATTTATATGAAAATAAAATACACAACATTTGAAAAACATAATAAATTAGTTTGCTCATAACCTAAAATACTAAAACATAATTGTGGTATATACTGTATGTTCCCATTTAACCACACTGACTGTGTGCATGATGACTGGTAACATTGAACATCAGTGTGTCCATTATGCAAATTACTGAGGGCACTATAGACAGCCAATCAAAAAGTCAGAACCTGAATGATTATATTTGAACTTAACTTTGACTAATATAGAATAAAATAAGTAGTGCATCTTATTAAAAATCTCCCAAGCCCAACATTGTAGAAAGCAATACATGTAGAGCATAACTGCAGCAAAACAGTTTCAGAGGCCTTAGCCACCTGTCCAACAATGTAAAATTTGGATGTGGAGTTAAATTGACAGATAGAAGAAGTTGAAATATGTAATGGCATTGGTCAAGCCTTTATAGGCTTCAATGGTTTTGTAAGTACATTGATGTCCATAATGTTTTACTGGAAACTATGAGTGGTGTATTTATCTTACAAGGTCTGATAAGAAACTTAACCTGAGGATGTTCGAAAACAGTATGAAGTATATCATGCATGATAAACATAGCTTTAAGAGATAAGATAGTTAACTAACAGTGAGACTGAAACTTATTGCCCAAGAGCCTACTCTAAGAATGACAACACCTCACCAACTGCTATGACATACAGGACAGAGTGGCAAATACACAAGATGACAAGACTCTACATAACATAGTGTAGCAGAACCTTGTCTTGGCCTGAGTGCACCCTGTAGACTATTCCTTGCTCTAGTGCTCGAATCGTGACACTCGCCAGCTTCTAAAAATACAAAGCATAGTATCCACTCAGAACCATTCAACATTTTTACCTACAGAAAACACTATATTTCATTATTCAACTCTAAATGATTTAATGTAACAGGAACCCACTGAGGGTTAACAACCAGATGATTTATCATCTGTACATCTTGTGTGGACCCTGCCCATCTAGATAAAAGGTCAGCCATTATGTTTCTTTTGCCAGGTATGTGAACATACTGCAAGTGAATATTTCCTAAAGCAGCCAGATAACAAATGTTGCGCGCAGAAGCCCCCAAAAAGTTTGTAAGACAGAAACAACTGCTTCATTATCACATTGAACCAGGATTTTGTAGCCTGACCAGACATTTTTGAAAAGCCTAGTTGCCACCAGGATGTTGATCATTTCCAAATGGACTATTCCCATTGACTTGTAGCCCAAAGGAATTGGGAGGTGATAAATCAAATTTTTCCAACAACCACCCATGCTTGTAAGACAGGCATCAAGTTGAACCACAAAATCAGCATTTTTGTGATCATATATAGATACACCATTGTATTGTTCTAAAAATTTCCTGAACCATGCCAAATCCCGTTTGCAATCATCTGTAATGACTATTCTGTTGGGATTATTGGCATTTCTAAGCATTTCCAACAGACGGTTAACAAAATAACGTGCTGGCTTTGCACACTTGTGAATATAGAGTAACAAACCAAGTAATGACTGGAGTTGCTGTTTCATACAAGTTTTCCTGTCGGACCATTCATGGACTATTTGCTGTACTTGGGTTAGTTTATCAGGAGGGATGGAAACAGTACCCGACACCATATCAACTAGCACTCCCAAGCATACAGCATGAGTTGTAGGATGAATCAACTTTTTATCACTTATAGCCAGTCCTAGCTCCTGCACTAATTCTACAAGTGTTTGAAAGGATTGACATGCAACAGACGGCGTGCCAAAGCCCAGAAAATCATCAATGTAGTTGATTATATCATAACCCTGACGGCGCATTGCGTAGCGGATGGCATCACTGGTACGCTGAAAAAATTGGCTCCCATGATGACAGCCAAATAGGATTCTTTGTTCAATATACGCTCCATGCCACTGAAGCCCCAACAAATCATAATCAAATGGGTCAACATTTAACTGCCAAAAGGCCCAACTCAGATCCACTTTGTAAATGTGAGTTCCTTTGCCAAGTTTTTTCAACTCATCTGTCAGATTATCAATAGTGGGGAAAGTCAGTTTGAATTCCGAACCCATATAAGCATTTTTCTCAATATCATCGTTCACTGAAGCCCCTTTTGGCCAACTTAGATCAATCATCACTCTTCTATTATGAGAGTTGGGTTTGGGTCTGGTCATCATGGGTGAAACGTGGCAATTGTGTATAGGATTTACCTCAAAGGTTCCTGCAATCGCCCCATGACTACTTTCCTCCTGTATATATGTGTTTATGTCATTTGGAAATTCCATTGCAGATTTGTGATTCAAACCATCATGTATAAGGGGGCACTCCTTAAAACCAAGAGGAAAGCCATACTCCAAAAATTCGACTGTTTGTCCCAATAATCACGGAAAGTAGTTTTCCATTTAGGGATATTCAACTCTGATGCCACTGGGATATGTGCTCGCAAGAAATTTGATTTGCCATGTTTTTTAACTTCTGAGTGTAGTTGTAATAATGACATGTTGTCATTTGGGTTGGTATGTGAAACAGTTGAAATCATGGGGTCAGACAGTGGAATGAAACCAAATTTCATGTGTGACTGCAGTTTACATCTTTCCAAAATCTGACAATCAGTGATATTCTGTACATCACGAGTATTTTTGTTGTGTAACAAAGAGTGCAAGAAAGTGCCGTTGTCTGAAGCATTAATCAAAAATATGTACAACAGTACTGTCACCTGATTTAACTGAATCAAGCTGATGTGAATTATTAACTTCCACATCATGTTTAGTAGTTGCCCCCACCTTTCCTTGCATATTTTGCAAAGCATCCATTTCTTGAACCTGCAAACATTTATTTTATGTATCAAGTGTGTTGCATTGCAAACTATTTTTGTTCTCCTTGCTGGTAGCCAAGTTAATGGAATTGCTTGATGCACTCATATGTTTGTCAGTACCAGCGACATCAGGGACAAACCGTTTTATATTCGCCTTGTTACTACTTTGACCTTTCACAACACTGGCATATGATTTTCCACTCATAACTGATGCTGTTCTATATGTGCGTAAGGTCTGGTCTAAGGGGCCCACTAACAAATTCTGGACCTCTTTTATCCGACAGTCGGTATTTTAAATTATTCTTGTGTTAAAGCATTTGCGAGATTGTGAAACGCTTAAAGTTTCTTTCTTTGCAAGTTGTGCTTTGTGGCTATGTATTTCCAGGAATTTTGAATGAATTTGTGCAGGAGCATTTAGTATGTTGCTGCTCACTTCACTGAGTGAACAGCACTTTAGCCGTTTTTTGCCTGTTGTTTCTTCACCAACCCACAGTCTTTCTCAGCATGGGATAAGATTTCCCCCCCTGCAAACAAGCTGCACAAATGTGCTTATGGAGTCTGCCACCGACCTCATGGTCTTTGCTGTGAACACAGGAGCTCTTTTGAAAAAATTTGCAAAACCATGGCTTGTGCCCTCCTTCTGATCTATCCCAACTTTTGGTACTTGGCATATGTTTCTGGGCATGAGAGTAGTGTGGTCAGAGGATTATGAGGGCACAAATGGCACGCCAATTGGAAGGGGCAGCAAGGGGGGTAAGGGGGGAAGGACAAGGGGGGGGCAGCAAGGGGGTGAGGGGGGAGCAAGGGGGGGTGAGGGGGGACGGACAAGGGGGTGAGGGGGATGGACAAGGGGGTGAGGGGGGGCAAGGGGATGAGGGGGGAGGGACAAGGGGGGTGCTTGAGTAAACAGTGATTAAGTGGGTTATTGTTTATATGAAGAGATATAAGTGGGAGGGGGCAGGTGTTTATTGAGTGGGGTGGGGGTTATTGTTTATATTATCTTGGGGAGGTGCAGGTGTTCATTGAGTGGGGGGTTATTGTTTATATTATCTTCGGGAGGGGGCAAGTGTTTATTGAGTGGGGTGGGGGTTATTGTTTATATTATCTTGGGGAGGGGGCAGGTGTTTATTGAGTAGGGGGTTATTGTTTATAGCAGGTGTTGAATGTACTGGAGGGATCATCCCCTAGAAAAGGACTTCATTAATTAGAAGCAGGGGCAGTTGAGTCAACAAGAAGGTTTGGAATTGAGTGGTCCAGTGTGTTTACATATATTGCCACGAGGGGGGGGGACATGGGGGGCAAGGTGGGTGAGGGGGAGGAACAACGGGGGGCAGCAAGGGGGTGAGGGGGAGGGACAGGGGGCAGCTAGGGTGGTGAGGCGGAGGGACAAGGGGGGGGTGCATGAGTAAACAGTCGTTAAGTGGGTTATTGTTTCATATAAAGAGATATAAGTGGAGTGGGAGGGGGCAGGTGTTTATTGAGTGGGGTGGGGGTTATTGTTTATATTATCTTGGGGAGGGGCAGGTGTTTATTGAGTGGGGGGTTATTGTTTATAGCAGGTGTTGAAGGTACTGGAGGGCTTTGTGTTTTAGGAAAAGACAAAGAGTGAGTTCAGGTGTACATTCAAGGTTGTGTCTACAATAGTTTTTGTAAGAACTTGTATTGTATGGTATAATCATAGGAAATATAATATTTCAGATGAGTGCATCTCCCGCCAAAAACAAAATCTCCCGCCAAACAAATGTTTAAAAAAAAAAAGAAGAAAAATGCCCCATCAGCAGAAAGGGTTCCTTCCATCCCCAAAACAGGTCCATACTTGTTTTTTGTCAGTTTTTTTTTTCTTTCTTATCATTTTTGGGCTTTTTACAGAAATGAGAATATATTTTAGAAAAGACTTTGCAAAATGCATGTGCTATGAATGTTATTATGAAATCAATGTTGTGAAGTGGAACGATATGAAAATATATCAAAACATGGGTTTGACTATTGAAAATAAAAAATAAAACACTGATTACTCCTGCTTTAGTATCTGAGGTCATAGAAATATATCACGAAGTGTTCAAGTATCATTATAAAATGGCACCCCAAACTCTGAAAAAATTATCCGCCAGAGAGATATACATGAATGGGACATTAAACACGGATATATTGCCTTATGAATTAAAACAATACTGTAGTAACATTCTAGACTCGGATCTACCAGTGTGGTATCCCGAGTGGACTGTACCATCGGTATTGATAAGACATTTGGACTTTACTATTTGCAAGAAGTTATGACAATCTGGCTACTGTTTTTTTTTCTAACTGACAAAAAAATAACAAAGCAAAACAAATGCTGTGTAACCGCATCAAACTGAAGGGGGAAATCGGGGGGTGTATTGATTCCACTCAAGCTTTTTGTGAGAATAGCTCTGTTCTCTCTCTCTTCAGAGTGGTACATTCAAAGTTTCTGTAATCACTAAACAAAATGGATTCCACGGATCGTAGTCAAGACATTTGTGGAAATTTTGCTTGGGAAAGTATATCGGAGAGGAAGAAAAACTGGTTTTTCGGATGGGACTTCATCAGTTGATACCAACAAGCCGTGCATAGAAGGTTTTGTATTTAGTTACAAAGACTGCTGCTGGTACGACAATAGATTTAGAAGTTTTCGCGATTGGCCCCAGAGTCATCCAATGAAAGCAGAGACGCTTGTTGGGGTGGGATTTCATTACACTGGCAAGGGGGATAAGGTAGAATGTGACTGGTGCAAGCTCGTACTTGGTCAGTGGGAGACGTTTGATGTGTTTGAACGACACAAGAAATACTCTGGGGAAGACCGCGATTTTTTGAGGCAATATAAAGATTTATCAAGTATGAGTTGGAAGCTCTAGGCGACTGTTCAAACCTACACCGTGATGTCTATGCGTGGAATGGAATACCAAATTAACCCAGAAGATAACAAAAAGGTGCAAGTAGAAACTGTAGATAATGAATTAGTTCTGATTATATCGCAAGGGGACTGCGAAATATTTATGGAAGCAGAGATGTATGATGAGCTGAAAAACCATCTAGATGAATTATCGTTGGCTTTGAATTTGCTTGAATAAAAGCCAGGTTGACTGCACGGTGGCACTCGGAGGTGATTTGTATGCCTATGCAAAATTACCTTTTCGCTGCGTTCAGATCCGACATTTTGTGGAGCGAGACGCTGTCCTGTTACAGAGCAAGCGAGGTATTTCTCTGAAGAGAAAACAGTGGTCTACTTTAATTGATATTTTCAAGCGTATCGAAGAGCAGCAGTCTACCCCTCAGAAATCTACAAAGTGTACCGATCTTCATGAGAACCAAGAGGATTATTTCTTCTGTCCACTGTGGTCCCCAACTCTACTGGACACGCCCAGAAAGAAGAAGTCGACATCGGTAGACTCCTTAAAGAAAAGACTAATGTGGGTGTTCCACCACATGCTCCCGATTAAGGGTTTTTTGGAGTCAGTTTCAAAAATTTGCTTAGTCCCATTCTGTTGGAGTCGGTAGTTGTCGTTTGGGGCCGTGAGAAAAATCAAACATGTTTGATATTTCTCACGATCCAAACCGATTCTTTTTTCCCACCATAAACAAAATGTCTAGTCCCAGGCTTCCTCAGGCCTCCTCAGACCAAATTTACACAGTCCTGCCTGAGGAAGCCGGGACTTAATCAGGGGTTAGTCGGAGCTTAGTCCCAGGAGGCCTGAGGCATCCTGGGACCCAGTCGGTATGTCTACGACAAGATCGTGCTTCAAACCGACCAGAAAAATGGCTTAGTCAGTTCTTAGTCCCAGAAAAGACAGGGACTGTCTGGGGCCGCCTGGGGCCTCCTCAGGCTTCCCGAGGCTTAATGAGGCCGATCTGAACTTAATCCCAGACTTTGATACCGATTCAGTTTTCCTGCCCATTTTACCTTTTTTTCACCAACTGTCCATGATTAAGGGTCGCCGACAGGATCGGGCCTTAGTCCTTTGGTGGAACAGGGGCATTAGTTTGCTGGAATCTGTACAATGAACATTTTTTTTGAAAAAAGCTTTTAGACATTTTGCTTAATAAAAACTATTGCATACATGTGTGGACAATGGATAATATGTTTCACAAATAATGGTAACATTGCAATATGATTTTATCAAACTAAATAAAACGTTTTTTTGCCTTTGCCCCTATTATATCAATACTTGTGTGTGTGTGTGTATGTGCATGTATTTCATGTTTTCTGTCATAATGATAATAAAGAAAATAATGTATCAGCATTTATTTCTCGTGTTGCTATCAAAGAGTTCGGGAGTGTGCATATGTGTGTGTGTGTGATGCTCAGCTTCATGGCTTAGCCTCAGAGAACCTCTGTGTAAGGCTAAATCTTAAATATGAGCCTCTATAGCCTTTAACAGACCATGACTTATAAAACTGAACCTATAAAAGCCTCTATGCCTGTAAGGCTAAACCTTAATTCTGAGGCTCAATAGCCTATTATAGACAATGGCTTATAAAACTGAGCCTCTAATAACTTCCATTTGTGTCAGGCTAAAGCCTCTTAATGATCATGACTTATAAAACCAAGCCTTTGCTTGTAAGGCTAAGCCTTAAATCTGTGGCTCTATAGCCATAAATCTACATCATAAACTTTTGAGTACTTATTGCAAAGAAACATGTGTTAACGCCTCAAGGCTTTTGTATGAAATGAGACATTGTTGCCTGTATTGCATCATTGTTAAAGTATCATCCAAACGGTGCACATCATGACTACACCAAAAACATTTAAGTGCTTTTCCTGTGACAAGAGCTACTATTGGAAATGTGATCTTAAACGACACCAAATGTTAAAGCACAAAGATAACCACATTATGCAGACACCGATGGATAACAGCACCATTGAACTGACTGAGGATGGAGACTATGCATTTCAGCACCCATTCACTATGACAATCAGTGGCCCAACGGGTTCGGGGAAGACATTTTTTATCAGGAAAGTGCTGGAAAATTATAAAATCAATCCAATTCCGCAGAGAATAATTTACCTGTATAAACGTTGGCAACCACTGTACGATACACTGAAGATGAATGTAAAACCAAAAGTAGAATTTATCAGAGGCATCCCAGATGATTTAGATGCAGACAGTTTCTTCCATACAGACAACAATAACGTCATTGTATTAGATGATATGATGGATATTGCCGGAAATAACAAGGCAGTGTCAGATTTATTCACAGAAGGCTCTCATCATCGAAATTTAAGTGTCATTAATTTGACTCAGTCACTTTTTCCTAAGGGCAAAAATAGTGTAACACAGCGCAGGAACACACAATATTTGGTAATATTTAAATCGCCAATGTCTCAGGACCAAATAACACAGCTTGGCAGGTTTATGTTTCCCAGCAAACTGGATACATTTTTGTCAGTGTACAGAAAAGCTACATTACCAGCATTCGGATATTTGATTATTGATGGAAAAGTAAACACACCAATGAGCCAGAGATTAGTTACAAATATTTTCACTCCACCACTCGAGAAACAGAATGGATCTGGAATTTCTGTGCAAAGTCAAAACTTTATCGATAAACAAAAGCAAGCACCCCCATCAAAAATGGCACATCCCAATCAAAGTCTACCACCCCCACCGGGTATCCCAAATACAGAGCAAGTGGGTAGGGGTATAAATCCTGTCACACCGACTGATTCCTTCACTGAATTAGAAGATTCGGAAAGAGACATGGATGTTTCAAACACCATACCGTGCAGATACTGTGGTATATTATTCGATGACTGGGATAACTTACAAAAACATGTAATGTATGGGTGTGTGTATCATAAAAAGGGGAATGAAGAGGTCCCTCCGAAGCAACCACAGAAGAAAAAACAGAAACTAGAGGATGCTTTTGATGAGGATCTAGAGAACGACCCTGTCTTTACCAAACTGTTTGAAGATGCTAAGGAAATGCATAGGGAAGAATGGGAGGAAATTCGTGATCAGTATATTGCTGATGGCACACCAGAAAAAGAATCCGCAAGAAAAGCTCATGCTGAGATGCTGGAAAAGTATAAACAAGACTTTTTCAATCAGTACAAGCAGCTTTTAGAGTCCATGTTCAACCTTCAGAAGAATGGCGTCCATAATTTGATCTTGGAAGAAATTAAAGAACTTGTTGGCAAGCACCGTAATGTCGAAAAGATTATCCGATGGGTTTTGGCCAAAAATAAATTTATGTTTGAAGATTTGTTTTCCCAAAAGGATGATGATGATGATGATGATTCAGAGGATGCTGATACACAATCAGAAAGCAACAAGGCTGAGAGTGATGCCAGTGAATTGGAATCAGAAGACAACACCAGTGGTACTGACCAAGATGCTAATAACACAAGCCAAAGTGGTGAAGAGTTTTCATTTTAAGCAATAAGGACAAAAGTAAAGAGATAGGGCATGTGTGTAATTGTTTTAATGCATACTTCAGAATAATGCTATTGAAAACTTGACACTACTTGAATACAGCAGCTAAAGAGATTCTGTTATAACAACAACTACATGGGACACATCACTGACAGTTTGTAGTAGACCTTTCTCTATCGTTTTATATAAAATATGTATTTTTTCAGTAGCAAATGTGAGTAGAATAAAAGCCTCCATTATTTATTCAATGTAATCTTCCTATCACTTATATTGGGCCTAATGTGCTTAGATTAATTCAAAGATATTATATAATTGATGTTTATGAAATAAACAAAATATTATTTAATGTAAAATCTGTAAAACGTTATTTATGGAAAACTCTATGTACATATTTTGCACATTTATGAAGCTTTAGAATGGATGCTGTCAGCCAATAAAAAAGCTTGTACCTTATTTTGTTATTTTGTCACCAATCAGTATTCACTTTTACATTTCAATGTTTCTGAATGCTAAAGATACCCATTATTTGGCATTGCGGACCACTTTCTAATCTAAATCTTCTCTAACGTCGACTATTATATGGCTTAATCTCCATCAACAGACAGACACTAAGGTTCAACTGATCATATATCAAATTCAGTAATTGTGAGTCCTTTATCGTAGCCATTTCATGCCACAGAGGATGCAGGATTACCTTAGTAAAAGCAATGACCATGACCACCATAGTTTCAGGCTCTTCAGCTGCCACTTTGCATCATTTGGCAAATCAATGAGAACACTTAGTACCAATCACAACTTGAAATGCTCTCATTTATGTCCAAACCTACTGATACCAGTTTGTTTGTCTGCTTGACTCTAATCTTCATTTGGATTTTCCTCTGGACACTTTTAGTTTCCTTCCACAACAGGTGTAAGATCTTGATTTAAGAGATGTAGAACTGGGACTTAACTTAAGAATCTGGAACCATAGCCAGTCATTTTTACTTGTAGACATTTTGGCATCTTGATATGATATTGGTATTATACAATAAAATTTCTGACAGAACACATAGATACATGGATTTTGGCTGGAAACAGGATTCTGATGCTAGAATTCATGGGATAAACATCTATTTTCGGAAAGTGGTAACACCATGTCAGTGGCAGAGAACACCCCACTTAAAGCTTCCCCATTTCCTATAATACCACCTCAACAATATCTCAACAACTTTGGTCAATGGATGTATAATAGACAGAGAAGGCCAAACTGGTTGTCTGTGAGATATTAAAAGGATATCTTGCCTTCTTGAGGTATCTGCACTCAGAGTGCACAAACTACAAAAATGTTAGGCACAGAAGCTAGATCTGGAAATTTGTCTTTAAACCTACTTCAAGTATATTTGATGTATATCAGTGTATGTGTAATTATAGTGAGAAGGTAATGTAAGACTACATTTGAGCAAAATGCAATAGTTGGCCATTCAATTAAACTGTTATTGCATAAATAAAGCTAATTTTAAGAAAGTATGTGTGCTTTTACCTCTGCATTAATTTGTTTCCTAGCATTATAATTGAAAGAATTTTACATAGCGTTCAAATATTTCATCACATTGGCTCTGTTAGAACTTTTAAATAAATTCTATATAACAACCACTCCTGACATAATGAAGTATCTTAAATAGCAAGGTTAAATCCCCAACACTTGAAGGCATCCTTAGGGGTGTCAATGGTGTAGCAGTTGTTTGTGCTCACCTTCAACCTCTGAGGTTGCTGGTTCGAATCTCAGCCCAGGCACTTCATGTTGGAAAAGTTGGTACTTACTTTCCAATACCCAGTGATTTCCCAGCTTTCCCACTTGAGGCTGTGCCTGGAATCAAACCGCGGCCTCAGAGGTGGGAGGCGAGAGTGTTACCACTCTGCCACCGTGGCCCCTCCCAGTGGTTTACAGTGCAGAACCTTAATCAACTGGTATGCACTGGTTCCTCCACCACCGTCATCCAAATATGACCCTGGCTGTTGAACCTGAGGTAAAACAAAAAATAAATCAAATCTAATCTAATTCAAAGCGGCCTTATCAGGCTTTTTTTTGGCAAAATTGCAACTTAAAATTGTGCATCTTCAGATTTCTTAATGTGGACATTCAGTGTGCTTATTTTATGTTACATGGATGAATATTGGGAGTATATGCCTTTTTCAAGTTCTGTTTCTGTCTTTCACATTAGTAATTACATTAGAAGGTCTATTATGCAACCCTCTTAGGAGTAACAGGGGCCATGGTAGCAGAGTGGTAACACTCTCGTCTTCCATGTCTGAGATTGGGGTTCGGTTCCCAGCATGACCTCAAGTGAGAAAGCTGGTAGTTTAGGTGAGCAGTTTACATTACAGAACCTTAACCCACTGTATGTACTGGTTTCCTCTGCCCTCCCAACTACCCGTCACGATATGACCTGTACAGTGTTGAATGCTATGTAAAACCCCACATAAATAAACAAAATAAATCTTGGGAGTAACAGTGTAACAATGTGTCAGATAACACAATGGTCAGATAATATAGAAAGGCTAAAATATCTGCATGTGCAATCTCTACCAGAAACATGCCTTTTATAATGTTTGCATGTCAACTAGATATGATATGTGTGGGTGGAGTGGTGTACATTCATACTTTTATGATAGATTGCCCACATGAAGACAATTCTATTGCTTTTCATACAGATATGTAAATATATCAAAACCAGTCATTAAATATTAGTCATTTAAAGAAATAATACATATGTATAGCTTTACCCCAAGAAAATATTTGTTGAGCTTGTGTAAAACACCTTAATTTCAAAATAAACAACTAGTTCTAAAATTTCAGTTTAAGATATAAGTTAATGTTAATACCTCTCTGTTGTTTGTACATTTGTTTAATGGTTTTGTTTATAATACAATATTTCACCCACCCCCAACAAAAACAAAATTCTATATGCATTATCTATGGGAGGTGTAGATAAGGTTTAGACTTGGGAGCTTTGAACACTGCATCTGCATATGAATGTTTAGCCTTACACACAAAGAGGCTCTGTTTTATCAGCCATGCTCAAAAATAGGTTATAGAGCCACAGATTTAAGGCTTAGCCTTACATGTGCAAAGGCTTGGTTTTATAAGTCATGATCAATAATAGGCTTTAGAGCCTTAGATTCATCCACTCTAAAATTTAGCCGCAATCCATGGTTTTCTGTAAAGTGTTGATATTGGCCATGGTTCCTTTGAGGCTGTGTATTATGGAAGAGATTAACCAATTTAAAAGTACAATTAGGATTAGAACTCTCCGAAAGCCTAACTTCGAGGCTCCATAAAAGATGCTGCAGAGTTTGAGGCTTAGCCTGACATGAATGGAAGCTTTTAGTGGCTCAGTTTTATAAGCCATGGTCTATAATAGGCTATAGAGCCTCAGAATTAAGGCTTAGCCTTACAGGCTTAGAGGCTTTTATATGCTCAGTTTTATTAGTCATGGTCTGTTAAAGGCTATAGAGGCTCATATTTAAGGTTTAGCCTTACACAGAGGTTCTCTGAGGCTAAGCTGTGAAGTTGAGCATCACACACACACACACTCCCAAACCACTTGATAGCAACACAAGAAGTGAATGCTGATACATTATTTTCTTTATTATTATTATGACAGAAAAAATGAAATGGACAGGAGAAATAATCCTCTTGGTTCTGGTGAAGCTTGGTACACTTAGGGGTAGACTGCTCCTCTTCGATGCGCTTGAAAATATCAATTAAAGTAGACCACTGTTTTCTCTTCAGAGAAATAACTCGCTTGCTCCGTAACAGGACAGTGTCTGGATCCACAAAATGTCGGATCTGAACGCAGCGAAAAGGCAATTTTGCATAGGCATACAAATCACCTCCGAGTGCCACCGCGCAGTCAACCTGGCTTTTATTCAAGCAAATTCAAAGCCAACGACAATTCATCTAGATGGTTTTTCAGCTCATCATACATCTCTGCTTCCATAAATATTTCACAGTCCCCTTGCGATATAATCAGAACTAATTCATTATCTACAGTTTCTACTTGCACCTTTTTGTTATCTTCTGGGTTAATTTGGTATTCCATTCCACGCATAGACATCAAGGTGTAGGTTTGAAACAGTCGCCTAGAGCTTCCAACTCGTACTTGATAAATCTAAGACTTTTTGAAGGAAAGTATTGCCTCAAAAAATCGCGGTCTTCCCCAGAGTATTTCTTGTGTCATTCAAACGCGTTGTCAAACGTCTCCCACTGACCAAGTACGAGCTTGCACCAGTCACATTCTACCTTATCCCCCTTGCCAGTGTAATGAAATCCTGCCCCAACAAGCGTCTTTGCTTTCATTGGATGACACTTGGGCCAATCGCGAAAACTTCTAAACCTATTGTCGTACCAGCAGCAGTCTTTGTAACTAAATACAAAACCTTCTATGCACAGCTTGTCGGTATCAACTGATGGAGTCCCATCCAAAAAACCAGTTTTTCTTCCTCTCCGATATACTTTCCCAAGCAAAATTTCCACAAATGCTTTGACTACGATCCGTGGAATCCATTTTGTTTAGTGATTACAGAGTCTAGAATGTTACTAGATGGCCCAAGCTGGGCAGCCCCTTGATGTGTATTGGTGAAAAGAGTGTCGCTTTCTTCAAACAGCCTATTCAACTCCTTGTCCACGAAATTATCAAGAGGAATCGGATCGGCCTCCAATTCTTCGAACGACAACAGCACTTTGTTGCATGTGGTTGACGACACCTCCTCATCAGCTTTGCGTTTCATACTGAAAAAATGCAAAAAAAACCCATAAATGTTAACAGTTGTTTTGTGTTTTTATAGTATATATAGTGTTGTGAAATAACTAAAAAATTATACTCAATTCAGCCATTGTATGATTTTCTATTCAAGCCATTTTCTTTATGAAGCATTAATTGGTATGTTTAGAATTAGTGTTACTATTAGCAGATTTCCCTTTGTTATTTAAAAGCATCTGAATATTGATTCACAAAATGTGTTAAAGACTCACTCTATTGCAGTAGCCCAGGCTCTTATAAGTTCCTCTGTTGATTTAAGTTTTCTGAGCCAGCCACCATTTATTATGTCAATGTTAGTCATATAGTGAACAATACATAGTTCTTTCAATGTTTTCATTTTTTTTTTGATTCTTCAGTTACTTTTATGAAAATGTCTGAAATTGTACTATTAAAGAAATAATGCACTCACTTTGACATGTTCTTTTAAAAATTATCCTTTATTAAGACTGTAGTGCTGGCACAAAATAATTTACTCTTGCTCTAAAAAAAAGTAAGAAGCTCAGTTGTGAAAAAATGGTATCAGTGAGGGGTTTTATAGTGAAATATTGCAAGTATATGCAGGTGTTGGGGTAGGAACAGTACAGCTGACCATGCAACAGGGTTGTTGATCAAGCTGTCATATACATAAATGTTATACATATACGCTGTACAAAAGTTATCTGTATTCCATTATGTGTGTGTGTGTGTGTGTGGGGGGGGGGGGGGGGGGGGCAGATGGCTGATTTATTATCTAATTCATTCCAGTTTTCTGACCCATAAACCACTTACCTTTACTGTTTAACCTATCAACATTATGTGTATCTTTTATCTGTAGTGCTTACCAATTGAAACACTCCATAATAGAACCCATACAAATAAAGCCGCGTGCCATTTGGAGTGGTGAGCAGCCAACCTTTAATTTTCCCCTTTGATCGGGTAAGCATACATAAATTCAGATGTGTATGTCAACCTATTCACCACTTGAAGTGGTTGATCTAAGAGCTAATGTCTTTGGAATTGAGTTAATTTTTTGTGTTGCTAGTCATAAGTAATTTTAGAAAAAGTGTACATAGAGCCACATGTCTGACAGGTGCCCCCCTCACAAGGACCAGTGTCCTCTTCTTTTAAGTCAGTACTTGTGTCTAAATGAGTGCCATGCTGGATTTTATATTAACACCGGGCACTGTATACAGAGTATCAGTGATGGTAAATATACCCATAAAATGAACCAATTCATGGGACAGGTGGCTGTTCTCTCCCTTTTACAATGATACTCGAACAGTTTGTGATATATTTCTATGACTGAAGATACTAAAAAGCAGGAGTAATTAGTGCTTTAACAGGTCAATCCTTGTTTTTTTTTCTTGATATATCTTCAAAAACAAATCAAGTTCAATGGGTATCTCATCAAACATATATGTGAATCCACTTATCACTTTTATAGTATTCACCAGAGCAGCCAACTTTTGTTAGAAATTAAATGAAATAGTTTGTATATGATGATATATGTATTCTATATGTATGTCTGTGTGTTTTTGAGGGTAATTGCTTATCTTATATATGTATATATATATATTAGTGATTAACAAGATGCTTTTTTGACCATTTGAAACTTTTTCTCCCTTTTTCCCCTCTCCTCCTCACTCTAATTTGTAATTTCATTATGTGTAAACTAGTTCTCCCCAAAATAAGGTACACAAAAGCTTGAATATACACCTGCCCCCCACCGTTACTTACTCTTTGTGGCCTCTCAGCTCCAAACATTCTTGTTGACTCAACTGCCCCTGCTTTTAATTAATCCCGTTATTAACCAGTAAGTGTACAATAGTTCTCAGTAAACTATTGTACATGCAAGTTTGAATGTACATCTGCCCCCCCCCACCCTTACTGATCTCTTTGTGGCAATATATGTAAACACACTGGACCACTCAATTCCAAACATTCTTGTTGACTCAACTGCCCCTGCTTCTAATTAATGAAGTCCTTTTCTATGGGATGATCCCTCCAGTACATTCAACACCTGCTATAAACAATAACCCCCTACTCAATAAACACCTGCCCCCTCCCCAAGATAATATAAACAATAACCCCCACCCCACTCAATAAACACCTGCCCAAGATAATATAAACAATAACCCCCCACTCAATGAACACCTGCCCCTCCCCAAGATAATATAAACAATAACCCTCACCCCACTCAATAAACACCTGCCCCCTCCCACTTATATCTCTTCATATAAACAATAACCCACTTAATCACTGTTTACTCAAGCACCCCATTTGTCCCTCCCCCCTCACCCCCCTTGTCCCCCCCTCACCCCCTTGTCCCTCCCCCTCACCTTCCTTGTCCTTCCCCCTCATCCCCCCTCACCCCCCTTGCTCCCCCCCAACCCCTTGCTGCCCCCTTGTCCCTCCCCCCTCACCCCCTTGCAACCCCCCACCCCCTTGCTGCCCCTCCCAATTGGCGTGCCAAATGTGCCCTCATAATCCTCTGACCACACTACTCATGAGCCCTTCTTATCCTATCTATATGACTGACATCTCCCATGTTACAGTTCCCCTCTCCAATTCACAGAAAAGAACAGCATGAGCTGCTTTGGCATTCTGCCAACTGAAGTCGGTGGCATCCTCCATAAGATCTGCCATGTAAGATATCATATGTTCACGCTTTTCATTATCTCTCTCGTCTAGTACATTGTGACAGAATCCTTGCACCCACTGTGTCAAAGAAAGTTGATCGTAAGTTAATCTAGTTCTATTAATTCCCCCAAGGATGGCTTCATGTGGCCAAAGCCACTTTGTTTTTCATTATTACATCCATGGGCTCCCCACATTTAGATTTAATTTTCCCATTACTGACCACACCTGAGGAATCATAAAGTTGTTCAATTTGCCTAAGTCTATCATCAACTTTCTTTTGCACTGCAACTGAAGATCTTAATGTGGACAAACTTGGACAATCATGGGTGTTTTCAACTTCACTGTCACTACTTTCAGAACTTAACCCTATGTTTTACTAGCTTTTTTACTACAAAATGTACAAGAACTGACACTACTTAACTTAATCTGTTCTTGGATCTTTCCTTGCTCCTTCCAGTTCTGCTGACTGGACTGCTGCACTTTATCTTCGACCACATCAAGCCTTTGGTTGACCCTCCATAATTCCTTCAGTATCTGTAGTTGTACCTGGTCTGTTGTCTCATCTTCTGAACTGGAATCTGTGGCCAACTGATTCTTTAGTGTCCATTTGACAGCTTTGCTGTGTGTACTGCTACCAGCTTTATTACTGAGATCATGAAAGTCATTGTCTGTTTCATTTTCCACTTGCTGTATATATTTGCACTTTTTTCCTGTTGGGGGCAAGTGTCTTTCCCCACATTTAGAACATTTGTTTTTGTTTCCCATAATAAAATGTTCAACACACTGAAAAATATAAAAGGGGACACACATCCCAGGCGTCTGCACTGACAAAAATATGCTTGATCTTGAAATAGAGGAACAGAAATTTCAAATATATGCTTCTCAACCATAAATGGCCCCCACAAGATATAAGATTAGACCGTCCCTCTCTCGCAAGGTGTACAAGCATGAAGTTGTCAGTACAAATGCTGTCTACGGGTGCAACACACTCAGATTTAAGTCAATTCTCATTGTTGAATTTATATCCTGTTAACTTCACAACTCCACTGGGTGAGTAAAATACACTAAAAGTTCTTCTTGTAAAACATATAAATTTATAAACTAAAAGTCATCTTCTCATTTGCCAATCACAGCAAAACAGTTTCACTAAAATTCAACATCAATTCAGTTCCATAAAACAAAATACTTTTTTCCAATTTCAATTGTCAGTGTCCTTCAAAAGTTCATTACTAATGCAAGTTGTAATGTTAAATAAGTATCATCATACCACTGTCAGTATGCATCAAGTTGCAATATTCATTCCAGCGTCAATATACATCAACAGTCCAGTAAAATTGCAAGTTTGTTACATTATTAAAGTATATTCACAGCAATATTCATTCCAGCATCAATATATATCAAAAGTCCAGTAAAATTGCAAAGTTGTTACATTATTAAAGTATATTCACTGCAATATTCATTCCAGCGTCAGTATACATCAAAAGTCCAGTAAAAATTGCAAGTTTGTTACATTGTAAAAGTATATTCACTCCAATGTTTATCCCAGTGTCAATATGCTTCAAAATGGCAGTATTAATGCAAGTTTGTTACATGACATAAATGTCTTCATTCCAATGTCAGTATACTGCAAAGTTCAGTACCAATTCAATTCAGTGCATAAAAGTCACATACCATAAACAGCACTCCCTTGGCTTGTCAGTACCAGTTCAAATGAATGCAGAAAAGAATGTCATTGACAAGTATTACATGAATCACACAGTATATATGAAAAGGGTAAAATGTCCTACATGATAAAAGCATTTACACTTTGATTTATTCCTGTTTTTGTAAAAGACAAGCATAATGAAAAACACTGTTTCCTCTCCTGTTTTCAATTTCAAAGTGATCTTTGTAAACAACCCACCAATTATGTATCCACCAATGAATCTAAGTGTAACTCTTGCAGTTATGGAGACATGCACAGTGTTTACCAACAAGACATAACTTAAAAATAGACTTGCCCCCCCAAAAAAAATGATTTGGGGATCTAACCCACAAAGGGAAGGGAATCAGGGTACCTACCGTTAATTTCTTTACATATTTCTCTTTTTATTGGGATTGAAAGGGTAAACAGTTTGTTACCCTTTTACAGTTTTAGTTTGAATAAACTGAAACACACTTGTAATCAATTTGAGTATGATGGACATGGAAAAGTACAAAATAGTAGGTTTAAAACCCTCTCACAAGGTATCTACTGTTAATCTGAAAACCATTCCATATTCAGAACTTTTTACAAAGAGTTAATACTCCTTTTCTGTTTACTGTTTGATTGTTTTAAGAAATAGTAACACACATTTAAATTGTTTTATGCCAGTAAATAGAGGGCTGATCAATCAAGGTACATACCATTCACTACTTTACCTATATATATTAACAGAGAAGCACAAAATGGTTAAGCATCTACTTCCGTTTTACTGTTTTACTGTTTCATGGTTTTGAAATACTATATTCTTGGCCTTTATCTAATGACTGGTTATAATTATTAAAACTGTATCAGAGTCAGGATTTGAAACAGAAAAAGGCTTTTTTTCTCCTTTGGCTGTTTATGGTATATTTTGGCCTTCCAAGTATCCCACAGCTTATTAGGTGAAGGTCATGTCCCTGGCAATCACAGTAGGCCAGTTGTGACGTCACAGTGCAAATTTTAACATGTGAATGGGCTTAAAAGAGTTGAAATTGCCAAATGAATTTAATTGATATTTGGTATGTGGATGACACAAAGTATGGAGCGTACTTCCACTTTCTGGTGACCTTAAACTCTTGGCAATAAGTCGATTTTAGCAACTTTAAGGTTACCACTTGCACTGCAAAAAAATATTGAAAAAAATACTTGGCGAATTTCAGCTATAATTGGTACTTTCATATTTTCTTTGGACCTTGAAAACTGTATACTTTAGGGTGGCCTTAAAGATTTTTGAAGCTGACCATAGAGTTGTAAGGTCGGCTCCAGTGGAACACCTGCATTACCAAAAAAAGTAGAATCTGTCATGTCAATTATATTTAATTGGGCTTTGAATGGATAACCTTAAAGTCATAATTGTTCAGAGTTTAAGACCACCCTATAGTATACAGCTTTTAAGGTCCAAGTAACACTCAGATACCAATTATAACTGAAATTTTCAAAGTAATTTTTTTATTATTGGCCCTATAAGTGGCAACTTTAAAGTTGCTGTAATAGAGTTATTGTTGAGAGTTTAAGGTCACCATAAAGCAGTGGTGACCTTAAAGTCCTTATTTTGTTTCATCCACTTATCAAACATTAATAAATTCTAGTAACCAGTTTGGGAATAGTTCATTATATGCCAGTATAAAAGCTTTAAAACCCAATTATATGTTAACATTTTGTATTGTGACGTCACAACCAAGACTACAGTGGTTACTTAGGAAATGACCTTCACTTAATTGGCTGTGGAAAAAGTATAAATTGCTAAAATATACCACAAACGCTTTAAAGGAAAAAGGCTGTTTTCTCTTTTAAAGAGAGATAATATAGTATTCCAAAACCACAAAACAGTAAAACAGTAAAACGGAAGTAGATGCTTTACCTTTTACTGTTTCTCTGTATATAAAGTAATGAACAGTGTGTACTTTGATTATTATCTACCACATTAAATCTGTCTCTTTTAAGCAAAAGATTTCTAGATTAACAGGAAGTACCACTGAAAAAAGTCGACCAGTTTACCTTTATATCAATTTACACTGTAACTGTTTTTCAAAGTTGAAAGATCAAAAGGCTAAACTGTAGTTTTCGTAGTTTTCAGTTACAAGTGAAAATTTGTGAAAATTGTATTCTACTCATTATCAATTCATCAAATTACAAGCATACAATGGTAATGGGTACTTTTCCCTTTTAAATTTCAGAAAATAGTATTAAATAAAGAAATTAACGGTAGGTACCCTCATTGAAGGGGTCCCCAGGACTGACCCCTGCAGTGCCCTGACACTGCAAAAGAAAAACTAGCTTTAACTAGTAAAACACTAAAACATCAGAATAAATGAATTTTTTAAAAAAAAATTTAGGGCACACTGTCAACTATCTCATCCCAGATAAAAATACAACTTTTAACCCCCAACTAGTGCATATTTAAAGACTTTTGCAGACATCCGGTGATGACCCTGTTCTCAGACCTCATGAATTCCAATTCCAATTCCACTTTTATAGCGCTTAATCTCTGCCAAAGTGACAGACTCTAAGGCGCAACATCATAAGGATAGTTACGAAAATCATTGTCCTTATCCATAGCAATGGTCGACATCACGGAGAACGCCATATGAGGTGGAAAATACTAAGGAGGATAAGCTTCGCAGAATAGGTATGCCTTAAGTTTTTTTCTGAAGGAAGCAATAGAAGTGGCCGATCGTACATCATCAGGGAGTTCATTCCATATTTTGGGAGCATCATATGCAAAGCTTAGACCAAACTGCTTTGTGGATTTGTAAATCGATGGTTGGTATTGAGGAACATTTAGAATTATACCATCAGATTGACTCAGCCGAGTATTATAGGCACATTGTCTAACTTTGAGAAATGGGCTGAAATATTTTGGACAGTTAGTATGTAGGTATTTATATACCAACAAGGCAGTCTTGAAGATGCAACGGTGCCTTATGGGTAGCCAATGAAGGGCTTTTCTTAGTGGAGTGGTGTGAGAAAGACATGTGGTTCTACAAACAATTCTGGCCAGACTGTTTTGAATGCATTGTAGCTTGCGTAGGTTAGCAACAGATAGACCCCTAAACAAGGAGTTACAGTAGTCAAGCCTACTCCCCACAAGTGCATTTGCAGCTGTAAGAGCAGCATCACGAGTCAAGTACTGTCGAATTTGTCTAAGATCCCTCGTCTGGATGAAACAAAGTTTACATACATTTTTAACATGCTTGGTGAAGGAAAAGTCTGAGTCAAACCAGACACCCAAATTCTTAACGGCATCCGAAGGTATCAGTGATTCACCCAATATGTTTACTGGAAAGAATGGGTTCAACTTTTCTTGTTGAGACTTGGCGCCAAATATAATAAAGTCGGTCTTATCAGCATTCAGCTTTAGTCTATTTGCACACAACCACAGTTTGACATCTTCGAGGCACTTTCCTAGCTGGTCGAAGGCAATTTTTGCATGTTTGTGTTTCAGGTGAATAAACAGCTGTGTGTCATCCGCATAAAAATAAAATTTGACATCTGGATGTTTAGATATTACTTTGCTCAATGGTGTAGTATACAATGAAAAAAGAATAGGGCCCAGAACTGAACCTTGAGGTACTCCAAACTTAAGCTTTCTAGGCTCAGAGAGAACAGAGCCAATCTTGATGCATTGGGTACGATCAGAAAGGTATGATTTGAACCAGTCAAGACATCTACCTCCGACACCGAACCATTTTCTTAAGCAATCAAGGAGTTTGTCATGATCAATGGTGTCAAACGCTGCAGACTGTTCAAGCAGCACCACAGCTGTGGCCTCACCTCTGGCTAGAGATAGGTGAATTTCATTCTTTATAGACAAAAGAGCTGTTTCAGTTGAATGGCCACGTCTATAGGCAGATTGATACTCGTTTTCCAACCCATGGAGAGAGACATGTCTATTGAGTTGTGAGGCAACTACACATTCCATGAGTTTTGAGATAAAGCTCAGCCCAGACACAGGGCGATAGTTTTTTAGTTCATCCTTTGATAAAGAAGGTTTCTTTATCAGTGGAGTAACAACAGCACTTTTAAAACCGTCTGGGACAGCACCTTCCGACAAAGAACAGTTCACAAGCTTTGTGATAGAGGGAAGCAATATATCAAGGCAATCCTTAACTAGGAAAGTGGGCCAAGGATCAAGGAGACAGGATTTTGTAGGTGCATTTTTGATCACCTTCAGGTGAGGCAACATCAAATTCGACAAGTCCCGGTGGATTCACTGGAGATGGCAAGGAAAAGGCAGAACACAGAACTTGCCAAAGTTTTTTAGGGTCATCACCGTTTTCATCTACAAGAGCTCTGTAATATGCGGCTTTGTCTTTATTGGCAAGTGAAATTAATATTCATGAGATTAAAATAACTTTAAAAAATCAAGGACAGTGCCCTCCCAAACCTAAGTACTATTTTTAACGTTTACCACACAATTACACCACCAGTTAAAAAGTATCAAACTCCTCCCACCAGTTAAAAAATATCAACTCCTTCCAGGACTGAAGTTCTGTGCTAATTTTGTGATGCATCATAATATAAATGTAGTGATATAATAATAATGGTAGGATTTATAGAGCGCAAAATTGATACAAATCGTCTAATGCGCTTAAGTCCAAGAAGGGATAGTCCAGGAACAGACATGGGTCAACCTCTGAAAACGTGGCTGCCAGGGTATAACTAATGGTGGGGGTATGCCAGCCTTAACAAGTGAGTCTTTAGCTGCCTTCTGAAACCATCTAATTGTTTGCCAAGATCTAACAGTTTGTGGTAGCTTGTTCCATTTAGCTGGTGCACCTCTGCAAAGCCACGCCTGCCTATGTGCTTCTTAGGGCCGGTTGAGGAGCACCTGCTGCCATGAGTAGACCGCTCGATCTAATTAAAGCTGATAGATATGGGGGTTGTGAAAGATTGATAGCTTTGAATACTAGAAGGTTATACTTAAAGAGGATACAATATTGAATTTGAAGCCACTGGAGTTTTTCAAAAAGGGTGTAACATGACTCATTTTGTCAAGTCTATATTGGACTTGTTTACCCCATACAGTAAAGAGTTACAGTAGTCCAGACAACTACTGACCATAGCATTTGCCAGAAGTATTGCAGTGTCCACCCTAAGGAATTTGCAAATTTGTCGCAAATCACCATGATGATAGTAACATGTTCGGCAAACCTTGGCAACATGATTGTCAGAGGAGTTGTCCGAGTCAAAGATAACACCCAGGGCCCTTATTCACAAAGATTCTTATTCTTAGAATTATACTTATTCTTAGAATTATACTTACTCTTAGAATTATTCTAAGAATGGTTTTCATTCTTAGAATTTTTCTAAGAATAAGAATTTGCTATTCATAAAACTCTTATTCTTAGAATTAGTTGTAAGTTGTGTGTACTTTAACAAAATGCAGTCTCTTTATATTATTTTTAAAATTCCAGTTTACTGTTCACATAGGCCTGTATTTTTAGAGTTTTTCTTAGAATTACACTTAGTCCAAGAAAAATTCTAAGAATTGCATACATTTCCTTTTATTTCTATTCTTAGAATTATTCTTACCTAAGAATTGTTTTGTGAATAGGATTTTATTCTATAAGAAAATTCTTAGCAAAGAATTTTTCTTAGACTTAAGTGTAATTCTAAGAAAAATTCTAAGAATCTTTGTGAATACAGGCCCTGATTCTTTACTTCCACTGACAGAGAGATGATGTTTTGGAGGAGTCGAACAGGGAAATTTGGTGCAAGCGACTCTCTGATGGCTTTTTGAACTATGATGATAAATTTCGGGGTTTTCCGGGCTGAGTTTAGCTTAACACATCCATCCACTCCTGTACTGCAATTTTAGAACAGGAGATCCACTGGCCCACTGATAGCCAGGGGAAGCCCTTTACCAAATATCCCATGGGTCAAAGAGGTTAATTTTAGAACTTATGCACAGCGGTCAAAGACCAAGAAGCCAAACAGGAAAATAAGGGACAACAGAACCACACGGGTGAAGTGTTCCTGAAAAATTGTATCTTTATTAATTTGTTTGGAATTTAGATTCAACATAAATATTACAGAAAACCAAGTAGTTTCTGATTGAGGCCTGTGATAAGCTGTGGGGCCAAAACATACTAGGCTTTAAAAAAGAAAATGCCCTAAGCTGTCAAAGCAAACTACATATGCAGGGGTTAATTGAAAGTAGAAGCCACTGGCAAGAGATGCTGGGGTACTGTTGGGGGTTGACATTTAGGTGTCAACCTTAATCACTCCTGCACCCCATTTTAATCGATTTATTGATATATTTTTGTAAAGTTACTGATTGTTCAATTGGGCAGCCCTGATTAGTCAATAGGTTGACCCTCTGGTTGACCAAGGGGATAATGGTCAGATCTGAACTGGCAGTAGACGTGACAAGACTAAAAATATTTTACAAAATTTATTTTATCATTTATTTAGTTTTTTATTAGTTTTTTATTAGTTTTAGCTCGTGTAATACAGTCTTGTCTTTGGTTACACACTAGATGGCAACTCGTCAGAAGCACAGAATGGCAGGTAAACCTTACAATTTGCATAACAAAGTTGAGATTCCAGTTGAATTACAGGTTCAAGATGATGGTGCATTTTTGAATGAATTTTCTTCACAGCCAACCCCGGGTCAGTCCGGTTCAAAGTCTGACACTGATATTGAGAGTGATATTGATAGTGATATTGACGCGCTTGTTAATGGCAGCAGTGATTCAGATCATGACTCTGTCACTTCAAAATGCAGACTGGATGTTAGGAAATCTGAAAGGGCACCACATGTTGAAGGGATGTCGGATCCGACAAGTTCGGATCAAGCTTTGATTAATGTAAATTGGTAAGCGTAATTGGTAAGCGTTTGAATGTCACTGAGAGTAAATCTGTGCCCAAATCTCGCTCTAAGGTTAAGAAGTCTGTGTGTAAACTTGTAGCTGCGAGTTCAAATCTCACTGTCCCCCAGGGGGGAGTCTAATTTGCAAGAAAAATTGTCAAATTTACAAACTATACGGCATGATAGATTCATTCAAGAGCAAGTTGAGAATCGCCTCAAAGAATTGTCTGGCCTTAATAAAAAAGGTATTGATTAAAAAATTAAGTCCCAGAGGGGAGGGGCGTGGATGTTTACGTGAACCAGAGAGTTAAATGGCCACATGAATTTGTACTAGCCGGAAGTTCCAAAGATAGGTTGAACTACAATCAGTTAAATATTACACAGTGGATGGCCAGATTTTGTCTGATCATGAGAGAAAAGAAAATTTACAAACTAGGGGTCATATGCTTGATTATCTCATTGCTTTATTGGACGATTCCAATGATTTTTCATGGCAGGCAGCGAAAGCTAGTCATGCAGTACTGTTATGAAATTGCTAGCTGGGCAGAGACAGAAAAAATTGATCGGATTCGAAGGGCCAATGCACAGAGACATACATCTGGAACCCTGCCCAATAATGGTGGCCAAAAGTTAAAAAAACAAGGTCAGAAAAATGCTAAATCAATGCCATGCGTATATTTCAATGATAATTCTTGTACTTTCACTAAATACCATGAAACAAAAGGGGTGTTTTATAAGCATATTTGCAGTTATTGTTTTGCACAGGATGGCAAGGTCAGCACTCACAGTGCCAGTGATTGTAAAAAATCTGTAAAAAACGATTAACCTTGGGCATGGTTGACAGGGCTCAGTTACAGACTGATCATGTCCAGGAAAATTTTCTTGATTTTTCTAGAAATGGCCCTACAGTTGTATGTAGTACTCCTGCTAATGTTGTAAATAACCAATACCCTTGTAGGTTTGTATATAATCAATCTGTTTCTGATCTAAATATTTTGAAGCAGGAAATCTCGGCTACTAGAGCTAGTTGTAAAGCTATCATACCTGGTAAGTCATATGCTGAGGTCTTGATTCACAGTTGCAATGCATGCATAGTCGTGCTAAAAATGGGGTGGCCACCCAGCAAGGGCTCCCATTGGGCAAGCTTGCTGGATGGGAGTACCATGCATCCACCAAAAAGGCAAGTGTCAGTTCGGACAGCCAAGCTCATAAAAATACTGCCAGGGTAAGTACTAGGGTTGTACCTGATCAGTTACAAACACCAGTACCTGTATTTAATAGATTTCCCCCCTTGCAGGAAGTTGAGGTTTCTAATGAAACTAGTGTCCATGACACATTGAATGATATTCATTGTGAATTTTCTGACATTGAGGGTGACCTTGGCATCCTGGAGCTGAACTCTGAAAATACTGTAAATGATAAAAATCATGATGATTTTGACAAATCACTGTTAAAGAAAAGAGTAGATAAAAATCTGATTCAACAAGCTAGGTCCTGTTCAGAATTTGTGGCCTGTAAAAGGCAAATGGACAATGTGTTTGGTGTCATTCCATTGTCACCTCTAATGCTTTTTCAAGATCCAAAAACTAATAATGCCGCTATATCTGACATTCTGGCCTTACACAGGACTGTGAGAGATTCTAATTGTTCAAATTATATGGGTATCCGGATTCCAGTGTCCTCCAAATTAAATATTAAAAATTGGAGATATCATTTGGCTGATTATTGGGATCAACAACTTGTGGACTTACTGGAATTCGGCTTCCCTCTCGATTTTGACAGAAATTTCGAACTACAGTCTACTGAAGAGAACCATGCCTCTGGGAGAGACAATATATATGATATACAATGCTACATTCAAGAGGAACTCAAGCATGGGGCCATGTTGGGACCTTTTGATCAAAAAACCAATACCTTTGCATATATCTCCCTTCATGACCAGGGAGAAGCCAGACTCTGAGGTCAGACGTACCATTGTAGATCTTAGCTGGCCTAAAAATTTCTCAGTTAATGCTGGGTCACAAAGGATACATATCTGGGTTCAAGTTTTGTTCTAAATTACCCATCTATTGATGACATTGTTAGAAAAATTATTCAGTTAGGTCCTGGCTCCTTGCTTTATAAAGTGGACATCAGCCGAGCTCTTAGGCAGCTAAAAATTGATCCAGGGGACTTGGACCTCTTAGGCCTTAAGCACCAGTCCTATTTTATCGATCAATCGGTCCCATTTGGGTACAGGCATGGTTCAGTTTTCTTTGAAAAAGTGACAGATAGCATTAGATATATCAAGAGACAACAGGGTTTCCCACATTTGTACAATTATGTGGATGATCTAATATACTGTGGATTACCCTCTAATATTCATCAATCTTTTGAGGCCTTGTTAGAGCTTTTGACCCAGTTGGGTCTTACCATCAACCCAAAGAAGTTGGTGGCACCATCTACCTTCTTAGTTTGTCTAGGAATTCTTATTAATACAGAAACCGGGACCATGTCTGTCCCTTCAGATAAGCTTGATAGTATTATGGACATGTGTTGCTAATGGAAAAATAAAAAAATTCTGCTCAAAAAGACAATTACAGTCAGTGTTGGGCTCTTTATTGTATGTATCAAAATGTGTAAAACCTGCACATATGTTTCTTAATCGTATGCTGATGCTTCTGAGTAAAAATTTTGAAAAAGACACTATCTTTCTGAATACAACATTTTTTAAAGATTTAATTTGGTTCCACACTTTTTTGAGACAGTTCAATGGGGTGGTGTACTACGACATCAATCAATCAATCAATCAGTTGTCCAAGAGCTTAATCTCCGTATCAATGGATTCTAAGGCACACCATCCAATTCGTAAGGCATAAGTCATAAGACATTAGACATGTTCCGAGTCGTTCCCAGAGAGGCAGTCCGGTGTTCGGTAGTAAGAAGCTATGGTGGGCATGATTTCTGAAATAGGTAGGTTTTGAGTCGACTTTTGAAACTGGAGAGATTTGGAGCACTGCGTATATCATATGGAAGATCATTCTATAACTTAGGGGCATCATATGAGAAACTATTGTTAAAATGGACCTTTGATTTATGGATGGAAGCACAGTAAGAGAGAACCTGAATTAACAATTTTTTGGGATTGGAACGTCTTGTATTCCTGACAGATTTGTACAAGGGGAGATATGGTGCAAAATACTTAGACTGGCCAGTGGTGAGGTACTTATAAACCAAAACTAGGGTTTTGAAGATAATACGTTGTCTAATGGGTAGCCAATGAAGTGTCCTAAGGGTGGATGTACTTTGAAGCACCAGTGACAAAACGTGCAAGCGCATGTTGAACATATTGGATCCTTGTAGCATTTTGGGATGACAAACTGCGAAAAAGAGAATTGCAATAATCCAAACGACTACTGACCAGAGCATTTGCAATCACCACTGATTTATCCACAGAAAGAAACCTCCTGATGTGATGAAGGTCCCTGAGGCTAATAAAACAGGATTTGATAACAGAATTACAGGCTGTTCAGGCTGAATTACATTTGGATGTATCACTTACTGGTATGGGGGGAATTTTTGATAACCAGTGTTATGTCCTGCCAATTCCAAAAAAAAATCAAAATTACTCCATTGTTCACCTTGAAATGATCAATATTTTGGTGATGTTTAAAGTCTGGGCTTATCAGTGGAGAGATAAGAAAATTACGGTCAAATGTGCCAATATGGCAGTTGTGGAGGTGCTCACCTCAGGTAAGACAAGAGATAACGTATTGAGTACGTGTGCCCGTAATATATGGATGTTATCTGCCCTGTTTAATATTTCTATTCATATTGAGCATATTTCCGTCAAATCCAATGTCATTGCTGACTCACTGTCTAGGTTTAAGTTTGACCATAAGTCTTATGAATTGCTTGTAACATATGTTCCTAATGTTTCATGGGTTCCCACTCATATTGACTTAACTTGTTTTAATTATGATATATAGTTTCAGATCACACTGTTGCCTCAGCCCAGCTGACCACCAGAGTGTATGCCCGGCTCTGGGATTCATTCAGACCTGCAACTCAGAGAACCTATAGCAGGATGTTTGCTGATTTTTGGCTTTTCTGGTGGTCACTGGACTGACCCCCTGTCAGGTAAATGTGGATATTATTTCGGCTTTGCTTGAATATCTGGTAGATACTTTGTTATCTATCGCCAATATTTGCAATTATCTGGCAGCCCTCAGGATAATGTTTATAATACACAACCTTCCCACTCACCCTTTTCGGGATAAAAAATCCAAATGTTTGTTAAATCTGTCAGAATAAACAGGCCACTTGTGGTCAAAACAAATTCAATATTTACTGAAAAAATCCTATTGGATATCATTGCAGCAACAGAGAAACTAGAGTTCTCAGAAGTTTTTCTTTCAATATACCTTTAGGCATTCTTTTCATTTTTGAGACTGTCAAATATGGTTCCACATGCAAAGAATGGCTTAGACCCTTCTCGCCATCTAGCTCATGGTGATATTATTTTTTCTGATAATGAGGCTATTGTTTTAGTAAAATGGTCCAAGACCATTCAATCACGAGATAAGGTTGCTCGTGTGGTTATTCCAAAACTTCCAGGTTCCAAGTTATGTCCAGTCACAGCATTATCCAATATGTTGCATCTGGTCCCTGGTTCAAATAATGATCCATTGTTTGACATCTTTAAGGCCAACAAATGGTCTCCTCTTACAGATAGCACGGTTAGGAAGCATTTGAAGAGGGTTTTGTTGTTCTTGCAATTGAAACATCACAACTTCACATTTCACACCTTTAGGAGGTCTGGGGCCTCTGGGCCTTTTTGACACGGGGTCCCAATTGAAGTAATTAAGCAGCAGGGTACTTGGTCCTGTGACTGTGTTTGGAGGTACATACAGAAAAGTAATTCCTCCACGTCTCCTCTTGGGGAGGAGGTCTGTACTAATAGTAACTGCAGTTCTTATGTTAATACATTTATCTGCTGGGGCGCGTTATTATTGCATAATATGTGACAGTTGTCTCTTAACATTTTATGAATTTTATTTTATAATACTTTAAGGCTAGGGTCAGCCCTGCCTGCTGCCACACTGTATGGGTACATTATGGATAATTCATGATTGTTGTTATATCTAGTCATTGACATATTATTGCCAACTCCTGATGATTATACGAATTGTAAAGAACTTTTAGTTTTATAGATGTTAATGTAAAGATTAATAAAAATATCAAATCCATTCTGGGTTTCCTTTCCTGGTTTCATCAGTACCCTTGGCGTGTGGGGTGACCTTTGGCCGCCCTCTTTGACCTTGTTTTCACCTTAAGGTCAGATTTGGCTAAATCCAGGTTGTAAATCCATTGGATTTTCTCTGACATATCTTTCAGTTTTTATTGCATAAAGCATCCTCTTGGTGCATCGGGTCACCTATTTGACCTTTCCTTGACCTTGTTATCACCTAGGGCCCGAGCTGCATGTTTTAACATTCCTGCATGGTCACTAATTGTGGCTGATTCTGTCAGCTGTGTTAATTTTATTGCATAAAACATGTTTGTGATATGCACAACTCTCAGTACTCGGATCTATGCTTTGACCTCACTTTGACCTTGCTTTTACCTTACGAGCTCATCTGCCTAAATCCAAGGTCGTAATTTTTCATTTCAAATGCCTTCTAACTTGTTTTACTTTCCAAATAAATTGACTAAAAATCTTTTGCCCATTAATTGCTCTGAATTGTATTCCACATCAGTTGGAGTCAACATTTAACCTTGACCACTGTATGCATGTGGTCATATCTAATTCGGTAGTTGTGGGTTTGAATCTTTTCACAGCTGTCCCCCCCTGACACTCTTATTATTGCCATTTGCTTGGCGTGGGGGAGTGTTGATACATAGCGCCAAATGCATTCGGAAGTCTAGGTCCCATAAGATGAATGATATAATATTCGTGCTAGGCAGTGTCGTATTGCAATTTTCAGTCGCTCAATGTAAATTAAACCCTTACAATATTTTATTATTTTAATTTACAAAATAATGCTAAACATATTTCCTACCCGACAGCACAGGTCTGAACAACGTATTGTTTCGCCTTTTGTTCTGTATTATTATGGGAACTTTTGTGAAAATTATATTTCCTGGACCAGAAATTAATAAATGACAAATTTATAACTTTTTTTCCTCAGAGACAAGTAGATTCAATAGAAATAAATAAATAAACAACATTTGACTGCCCAAGACTTTTAAATACATTATTTATTTGGTCAATAATAAATTGATTGATTGGTTAATCTAACGTGGTACCTACCTGAAATTAAGTTATTACAGCAGAATTATAACTTAATCATAATCAGTTTTAAATGAATAGTAAGTTGAGCTAATTAAACTGAACACAATGGTGAAAAATTGAGTAATTATCTGGCAGAAATAAGCAACTTATGCTCAGTCAAAGTAAGGCAAATATTTGATTTGGTGGGATGTTTTAGTCAGGCGGATGGACAGACAGATTTTTGCATTGATTAATACAGATGATAAATTCCAAGTTGATTTCATTTCAAACGCAAAGAGAGGATAGTAATTAGATATTCTCCGTACAAAAGTCATAGTAAATCTATCCTAATATTGATTTGTGATATACTTCTTTCGTCCAAGCATCTGTGGTTTCAAGTAGATATTCTCAATGGAGATAGGTTCAGATGTTTCTTAGTATTAATGATATTGAAGATGTCTCATTGCTTGTAAATCCTACAAGCCCAGGCTAATATTATTTATTTATTTATTTAATCTTGAAAAAAGTGTGTTGTAAAGCAAACCAGTGCAAATAAGAATACTGGCTTTGACAGACGGGAAAATAGAAAATATATAACCTTTCAGGGATATGTGCAATTCTATCTTGGTGAGATCATTAAAATGAAAAGACTTATTCGGTGAGTAGGACATTTTTAAGACCTAAATTTTAGTCAATAACCAAAATGATCACAGAAAAAAACACCATGTAAAATATGTCACTCTTATAACATCAGTGTTAACAGATATTGGTATTGCAAAAATGACAAGTTTATGAGGAGTCTAATAATGCGAATTCAGCAAGCCAACAATTTTTAACTGACTATTAAACAGTTTTACAGGGGCCATGGTGGCAGAGTGGTAATACTCTCACCTCCCACCTCTGAGAACGGGGATCGGTTCCCGGCCCAGCCTCAAGTGGGAAAGCTGATAGTTGCTTGCTCTTGGTGAGCAGTTTAACTGTGTGTACTGGTTTCCTCTGCCCTCCCAACTACCCGTCGTGATATCACCTCTACAGTGTTGAAAGCGACGTAAAACCCCAAATAAATAAATAAATAAAATTAACAGTTTTAGCCATAAGATAATATTTCTCATTTTGCATGCCCAATAAGAAAGTTGTGATTTAATATTATAATTTTATTACTGGATCATGGATTATACCCTATCTACCATTGTTTAAGTTTGTCTAGGACAACATCACATGATTGATAGTATTCTTTATCATGTGACTGCATAGTGATTCTCTTGGCTAAGCTGTGCCTGTCAATCATTCTCCGTTTCTACACTACAGCTATGTGACTACATGCGGCAACCATGATTGGCTATTCTGTTTGATAACTTGCCAAAAAATGTTGTGCCAATGGTGGCTGCCAACATCTTACTGACAGATGTACTAATGTGTTTGGCAGCATTGGCTCAAAGTTGAAAAGCTAACTGGGAAGAAAGCCAACATATTTTGCACTACATCAATGCTCAATATGGTTATCATTATTTTTACAGTTAACTTTTTACCTGACTTAATTGCAGATTTCTCCGTTTCAGCCCAGTCGTTTTCTGTGCACTTGTTGCAGCTATCATATATCACTATGGGACATCAGATTTATACATCACGACAAAGTCATTGCCAGGTAAGTTTCTTTCTATTATTGATATTTACAGGACTAATTAAAAAGCAAATTGAAATTGAACCCTCGTGGTCATTTCCAGCATTGCCGAATCTTCTTGCCTATCATACTGCCAGTGATGTTATAACACCTTTTAACCAATCAAACTAAACCGGACCAGGGTAGCTGAGTGGTAACACACTTGCCTCCCACCTCTGAGGTAGGCACTTCAACCCAGACCTTATGTGGAAAAGTTGGTAGTTGCTTACTGACGGTCACCAGTTTACAGTTCAGAACCTTGAATAACTGATGTACTGGTTTTCCCTGCCCACAAAAACTACCCATCGTGCTATGACCAAAACTCCAAATAAATAAACTATTCAAACTAACCTACAATGTATGTGTATGTGATGTATGAATATAGATGTATGTTCTATTGGCGGACTTTAATGGTGATTTGCCGTACAACTACCTCTTTGTGGCAAGTCACAAACGATGTCACTTTCATTGAGTTGGGATGGGGTATATGGTGTATAGATATATTGGCAACTCAATCACTTACTCACTAGATCTCCTTTACAGTCTGCCAATTTAAAAGTTTAGTGGTAAGGGTGGAAAGTCATGTTGTATAGGAATACCACCTGTCGTGTACCCATTTATGGCTGGTCTTTTGGTCCACAAATCTGTCATGTAGGTACCTTATCAATAACAGTCCGAGAGTACAGACCTCTACCAAGGCATTTTGGTGCTGAGAAAAGAGATTATTGGTTTGTTCTGCTGGGAGTTGATCCCACGGCATTCTGATCCCACACATAAATTAAACCACAAGCCTAGCTCTTTAAACAGCTGAGCTGAAGGGTAATCCCCCGAAGCTGGGGTATTAACAGAACTGATATATATTTCAGGGTATTACAGAATGTAATAACAAGTAAATGGGAATATCCACATTTTCTTTTATCCGTAGAGGGATTAGCGGAGTTAAGTATATGTGAACTACGATGCACACCTTGTGCACTATCAAATTACAAATAAGCTATATTACCAACGCCTAATTATAGCATTGCGACAATTGATCATTTATATCCAATATATTATCACAAGCTGTCAGTTCACTGGAGATTTTTGACTGAAATGTTTGGCATTGAATATCAATTTGAAAATAACAGTGCACAGGCAGTTTTTTTTTTTTTGATCAGCCAGTCCTTGGCTCTGTAACAAAAGTTGTCCTTGATATTTTGAACTTCATAAAGTCAGAAAAATGACAGCTTCTCAGAAGACATGCAGTAAATAGATTTATGGTGAAGCTATAGTGTTAGTAACGAGGCACAGCTGGTCAGTGATTGGGCATTGTCCTAAATCAGATATGCCCAGGCCCCACTTGAACGAATTTAACTGGCAATTTACAAATTCTCATAAACTATACTACACATTAAACTTCATGTCTTTCTTTTGTGTCTATTATCCATCATGTGTCTTCATGCTGTGGCAAATTTTTAACATTTTTGTCATTTCGGTTTCTATAGTCTGTAATACTAGCATTCTTTCCCCCACCTTCCAATTTGAACCGACATAGTCGAGCTCCTCCAGGTTTATTACCATCGATCATCTAACAGTTATCTTAATCTGTGGCTATAAAAATAACTGACCCAACCAATTGTGGAGTTTGCATCTCCATTGCTTATTTACAAATAAAATTAATTAAGTTGGAAATTGTTTGGTGGTGCTTTCAGAACCAATAATGTAGGAATAAAAGACATATTAAAGTCCGAAGGGCTGAGTGCTTTAATACAGCAGATCGATAGTTTAAAACCATCATAAAGCACGAGAATTTGTCTTTTAGGCCTATTCTAAAATGGTTACACAAATATTTTACTAAAAATAAGGGGTAAATCTCAAGCAAAAATCAAAACAAATCCAACGCCGTGTTGGCTGTTCCATCAATGCAACATACATAGTGATATCTAGGGTAAAAAAAGGATTTTTGTTACTCTATTTCACAGAAATTATCATTAAATATTGAGAGTTTGTCATTGTAGATGCTTTCATTTTTGTTGTAAGCTTTAAAACGATATTTTTTAAAATCAAGCAAGAAATGACAATTTTATGATTTTTTTAACCACTTATTCTACCGCGAGTTGTTTGTTTACATTTGTACGCGAAGGGACGATGAACTCAGAATTCAACAGTGTTGTTTTATGCACCATTCTATATTCGCAATTCCAGCATTGCGCAAAGGACGTGTCCAAGTTCACTGCGCAGCCTACCATTTTAGAATGGTAATTAGCTATTACATTGTGGTGGTTAGTTGTAAGGACAGAGGAAACCAGTACATACAGCTAGTCAACTGAAGTGCTTACTAATGGCAAGCAACTACAAGCTTTCCCACATAGGGTCAGGATTCAAACTCTAATCTCAGAGATGGGAGACAATTATGTTACCAGTGTGTCACCATGGCCCCTCTGATGTTATGCCATGCAATGTCAAAAAGTGATTTAGTTTTTTCAGGTATTTACTGCCTTGCTGCAAATTTTTGTCGGGTGTGCCAATTATCCCAGGTCTTTTCTTGTGCATTTGTTTCATTCATTTAAAAGACAATTCCACCTTATTTATTGATCTGAAGTTGAGTGTTTGTCAAGTTATGTGTGCTTTAGTTCGATCTGGTAATAATTGGTAACCGGCAATAATTCTGTATAGTTATTTTTGACAATGTAACCAGAAGTTAATTTAAGAATATCAAATTATTATGTCTGTCCAAGTAAATAGTATCAATATATTACAAAATTTGCACACTACTGTAGCTATGGCTCTTTCTCCTAAACTAATAGTTTAGTTGATGTCGCAAGATAGTTATCAAGAAAAATAACTTTTTGTTTTTTGAGAACAACAATTCAATAAAATTCAACCACAGCTAGGATTGATATCTGTTAGCCAAAGGTTCGAACCCCAGAGGGGAATTTTGCAGTCCAAGCATCAAGTTGCTTGTGAATAGTGTCACAGTGTGAGATAGCTTCTCGCCTTATATAAATGGCACCGTTGAATTTGGGAAGGACAGAGATAAACCATTCAATGTCTTTGTGGAAGCCAGAATCTAGGCGAATTCTCTTAGCATGGCTATTTTGACTGAATAAATTCAATATGTGATTAATGAAAGTCCTGGCTGGGAGTACACATTTGTGAAGATACATTAGCTTTCCTAGTAGGGACTGCATGGTCTTCCTACTCAAGGGACTTTTGATTAGCTCTGATACACTCAGCATACATTTGCTGTAACGTAGTGCTCTCAATACTCAATACTCTATGTCAGTGTGGATTTGTAAGTATGTAAGGGTCATGGGAGGGCGGATCCTCTTTTCTAATTCTAATAGCACTTTTATAGCGCTTAATCTCTCTCAAAAGACAGATTCTAAGGCGCACTACACAAAAACATTGTTCAAATTTCATAAACCAGAGACATTGCAGATGTCAGCACCGCGGAGAGAGCAGAAGGAGATTTGAAATTTAGGGTGGATATCCTTTTTCAAAGAGGTATGACTTCAACTTGACCTGAAAGAGGCAAGTGAGTTTGCAGAGCGGACCTCATCAGGAAGGTCATTCCAAATCATAGGTGCGTCATATGAAAAATAAAATATTTCACTCTCATGCTCTTCCTTGAAATTGTAAGTCCAAAGTCACCCTTTCACCTTTTGCCAAGAAGTCACCAGGGCGCCAAATCAAATAATTTTCCTAGAAACTGGGAACAGTGTACCTATGATGGGTTAAGGTAGGGGCCAACTGCCACAGGCTCCTAAAGTAGCCCTGCTGACAAAACTAAATGAAAATGAATTTTCATTTCTTTCATTTATTCATCCACACACAGCAGATATATACAACACAAACCAGCAATAGGTTTTAGCTAATATATTGCCCTTTTTATTTCACCCCATACAATCTTCAAGACACAAGTACACAATAGAGACCCCCCACCGCCGCGGTTATTTTACAGAATCTTGTTTATCAAATATGGAACAAAACCAACTTGCCTGCCACTAAGATTTTACAAAACCAAGTTCCCAAATTTTGGAAATACACAATTTATAGCCTTGTAACTACAAGCTTCAATATAGAGTATTAACATTTAAGAATGTTGCACATAAGTGAAAAGAACTAATAAAAGAATTGCGAAGGACAATAAATAGATTTGAAAACATTACAATAGAATTAGTCAACGAGCTAGAGATAAACATGTTACATGTAATAAACATCATACTTGCTACCAATTATCGCTCTGTGCCAATGAATAAAATGTTCATATTGCAGTAATTGCCACATATTTTGAAAGTCTTTTGTTGAGTATTTGTTGGCACCCGGCGATGATTGGTAGCAAGACTTGGCACATGTATTCACCTTGCAAGTGTTGTAGGTTCTCCCCATTTACTTACATTATTGGCATGTTCTGTAAGATACACTCACGTGTACCTTGGATGTACATAAACCCACTGTGTGACCTATAGCTAGTCGCAGTCTGTTCTTGGATATTCAAGTATTGGTACTCTTACCGCCTCTGTGCACTTGGACACATACACTTACAGTACTTTTTAAGCGATAATACAATTTCCGCTTGAAATCAGCAACTCAACTTGGCGGCGTAATTTGCAAAAGCATTAGTTTTTGTCGGTTTGTGCATTAGCCAGAGGCAGATACAGGATTTCCCGAAAGGGGGGGCGTGGGTTGTTGCGGGTATGGATATTTCATCCGTGGAATTTTGTAGCGGGACATATCACACGGTACACAGACAAAATGTCAGCGGACAAAATACTGGGAGACAAAATGCCAGTCAAAATTGCAAGGCCATTTTATGGGACACGGAGGGTAAAATGTCAATCTTATCAAAACACTTTATATATGATACTGATGGTCAAGTAAACTGAAAAAACATCTAGCAGAAAAATGCCTGTGTAAAAACCTGCAGTAGAAAATACCTCAGTATAAAAACCATCTAACTAAATGGTCCATAACACATTTACACAAGCCCTGCCACGTAGTGTACACCATGTAACAAAGGTTTGGGTATTTTCTACACTAGTTTTCTACTGTTTTTTTTCTATTGGGGCCTTTTCTACACTCAGTTGTCAGACACATACAGCAGTTTACTGACATGAATAAAAACAAGTGGTATAACAAGGGTATAACTGTAAAAAAAATTGAGGGAAACATACTTGAATCTAAATTTATATGCCACAATGTTTCTTCAACATTTGTATTTCAAAATGACTGATTCTTTCATTGTTTTTCTTTAAAAACACAAAAACCAATTGATTAAATTTGATGAAACATTTTCAGAATTTAACTCTTTTTTGCAATTTAATCTTATCATAGCTACTCTAGCAAATTAGAACTGAAATATAGAAGTGCAGTAATAAATTATTAATTGGGGTGAGTGATTTCAGTTTTGTAAAATGTGTATCTCATGTTTAAACATACACTAGTAAACAAAGGTTAGTAAACAAAGTCATCCACAAAAGATGTAATCCTCAGTTTGTTTGAGGATGAGACCTAACATAGTACACACATAAAAGAACAAATTTAGCTATAAAATATTGTATGTGGATATACATAAGTGAGGCTGATGATGACCAACCATCATGAAGTGTATTGTTTTCTGGTTTGAGCCAAATTAAGGTGTGTGCCAAGTTATGATGGCAACCAGTGGAGAACTGGTTTGGATGCCATCCAAAATTTGAACTATGACATTTGGTATTCTGCACTCCAATAAGCAATTTACATAATGAACTGGTTCATGATGTTAGATTGAAATAAGAAGACCCATTTTGGTGTTTTATACATTATTTATGAATATGTTTTTCATTTAATGAAAACTTTCGTGTAAACTTCTCTGTAAAAATGCTACTTGATGTATTTTAGATTTCTTCCTGAAAGCAAGTGACAATGACACCATTCACCAGAAAAATATAACTACTGAATTTATGAAGTCAGGGAAGATGCCTTGTACCACCATAACTAGGCCTAAAAAGACTCAATATGGACCTACTGGAGCTCCGTGGCATCTGGCAAGATCTAGCGGAAAGGTGGTTCTAATCCACTCTGCATTCTATGATGACAGGCCACGTGGAGGAAAACTGCCCAGTCTTCACCTGTTGTCTATTTCTGATGTCAATGATAATTCTTCACTCTACTGCTATGTATGGTATCAAGGACTGACAGAGCCTTATGTGACCAAAGCCAAACTATTTCACATTTACTTCCGTCATACAAATCCAGAAGGAATGAAACACTATCTGAACTCAACTGAGTTTTTTATGGAATACGTAATATCCTGCCCACTTCCTACTAATCAAATTATTCCAACGCATATTTCACTTACAGCAAAACATTGTGACGTTTCTGACATACTGGTGCCAGTGACAGTACCACAAAAACCATCGAAAACAATAGACTTTGGTATATGTGTCGGCCCAAGCTTTGGTCGACTTGATGAAGCTAAACTAGTCGAATGGTTTGAATTGAATAAAATACTTGGAGTAAAAGAATTCAACATCTACAATGTATCTCTAGATGCAAATATAAAATCAGTCTTCACATATTATATATCCAAGAAGGAACTCATTTTAAATGAAATGCCTTCAATAATCCCCAGATATGATCATATAGCAGCCCATTTAAACACTCTCCCTGTTGACAACCACTGTCTCTTCACAAACATGTACAGGTATAAGCAGATTGTGGTAGTGGATTTTGATGAATTTATTACACCTAAACAAAATATTACTTACTCACAGCTGATTGATAAACTTAATGCAAAGCACAAGAACAAAGACTGGAGCTCTTACATGTTTTTCAACCAGTATTTCTTTAATGGTTACCCATCAGACACCAGTCAGCCAGAATATTCAACTGTACTCCGAAAGAGAATCCGATACCATACAAGTGACTGTATGTATTCCCCCAAGTCATTTATCAATCCACAGAATTGCAAGCTTTTCATGCCCCACTACTGCTTTGAGTCTTTCCTTGGAGGAAATAATCTGATAACAAGTGTTCCCGCTGATCTGGCAGCCAACCACCACTACAGAGAGTGTCACTATCCTTCTTCCTCACAGTACCGTGGAAAGTGCGAAGAGCATCTGAAGACCAGAGTTCCCGACGACACCATGCTTAGATATAAGGGTGTATTAGAAGCAAAAGTGAAACAAGTGCTTGCACATATAGGTTATTTTAACTAAGTAGCTTCAAGTGCCTGACGTTTTAAGATGTGGTTTAGACAGGTTTTTGTAGGTAGGTGTTTTATATTTCATAGCTAATTGATAAAGAAATTTGTAGCTTGTTACTAAGACTTCCAGTCGATGTAGAAAGCCTAATAAAAAAGAAGTACTTTTCAAGCCAAAAATGGAGTTATAAATTGCAAAAACTGTATGACCAAGCTTATAATTATTAGGATTGGTAAAACTGTCAAAAGTTTCAAACTTGTTGAGAAAAATCTTCTTTTTCTAAAGAGTCGATGGCATTGTAGTGAAGGGTCGCACTACGAAACCCCTCAGAAATCACTGACGATGACTGAACTCAGTACAGTTGAAAATTTAGTCTCAGGTGCCCCTCTCGTTTATGGATCAAAAGTCATCTGCAGCACTTATACTGATAAATATCTTCATTGGCAGTATGGATACAGATAAATATGGTTGAGACCTTAATACTTCCCTGAGGAATGACAAAATACAGATTTCCCAAAAGAAGCTTATGCCCATTCACACTACTGGCGATACATCCTGTGGTTAGAGGTTTTACCCTGTGGCGGAGTCACTTCCAAGGACACGAAATATCTTCCAAGAGTCAGTGCATCATCAACACTACATGTGGAGTAATCCATGGTTATAGCTGTCTGTGTGTGACCTTGTGTGACAAAATATTACATCTAAAGAGTCGATGGCATTGTAGTGAAGGGTCGCACTACGAAACCCCTCAGAAATCACTGACGATGACTGAACTCAGTACAGTTGAAAATTTAGTCTCAGGTGCCCCTCTCGTTTATGGATCAAAAGTCATCTGCAGCACTTATACTGATAAATATCTTCATTGGCAGTATGGATACAGATAAATATGGTTGAGACCTTAATACTTCCCTGAGGAATGACAAAATACAGATTTCCCAAAAGAAGCTTATGCCCATTCACACTACTGGCGATACATCCTGTGGTTAGAGGTTTTACCCTGTGGCGGAGTCACTTCCAAGGACACGAAATATCTTCCAAGAGTCAGTGCATCATCAACACTACATGTGGAGTAATCCATGGTTATAGCTGTCTGTGTGTGACCTTGTGTGACAAAATATTACACCAAAAGATGACGGAGTCATAACCTTATATCCACTGTGGACCATATCCTCAGTTACTGTAGCAAGAAGTTCATCTATGCATGCTCACAGTACCAAATTCAGAGGTAGAAATATAAACACGTTAAAATTCTGTAGGATGTGCAAGGTAATGGAGAGTTGGCCATTGACCCACAAGTTTGCAAACAGGCATTGGGTGGTGATCAAAGGACAGAGACATTTGACAAAACAGGGCCTACCATGGGGGATACCGCCTGTAGTGTGAATGGGGTATTAGATAATGAATTATGTATTTGACAACTAGGCTGTTATTTGGCTCTATAACTATTTATGGGCTAAAAGGTCGGTTATATGACATCAATAAAGTTTCCATATGCAGGGACTACATAAAAGGCTCAAGCAAGGTGGTAGGCATAATTACAGAGATCTACAAGTTCCAATACCCTCAAAATTAAAGTGTGGGACTGGAAATTTTCTCTTTTCATTACATACAGTACAGTTTTCCTTTGGATTTTGACAGGGACAGTGAAAAAATTGCCTTGTGCTCATTGATCTAGGGGTTTGGATATATAGGGCCTTCACTGGGGAAACTAGTTCACCGATTTCTCACTACCTTTTGGGTTCAAGCCTTCATTAATTATGATGCAGGAGAGCCTCAGTATCTGGAACTATATAGATGACTTTTATGTGTGTCCCTTCCTTCTAAAACCAACCAATTATATGTAAGATTACAGGACTTATTGGTTGTTTATGTTAGAAGTAGAAACTCGTTAATTCTTAGGACTCGAGTAACGTGCCTGGATTTATTGGTTGACACTGGAGATTTTCTGTGTCAATCCCTCCTGAAAACTGAGCAACTGTTAAAATCCTATCTAAGGATTAGTCCTATAAAAGAACATAGACTACAAGAGAGTTACACCCAGTTCTAGGCTCCTATTATATGTGACTAAGCTTGATAAGTATGCTAGGGTTTTTCCACAACAGAATGTTCTGTTGTTTATATATTAACTTTGATAGAATGCATATTACTTATAACTTATGGTTTCAGGCAGGACCTCAACACCTTTAATCAGTCACCTTTTTACCAGTCTTAATAGTTATTCATGTTTCTATTACACTCAAAATAAATTGGTACATTTAGATGACTGACCCACAGTCTGGGTGCTATCTATGATAACTAGGTGTATGTCCCCCCTGTCTTAGGATTGGCAGATAGAAGAATAGCATATATTGTAATGATCAACATATTGGTGGCACTTAAAATTTGGCATGCCCAATTGGCTGGACCTAGCGTCCTTAAAAATGTTAAGATTGGACTTTTTTCTGTATACAGAGTAGTGGTGCACCACTAGATAGCATGCCAGCAAAATATGTCAGAAATATTATACATAGGTCATTGCATGTAATATTGACATAAAAGTTGTTGATATTGCAGGCAAGCTTAACCCTGAGGCTAACCTTCTGCCGAGATGGCATATAACGTTTAATGATTTTTCCGAAATCAGCTAACATGGTACATAGATTGATATTTTTCCTGATTTTTTCCACATTGATGAATCCATGTAAGCTTTGCTTGTTTTACTTTCAGATGTTCGTTCAATGGAACTTTATCTGACCCTGCTGACGACCTAGAGGGCACTTTACTTCCATTCTTAGCCGATTGGAATAAGCCAACTTGGGCTTCAGCTGACATACATTCTGATGTTCAGTGGCCACCTTTGCTTTTAGCAGGGATGGGTCGATGTTATTGGTATCTTAGTATTGGTAACATTTTAGTGAAATGCCATGATGATATTTTAAAACTGCCATCATTCTTGTCAACTCATACAAAGGAAGAAGGTTATAATACTCTTTAAAAATCCCAAATTTGAAGAAATTGCTCGATTTTATCCCATTTTGTGCATTATTGGGCCTTTCATTGAGATTGAATTCAGAGGAAACTGCAATGTTTTGATTTCGTGAGTTTCACTTCCTGTCAGTGGCCTATTTGATTGGGGGTGTAGTAAAAGACAGACTCCTGGAATAGGAACAGTTTTGCAGTATCAATCTCCTTATTTTCACATTTTTGATTTACTGACCTATCCTTAGTCTCAGGTATATTACTAATACAATAGATGCTGGTGAACAAACTCACATGTTTAAATATACACTTGAGCCTGTTTGACCATATCATACTATTTGGGTTTAGCTGATAAAGTCCTCTGTCATCATTTAACACTACGCATACATAACGTTAATCTTATTCGGGTATGGGATCACCTCAGTATAATGGCTTCTGGATAATGTTTTCAGAATTTTGGTTGATCGCCCATCGAGTCTGCATATTTGCCCATTTAGTGGCTCACACAGATGTAAACTGATTCTTGTGAAAAGAATCCTAGGGGAGTATTCAGTTTAAATCTCCGTTTAAGTTGGTTATATTCTAATAAAAGTTAAGCCTAGGACCATTTGTGAATAATGACCCTAAAACACCAGATATTTTGTGAAAACTGCAGAAAAAATGCTAAGGAATTGTATTTCAGAACATGGACCTTGTTAAATGAACCCAAAGATATCATCATTTGGAGATTTTTTAACAAATAGAACTCATAAACAAAATGTACAACTTAAGATACATGAAAAGCTGCAACACTATAACAGCTATAACTGATGCTAATTAATTGACTGTGTGACTGCAGAATAAGTAAATTGTTAACTTATGCAGTTGATTTACATACCCATTCTCATCAATATAATGCATACGTTGTCCAATTGCGATAATATATCTACTTATGAAATTCATCTTTTAACCTTTTATATATAAATCCTTTTCATCTTAAACCCAGTCGAGATGGAATCCTTTGACTTTGTACACTTATATGGCACTCCGGGATGCAATTCTATTTGCCCGATTCAAGTATTTTCAAATCTCACCGAGGGAAATTAAAGATTTACAATTGATATATATGATTTAAAGATTATCAATAGGTTTAAGAATTAAAAGATTGCTGTACGATTGACAAAGTAGACTTAAAGCCTCTCTTACATCCCATCGTACGGGCACGAACGTCCTGGTTATAAAGAAAAATCGGCTGATTTGCAAGGGACACTTAAGATACACTTGCGATTTTATAACAAAATATCAAGGTCGTACAGTCCCTGCAATGAAAATTTGCATGCACATTTTCTCTGCTTGCACGCAGGATATCTACAAATGCATCCATGCCTCAAGGGTAACTTAAGGGAGACTTAGGCATCACACTTACGTGTCTATACACGTACGACTGGATGTAAGAGAGGCTTATGATGACCACGAAAGATATATATTCTGTTTATGAGAAGGTATTCGAGTGTCAGATCAGATTAGAATCAGGAATGGTTTTTGAGAATTTCAACCATTTGAAATTATTGGTAAACTTATGGATTTCCTAATGATAGGTTTACAATTTTTCCAAAGGCCCCGATTCAGGGTTAAAAAGATGAAAAAGATTTACTTCCTGATTCCAAAAATTTCACAATCAAGAGCAAGGTTTACGATATTTTGCTGAAATGGAACAGACCCTTAACTTTTCTGGGATTCATTTCACAAACGGTCTTGGACTTAGCCCAGACTCAGACTAAGCCATTGTCTCAAATCTAAGCTTTTTGGCTCAGCTAAGTTTTTGGCCCAAGCAGTTTTCATAGAAAGGGGTCTCTTGTTAGGCCAATCTCGTCTTTTTCTGTGAAAAGTTAAGTAAAAATATTCTCTTTCTTGTATTTCATATGTTTATTTCAGCTTAAAGTTCAACATTACATTACATGCTTACACAAAAATAAGAAAAAATAAAATATTGCATAACCATCTATACCGTAATAAGTGTATCACATATAGCACATTTTAATAAACCAAATTTTGCCATGAATGACTCTTTTTCATCCTTGACATTTGCATTTCATTCCATTACTACAATCTTATTATTATCTTTTATTAGATCTAAATAAACTGTAAAAAGTATCATTTTTTTTCTTTTACATCTGATTATGAATTGCTTACCTTTAAGTATAACCAGATTGAGAACATAGAAAAACTTTCTGGTTTATTAGACCTAGAAGAACCTGTGAGACTGTGAATGCCTTGCTGATATTTATATTTACAGCTAGCCATTCACTCACATTTTCCCGAAAAGCTTTGACATCCTGGGAATAATAAAAATAGTGTTCTAAATTATCTACACCTTGACAGCTCCCACAGCTGTGAGTTTCATTTATTCCCCAAGTATACAAGTTATTATTGCAATTATAAACTCGATGTAGAATTTTGAACTGCATAGTCTGTCGATACATGTCTTTTACAATCTTGAAACATAGCATGTATATTTTTTTCCAATCAACACATTTAAGAAAAGGGTAACACTCAACCTATTCATTTTGACTGACAGGAGTTACTGTCTTTTGGGTAACAAACTATTAATAGAAATGCAAGAGCTTCTGTTTTTTCTTGTTTAATGTTAGACCTGCATTTCTATAAAATTCTTCAAATAGTTCCATAACTACCTTCACTGATTTCCGAAACATGGTCATATCATCAGCAAACATACAGAGACGAATTTTTACAATAACACCAGTTAATTTTTCAGAATGTCAAAAAATTATAGCTATAATTTCTACTGCTACAAGAAGTAGGAGCGCATTAATTGGACAATCCTGTCTTACTCCCTTATAAAGTTTGAAAAAGGAATACATATGACCATTGTTTGAGACACAACCTTCAATTTCTGAATACAAGGTGCCGATGCTTTTCTGAAAGTTTTTGCCAAGTCCATATTTCTTCCACACATATCCTGTTTATGGAATCAAACACTTTTTCAAAGTCATCTAAAAGTGTCATACATGGATTGTTTCTAATTTTACAAAATGCAATCATTCCTGAGATAAGTCTAATATTTTCAAAACAACTTGTACTACTCATATATCCTATTTGATCAGCATTCATCAATACAGGTAAAGCTTCTTTCAATCTATTGGCTAAAATTTTAAGATTTTATAAGGTCTTTGTCTTTCTTCCAAATAAGATAAATAATTCCTTGTCTTTGACTTGTGGTAAGTAAAATTTCTGTAGGTATTGAGTAGAATGTCCTTGATTTCTTCCCAAAATATTCTATAAAATTCTACTGGTAGACCAACGATTCCTGGAATTTTATTCAGGGCCAGGCTTTTGACTGCTTTGTGACTTTCTTCAGTTGTTAATTCATCATCACAAATTATCTTTGTATTGTTAGAAATTTGTGGAATGCTAATTTTATCCAAATAGGCTAACAAGTTCTCATTGTTTATACCATTTCCCAAATTTGAATATAATGAAAAGTAAAATTTTTTGATGTCCTAAAATTTGGTCTGACTGAAAGTAAATTTGTTGTTGATTTTCAAAGACTTGATGCTTCTGATATTATGTTAGTCCTTTTCTAGGTTTAAAAAAACTTTGATGGTTTCCTATTATTTTCTAGCAAATTACATCTTGATCTTATCATAGCACCCTTTACTTTATATTCATACAACTCGTCTAATTGTTTTTAACTTGGTTATATTCTTGATTTATTTATTTATTTGGAGTTTTACGTCGCTTTCAACACTGTACAGGTCATATCACGACAGGTAGTTAGAAGGGCAGAGGAAACCAGTACATAGAGTTCGCTAGGGTTGTGTACTGTAAACTGCCGACCAACGGTAGGCAACTACCAGCTTTCCCACTTAAGGCCAGCACGGGGATCGAACCCCCGACCTCAGAGGTGGGAGGCGAGAGTGTTACCACTCTGCCACCGTGGCCCCCGGTTATATTCTTGAAGATTATTTAAATTTAGAGTACTGGTAACAAGATTTTCTAAGGCTTCCAGTTTAACCAGTTTAACTGAAAGCACATCTAATATTCAATTTGCTCCCTATGTTTAGATATGGAATATGTTATTGTATCTGTTATTATTCTACATTTTATGAAATCCCTACGAGAACCTTGTTAATCAAATTTTTACATCTGTTTTTGCTGTTAAAATTGTTTGTTTTATAAGTGAAAGGTTTAAGGAATGGTCTGATTTGATACTTGGCAAGATATCTGTAGAACCTGTAGTAGAATTCCAAATGACATGAAATTAAGAAAAAATCAATCCTAGATTGTGCTAATCCATATCTTGTTATTTTCATGCCTAGTTAACCTCTTTTTCTGTGAATGCTTTAAATGGCATATATCCAGTAAGTCAAGGTCGTCTGCAAGTTTCTGTAAATAGAATTTGTAATTTGGGGCACTTTTAGAGACATTAGATTTCCCTAAAACATCATCAAGATCTGTATTAACGTCTCCTGCAAGAATTAGGTTACTCCCAACATGGCTTTCAAGATTATCTAACAGACATTTACCAAAGGCCAATTCCTTTTTTGATTTATCACCAGTTGGTGCATAGATATTCATGAGGGTATAATTTTCACCGAATATGTTACATTCAGTTAGTAGAAACCTGTCATCAGTGTCTTGTTTGACATTATAATATCAAATATAATTGTATGTGAAAACAATATAGCCACCCCCTTGCTATTTGTTTGGCCTGACAAAAAAGAATCTTACTATCCCATTCTTTGCACCAAATCTCTTTAGATGATGGGTCACTATGACATTCTTGTAAAAGTGTGATGGCATTTCCCTTTAATTTGGACCAAGAAAAAAATGCTTTGCTTTTTTGTCTTCTTACCAGCACCCCTTACATTTAAGCAATAAATTTTAAGTCATTTTCCATAACATATCAATAAATTGATCAAAGTATGAGCTAAACTGCTATTTCTGCACATAATCAGACTTATGTATAATATAATATTATTAAAAAATACTAAAAAGAACACAAAAACTTGATAAACAAACATTAGTTTTACACATGAATAATTCTGCACATAGTCTGACTTATCCGAGCTATAACTTCATAATAACCTTTTTATTAACCAAGGTCACTGACAGAGAAGATATACAAGATATACAAAAGTGACTTGTGAGAAAAACAGTAACTCACATATGTACAGAAAGAAAAAAAAAGAAAAAAGTTGACAAGCCTTAATTTTATAAGTATTGTCCATCTACTTGTGAAGCCACAATAAATTGTGAAACATTATGTTTGTATTGACAATACGCATGGACAAAAAAAAATTCAAAAGTTTAACTATACCAGTTTATGTTTAATATACTCAATATTCATAAAAACTTCTACTGACTTCGTACTACAGACCACTTCTATATTGAGGCCACGACAAAACGACAACACCTTATAACTGATATTAGATAATAGATACAACAGTAATGCAAGTAATCTTATATGTTCATTTACAGTAATTTAATAGCCTTTTGTGTAGAAAAAAAGTAGTGACAATTTTGGTAGTGACAATACACATGGACAAAAAGGAAAATTCAATAGTTTAACTATTTACAACTTGCTAGCAATGAGTTAATAACTTTCAAATAGAGAGCAGTTATATTTAATGTATTCTAACTTCATAATAGCTTCTGCTGACTTTATACCTACAGACTGTGTCTAATAGACAATACCTTACAGCTAATAATAATTATGTATGTACATATAGATAAGACAATAATGCAGGTAGCCTTATCTATTCATCTACAGTAATGCAGTAGCCTTTGTTACTGATCGAATAAAAGAGTTGACAAGTTTTAATTTTGTAAATACTGTCTATCTACTTGTAAGGAAACATTTGATTGTCAAACATTGCCTTTGCAGAGAGAATACCACAAGGAAAAAATATTCCTTATGGAGAAATAAACAACCGTATATGGCGTTAAAATTTATTTTATTTTTTTCTTTAAAATGTAGGTTTTTAAGCAGCACATTTTTCTAGCACAGATATTTTAAATCTCTTTTTAAGTTTGTGAAACATATACAGTGAACCAAAAGCTAACAGTGACCTTGAGAAAGGTTAATTACATGTCAAGGTCAAAAGGGCCAAGAAGATCATGCGTGACAATGACATTCAAACCAATGAAGGTCAAGAACACTGGTTGAAAAAGAGGACTACAAAAGGTCCCAAGAATATGAAGACATATAAGCCCTAATGGGCCACACAAACATTACCTTTGTAGACAGAATACCACAAGGAAAAAAGCACAAATTCAAAACTCGGGGACATGACAACAGTTTAAAAGTTTAACCATATGAAGACTAGTGTATAATTGACATGTTCTTACTTCATGAAAGTATCTATTGTCCATTTACTTATAAAGTAACAATAGACTATTAAACATTATCTTTGTATTAACAATAAGTAGACTAAGAACATTCAATGGTTTAACTATTTACAACTTATTAGCAATAGCTTCCGTATGAAGACCAGCTTAGATTTAATATATTCCTGCTTCTACCGACTTCGCAATTCCAGGCTACTTCTTTATTGAGACCTTGATGAAATGACCACATGGATATAGTCTTACCTAGGGGTACTGCGTTGGTACCAGTATAGTCAATATGGTAAATAAATTTTTGCAAACCGCCATAAAGCTCAGAGAAAATATGCTACTGGGGACATAAATCTTTGTTTGACACATTTTATCTCTTGAAAATTCTTGTAAACATATAAATACACTTTCTAGCGGGTTGTTTCATATGGGTACTTTCAGCCATTTCAAATTTTGTAGTTGAGGAAGAATTATGGCGAACAGATTTGATCCTTTGTTTGCAAAGCTAAAGCCCACTACCTACCAGTCTCAGCATTTGTGCCATACCAAAGCTGAGACTGAGACCATTACTGATATGCATAATTAAAGTGTGAGCCCATGGGCTTAACTAAAACATTTCTTCAAATCGCCCCTGGAGTGCAATAATGTCAATTCTGTTTCAGCAAAGATATTAAAATACTATTTTCAGCCATTAGGTCTACACACTAGGTAAATCTAAATTGGGATATTATATTGACTAAAATGTGCATAGGTGGCTTTGTTTATGCAGATGGTATTATTTTATTAGTAGCAGACACTGTATTCACTCAAGAAAATGATAAAATTGTGTTACAATTTTGATGGAGAATATGGAATTTAATTCAATCCAAACAAATACTTTCACTTTAACTCCGAAATTGATTGTAAAATAAAAGATACCTGTAGCCTTATGAAGCCTTCCAGTGAGGCAATACCCCTACATCATCCTTATTGATGGCTATCATACAGCCATAGAAATATATGATTGGATGGACATTCATTGTTGCTTTAAATAGTACTTTAAATACCGTTCAGTGTGATGTATATGTCAAGCATAAGCTGCTCAAAAGCTTCTGCTTTTTCCTGTATGGCTATGTACTGCAAAATTATGATTTTAAATCAATGATAAAATTTTATGGTTGAACAGCGAAAGGCAGTCAGAAGATTATTAAATCTACCCTATGATTCACACATTCCAACTATATTTATTTAATTTTAATGGTAGCCATGTAAACATTCAAATGTATAAAAGGTTCAATAAATCATGTGCAACGTATACAATAGCGACAACTGTTGTGAAAAGTTTGTGTGAAACTTAGCAATTAATGGTAGTGATTCTGCTGTGTGTAGAAACATAAATTGTATCTATCAGTGGATAAACTGTAACATGTTTCATGTTATTTCATCTTCAAATTATTAAGAAGAATAACTGAAAAAAATTGTGCTGGTTTTGTTCCCTCTCTTTTTTTTCATAAGGACCCTGATGCCCTGGTGAGGCGAGGGTGAAAACTTAAAGAAACCTATTCAAAGATGAAAAAGAAAATATATATATATAAATGAATTTGACAATAATACTACAGATAAAAAAGTACCAGATTAGGTTTTGAGGAATAAATTACCAGTTGTTATCACTGTGTAGTAAGTAAAATTACAATTACCTATTGAATTGCTGTTGTCCAATCATTTTTTTCAATATATCTAAATAAATAAATATAGATATACAAGTTGAGATTTTGTACAAGTTGCAACTTGTACAAGAAATCTGTACAAGTTCCAACTTGTACAAGCTCCATATTTATCAGTTGAAAAATGTATTTTAATGAATTTATACTTTAACATTCATAAAATTAACATATCCAATCTTCATGAATAACAAATTAACTTTAAATTATACTTTTTAATGAGAAAGCATACTGTGGATCTGTATATTTTCATAATTTTGTTGACAATATGATACCTTTTTTAATGCATATCTTTATCTTATTTTAAAATTTTTAGTCACACCAGCCCACCTGAAGTCTGCATCTGACTTTTGGGTTGGCGTTGATAACATTATAATTTATAATAATGTTTTCTGTCAACACTTCTCCTAAATTTATTTGTTCCAAAACAAAGGGATAAATAAAATTAATTGTTTTCTGGTGATACAACCACATCTGAATTTTAAGACCATACAAGGATTTTATTAATGGAAAGCATGTCTTAATTACAATTATGTATGTACTATCATCTATCCTTTGATGCTTTTCTTACACACTTGTGAGCCTAGTTTATTAGAGGTAAATCACAAAACAGCCCTGATGATATAGGAAGCCACACCAAGAGAGGTGATTGCATGTAGAAGATTTCTATTTCTTATAACTTTTTTTTTGATGTCTGATTGTTTGCCTAAGTATTTTTAAAAAGGAAAAAGACTACATTCCACAGTTCTACAACTCCATTGAGAACAAAGATGGAGTCTTACAAGCATCAATAAGGAACAGCTCACACCACTGGGGTTAGTATTCAACACTAAAGCTTATTTTTTTCTGCATGATAAACAATGTAGAGAACTTGATCCTTGAGTGATCAACTAAAGTATCAGCATCATATATTAATATACATATATTATGTTATACATATATAATATACATAACTTTTTTTTGGTATTTTAGGTGTTACTGGCAAATTTATCAATTTTTTTTGTAAATTAGGGTTATTTTTTATGAAAAAATGATATGACACTCTCACATTAATTTGGATATTTATACATATAAAATAAGAAATATTTTCAATAAAATTGTTAATTTAACCAAAGTTCTTTTAACATCCAACTTGTACAACAGAATTGTACAAGTTGAGATTATTTGACAGTGAAATTCTGTAAAAGTTACAACTTGTACAGCCAATCTTGTACGAGTTGCAACTTGTACAAAGTGCTTGTACAAGTTGCAACTTGTACAGGCTTTTTGTATAAGTTGCAACTTATACAAAATCTCAACTTGTACATATATATAAATAAATAAGTTAGGGCTATGTTCATTATGTATGGAATGAAATCATTGAAAACTAACAGACAGCTGTGCATCTCAAAGTGTAATATCATCAGCATAGAAAATCTATATTTTTTGTGACATATTAACATATGTTGCTTGTACAGAGTGTATTGAAATCTTTTTCTCATGGCCTTTTGTTGTTTTAGGCTCTTAAATTTCAGAGTGGTTATTTACCCAACGGCTGTGTACACTAGTAGTGATATTGGTCTAGCACACCCAACGACTATGTACAAAAGATCTATATCACTGGTAGTATACCCAAATTTTAATCACTTCTTCCTTAGCTCATTTCTGACATGTCCTTTAACTTTGTCAAAATGTAACAATAAGTTATTCTGCTGATTCACAGTGCAAACCCATGTTAAGCTGAATAATTTTAATCCAGAAAGTGATCCTTGGCCCATTTTTAACCACTCGAAAAATTGCCTTAAAAAGTAATTACTTCACAGTGTCTTGGATACTGACCTGTTGAGTACGCTGTAAAAGGTACTGACATGGGGTTCACAACCATTGAGCACATAATGACTTGGGTATGAGAAATTGGGTACACTGTTAAAAATTTGGAGTTGGTGGGTACACTAGAATCAAAATAGAACTTTTGTGCGCTTCTGCGTATACTAGACCAATATCACTGCCAGTGCGCACAACCACTGGATACAAAAGTAATGATATGGATCTTGCGTACACAGCCACTGGGTCTACCAGCAATGATATTGATCTTCGGTGCACAACCTTTGGGGACATAGAGTTTACTGCCTTGGGTACAGAGTAGCTGGGCATGCCAGTACTGTATACAGCTGTTGGGGATGCTAGCAATGACATAAATCATGCAGTGATATCATTTGTGTACCCAAACATTGGGAATGCTTGCACTGATTTCATTCTGGCGTGCACAGCTTTTGCATACACTAACAATGATATAAATCTAGTGTGCACAACTTACTGCCTTAATTGGATACAGGATAGTTGTGTATGGTAGTAGTGCACGTACACAGCCATTGGGTATGCTAGCTGTGAAATAAATCTTGGGTGCACAGCCATTGGGTAATGTAGCAGTGATATAGATCTTGTGTACACAGCCATTGGGTACTCTAGCAGTGGTATAGATCTTGTGTACCCAGCAGATGGGTACGCTAGACCGACACAACTGCTAGCGTACACAAGCGATGGGTGCGCTAGCAGTGACATTGATCTAGCATACCAGGCTGTTGGGTAAGTATCCTCTACCCTTAAATTTTATGTCCCCACTCATTTAAAATCTATGATTTCACCAGGCATCTGTTAGCTGGTGATGTCTTTTTTGGATGATAATACTTTGAAAGTGTTGATAAAATAAAAAGAAAAATTCAGTCATGTAAAATTGCATGAAGCAAAGATCCCCCTTCCTAGTTTAGGTAAAGCAACCACCTGTTTCCTTAAAGCTCTTAAAAAGTCTTGACATTATATCATCCTTCAAAAATTATCTGGTGTTCCAGTTTAAATATCCTTTAGAGTGGAAATCCACTGGAAGGTCAGGAAAACATTATCCCACCTCTACACCAAAACTTGGGATGTTCCCACTATCTTTTCTTCTTCCACTTCAGGAAACCAGGAGCATCCTTAGCTTTCATGCCATACGTTCCCTTATAATAAATACAGTTTCGAGGCACATGATTCCAAGACCGTGTTTGGAAGTATATACATATAAACTCGGATAGTGCTTCCCATGTTGCTACTACTTTTTCTAAATTATACAGTTTAAACATTAAAGTTTCTAGTTTGTGAGATACTAAGTTATGCAACTGTCAAGTTTTGAAGTAAAAATTGTATCACTTGAAAGCAATATTGTTTATCAGTTGTTATGTACTTGTTTTTAAAGAATTTAAAAATCCCATTTCACACCTCTCTCTTGTCTCGGGTTCCTTTGGGGAATGAAAATGCTGGGTTTAAGGAATTCTGGCACAATGTTAATGTAGAACCTGAAGCACAATACAGTCTTTTATGTCTGCTCAGCTATTTTATTTACAGCCATGCTATTTATCTCTTTCATTGTAAATATATCTATTTTCAGCTTTATCACTAAAACATCTTTAATAAAACAGAATTCTGTAGTTTTATGGTTTTGGCTTCAGCTGGCCATGTATATAAAATCTTGTAAATTGTGATATATTCTTAAATGTTATAATGTTGTTATACGTGCTCATCCCTTATGAAATTAGTAGTTTCAGTATGCCTATTCAGTATTTACCATTGTTATTGCATAATAAATTTCATAGTACCCTATGGCTGTTGTAGGATTATCTTTTGAGTGAGACTTCTGAAGGGACTGAGCAGTTTTTCTCTGTATGTCCCCAGATAGCATGCCACCGTCGGACCGACAGTTGGCTGTTTGTCACATGGTCGGCAGATTTTGCCGATGTTGGGCCAACGTTGGGCCAACGCTGGCTTGCCAACCACTACTCAGGTTAGATGTCTCTATATTTTGCTGACATTGGGCCAACGTTGGACCAACGGCGGATTTTTATTCAAGATAGCAGCGAGTAATAATAGGGGATTTGGGGAAACTTATTATTTATTATGGTATGTGTAAAAATCATATTTCAGTGAGCCCACAAATTTTATCTGACCATTTAACAATTTTACACATAAAAATAATATTCTCATATTGTAAATTCACACTAAAAAAATTGTTGGTGAACATTATCTGATTGGCTGATGCTATACATAGAATTTAATTTTTAAGGGTGGCTTGCCGACGTTGGGCCAACGTTGGCCCAACGGTCAAAAAGCCGTTGGCCCAACTTCGGCAGCCAACGTTCTGATGGTGGAATGCTATCTGGGTCCATTCTAGAGAATTGAAGGCCTTTTTCAAATCCAGTTGAAGAAGCGAATCGTTCCTGTCTTTAAATTCCACTTATGGTATGAGAAGTCTTTTCCTTTTTTTAGTTGCACCCTCAATTATTTTTTGGAACAACCTTCTTAATCATTTGTGCCAAACAGCCTTTGTTTGAAAGTGAGATCTGCCTTTTGGCTTAACAAAGCTCCCTGAGTTTGTTTCCTTTTGGTAGACTGATAATACTACTCTGCTTTTGCTAAAGAATAATTGAAGCGACTGATAAGGAAGGTGACAATATCTATCCCAAAACATTTATGCAATTCCATGATTTGTGATCTTTTGTTATTTTTCATATAATTTTAACACCAACAACAGAAACTGTCAACACTATTATGCATAATATGGTCTCTTTCAACCTGGCTACTTTAATTAAAAAGGCACTGATATTGCTTACAGTGAACTTCACCTGGTCTGCATCAACTACAATGCATTGTGGTCATGAATCAGAACCGTCTCTGATACGTTTTTAATAATAAACTAGAAATAGGCCGCCCTGTTGATAGTAGATGCGAATAGAAACAGGATAGCATAGAACACACATTATCATGTGTAATGTCCACCCATGAACCTTTTGCCCAAATTGTACAGTAGTCTTACAAGACCCTGTTTCATTTGTAAAATATATCAATGATGCTTAAATATTTGTTAGTGTAGATGTAAATTATTTCAGCTTCATGCCTTTTTGCATTGGTTGGGTTGAAAATTTTGACGAAATCACTCTATCTTGCACGGTTAAGAAGATAGAAGCAAATTCTTGTTTTTCTATTTTTGGCAAAAATTTGAAAATTCAAAATGGCCGCCATTTTTGGGAAAAGGAAATTTTTTTGAAAATTGCCAAGAGTACATTTCTTAGATACCCTATGGGTCGAAAATTTCAACAAAATAACTCTATTTTGCACGGTTAAGGCCAGTTTGTGTTTTTCCATTTTGGGCAAAAATTCGAAAATTCAAAATGGCTGCCATTTTTGGGGAGGGGAAAATTTTTTGAAAATTGCAAAGATTACATTCCTTAGATACCCCGTGGGTTGAAAAATTTCGACGAAATCGCTCTATCTCGCATGGTTAAGGAGATAGAAGCAAATTTGTGTTTTGCCATTTTTGGCAAAAATTTGAAAATTCAAAATGGCCGCCATTTTAGGGGAGGGGAAATTTTTTTTTAAATTGCCAAGAATACAATGCTCAAATACCTGTGGGTCGAAAATTTTGACGAAATCGCTCTATCTCGCATGGTTACGGAGATAGAAGGAAATTTGTGTTTTGCCATTTTTGGCAAAACTTCGAAAATTCAAAATGGCCGCCATTTTTGGGGAGGGGAAAATTTTTTGAAAATTGCAAAGATTGCATTGCTTAGATACCCTGTAGGTCGAAAATTTTGACGAAATCGCTCTATCTCGCACGGTTAAGGAGATAGAAGCAAATTAGTGTTTTGCCATTTTTGGCAAAAATTCGAAAATTCAAAATGGCCGCCATTTTTGGGGAGGGGAAAATTTTTTTTTAATTACCAAGAGTACAATGCTCAGATACCCCGTGGGTCGAAAATTTTGACGAAATCGCTCTATCTCGCACGGTTAAAGAGATAGAAGCAAATTTGTGTTTTGCCATTTTTAGCAAAAATTCGAAAATTCAAAATGGCCGCCAATTTTGGGGAGGGGAAAATTTTTTGAAAATTGCAAAGATTGCATTCCTTAGATACCCTGTGGGTCGAAAATTTCGACGAAATCGCTCTATCTCGCACGGTTAAGGAGATAGCAGCAAATTAGTGTTTTGCCATTTTTGGCAAAAATTCGAAAATTCAAAATGGCCGCCATTTTTGGGGAGGGGAAAATTTTTTGAAAATTGCAAATATTACATTCCTTAGATACCCTGTAGGTCGAAAATTTCCACGAAATCGCTCTATCTCGCACGGTTAAGGAGATAGAAGCAAATTAGTGTTTTGCCATTTTTGGCAAAAATTCGAAAATTCAAAATGGCCGCCATTTTTGGGGAGGGGAAAATTTTTTGAAAATTGCAAAGAGTACACTCTTAAGATACCCTGTGGGTCGAAAATTTTGACGAAATCGCTCTATCTCGCACGGTTAAGGAGATAGAAGCAAATTTGTGTTTTGCCATTTTTGGCAAAAATTCGAAAATTCAAAATGGCCGCCATTTTTGGGGAGGGGAAAATTTTTTGAAAATTGCAAAGAGTACACTCTTAAGATACCCTGTGGGTCGAAAATTTTGACGAAATCGCTCTATCTCGCACGGTTAAGGAGATAGAAGCAAATTTGTGTTTTGCCATTTTTGGCAAAAATTCGAAAATTCAAAATGGCCGCCATTTTTGGGGAGGGGAAAATTTTTTGAAAATTGCAAAGAGTACACTCTTAAGATACCCTGTGGGTCGAAAATTTTGACGAAATCGCTCTATCTCGCACGGTTAAGGAGATAGAAGCAAATTTGTGTTTTGCCATTTTTGGCAAAAATTCGAAAATTCAAAATGGCCGCCATTTTTGGGGAGGGGAAAATTTTTTGAAAATTGCAAAGAGTACACTCCTTAGATACCCTGTGGGTTGAAAATTTCGACGAAATCGCTCTAACTCACACGGTTAAGGAGATAGAAGGAAATTTGTGTTTTGCCATTTTTGGCAAAAATTCGAAAATTCAAAATGGCCGCCATTTTTGGGGAGGGGAAAATTTTTTGAAAATTGCAAATATTACATTCCTTAGATACCCTGTGGGTCGAAAATTTCCACGAAATCGCTCTATCTCGCACGGTTAAGGAGATAGAAGCAAATTTGTGTTTTGCCATTTTTGGCAAAAATTCTAAAATTCAAAATGGCCGCCATTTTTGGGGAGGGGAAAATTTTTTGGAAATTGTAAAGATTGCATTCCTTAGATACCCTGTAGGTCGAAAATTTCGACGAAATCACTCTATCTCGCACGGTTAAGGAGATAGAAGCAAATTTGTGTTTTGCCATTTTTGGCAAAAATTCGAAAATTTAAAATGGCCGCCATTTTTGGGGAGGGGAAAATTTTTTGAAAATTGCAAAGAGTACATTCCTTAGATACCCTGTGGGTCGAAAATTTCGACGAAATCGCTCTATCTCGCACGGTTAAGGAGATAGAAGCAAATTTGTGTTTTGCCATTTTTGGCAAAAATTCGAAAATTCAAAATGGCCGCCATTTTTGGGGAGGGGAAAATTTTTTGAAAATTGCAAAGAGTACACTCCTTAGATACCCTGTGGGTCGAAAATTTCGACGAAATCGCTCTATCTCACACGGTTAAGGAGATAGAAGCAAATTAGTGTTTTGCCATTTTTGGCAAAAATTCGAAAATTCAAAATGGCCGCCATTTTTGGGGAGGGGAATATTTTTTGAAAATTGCAAAGAGTACACTCCTCAGATACCCTGCGGGTCGAAAATTTTGCCGAAATCGCTCTATCTCGCACGGTTAAGGAGATAGAAGCAAATTAGTGTTTTGCCATTTTTGGCAAAAATTCGAAAATTCAAAATGGCCGCCATTTTTGGGGAGGGGAAAATTTTTTGAAAATTGCAGAGTACACTTGTCAGATACCCTGTGGGTCGAAAATTTTGACGAAATCGCTCTATCTCGCACGGTTAAGGAGATAGAAGCAAATTTGTGTTTTGCCATTTTTGGCAAAAATTCGAAAATTTAAAATGGCCGCCATTTTGGGGAGGGGAAAATTTTTTGAAAATTGCAAATATTACATTCCTTAGATACCCTGTGGGTCGAAAATTTCGACGAAATCGCTCTATCTCGCACGGTTAAGGAGATAGAAGCAAATTTGTGTTTTGCCATTTTTGGCAAAAATTCGAAAATTCAAAATGGCCGCCATTTTTGGGGAGGGGAAAATTTTTTGAAAATTGCAAAGAGTACACTCCTCAGATACCCTGTGGGTCGAAAATTTCGACGAAATCGCTCTATCTCACACGGTTAAGGAGATAGAAGCAAATTAGTGTTTTGCCATTTTTGGCAAAAATTCGAAAATTCAAAATGGCCGCCATTTTTGGGGAGGGGAAAATTTTTTGAAAATTGCAAAGAGTACACTCTTCAGATACCCTGCGGGTCGAAAATTTTGCCGAAATCGCTCTATCTCGCACGGTTAAGGAGATAGAAGCAAATTACTCAAAAGTAGTACTGAAAATACACAATGAAGTACCTAAATGGCTATTACTCATGTACTGACAAAGCTATCAGTCCCAAATGCAATACCAAGCGAGCTATGGACATAACAATCTTGTATTCAAAATTGTAGTAAAATATCTTTAATTATTTTGGCTTAAATGCACGGAAACCAATGGGTACTGAAAATAGCTGTACTTAAGTATTACTCAGTAAGCAAAAGAGGTACAACAGCCAAAAGCAATCCCAAGCAAGCTACTGACCCAATAAGCCTGCATACCAAATTTGGTGACAATAGCTCTAATACTTTTCCTTTAAATGAGCGGAAACCATGCGTGACGCCGGACATCGGACGCCGGACGCCGGACATCGGACATCGGACGGCGAAAAAAGCAAAAATAATATATCCACCCCCCAGGGGGGTGGACATAATTACTTATATCCAAATTTAGATAGATATATTATGTATAATCAGAATCATAACATTCATTATGCACAGCATATAAAGTAATAGTCCATTTTGCATTATGAAGAAAGGGATTGCTTATGTTTGTATTCACTTATATTGTGAGTGACATTGAATGCCTTAAAACTGAATGCCTTAAAAAGCTGCCGTAGTTTACTTTTTTGTTTAATAGTAGGGATGAAGGAATTTATCCACATCAACAATCATGTGAAACAGAGTGATTAATCATGTTTATTATGTCATATATAACTCTGGAAAAAGATACTTATAACAGCATGAATACCTTCTAATCTACTATTGCCAATAGTCAAGGTACGTTCTAGATCAGTAATACAGGGTTGTGGATTTGAACAAGGGGAACATGCTATTGGGGAAGCTTGAATTGTAGAGGTTATTATGGGATCGGTTCTAAAATGAAAAGGCGCCCAGAAACTTGGTGCCTATTCACTGACAGAGTTAAAAATGCTTGTAGTATTTGTAGACTTTATGGTCTAAAGACAGTACTACTTGAAGGAACTTAAATTCTGCAGAGCTGCATCAAGTTTTTGGAGATGAGGTGTGTGGATGGAGTTTTCATACTGGTTGGTTATGTTTTATAGCTTGATACTTTATTAAAAAAGCAAGAGGGGGCCATGGTGGCAGAGTGGTAACACTCTCGCCTCCCACCTCTGAGGTCAGGGTTTGGTTCACGGCCCTACCTCAAGTGGGAAAGCTGAAAGTTGTTTGTCGTTGGTCGGCAGTTTACAATACAGAACCTTCACCAACTATATGTACTGATTTCCTCTGCCTTTAGAACTAGCCGTCGTGATATGACCTGTACAGTGTTGAAAGCGACCTAAAACCCCAAATAACTAAATAACTATATAAATCAAAAAAGGAAGACGTTATTAAAGTATTAAAATATATTTATTTTAAACACATGTAGTTGAAATACAAATTTAGTTAGTAATACCTTTTGTAAATATTTGAACAAAATTCATCAAAACCAGGATGTTTGGTTCAGATGAATTTAGACAAATAACTTGTCCAAGATATTGAATAACATTAGAAATTTATCACTATATCCTTTGTGTAATGTGTTAATATATATTTTAAAATTGAGAAAGTATCCCTTATGTATGATGTAAATGGTATGGCTCTGTTTTGTCACTGTTTATATTGTCTCCACGTTTGTAACAAGAAGAAACATTAAAAAGACAAGAAATTAAGTAATGTCTACAAAATTGATTACTTTAGATTTAGGTGCACTAACTACCTGAATTATAACCCAATTTATCCAAAATCGGTTTAACCATTTGGTCTAGTTTTATCTTGTATTTTAACATTGTGTCATCTATTATTGATGTTTCTAAAAGTAAACATCTTCCATTTTTGTAAACTGGTGAGTAGTTACATTTCCTGTAATGATGGTTAGATGCAATCTCAGGTTTAACTAATGTGTAATATTTCACATGTGGAAACCTTTTGACACATTGGTGGTTACCAGCAATCATACAGTTCTGTGGGTTTGATATTGACTTAGAGCCTTTATTAATAATACTGGTGGCATTCCGATGTCTTTGCTGAAGAACTGTGAGATAGTCTGGCTGTGCTTTATCAGGGGGATAATCATAAAAGAAAAGTTCATTATTAAATGTAAAGCAGGTCCATGAATGTTTCTTCTTGATATTTGTAAGTAATTCTGGGTAGTTTAGAGTCCTTTCTCCCTTTGGTGTAATAAATTCATCAAAATCTACAATCACCACATGCTCATACCTGTACATATTAGTGAAGAAACAATGGTTGAGAGTTGGTAGACTATTCATGTAAGCTGTCCAGTCGTCATCCTTGGGTATGATTGGAGACATATGGCGTAGAATCAAGTCACCAGTGGAGATATAATGTTGAAGGACATCATTCATACTGGCAGACATTGACACATTATAAACATTAAATTCTTTGACACCAAGGATTTTATGTAGTTCAAACCATTGCACCATAGCAGCTGTGTCCACATTACCAAAGCTAGCAGCAACACATACTCCAAAATCAATGGTATGTTCTGGTTTTTCAGGAACTGTTACAGGTACAAGTACAGTAGAGGCATTGCATGCATCCATTGCAACTGACACATGGCTGGGCACTGAGTGATTGTTTGGAAGTTGGCATGACATAATATATTCTACAAAAAATCCTTTTGAAGGCAGGAACTTGTGAATATCTTTAGGATTTTTTCGTCTGTAAAGTATTGTAAAAAGACTGGCTGTAGTAATGTAAGCATTTTTAATACCTGGATACCACACATAGCAGTAAAGTTTTGACCCCCAAGTAACATCTGACACTATCAGAAGTCGCAAGCTAGGTAAGATTCCACCATTCGGCCTGTCATCATAAAATGCTGAGTTGATAAGCATAACCTTATTCCCATTTGCTTCAAAATGCCAGGATGATCCAGTTGGTCCATATGTAGTCTGCGAAGGCCTTGTAAGATTTCTGCAGTGAAAACTATTGTTTTCAAAGGCTTCATTGATCATTTCATCTATCATATAATTTGAAAAATAACAAATTTTATAATATGCAAAGCTCTTTCATCTAAATTATTCATAAACTTAAAAATTTCTTTATTGCTAACATCAAATTCATTGTGTAGTTATATGCCCCAAAGCAGAAACTGAAAGAACTAACAAACATGCTGACATGGACATAGATATTCATTTATTTGCCTGTGGGAATTGCAACAAAGACAATTTGTGTTTTGGTATTGTAGTCAGCTAAATGTCAGAATAGTATTTAATAAATTAAAATGTAATTTATGAAATCAATAATACTTACCACTGTATTTCAATGTTACTTGAGGGAAACTATTCGCTAACACACTTTGCAACTGAAAAACTATATTTTGAGGAATTTGTTTCCAGTCAACATTGTCTGACATGCCATCATATTGTGTGACCAGTAGCATTACAGAAATCACCATAAAGCCAAAAAGGAGTCTGGTCCCTCTGAAACAACATAGTGGAATAGACAATTATGCACCTGCACTAAACTATAGAATAGTTTATAAAATTTTTGACCCACATGGTATCTAAACTACTCTATCTCTCTAATTTTCCAAAAGTTTTCTCCTCCCCAAAAATGGGGGTCATATTCAATTTTTGAATTTTTAATAAAAAATGCAACACACAAAATTGGAAACATAGGCTCATAAGGTACACATATATAGTAATACTAAGTGATAAAGTGATACATGAGTACTTTTTGAAACCATTTTCTTCATAAAATAAAAATTTACTAGTGGGATTTCGGCAAAATTTTTGACCCACAGGGTATCTGTGAAGAATATTTGTTCTTTCACAAATGAGCAAGAAAGAGCAAGTGAAAGGTAATAGGTGAAAATAAGTTAGCTGAACTGTTGGTTCCAATAATAAAAAGTTAATGAAAATAGATACAGTTTTTTACACTGAATCTAATTTTGTTAAATTAATGTGATATGTTTGGCAAACTTTATTTGTCTAGTCTATTTAAATGGTGATAATGTAATAATTACTTCAATTCTTTCAGAAGCCATGTGACCATGCACCAATGAACAATAAATATAATACACTTGTTTTCCTCATATTATATGTTCATTATACAAAAGTATTTGATAAAAATATACTGATTATCAAATGTATTAACTGAAACCCTTAAAAAGTCACCCTTGTATGTTAGTAGTACACATTGAAGAGACAGTCACCCCAATTACCCACCCTGCTCCTCCCAGTCCACTTCACCCCTCCAGGGCATATATTTTTACCCAACTAGAGAAGCTTGGGAGTGGTATGTTAAAAATTTCAAACATCAGGGTCCCTAATCCAAAGCATTTTCCAAGTAGTGTTAAATGCCAACAAGGACATCCTACCCAAATGGAAATTCCAATGAAGGCATCCTACTAAAATATACTGAACAACATTCATAAGCATACAAGCCTATTTGGTTGCAATTTGTGACTCCAGTCAGGAAAGGTGTGAATAAGGCATTAGTGACAATCCTCTCAATATGATTTTTAATTCTTACATTAATATACCATGTTTTTTTCTTAACCAGTAACACAGCTGTCCTATTTTTGAGAAAGAGCAGCTTTGGTAAATATTCACTCATACTGACCTGGTAAGTTCCTTCATTTTTGTAATATCACATTCATATAATTCTGCCTTTTTACTTTCCTTCCGTTAAAGGTTAAAACAGTTCTAGTTTCCACCAAAGAAATTTCAATTTATATTGGCATTCATCAAAGCACATTATTTCCAAGATATAACAAGTCAATAACATAAGCCACATTGGAAGGATTAACTAGCACTATGAGGTCTTAAATATCATTAATGCTGTGAAAAGTAATCAATGTTGGTCAGATTATTACTTACCTCAGCGGTCAAGAATCTCCATTGAAAACAGCAGATGTAGTTGCAGGTCAATATCAGGACTTGATTGAAATGAAATTTTTAAATTTATCCCCGAGGGCCTTGAGTATGGCTGCTCATAATTTAGCTCACTACAAGTGAGGATTCAATTTATTATTGTTCTATCAACTATTAATAATGAACACACTTGAAGTCAAACCATACATTTTTAGACTTCTAATAATACAAATGAATTTTATTTTCCAACACATAAAGCATTTGACTTAAATGCTGGCACTTACACGAACAAGTAGCATTACAAATGTGTAAACAAGTGCCAATTTTCACGAATATTTCATTAATTATATAACCTAAAATATGTTATATATTCATAATCAGAAAGGCAGGTTTTCAGAGCTGCTGCTTGATTTTTGGTTGCAGAATTGTGGAGGTATCCTTACTTGAAAACAAAGAAGTTTTAATATGCACTGGTGCTCGTAACTATGGATACATTTGACAGCTATTTTTTACTTTGCATTATGTTAACAACCATAGACTGATTTCATTTAATGTTCAATCAATCAGTTGTCCAAGTGCTTAATCTCCGTATCTACGGATTCTAAGGCACACCATCCAGTTCATAAGGCATAAATCATTGAGTCATCAGACATGTTCCAAGTCGTACCCAGGGGGTGTTCGGTAGTTAGAAATTATGGTGGGAATGATTTCTGAAATAGGTAGGTTTTTAGTCGACTTTTGAAACATCAGAGATTTGGAGCACTGCGGATATCATGTGGAAGATCATTCCATAACTTAGGGGCATCATATGAGAAACTATTGTTGAAGTGGACCTTGGATTTATGGATGGCAGAACAATAATGAGGAACCTGGAGGAACAAATTTTTGGGGTTGGAACATCTTGTATTCATGGCAGACTTATACAAGGGGAGATATGGTGCAAAATACTTAGGCTGGGCAGTGGTGAGGTACTTATAAACCAAAACTAGGGTTTTGAAGATGATACGTTGTCTGATGGGTAGCCAATGAAGTGTCCTCAGGGTGGATGTGATGTGAGTGTACTTTGAAGCACCAGTGACAAACCGTGCAAGAGCATTTTGAACATACTGAAGCCTTGTAGCATTACGGGATGACAAACTGCGAAATAGAGAATTGCAATAATCCAAACGACTACTGACCAGAGCATTTGCAATCACCACTGATGTATCAACAGAAAGAAACCTTCTGATACGATGAAGGTCCCTGAGTCTAATAAAACAGGATTTGACTACGGAATTTACGTGATTGGTGAAACAAAACTTTGCATCAAACAGAACACCCAAATTGCATACAACATCTGTGGAAGAGAGACAATTACCCAGGATATTGACAGGAAATGAGTCACTGAGCCATTTGTATCTGTCTTTGGCACCAAAGACTATTAATTCTGTTTTATCAGGATTTAGCTTGAGTTTGTTTTCAGATATCCAGACCTGAATATCATTCAAACTGGATTTAAGATGGTCAAAAGACTTGGGACTATCATCAGGGGATAAGTGAATGAACAGCTGAGTATCATCAGCATAAAAGTGGTATTTGACTCCAGTTTATTTTCTGATGACTTGACCAAGAGGTGTTGTATAGAGGGAAAACAGAAGAGGACCTAAGACTGAACCTTGGGGGATCCCAAACTTAATACCTCTCACCTCTGAGGCCTGTGGTTCCAACCCCATACCTTATGTGGAAAAGTCGGTAGTTGCTTACCGATAATCAGCAGTTTACAGTAAAGTACCTCAACCAACTATATACACTGGTTTCCTCCGTCCACAAAACTACCCATTGTGATATGACATTGAAAGTGACATAAGTCAATTGAAACAAGAACAGTTGCTAACCGTTTCACTTAAAGAAGGCTTATGGGACAGTTAGATTTGCTTCAAGCCTGGAGATGTAGCTCAAGTTTCTTGCTTGGGTTTGATGGTGTTATGAAAGTGTCATCTGCCTTCCTACTACATCTTAGTGTGTGGACTTTTGTGGGCTTTTGGCTTCAAATTAATTATTTTAATAATTATTAATTACATAAATTACTACTGTATATGTTTCATACATTGCTTAAAAAATTACATTAGTTGGGATTGGTGATCATCAAGTCACAGTTATGATCTTGAGCTGATATAATGTTAAGCAGAGGATGCATTGGGCAGTCACTAAGGTTGTATGTATGCATTAGTGAGGGGACCTCAACTATCACCTTCTCAATACATAGCATAGCAGTGTCTTCTTTTATTGTCTTATTGTATCTTATATCATCTTGTATCTGTAATACTGAGACGCATGTTACGTGCACTTCCAGTTTGACCTTATTTTATCTTTTACCTTGGATTTAATCTGGCAACGCATTTACACTGGCATTCAGCTTTGTGCAATGCCTGTTTTAATTGTTATCATATGCAAGTGCATGTTTTATTAGGGGGGAGATGTTTCTTGATTGCCAGGTTTTGTGGGTCGTTATTGTCAGATACCATTAAAAGCCAGCCTTTGTATGGATTTGGCGCCACACTCGTTGAAATTTCATGTCGATTTGAAAGTTTTTCTTAAGTTTTAGTTACTTTTATTTTATATTTTTATGAACTTGCTCAGTTCATTTAAATGCCTAAAGTGTTTCATTGCTCAATATGTCAGGAGTAATACAGCCTTCTGGTGGGGAAGAAATGCATTAAGTCAGCAGGTGAGCCCTTTTCCAGTGCCGCCCAAGTGCCTGCACCCCCTCTCCAACTAACGAAATTACTGCTTCTGACCAGATTTTGTTACAATTGCGTCAAATTGGGCAAAAATGGAAGCTATGGACAGGAGGGTGCAGCACATGAAAGCCGCACTGGAACAGGGCCGCACACGTATAAGTCTGCTTCCTACAACTTCCCAGAGTCAGTCTCAGTAAGATACAGTATCACACAGTATAAATACAGAATTGGCTTCTTCTCAGAGTGTGGTCCCCTCAGTGTCGTACTTGAGGAACAATGAATGGGTACAGAATGAGGTTAAAAAGTGCTTGGAAGAGCTAAGAAATCTTAACGAATCAGATACAAAAGGTAGGGCTGTTAAAAAATCAGTTGATTGGGCACAGAATTTCATTTTAAAAGGTACACACAAAACTCGGCCTACTTATGATGATTTGACTATTACCCAGTGGGTGTTCAGATTTGTATGGTGCATGCACGAGGAAAAGTCAGAACAAAGCAGAACATGTATGCTTGACTATTTAGGCAATATAATGGAGGATGCCTTTTCATGGGATTCGGCTAAAGCATGTCATGCTGTGGTACTCACTAACGTGGAGGCTAATAGACTTAATTGGACTGATACTGATAAGATTGACCATATCCATTGCGCACATGCTCAGAGACATACTTCGAGAGCACAAACCTCTGCCTCATGCTCTGTAGTTAAGAAGAATAAGACCCCTTACTCAAAGAATGGTGTTATTTGCAGGTACTTCCAAGAAGCTTCCTGCAAATATCCCTCACATCACATGACATATGGCATATGACAATTGGCCAATTTTACAGACAATTCTTGTAGAATTGAATGATGAAAGTGCATGTCCAACCAGTAAGAGTGTAAATGTCAATACTGTGAGTGAGAATGCTCATAAAGGTAAGAATGTGCCTTATATTTTTCAGATAAGATAGTCTTATCAAAGAGTAGTCATTTTCCCATGCGGAAACAAAACAGTAAAAATCAAAAATATGACCAAACAAGTGAATTGTTGCGAGTTGAAGTGCCTAGTTTTGCAATGCATGACAAATGTTGCAGTGAGGATTCCATAGGGGATACTGAAAACTCTGCACATTGTGACGTTCAAAAAATATTTGCTTGAAATGAGAAGTACATTAAAAAGTTATCGCATACGGGAGGCTAGAAGGGCCAAGGAAAATAAAATTTTACTGGCACAGAACAAACTGTTGTTTGGCTTTATTCCTATTTATGGGTTACAAAGCCGTATTCATGGTACAAGCAGTAATGATGTTTGCACCGATATACTGCAATTACATATTAAATTGAGAGAGGATGACAGATATAATTTTCATTACAAATTGAATTTTGAAAAATGGGAAGTATACTTAAAAATATTTGGATTGGGAGCTACCTATACTTATTAAGTATGGTTTCCCTCTGGACTTTAACAGGAAAACTGCTATCATTACTGATAAAATAAACCATAAGAGTGCCACAGAATACCCTAGCCATGTAGATGCGTACTTAGCTGAAGAGATTGAACATGGGGCATTGGGGCCCCTTATACAGAACCACCTATAGAACATTTGGATGTCATCCCCTTTATGACCCGGGATAAGTGAAGCTGACACAAGTGTCGAGTAATAATTGACTTGGGTCAGTAAATCAGTAAATTCTGGGGCGGATTTAGATAACTACTTGGACACAGAGTTTATCTGTGTACCATTGCCCACCTAGAAATGATCAACACTCTGGTGGCCTTCAAGGTTGGCATAAGCAGTGGGCAGGTCAGAGTATTGCAATTAATTGTGACAATCAAGCTGTAGTGGCTGTCTTGACTAATGACAGATCAAATGATGAGGTTGTGAGCAAGTATGCCAGGAATATTTTATGTGGCTAAGTACATGTAATACATATATGAAAATTGTACACATTGTAGGTAAAAGTAACCCTGTAGCAGAGCTTCTGTCTAGAAAGTTTACTGTACCTAATAATGTTCAGAAGTTGCAGCAGCTGGTCTATCCTGTGACCTGGATTTCCACTACACAAGACCTGTTGTTCATTAATAATGAATTCCAAGGTGTACATCCCTGTTATTTATTCTGTACTTGTAAACTGTAATTTGTAGACCTTCTGCCTGTAGCAAGAACCTCACTAAGCTGGCCACCTCCAGACTGTCTGAAGCCTTCTGTGGTTCAACTAAGAAGGCAGATTCTGCTTTATTCCACACATTCCTGGCTTTTGTCGCTTTCATGAGCTGGGAATTGAATCAGGTGAATGTGTTTAGTCTACTCTGTTTTCTAGAGTGTTTGCTTTTTAATGGTGTAAAAGTTTCTAAAATGGCCAATTATTTGTGAGCCATTAAGTCCACATTCACCATTTATTGTCTGGACATGTCCTGTTTTGCTGGCCACAGTTATACTCTGTCAAGTTAAATAAAGTTATTGACATAGTCTCATTGAAACAAATAGTAGAGCAATGTGACCTAACGTATATGGGTCAAATTTTCAAAGCTGTGTACCTACTTTTTTTGATTCTTGAGGCTGTCAATTTAGTCCCTCACTGTGTTGGGGATTTTTCACCACTCAAGCATTTAGCTAGACGAGATTCGATATTTAATCCTGGTAAACTAGTAGAATAAATGGTCAAAGATCATGCAAAATAACAATCAAGTTAAATTAATCTCTGTACCAAGGTTACTGAAGTGACCTATCTGTCCAGTACGTGCAATATCAAATGCTCTTGCTTTGACTCCCAAAGGTTCAAACGCACCTCTGTTTCAGGTCAAGTCAGATTCTGACTTGGTACCACTTACTGACACCAAGGTCAGAAGACATTTTAATTTGACTTTGTCTAACCTTAAATTAGCAGGTGCTGGTTTCACCTTCCACACTTTCCGCCTTTCAGGTGCCACTTTTACTTTCAATAATAATGTCCAGTTGCAAAATATTCAAAAACAGGGCACCTGGACGTCGGACTGTGTGTGAAGGTATATCTCAAATAATACTGATGCTGGTGACCAGGTTGCTGAGATGTTTCGGGAGAAGCTGTCTTTTCCCAAGTACTATTATACTATGTTTGGCTGGTTAATTGCTTTCTTGTAAATTGTAATAATAAATGTCATAAAAATGTTATACATTACATTAGTTTAAAGTATTACTGGCATAGGGTCACCTTTCTTTATGTACCCTTATTTTCTCTTCAAATTATCCAGGGTTTCACCCACTTTTTTAACATTATCTTAAATCTGCCTTTCATTAAGGTGACCTTATGTCAGTCTTAATTTTGATTACAGAGCTGTAACTGTAATAAAAGTAGTATGTATTATTAGTGAATAAATATCATTACCCGCATTGCTTGCTTGACCTTTGACCCTCGGGGGTCATTTGAGTTTTCCAACTTCTGGGGCTCGAGGAACTGTAAATACTTCTCAACACCAGGTTGATGTAAAAAGTTTACAATCATGAGCAACGAGCAGTAAATTAAATAGACTCATCAGTATACAACTTGCAGGTACCCATATTACATGGTGCACCAGGTCCTGAAATTCCTGAATAGACCTGAGAATTATAAGTAACACCCTAACCAGTAGGACAGGCCTCTAAGTTCACCTTTATAGTAGGAACATACTGGCAAAAGTAACACGATTGTAAACTGGTAAAATGTATTTAACCAGTTGAGGACATGTTTAAAATGTTCAGTAAGTCGGATCTTGTCTTTGCCACACTTCTCCCTGGTTTTAAGAAGAAAACAAGCATATCTGATATACTTATTCACATAGAGAAGAGAACCAAGACTTCTTTGTACAGTTATCTTTAATTAACACATTTGCTTAATAACCTCGAGTTTCTGAGTAGGTATGGATAGAGAAAAAATTCAGGATCTATAAGAATACCTGAGAAGACCACTTGGGTACTAAGGGGTACCATGTTTTTTCCTCTGATAGTTAAGCCTAGTTCACACGGCAGGAACTGTAATCTACTGCAAGAAACATTTATTTTTGAAGTCAAGGACACACATAAAACTCATCTATATAATTCAAATTTGGTGGCCTTCTTGGGTCATAACAAAGCAAACAACGTCCGGTATAGGCTGAAAACTGATAATTTTATCAGTTATGATGGCATTATGTATTTTATCATCTAGAGGGAAACCACATTTGATTAATAATGGAAGTTGCCAACCCCAATAGTCTCACAAAGAAAAAGTCCTTTTTTAAAATTTAGCTCAGAAAGAGCATGTATTTGTAAACTCTCATAATTCTGGCTGCCACCCTGTTTCAATCAGCTATGGAGACGAAGTATAGCTGTATATATAGAGTCTATATGCTTACATGTCTTTGTAACCCATAACAATGGTTTATTTTGTGCCTTATGAATTTCATTTGCTTTGACCCCTTTAGCCAACTGTAAGCGTTAACTTTTTGATGTAGTGTCAAATTCTAGTGAGTATTTGAAAACGGCCAATGCAGTGGAAATAACATTATCACCTACAATATCCCTAAGAGGACGCCTGTTCATATTTCCCTTTGTAATTGTTTTAGAGGCCTCAGTAACAGTTCTTGTCATATTATGGTTGTCATTAACTGACAAATTTTGAACTGAATCATGCATGTGATCGGGTAAGGCCACACTGGTGAATTAATCGAATGTATTCTTACCTTTACTCATATTTTCTTCTTTGCTTTTGATACAGTATTACTAGTGTGGCGGTCAATCTACAATAATACTGGGATAACACTGAATGCTATTATCAGAACAAGACTTCATATCGGTTGTAGGGACTATTCTATTCTATTCATACTACCACAATGGCATTCACTATTCTTGCCAATCAAATTTAATTTGTTTTACAAAATAACAAGGACGTGGTTTTCTATCAATGGCTGTGCAACTTTCACACCTGATTCTGTATTCGAGATTTACCATTCAGCTTTGAAATTGTGCCCCTAAAAGTTTTAACTTCAGGTGTGGTGACTGCAGGTCTGTCAGAAAATGATTCAAACTTGTTACTCCTGACAACATCAGAAAACAAAACACATAGATCAGTAAAGCCACAGTCACCAGGGTACGTTTTTCATTGTTATTTCCTTTTCAAGTTTATGTCCATTTCCTGTGTGATATATTGGATTTAAAAAGGAATATTGCTGATGAAATGACAGAGAATGAAAATTTGACAGACCTGTGAGTTGCCAAACTTAGTAGTCCATGGGCCAGAGAGGTCCACCATGCACCTCCCCCCCATAACAGTATGGTACCATTTTTGTTAGTCCCTGGGACCTTATGAAACAATAATATATGATGCCCACGGGTATATTTTATGATCCACTACCCATTAGAGGCCATTTTTGAAATGGCCGCCAGAGTAACTAAAAAAATCAGGTTTTTGCTTATAACTTTCCTTCTATGACAGATAGAGACATGGTTTTGGTGTCTTTACCTATGTTTCTGAGTATCAGCAATACAATAATCTATCTTAGAACACTTTATCATGTTTCCTCTATCATCAAATTTGAAAAATTTAGAACTTAATACTTGTGGAACCTGTTAATACTTCGATAAATAATTTTATTTAATATTTTTATTTTATCTTGAAGTACAATATACAGTACAGGAGATATTTGCTCATCAACATTACTGTATATAATACAATATTTACCTTCTTATTGTGTTACAGTAAAGTGTCCTTTGTTGAAGGAAACATTAAGAACACTGTTGTGTGGTACAGGTACTTCATTAATTCATCAGGGATGCTAGGATTTAATCCCATAAGATAATGAGCTGTTGGTGGCCATTTCAGCGATTCAGCACATTGGAAACTCTTTTTGAACCTTATGTCTCAAATTTAGAGCCACATCTTTTGTTTTTGTCAGATGTACCCAGGATAAAGGCCTGTTTCACAGCGTCTCCAAATTTTATGTCAGTGTTGAAGACTAGGTAAGTTCCAAACCTCCCAGATTGAGATTGGATTGGCTGGAAGGATAGTTTGTCTTTATAATACACAGCAAGTTTTGCTTTCAGTTTCTCAGATCTGTATTGAGTATTTGCAAACTAGGTTTTTGCTAATTGTTGCACATAGGTGTTCTTAAAGAAATCAAGCTTGACAACAGTGTCTTTATGGAGAATGTTTCCTTCAACAAAGGCACAAGTGGCCTCAAATGGCTGTCTATGTGCTTCCTCCATCAAGGCCTGCTGCGACAGAACTTCAGGGTCACTGCTGCGCCACGATGATGGGTCTCTTATGTACAAAGCTCTGCAGCTTCTCTGCTATTAAGCCTCACAGGCATATAGGACATAACCCTTGATCCTTTGCAGCATTTCAAAATATTTTCATTCCACTGTATCTTGGGGAACTGTAGCACCCCCATCATATTCAAACTTGGATATTGGTTCTGTTGTCCAGCAGCCTGCTTGTTTAACATTTTTGCAGGCCTTGTGGCAGACAATGCAGTCTGTGTTGAAAATAAACCTTTCTCTTTCATCAAAAGGGCATCTTGAGGGATGACAAGCATCAGTTTCTGTTGTTGAAGAGGTTGATGAGGATAAAATTATTTCTAGGTTTGATGTGAAGCATTTGTAACATTGTCTGTGATATCCATGGTTTGACTCAACTGTATCTGGGTTTTAAGAAGAGACATACAAAATCCGATGTGGAGAATCGACTGGCTCAGAAAGTCTCAGTTTTTGGATTTCTTTCAGCTTTGATAGTTTCTCTTCTGTGAGTGCTGTCAAAGGTCCCGAGGAAGTGACTCTGCAATGAATGATGCATTGGTGGGTTTTGGAAGAAGAATCTGCCACACTCTCATCCCTCTTGTGTTTCTTGGATGCCATTGTGATTCAGGACACTTTACACTAAAACAATAAAAAGGTAAATATTGTATTATATACAGTAATGTTGATGAGCAAAAATCTCCTCTACTGTATATTGTACTTCAAGATCCCTGAAATTAAAATTTTTATTGAAGTATTAACAGGGTCCACAAGGATTAAGTTCTAAATTTTTCAAATTTGATGATAGAGGAAACATGATAAAGTCTTCTAACATACATTATTGTTAGATAAGTCTCTATCTGTCATAGAAGGAAAGTTATAAGCAAAAAGCTCATTTTTCAAGTTACGCTGGCGGCCATTTTAAAAATTGCTTCAAATGGGTAGTTGATCCCAAAATATCCCCATGGGCATCATTTATTATTGCTCCATAAGGTCCCAGGGACTAAAAAAATGGTACCATACTGTTACATGTGAACCTCTCTGGCCCATGGACTATTGTAGTTCTGTTATAGTATATGCATAAAATTTATGTCACACCAGTTTTTTGACAATGAAAGACGTACCCTGGTGACTGTGAGTAAAGCTATACACTGAAATTAGTTCCTGTATATTTTTTATATCAAACAAATATCTATCATGGAAATTGGAACTATATACACACCTATAATAATGTACAATTTCCTTACATTTTGGTATGTCGCTGCATTCATGCAACCTTGTTTTTTCCCACAGTTTTTTCAGTATATTTTTTCATATATGTGCCACCACAATTCTCACAGACATGCCTACAAAATTGGTTTATTGTTCTGTGACGAGTGGGGTATTTACAAGTACCTTCTTGAAACTACTTGCAGATCATGGTGTTTTTTAATAAGAAGTATTTCACTTTTTGGCAACAGAGCTTGAGACAGAGGTTGGTGCTCTAAGAGCTCTATGAAACCTATCAATCTTTTCAGTCTCAGTCCATCACATTCTATCTACTTCCATATTTATCAATAAAATGGCATGACAAGCTTTGGCTGAGTCCAACAAAACATCTGATGCATCTTCCATCAGATTGTTCAGTTTATCAAGCATAGACGACTAAATCTGTTCAACTTTTCTTCCTGTATGCCATGAACGAAACTGGACAGACACTGGGTGATATTCAAGTGATCATAAGTAGGCCTTGTCTTATAGGCACCTGTCAAAACAAAATTCTGATTGTTTGACAAATATGTCCCAAATATTTTTCAGCTTCGCATTGTATATATTTGTTATTCCTCAAATATTCTGTTGAGGCAGTGCTGGTTGAAGCTGAAAGGGTGAAAATAGTTGTGGTGTGTTGATCTGCTGGTACTGTAGTACACTTGGAATCCCACAAAAGGGGCTTGACAATCCAGAAGATTTGTGTTGACTGTCCTCTTGTTATCCTGATGCAATGGAAGGTGGGTTAACTGTCTTTGCTGGGTTCAAAGTAAACATCAGTTGTTTGGAAGTCCCAGGCTGCTGGTCATCCACAAATAAGAAAGATGCTGGCAGTGCTGATGCTGATGCTGGCTGTGGTGGTTGCTGTACTTTAGCAATCATTGTAGCAGGCTGTGTTGTTGCTATCTGAGTAGGCTGCATAACTGGAATGGATACTGGTTGAGTATCCAGTATGATGAGTATGTATTCATGTCCTGCTGTGGTCCGTGTTGCTTCTGGAAGTTGTGGTTGAAATGTGGTGACTTATTGACTTGTTGTGACCTGCGTTCTGTGACTTGCGTTCTTCAGCCTTGTACTGTATTTCACTGAGAAGTTTCACCTTCTCATTTCTGAAGGTCAAAAAGTCTCACTCCTCCAGATGTTCAATCTCGGAATGGAGATAGTTGCAGAAAAACTGTCTTGGACTTGGAGTAGGGTCCTGATGTACACCCAAAAAACTTGAAATCATCAACCTAATCTGCTGGAACTGATCCAAAACTGGATCCTTGGCAGTGGTAGTGGTGACTGCAGCTGGTCATTGTGAAGGGCTTGTGGTCCACTGCTGATGAGTAACATCTGTTGCCATGCTGATTTCCATCTCAGATTCAGTCTCTCGTTAAGTATCCGGAACTGAAGCTGTGGCTGCTGAAGGTCACAGCAGTGACTTGAACATGGAAGACTTAGACACTTCCTTCCTTCTTATGTGACATCATAGAAAACTGAAACTGTCCCTCAATCAGGTCTGTCTTTTGATGTTTTTGACTGCAACTTGTCCTGGCTTGGTCTGTGTGAGCTTGCCATATCTGGCACAATGAGTCGCGAACCATGTCTTGACAGTGTTGACAGATAAATTCCTGGTAGCTGCTACTGTTTCCCAGAGTCCTGTTTCCCCTGCTCGTCTTTGAACTTCTATGTGTCTTGTCATAGAGTTCCTTGTGCTGTTTAACGAAATCCATGATGGCTTCCTCATCAGAATCACTCAGAAAGATAGACTTCATTTGCCCCTTCTTCTGCCTGGATTGAGTGCATTATGGATCTGTATCTGTGTCCGTTCGAGGCCACTTTTTTACTCTTCCTTCAGTCTCTTCTGTCTGCTCGGTCCCTTCTGTCCTCTCTCTTTCCAACCTCACTTTCTCCCTCTCCTCCTGCTCTCGTCTCTCCCGCTCCCCTCTCTTCACTCTCTCCCTCCTTGTCGCTATATCCTCAGCTGCATCTCCTAACTTAAACTCTGGCTGTGTTTCATTTGGTACTTCAATACTTCTCCTTCTGCCCCTTAGCATGCTGATCAATTACATGTACAGCTTCTTCTAAACAAAACTTAAACTTAAAAATGAAACCTCATAGAATATTTATTTATTTATTTGGAGTTTTACGCCACTTTCAACATTGTACAGGTCATATCACAGCGGGTAGTTGGAAGGGCAGAGGAAGCATACAGTTCATCAGGGTTCTGTACTGTGAACTACCGACCAACGGCAAGCAACTACCAGCTTTCGCACTTGAGGCCATGCCGGGAACTGAACCCCGGCCTTAGAGATGGGAGGCTAGAGTGTTACCACTCTGCCATCGTGGCCCCTCTTCATAGAATAGATTTCACTCCCAGCCAGTCCAGCCTAGCTCAAACTTAAGCTAATTTGCAAAAAAAATGAAAAACTTAAAGTTGAAAAGTCTAAAGATGCACACCAGTTGTCTCTCCACAAGTCAAAGCACAAATGAATGAAGTGCGTGTGCCGACTAGCTTTTTTATAGCCACAGATTTTGAAACCGACAGGCTGTAAGTAGCAACAATATTGCCAGCCTGTCGGTTACAGTTCCTGGCTTGTCTGTTAGTGTTACAGGCCTGTCAGCATTGTTTACAGCTTGTCTGTTCCTTTTAGGGCCTGTTGGTTATAAAACCAAGGACCCAGTTGTGAAAAGTTACTGACTGGCCTTGAAAGTTTACAGGACCATCGGGTACACTTCCAGACAGGCTGGCTAAAGTTACAGACTGTACTGTAACATTTCCCGCACAGTCTGTTTGTCATTACGTACACTCTGGATCACCATATTTGGGACAAGCCGGATGCGTGATACAGACAGGTCTGTTTCATTAACCGACAAGCTGGGAAGTGTAACCAACAGGCCGTTAAGTTAACCGACGTGCCTGTCGGTAGGTGGGTGAAATTAGGGTCTATTACAAGGGTCGGCAATGGTCGTAGAAACATGTTTGATATTTCACTGACTCTCCCTGACAGGCCTGGAAACTATAACTGACCCTAACTGACCTTGTAAACATTGGTTCCGACTCTCCAAAAGGACACAGTTACTGACCAGTCTGCTCCAGCGGAGCACCAGCATAAGTTTCTGTAGCAGTACCATCAGAAACAGAATGGCCCTGTGAAATAGAAGGAAGCAGCCTGAAGTATGAACCTGAGAACTCTCCTATCCCTGAGATCCATCTTTTCCCCAATCAGAAGTAATTGGAGTAGGATCTGATCTGAAACTGTACTATCATTAGAAGGGGACGGCGTGCAGCAACTTTGTCAATACTGTAAAAGGACTCACCTGCTGACTTTAACTGGCATTTCCTCCCAACCGGTTAGGCATGTTCCAAATGGTATTTTTAGCAATAGAAAACTATAGCCATTTTTAAAAGTAAGAACTGAGCAAAAAAGTTAAAATCAGTAAACTGAAATATAAAACAATTGTTAATTATGGATTGTTTGACCAGATATAAACTGCCATATAAATGCAAAATGAACAAAAAATAATTATATTGGAGAGGATAAGCTATAAACGTTTAACCACTGGTTTACTGTTACTTTTGGAATCATTTGTAGGATGTTTTGCTTTAACCGAGACATGTTTACTTGCAAGCTGTTACTTATTGTGGAGTCCACACAACAAAAAATATATATTGATCCAACTGATTCTGAACTTTGTGTACTTTTTACTCACAAGCAGTTGAAGGTCTTATCCTGTACATTACTAAATCAACCATTATATCTCATACTTGAAAGAAAATAAATAACATTATTCATTGCCTATGAAATGGTTATACCTGTCAAAGAGATATTTCTTCACTTTTTTTCCAAAACAGTTTCTAATTGCAATCGTCACTGTCTGTTGCAATAACGGGCTACTAACACTAAATGATCTTGATGCAAACGTGTGTCAGCTTGTGTTATGTACATGCAGATTCTTTAGAAAGTAGAGGACCTGACTTCTTCTTAAACATTTTTGAGTCAGCAAGTTCTGCAAGTACTCAGAAGCATTTCTTTGAAGGCATTTGCACATAAACAAAATAATTTTAAATTCAATCATGGCGGCAGCAGCTAGAAGTCAGTAAAGAATTTACAGGTGCAAGTAAAAACCCTGAAATATAACTTCAAATAAACTAAACCTGTGTCACATTGCACAATAAATATCAATTACTCAGCAAAATCTAGACCTGCAAAAGCAGCAAAAACTAGAACAAGGGCTGAAGGCCTTGGGACATCCTCCACAAGCTTTTAAACTTGTTATCAGCCATCTTACAAACAAAATGACTGACACTTTTTTTTTTAATTTGTTCACATTGACACTAAAGTGAACACAGGAAGCCTGGACTTGATAATAGTTTAGCAGTAATGACGTGTTATAGCAAAAAATATTCTCCCTGTGGGTAAAACATGTGGAAAAACACACTCGGAACATTTTTGAGACATTATGAACAAGCCTACTGGTATTAGGCATGACATCAGTGAAGTCACGTTTTCCAAAATAGCCACTGGTGGCCACGTTTTTAAATAAGAAATAACAATGACTGTACAAAGTTCAAAGACAATTACAAAATCACCTCTTGCAGCCATATTTTTAATCAGTTTTGCCCCAAATGTACAAGCTTCCTCCCGTGAGTAATATCCATGACTGTACAATGTTTGAGACAATCTGTTAAAGCATTCTGGATATAGAGCGCACACAATCTTTAACAAGCAATCAGTGATCAAATGAATCCGTCACATCTCTTGAGTTAGCATGACCCTGAAGAAATAAGTCGCACAAGCAAAACAATTTGTTTTCAGGATTGATGTTTGGAGCATGTAACAGCCTTCAGGTCTTACAAACCCCTAATATTTCTAAAGACAAGCAGCTGTAACATCACAATGGCAAAGTTAACTGTGAAAGAGTTTACAAAGTACATTCCACACCTACGCTCCCCAACCAATGTCCCTAGCAAGTATCAACTGACCACACCTTATGGTTTCTGAGATATAGCCTGGATTACATTTTCAAGATCAAAGTAGAGCAAGGTCAAATCAAGGTCACAGCATGAAAATATACACCTACACCCCACACCAATATTCCTACCCACTGGCTACTTGTTAGTTCTTACACAATATGGTTTCCAAGATATAACCCAGACAAAATCCTAAAAATTCAAGGCCAATACAGCAAAGTAAAAAGGTCAAATCAAGGTTACACATCCTACATCCTCTGGCAAATGTCCAAACCAAGTTTCAACGTATCACCATGGCAAGGTCAAACCAAGGTCACATGATTGTTGCACACCTACAACAACTAACAGTACAACAACTAATTTATAATTCTAATTGGACTTTTATAGCGCTTAATCTCCCCATACAAGAGGACTCTAAGCCACATGTACAGGAGCATCATGAGTTAGAACCCGCCTGACATGTCTGAAATCTCGGAGTTTGGCAAAACAACTTCTGAATCGAACCACACACCCAAATTCCTAACTGAGTCAACAGGGCTGAGTGGACTGCCTTTAGGCACCTGTTCAATTGTTCATAGGCAGCAGATGCATTCTTCGGGGATAAATGCATATAAACTTGGCTGTCATCTGCATAAAATGAAACTTTATTCCTTTATAATTACCAATAATCAAACTGAGGGGTGGTGAACAATGAGAACAACAATGGGCCTAGAACAGAACCTTGAAGAACGCTAAATAGGAGTTTACAAACATCTGACAAAGTAGAACCAATTTTTATTGACTGATAATGGTCAGTTAGGTAGGAAGTGAACCATTTCAGAACAGAGCCACCGACACCAAACCAAATACAGAGGCAACTGAGAAGAGTGGATTGATCTATGGTGTCGAAGGCAGCAGACAAGTCAAGCAATACTAAGGCAGTGGGTTCACCTCTTGACAAAGATAAGTGAACTTCATTTTTTATGGAGAGATGAGCTGTCTCTGTTGAGTGACCTACTTTATATGCCGACTGGTACAGGTTGTCTAAGTTATGGACATGGATATGTTCTAAGAGCTGCTTAGCAACCACACATTCTACCAAATTTGATATAAAACTGAGGCCAGATAAAGGGAGATAATTCTTGAGGTCATCTGAAGGAAGATTTGCCTTTTTAATAAGAGGAGTGACTACAGCAGTTTTTAACGCATCAAGGACACATCCCTCCATGAGCGAGCAATTGACCAGCTTAGTAAGAGATGGTAATAATATACCAATGCATTCCTTGATAAGAAATGTCAGCCTAGGTTCTAACAGGCAGGATTTTGTTGGTGACGTTTTAATTAGTTTACCAACAGCATCTTCAGAAACTTGGCTAAAGACAGTAATTTTTGGAGGATCTGACGGAGGGTGAACTCGTTTTCAGTGCCAGAGGGAATGAAAGTATCTTTAGAAAAAGTAGGCAAACTGGTCAGCCAATGACTTTTCAGACTCATGCCATGGAAGTATGGCATCAGAGACCATGTTCAAGGTTTTATGCAGCTCACACCATAGTTTTCTAGAGTCATGACTATTGTCTGAAATCGTTTTGCTGTAATAGTCTGACTTATCATTGTTTACAAGTGTATTACATCAAGCAATTTTTGGCCCTGCGCCCAGTTCTCTCAAATTGGTGCCTAAGGGACTTTGCAAGTCGATAAGCTTCAGACATCCAATCAGCATAATCTTTCTTTGTCAGTCTATACATGAGAGGTGCATGCTTGTCAAGAACATTGCCTAAATCATGTACATACTGTTCATAAAGATCAGCTACAGCATCAGCAGGGGATTTGACGAAGGAAGTATTTTTTTAGATCTGAGCAGAAGTCAGACATGTGGATACGGTGGTACCTTCTATACTGAATTTTACTTGGAATGTGAGCCACCTGATGAGGGAAGGCCATTGAGCATTTGACTAAGGTATGATCAGATACAAAATCGCAAATTTTGATATCAACAATAGTATCCTGATCACTGGGAGATAGAATGAGGTCCAATATGTGACCGCGCAGATGAGTAGGTTGATTGACCAACTGTTTCAGATCACACAAATCAAGAAAGGTCATACATTTATGACCATCACCAACTGGAACATCAACATGAATGTTAAAGTCACCATAGATATAATATGAAGAGTTAATAGATGACAGGAAATCAACAAATGACCATCTGATCCTAGAGGGTAGTAGATGCAGGCAAGCAACAATAAACGGCCATGAAGCCCAATTGACACCACCATATTCTCAAATGACTGGTAGAAAGGAGATTCAATTTTATGGGTTTTGTAGGAGGATCTAATGAAAAAAGTACCACCAATACCTGAGGGACAAGGCCTCTGAGGAAAAATAAAACCAGGAGGAGTTATGGACCGTAAAAAGCTATCATGGGACAAACATGGGTCTCTGTAAAGCAGAGAAAGTCAAGGTCATTTGAAGCAACCATATCAGCTAGGAGTGGACCCTTATAGATCTGGCATTCAAAACACTGAGTGGAGAGGACCAGGGTTGAGGGACACATCTCCTCCCAGTAGCAGCAACAGTAAAAGCCCTTTTTTGACCATGGTTGAAAATTTTGACAAGAACAAATATAGAAAATATTTTTGCAATTATAAACAAAGGAGGACATGATGTATTAGATACTCTAGTGTTGAACCACTCATACCTGTGAGCCAGTGCAACTGTATACAGTGCCATAAAGAGTAATACCTGAAGACTAAACATGACTGGTGAGATTGTTCATGAGTAAGAAGCCCTAAATCTAAGCTCAACCGTAGGAAGCCTCAAGAATATATCCCTACACCTCAACACAGTCGCAATTCTTCGTCCTGTGGGTGACTCACAGGCACCCTAACACCCCCACACTACAGTCTCACCCTAAGCTAATTGACAACACCACCTGACACCAACAACAGGAATAATGGCTATAAACTGATTGGAATAAACTAGAAGAAAACTTAAAAGTAGTGTTCTCATATACCCTTTTTAGTGGGACCGGGTAGGTAGTAATTTTAACAGGCGGGTACCCGGGCACTTGTGCCGATGGGCGATAATAGCTGATTCTACAAAAATCTCCACATTTACAAACTTAAAACTTACACAAAATATGGGATCCAACCATTTGTTTTATTTCTTGTCGGCAAACAGTAGGGCACGGAATAAATATCAAATAAAAATGACTTCTGTTGTTTTTCAAGACATGGTTGTTTATTGCAGTATCCATAAAAATGGAGTCACATGACCTAACAGGAAAGCTTTAAACTTTTGCTCGAATGTAGCTTCGGAATTTAAACTTTATTTTTTTCAGGTAGGGAAGTGAATTTTATTGATGCAGAATTATCAAATATCGTGTGAAAACATTGAACTTTATTTATTTAAGGTGTGGATGTCACAATATAGCCAATACTAAACATTTTGTGTACTCGGAATGAGGTAACCGTGTTAATATACTGACGATTTTGAAAGGGTACCAGCAATTGACAATGCATAAACGACCAAAATAAAAGACAAATAAAATACTATAAATGGTGTACAATGGTGAAAAAACAATATTCATATGCATTTTAATAGAATAGTTTCATTTTTAGGTGAATTTATGAAGTCAAGATATGTCTGTACTTGGTCAACAAACGTGGGCGATATTAACAGCAACAAAGCTTAGATTCGTGTACTTGTGTATTTGATTTTGTATTCAGGTAAATATTCAGGGTTCGGGTGCCCGGATATCCGGATACCCATTGAGATTACTACTTAAAAGACACAAATTAGATTGTTGATAATACCCAATACCTGATGTAGGGAAAGATGGGCGATAATACCCGCTTTTTGAGGAAGTTGGTATAACAGTGAACTGGAGTTCATATAAAACTAAAGAAACTACATAAAAAGCAATATATAAGATGACAATTCCTTTAAAATGTGCTGAGCACATATAAAACTACCGTTGTCATAGTGAGATTAACAAAAAAATGAGATTAGCAAAAAAGTGTCTACATAGTGCATACCAAAACAATCTCACCCTACGAAGTATCAACTTCCTACACCATATGGTTTCTAACATATAACCTGGATAGAATATTATAGGTGAAGGTCACTTTGGCAAGGTCAAAGTTCAAATCAAATTCACACCATGACATTGCGTACCTATATCTCCCAACCAATGTCCCTTCCAAGTATGAACTTCCTACACTTTACGATTTCCCAGATGTAGCCTTGAAAGGTTTTATAGGTCAAGGTCATAACAGCAAGGCCAAAGGTAAAATCAAGGTTGCACCCTGACCTTGTACACCTACACCCCCATCTTATGTTCCTACCAAATCTTAATTTGCTAGACCTTATGGTTTCTGAGATACAACTTGGACAAACTTTTTTCCACTTTACTCGCCAACTGCCAACTCATTTAGATGCCACGTGTGAAAGCATTTAAAAGGTTAACATGCCAATGTTTGGAGACCAGCCATCATATGCAACTCTTGCATGAGATTACTTACAGTGCCTGGAGGCCAGCCATGGTGTTAAAAACAGAGACCGAGGGTTACATATTTCCATGCTTATAATAGAGATAATGTATTATTTCTATCAAATGTAGGATGATTAGGCCTTTTATATGTTAGAACTAGGCCAGAATGTGAAGATAGAAGGCCAGAATCATAGACAAATCGGCCCTTTGCCAAATCGGCCCCCGTCAAATCGGCCCCCAAAATAAAATTACCTGGTCAAATCGGCCCCCTATAAAATAATATATGGTCAACCCGATCCCCTAAATATAGATACATAAGTGTACATATAACAAAGATCACTAAAGTTATAATCCCAGGCAATGTAACTGCACTGTTAATAATTTTTAGGTTACAAGGGATTGATTACATTATCCTGACATCTTTCATATGTGTTAATTACACTTAGTTAAACAACATATAAGCTATTGTCTCTGCTGTCGATAAATATTTATCCACCCATCCAGCCTGATTACAATTAAATGATGCATTTCTTTATAAAAGGCTTCTTATTTTCTCGAAAAAGATCACAAAAGTTATGATCCCATCTGCAGAGGCTATGCATGTAGTATAATTGCACTTTTAATAATTCTTACATAAACAAGTATGTAATGGAGATAGGTTAAAAGCGATTAATTACATGATCCAATTATTTTTGGTGTGTATCAATGACACCTAGCCAAAGTCCTCACCTTATACATAATTATAAAGATTTTAATTCATCACTATTTCAATTAAGGCATGTTGTTTCTGTTGAAAAGGACCCCTTATTTTTCTGTTATAATAATCCTGAAGAAATATCTTTATCAACCCAGTCGAATGCTCTCTGCAGGTCTATAAATAAGTTTTAATTACAAAAGTTTTCAACTGGAGTCCAATTTGTCCACGGCCGAACTTTTAGGGGGCTGATTTGTCCAGGGACGGATTTTTTAGGGGGCTGATTTGCTGAGGGCCGATTTAGCAAAGGGCCGATATTCGTCCAGCTCCCGTTCTTACAATACAAGGCTGACACCACAGAATAGACTGAGGCCTTACATATGTATACCCACATACCAAATGTGAAACAGGTACAAGAAATTATGTATGAAAGGGCATCTCTGTGTCAAGATTTTCTGCCATATTAAAAACCTAAATATCCACAACTTATCTGGAGTAAAGTCAGAAAATTTTTGTAAAGACAAATCAAAAAGTATCAAAGGTCAAAGTTTGGTTTACATCCCATTCAACAGCCACATGAAAAAGTATCAAAACTGTTGGCACAAATGGGTAGAGTTAATGCAATTAGATAAAAGTACGTATAATGACCACTGACAGTTATCTGTATAGTAATATAAAGGTGAAATATGTCCTAAATATGACAGTAGAAAGTGTATTGACAGAGTCAGATAAGTGTTTTTTTTTAATTGCAATCCGTTTTAATGTCCTAATTGTCCCCCCCCCCCCCCCCCCCCCCCCCCCCCCCGTCAAGTGATAAGCAAAAACTGTGTTTGTGTCTTGCCATTGGATTCATCATCATGGCTATATGTGCAAGTTAGGGGCACACTCTCGCCTCCCACCTCTGAGGCCGGGGTTCAGTTCCCAGCATGGCCTCAAGTGGGAAAGCTGGTAGTTGCTTGCCGTTGGTCGGCAGTTTACAGTACAGAACCCTGATGAACTGTATGTACTGGTTTCCTCTGCCCTTCCAACTACCTGTCGTGATATGACCTGTACCGTGTTGAAAGCGACGTAAAACCCCAAATAAATAAATATAGGTGCAAGTCCCAATTTGCAAATGTTTGCAGAACCATGGCTTTCAACCCAGATCTGAGGATTTTTCCAATCACTTCTACCCACTACATGCTTCTTACCATGGACCCTACGGATTCTATCAATTTGATCCATGTCTTCCCACTGAAGGGAGCCCCTCTCCATCTCGCATAGTACAACAGCTTGTACTGTTTTCGCCCCCTGCCAAGAAAAATCTGTGGCATCTTCAATCACATCATTCAGGTAAGAAACCAAAAAGCTCTCTTCTGTGGACTGATTTTTGATCTAAAAAGTTTTTGCTAAAACCTTGAACCCATTGAGTGAATGGAAGCTGGTCATTTGTGACCCTCTGTCTATTTATACCTACTAATATGGATTCATGGGGCCAGGACACTTTATTTTTGACTGATACACCTACATCCCCCTTTTTGACTTTTATTTTACTGAATTTTCATAACCTGGGAGGTGTGAACTAATTGGTTTGATTTTCCAATATGTTTGTCGACGTTCTGTTGAATAGACTAAGACCTTAACATTTTCATTGAAGGACTATCACTTTCTTCAGAGGGTGAATCACTTGCAACTAGTGGGGGTCTAAAGGTTTTACTTTTTAAACTTTTTTTTACTTTAACTGGAAAAAATAATGTATGTACTCAACTTTCCTGATCCAGGTTTGTGGGATGACGCCTGTACCACTTGCTGTTATGTAGCTGTGATCTAATCTTCCACCATTTTCAGTCGCTGGGACATCTTCAGTTGGGTCAGTACCCTTCCTGGGTATGATGTTTGCCCAGATTCCCCTGATCCGTAGCAAGTGACTCACCTGCAGCAACTGAATCTCTTAGTCCATTTGGCACTTCCTGAGAGTCACTATGAACACTACTAACGTAAGATTTCTTCCCAGTGGGTTGAATATGTTTGTTTTTGCAATTTTTCACATTTCGGTTTATTATTTTGTATATTTGTTGTTTAACAAATGTCTAAGTCTGTACAAAAATAGAAGAACTGAGAGATTTAGAATCTGTCTTGGCAATCTCAAGCTTAATGGGTCAATAATAACCAAACAAAAATTAAACAGCTTAGGTTAAAATCACAGAAAATAAAAACTCTTGAATTCAAAAAACTGTTTACCATGTGTTGCTTTCAATGCAATGTTTCAAAGTGACTTCACGGGATAGGGAGGCCAAAGTGTAAAACATGAGGAACCAATGAGGTGGCCACTTACTTCATTGGCCAGAACCTGGTCATACAAATGTTATTAGACTGGTCCTTAGACCAGTTTTAAGGTAATCAGAAAACATTGGTGTCATTTTGGAAGGACTGACATCTGGTGTGTCCAAAAACTGCAAGTGCCTGTTACAAGGTCTACAATATTATAGTCAATCAACCTTTACCTTTAAGAGACCAGACACACAGTGACACCAATATGTGACTTATTTGTGCAAAATTACCCATTGTATGATCTGCAGGGAAATGATTCCTTTTTCAAAGATGTGAAAACGAAAAGGATTTTTTTGTATAAAGCCGCAAATACAAACCATCTATTGGATGAAGTTTGACATATCTGTTATTGAAGAGTTTATCTTCGATGTTAATCGAATTATTTTATTAAAATATTATTGATTTTATGTCGTAGATATAAGAAGCTATGAAACAAGAAGGTGCCAGTTAAAAGTACTTAAATAGATAAAATGGTTACTTTTACTTTACTTGATGGTTTAAAATGGAGATTAAAAAGGCAGCAATTTACAGGTGAGGATAGAATCTACATTTTGAAACCATTTCAAACCCAGCTATTTTTATATAAACTATCAAGATGAATATAAAACTAGTGCACAATTATTTATTTTTGTTTTCAGAAAGGTTAAGTTGTGGTTTGTTATTATAGTGGTGTCTACAGTTTTGATGGTCTGCCAGAATCTTGTTTTGTCAAAGAACATTAAACTGAAAACCAAATCACAAAATAATGATTTTCACAAACACACTGTTTCATCCAGTAGTTTGGATAACACAACAGCAGTGTACAATGGTAAGCATTTATATTATCCAGAATTCCTATTTTAATTCATCAATAATATCTAATGTTCAGAGTAAGAAGTTGAAAGTAATTAATTAAATAAACAGTATCTGTAATTTCCAATGATTAAATCATTTTGTTGGAACAAGCTACTCTATATCAACATATTATATATTTTCTTTTAAAAACATTGTCCAACTTCACTTTTTCATTAGGGCGAACTGCTATAAAACTGTAAATTATTAGTAATGATTTCATTTATTGTGGTTATCGTTGGTTTCAACCCATTACATAGGTCATACTATGATGGACAGTGTTAAGGGCAGAGGAAACCAGTACCAGCTGGTAAAGACTCTACACAGTAAAATATCTGGCATCAGTTAACAAATACCAACTCTCCCACAAAGGGTCGGGTCTGGGATCCGAACTGCTGAAACCAGAGGCGGGACCAGAGTGTTTTAACCATTACACCACGGGGCCCTTCTCTATTAAGAATGAATATTTTTAAGGGCAATGAAGAACTTTAAGTATATCCAAAACCCCAAATGTGGGGGTTACCGGTGAAAATGTTTTATTGAAGCAAGAAGTTGATTTATAATTATTCAGTTTTAGAGTAATTTACATAGCTAAAGTAAGGAAGGAGCATACAAAACATTTTTCTTTTATTTTTGTAATTCTGTATATAATTTAATATGACTTTGTAAGGTCATGTTTCACATCAAACTCAACAAAAACTAGAAAACTAAGAAAAACAATTAAGGAGCTTTACAAGTGAATATAGCCCAAAGAAAAGTTTGATGGAGCTTTACTAATTGGACTGAATATCCAACGTAATTTTACTTAATTTGAGACAATTTTAAGGACGTTGTAATATTTCAGGAAAACAAACTTAATACAATACAAATCAATAATAAATAATAAAAGGTAGGGTGCTCTGCACAAAATATTGAGAAACTTATGAACCAACCTTTAGACGGGCTGTGGAACTAAAGAAATACTGACAAGTGAGAATATGGAATATCCAATAGGTTTGAAAATGTTTGGTAGCCAAGTATTTCATAATATGATGCATTAATATTAAGGTCACTGGATATAAATTACATGATTATAAAATATGTAGTCTGTAGTTACATGTATAAAACTAAATTTAATGGCAACATCTTACAAAATCTAAATATTTTTAAGAATATGTGTAGTAATAATGGCTGGTTATATAAATTCACCAAACACCTCTTGCCAGCTAAAAAAAAACAAATGCCAAATGACCCAAGGACAACTGTGTCAAGATCACACATAACAGCTTGACAATCCATATTAAACAAAATCAACCATGCATTAATAGCTTTCAATGAATACAAGAAACAACCAAATACAAAGAACTAAAACCATAATATCCTAATGTAGAATGTTTACACAATGAATTACATGAAAACTTCACATACTGAAAAAATCACTTTGTGGCAAAGTATTTGCGATGTTGTAGATATATTTTAAAAACTGTTTTTTTTTGTCTAATCTGTTGACACAGTAATGTCAAATAAATGTAGATTTTATTTTTGTTGTAATTTTTTTTAACAATTTATAAAAATAAAATTATAAAATGACTCTCCCAGTTGAATAATAGTCACTATTCATATTGTAGAAAACATTTATGCACAAGCTGAAACTCTAATTTTATGTGGAAATAGCTATTTTATGTGTATGTTGAAAAATACTAGTATTCAATAGAAAGAAACCTTTTGAAGGTTGAGAAAAAAATTCAATAAAAAACCCTACATAGCTTGGCAATCTTTGGAATGAATTATTGTATTCACCCCTCAAACAAACAGGTATAGATTTTACTGAATAAATGGCCCTTTTATTTCACCAGAACACACAGAATCACACATACAGAGAGAAACGACTCTCGAAGCCTGCGTTAAATATAGTCTGTTTTTGCTGCACAATAAATATGCACACTGATAAAACCCATCATTGGCTTTAAAGTGTCAAATGAACTGCAATTAATATTAATAATCTTGTTACACTGAATCATGCAGTAAGATAATATTTCTGGTAAATTATTACTTAACAGATTTTATTCTCAATGAAGACTTTGTACGCAAGAGTGTTCTTCCCTGCAAGAATCTGACAAGACCACGAAATACAAGATATGGACCAACAGGACCATCCTGGCATTTAGAAACAAATGGGAATAAGGTTGTGCTTATCAACTCGGCATTTTATGATGACAGGCCAAACAGTGGAAGCCTGCCAAACTTGCGACTTCTGATAGTGTCAGATGTCACTTTGAGGTCAAAACTTTACTGCTATGTGTGGTATCCTAGTTTTAAAAATGCTTTTATTACTAGAGCCAGTCTATTTACAATTCATTACAGACGAAAAAATCCTGAACATATTCACAAATTCCTGCCTTCAAAAGGATTTTTTGTAGAATATGTTATATCATGCCAACTTCCAAACAATCACTCTGTGCCCAGCCATGTGTCAGTTGCAGTGGATGCATGTACTGCATCTGATGTACTTGTGCCTGTAACAGTTCCTATAAAACCAGAACATACCATAGATTTTGGAGTATGTGTTGCTGCTAGCTTTGGTAATGTTGATACAGCTGTCATGGTGCAATGGTTTGAATTACATAAAATCCTTGGTGTTAAAGAATTTAACATCTATAATGTGTCAATGTCTGCCAGTATGAATGATGTCCTTCAATATTATATTTCCACTGGTGACTTGATTCTACGCCATATGTCTCCAATCATACCCACGGATGATGACTGGACAGCATACATGAATAGTCTACCAACTCTCAACCATTGTTTCTTTACTAATATGTACAGGTATGAACATGTGGTGATTGTAGATTTTGATGAATTTATCACACCAAAGGGAGAAAGGACTCTAAACTACCCAGAATTACTTACAAATATCAAGAAGAAACATTCATGGACCTGCTTTACATTTAATAATGAACTTTTCTTTTATGATTATCCCCCTGATAAAGCACAGCCAGACTATCTCACAGTTCTTCAACAAAGACTTCGGAATACGACAAGTCTTCAAAATAAAGGTTCCAAGTCAATATCAAACCCACAAAACTGTATGATTGCTGGTAACCACCAATGTGTCAAAAGGTTTCCACACGTGAAATATTACACATTAATTAAACCTGAAATTGCATCCAACCATCATTACAGGAAATGTAACTACTCACCCGTTTATAAAAATGGAAAATGTCTGTTTTTGGAAACATCAGTAATAGATGACACAATGTTAAAATACAAGAGAAAACTAGGCCAAATGGCTAAACCCATCTTGGAGAAATTGGGTTATTTTAATTTAACCAGTTAATGCACCTGATGCTGAGCAAATTGAGAATGATTTTGTAAACTGTGTTAGCTTCTCTTATAATTTTTTTTGTTTTTATTGCAAATATATAGTTAATAGGCACACTGACAATAATAAAATGCAATTTGTATCACACCAAAGAGAAAACAGGCAAACTTTAAACGCTGTTTAAATCTATATCCAATCTGTCAAAAGTCGAAATAGTCAGCTTTTCACTGGTATTGCTGATGTATCAAATTCTTAAAAATTCATTGTGAATTTAACCTGCAACTTAATACATTAATTTCAAAATTAAACCAATTACAGCAAATCTAATTACAGGAAACTATATATAGTTTGGCATGTGTATGTTACTGTTTATGGAAATTTTCCCCATTTTAAGGTGATGTTAAACTACCAGTATTGAAAGAGTTACATTGAACATAAGTTTTTTTGTTTTGTTTCCGGACAGTAAAACACCTGGCCAGATTTACTTCAAATTTGGCACATGCTTGTACCTGGTTCTCTAGGTGTGCCCTATTTTATGGTGATATTGAACTGGCCTGTAGAAAAGAATTATACTGAGTTGATGTTTACTCCGTTTCCACATAGTATTACAATTTTGCATGTATACGTAGCTGGCCTAAGATAAGTGCCCTACATTAAGTTGACCTTAAACTTTAAGTAATAACAGACTAATATTCACTTTAAGTTTACCAATATTTGGACAACAGCATTCTCAAATACTGTACAATTCTAAGCATATTTAAACTGTACAAGTAAGACACCTTGAGCACAGCCTAAATGACAAAATTACCTTAAAATCCTTCATACTTACAAACTGATAAAGGTTAGGATAAATTTTGTGGTCTTGAAACATACTTTTTGAGGCAATTGAGATTTTACAGTGAAATTAAAACAGGTAATAGTTTTAAAGACTTATGAATTCAAGGTTTATGAATATAAGGATATGACTGCGACACTGCGATATTTTGATGTCATTTTGGCCCATCAGTATCAGGCAATCACGTTTAATTCTACTTTGTCTGAACCGTGAAAGAGATGTTGTTTTATAGGCCACACGAGTCAGTCCTTAAGAGACGCATAAAAAGTTCGCGTCTAGTCCTTGGCCTATGGCACGATATATCCACACTCTACATGCAAACACTGCTGCTATTGCATGTTAGAAATTGAATCAATTTGGTACCCCTGTTAAAAAAGAGTTGTGGTGGCTGGTTTGCTCAGCTTAGTGATATCAGGAAGTACCTCATCGGTGAAGCTGTAATAATAGTTGTCTCAACTACCGCAATCTCCTGTTTTGCAGTCTGTCCAAATCCAATGTCAAAAAACTATAGTGTGTACAAAACAGCCTGGCAAGAATTTTCTAGTTTTTTTTCTTTTTTTTCAAATAGTTATTCATTTGTCATTTCACAATACAATATTTTATACTAAGATGTCATAAATTTCAACATTTACCTACTGGAAAAATATCATATGAATATATTTAAGAACAACACTCAACACTAGGTCTGTCTGCTATGTCTCCGGAAATTTTGCTCATCCCTTTATGACTCTGGCATGTTAGTCTCGGTCTTATGATGGAGATTGTGCTACAAAAGTACTACTCGCATTACACGTAATTCAAAGTAAGTATTCAAAGTATTACTAATCAATGTAATTTAGACATTTAGACATTTTGCAGAAACGATGTATTTCAAGTGAAAAATTGAAGCTTTTGTAATTCACTTGAGTCATTTTTAAACTGATTGGTCTTTTCGCATTCTTTCTTTCTGGGATTACTTGTCTTAATATTCATTGACAAAAATCAAGACTTTTCTTCATTTAAATGAGATATATAACCATTCTATTGATGGATGCCATATGTTGTAAGCTTTAAGATGGTATATTACTTGTCCAAATCGAGCAAAACGTAACATTTTTTATGAAGTTTAACAATTCAACATCTTTCCAAGTGTTAGAATAACGTAATATTCTAACATGACTGTTGAAATTCTCATTTCGAAAAAATCAGTTTATAAGTAATGTGCGTTCTAGCCTATTTCATATAATTTCTGTGGGTTAGACTTGTTACTGGAAAGATCTATTCCCAGAAGTTGAATGACATGGCCCTGCCAAACGCCCGATGTGGCAGTAGACCCCTTACCTCTTATTGAAGATCATCCTAAGAAATGTTTTAGCGTTCGCCAGGGGAGACGTGGTTTTTATGTTTTCGTTTAAAATTTTTACTTTCGCTAAAGAAACTGGTCGGTATTTGATATATTTTACTGTAACTGTATGTATTTGATCAAAAAATTGTAAACCAATAGATTACTGATTGTCAGCACACCCAGATATCAGTTAAAAGTGCTGTTTGTCATTAAATGGGTATTATCGCCCACTCGATAATTCCCGCGGTAACACTTTCAATGTTCCACACACAAAGCAGATCAAGTGTATTACATGTAAAATAGATATATATCATAAAATATTGTTTACCAATTAGTTTTCCCTGTCCACTGTTTGTTATATTTTAATCCCACATATCTATCAAACACATGCACTAATCTACTCCTTCCTAACCTACCATCTTTTGATTTTGGTACTGTGATGCTGTAATTAGAAAGGTTTGTACGTAGGAAAGGTAGGTGCACCTATTTCTAAATTTTAATTTTTGGCTTTCATTGGTCATGCATTGCACTTTTTGGTTCTGTTTTTCCATCCTCTTGACTGTTCGGTCAACAACCCCCACCAAGGAAAATAGTTTGCCATCATCAAAAAATTATTCACCCAAGTTTACTCTCCTCTTTGGACAGTTGCAACATTGCTTTTGTCGCCCTGTAGGCCCACTGTCGTCAAGTGACGCACTGTTTCAGAAATGTCAACCCTTGGTGGGCCATCATCCTGATTCTTTCTGGCGACATTAGTTTGAACCCAGGTCCATTAGCCAGAAATATCAAAGCCTGTCATCTGAATGTCCGTTCATTGCGTAACAAAACATCAGCATTTAGTGATTTTGTTTTGTCAAATGATCTCGACATCGTTGGTGTCACTGAGACATGGCTAAGACCGTCGGACACACAAGGCCTAATGGATGAGATAACCCCTGCAGGTTTCCAGCTTCACCAGGTACCACATGAGGACAAGAAAGGAGGTGGAGTTGCTGTCCTTGTTAGGAATGACATTGATAGCGTGCGTTGTCAAATTGATCGGCGGGAAATGTTTGAACACATTACCGTCAAACTGTCAGATTGACAGTCAAGCCAGCTCCTGGTACATGTAATTTACCGACCTCCAAGTACCAGCAAATGCAGATTTATCGAGGAATTCAACAGTTTCATGGAAGCAGCTGCTTTGTCACCACATGAAAATATTATCTTGGGAGATGTCAATATCCAGCTTGACAGTCAAAATTGCTAGACAGATAATTTCAACACAGTTCTATTGGATTTTGATTTCATTCAACATGTGTCAACACCTACACACATACAAGGACATATCCTTGATGTACTCTGCACTAGTAAATCCCTAACTTCCTCAGTTCACCATTATGTAAAGGACGGCATATCAGACCACCTAGCTGTCTTTTTCACTACAACATTCCCTGTCAAAAATTCCTGCAGAGTAAAACGTTTGAAAATCAGGAAACTTTGCAAGATAAATAAAACTGAATTTATGTCTGACATTGTAAATTTTGAGCTTATCCAGGCTCCTTACAAAACAGCTAGCTTACTTTCACACCAGTACTTTCATACCCTTAGGAACATACTTGACAAGTATGCACCTGTACATGAATGTAAAACCCCACAACATGTCAACAAAGGGTTCATCAACAGTGAGATTTTGGCAGCAAAGAGACATAAGCGCAAACTCGAAAGGGAGTGGCGAAGGGACAACTCTGCCATAAACCACAGTATGTATAGAGCCGCTGTGAACCATTTCAACTGTCTCGTGGAATGTGCAAAAACCAAATACTACAGTGATATGGTTAGGGAAAATGAGGATAACCCCAAGGCCTTGTAGAATTCCATAAAGAAAGGCCTCCATAGATCACCAAAAATGGTACTTCCAGATTATACCACCATGAACAGTCTAGTCAACACTTTTGGCAGATATTTTGCAGACAAAATTGCTAAATTAAGTTCTGGATTACTGTCTACTGATGCCGATCCACCTGTCTCAGGTTCCTACAAAAACAAGTTTGTTTCTTTCCGGACCATGTCAGAGGAAGAAGTCCTTAAAATCATAAAATCCACACCAAATAAATCATGTGACTTAGATCCCATCCCAACATCATTGGTCCTTGAATGTATCAGTGTGCTCCTGACTCCTATTACAAATATTGTGAACTACTCTCTACAGGAGGGCAGTTTCCCTTCCTGTTTTAAGACTGCACATGTTACACCCTTGTTGAAAAAAGCTGGTCTTGACAAGAATGTTCTCAAGAATTATCGACCAGTGTCCAACCTCAGCTACATCTCCAAACTCATAGAGAAAGCTGTGGCTAAGCAGATAAATGAGCATATTGCTCATGAGGGTATATCCAACAAAAACCAGTCTGCACATAGAGTTTTTCCCTCAACTGAAACGGCGTTGCTCAAAATACAAAATGACATTGCCACGTCAATGGACAAGGGTGCAGCTGTTGGATTAGTCCTTTTGGACTTATCTGCAGCTTTCGATACAATAGACCACTCAATCCTATTCAACTGCCTTCAGCACTGGTATGGCATTGATGGGGTAGTGCTTAAGTGGGTCCAGTCATACCTCAACTCATGCAAGCAGCGCATCAAAATAGATGGACATCTTTCAGATGCTTTTCAACTCCCTTACGGGGTTCCCCAGGGCTCAGTTCTAGGGCCACTCCTTTTTACCCTATACACAACCCCTCTCAGTTCAGTCATCTCTAAATTCAATGTCACCCACCACTTATATGCAGATGACACACAAATTTACTTGGAACTCGACTCTAGGAACTTCGATTCCAGTATCACTGAATTAACAAACTGCCTTGAGGCGGTCCAGGCTTGGATGGGAAATAATAAGCTTAAATTAAATCCTGACAAGACAGAATTCATAGTGATTGGTGATGATAAAATTAGAAGTTCCCTGAAGTCATCTTTCCCAGTGAGTTTGCTTGGCAACACCATGGAACCAGCTGAATCGGTAAAAAACCTTGGTGTCATCCTGGATGCTGAAAATTCAATGCAAAGACACGTGGCTAATCTATGTCGCATAAGTTACTACCATCTCCGGGAACTACGAAGGGTCCGCAGGTACTTAAATCATGAAACAGCTGTAAAGGTGGCAAATGCCTTGGTAAGCAGTCATCTGGATTACTGTAACTCACTGCTTTACAACACAAAAAGGCATATACTAGCAGACTACAGAGAGTTCAAAATGCCTTATGTCGGACGGTGTGCAAGCCAAATAAATACTGTCATGTTACACCCTTCCTGCACAAACTACACTGGCTCCCCATTCATTACTGTATATTGTTCAAATATAATCTCCTCATTTATAAAGCAATACATTTCAGCCAACCTCCATATCTCTCCGCTCTAATTAGGCGGAGTGATCTCACACGGGGCAATCGCCTATCAATTTCCTCATCTAAACCAAATAAACGCTCAGGGCTACGCAGTTTCATAGCAGGGGCTCCCACAGAGTGGAACAAGCTTCCTCAAGCCATCAGAACCATAGAAAGCATTTCTGGTTTCAGGAAACAGTTGAAAACATACCTTTTTAGATTGGCTTATCCTCCACCATAGCCTATCTCCCCTACCGGACGCTAATATGGAAATGGACGTATTTCTGGAACTGGACTATCCCTTTTTGCACATCAGCGCCTTAGAGGATGTTTACATCAATTTCGGCGCTATATAAGTGTTTCTTACTTACTACTTACTTACTTACTTTATTTGTCTTACCTGAAACTTTAGGGTAACTTTTAAACTGGAAGCCACATGGCAAACATTGGAAAATTTGGTCATGTCTAATAAACAAAGTAATAAAAAGTAGTTTTAATAAAACTAGATTTTAAAGGTCAATAAGATTTTAAAATTTTATAAGTTAGTGAGGTAACATGCCTGTAGTTACTAAAAACTCCTGTATCTACCATCTGATGGAGAGTGACAGCATCCGCTAATGCTAAGCTTTTAACTAGGACAAGCAAGAAAAGTGAGAACTCCAGCTCCAATGAGATAGTCACAGTGCTTTTGTATAACTTAGATGAATTAATCTGGCCATTCACTAGACTAAATAACAGAACAAAGTCAATTCAGCTTAAGAGCAGTGACTTCTGGATCACACACATAGTGTAGGGCTCTCACAGGATGCTCTCTTTTTTTAGATCTGGCAGGTATAACACCATCAACAATGTCAACGTTCCTAACACTTTTGTTGTCTGAAAAGTATGCGGTGTGATCCTCATGACAAAGTCAAAGTACAAGTTGGGGTTTTACTGACAGTCCATGATTAGATGCCAAACTTGCTTACCACTAGGCCACCAAGGACCTATGACCCTCATGACAGAACAAAGCTCGACTTATTATGAATTCACAATGCACCTGTGGGTCTTGGGTCGGTGGATGATGGCAGTTATGGCAACTTTTGTGTTTTATTGTGTTTTTCCTGCCTTTTTGGTCATTTTCAGTACACATGAATAGTCAATATTATATACTACTGAAACTACAATGCTCTCGCATTGTGACATATTTTTGGGTTGCATTGGTGACATGACCTCACTATGATGTGATTGTTTTGTAATAAGGTGATAGACATTGAAATATCTTCAAACATGGATTCCAAAAAAGTCTGTCTGGAAATGTTTTGAAGAAAACAAAGAAAGCAGAAAGACATTAAGTCAGCTGTGCCAAGCATCCTTGCCACCAAAAAGTAGTTTTATATTATATTTTAAATAAAAAAGTCAGCATGACCTAAAAAAACTTTCTTATTTTAAAATGCTTGTATATTTGAATTAAATAAAACATTTTAACAAAAGAAGTCACCTTTTTACCCTAAAAAGCCTGTAATAAATTCTAATTGCTAATTGTTTGATATATGTAGTAAATTACCATTATTTGTGCAATCTTTTTTTTAAATAATTGATATACAAAAGCAGTACAAATTATATTCCAATATCTTTAGAGGGAGCACCTCTGGTATGGGGATGCACTTATCTTGGAAGTATCCATGTTTAAATCTGTCAATACCTGGTCAGTCTGCTGTTTTGGCTGGACAAAACAGACGACTTTGACATATTTTGCCAACTCTTGCACACCTATGTCCACTGTCCACCAAGAAGAAACCACAAATAAAATTGCTATGATGTGGGCCCTGGAATTAAAGCCACTAAGTATGGTTCAGGAAAGTAGGGTCAGGCCTTAAATCTCAATTTCAAGGTGCCAACTCGCAAAACTGTGAATGAACATTTACATGACATTTATGATGAAGAAAAACTAGTGAATGTATCAGTGGTGTCACTTTGGCAGTCACAACTGACCTTTTACCAGTAATGCAGTGCAGGGGTACTTCACCTTGACTGGTCCCTATCTGACCAATGATTGGGTACTGAATTCAAATATTTTAAGTACAGGACAGGTGTTAGGACGTCATACAGGTACCAATATTGGAGATCAACAGAATTATTCAAGAATTTCAAGTTTCATCACTTAGTGCCATTACAACGGACAATGCTGCCACATAAACTCCACTGCCAGAGAGTGGAACACATTTCAAGTTACTTGTTTGTCCACGCATATTAGAATTAACCATTGAAGATGGCCTTAAATTGCCCCAAATTGCAATAACTTTTGATTCTGCTAGAAAGTTACTCCGTCACTTTCGTCACTCAGTGCTATCAACAAATACATTAGAGTAAGAAATCTAAAATTTGCCAGGAATCTAAAATTCGCCACCTCTAAAACCTTAGTTAATTTTATGAAGAAAATGATGTTTTTGTCCAAAAATTGGTATTTTTCAGTTCAAAAAGCCTTAATTTACTATACAGTCAACAAATCTCACCACAATTCATTTATTTTATTAGTATTTTCACATGTGGCGAATTTCAGATACGTGGCGAATTTTACATTTCTTACTCTATTAGAAAAGAAAACCTCAAGTTCCAAACTAAAACTGATCCAAGGTGTTCCTGCCAGATGGAAATCTAGCTTCTATATGATCATGAGATTGCCAAAATTTAGAGTTTGTGTGTACAGTGTCAGTTTTGATGATTAAGTTACTAGTCCATCTGACAGGAACATCTTGGATATTTGTGATTCATTTTGGAAAATAACGGAAGACATATGCCCTGTCCTTAAATCATTAGCTGAAAGTTACTCAGTCACTTTCGTCACTCAGTGCTATCAACAAATACATTATCAGAAAAGAAAACCTCAAGTTCCAAACTAAAACTGATCCAAGGTGTTCCTGCCAGATGGAAATCTAGCTTCTATATGATCATGAGATTGCCAAAATTTAGAGTTTGTGTGTACAGTGTCAGTTTTGATGATTAAGTTACTAGTCCATCTGACAGGAACATCTTGGATATTTGTGATTCATTTTGGAAAATAACGGAAGACATATGCCCTGTCCTTAAATCATTAGCTGAAAAGTAATCAAAATCTTAGGGAAACAGGATTTGCCCCTACAAGTAGTTTAGTGTATGTTTCGATACATAATCTCATATCAGATATATTGAAGGAGTAATATAATGATTCAAAAGTTGTCAAGCAGCTTAAGCTTAAAATTAGAAATGGACTGATGAAGTGATTTAAAGTTGATGATGCAGGGTCTCCCAATGATTACATAGTTACTTCTCCTTTAGTAATTTCAACATTGTTAGATCCATGGTACAAGTAAAAAATTGGTAGAAACATCCTCTTAGTTGAAAGCAAGACATCTCCATGCAAAATTGAAATATTTATGGATGAATGCAATCAGTCTGTTGCTTCAACTAGTTCCGTGCCAGAAACTGTTGCACCTGAATCAGGTGTTGTGGATAAGAAACCAAAGATTTTGAATGTGATCCAAGGTTAAACTGATCAACCCACTGAAACCAATATTACCACTGATTAATTAATTAAAGCGTTACTTAGATGAGTCAGTTTCAGTAAGTCAACCCTTAACATGGTGAACAACACCAATTTAAGTTCTCCAGGTTGGCAATGCTTGCCAAAAAGTATGTGACAATCCCTGCCACATCAGTCCCATCAGAAAGGGCATTCTCAACTGCAGGTCTCAAAGTTTTTTACAAAATTGAGGTTCAGTCTTGATTCTGATACTGTTGATGATTTGATTGTCATAAATAGAAACTACAAATCAAATGATTTACTCCCTCAGCCTACAAATAAATTATCTCCTGATGAGCTTGTATCAGTGATGCATGAGGTGTCCAATCTCATGTCAAATTGTGACCAGTCAGGCAATGATGATGTAGACAGTGAACTAGACAGTTTACTTGCTTTAATAAAGTGGTATCTTGAGACATTAAAATTTGAAGTAATTCATCGTTTAGTGTTTTTGCATGATTTCTTATGCTAAATTAATGTTTTTAAAAAGTCACATAATAAAAAGAAAGACTGACAGAATTTGAAATAACTTTCACTTAAAATTTTAAAAGCGAGATAGTTTCAGATGGAAAGTTATCCAGAAACGACAATAATATGGAAGCTCTGAGCTGTGAAAGTTTATTTTATATTAAGTCAAACATGTTACTTAATATCTGGTATATACGACTTAGTATCTCATACATATCACTTAATAACTCGTATATTCAACTTAATAACTTGTATATTTGACTTAATAGCATGTATATACAACTTTTTTTCTTAGTATCTCACATATATAACTTAATAAGTTATATATATTAACTTTTACATACAACTTAGTATATTGTATATTTGACTTAAAGGGCCACTGCAACCAAATTTACCAAGTATAGTTTTCAAATGAAAAACACAGAGTGTTATTCAAACAACACTACTGACATAAATAACTAAGCCAGAATACACCCAGCTATGTATTATCAGTACTTTTATCTGTTGAAATGTATGTTTCTGCTACAGACTGGGAGAAATTAGGTCAGATTACTGCTTCTGTGTACACATCATCAACAGAAGATGTACTGGCTTTTCTGTTGTTTATGTATGCAGAGATCAGTTGCTTTGCCAGTGTAGGTCATTGCAACCCAAAAACTATTTTCTCAGTATATGGAGTTTTGGATAAACCAATTGAGGAAAAATACAGATATGCTGCATACAGACAGTTTGTAAGATGGTGCAGGGGATATCTAGGAAAAAAGCAGAAAAAAGAGTCCCTCTCCCTTCTTGTGTTACAGCTGTCATTAGGCAAAAATTTAATTCTCCTGACTTTGTTGGATTAAAATATCCACAAACATGAAAACTTCAAATTGACACTGTTTTACATGGACAAATGTTTTTATTATACATTCACATTCTGTTGGTGATATAGAATAAAGTTTTTTTACATAAACAAAAACAAATTAACTTTGAGATGTTTTCTTTTCATGATATTCATTGTTTCAATAGTTTTCATAAATCTAAAGTGACTGACTGTTTTAGTCAATTGTGAGATCATTGCTTGTATAGCTTTTATGTTCCAAATTGCAAAGACTAGTCTGTGTGGCTGTCAGTCAATTACAATTCATCTTCCAGCTGCTTTTTTAACTGCTATGAGTTATTTAATAATTTTATTCAGGGTTGGGGTCAATTACTTTGATCAATTACAATTACTTCTTCAATTATCAGTGGTCAATTACAAATACAATTATAATTACCTTAGACTGAGAAAAATCAATTACAATTACAACTACTTTCAGTCAATTACAATTACAACTACATTTACAAGAAGGGAAAGTTTAGTTAAAATTCAATTAATACAAGTGTCATATATAGGATATGTGTTGTTGGGATTAACATTGGTGACAAAGTATAACATTTTTATAAAACTTATAAGTTTTATGTGTCTTTCTGATATTCTTTTATTTATATATAAGTTCTAGAAATGAACTAGAAATTGGATTTGCATGAGTGTTAAATGACAAGCCCACTGTAAGAGTGAAATCCCCTTTAAATGTTTCCTTTGTTTCTGATACACTGATCACCACATAACTGGCCAAGGCACAACTTTGCAGTGACACTAATCTCCCCACAATGCCTAATGACATAATTGACACTAATCTCCCAACAATGCCCCATGTACATTGGATTATATCTGTATTATGTTCATAAAGATGTACATATACACTAAGTACTCAAAGCAATCCTTCTTGTTTACATTTGTTAACAAGACCTGATCTAAGTGTTAAATATGTGTAATGAGATGGCTTTACATCATAGTTATATAGGCAGTAGGTTAAAGGATGAAGGAAAAAATAAATGATTTACACTGCTGAATACTGAAGCTTAAATTTAGAATGCCGAGTAGAATAGCCAGTGTAATTGAAATTCAAAATATTCAATTACAGTTACAATTACAGATTAAATTTTTCAAATACAATTACAAACACAATTACTCAGTTTTTAAAAAAATCAATTACAACTACAATTACAATCACACAGAAATTGTAATTAATTACTCAATTACTTGTGTAATTGACCCCAACCCTGATTTTATTTCTTTTAAAACTTTTTTAATGAATAAAGACACATGCATATGTGAAGCCCAATCCATGAAATTGTCCATTTTGTGAGTTTTAGTCAAATAAGACATATGTAAATCCCATGAAAATATGCAAAAAATGAAAATTACAGTGAATTGTAAATTATAAACACTGCAGACACTGTTCTAATACTGTTCATATGCAATAAATATACGTTTTAATGTATAACTGATGTTTGAGTTAATAAGAGACATGTTTTATTTAAATTAATAAATGCCTAATTGTATGAAATATGTCTGATTTATTGATAAATCTAGAACTATGATCATCAATTTCTGTGGTAAAATATGATTTTTTTCATACATGGTATTGCTTATTTATGGGCAAGCAAAAACTGGACAAATTGGCTATTTGCGATCATTATATGACTTTAAAATGGTTGCAAAAACTGGTCTGTATATTGCAGATGCTGAATATAAAGATAATTCCAAACAATGATGCTATAAATGCTTTGTAATTTAAGAAAACACATGGTTTTTAGACTCCAAAATACTACACACGCTGTTTTTATACTGATGTGTGAGTACAGGAGATTTGTTGTGTTCATGTGATGACCTGTGTACATGTGATCCAGAGGTCAAATGTTCAGTAAGGCAGATTTCTGCAGGAAAGCTGAACAAAAGCATGTTTTGTGGCTTTCCCAGTAGTTGTGTGTATATTTATCTGCTGGGTTGGGTACTATGTGTTTTGATGAACTTATACTGAGAAAATAGTTTTTTGGTTGCAGTGGCCCTTCATTATCCCATATATACCACTTAATAACACTTAATATATTCACCTTACTAACTTGAATATACAACTTAGTATCTCATATTTACGACTTAGTATCTCATATTTACGACTTAGTATCTCATATATACGACTTAGTAACTTGAATATTTCACTTGATATTTCATATACATAAAATAGCCTGTCATACATATGACTAAGGAACTAGTACATTCCACGTATTTAGTCAAATCTTCGACTTACTGTCTTATATATACCAGTTGTTATAACGTAGTAGAAAGAGAATAGCCCATGAATTTAAATGACTTGTTTAACATGAATGGTATATAATGTGAATAGCATTTAGTTATTCATACAACTCAATGGAAACGTTAAAACTAACACATATACAAAAGACATATATATGAGATACTAAGTCATATATACAAATACTAAGTCGTATATACAAGATAGTAAGTCAAATATACAAGACAGTAAGTCATACATATAAGCGATTAAGTCGTATATACAGGATAGTTAGCCGTATATACGAGTTATTAAGTCATATATACTGGATAGTTAGTCTTATTTTCAAGTTAGTAAGTCGTATATATGAGATACTAATTGGTATATATAAGGTACTAAGTGGTATATACAAGAATCTAAGTGGTAAATACAGGATAGTAAGTTACATATTAGACTTAATATAAAATAAGTATTGGCAGCTCAGAGCTTCTGTACAATAATTATTTCTATTATTCCGTTTCTGTATCACTTCACTTACACTGGAATAATGTGTGTCATTTTATACATAAATATATGCCAAGAAATTTATCTGTAGTTACTGAAAATAAAAGCAGAAAGATTTATAGTTTGCAGTAGAAGACTTCCTTTGTATCCATTGTTACCAGGTACCTATTTCCTACAGTGCACCTGGCTAGATAGTGCGTAAGTTATGAGTAAATAAAACATGTGAAGGTAGTTGCCTGCTGTTACTTTTCTAGCATTGTTAACTGTTTAATTTTAATGTCCAAGAAACCAATATCAGATGGAATGTCCGACAAGCAACCACAACTGAGAGCAGTGACAGTGAAATGGACACAGAGGCTGTGGGAGAGGCGGGCATATCTAAATTGCAATCCAGGCACAAGAAGGGGTATATAACAAACATTTACCTGGCAGACTTAGATGAGGAGGCTATTGACTTTGTCAAGGATCATCATAAGCTCTACAGCAAATCATAATAAAAATCAAAATATTAAAGTCAATAAAAAGTACCCTAAGCTTCTGTATAAAGTCTCTCTGATGAGTAGCTGGCATCTGATTTTACAGCTGCCAGAACTGGTTTATTAGTGTTGGTTTGATCCTGACTCACAATCCCGACTCCAGAAATTAATCAGTCAAGTGGATCAGGAAAATGCTCCAGTTCTGTATGTTTGTCAGTACAGCTTGCTTCCTGTCTAGTGGAAAAGTACCCTAACACCAAGTCAGTTGGGAGGCAGATCCAGACAAGCCAGGATGTACTATATCCTGTCGGAGGATGAAATCGACCCCAATTTTTTGTGTTTTTTTCTGGATTTTCATTCCCAACTTTTGCAACAGACCATAGAGTTGTAGAGTCAGTTGTAGGGTCGGCTCCAGTGGAAAACCCCCATAATACACTTGTCATACTACAGGCAGTACTGCCTATATTATTAGGTGTTTTGTTCAATACCCCATTCCTGTAATTACTGATACACTTCTGCCTGTGAACTTGAAAACCTTTAGCTGCCTCTGCTTCATCTGTCTGTAGACACAGCAGTTTCAAAATGTTCATATTTTCCACCATCACGGTTTCCAGGTATTCTAAACATAGTGTGACTGTTGAAAAGGCAGCTGATAGTGGATATGTGTCCTTGTCCATTATTAAGGTAACTCAAATCAGTCTTCATAAATGTAGGTCATTTGACTGAGACAGATCTTCTCTCTGTGAAAAAGAAGTTCATTTATCGTTAAGAGGTGATTACTTGACCACTCTCCTGCATTTGATAATTCCAAGCTTCTCAGTTGTCTTGAAACATTATTTGGTATTTGATGCTCTGTTCTTCAATGGGGTGAGGACACACTAGGTGTCCTCGACTTCAGTGGCTAATGCACATCCTTATTATTGTACTTTATGTAGACTAGTCTTGTTTCAATTGAGCTAGTTTCTCATTGGTCCACTGTAACCTAGCCATATTAATTCTCCCGCCTGAATCCACCATATTCATTATAAATTTTAACTTTGAACAAACAGCATCAAATTTTATTCGATTTTATATTTTGATTTTTAATTTTTTGAAACTTGTGAGCTTTAGTGGGATGAAACTTCCAAGTTTCCCTGTGTTGCAGGTCTGAACAGCAGTGCACAGAAGTTGATGGAGTTACCACATGCGCTGCTTTAGTTGACCTGCAGAAACTCAAAATATTTTGGGACATACTTGTATAGCTCTGGATCTGGAGCACTGATAAAGGGCTGCTTTCATTCTATTTTCACCTGTGAAGGTGTTCTGATGTTTCAACTCCAATTTTGCCCATAGCTCTGCAAGCATGTATCAGAATATTTTTTCTCCTATTTTCCAGTCCACAGATGCCTCAGAAATTTTTCCGGTGTAACAAATGTATGGAAAAGCATGAGAGACCAGTTAATGCGAAGTGTCAAAGACAAAATGTGTCAGCTGATGATTCTGTTAGTTCTATGGACAGTGACATTCAATCTAACACTAACTCCATTAGCCAGGATATTAGTATACAGATTTTAACAGAACTCAAGCACCTCAGTGGTAGAATTCAAGAAGTGGAGAAGAAGGTGGAACAGCAGGATGTCAGCAAGGGATCGTCACCACACGTCAGGATACTGCCTCAATCTGCATCTAAGCCGCCAGCAGACGAAGTCATTCTGCCCACTACCGCCACGCTGAGATCTGTCGAGGTACAAAGGGAGGTGGATGCCAGACTGCAGGAACTCAGGACCCTAAACGAACAAGGCAAGTTCAAGTCCCAAAGGGGCGGTTCTGATACTGTATATTGCAAACAAGAAGTTCCCTGGTCCCATAATTATATACTTACTGGTAATACTAAGTCTAGGGCCAGTTACGACAATCTCTCAATGTCTTAGTGGGTGGCAGGCTTCTGCCAAATCATTAGAGAGCAAAGTGACCTTACTGTAAAAAATCAAATATTGGATTATATGTCTGACCTCATGGAGGACTCCCATGATTTTGGCTGGCAGGCTGCTAAGGGCTGCCATGCAGTCCTCTTGGTTCAGATGGAGGAAGGTAAAGTTGCTTCGGGGGACACAAATAAAATAGATAGAATCAGAAGGGCTCATGCCCAGAAAATTGGAAGGGCGACTATTATAGGTTTGTTGGTATGTCATATGCACAAGTATTAAAAAATGGTGTGAACAGACGTCAAACATTGGTAAATAATAGTACCAAAAAAGTATGTTGTGTTTCTGCTGAAAAGCATGCTGTCAATACACCACCTTGCACTTCCAATGTCAACAAAGTAGGCGTCAATGTGACAACTGTCAAATATCAATCAAAACATGACCCTGTTGTTAGGGTGAATAATCAGGTCAGTGAATTTCATGATCATATTATTCATACTGAAAAGCAATATGATTCACACATGGATGGCATGGTTTTCAGCAAGTTTTTCACAGCAAATAAATTTTCTTTGCTGGAAAATGACAAAATGAGTGATCATATAATGATATTAATCTAGCTCATGTTGATGCTTATGGCCAGAATAAGGCAGTAATAAGTCCAACGTGCAATACTCCAGTTACAAAGGTGAGTGTTCACTCAAACCTGACTAAAGACAACTCTGTTGCCGATGCCGTCGTTAGTCCACTGCTAGCCAATCGTTATGAAACCGTTACTGCCACTAGCAAGAAGGAAGCTGGCACTGTAAATAGTTCAGCAGATAACAAATTTGAGTTGAGTTTAATTTCTCGTCCTCATAATAGGACTCGCATTAATAATGCAAAAAATACTGATATTTTTCAACTGTGGGATAGCCAAAATCACCGAAAATTCGGGTTTATTCCCCTGAGTGAGCTTGCCCTCCCCAGTGTGGATAAGCGAATCACTTTGCAAAGTAGTTTGCCTCAGGCCAGGTATGATGTCTCCAAAGAAGGTAATTACAATTTCATGGGGGCTCAAATCCAAATACCTTCTCAACTGAATCCAGATGTCTGGCAGGACTACTTAATTGACTACTGGGATAAACAGCTCCCTTATCTTATCCGTTATGGATTTCCTCTTGATTTTGATACAGGTGTTGATTTAAATCATACGGAAGTGAATCATCCCTCAGCCAAACATCATGTACCAGATGTTAAGGCATATTTGGAGAAGGAAGTAAAGTATAAGGCTGTCCTAGGCCCTTTCAGGGAATCACCATACCCAGATTTGCACATATCACCCTTTATGACCAGGGATAAACCGGGTGCCAAAAACAGAAGGGTCATAATCGACCTTAGTTATCCCCAAAACCATTCAGTTAATGCTGGGATTCACAAAAATCAGTATTTAGGCACACAGTTTGCCCTTACCCTCCCAAGTTTAGATAATATCACTGATGAGATTAAAAAGTTAGGAAAGGGATCTCTTATCTATAAAGTGGACATCTCTAGGGCATTTCGCCATGTTAAGATTGATCCAAAGGACTATTATTTGTTAGGATTGAAGCTTGACTACTACTATCTGGACACTTGCCTGCCTTTTGGATTCAGGCATGGTTCTTCGATCTTTCAGAGATTAAGCGATGCTATTAGGTTTATTATGACCTCACAAGGTCACAGTATCACAAATTATATTGATGATCTTATTGGACATGCTTTGCCCAGCCAGACACATGAATCCTTCAATACTCTAACCTCCCTTCTCCAGGAACTTGGACTCCAGATCAGTAGCAAGAAATTAATCTCTCCTACTACTCGTGCGGTTTGTTTAGGCATTGAAGTGGACACAGTCAATTTTACATTGGCTATTCCCCAAGAAAAGCTTATTGAAATTGGTAGCACCTGTGATCTGTGGGCTACCAAAGACACCTGTTCCAAAAGGGACCTTCAATCCCTACTGGGCCAGTTATTGTACATTTCCAAGTGTGTCAGGGCCTCCAGGGCTTTCCTGGATCGTATGCTAGACCTCCTCAGGGCATCTGATAAACAGGACCTTATTCACCTTACAGTTCCATTTATACAAGATTTAAATTGGTTTAGATCTTTCCTCCCCACTTTCAATGGCACCACTTTCTTCTGTCACAAGAAATTTGACCTCCAGGTCCACTTGGATGCTTGCCTTAATGGTCTAGGTGCAATTTGTGGTAATGAGGTCTATTCCATAGCCCTAACCCCTGGCTTCTGTAATTATGATATAGTTCATCTGGAAATGATAAATATTTTGGTGGCTATCAGGGCTTGGGCTGGCCATTGGGCAAATCATAAGATCTTGATCCATTGTGATAACCAGGCTGTGGTGGCCATTATGGCTTCTAGTAAGACTAGAGATCTGACACTAGCTGCTATTCACAGGAATATCTTGATGGAATGTGCCAGGTTCGATATTGAGCTTAACACTGTTCACATAGCTGGTAAAACTAATGTGGTGGCTGATGCCCTCTCTAGAATATCTTTAGATTCCAGATATATGCAAAGCATTTACAGTCATGTTGCAGATCCGGTCTGGTTGAATCTTCCTACTAGCATTATTGAATTGAATTGGTTCATTTAATTTCAGGTACCTCCATGGCTGCTGTCTTGGCTTCCAGGGCTCACCGAAGGCTTCATCACTCTCTGGCTTCTTCCACCTCTAAGGCCTATACTAAAATGTTTCGTACATTCCTATCATTCTGTGTTTGTGTTTGCATTAACATTTTTTCCATATCTGTCCTTGACCTAATGTCATTCCTAGAATTCTAGGCATACAATGACTTTACTAGTTCAGCCATTGCCAATCACATGTCAGCTGTCAGGACCAAATTTGCCATGTTGGGCTTAAATACATCTCCCTTCCATGACCCTCACATAAAATACTTTACTAAGTCTATCACTCTTACTTCTTCACTCAAGATTTCTCTTAAGTCAGTAATTGACATTCCCCTGTTACTTAGAATAATTTCCCAATGTGATAAGACCTATATGGGCCAGGTTTTTAAGGCAGCCTACATTCTTTCCTTCTTCTCTTTTCTCAGAATTTCTAACTGGTTCCCCATACCTTTAATACTTTTGACCCTGTGAAGCATTTATTTAGGGCTGATGTCTTTTTTCCCCACCCAGGTGCCCATATTCTAATCACCTGGTCTAAGACCCTTCAGTCCAAAAATCAAGTTAGGGTATTGAAAATCCCTCACCTAGGCAGTTCCCCCTTGTGCCCAGTTCAAGCTCTCAAAAATTTACTCCTCATTACCCCTGCAGGTCGTAACAAGCCTCTGTTCCAGGTCAAACTTAGGTCAAATTGGGTTCCTCTCTCTGATACTCGACTACGTAAACACTTTAAGAACATTATTACTGCCCTTAACCTTTCTCAGTCCTCTCTGACCTTTCACTCTTTCCGGCGTTCAGGTGCCACCATGGCCTTTAACTCTGAGGTCCCCATTCAGGACATCCAGAGCCATGGCACCTGGACGTCGGACTGTGTCTGGTCCTACATCACTCAAAATCATGATGCATCAGACAAAGCGGCTTTGGCCTTCCAACAGCGCCTACTCCAATAGTCCACTACTTGGGGTTTGGGGTCAATCCCTACTCCACCTCAACAGTAAATTACCTATTCATTCTTAACAAGTCCATACTCATTACTAAGTTTGTAATGTTTTGTCCTAGTCTTACCTCTTCATCTAGTAAAATCTTAGTGTAAACTCATAAGTTCAACTTCATGTAGTACTTAAATATATCCTAAAGTCTAGCAGACCTCTAAGGTTACCTTAATGTCAATTTCCTCTCCACTGAATCAGTCAGGTCTTCAGTGCCTCCATCAGTTTGCCTTTATCTGTAAAGTGTAACAGTATGGCATAGTAATCACCACTTTAAGGTCACCTTATATTGTGGTGTACAGGGCTTAACCCTAGGTGGCCAGTTGGTTGGTTGGTTAGGAGCAAGTTGCTTCCATAATTTAAGGCCACCTTATTGTGTTTCAAGTTTTAACATATTATTAGTGTTATTGTATGTAAATACATCTAGTAATCACATTGTAAATAAAATATTAAACCCCAGTGTGTCGATTATCTGAGAGTAATGCAGTCCAGGACACTGTGGTACATTTTCTACTTTTCTGAGCATTATCAGTCCATATCCATTGGTTCTACTTTGTCTAAACATAAAGGTTTGTAAACTCTTCTTTGGTGTTCGTCAAGGTTCCGTTTTTGGACTCCTCTTATCCAACTTTTTGTGCACTCCCTCTTCTGCCTTTGAAAAGTTGAATGGCTGCCACAAAGGTCAAAATGAGTGGATTGGGAATCAGTAAACTCAAACTGAATCATTGTGGGGCTGAGTTTGAACTAATTGGTTCTTAACACCAGAGGAATAGATTAAATGCATGTTTCCAAATAATGATATCTTCTGTTAAAATTTATGTAACAGTATTTATGGCATATATATATATATTTTTTTTTTTTTGGAGGGGGGTATTTTCTTATGATTACTTTTACACTAATTAAGCATTATTGTAGTTTTCAAAGAGAAAACTTTCTATTGTGATATACTGCACATATTTTGTTGACTAAATAAATAGTTGTTTTAAATATGAGAAAAAAGTATGTTTCCAAATTGACATCTTGAGTCCTCTCCACCCAGCTGAGTCGGTCAAAAACCTAGGTGTGGTACGACTCTGATTTCTGCTTGTGTAAACATGTTCAGAATGCCTATAAATGTTGTTTTATGCAACTCCGGGACTTTAAGTGGTTCAGGCATGTTCTACCTCAAGGTGCTTCTATGCTTGTAGCCACTACCCTTGTCAGTAGTCAGCTGGATTACTGAGATTTGTTTTTCAGGAGTCCCGCTAACTTCAATTTATGTAAATTACAATGAATTTAAAATAATGCAGCTTGAATTCTAACAAAACTCAAGTAGATACTCCAGTACAACTCCAGTTTTTAAGAAGCTACCTTCACTGACTGTGGAATATTGGTCAGTAAACTACTTAATTATTAAATTTATTTGTATTTAATCAAGATTGGTCAGATCTGGTCCTTGAACTGACACACTGGTACAGTCAGTTCAGAACCAGTTTTTAACTGGTTCGGATAACAGGGTTGGGATTCACAAAAGGTCTTAGACAAAAAATTGTCTTAATTTTTAAGAGAAAAGTCTTAACTGTGAAAGAATTTTGTCATAATCCTACAATCGATCTAGACTTCGAAAACAGATTGCTCAGTGCAATTCACTGGTCAACAAAGATAAGGCAAATTACTTCAGAAACCTGGTCAGAGAAAATGCTAATGACTCCAAGAAGCTATGGCAGGCCTTACGTTCTGCACTACACTCTGGTCCTGAAGCAGTACTCCCTTCTCATGAATCTAAGAAAGGTCTTGCTGACAGGTTTGTCACTTTCTTCAGTGACAAAATAGCTAAAATCAGAAACTCATTTTCCTCTAGTGACTCATTCTCCCTTCCTCCTCCACCCGATGTGCCTAATTTCAGCTGCTTTAAACAAGTTTCTCAGGAGGAAATTAGAAAAATTATCATGAAGTCACCCTCTAAATCTTGTTTATTAGATCCATGGCCCACATTTCTTGTTAAGGAATGTATAGATATTTTACTGCCCTCTATTACCAGGCTTGTTAACTGCTCATTGTCAGGTGTTGTACCTGATGAGTTTAAGAAGGCTATTGTAACCCCATTGATTAAAAAGTCTTCCCTACCACCAAATGACCTAAAAAACTACAGGCCTGTTTCAGGGCTGAGCTTCATATCAAAACTTGTTGAACGTGTTGTTGCTTCTCAATTGAATGACCATGTCAGTGTGAACGTACTAGAGAATGTCAGGCAGTCTGCCTATAAACTAGGTCACTCAACTGAATCTGCATTGCTTTCACTTAAGAATGATGTTCATCTGGCTTTTGCTAAAGGCGAGGCTACTGTTGTCGTTCTCTTGGATCAATCAGCAGCGTTTGATACTATTGATCATGATACGCTTCTTGATTCTCTCAGCTCCTGGTTCGGTGTCAGCAGGGTTGTCCTCAATTGGTTCAAGTCTTATCTCTCAGACCGTGTACAGTGCATTAAGATAGGGTCAATTTTATCTGATGCCAAAAAGTTATTATATGGTGTGCCTCAAGGCTCTGTTCTGGGGCCAATCCTTTTTTCACTCTATACCACTCAGCTGAGTAAAGTCATACAGAATCATCCTGGTATTAGTTTCCAGTTCTATGCTGATGACACACAATTCTATGTGCATCTCACACATAAAAATGCTGCCTCGGCCCTTGATAAACTGTCACGCTGCCTAGAAGACGTTAAAAGATGGCTCTCTACAAATAAGCTTAAGCTAAATCCTGATAAGACCGAATTCATTGTGTTTGGCTCTATGTCTCAGTGTGAAAAACTTGATCACTTCTTCCCAGTCAATATACTCGGTAATCTTATATCACCAGTAGATGCAGTTAGGAACCTTGGTGTCTGGTTTGATTCAGATTTCTCATTCTCTTGCCATGTTATGAAAGTCTGTAAGGCTTGTTTTGCTAGTATCCGTGATCTTAAGCAACTCTGAGGACATCTGACACATGAAGCTGCCCTTATGGCTGCCAATGCTCTGGTCGGAAGTTGTTTTGATTACTGTAACTCTCTGTTCAGAGGTCTCTCAGCTCTGGATCTGCGCAAACTTCAATGTGTTCAGAACAGTCTTGCCAGAATTGTTGCTAACACCACCAAGTATTCACACATCACTCCAGTTAGAAAAGCACTACATTGCTTGCCGATTATGTACCGTTCTATATTTAAGACTGCCGTGCTTGTTTATAACTTCCTACACAGTGGTAACTCCAAATACTTTGGACCCTTTCTCATACCCAGACATAGTGCATATAACACTCGTCGAAGTCAATCTGATGGCATGTTTCTTGAGGTTACCCACTTAGCTTCAGTTTTCAAGTCTCGAAAGCATTTTGGACTCAGTTTTGCGTATGACGCAGCTATGATTTGGAATGACCTTCCTGACAAGGTCCGTTCTGCAAACTCACTTGCCTCCTTCAGGTCGAAGCTGAAGTCATACCTCTTTGGAAAAGCATATCCACCCTAAATTTCCAATCTCCTTCTGCTTTCTCCGCGGTGCTGACCCCTGCAATGTCTCTGGTTTATGAATATTGAACAATGTTTTTTGTGTGATGCGCCTTAGAGTCTGTCTTTATGACAGAGATTAAGCGCTATAACAGTCCAATTAGAATTAGAATAAAGTTAAGACTTTTTTGCTTAGATAAAATGGGACTCACAAAAGGTCTAAGACAAAAATTTGTCTTAGATTTTGTCATAACTTTAAGACCACTGCAGGGCAGACTGAAGTCATTTTTAAAATAATCCATTGCATGTGTTTACATTTTACCCTTTGTTATGCCAACAGAAAATATACTATGGGGATCTATACTTCCTTTAAAGGTAATTTCTGTGGATTGTAATTGAAATTTACATCATTTAATTACCTATAAATTTCCACATTTTGCCTTCTTGTGGTAAAAATATTGTCATTAAAATGGCTAACTCCCAACAAAACACAAAGACTACTATATTTACAAAATTTTACAAATAAATGTAACAAATCTGTTTTATACTTTTGAAAAGCATGTTTGGTGTATTTTTCCATGAAAAATGTTTCTGTTTTACTAAAATTTGTTAATTTGAATTCAAAGTAGTTAAGACTTTTTGTCTCAGCTAAGATATTGCTAAGCACTTTTTGTGAATCCCAATTTAAGAGAAATCTTAGCTAAGACAAAAGTAATAACTTTAAGACTGGTCTAAGCAAAAAAAAAATTGTCTAAGACTTAAGACCTCTTGTGAATCACAGCCCAGGCTCACAGGTTGCACCCATGGAGCCCATACCTGTATTTAACATAAGCCTTTGATGGAACTGATCAATTCTCAAAATAGACAGTCGAAATACACTAATATACCTAGGTGATTATATATGGCACTATTCCCTGACTCTCTGGAAGTTATTATGGTTTATCTTATAATTTTAGAAATTAAAATAACATTTTCTTTAGTGGGCAACATAAAAGGATATTGAATTTGACCTGTGACCTGTAACGTTTTTCTAACATTTGTCATTAAACGTTCAAAAATGGTATACACAAAATTTATTGAAAATATTCTACTAGAAATGGGTTTCTAATCCATTACTTTTTAACCTTCACCAAACATTTCCTTTCAAATGTTTGCAAAATTCAAAAATGTTTACTGGGCCCAGTAGATATTAGGAATGTTTTCATCAGGTTCAAAAAGGCTTGTTTTTAAAAGGCTCATAGGGCTGTTTCAACCCCACATTTTTGTGGTGAACAATCATGTACGGAGATTCCAATACTTCCCGAGTGCAGCGAGAACAATTTTCAAAAATATTCAGGTGCTTGAATTTATCATAACTGCTCTCGATGTTTATCATGTTATGATCACCTTAACCCATCTTAAACCTCTCTTGCTATTTGATAAAAATCATCATTTTGATCATACAGTAATCTTGAACTGATTTTTTTTAATCTAAGTCAATCTTAAAACAACTTGATGGATCGCAAAACTATCGCAAACCTTTCGGAAAGGCCAAAGACTTGTTTAAGCAATTGCAGCACCAATTGGAAAGCTACCAGGAAAAATTAGAAACCTATCTTAAACCTATGTCAAACTGAGCATCGCATTGCAATAATGGAACAAACCTTCTTGTAGTAACTTGGAGATTCTTGTTCAAGGAACTAGAAAGAACACTATTCTTGCTTAGAATAAAATACAATCTCCATAATCAATCAAAACTGACAGCATCCCCAAGGACTCTCGAGTGGCTATGTGGCTGGCAAGTTTGGCATTTAATCACAGGCTGTCAACTCTGTGTGGGTTTGACTCCACATGTGACATTGCTGATATGCAAATATGGACTTTTGCTTTCTTCCCTTACACTTCTTCTAAAATACATTTTCTTTTCAACAGTTCCACGAAAGGCCCAGTTGGTGCAGATAGCATTGGTAACTCAGTTTACAAACTTTGTTGATGCTTAAAGTAAGAAACAAACATCATACGGACACAGCTTATTAAATGTCAGGTGAAATTAAATTGATAAAAGCTGAAACATGTGGACAATTTGACCAACAATTTACTATCCTGTTTTAATTTAATGTGATGGCATTAAATGCAAAATGCAGAGAGATATGTTCCATTTTTTATTTTCAAACTTGCATATGTTATTGTAAAGGAAATCTTTAAATTTGCAAATTTAATAAGTAAATTAAATTTTAATAAATTAATACTCTATCCAATAGACAATTGCTCAACTGGTCTGCACAGACCAGCCTGCCAAACGACAGAAAAAGTTGCTTTATATGTGTCCATTATGAACATACAAGCTGGCCGGTCCCACTGTGCAGTCGCCAGGTGGCGCAGCGTCCTTCCTTCCTGTCTAGATATCGTGATGTCATAGCATCTTTTTCGTTGTCTAAACCTATTAAGACCCCTAGTAAGCTGATAGCAGCCCTAGATAGGGTATTAACTTATAAAAATTTAATTTTATTTTATTTATTTTATTCAATTTTATTGCGTTAATACATCCTATCCAATGGACAATTGCTGAAAAACTACTGCTTGGTAGGCCTGGGTCTACCTTAATGGTCAGGAAACAAACCCTACAAGGCTTTAGTCCAGTTAGCCGGGCTATACTGATCTTACCGATCGTACTTCCTTCCTGTCTAGATATCGTGATGTCATAGCATCTTTTTCGTTGTCTAAACCTATTAAGACCCCTAGTAAGCTGATAGCAGCCCTGGATAGGGTATTAACTTATAAAAATTTAATTTACTTATTAAATTTGCAATTTTATTGCGTTAATACATCCTATCCAATGGACATTTGCTGAAAAACTACCGCTTGGTAGGCCTGGGTCAGCCTGAATGGTCAGGAAACAAACCCTACAAGGCTTTAGTCCGGTTAGCCGGGCTATACCGATCTTACCGATCGTACTTCCTTCCTGTCTAGATATCGTGATGTCATAGCATCTTTTTCGTTGTCTAAACCTATTAAGACCCCTAGTAAGCTGATAGCAGCCCTGGATAGGGTATTAACTTATAAAAATTTAATTTACTTATTAAATTTGCAATTTTATTGCGTTAATACATCCTATCCAATGGACATTTGCTGAAAAACTACCGCTTGGTAGGCCTGGGTCAGCCTGAATGGTCAGGAAACAAACCCTACAAGGCTTTAGTTCGGTTAACCGGGCTATACCGATCTTGCCCCCCCCCCCTTATTTTACAGACCTGCTCTGAGGTAAGGGAAGAGAGGGATGAGTTCAGTCCCAGATTAGAAATAAACCTCCCAAAGGAAGCACGTCAGAGTTTACTTTTTTTTGTTTTGGTGACTTTTTTATCTATGCACATTACTGGCTTAACAATGTCAGGGCTACTTGTGGATCTGCTCTGGAAAAGCTCTGAATCAACCCAAGCATATCCTTCAAATAAAAATGTGTGAAGGTGTTGTGTGATTTCCAATGGCAGGCTGATAGGATCTGCTCCAAGGAGACTCCTGACTGGAAGCAGCAAAGGCCCTGACATCATGGGCTTTAACCTGATGCAATTTGAGGGCCTCCTGATCAGAGAGCTCTAAGCATAGGATCACCATCTGCTTGATCCATGAGGAGATAGTGGCAGGTGAGATGTCTTTGCCAGACCCTTTCTCAAATGAGACAAAGACCAACTCCTTGTTCTGCCTAATAGCTGAGGTCCTGTCCAAATAGTAACGCAATGCTCTGAGGGCTGGTATAACCACTGGGGCCACACTGTCCGGACCCTCATTGGCCAGCTGATTCTTTGAAAGAAAGCTGGGAGATGGGTACAGGGACAAATTAGACCAATCTGACTGGTGTCTGATATTTTTGTTTTGCCAAACCTGTATATCACTTTTACGTTTGCTCGACCCTAGGGTCAAAAGGAAAACCGTCTAAAAACCGGTCAAATGTTTCAAAGAGGCCTCTTTAATTTGTTCAAAGGAAGCCTTTGCCAGAGGAGATCCCCCTTCTTTCTTTAGGTGTGTCTCTGTGGAAGCTATCCAGGAGACGAGTGAGATTTTCATCTTTGGTGACATTAATGGGTGAGTTTCCCAATTTACCAGCAATTGCTGACCTGTAACCATCAATGGTACTGGGCTGTAACTTCCTGTCCTGGAACAGGTCAGCTACTGACTTTATAGGGGGTGCCCTGAAGTCCACCTGATTACTGAGGTACCACTTTGTAAAAATGGTCCACTTTGCCTCATAAGACTGATCTGGTTGATCCCCTCTGCGGAGTCTCAATTCGTGCTGCCACTGCTTCAGAGAAGTCCTGCTTCTTGATTGCTGAGGCTCTAGGAGCCACTCATGTAGATTGAAGTTTGACAGATTCCAGTGTGGAGTCTGATTGAATGGCTGTGTGAGCAGGTTGTACAGGTAGGGTAGGCTCAGTAGAATTTCGCTGGACATGGCCATTAGATCCCAGAACCAGGGCATGTTTAGCCATGCCGGGGCAATGAGAATGATTCTTCTGCATGAAGCAGTTTTGTAGTTTCCCCACCACTTTGACCAAGATGGCTGCTGGTGGGAATGCATATGGGTCCAGATACTCCCAGGACAGGCTGGGTGCAGGTTTGCCCAGGCTTGGGGGTCTGGCACTGGTAACACAAACTGCACTAACTTCTTTTTGAACCTTGTTGCAAAAAGGTTTATTTGGTGTCTGTGCCACCTGCTGCATATTCCCTGGAAGACTTCTGGAAGGAGAGACCACTCTGTGGCCTATCCTGGATAGCCTGTCTGCTACCACATTCAGCCGATCTGGGATGTGTCAGGCTCTGAGGGTAACCTATTTGCTGGTACACCAGGTTAGAATTCTCCACAGAAGGGCACACAGAGGGCCCGATTTCATGCCCCCTCTTTGTTTATGTAAGCAACCACTGTGGTATTCTTCATGGCTACCAGGACTATGTTGCTTTGACAGAGGTCTTGGAACTCTTTTGGGGCCAAGAAGACCGCCTTCAGTTCCAGATAGTTTATATGTTGCTTGCTTTCTGGAAGGGACCAGGTTCCCATTGCAGTGTCATTGTTTAAGTGAGCGCCCCAAACTTCTTTTGATGCATCTGTAAACTATTGCAGAATATGTTTTAGAGGGTGTAATGGGTCCTAGGTCCTGACACAAAGCTACTAGTGTTTGTGTGTGCTGGAGACATATTTGGTGGGATCTGGCCCGGACCAACCAATCGCCTAGTGTAGTGGGAAGGGAGAAATTATTGATTGGTTCTGCTGTGTCTCGAACTTACAGCCTTCTGATTACACACAAGTATAAACACAAGTCTAGCTCTTTAACCAGCTGAGCTAAAGGGGAATCCCCGGAAGCCCAGGTATTAATAGAACTGATATACGTGAGGATATTACATACCACCCCTCCAAGGAAAGACCTGTCCTCAGGTCTTACATGACTACATTATTACACTTTACTCGCTTGGCTTTGAGAGGGAAGGATCTTTAGGCATCTCACCATGTAGTGGGAAGGGAGATTATTGATTGGTTCTGCTGCGTCTCGAACTTGCAGCCTTCTGATTACACACAGATATAAACACAAGTCTAGCTCTTTAACCAGCTGAGCTAAAGGGGAATCCCCGGAAGCCCAGGTATTAATAGAACTGACATACGTGAGGATATTACATACCACCCCTCCAAGGAAAGACCTGTCCTCAGGTCTTACATGACTACATTATTACACTTTACTCGCTTGGCTTTGAGAGGGAAGGATCTTTAGGCATCTCACCATGTAGTGGGAAGGGAGATTATTGATTGGTTCTGCTGCGTCTCGAACTTGCAGCCTTCTGATTACACACAGATATAAACACAAGTCTAGCTCTTTAACCAGCTGAGCTAAAGGGGAATCCCCGGAAGCCCAGGTATTAATAGAACTGACATACGTGAGGATATTACAGAGGGGAATACTGGTGGATTGTAGAGCCATCACTTTGACCTCTTTGGCCACATCTGTGAATTCCAGTGCAGCTGTGGACAGGCCAAAGGGTAGTGCTTTGAATTGGTATGTTTTGCCTTGTGCATGAAATCTCAGATATTTTCTTGATTGTTTTTGTATGGGTATATGGAAGTAGGCGTCCTTGAAGTCTGTGGATGTTACCCACTCCCCTGTCTGGAGGGAGGTTCGGATGGTTTCTGGTGTCTCCATTTTGAATTTTTTTACCTTGAGGAATTTGTTGAGATTGCTTAGATCTAGTATGGGTCTCCATTTGTTGTTTGGTTTTGGGGCCAAATATAGCCGGTTGTAAAAGCCCAGATATTCTTGGTTTGTGACCAACTCTAGCATTTTTGTTTGTCAGCTGATGCAATGCCTCAAACAGGTAGAGGTTCCTGTGGGGATTTACATAGCAACTGACAATTGTGGGTTTTCTGGACAAGTTTGGTCTGGTCTGGAAGGGTAGGGTTTACCCATCTTTTACATATCTATTACTTTGGGTCCGTCAACCAAGGTTTCCCAAAACTGGCTTCGTCTGGCTCCTACAATCAGATTTTCTACAACAAGTGGGACATTTTGTGCAAGTTTGACAGAACACAGTTGATCTATACAAGAAAAATTAAAACACACATTTTAATTTCTGATCTTTTTGTTTTACAATAGCTGGACTTATGCCTTTGCATGAGAAATGTGCATGAGAAACAGCTTTAAATTTACAGTCTGTGCAGACTCTGGTCCGGTCTGGTGGTACTGAACACAATCTAAAGTCTCTTTGCTACCAGTCAGTCTTCTTGAGAGCAGAGATTTTACACATTGATTATCATTTGTAAGAAGACTGACTCTTGGCCGGACGTGCTGGGAAATGTGAGGCCTTTCTTTTTCTGGTTATAGGCACCAATGGTTTTCCAGGCCGGTTTGCCGGACCTCTGATCTCTGGCACCCTTGTCAGACCTTTGTTAAGGGTGGAACTGGTCTTTCCTGTAGTTGGATGAAGTTTATGCAGGGCGGCCTTTATTTTCAAATTTGGCACCCTTGTCAGACCTTTGTTAAGGGTGGAACTGGTCTTTCCTGTAGTTGGATGAAGTTTATGCAGGGCGGCCTTTATTTTCAAATTGGGCAATGTCCTCCTCAGCCCTTTTTAAAGTTTGATTAGTAAATAGTTTATCCAGGTGAATAGGTGTCTGTCTGAGAGCAGATAAGGTGTTTTGCGTGATTCCAGCTTTGACGTGAGCTAAATAGGCGTCCCTCCTAGCCAAAGTCATGTTTGCCACATTTATGAACACAAACTCAGACAAATGTTCCATGGTCTCAGCCATGCACTGGGTGATGCTTGAGTTGAAATTCATAACATACTCTAACTCATCCGTGGCACTACTGGTCTTTTCTGAAGACTTTCCTTTTGATTGTTCACTTTGGATCTTCCTGAGTTGAACTTGCATGCTGCTCTGTACTTTACTGAGACAACGAATGAAGCTGGCTGCCTGGCTACAAATGTAAGATGCCTCGCATGCTGACTTCTCCCATCTCCTCAGTGTGTCTTGGCTAAGTGGGCAAGATGCTGTTGCTGGAGTGGCCAAACCTAAAGAACATTCAATTATACTGTAACTTGAATTTAACTTGACCGACTCGTTCCCCCAGAAGGACACAGTGTCAGTTGTCTTGTATGTGCTTGGGTGTAGCCCATACCACTTTAACTGTGATTTACCAACTTTCACCTACTGGTCCTTTTGTAAACCACCGGCATCTGAAGCTCTTGACGGGTACCCTTCCACAAGAGTCACATTAAGTTTTCCATTTTTCGACACAACCATTCGTCACTGGGCAACTTGACACTAATCCTGCCCAAAGGGTGCTGTTTGGGTGCCAGGAAGGGGTTATCATCTGCAGAAGAAGATGAGTTATCCATGTCCGGTATGTGGGTCCACCCACAGTTTCCTGATATGTCTGCTCTCCTGAAAGAACCTAGTCGGTGTCTACAGTAGTGGCATCTTGATCCAGGATCAGACCGTTCCCCTTCCTCATCAAACACACTGGTGGGTCAGTTGACTGGGTCAGTATCAGAATCTGAGTCAAGATCCGTGCCAGTGTCCTGGGTAGAGTGTAGACCAGACAGGCCTGGGAACTGAGATAAGGCAAAAGGGGTCTGGTTGTTTGAAGGCTGGTCAGTTGGTCGATGAGAGCTGACAGTTGTGGGTCGGTCATGTTGAGCCTCAACACGAGCCTGGCCGGTAGCCATCACAGGACGGTCCACAAGACGGTCCACAGGTGGGTCAGCTGGCTTAGGAGGTATGAAAGGTTCAGTTGGTGGACTCTTTGCTGCCATCTTCAAAGTCGGATCTGACTTTTCCATAGACTTTGAAAAAAAATAACACTTCCAGACAACTGAAACATTCAGACCATTTCTGATCTATTGCCTCAAGCCTTGTATCAGTTGAAGTACTCTTCTTAAAAGGAATAGAGTGTTTCTTCTTGCTGCAGTTTGTGGTGATTTCATAGCTTTTACATCAATAGATACAACTCCTACAACAGAAACTCTGACACGTTCCCAGCACTCTTATGAGCAGTAGCAGACTTCTGCTCTCACCTTTCCTTTTTCTTTTGATAAGATAGGGTTCAAATTTGCAACTTCTGCTCAGGCATCAGAACGTCACAAAAAGAGCAGGGTTTCTTGTTCACACACGGATTATCACCCTCTGTTTTGTCTCTACATCTTGCGCAGTGCGATTAATGTTTACCAAACCCAGCCATGACGTGGCCACAAACGCCTCTTCTCTGTCTAGGTGAAGACATATTAAGCTATGAATTAGTAGAAACACTTTGTAGTAAACTAAAGTTCGTTTTATGAAATATTACTTGAGAATTCTTCAAACTTAAAACTTTCACAAATTTCTATCTGCACAGTGCACATACCAAACAAAAAAGAAGCTGTGTCTTCACGAAGGAAGTACGATGCACCACCTGGCGAGTGCACAGTGGGACCGGCCAGCTTGTGTGTTCATAATGGACCCATATAGGGCGACTTTTTCTGTCGTTGGGTCTGTGCCGACCAGTTTAGCAATTGTCCATTGGATAGGATGTATTAACACAATAAAATCTACCTAACATCAAATTTCCCCACCTTGGGCTGAAAAGGGGTACTATTCCACACCCATCACTATGTGCCACATTATTTTCACTAGAAAACACTAGAGTGTAATGTTTTTATTTAGTTACACAAAAACCTTCTGAACTTATTAAAGAGTATCCAATAAACTGGCACTTTATCAAGACGGCTACATTTCTCCATTAGTCCAACCAAGACTTCAACCAACAGTTTGTAGCCTCTGTCATGGGAGAAGAAACTTCACATGACACCTCAGACCTTTCCAGGTTTTGGGCGAATACACAGCCAATTATGAACTACCACCAGATGGACATGCCATTTACATAAAGTGGCCAGCATGAACACACTACCTCTCCTCCAGCCACCAAGCAGCAAGTGCCTCCTCAGCAGTCATCACAGCCCAAACAACAGCAGCAGTAGACTTACTGCAACTATCTGGAAGGGTCCTTATCAGGATCACCCAAAATCTTCCAAAAACAATTATTTAGTGGGCTGAAACACCACACTGCCCCACACAAAACACATGACCCGCAATACACCCCAAAACAAAATGAGTGAGCAAGTGAGTGACTCAAATTGTTTCTTTAATTTTTTTCTGATGAAAAATCTTCGGTGGGACCTGAAAAAGTTTTGACCATTGAAAAAACTTTGGAAGAAACTTGGAAACTCTAATTTTTGAAATGATTTTGGCACTTCACAGGTATGAAATATTTTGAAACTTTTAAAGAATAATAAAGTTTGTGAACAAATTAACTTTTTAACTTTTTGAATTAAACATTTTGAAAGATGAATACAAATCTGAAAATTTGCTGTGGGACTTTTTGAAAAATTGCTTTAAAGTTATTGGACATTACTTTAAGATTTTAATTTGTTTGGAAACATGATACTAGTTTGTTTGATAAGAGTGCAAAGCACATTGTGGTCCTGAAAAGGACTGACAGATACCAGTTTCTTCTGTTCTAACGGTAGGTCCTTCTCACATCTTCCGATTCTCTCTTCCTGCCCAGCCAATGCACTAATATGGTTGAAGTAATCATTGAGTAGGTCTCGTTGTTGCTTTGCCTCCCTCGAGGGATTCCTTCAGTTTTCAACAGCCCAACACACTACTGGTTCGCTTACAATGGCTGCAACCTCATCCTGTGGGTGGGGTGCCCTGGCTAATCCACTTAGGTGAGTCCTCAGCATGTTGTGCAAGACAACACATGTCAAAACAATGTCTCTGACAACCTGTGGTCTTTGATCCATTGTGCCTAGCCAGACCCTATATCTGCTCACTAGTATTCTAAATGGATTCTCAACTACCCTCTTGCCTCTGGAGATCCTATAGTTTGCTATTCTCTCTTCACTGGTCAGTTGTCTTCTGCTTTAGGGCTTCACTAGCCATATTTTTCAAGGCAAAGGCATCACCTCCCAGCAAGAAATAATTCAAAGCAGGCCCTCATTCACCTAAGGGTTCAGGTGGCACTCTATCTTTATTCAATTTGTAGTTGTTAAATATTTATGCATCTGATGAAGATCCACTTGACCCAACACCTCCCTGCTGGAATATATTGCTGGTGTCGACCAGGGCTGTCAGAACCAAGGAAAAAAGCCCTTACAACTGGAAAATTCACTCCCCAATTACCTTGGCTTCTTTATGCCGATATGCTTCCCATTTAGTGCCCCAAGAAAGAGGGAGACATTCCATCTGGTTCTCCTTGATCTGTTTCCAGTCTTCAGGAGTGGTAGGGCATGTCAAATTATTAGAATTCAGCCCGGATGGCCCTAAAGATAATAGGAACAGTGGTTTGGCCAACAAACCAGTGAAACTGTTAAAACTTCTACATTTCTCCTGTTTCCAGGTGTTTCAATAATATTTCAATGTTATTGCCAGTTTCAAGCCAACTCCTAAGGGCTTCCTAAAATTGGTGATATCCTTCTTGTTGCAGTGGTGTATGTATTCTTCAATGAGGTCAAAACTGCAGGGGTCATCCTGAAACAAGAAATCAGTGCCCGTGAACAGGCTCTGTGTCAGCTGTGTGTTTTGATTTTCAGAGTAGATGTGACAGAAGAAAAGGACACTTTGTGCCCTGGAAACGGTATTCAGAAGGAAAGTAACAAGGTAACTGTTAAAAAGGTAACTGTGTGAAAGGTAGGTTGAAAACATATTTAAAGAAAACACTGCCAATGAAATAGTTTTCAAGACACAACTGATTAACTCAACAGTGAAAATCTAAAAGTAGCTATTGCTCAGCTATGCCATGAGCTACAGGTCTACAATTTCACTATGTTATAGCTGACTGATAAGTATGTGAACAACATATTTAAAGAGATTACTGTATATGCAACAGTTTTCAAGTTACATCTGATTTACTCAGCAGTGAAAAAAACTGAAAGTAGCTATTGCTCAGCTATGCCATTACATACAGGTCTGCAAATTCATTATGTTATAGCTGACCCAAAAGTCGGTGAACAACATATTAAAAGAAAACACTATTTTTCAAGTTACAAGTGATTTACTCAACAGTGAGAACCTGAGAATAGCTATTACACAGCTATGCCATGAGCTACACGGCTGCAATTTTACAATGTTACAGCTAATTCAAAAGTAGGTGAATGACATATTTAAACAAAATTCTCTAAATGCAATAGTTTTCAAGTTACAACCGATTAACTCAAGAGAGAAAACCTCAAAGTAGCTATTCCTCAGCTATGGGTCTGCAACTTCACTGTTATAGGTGACCCAAAAGTAGGTGAGCAACATATTTAAACAAAATACTCTAAATACAATAGTTTTAAGTTACAATTGATTTACACAACAGTGAAACCTGAAAGTAGCTATTACTCAGCTATGCCATGACCTGAAGGTCTGCAATTTTACTATGTTATAGCTGACCCAAAAGTAAGTGAAGAACATATTTCAAGAAAATACCCTAAATACAATACTTTTCACGTTACAAGTGATTCGCCCAACAGTAAGAACCTGAAAGTAGCTATTGCTCAGCTATGTCATGACATGCAGGTCTGAAAATTAAATATGTTACAGCTGACTTAAAAGTAGGTGAACAACATATTTATAGAAAATACTTAAAATGTAATATTTTTCAAGTTTCAACTAATTTACTCAAAAGTGGGAATATGAGAATAGCTATTACACAGCTATGCCATGAGCTAGATCTCTGCAATTTTACCATGTTATAGCTAATTCAAAAGTAGATGAATAACATATTTAAATAAAATTCTGTAAATGCAATAGTTTTCAAGTTACAACTGATTTACTCAACAGAAAAAACCTCAAAGTAACTATTGCTCATATTGTTTAAATATGTCATTCACCTACTTTTCAATTAGCTGTAACATTGTAAAATTGCAGACGTGTAGCTCATGGCATAGCTGTGTAATAGCTATTCTCAGGTTCTCACTGTTGAGTGCAATGAGCTACAGGTCTGCAACTTTATTATGTTATAGCTGACCAAAAAGTAGGTGAATAACATATTTAAACAAAATACTCTAGATGCAATAGTTTTCAAGTTACAATTGATTTATCTGAAATGTGAAAAGATGTATCTTAATTTTGGAGTTCCTCAGGGTCTGTCCTTGGACCAATTCTCTTCACTTTATATGTTGCTCCACATGCTATATGCAGATGATACTCGGCTATGTGTTGAATTCAACAAAAGCTCAATGGCTGCATCCTTACAACACCTGGAACTTTGTATTGATGGTATAAAATCTTGGATGTCACAAAACATCTTGAAATTGAATGAAGACAAAACTGAAGTTATTGTTTTTGGATGTAGAAAATATTTGGAAGGAATGCCTTGTATTTCTATCAGGGTGGGAGACTGTACAATCACCTGGACAAGGTCTGTTTGCAACCTAGGTCCCATTTTGATTCACGGATGATGATAAATGGAAGAGTTTATCATCAAAAAGTGCAGAGCCTGTCAATCACAACTTCATAAAATTGCTTCTTAAATATTTGTCTAATGATACATGTTCCTGCATAATTCAAGGCCTGGTAACATCAAAACTATACTATGCCAACTGCCTCCTTTTGGAGTAAATGAAGTCTTTTTGCAGACTACAAATTGTACAAAATTCAGCAGCCCGTGTCATCCTCAAAATGAGAAAGTATGACCACATTAGCAGAGCAAGACAAGAACTTCAATGGCTTCCAATACAATAGCGAATTGTTTTCAGTATCCTCACTGATGTGTACAAATCGTTAGATGGCCTAGCACCGACATACATTACTGACCTTATTACCTTAGCACAACCAGTAAGATTGAAAAGATCATCCAAAAATTTCAATATAGCATTTCTGGTCAAAGTTCCAAGAAACAGTTATGGAAAACAGGCATTTGTTCATGCTGCTCAAACTCTGTGGAACAATCTACCTATTGGTATTAGATCTTCAAATTCACTGTTAGATTTCAGAAGGCAGCTCAAAACATACTTTTTCACACTTGCATAAAATATTTAGATCCTACTTACAGCGCTTAGAGACATACTAAGTGATAAGCGCTATATAAAAATCATGTGTTATGTTACGTTATTTACTCAACATTGAGAACCTGAAAGTAGCTATTACTCAGCTGTGCCATGACATACAGGTCTGCAATTTCACAATGTTATAGCTGACCCAAAAGTAGGTGAGCAACATATTTAAACAAAATACTTTAAATGCAATAGTTTTCAAGTTACAACGGATTTACTCAACAGTGAGAACCCGAAAGTAGCTATTGTTCAGCTATGCCATGAGCTACAGGTCTGCAATTTTACTATGTTATAGCTGACCCAAAAGTACACGAAAAACATTAAGATACTCTAAATGAAATAGTTTTGAAGATACAAGCAATTTACTCAACAGTGATAGCCTCAAAGTAGCCATTTTTCGGCTATGCAATGAGCTACAGGTCTGCAATTTTACTATGTTATAGCTGACCCAAAAGTAACTGAATAACATATTTATAAAAAATTAATGCATTTTAATGCATTAAAAATTATTATTAAAATTATTTTAAAAATTCTTAAAAAATTAAGAGAGATCCAGGTCTGATACTCACATTGGGGAATCTACTTGTGTCCTAGTACATATATGCAAGATATGAGAGAAATCCCTGCAATAGTCAATGAGAAAATTGTGATAAAGTGTTGACATATTCGCACTATTGGTGGGGGTACCTCCCTTGTAATGTCTCTAGCAAACAGACGAACAGACAAATTTGCATGCCTTGAACAATTTTCATCCTCGGTAGATAAGGTATCTTTTAGAAAAATTGGCACATCTCAAGGCCTTGTAGTTTTGGAGACGTTTACGCGGACGCGTATGCCACAGAGTGATGCCATAATGTCAGCTGACTGACAAGTCAGCTGACATAAAAATTCTAGTATCAGTCTGTATTAAGTCAGCCAGGAGGTTGTTATAGAATCTTTTGTCTCCTCTTTGAAGGAGCCAAGGTATGACCTAGGAATTTTATGACTTTCTTTTTCCCTGGGTGGTGGTGGGGGCTGTAATGAAGGTGTTGGCTCTATGACAGGTGCTGGTCATGGAATCAGATGTGTCCATTTTTGTCTGCCAAGAAGAATGAGTACAAGGAATTAACAGTGTTGCTTGGAACTCGACTGGTGATCCTGATTCCACAAATTAATCAGGCTGGTCGAGGTGAGTCAGGAAATTGCTCCAGTCTAGCCGGTTTGTCACTATGGCTTGTCATGACCAGGTACGACCTGTCAGTTCATCCTGGCCTCTACAGTTTGTTCTAATACTTTCACATATGGTCGTGAAGAAAATCATCCCGACCCCGAGTCAGGCTGGGACCCAGGCAAGCTGGGATGCACTACATCCTGTTGGGGAGGTGAAAGCGACCCATATTTTTCCTGCACTTTTTTTCTTGATTTTTGTCCCCGATCCCCAACTCACCTAAACAACCCTTGAGTTGATAAGAGTCGGGAAAGGACACCTCCATTGGACTAACCTCATTAAAGAGAGAACATATATTACCAATTTAAATCTTAAATCAAAATAATAGTCTTCAATGGTTAAGTCAGTCAGGATTAAGATGACAAAATTCTAGAATAATAAAAAGAAGATATCAAAATAAAAGGTTTAAAAGCGATGAGATTATGACACAAGAATATCACTTCCAAACTGTACCATTAAAATATATAAAAGAAATGGTCCGTAGTTCAATATAATTCTATGCGAGCCCTCCAACTTTCACTAGGATGGAAAATTTGATTGCCACAACGTCCAAATTATTATCATATATATCAGGTTTGACCTTTTAGAGACAAACAGTGGCGCCAGTGTAATACTCAATCATATACACATCATATTACTCATTGTGTGTTCTTTAGGAAAAGATTCCTTTGAGAAAGAGAGAATAAAAAGGAAATTGCTATACCAAACCACAAATACAAACTATTATTTGCAGGAAGTTTGACATATCTGTTATTGAAGAGCATAACTTGGAAGTAAATCCAATTACTTTTGACAATATGATATATTTATGTGCTTGGTACACAAGACAGTCATAAAAGAAGATTCCAGTTAATAAATAATGAAAATACATTTGATAAATAAAACAGATTATCTTTCATTTATTTTATGGTTTACTGAGATTAAAATGCAGGAAATTTTCAGATGAGTATAGAATCATATTTACTTACACTGTATTGCTTTTCAGAAATGTGAAGCTGTGGTCTGTTACTATGTTAGTTTCTGTGGATTTTATTGTCTGCCACAATTTTATCTTATCAAACAATATTGAAGCGAAAAACAATCTCATTATAATGATAACAACCTTTACCACAATATTTAATACTATTACTGCGAAGGTTAGCAAGTTTTTCATTTGGCACTTTAAAGTAAAATTGAGCAAGGATGTCACCAGGGAGACCTTATTGCATGGTGGCAGCAGCTAAAGTTTTGAGAAATTAAAAAATGAGCCTTTATATTATTCATATATCAGATCCTTGTAAGTATCACTTAATATAGTAGAAGTATTTCTCAAGTTGTCCAGTTTAAAAATAAATCTTGATGAGGCAAAGGTCGTCTGGATAAGAGAGAAAAAACATGCAAAGGAAAAATAACTATACCTCGCATGAAGACTGAATTGGTGTGGAGAAAAGTTCTAACTTTAAAGATTGCCATTTCTGTTAAGCTAGTATGTATACTTGAAATTAATCATAATAATGCTATTGCAGAAGTCAATTCTATAATTAATAACTTTAAAAAAATGAAGTTGGACACCAATAGGAAAAATTACGATTGCCAAAATGTGGCATTTTCTTTCTGAAATATATACCCAAAAATGCTTTTCTACGTGCTTGCACAGCTATGGATTAGATTTTATGGCAGAAAAACACCCTTGCAGGTGAAATATGGCAATATACAGCCCTTTAGAAGCGCTCCAGATCCAGAGCTATACAAGCATGTCTTAAAGAATTGAGAAAACAAAGGTCCCACTAAGGCAGCGCACACACTGGCACAATCACATCTATGCACTGCTCTTCTGACCTTTGAAAACAGAGAAACTTAGAAGTTTCATCCCACTGAAGCTTTCAAGTTTACAAGAATTAAAAATCGAAAAACTAAAAATCGAACAAAATAAGTGTTGCTTCTTCAATGTTAAAATTTAGAATGAATGGTGGAATTTAGCGGGAGAATGTTAATGCAAAGGTCAGAGGTGACCAATGAGAAAATAGGACATGAGGAACAAGAATAGCTTCACTAAATAAATTCACACACAAATTTTATGCACTAGCCACTGAACTTGAGGACACCTACTTTGCCCTCACCCCAAATTCAACAATACGTACACTTCCATTCTAACAACTAGGTCCGCTCTCAGATTTTAAAGTAGCCTTCAAATTTGTAAGGCATTGCAAACTAGACAAAATACACTGAATAACTTTGTAAAAAAGCTCAAATGATCAATTTTTACAACTTTGAAAAATCTTTTCACAAATATGGATCAAAAGAATATGTCAAAATGTTAAAAATCCTTCACCTTGGCATTCTTTCGTTTACAACATGGGAATTTTTAAAAAAGAACTAGATTGGACTAACTAAGTGCGAACATATCCCCAGACAGGTTTTGATTGGGTATTTTCCATGGACTCATCTTCTGTGTGACACAATTTACAGGAAAACATAAAAAAATCAACGACTTACATATGAAATTGAGTAATTCATTCTACATTTTTTTGGGCAAAGCAAAAACAAAAAATATCCCTAAACAAGGGATGCCAATCTAGAAGCTTTGCCCACAGGAACTCTGCCCAATGCACACTCTACCCCAGGACTTTCGTCCACAGGAACTTTGTCCAATGTAAAGTCTACCACAGGACTTTTGCCCACAAGGAACTTTGCCCACAACAATCTTCACAGAGTAGTATGTCCATCCACAGTATGATTTCTTCTTACTACATTGACGTTTTTATTTTATCAATTTTCAATATTAATTTAGATAACTACTGAGGGCATATACTATATAAAGTATACAAGTTGATTTCATTAGCATTTAATTCAGAGTTGACAGATTTACATAGTATTGCACGATGGAAATAATCAAAAATGCCAGAGGTGGCCAAAACTTTGCAATGGTGAAAACACCTATACTGAAATGGTTTCAAGAAATTTAAACATTCATTGGGAATACTATTACATTGTAAACATTACATACTTCTAATTCAATAATGACAAGTTGTCCTTTGATATTATTTCATATGATAATTTTGTGCAAAGTTCCTTTCCAGTAAAATGTGGTGGGCATAGTCCCTTGTGAAGAAAGGTTCTGTGGGCAAGAGTCCTTGTGGGCAAAGGTCCATACACAGGTTTATCGGTTTCTATGTTTTAATATGTTAGTGGATAGATGAAATATTATAAAACAAATATGTGATTAAATCCCAACAGATTAAGTTTTACTTTTTACAATTTTGTGCTTTTTTCGTCATAATTTCTCATGTATCCTTCCAAGCCTTTCACAAAGGAAATTAAAGTTGGATTCACGGTTTCATTTATAATAAGAAGAAACACTAAGATCTGACAATATCATGTCTCAGTTCCTTGCAAACAAAATGAAGATTGTTTTTCCATATATGTGTGTACAGGAAAAAAAAGAGAAGATATAAATCTGATGTATGTTTTGTGAATATCTAATTAAGTATCGGACAAACTATTACCGAAGAGACACCTACAGAAGATCCCTAACCCCACTGACCAGCATAGTTCATTTGTTTCTTATCTCAGCCGAGACCAGGGTAAAATATCCAAAGCAAAGTGTTGTTGGACACTACAGCGAAGTCATGAGTACACAGTTTTTTGCTTGAAAAGCAGATTTGCAATTTGGTTTTGCCATTGAATCACATAATACACATGATAATGTGTAATAACATGATGATGCATATCATAAGTAATACAGGGGCCACAGTGGCAGAGTGGTAACACTCTCGCCTCCCACCTCTGAGGCCGGGGTTCGATCCCCGTCATGGCCTTAAGTGGGAAAGCTGGTAGTTGCTTGCCGTTGGTCAGCAGTTTACAGTACAGAACCCTAGCGAACTGTATGTACTGGTTTCCTCTGCCCTTCCAACTACCCCTCGTGATATGACCTGTACAGTGTTGAAAGCGCGTAAAACCCCAAATAAATAAAATCATAAGTAATACAAATACTTTGGGAAATGGCGCCTTTTATTTGACAGACAAAACATAACAGTGAAATTAAAACCTAACAGATAAAATTTGTTAAACTACACAAATATCATGTAAAAGGCCCAAACCCAAGTATGTAGGAAGTAGTTATGTTGTAAAATGGTAGATACATTAAGAGAGGTACTTATGTATATGTAGCAAAGGTTGTGGAGTTTGCTTATACATTGAACAAGGAACTGTAAAATTGACAAGTTATCTACATTGCAAGGCAATAAAACAATTAAGAAAAGCTGTAAGAGTCTAAGTTTCACCGGTGCTGGCCGAAGTTCTGACAATTAAGTTGTTAACCCACCATGGGCCACACCGAAGCACTGTTTTTGATGATACAAGGCCTGCACTGCAGCTTTCCCTCTTGATGATCCTTGTCATACTTTTAAGAATGTGAATGAAGACTTGGTGACAAACAGCCAAATATCTGCTATCTGAGTATGAGCATCACGCAAGAAAGCCATGAACTGATGATCCATGGTGAAATTTAACTGGAAAATCAGAGGAATTCCAGTCTTTTCCAGTGTTTACCAGTGGAGCAAAGATGCAAACCTTGTAACAACTAACACAAACACTGTTAGAAGCAAGAACATACTGCGGGAGATGATTGAATTTTCTGCTTCTGTGTTAATTCAGAGTTTTGTTGGCTCAGTGAGTTCCACTATGTTGCAGATAATGATGAAACGTGATTGCTGTATAATCTATTGAGAATGAATCCCGATGATGTACATGTATGACTTCAAACTGAGTGCAAGGAATCTGGTATATCCAACTGATAGATTCTTTACTGACTTCTGAAATCAACGAACACACTGGTGTGGTCAGAGCTCACATTATGAAAGAACCATTTTAAATATAACTCCACAAGTGAAAGTCTTACATGTCCAATTATTTATTATGTTGAGTTATAAGTTAACCATTGTGATTTATCCATGTGCTGTTTTCAACATTTTAATCCAGATTTGTACTAAAAGTGCAATCTTTTCATAAAAAGGAAAATAAATGTAAAATGTAGTGCAACATATCCTTCTGTACAACTAAAATAACTTGTGAAGAAGAAATAGAAGTCATTACAAATTTAAATGCCCAGCAAGATTTCATAAGGACGATTTGCACCCCACAAATGCAAAGTTATGAAGGTGTTTGAAAGTTTTATGTTTATGTAAAATGTTGAATTCACTTTCTGTCATGACCTCCCCAATTAATACCTTGTTGACACTATTTACATAATTAAAACACTTGACTAAGTACACAGGTAGAACACAACACCATGTTGATACTGTTTAGATAATATATCTACATAATTCTAGCATCCTGGCCTCAACTGAAAAGTTGTGACAAGCAACAACAAACCGACACCATTTCTATACTTCTGTTTACTTAGTGTCACTGAGATAGCTGGGTTGGGGAAGGGGACTCCATTACCTAATTACACAAAATGGGGTGAGGTGTGTAAATAAATCAAATGTACATAAAAAGGATAATAAGCATAATTACAAATCAGGTTCAGTCAATCAATGCATTTACCCCCCCCCCCCCCCCCCCAAGCTCAGTTAATGTTAACTGCATGAGCTAATGAGGTAATGAAGTTCCCCACTAACACTTGAGTCAATAGAACCAGTGATTCTATATAATTGGTATGAGATAACATACACTATAATATATAAACGAGGTATTAAAATACTCAGAAATTATCAATGGTCCAGTATATCCATTTCACAAAATTGCCCCAAAACAATGAAAAATCAAATATATCAATAAGGAATGCAACGTAGGGAACTTATACCAGATTTATATATAAATTACTAAAGCCACGTGAATGGAATTCCGAAGACAGTGTATAATGTTTCATTATCAACTCAAATAAGTTCATAACTGTAGGAGCCTTGTCGAAATTAGCTGAAGTAAGTTGACTAATACAGGGCTCATCAAGGGCTGAAAATCCCCCATTTTTACTACAAAGAGGCCATAATTTCATTAACACTGGGACTTAAAGCTCACCAAAAAATAACAATGTCCCTTTTGCTTACTTTCATATGTGTAACCAGTTTGATTTTACAAAGTCAAAAACTCAGCAAGCAGAGTGATGAAAACACAAAAATTATATCTTAAAGCTTAAAATAGTCATAATTAACATCATTAATATTCACATTTTAAATTTCAATGTCTTTCACATATGATGGAGTTACATCGAACATGCATTTCTAGTTAGAAGGCAAAATATGTGATGGAGTTACATCGAACATGCATTTCTAGTTAGAAGGCAAAATATGTGAAAAACTGTAGTAGAAAAGTTACCCTTTGGGTCTAATACACAAGTTAAATGTCCACCTAAAGCCTTGATAATTGGTATACATAATATTCCCAGATTAGATTTCAGGTAAATTAGATACACAGTTTGACAACCCCAGGGGAAATTATAAAGGTAAAATATGTGAAAAATGTAAGAAAAATGTCACCTAGGTGGGGTATTTATGGGCCCTATGCACAGGCTAAACGTCTACTTAAAGCCTTGATTTTTTGGAAAAGAACAGATTTAGGTATTCTGATGAGATTTCAGCTCTATGGGCTACATAGTTCAAGAGTTACATTTCCAAATTACAGGGCAAAATATATGAAAATGTCAAAAAGGGTCACTTGGGTGGGTGTCTATGGTCCTCATATACATGTTCAATGTCTGCTCAAAGCCTTTAATTTTTGCACATGTAAAAAGAACATAATAATGTATTCCCGGGTGAGATTTCAACTCTAAATGTGACAAACACTGCATATGTTGGGTCTCTGTGGGCATTTTAGAGACCTCAATGTGACATTAAAATTAAAGCTTCAGACTTCAAAGTTTCCACACAAAGCTAACACGTACCATTTTAAAGGAAATTTATTACATTTTCTGTTGCATTTTATTTGAATAAAAACCAATATCTAAATCCAGAGTTACAGATCTTTTTTCTTATTTTTAGGCTATATCTCTTGTAAAGATTTTTGTTTGTCACAACTTGCATTTACCAGGGTTAAATATTTTCCTTGATTAATTTGGAGTTTACTTGTATCTGGCCCAGATAGATCTTATCAGTCAAAGTTATAGTGCACAAGCATGTCAAAAAAGAAATTTGTCCAAAAATTTCTATTAAAGGGTGACGGAAGAATGGCAAAGAAACTGAAAGATTGCATAGTTAAAGTTATTCAAAACGTACTGAAAACAGCAATTAGTGACCACTCAAAATGCCAGAAATTCTCACAGTAAGACTCTGAAATCATTAACCAAATAGAGTTGGTTGGCACATGCATAATAAGTGGTAGTTGGTATAGTTGGTATAAAATGGTTTCCTTCATACTTGTGTCACAGATCGCAAGTAGTCAGTGTCAATAATGTCAAGTCATCCAGCCATAAGTTAGACTGTTGTGTTCCTCAGGGTTCTGCTCAGGGCCGATCACTATTCTCACATTATACAAGGCCTTATAGTAATATGATTCGTAATTTAGAGGTCAAGTTTCACTTTTTTGCTGATGATTGCCAACTATATCTCTTGTCCCAGATTATACCACCAGTCAAATTGAATCACCCAGTCATCTCAAAAACTGCATTCCTGAATTGTCAGACTGGGTGTTTCAAAACAAACTCAAACTAAATGATGATAAAACAGAATTTCCAAGAGTCCAAAATTAATTCCAAGTCAATTGCAGTAGGTGGATATACCATAAAATGTCCAGGTATTTGGATTGATCAAAAATCTGTCCATGGTACATCAGATCCAACAAGTAACAAAACTCCATTCCTCCATACTCGGAACATCTCTAGGATACGTCCCTTTTTAACATAGGGAGCTGCTCAAATTCTGATGGACTATGGCAATGCTCTCCATTATGGACTACCTGATTATCTAGAAACTACAACATGTACAGAATGATGCCATCTAGTCTATTAAGTCAGGAAATATGACCTTAAAGTCCTGCACTGGCTGCCAGTTAGGCAGCATACTGAATTGAAGATATTACTTATCACATTCAAGGCTATGGATGGATTTGCAACAATTTGCATCTCTAGTCTTCTGAAGCAGTATATGCGCTTCTGTTCGTGATAGCCTGACTCAAAAAACCTGCTGTCCGTACAAAGAACCAGATAAAATTAATTTGGGGACAGGGCCTTCAGTAAAGCACTTCCAAAACTATGGAACAAACTGCTGTTAAAGTTATGAAAATGCAACACTACCTCAGACATCAGGAAACGACTGGAAACACATATTTAAAATAGCATATGGGTCAATTTACTTTATATAATTTTAAATTGTAAAACACTATATAAATCATAATGTAATATAATTTTAAAAATTCTCGACAACTACAATGTGTCAATGTCTGCACCTGTAACAGTTTGTCAAAACAGAGCATACGATAGACTTTTCTGTGTTGCTGTTTCTTTCTCCAGGCATATACAGAACACCTGTAAGACATGTTTTGCTCAAATCTAGAATCTTACGTGTCTTAGAGGCTACCTCACACATGTTGCTGCTCTTATGGCTGCAAATGCTTTGGGTGGTAGTTGGCATGACTACTGTAATTCCCTGTTTAGGAGTCTCTCTGCTCTTGATCTTTGTAAGCTGCAATGTACCCTTAACAGTCTTACTAGAATCACTACCAACAACAGAAGTACTCACACATCATTCCTGCGAGAAAAACTCTCCAATGGCTGCCTATTGAACATCGCTCTGTATTTAAGATTACCTTACTGGTGTACAAGTTCCTAGAAAGTGGCTATCCTAAATAATTTGAACCCTTTCTCAAACATAGAGGGAGTGTGTACAATACATGTAGAAGTCGAGCTGATGGTGTGTTGCTCGAGGTTCCATACTTCCCTCATCAACATACGAGTCAACCAAGCATTTTGGCATCAGCTTTGCATATGATGCTCCAAATATTTGGATCTACCTGATGATGTACATTCAGCCACTTCTCTGTACTCATTGAGAAAGAAGTTGAGAACCTATCTCTTTGTCTTTGCAAAAAGCATACACACCCTGGTTTCTTGCTTTTTTCCAGTTTTTTTTCTGTGGCACTGACCACTGCTATGTCTCTGGTTATATGATTATGGATTTTTGAATTTTGGTATAATGCACCTAGAATCTGTCTTTAGATGGAGATAAAGCACTATAAAAGTAGGATTAGAAGTTTTTGGCTTTGGTAAAGTGTATACGACAATCATAGTGCCGCATAGAATCCTCAGTTTCAAATAATTTATCATCAATAATGTGTCAAAGTCTGCAAGTATAAAGGACGCCCTTCAACATTATACCTCCACTGGTACCATGATTCTTTGCCACATATCTCAAATCATACCCAAGCTAATGATTGAACTGCTTATATGAATAGCCTACCAATCTTCAAGCATTTTTCTTTTGAGATTATCCTCTTCGTACCAAATTTTTCAAATACCTTCCAATACATCAAAAGGAATGCAAAAGTTCTATTTTTTGTCAATTTGAATGGATGTCCAATGCACAGACTTGCATGATTGCTGGTAATCACCAATGTGTTAAATCCTTTTCATGTGTCATGAAAGACAGCTGTAGCATCAGAAATCACCACTAATTATTGAACATTACAGAAAATGTCTGAATTGAAATCTATGAAAGAGATACATGTTCATACTTAAATTCAGGCATGTCTGAAGTTAAAATGTTAAACAACAAGATGACAGACAGACAAGACAAATCAATCTTGTAAGAAAAACATTCTTTAATTCAAGCATTTACCGAGTGAATTGTAATGAAAAAAGATGCCGGTTGTTGAATGTGTTAGAATTTGTACAGGTAAAATACATTTAGTGTAATGATACCAGTTGTAAAATGTCAAAGAAATTCAACAATTAAAAAATGATTCCATATTAAATGGGACAGTCGAAACAAGCAGCTACTGCCGGTCTACAAGGTGCATGATGAAGTTCGGCAGTAATATGCTTCATTGGAAAAAATATTAAAGACCACAATCCTTTAAATGTGACAGCCACATCAGGTGTATCAATATTATCATAAAATTGAATTGGTCACTGCTTTTCCTTGCTTGCAACGGGAGAAAAGTGAAAATGTAAATTTTTTTAAGTAGATGTAAGTAAAATAATAGAAGCCATTTTGTTAGAAATCAGACAAATGAGGGTCCATAAATCCATTGTAAGTCATGTGGAAGGGTTGTATATTTTCCTTGTATGTGCCCAGCCATCTGGTGCCATTTTGTCACTTGTGAGGAGTTGAACCTATACAGAGCTAACAGCCCGTGATTAGATGCCAAACACACTAGGCCACTAAGAAACTTTAATTTATGTAGGCATTCTTTTATAGCACTTAATCTCCAAAGTTGGAGAGTCACAGGATGACGTGATCACCATAAAAATGCCCTAAAATAAATATATTATTGTCCTAACAGGGGCCGGCTCTGCATAATATATAATTATAATTGCTCCTAGCACTTAAACTCTATCCTTAAGACAGAATTTAAGGCACATGATACAGAAAGGCAAAGATCAATGATCAACTGATGAGACATAATGGGGGTCAGAGAAACATCTGCGGAATCCAAAAAAACTGAGGTCGTTAATTCTTTCAAAGAGATAAGTTTTCAACTTCTATATAAACGAGGAGAGAAGTGCCAGGTATTAGGTATCCAAAAAACTCATACGTTGGGTTATGTATCAGAGTATTTTGGTATCATCTTTGTGCTTAATATCCAAACTGGCAGATTCTAAGGCACACCATCCAAAGATAAGATAAGTTATTTAAAATAAAGATTAAAACTGAAACTTCCAACTACCTTATTGGACTGACTATATCTTATCATACATTTCTCTGAAACTCCAGTAGCCTCCTGATATGGAGGCTCTAAGAGGATGAGCCTCCACATATAGAGGCTCTTAGCGGATGAGCCCCCTAAAATAGAGGCTCATAGCGGATAAGCTTTTTCCACTTCAGGGGCCAGATATAACTATATTTGGAGTTCCACATATATTATGATGGCAACTTCTGACTTAAATGAGATACTTAATCAAATTAAGGAGGAGGCCCAAACAGCCCCCCCCCCCCCCCCCTGGCATCCTACCTAAAGGTAAAACTATGGATAGCCTAGTGGGTCATACAGTCATAAACTTGTCTGACATTACTTTAACTGAGAACCAAGTGTCAGCCCTAGAAAAAGGTCTGACCTTTTGCCCTACACCAGGACCCCCAAATAAAGCAAAAATTTGGACTGACTTCAAGGAATTTCACAGGAGATTATGTTTGAAATTCCATTTCTATAATGACAATCAACAATTTGATCATTTAACAGACCAAGAAATAGATTTGATTAATTTCATGACTGAGAATCTAGAAGAAGAAACCTCCCCTTACCAGAAAATACATAAGAATTTTGTGGATAAAAGTACTTGGAAACCCAACAGGGTACATCAAGGTCCTTCAAAACTGGTCTTCTCAACAGTAAAGTAAAAAAGATCAGGAAACCAAACCTGACACGGGAGCAAACCAGCAGTCTGAGAGAACTCTCAGAGAACCCTGAAATAGTAATCAAAAAAGCTGATAAAGGGTCAGCAGTAGTAGTAATGAACACTACTGATTACTTAAGAGAAGGGTACAGACAGCTCAGCGACTCTAAGTTCTATACTAAACTTGGGCATGACTGTACTGATCAAGTAGCTACAAATGTGACCAAGACACTCACTAAAATGAGAGAAAAAGGCTTGATTTCAGATAAGAATTTCGAGCACCTTAACCCAGCCAACTGCACTGAAGCAAGGTTTTATATGCTACCAAAAATACATAAAAAAAGTGTACCAGGCAGACCAATTTGCAGTTCTGTTAATCACCCCACTAGCAGGATTAGCAAATTAGTTGATGAACACATCAAAGATTATGTCCCCAAAACCAATTCATACATTAGGGACACCCAGGACTTTATTAAAAAGATAAAAGCACTTGGACCAATCCCTGAAGGTGCAATATTATGCACCTTAGATGTTTCCTCACTATATACTAATATCCTAAATAATGAAGGAATATTAGCAGTTGCAGAGAAACTTAGAAGTGACCCTACTAAAACGCCAATCACTAATTTCATACTAGACTTACTTAAACTGGTATTACTCAGTATGAACTTCACATTTAATGGAGATCATTACTTACAGACAGGTGGCACAGCTATGGGCACCTCCTTAGCCCCTAACTATGCTAACCTGTTCATGGACAGGTTCGAGACCAAGGCTTTAGCTGGTTACTCACTTAAACCACTTACTTGGAAAAGGTTCATTGATGACATTTTCCTAGTATGGACCAATGGAGAGGAGTCTCTTAAAAGGTTCATTGACTATTTAAACTCCTTACATGACACCATCAAATTCACCCATGAAATGAGTTATTCCCAGATTGACTTTCTGGACACAACTGTCAAATTTGGCCAAGACAGAGGACTGATCACAACCCTCTTCAACAAACCTACAGACACCCATCTGTATCTAGAATACAGCTCAGCTCACCCTCAAAGTGTCCTCACTAAAGGACCCTTTGGTCAATACTTAAGATTAAGAAGGATCTGTACTCTGGACCTTGATTTTGAGGCTAACGCCAAAAAACTCACTGGATATTACCTCAGAAGGGGATACCCACTTAAAAGCCTGAAAAAACACTATCTCAGAGCTCGAAAATTTTCACAGGATGAATTACTAGAGACTGTCTCGAAAAAGGCTAATGAAGCACCAGTAATGGTCACCTAATACAACCCTAGGAACCCACAAATCGGTTCTCTAGTACAAAGAAATTGGAACATTATCCAAAATACTGAGGAACTAACAAATATTTAGCTCCAAACCTCTAATGGGATTTAGAAGACTGCCAAACCTCAGAGATATTCTGACCAGTAGCACTATTTCTTACCCTCCTAAACCTACAACTGATGCAAAACCATCACTACACACCCCGGTCTGCACCAGACTTGGGAAATGTACCTATTGCCCCAGAATTAGGAAAGCTGAACAAATAACCAGCTACCACACAAAGCAAGTATTCAAATGCAAGTCACTGCCCCCTAAACACAAAGTCACTTGTGAATTATCAAATGTAATTTATATTATAAATTGCAACCAATGTGGCCTCCAATACATTGGAGAAACCAAAAGACCCTTCAGGAACAGGATGTATGAGCACCAAAATAGTGTTCAAAAATTCCAACCAGAAAAATCCACTCTGTCTCTAGACATTTTACACAGAAAAATCATTCTGTGAAAAACATGGAGTTTAGCATCTTTCAATGGATGGGGGATCCAACAAGCCCAAATGCCACCTCAAGGCGCAGAAGCCAAGAACTATATTATATTTGGGCATTCCCTACACTCCACCCTGCAGGCATCAATATGTTTGTATGAAGTTATGCCCTCTCATGGCATCAATTACCCAGATGCCCCCCTTTTCCCTTTAAGATATTTAAAATGTTTAGTGCGAAAACACTAATGTGTCATACTGCACTATAAAACCATTAACTACTATAAATACATTAACTAACATTCAAAAACATATATATACAAATAATTAAAAACTGGCAAAAATACCAAACAAAAACAATATTATACAAAATGACTAGAATAAACAATGTAAAAAACCACAATCAACAATATGTAAACAACACAGAAAATAAAGTGTAAAAATACACAGTATAGATCAATATCACAGAACAACATTAACCAAGACTAGATTTTACAGAATAAATTAACATGACGGACAAAACACAAAATAATTTATTTAAAACTTTTTAAACAGGCCACATTCTTTTAAATAATTTATAACATTATAAACATTTTCATTAATAACTTCCATCATATTTATGTCCCTATATTTTATTCTAGTGTCACGTAGGTCAATACAGTCAAATAATATATGCTTCACTGAATCAGGACAATGACATGGAATGTACCAGGGCATATCTTCACCTTTCAACAGATAGCTGTGTGTGAAATAGGTGTGTCCTATATGGGCTCGAGTTATAACTATTTCGTCCCTACGAGATAAACCTGTCCAAACATAAAAATCTCCAACAGTAGGGTTTATTTGAAATAAGTTTGTTATCAGGACACGCATTCCATTGAGCTTGCCACTTTTGTTTAAAAACACTATTTACATTTACTTTCAAGTCTGTATAGGGGACTTTCAAGTCTAAAACATTAAAATTCAATGTCTGGAAAGCTCATCTGCTTTTTCATTGCCCTTTATGCCTATGTGACTTGGAACCAAAGCTAAAACAACTTTCTTATTTACTGAACAACAATCATTAAAAAGCTAAAAAATATCTTGAATAAAAGGATGATCACAGTTGTTGCAAGCAAGAGCTTGAAGACTAGAAAAAGAGTCAGAAAATATAATAAAATGATCCCCATCACAATTTTTAACTATATTAAAAGCCATTTTCAGAGCCTGTAATTCAGCTGTGAATGTACTAGCATTGCCAGGAAGTGTGACCTGGGCACTGAGGCCATCAGATGTAGCAGCTGCAGCAACCCTATTTTCTGTTTTTGATCCATCAGTATATATGGCCCTATGGTCAGAGTAATAGCTTTTTAACTCAGCAAATAGACTTGGAAACATACAATCATCACCAAGATGTTTCTTTTGATGGGTGAGGAATAAGTCTATGTGAGGTTTCTCTGTATAGTCCAGGGTGGGTCATCTGGCAATGACACAATCTGAATAAGATCCGGCTGAGGACAGACGACAGACAAATCTTCCTCTACACGATGCCCAAAAGATCTTATTGCAGATGGTTTCTTATCATAAAGATCATATAACTGAGGGTTAAAAACAACATCATAACCTGGATTGTCAGGATTACTTCTCAATAATTTATCAAACCTTAAATACAAGGGTGGTTCATTTGCCTCAACATACAAGCTTTGCATTGGAGAAGTCCTAAAGGCATATTCTTAAGCCCTGGTTTTGAATGGGTTCCAATTTCTTAAGATATGACTTACGAGCAGAACTAAAAACAGCACAACCATATTCCAATCTAGAACAAACAAATGAACGATAAAGTCTCAATAAAACACTTCTATCTGCTCCCCAATCCATTTTGGCAACTACTTTCAGTAAGTTCATGGCTTTTCACATTTCTGACGAATATAATCAATGTGTGCCTTAAAATTCAGTTTACTGTCAAATATAACACCAAGGGACTTAGTTTGTGAAACAACAGGGATTTGTGAATCATATATTGTTAATGCTGGGTCTGGATGAAGTTTTCAGCAAACCTTAAGTACAAGGGTGGTTCATTTGCCTCAACATACAAGCTTTGCATTGGAGAAGTCCTAAAGGCATATTCTTAAGCCCTGGTTTTGAATGGGTTCCAATTTCTTAAGATATGACTTACGAGGGGAACTAAAAACAGCACAACCATATTCCAATCTAGAACAAACAAATAAACGATAAAGTCTCAATAAAACACTTCTATCTGCTCCCCAATCCATTTTGGCATCTACTTTCAGTAAGTTCATGGCTTTTTCACATTTCTGATGAATATAATTAATGTGTGCCTTAAAATTCAGTTTACTGTCAAATATAACACCAAGGAACTTAGTTTGTGAAACAACAGGGATTTGTGAATCATATATTGTTAATGCTGGGTCTGGATGAAGTTTTCTTTTATTGCAGAAATGCATGCAAACAGTTTTGGTTTTAGAAAATTTAAAACCATTTTCATCAGCCCATTTTTCTACCTGATTCAAACACAACTGAAGTTGCCTTTCACTTGAAGCCATATTTCTAGAAGAACAAGTGATTGAGAAATCATCAACAAAAAGAGATTTTTTCAAAGTGAGCTGGAATCATATCAGCAATACTGTTAATCTTTAAAATAAATAACATAGCAGAGAGGATGCTGCCTTGAGGGATACCCATCTCTTGCCCATGTATATCTGAATAAATAGATCCTGAACAAACTCTAAAAACTCAGTTTGATAAAAAATTCTGAATAAATATGGGCATTTGCCCCCTTAAGCCTAATTTATGTAGATTTCTTATAACACCATATTTCCAAACAGTATCATAGGCTTTTTCTAAATCAAAAAATACAGAGACTACATGGTTGCCTTTTAAAAAGCAATCTCGAATAAAAGATTCAAGTCTTATTAATTGGTCTGTTGTAGTTCGACCTTTTCTAAAACCACTTTGATATTTTGTTAAAATATTATTTTTTTTTCAAGGAACCAAACTAATCTAGTATTAATCATTCTTTCCATGGTTTTGCATAAACAGCTCGTCAGAGATATGGGGCGGTAATTGGACGGGTTTTTTTTTAGATATCACAGTGGCCTCTTTCCAGCATTCAGGGATTTCACCTGATGCCCATATATCATTAAATATGTCAAGTAACACCATAAGTGAGTCTCTTGGTAGATGTTTTAGCAGCTGATAATGTATCTCATCTGGGCCAGTGGCTGTGTCACAAGACTTTTTCAGAGCATCACATAGTTCTCTAATGGTAAATTGTGCATTGTAGTTTTCAGAGTTGTCTGTGTCAAAATCCAGGTGTTCTTTTTCAGCATTCACTTGATATTTTTGAAACGGTAATTGTTACTGTTGGAATTCTTGCTAATTTCTTGGGCCAACCTATTTGCTATGTCTACTCTTTCTAATATCTTGGTTCCATCATTGTTTTCCAGATGGTATATTGTGGTGTTACTTTGTGTGCCACTTATTTTCCTGATCATTTCCCATACCTTCTTTGCTGGTGTCTTTACATTTAATTTTGATATATTCATGTCATGATTTCCTTTTACTTTCTTTAATTAGTTTACAAGCTTTGGCTCGACAGTTTTTATATTCATTTATGTTATCTGATGTAGGATTTGCACGGCATTTATCCATTGCATTTTGACGAGCTTTTTTTAACAGCCTTTTTACATTCACTGTTGAACCATGGTTTGCAGCTACCAATGGACTGTCCAGTTGACTTTGGCACACTTTTTGTTGCTATATCATTTAATTTATTTAAAAATGCAGGAAACCTTTCTGTTATGTCAGTAAAACTATGCCTATTGATATCTAAGGAACAGTGAAGTTTGAATTTTAGCCAATCAGCCTTTTTAAGATTCCAACGAGGAACATTGTCCTGAGGCATACTCTTAACTATATCAATTAAAATAGGAAAATGGTCACTACCACACTGATCAGAATGGACCTGCCATGTAAAATCAAGAAAAACAGATGCAGAACATAAAGACAAATCTATTGAGGTGAATGAACCAGTTGCAGGATGAAACTAGGTAGGTGATTTATCATTAAGCAAACAAGGATTCACGAAGATGTTCAACCTTATTACCTAAACTATTGGATGAGGAACAAACCCATAAATCACTATGTGCAGTAAAATCTCCAATAAATAGAAAAGGTGCAGGTAACTGATTGACTAGATTATCAAGATCACTTTGTGCAACATTAAAACGTGGTGGAATATATACATTACATAGTTATATTTTTATGCAGAGATACTTTTACAGCAACTGCCTGCAGTTCTGTATCTAACTCAAGTGCCTCATGGGGTATACCTTTCTTACCAGTGGCTCTCCCATCTACTTCTGATACACATATTTTAAAATAATGATCAAAACCTCTAATATTTACATTATCTGTATCTTTAAAATGAGTTTCCTGCAATGCTAAAATATAGGGTCTAAAATTGGAAATTAAATTTTTAATTTCTTTAAAGTTTGGTCTAAAGCCACGACAGTTCCACTGTAGTATACTTTTATTTTTGTTTGGTTCCATTATTTACACTTTTATTGCCACTCCACCCTTGTGAACTTGAGATTGGGGATTCTTCGACACTCATTTCACTGTCACTATCACTTAAAACATCATATTTATTGTGTTGTTTAATAGGGTCATTAGATCCCTTGTGTAGTTTGGTCAAATATACTTTGCTTCGACTTATTTTCAATTTAATGGGGTCATTTTGAGATGCACTTGTGTGACTTGATGAACTAGTATTTGTCACTTTATTTGTCTGGTTTTCAACTGCATACTTTTTTGGTTGTTTTGTGCCTACTGGCCAAGTCATTTCTGTTTGTGTTTCTAAAGTTGCTGTTTTCCCCACAGGTTTGGTTGCTGCAGCCGCTTGGGCATAAGTTGATTTCACAGAATTAAATATATCTATTTGTTTCTTGGCTTCTGTATATGAAATCCCTTTACTTCTTCCCATTTTGGGCATTCTTTATCTTTTGATGCATGCTTTCCTTGGCAATTTACACACATTTCGCTTCATTTTTACATTCTTGAGAGTCTGTATGATCTTCTTGCCCACATTTAGTGCAAACTTCATTCTTTCTACAGTTGAATTTAGTATGACCAAACTTTTGACACTTGTAGCATCTCACAGGATTCGGGATAAATTGTGACACAGCCACTCTGTAGTAATCCACCCTGATGTATTTGGTAAGGTCTGGCTTTGAAATGTCAATATAAAAGTCCCTGTTGGTTTTGTTTGTCCATCTCTAAATACCAATATCCTGTCCAGCTTTATGACACCTTCATCTTTAAGTCCACCTAATATCTCCTCATCAGAACAGTCTTTTATATCCGGGCATCTAATGACCCCTTTCTTTGTGTTCAGGTTGTAGTGTGGTGATACAGTGATGGGGATAACATTGTCCATAGTCAAGTTCAGTTTGGTTCCTTGTCTACTTGGTCATTTTCAATAGTTTGCTGCTTTGGTTTTCCTTGTCTACTACCAAGATGTCTCCATTCCTTAATTTCTTCATATTAAAGGGATCAGACCCAAGAACAGCAACAATGGCCTTGTTTACAGCAAATGGTGACAGTTTTGACAAAGGTCTCTCATTGTCTGTACCTTTTACTAACAGAAATCACGGCCATGTACAAATCTGAACAGAATCCAAGTTCATAGTCATAAAATCAAGCGAAGTTCTAATCCTTTTCCTATCAGTCATTTGCGTATTTTGTCTTACGACACACAGGATACGTTTCCAATTCTACTACCCCAGACCCACAGGGGGACACCATCCAAAGCACAACACACAAATCACAATAGCCATCAAACATAATCGGGTCATCACCAAGGGAACCATCAGTGTTCATTAGTTAGAAAACCTACGGAGGGAAAGACTTGTTAAACAGATAAGTTTTAAGTCGCCTTTTGAAACATGAAGTTTAAACATCCAGTAGTAAATCATTCCATAGTTTTGGAGCATCATATGAGAAACACTTGTTGAAATGGACTTTAGATTTATAAACTGAGGAGCTGTAAAAAAGGAACCTTGAGAAACATTTTTTCTGGATTGCTACGTCTTGTTTTGACAACAGGTGTATATAAAGACAAATACAGGGCAAAGTACTTTGGCTTGTCAGTGGTGAGGTACGTATGTACCAGTACCAGAGTTTTGAAAATGATTGGTTGTGTAATAGAAAGCCAGTGAAGAGACTTTAAGGTTGGAGTGGGATGAGAAAGTCTGGAAGCACCTGAGACAACGCGTGCCAAACAAATTTGGATATTCTGGAGCCTTGTGATATTCTTGTAACACAAACTACGAAACAGAGAATTACAATACTCCAGACTACTAACCAATGCATTTGCAACCGTGACTGAGACATCATATCAAAGAAAGCTCAGATATGATGCAAATCATGTGGGCTAGCAAAACAGGATTTAATCACAGAATTTACATGATTACAGATTTCAAACAACATCCCTCAGGGAGAGGCAGTTTCCCAAAATTTTGACAGGGGAGGAATCTTCAAGCCATTTGTACTTATCTGTGCAACCAAAGTCTATAAACTCTGTTTTTTCAGCAGTTTCCCAAAATGTTGACAGGGGAGGAATCTTGAGCCATTTGTACTTATCAGTGCAACCAAAGACTACAAACTGTTTTTTCAGGATTTAATTTAAGCTTATTTTCAAACATCCAGGTATGGATGTCATTTGAAAGTGCCTGTATGTACATTGTCAGGCAGATTATTCCAAATCATTGGACCATCATCATATGTAAAACTGAGAATAAAATGCTTAGTAGACTTTTTTCTGATAAAGCAATGTGTCAAGCACTACACCATCCACTTGACATATGACAAGGATTACCAAAGTTTTCATCAGGAATCATAATATGGACATCACAGAACATATTTATTCATTTTGAATCCCCAGCCTAAGTAGTGTTGATTAAAAATTGTTTGCAAACATTATATAGGGACTGATCTAGACGTTCGTCGAATTGTGGGACCACAGACGTCGATCGGTAAAGTTAAATAGAAAATCGATTATTTCTCACCAAAAACCCAGCAAAAGCTTCACTAACTCCATTTTAATGCAGTATAATTCATATATTGTCACAACTATGATTCTCTTCAAGATATTGCAAAACATTGTAAACAGGAAGTGAAAAATAAACCGGTTCAAGAGTAGTCATTATTTCAAGTGAAAAATACAGGTTAGCAACCTAATGTTCTGACGTAGTGAAATATGACGTGAATTAATGACGTGAATATATGACGTGAATTTTCAACTGGAATTTGTTGTTATTTAAATTTATTTGTCTGAGAACATGGGGGATGACAAAAACATTGTTCATTTCCTGGATCAGCCAAATCTGTTGTTTGGAATTGGTTTGGATTTTGGCAAGTGGGCAATGACAAACTGGATAAATCAAAAGCTGTATGCAGATTATGCAAGAAGGAATACAGTTATCAAGGTATGATAATACAATGATAAGTAAATGGTGAAGCAAAATGTTAAAGTGAGCAAAACTAAAAGTGAAACACATTATCCTTAATAGTCAATAAATACATATTTTTATGGGTCATTACTTGGAGTCTTAAATATGTTTTAATGATAATTATTTTAAATAATTACTCTAATTTTAAATCATAGCTGTATTTTTCATAGTTAAACTTACCTGATAAAAATACACTCATGAACTCAAGGCTGGAAATCACTTGAGATTACCTATCAATTTATCAACATTATTTATCACTATTATAGGAAACACTACCAACCTGCAAACACACTTGAAAAATGAACACAAAGCAGAATACGAAAAAAAGACTGGAGAGGTACAATCATGTAAACCAAAGCAAAACAAGATCACATCAATTTTCCAACCTACCATAACAGCTGCTCTACCCGAATCTAGAAAGCGACTAATTGACAGCTTTAAAAGATTATATAACTAGATTGGGCCAACTCGGCGCCAACATATCCCCAGACAGGTCATCACTCACGCCACAGGTTTTGATCGGGAATTTTTTAAAACATAATTACCCATTATTATATGAACTTCAGCACATCAATCTACTCTGTTTATATCTTCCCAAGGAAGATGGTGTATCCCCAGACGCCAAATACATAACTCAAATTATATTTTCAATCTTCCTGCAATGATAACTCTAAACCTATTTTCAAAGTATTTAAATGATTGATGATTGAATGTCCATTCTAAAATAATAATCCCAAAAGAGCATATCTGTTTCTATATTTGTTGACAAATAAAATATTATTTTTAACTCAACTCATCATACTTTTCAATCTTCCTTCAAAGTATTTAAATGATTGATGATTCAATGTCCATTCTAAAATTCATAATCCCAAAAGCGCATATCTGTTTCTATATTTGTTCACAAATAAATATTATTTAAAAAAAAATTATTTATATTATTATTTTATTATATTATTTTTAGAATTTGCAAATTGTTTTCAGTTATTCATTTCCTCTATACCTATATATGTGGTCCATATATATGCAACCTAAATATGTGACACAATCTCAGTTCTGACTCCCCTTTGTGTTATATGTAATGAAGCCCACCATCTCCCACCCCCACCCCTCTCCCCTTCTCCACACCTCTCTCACTATTACACAAGATCTGCAACCCCATTGAGTTCTTTGTTTCTCATCTGATATCATTAAATACCTTTGTTTATTTAGTGTCACTCAATATAGCTGGAGGTCCCAGAGGTGGGTGGGGGGAATCCGGGTGGGGGATGTGGGTTGGGACTACAAAGAGATGGAGTGCTACAGCATAAATGGTAAACAAACAATCTATATAAAAGGGGTACTCAAATACAAAAATAATTGAGAATTTTAAGTATGTGATCATCAACTGAAATGAGTTCATAACTGTAGGAGCTGTGTCAAAATTAACTGAGGCAAGTTGAATAAAACTTGGCTAGTTGAGGGTTAAAAATCCCCTAGTTTTACTACATAAGGATATAATTTCATTAATATTGGGACTTAAAGCTCACTTAAAGTGTCCACTTTGTCTACTTGAATATGTTTAACCAGTTTCATTTTAAAAAGTTAAAAACTCAGCAAGCAGAGGTATAACATGTTCCTGGCCGTTTTGAAACCCTGGCCGTTTCAAAACGGCCAATTCATTTACTTGGCCGTTTTGAAACCTTTCTTGGTTTTGAAACGGCCTGGCCAGTTCAAAACCTGGTTTCAAAATGGCCATATCAATAAGCTGGCCGTTTTGAAACCTCACCTGATTTCTAAATTTTTCTGGCATAAGCCATGATAAATGTTAAATAGTTTTAAATTATGAAATTGAAATCATTGTAGCAGTTGATAGTAAATCTTTGGATATATACTTGTATATGTAATTAACATTTAACGCATGAATAAATTCAACAGAGTGTGCATGATGTATTCACTTCCATTTACAATATTTTTATAACTGTGGAGAAGACAGTGCAGGATTAAAACTAAACAAATGGGCTTAAGGTGTTATAGTATAAGCTATTGTTCTGCCCTGATCAGGTATACAGGGAGTTAAATGTAATTAACTTGTCATCAGTAGCTGATCAACATCAAAGGAATGGCTTCCTATTAACATGGAAATAAGGCCTGGGTAAATCTAATTAACTAATCATCATTCTAGAGAATAGCTGACCAGTAGCTAATCAGGATGAAAGAAATGGCTGCCTATTAACATGAGATATAAAGCTGGGGATGATTAGTTAATTGGATTTACCTAGGCCTTATGTTAATGAGCCCTCTTCAGCCTCATAATAGGAATCCATGCCCTTATGTTGATTTGTTTGTCAACTGATTACTTTAAACCTTGATTAGACTGTGATCAGTCAGTTTTTGTCATAACAATAAAGGGGGTAAATGTTATGACATAAATTTAGGGAAGGTTTAGTCATTTTAAGTCCTATTCTTTTCACACATGATCTCACATTTATACTTGTTTTGACAAAACTCTTTCACATAGGAAAAACTTCCTGCAATACTCTTTTCAGATGCTTTTCAAATGACATACATATGTCCCACAGAAGGTTTACAAGATCAAAAAGTATTGAGCTATAAATATATTAAAACTACATTTGATATAAACATCTAATCTGATTCCCCATCTGATAGTCTATATTTTGTAAAGGATTGTAAATGAAAAGCAAATACATAATTTGCATTGTATTGAATACACTCATATATTGCATATTCATTACATATACAAGCAAAATATAATCAAAAGATTTACTATCAAACCTCTCATATAGTTTTTTTTTGTATGGACTAATAAATGTTGTTATATGTTCTGTTTGATATTTGTTTCACAATAAACCAAATGCAGTTCCAATAAATATATAAGTTTTTATTGTATTACAACTGTTACACTTAAAAGCAACAGAACAAACCTGTCCACCAATGTCAAACTGGTGAGGTATCAAAATGGCCAAGGGGAATAGTTGGCCGTTTCGAAACGGCCAAGACATTTCTAAACCTCGCAAAGCTATCAAAACGACCATGGCCGTTTCGAAACGGCCAAAGGTTTTGAAACGGCAAGTAACATAACACACAAAAATAAGTTCTTAAAAGACTAAGATAGCCATAACATTATTAATATTCAAAATTTAAATAGACACGCATTTCCTTTTAAAAATTCAAAGATTTCAGCTCTATAACCCACATAGTTTGACAGTTACTGGGCTTTAAAGTGGCATAATGTCCATAAATTGGGTTTCTGTGGGCATTTTACAATTGTTAAAGAGACCTTAGCAATTAAACTACAGATCTGAAACTTTTTGGGGGACATACATAACAAACAAAAATTATATATAATACAGTTTAAGACTTGTCACACTAAGCATTTCCAAATAACAGGGCAAAATACGGAAAACATGTCCAAAAAGGCACTTGGGCGAGTGTCTATGGCCCTCATACACAGGTTAAATGTCTACTAAAAACCTTGATTTTCGGCATATGTAAAAAGGACATAATAATGCATTCCCAGATGGGATTTCAGCTCCATCAATCACATAGTTTAACAGTCACAGGGCTTAAAGGTGGCAAAAAGTCCAAATATTGGGTCTCTGTGGGCCTTTTAGAGATCTCGATGTGGCTTTCAAATTAAAGCTTCAGACTTAAAATTTGTTACATACTAAGATTACACATAGAATATGTATCTAATAAAGTTTGAAACTTCTCAGACTTACCATTTCCAAGTTACAGAGCAAAATATGTGAAAAATGTCTTAAAAGGGTCACTCAGGTGGGTGTTTAAGGTCCTCATACACAGGTTAAATGTCTACTTGAAGCCTTGATTTTTGGCACATGTAAAAAGAACATAATAATGTATTCCCAGATGAGATTTCAGCTCTATCAGTCACATAGTTTAACAGTCACAGGCCTTAAAATTGGCAAAAAGTCCAAATACTGGGTCTTTATGGGGCCTTCTAGAGACCTAAATGTGGCCTTCAAATTAAAGCTTCAGACTTAAAATTTGTCACATACTAAGATTACACATAGAATATGCATCTAATACAGTTTGAAACTTCTTAGACTTACCATTTCCAAGTTACAGGGCAAAATATCTGAAAAATGTCTAAAAATGGTCACTCGGGTGGGGATTTATGGTCCTCATACACAGGTTAAATGTCTTCTTAAAGCCTTAATTTTTGGCACATATATAAATAACATACTAATATCTTCCCAGATAGGAAATGAGCTCTATCAGTCACATAGTTTGACAGTCACAGGGCTTAAAAGTAGCAAAAAGTTCAAATATTGGGTCTTTGGGAGCCTTTTAGAGACCTCAATTTGACCTTCAAAATTAAAGCTTCAGACTTAAAATCTGTTGCATACTAAGATTACACACAGAATATATATCTAATACAGTTTGAAACTTCTCAGACTTACCATTTCCAAGTTACAGGGAAAAAGATGTGAAAAATGTCTTATAAGGGTCACTCGGGTGGGTGTTTATGGTCCTGATACACAGGTTAACTGTCTATTAAAGGCCTAAATGTTGGGGCACATATAAGAAAACACATAGATATATTCCCAGATGATATTTAACTTAGATGAGAGACATAGTTTGAAAGCTACAGTGCTTGAAAGTGGCAAAAAGTGCATAAATTGGGTCTCTGTGGGCACTTTTGAGACCTTAAGTCGACCCCTTTGGGTAAACCTACAGCCCTAAAATTTTCTACAGACAAGGATTACATATCAAAGTTATACCTAGCGCAGCTTGAGACTCATCAGAATTACCACTTCCAAATTATAGGGCAAAATATGTGAAAAGTATAGCAAAAAATCCCTAAGTGGGGGTATTTATGGGCCTCAAACACAATTTTCTCCTCAACTTAAAGTCGTGATTTTCAGCACATGTACTAAGAACATATTAATGTGTTGTCAGGTAAAATTTCAGCCAGCTGAGCATCATAGTTTGTGACCTACAGGGCTCGAAGTGGCCAAAAGTCCAATTTCTGACCTTAAGGTGGCCATAAGTTCTTTTTTACTGGGAGTTTAAGGTCACCTTAAAATAGGGATCTTCCTTTGGGCACCCTTAACATGTGCACCAAGTTTGAAAAAAAATATATTAATTTGTTTTTGAGTTATCGCGTCCACAAGGAAATTTCTACGGCGGCGGCGCGACGGACCTGAATCCAATATATCCCCAACTTTCGTCTGGGGATATAATTATATCTCTGAGACCACTTACCTCAATTGAACAACCATGCTTCAGGAATCGTCTTAAGGCATGTGAGCCACGATACCACACTCCCTGCAGAAAAACTACTGTCTTCTCTTAAATCCAGATATGATATCCTAACCACTGATTTAAGGAAACAGGTGTCCCAGTGTCTTGAGATTTCCTTTACACATGACATTTGGTCTTCACTGAATACAGAGAGTTAGGGTGCCACAACAGTGCACTATATTGATAATAAATGGAACATGAATTCAAAGGTTCTTGGCACAAAATTGTTTGAAGGTTCACATACAGCTGAGGCCATAGCTGATAGCATCAAATGAGAAAAAGGCCTTTGACATTTTAGGGCGGTGGAGAGTTTCTTGTTCTGGGCACAATATAAACTTAGCTGTTTCTGCTGGACTCAAAATATCAGAGGTGGCCAGACTGATAAGGAAAGCAGGGTCAGTAGTTGCTTACTTTCATAGGAGTCCACTGGCCACTGGGCTTTAACTGGAAGAACAAAAGCTCATGCTCGCAAAACAGCAACAGGGCCACAAACTGATAACAGATGTGGCAAGTAGTAATTGATAAACTACTTCAAATCTTGAAACCATTCAAAATGCGACTGTGACATAGTCAGGTGAAACTGTACCCACATCGGCATTTGTTTTACCTACCAAGGTGAAACTACAGCAACACCTTGAAGCAAGGGATGAGGACACCCAACACTGTCAAAAAGCTAAAAAAAAGAGATGTCTGATAACCTGGGCAAACGAATTAACCCTGATGTGAGGGAAATGTTGATGTCAGCATCTGCTCTTCATCCCAAAACAAAAGACCTTAATTTCTTTCGCAGGATGAGAGGGAGGTGAAAAGGGTCCTCATTATGCAGGCCAAATTGCCAAAGTACCAACCACAAAATTTACAACAGGAAACCACTGCCAATGTCCAGGTCAAAAATGAAACACCTCTTCCAAGTACTGCTGCAGATGAGAGTATTCCATCAGATGATATTTTGGCATCTGCTGCTCAAAATTTACCTGTTAAACAGGAGGCTGATCTTGACAGCCTTGTCAGTATTCCCCCACATAAAAAGGTCAAGCTTGAAGAAATTACTGACAGCTGGTTAGATGATGTTATTTATTGTGGAAATGATCTAGTATCCGAGAATCCTGTTGAAGCTGAGGTGAATAGGTACTTCATGGAGCAGGGGGATAAATCTGGAGATCCATTATTATGGTGGAAAAATCGAGAGGTTCTTTACCCAATCCTTAGTAAGTTAGCCAAAAAGTATTTGGCCATTCCAGCTAGTAGTGTGCCAAGTGAGCGAATTTTCAGCTTGGCTGGAAATTTAGTCACAAAGAAACGAGTAAATCTCTTGCCGGAAAATGTTCATTTGCTGATATTTTTAAATAAAACCATTGAAAAGTAAACCTTTATTCAAGTTGAAAGCATGTGCAAGTTTCCTAGCTTTCCTTTTGTATCTTTCTATTGAAAATGTTTTTGTCAATTTGACAGTAATTTCTTCAAGCTTTTTTTCTGATGAGAACTTATGACATTACTTACTTTACATTACTCTAAGTGAAGGAACTTCAATGAAGTGTCCATTTTTGGTAATTCAGTTCTAATTAAGGTACATGACATCCACATTGACAATCTGACATGCCAGTGATGCCATCATGCTACTACATTTTAGTTAAGTTTTGAATCACAATAATCTGTTTGAAGTTCTGAACATTAACAGACATTTGCTATCATGTTTTAATTTTTGAAGTGTTAAAATAAAGTTTCCACTGGAATTACAGGCTTTATGTAATTAAGAAGACAACTGATTGAAACAGCAGTGTTTATAGAGTATCTGCAGTGTTTTTTGAATGTGGAACCATTGTTAACATCTCTCTACCTTAGTGATCTGAAATAATGTATGATCATTCCCAATATTGCAGGTGGGGAAAAAAATGGCCGACAGGTATTGTCACTAGATCAACTGTCATAAATCATACTAAATACAGGATTTCATCTCATCTTATGGACTTTTAATGTTGTTGGAAGTAAAAAGGTACGTTTTCTATGATATACTTTCTCTCATAAACCTTTAGAAATGATCGATTCACAATCGATCATCGGTCATTTTTTCCCTTGATTAATCGATCATGCTGTTGAAGACCAATTCCACTCACTACTGATCATACTCTGTAGTGTATTATTGTTCTGCAACTAGTATCAATGACTTGCTTCCTTTCAGGTATTATTATGGGTCAATCTTCTTTCAAAGATAAACTGGCTCCTAAAAACAAAGTCGAAGTTCAGTCTTTATACCTAGTTCACACCTTTACTTACTGGAGTCATGAGCTACAACCAAACAGGCTCTTGCCCATTCAGTTATGGTTCAGTCTCCTTTGGATTTAGTGGGATACATTTGTTGGGATTTCTGTTTGGGTAGCACATCTTTGTTGGCATTTAACGCCACTTTGAAAACATTTTGGGAGGGATGACGGGGTGAGCATGATGCATACTCATAGGTTTGGTTCATCCTTCAACATATACTACCCAGATTTGAAGGTCTCTTTTAGAGCAATAAGGACAAGGTCTTCAAGTACAAAAGAAATATGTCCATACACAACTGTAAGCTGTGACCGGGCCATTACCAAAAGTGACATTCTAACACCTTACGCAATGTGATCTAGGTCTTGGCAAAAAAATGTTGAACTGGATTCTTACCCATGATCATGGATGTGACAAGTTAACATCTCATCTTATGTTCTACAACAGGAAAAGTACCCAATCAACAAGTATTTTTAAATTAAAGATGGATGTATTCAATTCACATCCACAGCTGCAAGGTGGATTATAAAAATTATTTTTTCCCCATTCATAAACAAAAAGTTAATTTATTTACTATATTTATTATCAAACATTCAATTTTACCAAGTAGTAAAACTGTTTATCCAAGATGTTTGAATGGTAACCAAGAATAGATTCCTTAATTGCAACTATTATCGTTTTGCTATAAAAATCATCTGAGAAGTATTAATGAAATGACATCAATGAAACGGAATAATACTGCTTGATTCGGCATTGGGCAATTACTGATAATATATACACTTTATAGGTGTTATTTCATCATTTATGTTTACATTCTGGTAATTTATCACAAGCTTTTCACAAGAAAGAGTTTCACAAAAGTTGAGAGAAAATGATTTTTCTTGCAGTTTTTTCTTATTGTTCACGAGTAATTTATAAATAATAATTACAAATATGTCTTTACAGTTTTATAAGTTTTACAGTTGGTTTTTTGAAAATTTTGTTCAAAGAGAAAGCAACTGTCTATTAACACATTTGAAAAGCATTTCAGATATTTACTCCAGCACTTTTTGATCTTCTTTTTCACTGTAATAATGCTGAAAATACAGATAATATACAAAAACATTCAATCAGAATAATAACAGAAATAACAGGAACAATAATAATAATTTCAACAATAACTAACAACTAAAGTATTGTCAACATTGTTCAAGCTAATATAAATCAATTATATTTCTGCTTTATTTTACAAACTTATAGTACTTTTTAAGTTAAAAAGAAGATGGTTGGTTTACAACTGACTTTTATATTGCAGTACATAGATTGGAATGTACTTGTCCAATCAATATTGAGGGTGATCCAGACCACTGTCTCGAACCAGGAAATTTTTAACAGACTTTTTTATTGCACTCATAAACAATACTACAGTTGTTCTAGCCTTGGTGGAAGTCTGCACTCTTTGGATGCTCTAGTTTTGTAATTTTTTTTATTCCTATCTTGTAGTAATATACATGCCACTTTGATAAATGAGAAAAATAAAAAAAATCATAATAATGATTCCTCTTTAAAAGTACAGAATAACATATACAGTGCCCTCTGAGCACTCTGCCAGCTGGTATTTCCAGAAAACCGCTTAAACAATTTTCCCCCTACAGGGATACAACTCGTAGACACCCTTTTGGGTCAAAAATGGCCTAAAATCTTGACGATACATTCTCAATAAAAATCTCCAAGATATCATGGTCAGAATTTGAACCAATCACCTAGAACTAAGTAGATCGTCAAGAGATTTTTCAAGTATTTGAAAATAAAAGTGAGACATAATAAATTCTTTATTTAAAAAAAATATTTCAAAAATTATGCTATATTTTATTTAAAAAGTGTATGCTGGGTATGGAAATTCTTTCAGTTTTACATTAGACTCACCACATGCAGAAAATTGTCAAATTTGGGACTGAATGGAACTTAATTTTAGGTCCTTACATCACAAAATGGAGTAATCTCGTCAAAGTAAGTAGCAGTTATGCACAAATAGAACCAAATCCTGGATATTTTTAACTCAGAGTGCTGCCGTGCCTGATCCTGTCAAAAATTTGCTTTACCAACAGCTATAATTCACAAACATCACTAGAAACACAATGCCCCAGTCTTGTTTGTGTAGTATTCTTTCACTTAACTTCTTGTGGGACAAAATCACTTGTATATACTTGCTACAGCATCTAAACAATTGGCCCTAACACCCTTAAGATGATTTAAACCATCCTGAAGATTAGTCGTAACTAAGCCTGTGACAGTACAAAAAAAATAGCATCAGAGATGCCCGTACCCCACAGCCTAGGGAAATATTTTTAACACCATGAGATATAGAAGTACTGTATCAGTACAAAGTTTAGGATACTTTCAGAGCACTGTCAGTTACAATAATTTCCAAATCATGTTTAAATAGAGAAAATAATGTCTAACAGAAACATAATGCATGTACTCTTTATCTACATCTGGCATGGTCAAATTATGGTTTAGATGAATATTACCATGAATACAGAAGTGGTAATACATTCAATGAATGCTTATGTGTGATGTTGGAGCAAAATCTGTGGCTCATCTGTTACAATGGGAAGTTGTAAAAGTAAAATTCTTAATGAATTCTAATATGATTTTAACAGTGCTTGATCTGCATCAAAAGACAGACCCAAAGGTGCAACAAGATTTTAAAGGTCAAGGTAATCACAACAAGGTCAAAGGTCAAATTAAGGTCACATGTTGATGCTGCACACCTACACCCCCCCCCCCCCCCCCCCCCCAACCAATGTCCCTACCAAGCATTAACTTCCTACACCTTACGGTTTCCGAGATATAGCCCGGACAAGATTTTATAGGTCAAGGTCACTACAGCAAGGTTAAAGGTCAAATCAAGGTCAGACCATGACATTGCACACCTACACCTCCTAACCAATGTCCCTACCAAGTAACAGCTACCTACACCTTACAATTTCTGAGATACAGCTCGGACAAACTTTTTCCCGCTGCCCACCCATCAGGACACCATGGGTCAAAACAATATCCCGACAGCCCTTAAGGGCTATGGGGTAAAAACTCAGTACAAAGTAGTTTACAGATTAACCGAGAATTATTAAAATATAATTTAAGTAAACCTTAGTATTTAATCAGAATCCTCTATTATTTTTTATTTATTTATTTATTTGGGGTTTTACATCGCTTTCAACACTGTACAGGTCATATCACTATGGGTAGTTGTAAGGGCAGAGGAAACCAGTACATACAGTTCGCTAAGGTTCTGTACTGTAAACTGCCGACCAACGGCAAGCAACTACCAGCTTTCCCACTTAAGGCCATGACGGGGATCGAACCCCGGCCTCAGAGGTGGGAGGTGAGTGTTACCACTCTGCCACCGTGGCCCCTCAGAATCCTCTATTAGTGTTTCATGTAATTGTCCTTATTTTTATTTGAAGCAACCACTTGAAAGAGTCCATCTCATGTTATTTTCCAGCGTTATAAATTAAATTACCGCTTTATTTCCCCAAGAGGCATTTTTTCCAGCACACATACATGCAGGAGGCATTTCTTTACTGGAGTCATTTTTTTTCAGTGTACTATTCTAACCTACTCACTTCAATTGTTTATGCATCATCTTTGCTGTTCTTCTTCCTCTGTTCTGGTGGGTATGGTATGGGTATGTTCATGCCATGTGAGGAATTGTATTTTATGGGTCTATAGATCCAATCAAAAATAGACAGGGCAAAAATCCCAACTGGGACCGTCACAACACCAGCTCCAACCAAATAAACACCTAATCTGACGATATCTAAAAGTGAAAACACGAGAGTGAATGAGATCAATGTCAGCTGAAGCAAGCATAAAATAAAGCACGGGCTGATGACTTGAAACCCAACTTCAAGAATGATATCCAAATTTTGCATACAGCATAGATTTTGATGATGGGGTTCAGATTTTATGGAGTACAATATTAAAAATGTTAATATACACATGCTATTTTAATTGAAAAATTAAATTCAAAACCAGATTGAAATAACATTTTATAAAATATCTCAAAATAAATATTTTAAAATCTAGATTGTTCACTTTAATGTAACATAATGATTGCAATTCTTGACTATCCTCTTTTGTTCAGCAAGTCAACTGCTATAGTAGTTCTTTCTTGATGTGTTTTCTATAGTAAACATTACCAGGATACAGATATACACACATCCCAAATATAAAAGTAATCCATGCAATTTTTTTTAATGTTAGCCATTAGGGAGATAATCATAAGCCATGTACATATTGCTAAGTCTAAGTGTAACCACACACCAAATATTAATGAAATCCATCCTGAAGTTTTATAGTAATTATCCAACTGAGGAACATGACAAGCATGTGCATGCAAAGGCTGCATTTTATACTCTCCCATCCGGTGGGAGATAAAAAGAGCTAATACAACTGCTGTGTCTCTTATAATATATATTATCTAAAACTTGGTTGAAAGCTGGAAACACCAGCCTACTGAGATAATTACAACAGCATCAAGTAGATATTTCATGTTTGCTCTATGAACCTAAGTGAATGAAAATCATAAGAAATGTTGCCACAATTCAAATTCAATCACCTACAGCTTGTATCTGGAAATACACAATCTGGAAAAGTGGTGAAAGTCTAAAGTGTTTCAGTCTGTAGAGCACTAACAAGCTTTATTCCTTTTTTCCACCTGACACATGTGTAAGACAAAGTCTTAATTACCAATACCAGAATAAACTAGAATACTGCTTAGCAAGAGAAAAAAAATCGTTTTTACATATCAACAAAGAGTCCCAGTGAGAATTAATGATTCTGTCAAAACGATTATCTTCCTCTGTTTAATATGCTTTTCCATTAATGTAAAAATACAACTTGCCTGCAAAAATATCTGCCAAAATGGTGGGAAAACATTTTTTGGCAAAAAGTGGCAGATGACTTGACTGTACAATAGGAGTCAAAAAATTTTAAATTGCCCTATCTCACACAAATTCCGAAATAAATCTTTTTAACACATAAACTCAAGATGGCCGCCAAAATGGCAGGAAAGCAATTTTTGGGAAACATTGCAAGATGACTGCATATACCTTGGGGGTCAAAAATTTCATAAAAATGGCTCTATCTCTCACCGATTCCAAAATAAATGCGTTTTGCATTTTACACAGACTTTCAAGATGTCCATCGATCAGACAGGGCAAACACTCGCCAAAAAGGCTAAAAACCAACTACATCAGATGTGTTAGATAAGCTAAATGTAGCAATGGATAAATTTTGGGACTTTGAAAGGTGCCTACAACAGCAAGAAAAGAAAGACAGTGGTGCTTTCTCAGATTTGTCACGACTTTCAGAATATAGCTCTCCCAAACCCAAGTCATCACAGTACGGTACAATGGATACGTCTGGGCGTCAAGGGTGCAAACCTCTGCCTTCAGTTGACTTCCTGAAGACAGTGACATCCAGGTAGAGGTGGATAGAAGGCTATGTCACCTTGAGGACTTTCATAGGGATGAAACTGCAGGTAAGTCTGCCAAAATCAAGGCAGGGCATTACAGGTTGGGGGATCAAAGGGTCAAACACTTGGTCCACTGGCCCCACAAATTTTGTTCAGTAGGATATAACTTCCAGTTAGTTTGCTTAACACCTCCCAGCACAGGTTGGGAGGTTAGTAGCAATTATAGCCTTCAACATATTGAGAGGACATATTGAGAGAGCATGGTACAAGCTCTGGCAATCAACAGCAACTCATGCAGGTTTAACAAGCAATGGGGTTTCACCCCCTGCATATTCTTCACTGTGGACTGTGGGAGCCAGATAATAGACCACTCTGACATGTTTAATTGGATCAAATTAGAACATGCCACAGCTTCAAAACATGATGTCCCTAATTATTTGGGGGCCCGCGTCAAGGTGGAGTCATAAATGGACATAAGACAATGGATGTGCACTTACTGGCTAACTACAAGTTCAGCAGAGTGTATGACTGTGGAATTCGGCTTCGCCCTCTCATTTGAGTATAAAAGCTTCAACTACAACACTACAGTAGAGAATCACCCGTCAGCGTCACAATTTCCTCAAGCTGTAAATGAATATCTGCAAACAAAACTAGAGGATCGCTCGCAAAAAAAAAAGATAATGTTTTTGCATAGCAAAAACAAAGCGTCCCGAAAAGGATATAAAGGTGAGTGCTAAAGTATTAAGAAAATGCTTCGTTTCTAGCCTTATACTGTTGTGGCAACCAAAGTCAGCGCAGTCTGCTCTATCTAGCACGGTTTTCAAGATATAAGCATTTTTGTGTTTTGCAAAAAATAAAAAAATTAAAAATGTCCGCTATATTTGGCGAGACAAAAATATTTTGAAAATTGGCATGGCTACTCTGCAGAGATACCCAGCATGTCCAAAATTTTGTTGAGTTCACTCCATATAGCACGGTTTTCGAGATATAAGCATTTTTGTGTTTTGCAAAAACTTTGAAAATTCAAAATGGCCACCATTTGTGGGGAGACAAACATTTTTGTCAAGACCACTGCCGTGGTGTGTATCTCCCGCCGAGCATTAAAGCAGAAGAAATAGCTTTTCCGAGATATTAACAATTTTTCATTTTCGTGTGTGAAAGGTCTTCCAAAAGTAGGTGAATGAGTTATTTGAGAAAAATTGGCTATCTGCAATACTATTAAGAGATAATTCACATTTACTCATTTTGAGTAGGTGAATAATTATCTATGGGTCTGAAACTTCACCAAGTGAAAGCTCTCCCAAAAGTAGGTGAATGAGTTATTTGAGAAAAATTGGCTATCTGCAATACTTTTAGAGATAATTTGCATTTACTCATTTTGAGTAGGTGAGTAATTAGCTATGGGTCTGAAACTTCACCATGTGAAAGCTCTCCCACAAGTAGATGAATGAGTATTTGATAAAAATTGGGTATCCACAATACTTTTACAGATAATTAGCATTTACTCATTTTGAGTAGGTGAATAAATAGCTATGGGTCTGAAACTTCACAGAGCGAAAGCTCTCCCAAAAGTAGGTGAATGAGTTATTTGAGAAAAATTGGCTATCTGCAATACTTTTAGAGATAATTCACATTTACTCATTTTGAGTAGGTGAGTAATTTGCTATTGGTCTGAAACTTCACTAAGTGAAAGCTCTCCCAAAAGTAGGTGAATGAGTTATTTGAGAAAAATTGGCTATCTGCAATACTTTTAGAGATAATTCGCATTTACTCATTTTGAGTAGACGAGTAATTAGCTATGGGTCTGAAACTTCACCAAGTGAAAGCTCTCCCAAAAGTAGGTGAATGATTAATTTGCGAAAAATTGGCTATCTGCAATACTTTTAGAGATAATTCGCATTTACTCATTTTGAGTAGGTGAGTAATTAGCTATGGGTCTGAAACTTCACCAAGTGAAAGCTCTCCCAAAAGTAGGTGAATGATTAATTTGCGAAAAATTGGCTATCTGCAATACTTTTAGAGATAATTCGCATTTACTCATTTTGAGTAGGTGAGTAATTAGCTATGGGTCTGAAACTTCACCAAGTGAAAGCTCTCCCAAAAGTAGGTGAATGATTAATTTGAGAAAAATTGGCTATCTGCAATACTTTTAGAGATAATTCGCATTTACTCATTTTGAGTAGGTGAGTAATTAGCTATGGGTCTGAAACTTCACCAAGTGAAAGCTCTCCCAAAAGTAGGTGAATGAGTTATTTGAGAAAAATTGGCTATCTGCAATACTTTTACAGATAATTCGCATTTACTCATTTTGAGTAGGTGAGTAATTAGCTATGGGTCTGAAACTTCACCAAGTGAAAGCTCTCCCAAAAGTAGGTGAATGAGTTATTTGAGAAAAATTGGCTATCTGCAATACTTTTAGAGATAATTCGCATTTACTCATTTTGAGTAGGTGAGTAATTAGCTATGGGTCTGAAACTTCACCAAGTGAAAGCTCTCCCAAAAGTAGGTGAATGAGTTATTTGAGAAAAATTGGCTATCTGCAATACTTTTAGAGATAATTCACATTTACTCATTTTCAGTAGGTGAGTAATTAGCTATGGGTCTGAAACTTCACCAAGTAAAAGCTCTGCCAAAAGTAGGTGAATGAGTTATTTGAGAAAAATTGGCTATCTGCAATACTTTTAGAGATAATTTGCATTTACTCATTTAGAGTAGGTGAGTAATTAGCTATGGGTCTGAAACTTCACAGAGTGAAAGCTCTCCCAAAAGTAGGTGAATGAGTTATTTGAGAAAAATTGGCTATCTGCAATACTTTTAGAGATAATTCGCATTTACTCATTTTGAGTAGGTGAGTAATTAGCTATGGGTCTGAAACTTCACCAAGTGAAAGCTCTCCCAAAAGTAGGTGAATGAGTTATTTGAGAAAAATTGGCTATCTGCAATACTTTTAGAGATAATTCGCATTTACTCATTTTGAGTAGGTGAGTAATTAGCTATGGGTCTGAAACTTCACCAAGTGAAAGCTCTCCCAAAAGTAGGTGAATGAGTTATTTGAGAAAAATTGGCTATCTGCAATACTTTTAGAGATAATTCGCATTTACTCATTTTGAGTAGGTGAGTAATTGGCTATGGGTCTGAAACTTCACCATGTGAAAGCTCTTCCAAAAGTAGGTGAATGAGTTATTTGAGAAAAATTGGCCATCTGCAATACTTTTAGAGGTAATTCGCATTTACTCTTTTTGAGTAGGTGAGCAATTAGCTATGGGTCTGAAACTTCACCAAGTGAAAGCTCTTTGGGATAGCCGCTCTGCAGAGATACCCTGAAGATAAAAAATTTCGTCGAAATCGCTCTATGTAGCACGGTTTTCGAAATATTAGCATTTTTGTGTTTTGCAATTTTTGCGCAAAAATTCGAAAATTCAAAATGGCCACCATTTTTGGCAAGACAAAATTTTTTTGAAAATTGGCATGGCTACTCTGCAGAGATACCCAGTGGGTCAAAAATTTCGTCGAAATCGCTCTATCTAGCACGGTTTTCGAGATATAAGCATTTTTGTGTTTTGCAATTTTGCGAAAAATTCGAAAATTCAAAATGGCCGCTATTTTTTGCGAGAATTTTTTTGTTTGAAAATTGGCATGGCTACTCTGCAGAGATACCCTGTGGGTCAAAAATTTCGTCGAAATCGCTCTATCTAGCAGGGTTTTTGAGATATAAGCATTTTTATGTTTTGCAATTTTTGCGAAAAATTCGAAAATTCAAAATGGCTGCCATTTTTGGCGAGACAAAATTTTTTTGAAAATTGGCATGGCTACTCTGCAGATATACCCTGTGGGTCAAAAATTTCGTCGAAATCGCTCTATCTAGCAGGGTTTTCGAGATATAAGCATTTTTATGTTTTGCAATTTTTGCGAAAAATTCGAAAATTCAAAATGGCTGCCATTTTTGGCGAGACAAAATTTTTTTGAAAATTGGCATGGCTACTCTGCAGATATACCCTGTGGGTCAAAAATTTCGTCGAAATCGCTCTATCTAGCAGGGTTTTCGAGATATAAGCATTTTTATGTTTTGCAATTTTTGCGAAAAATTCGAAAATTCAAAATGGCTGCCATTTTTGGCGAGACAAAATTTTTTTGAAAATTGGCATGGCTACTCTGCAGATATACCCTGTGGGTCAAAAATTTCGTCGAAATCGCTCTATCTAGCAGGGTTTTCGAGATATAAGCATTTTTATGTTTTGCAATTTTTGCGAAAAATTCGAAAATTCAAAATGGCCGCCATTTTTGGCGAGAGAAAAATTTTTTCAAAATTGGGATAACTACTCTGCAGAGATACCCTGTGGCTCAAAAATTTCGTCGAAATCGCTCTATCTAGTACGGTTTTTGAGATATAAGCATTTTTGTGTTTTGCAATTTTTGCGAAAATTTCGAAAATTCAAAATGGCCGCCATTTTTGGCGAGACAAAATTTTTTTGAAAATTGGGAAAAGTACTCCGCAGAGATATCCTGCGGGTCAAAAATTTCGTCGAAATTGCTCTATCTAGCACGGTTTTTGAGATATAAGCATTTTTGTGTTTTGCAATTTTTGCGAAAATTTCGAAAATTCAAAATGGCCGCCATTTTGGGCGAGACAAAAATTTTTTGAAAATTGGGATAACTACTCCGCAGAGATACCCTGCGGGTCAAAAATTTCGTCGAAATCGCTCTATCTAGCACGGTTTTCGAGATATAAGCATTTTTGTGTTTTCCTTAATTGGAAAATTCGTAATGATTAATTAATCATTAATTACTCGGCCATTTCTTGACCAATCAATGCCAAAATCTAATGATTTCCAGATTTTAATAGAATGAATGTATTTGCCAAGTTTCAGGTGAATTGATAAAATTCCTTTCAAGTTATCATCCGGACAAGCTTCCCCATCGAAAAAAGACATTTTTGGTCATGTGACCTCTCTGATTGGCTGAAATGTCACTGCAGCATATTCAAAAAAATTCCCCAAGGCTACTGCCTAAACCTGCCAAATTTGAAAAGAATCCGCCTAACGGTTACAGAGTTATAAGGAAAACAAAATGCGGAGCCGGCGGAGCCGGAAGCTCTCCCATACACAAACAAGCGTCCCTTGCGGGACGCTTAAATATCTTATTATATATGCAATTGTGGGACCATTTGACACCCCTCCCCCTCGAGAGATTACATGTATCCCCAATGATGACACGAGCACAACCAGCTGGCTCATGCAGGATCATAGTGGATATGTTCTTGTCACTTGGGGACAGCATCAACAGTCATATTCCTGATAAGACCTTAATGATATGACGTTCCAACTAGTAACTACCGTATCCCATGGTAGATCATATTATGACACAGATCTCTACACTCGGGTCCTGTACCCTCTTCTATAAAACTGACCTGAAGTGAGCATAGAACCTCAGGATAGACCTCAGTGACTTTATAGTACTGGGCGTTCTCAGGTAAGGGACATGTTACATCAATGTCAGCTTTCCCTTTGGGACAAAGTTGGGGGCGCCAGCATGTTAGATGGTCACATATTGTGTCACACACCTCATGGCGTCACAGGATCACTGGACATGCGCCTACCTCGACGTCATTGGAGTTTCCACCCCCAGTAAAGCTCCCAACACTTTTCCTCACTCAAGAATCTGATCCAAACCCTTGGACTTCGCAACAACCTGGACAAGGTGGTTGCCTCGACACACGAGATGACATGTCTAGGCATCAACATCGACGCCACAACAGGAACTTTAAACTATTCCAAAAAAAAGTTGTGCAAGTGAAACTGTAACCAGTTTGCGTCAAAGAGCTATGCCACAGGTAGATCCATTCAACAGTTATTAGGGCATCTTATATACCTGAACAGATGCATCACATTGTCAAGACTCTTTGGCAACGGAACACTTCACATGCTAAGGGCCACCAACCCTCAAAGATGAATCTCCTTGGATGCCAACTTCTACAGGGATATTAACTGGATTCAACAATTCCTGGCTTCACACAGTAAAGCCAGTAACTACACATTACTCTATGTCAACACCTCCTTTTAAGGCATTGGAGCTTATATACAGTAGCAAGGTTACTGGTTTGCAATCCCTGAGAGCTACAAACTCACGTTATCAATTGTATACTTCAAGATGTTGACTGTTGTGGTGAATGAGAATATAGGAAAATTAAAGTATATTGCGAAAATGCTGCAGTGGTCAACATTGGAAATGGAGTGAACACCAAAGAGAGTTTCCTAGGGGCCTCTGCAAGAACTTTATGGTTAATTCAGGCAAATTATAATATTAAAGTGTTAGTGCATCACATAGAAGGTGCAAAAAATAAATATGCACACCTTATCCAGGTGATTTCACTTCAAAAATGTAGATAATGATACTGTAGCCCACATTATAAATGGTTCAAAGTTGAGACGGAGAAACTACAGCCCGATTTCTCTATCTAATTGCAGGTGGTTCCCCCCCTGGTGGCCCAGATGAGAGCAGACTTCCACTTCAGGGTCAACTCAGGATTCAGACCTTGTACCCTGCTAGCTTACATGCCAAATTCAGCGTGTAACTGGCCTTGCTCATATACCTGAAGGTCAACCCAGTGGATTCAGTCACAGCAGTGTCCCTGTTTATCAAATTCATGGCACAGGGCCTCAGGGCCCAGTCACTCAGAAATTACATTTCATTGCTCAAACACTACTTCTACCTTTACAAAATGAACCCAGAAGTAACAGACAATAGATCAATCCAGCTAGCCATCAGGGCAGTGGCTTATAATCCCAACTCTCATTCAGAATCAAAGGTATTGTAATTGTCAACAAGCTGGGACTCCATTTGTGCAGTTAGTGAAATACAGAATGCCAACACACTGAAAGTCATAATCCTGCTACGCTTCTTCGGCTTCTTCAGGCTGTCCACCCTGGTGCCTCCCTCAGTTTCCTCACTTTCCAAGGAGAGATTCCCCACCCACAGGGATGTGATTTGGGAAGCCCCTAGGGTGCATATCATCATAAAATGCTCAAAAAGAATGCAACCTATAACCAAGTTCATGTGGCACAGCTGCCCACTTTCCAGGATAAGAACCTCTGCCCTCAGGCAAGTTGTCTTCTCGGATCCAAAGCATTCTGACAAGCCACCAGGGTCATGTGTTATGACAGCCAGCAGAGTCCGAGTCGATTTTAAGTCATTCATCAACAGCATTGGGCTTCCTCCAGCCAAATTTGACTTCCACACTCTAAGACGCTCAGGGACCTGTTGGGCCGTTGACCACAACATGGAACCGGACCATATCAAAGTGTATGGAGGGTGGAAGTCAGACACCATCTGGTGCTACCTGATCAGGATCCTAGCAGCCGCAAGCTCAGTTGCAAGAACATTCCAAGACTGTTTAAATTAATGCTCATATTCTTACACACATCCTACTTTTACTTTGCGTTTGGGGATTTTTCAACATTTTATTTTACAATACCTTTCTTATAACCATGTTAACTTTGTAAACATAACCTAGTAGTGATTGAGTAGAGTAGTAAAGTGGATCGAGAACATAGTGAATACACAACTTAAGGTAGCTTTACCTAAAGCACTTCTGCACTGATAGAACTATTACACAAAAGGTTTATTTTTAAATGTGCATATATTTTATAAACAATACACCACTGTATGAGAAAGGCTAACTCAACAAAGATTATAATAAGCCTTCTGTACAAATATTTATAACACCAACTGTAACTGTCATTAATGATGCCAATAAATTCAAGATCTGTTTGTGGAAAAATACTAAGGTTTGAACACATAGATGACTTGTCAAACCTTATAAACCTCTGCAAACTTTGTCCCATGACCTTCATAACTGAACCTGCGAAGGGCAACCACTTTTTGGAATTGACCCTTTGTGGCTGCCCTTCACTGATCAACTAAAAAGAAGTTTCTTACTGATAAATAACAAACAAATATCTCAGCAAAACTTTATTTGCCAAAAGTATCATGTAACATTCATTTTATCTCCACAAGAGTGATGTGAACAACTGTTAAATATTAGAATTACAACCACAAATAATTTCTGTAATAGTTAATTTCATACATGGCTATACTATGACAATGAAGATATACAAATGTGGTGACAACAATGAAACTGAATGTCTGTATTATAATACTGATGCCCTATTTGATTCTGCATGTTGCAATTGCAGATAATTTATAAGGTGTTATTTAATAGAGTCCAGGTGCTACAATTCAGGATTTAACAAGAAAAAAATTTTACTTGCAGTAATAGCGTCCAGACAAATTATTTGCTCATGACGATGGTAAAATAAGTTTCATGGATTTACACAAGCACCCACAGCTGGTCATTGAAAGTTTTATTCAAATACAAAACAACAATCTGCGAATATATTTGAGAAACACAAAAATCCAGCACTTTATTCCATGTACATCGACTTCACTGTATAAATTCTGAAAGTATAAATGAAATATCAATGAGTTTAATGAATGGCAAAGGGCCAGGATAATATCAGCAGCATTAATACTAACAATATATTTGAAACCTATTGGGTACATGGATTTATTTGGGTTTAACTTAGCCAGGTATTTGACAGGATGAGAAAAACAGAACAAAGCAGAAAACACTCCTTGAATCCAGATCTCCATCAAGGTAGCTGAGCATCCCTATATTTTAATTTAACCCAACAACTGCTTTTTTAAAACCCCGATGAGGAAATAGCATTACCATAAAAATGACTGAATTGGGACTGTTTAAAAGAATCTCTTGAATCATATTATTGGAATAATGACAACCAGAAAGCCAAAGTCAATGAAAATATCTTGGAAAGGGGGTCTTGAAAAATTCAGTCTTTTTTTTTTTTTTTGGTTTTACAGTATAATCCAGATCTTCCCAAATATTAATCACTACTTCTTTCTGTCATGCCCTATTGACACAAACAATTTCAGAAAGATCTATTCATTTCCTTTGATGGACACAAACACAGTGAAAAACATAAACTCCAAGCCCCAAGGTGGAGGTGGTACACACATCAGTGACACTTCAAGGTAGCTGCTGTTACATGATACAATTTATTCTATAGATTATCCAACAATAACCTTGTACCTTTACTCTGTAACAAGTAAAGCTGAAACTAAATGGCAAAAATCACCATTTCAACACTTGGTTACAGTATCTGGTGAACATTCAAATATTTTGAATCTAGGGATATCATGACGCCAAATATTTCATGTCGGCAAATCACTTTAAGTACTATTCATCTCAGTAACAAAGGTCATAATGTCATATGTTCTTAAAGACTAAATAAAATGTTATATATATTTTATAAAATAAAGCCAAAATAGATATCTCAATCTGTAGAATGCATTAAATTTGCTAATTTCTTACAACTTTTGATGCATTTTTTCAGGCAGGAAGTGGGCAATATAAGATCTCATCATCAAGATGGCACTCCTGTTTTGATTGAATTCATAAACTAGAAATAGGACGCCCTGTTGATAGTAGATGCGAATAGAAACAGGATAGCATAGAAGAACACACATTATCATGTGTAATGTCCACCCCATGAACCTTTTGCCAAAATTGTACAGTAGTCTTACAAGACCCTGTTTCATTTGTAAAATATATCAATGATGCTTAAATATTTATTAGTGTAGATGTAAATTATTTCAGCTTCATGCCTTTTTGCATTGGTTGGGTCGAAAATTTTGATGAAATCACTCTATCTTGCACGGTTAAGAAGATAGAAGCAAATTCCTGTTTTTCTATTTTTGGCAAAAATTTGAAAATTCAAAATGGCCGCCATTTTTGGGAAAAGGAAAATTTTTTGAAAATTGGCAAGAGTACATTTGTTACATACCCTATGGGTCGAAAATTTCGACGAAATCACTCTATCTCGCACGGTTAAGGAGATAGAAGCAATTTTGTGTTTTGCCATTTTTGGCAAAAATTCGAAAAATCAAAATGGCCGCCATTTTTGAGGAGGGGAAAATTTTTTCAAATTGCAAAGAGTACATTCCTTAGATACTCTGTGGGTCGAAAATTTCGACGAAATCGCTCTATCTCGCACGGTTAAGGAGATAGAAGCAAATTTGTGTTTTGCCATTTTTGGCAAAAATTCGAAAATTCAAAATGGCCGCCATTTTTGGAGAGGGGAAAATTTTTTGAAAATTGCAAAGAGTACATTCCTTAGATACCCTGTGGGTCGAAAATTTCGACGAAATCGCTCTATCTCGCACGGTTAAGGAGATAGAAGCAAATTTGTGTTTTGCCATTTTTGGCAAAAATTCGAAAATTCAAAATGGCCGCCATTTTTGGAGAGGGGAAAATTTTTGGAAAATTGAAAGAGTACATTCCTTAGATACCCTGTGGGTCGAAAATTTCGACGAAATCGCTCTATCTCGCACGGTTAAGGAGATAGAAGCAAATTTGTGTTTTGCCATTTTTGGCAAAAATTCGAAATTTCAAAATGGCCGCCATTTTTGGGGAGGGGAAAATTTTTGGAAAATTGTAAAAGAGTACATTCCTTAGATACCCTGTGGGTCGAAAATTTTGACGAAATCGCTTTATCTCGCACGGTTAAGGAGATAGAAGCAAATTTGTGTTTTGCATTTTTGGCAAAAATTCGAAAATTCAAAATGGCCGCCATTTTTGGGGAGGGGAAAATTTTTTGAAAATTGGCAAGAGTACATTCGTTAGATACCCTATGGGTAAAAAATTTCGACGAAATCGCTCTATCTCGCACGGTTAAGGAGATAGAACCAAATTTGTGTTTTGACATTTTTGGCCAAAATTCGAAAATTCAAAATGGCCGCCATTTTTGGAGAGGGGAAAATTTTTTGAAAATTGCGAAGAGTACATTCCTTAGGTACCCTGTGGGTCGAAAATTTCGACGAAATCGCTCTATCTCGCACGGTTAAGGAGATAGAAGCAAATTTGTGTTTTGCCATTTTTGGCAAAAATTCAAAAATTCAAAATGGCCGCCATTTTTGGGGAGGGGAACATTTTTTGAAAATTGCAAAGAGTACATTCCTTAGATACCCTGTGGGTCGAAAATTTCGACGAAATCGCTCATCTCGCACGGTTTAGGAGATATGAGCACATTTGCCTTTTTCAGTATTCAAAATAGCTAATTACTCATTTATTTAATTAATTACTCACTCATCTATGAAGCAATTCCCCCCAAAAGCAATCCCATACAAGCTATTAACCCAATGAACCTCCATACCAAATTTCAGAAAGCTAGGCTTAATAGCATTCCTTAAAATGTCTGGAAACCAAAGAGCTACTCAAAAGTAGCAAAGTAGCTATTACTCAGTTAGCTATAGAGCTATCATCACCAAAAGCAATCCCATACAAGCTATTAACCCAATAAACCTGCATGCCAAATTTGGTAAAGATAGGATAAGAACTGTTGCCTAAAATGTCTGGAAACCAAGTGGGACGCCGGACACCGGACGCCGGAAAAAGCAAAAATAATATGTCCACCCCCCAGTGGGGTGGACATAATAATATACAAACCTGGCAGAAACTTACTTACTTAATTACTTAATCTTACTTAATTTTATGTGGAAATAAGCAAGTTTTTGTTGGAGATAATGTTGGAGACTTTTTCCTATATTGAGTGAATATTTATCCATCACAATACCGTAGAATACCAACATTTAACACTATTCTAACCACCGTCAATTAGGGAGCTGGTTGTGACTGCTATGTCATTGGATTAACGTTTATTACTTTGTTTTATGTTCAGATGCGCCTTAGAGTCTGTCTTTGATGGAGATTAAGAGCTACAAAAGTCCACATTAGATTAGATTAAATTAGATAGACTTCCCTATTTGTATCTGTCTCACACCTTGTGTAAATCACCCAGTGCATTATAACAGTCACAATACTACTTGGGATCAAATGAATGTAGGTTTATATTCTCCTAAATTTACTAAAACACCTCATTTCATTAGCCAAACCTACTATCCTACCAAAATGTCACTGCTCTGATTACTCACTGTAATGGTTTTATGCAGAATCTTCTGTAATTGTCCTCCTTCTTGGAGGTAAAGGTAACTCCATGCCTTTGCCAAAATCGTGTCTGGCCGGCCTGCCATGAGAATCGAACAATGCCTGGATAAAAAATCCCACTATGCCTCCAATATAGCCAGTCACCATCACAACACGTGCACCAGTGGGCAATCCTAAAATTAAAAGGGCTAACTATGAGAGTTAAGTACCATGAATAAGCATAGCTTTAGCTAAAGCATGCTAAAATGATGCAGGGAGTTGAAAATACAGATGGGACAGCATGATGTAGTCAGTGTCTATCAAGAGCAATTTACTGATATACCGTGACAAGATTTTACAACCACCACTTCACTAGTCAACACCTATAATTGAAGGAACACCTAAAAATTATTGGAAACAAATCTCAGATCTGAAGAAAATGTTGACTTTGAGCCAATATTTTTGTGCACTTAGAGCCTTTTATAGCAATTTTATGGTAAATGACAACACTTTATAATCTCCATCTCGCTTGTAAACACATATAATGAAAGGAAAGCTTAACACACGAGAAACAAATCTGAAGATATTGTATATGTGTATCCCATATTTTGTGCATTTGGGGACTTTCATTGTGATTTCATTGACAGTAAACGTCCATGCTGGATTGGTGTGTAATAAAACTTGGGAGTCCTGGAATCGGATCTGTATCACATAGTTGACCTCCCAATCTACACATTTTTGACACCGACCCATCCCTAGTTGAATTCAATATTAACATCAAACTTAAATTTGACATGGCATACTGATATTTTCAGATGCAATCATTTACCAAAATCAAATTCATGTTTTAGGTACCTTGAACAAAATATTTTATTTGCTTGTTACTGGTATGGGGAAAAACATATGCCCGCAGTGATTCACACTAAGAACTGACTCTGTAAGGTACTCTAAAAGTGTGAAAACATTATCTTTATTCCTATACATTAACTTGTGGGATGATGAATTATATTAAAATATTTCCTTTTGTGAATAATTTAAAAGGTAAGGGTTAAAATACTGACATTTTGAGAAAGCCATCCTTTGTGATTCCTGTAATGAAACACCACATCACTGTGTGTATGAGCTAATTGTGCATAGTAATTGGTACCAGTGAATACGCATAATATATCCCAGCCTGTATGTCTCCTTAGTTAGGAGAAATACTGCTTCTGGTGGATAACGAAATATTTTCTAAGCTAATTTGACCCAATCCCAATAATAAAGTTGGAGTTGAATTGACATACCTAGGCCACATGCACAAAACAATATGACAAATATAATTTAATTCTGAAGAATTTTAGTTTATTGGACCCATAGTAACCCAAAAGGAGGGGAAAGGTTATCTTTAATATCAACTCAAAATCTATCCAGGTCATATTTTCACACAATATGGGGGCCATCCCTTATGCCCATGTTAGACATTGAAGAGGGTGCTATTATAATATTGGCAAATTTAGGAGACTGCAGGCAATTTCAAATTCACCAGAAGTCACTAAAAAGAAGCCTAAAAAGTCAGGTGATAAAAAGATTTCCAGACTTCTATGATGGTCTACGACCTCTTGGACTGTCATGAGATTAGGTTACACTGAGGTTTCCCTACAAACTCATGGAGATATCTGGTGATTCTCTTACAAGAATGAGGAAGAATATTCAGTCAAATTTACTGAGAAATAAGCATAAGAAACTATTATGAATCATTGGCAACTGCCCTACAGCAGAGCTATGACCTATAACTCTAGCAAGTAGATGGTCCATGTGTCCAGAAATGTTTAAAATAAGATATATTCATATATATTTGCCTTATTTTTCAACATGTTTTTATAGGAGGATTTCAGGTTTTTCAGGCCATATTGTGAACATTAAACAGTACTCATGATCATACAAAATTCATCGATAAAGATTCAGGGCTTCAACTACCATGGGAACTAGAAGAATGTTTTTGCTGACAAAAACGAAGCGGCCCTGATGAAAAAGAAGTCCCCCATAAAAGATGTCAAAGTTGGGGTTTTACGTCCCGTTCAACAGCCAGGGTCATATTGGGACAGGTCCTCAGAATTGCCACTTGTGGGACTCGAACCCACAAAGGTGACAGCCTATGATTAGATGCCAAACTTGCTAACCACTAGGCCACTGAGGACCTCATAAAAGATGTCAACATATGCATCATAATCAATAGAAACTGTGAACTTTATTGCATTGTGTATGTTACTTGTCCCTATTTTCATCTTTAATAAGTGTGCACAATTAAAGTGAGGTCAGCTGAACAATAGAATAGCTGGAGATTAAAAACTCCATAATTTCACTGCAAGGTGGCCATAACTTCATTCATATTGCGACTTTAAGGTGACCATAATATGAGAATGTCCCTTCAATATCAATATATGTTAGATATGGAAAAAGAAAAGAGCCAGATGGCTTTATTCAAATGTTATGACTTTAGGGGGGGCCCAAATTAATATTAACAGTTTAAGGTCACCTTAAAGTCAGGATAACCCTATGGTTTGCCATCCTTTATAGGTGTGCAAAGTTTAACTGAGGTCAGTCGAACAATAAGATACTTGGAGGCTGAAAACCCCCTTATTTCACTTTAAGGTGGCTATAACTCCATTCATACTGAGAGTTTAAGGTGACCATAAGTATTATTTTATCTACTTTAATACCAGTGATAATTACAATATAAAAAAATGGAAAAAGAAAGGAGCCAGAGGATTTTATTCCAATTTGATGACTTTAAGCAGACACTATGTCCATTAACATTTTCAGTTTAAGGTCACCATAAAGTCAGGATATTCCTTTGGCAAATCTTAATATATGTGCCAAGTTTGGTTGAAAAAAAGTGAAAAACTAAGTGAACTTGAGGGCTAAAACCCCCTTTTTTGACATTAAGGTGACCTTAAGATTGCAGATACAGGGCTAAAACTTCGGCATGTGAAAGATTATCAAAAAGTAGCTGAATAAGTTATTCCAACAAAATGCCGAAATCCTAACCGTTTTTGAGATACAGACTAAGTACCAATTTTAAAAAAATTTACAAAAATAAAACGCCTCCCATTCAGGTATCTATGGTGCGATTGATGAAAAAATCCTTTCCGACCTTGGAAATTTGGTCTAGAATGTACCAGATAAATTTTATAGCACAGGTGTGTGTGGTTTTTTCCAAAACGCGATGACAGGGTGTTTTGGAGTTATGCTGAAGGTTACCTTAAGTAAAGCTTAAGGTCTGCGCAAAGTATCCCAAAAATTTTTCCCGCCCCTATAGTTTTAATAGATAAGAAGGAAAGAAAAATTTGAAAGGCCAAGAAGTTATTCAAGGGAGACCATAATCCGACGGCGGCGGCGGTGATCAGTCGAACTTCGGTGAAAACAAATAAGCGTTCCTGACAGGCTGCTTAATTATCCATATGCCAGATAATAGACAGAAAATGGGCATCAAGCAAAAACAAAATAAATAAATAAAAGATATCCAGATAGTGGCAGATATTCATAAAAGAAAAAATTTCAATCAAGATACAGGTCAAGTAGATCCAAGAAAGTTTGAAGAAACCCTTCCAAATCCAGAGCTGTAAGGCATCCTGGATGAAGTTTTACCACTTTATTATCGATATTAAAAGATGACAGCAATCTCAGATCAAAGGAAATACGTCAATATGATAACAATAATTATTGAAACTGGTTGTCAGTTTTTCTGATTTCCACACATAAGCAAGATTTCAATGATTTTAACTTTGAGTAATCTAAACAATGGCTGTTAAACTATTAATGTACATTTAATCATCTATTCTGGGTACTCGAAACTACTGCTCAAGAGTTGTTCTGAGTTTTGAAAAATAATATTGTGTCAGACTTTAAGGTCACTCTAAAGATCAGTATTCGTTGAAAATCCCCAACTATTTGAGAACTTATTTTTTAAGGATAATAAACAGGGGCCAAGAGTTATCCATAAACCCACGCACAGGTAGTGCTGAATAAAAACACAAAATGAATCTCACCACAGATGCATTATTGGTCGAGTTGTTTGAAGCTTAAAATGAGGCTCTCACTCTGACCATCATCTTGTCTTTTCAGTTCTCCACTTTTAATTGGTTTGCATTAAATAACCCTGTTACAAACCTTCCTTGTCTTTTGTATATAGTCTTCTGAGCTGTCGTCTTTAGTGTGCATGAAGAACAAAATATTTGTTAAAAACAAAAATTCTGCACACAATCTGAATCCGGATCCACTTTATCTTTGAGGAGGACCGAGGCACAGGTAGACTACACCTGGTTTGAAAATATGACCCTGATCTGATGTGTATAGTTTTCAAGTGATACACACAGACAAATAGACCTGATTAGAATTACCCTCGCCTCACAACTAAATTGTCCAAACAAAAATTTTTTTCCCACAAATAAAGTGGGATAACATATGGTTTAACTATGTTCACATCTGTCCTTAGGATGTCCTGCTTTACTGTCTCCCCTAAGGAGGTTATGTTTTAGGATGTGTTAATTTGTCTGTATATCTTCAGAATCTAACAAAACTAATGAACAAATCCAACCCTAAAAAATAAAATAATGATAAACCAGTATGTGGGTGAAATTACAAAATGCTACATTAACGGTGGTCTGCACTCCAGCACTGCTTTCTAATTATAATCATGTTCTTGAAGACCCAGTTAAACAGGGATGGGCAAGGTCATTATCAAAACATATTCAAAGCCAACGATGGCCAAAAAGTCAGTTCCTTAAATATTATGCATGACATAATACAGTGAAAGTCATTTAACTTACATTAAAGCTTATCTTGTACCTCTATCAGAATTGCAGCACATGGTTTTTCTCTGCTCTGTGATCAATTCTTCTTTTATCCCATTAAGGAAATGACTGATTTACTAATTATATTCCTTTTATTTTTATTAGAAGTTTTGTATGTCAAAGAAAACAATTGACATGGCAGTTATAAGTTATCTTACATCACACACACAACAAGGAGATGATACTATAGTTCAACCTTCAGGGCAGTCATGATCTTGGATTCCCTGTTTCAGTCATTCTCTTAAACAAGCAGAAAAGCAAGATCTATCAGTTGACTTGTCCAGGCATGGTAGCATCTGTCAGGAGAGTAGTTCGCCACTTTCATTTCAACAATTTTTCATTTGTATAATGTGTTCGCCAGTCTTGATTTCCACAGCTTGATTCAAATATAGATACTTAACAAAAAATTCTCTTATTCAGGCAAGACTTTGTACCCATAAAACATGACATCAGCCAGAAAACTTTTTTTGTTTACTGCCTGAACTGACAACCAGTTTCAAATGTTCCAAAATGGCTGTACAACTAGTTGGTAAGATAAAAGAATCAGCAACTTTACAGGTAATACAGTTTACAGGATCAAAAAGTGGATGCAGTTGCCACAAGACCCTAACAAAATGTCACTGACTTCGTCGGCTGACATAAAAATCAAAATTTAGAGCTTCCAATCATTTTCATTTAAATGAAACATACTTTGTATTAGACTATTGGTTGAGATTTTTTATAATATTGTGGACACAAAGTGCTGATGTTTTAAAAATTGCAATCTCCTTGAAATTTTAAATTCCCAGGGGCCGTATTCATAAAGAGGTCTTAAATCTGAGACTAAAAATAGTCTCGGCTTTGAGATTTGTTCTCAGCTGAGACCAAGTCTCAACTTTGTATTCACAAATAGGTTCTCAGCTGAGACCAGTCTCAAGTCTTCCCAATGTACACAAATCATTAACTTGCAAATATATCCAACATTTTTTAAAGATCAATAGTTGTAGTGTGTTTTAATTCTTAACAAAAAATATACTGTCTATTAAAATAAAAAATAAATAGAAAATTGTGTCAATTGTTTTTTATTTTGCATGTCACATGATCCACTTTTATTTTGCTATGCAGTCAGAAAACTTGAAAATTGTCTCAAAGTAAGGCACTTTTGAAGCAAAAATTTGTGCTATCAGTTGTTACAAAAATTTAGGCCAAGTAGTATATATGCTGTAAATTATTTCTACTTTACATTTAGTCATAAAAAATAAAAATATGAATCTCAGTTAAGATGAAATACTGCTTGAGACTTTGAACAAAATACTTAAGACAACTATGTACCAGTCTTAAGTTTGAGATCAAATCTGAGACTAAATTTGGTCTCAACTGTTTTGTGAATAGCTAACAAGTCTGAGACCAAAAATGGTCTCAGACTTGAGACCAAAACTTAAGACTTAAGACAAAATTTAGTCTCAGCAAGTTTTATGAATACCGGCCCAGTACTATAAGAGATATCAACTGAATACTTCTACAATGACTAAGGCCCACAATGGTAGTTGTATGTCACCTAAAACAGATCAAGTTAACATATCTTTTTTCTGTTGTTGCAATTTAAATTCTGAAAAGCCTATATACATTTTCACATTCACTTTCATGTTTTCTGTTTATTTATGTTACAGTCTGGGTGTGCAGTGTGGATTCTTTGATGCACAGGTTACCGAAAATGGCTAAAAAAGGACCAGGGCCGGTTTTATGAAGCCTCCTTTGTTTTTCCTTCCTTGAAGTAAAGGAAGGGCAATTTCTAACCTTTGGCAAGGCTTCCCTTAAATCCTGTTTCACAAAGCCTCCTCTATTCCACCTTGCCAAAGATTTTCCTTCAAACAAAGGAAGAGCGATTCCCTGTATAACCACACTGCTTGGAATTTCCCCTCCATTACTTATATAACCTTCACACAATTTATTTTAATATTATAACCTTCACACAATTTATTTTAAATATTAAGAGAGTAAATTGCACTTTGACATTTGAACTATTTTAAACCTGGTACATTAGGTACATTTTAATTTTCAGATACATTATTTGCATTTTTATTTCTTTTGGGAGTTGTTTCCAAAACCTACAACCACACCAATGTTTTTCTTTCACTGTAAGTACATGTGTACTTGCGCACTTATTTTGTACCTAAATTACCTTATGGGGGCAACATCCTTATTGTAACACTGTTAAAGATCAGTAAAGTCAGTAAATCTATATTTTACTTTTTTTTTAAATAAATTTTGTAAAATGCAGTTTAGTTGTGATTACATTTTGCAAATTAATACAGTAGGTCACATGGCAATTTTTTACCCAAAGTAAGGGAGGGGCCCTTTATGTTCGAGGAAACTCCAGGAATATGTTTCTCACATCAAAAGTTTGAACATCAATTTTTCAAGAATTAAACAACCAAATTGTATGAAATAAACAGCAAAACATTGTTTGTGGATGTAGGTTTGACAATAATGTTTCAAGTTCTATATATTTAGGTGGATTCACCTTAAAATGTTCATTCAAGTTAATAAACATTTCTTATAGGTTGGTTTACCATCCCAAACCTCTAGGACCAATAATAAGGGAGATATATTAAGCACTTTTCATGACTGACAAAGAAACACCCGTGGAGGCCATCTTGTTTTTCAAAATGCGGCCAAAATTATTCGCAGTCAAGATTTTGTAATGAGGAACATATCCTGCAAATTCTTGCTTAAAGACAAATAAACCATCATGTTTTTCAAATTGAGGCCAAAAATATTCCCAGGAAAGATTTTATGGTTATGAATATATCCTGCAAATTTGAGAAGGCTAGCTGTAATATTTTTTGTTAGAGCGGTACTGGTCGGCCAGTGAATTTCGTCACCCCAGTGAAGTTCGTCACCTGCTGCAAAAACGCTCAAGGGCAGGCAATATTCAGATTTAAAGAAATGGAATAGCTTCTTTCAACGGCAAGGTATACAAATATGCCATAACTGGACAGTAAAAATTATCTAATATTGCCATAAAATGCAGGTGACGAACTTCACTGGGGTGACGAACTTCACTGGCTAAGCAGTAACTGTTAAATCTCTCTACACACTGCAGCGGTGGCACGAAGCTAAATCCATAGTATCCACCGGATGCTATCCAGTGGATACAAATACTGTGACGGTATTTTGAAACCGCCACTTCACTTGTCAGCATATATAATGGAAGGAAGAGGTAAAGTATAAGAAACATACCCAAAATCTGAAGAAATTATAAGCTTTTATCCCCATATTTTCATCCATTTGCAGACTTTAAAAATGATGCGTTGACCATAATTGCCATGTTCCGGTTACGACACTTTATATCCTCAATCCCGCTTGTCAACACATATAATTGAAAAAAATTTAATATTAGGCATCAACTAGAAATATGAAGACATTATACACGTTTATCCCTTATTTTGTGTATTTATGGACTATTGCAATGTCGTCATGAGGAAACTCTAGGTTTGTTGGGGTGTACTAAAACGTGGAGTCCCGAAATCGGTACGGTTTTGCATTGGCAACCTCCCTAGTACATATTTTTCATAGTGACCCATCCGGGCCATCCCAAACAGAAAGTACATTGAATTTTTTCTCCATTGATCAAATAGTGCAGAATTCATATTTTTAACAGTTTAAAATGATATATAACTGCTTCCAGAGACAAACAGCACTGAGTTTGGTTATCTTTGCTTTCCTGCTCAGCAATACTTATGTCCATCATCGCTAACTAGATCATTCATACGAGACATTTTGCCCAATCATTTTCCAGTTCATTTGCACTACTAATTGCTGCCTTCTACAGATGTAAATTGGATGATAAACTTCGAAAACCACAACACTGTCAAAACAGACTCAGGTATCTACATAAATGTGAAAGCTATAAATATGACATTAATATCTTTTTTCTTTTTTTTTTTTTTGTACCTATCCAGTTGCCAAGCAAACATACCAAAAATAAATTTGGTAACAAAATAATGTTGCCATGGTTTCAATAATTTCTTGAATACTGTTACCTTAATTGAAAACTTCAAATGATGATGTTGTGATGGAGTCAAGAGTGTTTTGTATCTTACATATGGATGGATTTTAATAAGGGATAGGTTGGTATTATAGTGTATAGATCATGAAACTGCCACTGCAAAACCGTCGATTCTGGGGCTTGTGTCTCAAATTTAACACCAGAAAAACAAATCTTACATAAAGAAAATTCAATTATTTTTTTACAAGAGTCTACTGATCTAATCCCTGTTTGTTACTTAGAATGCAAAGTCAAGTTGGAGTTTTATGTCCTGTTCGACAGCCAGGGTCATATTGGAAACAGGTCATCAGGATTGCCATTTGTGTGGTCAAACCCATACAGAAATGACAGTCTGGGATTAGATGCCAAAGCTGCTAACTAAGCCACTCGGGACATTTACTTAGAAATGCAGACTATTGACCAGGGACCTATTGTAATTTTCACTTGTGAGTATGTGCATCAGTGCATCTACTATCCCTAAACTGATGTCGATGAAGTTCAGAAGTTGTGACAGACCACAATAGTCATGGAACACAGTTAAAAAAAATGTCCAAAAGAGTTCAAATGACAATTACAATGTACAAACAACATAATTCACCCCTGCCATTGTGAGGCTAATTGGTAATTATTTCAGAATTCAATTAAATCAGGCCAACCACAGTGACAATTTCAATGAATTTGTACCAACTCAACAACATGTTTCACCAATGTGCCTCTCCCTACCTTTCAACTGCTGCTAACTTCTATTGAAAAGAACTGAACAATGTAATTAAAGGATTAATACAACAACGATTAGATGCAAATACGGGTATACAGCAGACGCAATGAAATCTGCCAAAATATGAGATAAACATTGTAATTTCTTCAAATTTAAGGTTTGTTTCAAATACTTTAAGCTCTCTCGCTATTATACATTATACATACTATTATACATAGTGGCAAGTAGGGCAAGGTCGGTAGCAGATTTTTCATTTCGGTATCCCTCCAGTGTAAAAACGTACCAATTCCGGGATACCAAAAGAAGAAATTGTGTTCTAGAATATCCCCAATCGAATGGGCCACCAACTGGAAGTAAGATTCGCGAAAAGAAAACATTGAAGTTCTGAAAGAAATCGCTATAAAAGTGATAAAATATATAAAAATATTGGATAAAAGTTTGTAATTTCTTCAGATTTGAGGTTTGTTTCTAATACTTTACGTTTTCTCACAATATTCTATGCTGACATTCGAAATACCGGCTGTAAAGTGTCTCCACGGTGTTGAAGTAGTGTAGGGATTCGTGCTCGATCTTTCAATATCGATCGATCATCCCACAGAACTGCCGATATCGACACATACTACCAGCATTTCAATATCGAAACCACATATAAGAAACAGACAAAAATAAAATAAACAGAGTAATTTTACTGCTTAAATAAATATTTATTATATAAAAGCCTTAAAAAGCACATTTACAACTGAAATAAATGGGTTCAAGTCTGGCGCCATCTTTGTTTACATTGTCAGTGACAACTTCCGGTTTCACGGAAGAGAAACAAAACCTGACAGCTAGTACACAAAAAAGCATGAAAACTCTTATTTGATTGGATTTTTGTTTGTTTGTTGTTTATTTTATATTGTAGAAATATATTTTTGGTGCATAAATAATATGTTTTGATAATTTTGTGAATTAATATGTGCCCGTTTTCAAAGAACCTGTATTATCGCCCACGGCTTACGTTAACGGTCCCAATATTGAAATATCGATCGATCCACCACCCTAAATTTTCATTCGATATCGATCCTCAATATGGCTCTCGATCCCTATACTATGTTGAAGTGAATTGGTCTCAATACCAAGTATCAACTTCCTACACCTTAGGGTTTCCGAGATATAGCCCACACAAGATTGTAAAGGTCAAGGTCATTACAGCAAGGTCAAAGGTCACATCATGACAATGCACACCTAAACCCCCTAACCAATGTCCCTACCAAGTATCAACTTCTATTCTATTCTATTCTGTACTTTTATAGCGCTTAATCTCTGCAAGGCAGACTCTAAGGCACTTCCTACACCTTACGGTTTCCAAGATATAGCCTGGACAAGATTCTATAGGTCAAGGTCACTACGGCAAGGTCAAAGGTCAAATCAAGGTCACACCATGACGTTGCACACCTACACCCCCTAACCAATTTCCCTACCAAGTATCAACTTCCTACACCGTACGGTTTCCGAGATATAGCCCGGATAAGATTTTATAGGTCAAGGTCACTAAGGCAAGGTCAAATTAAGGTCACACCATGACGTTGCACACTTACAACTCCTAACCAATTTCGCTACCAAGTATCAACTTCCTACACTTTACGGTTTCCGAGATATAGCCCGGACAAGATTTTATATGTCAAGGTCACTATACCACGGTCAAAGGTCAAATCAAGGTCACATCATGACGTTGCACACCTAACCAATGTCCCTACCAAGTATCAACTTCCTACACCTTACGGTTTCCGAGATATAGCCCGGACAAGATTTTATAGGTCAAGGTCACTACGGCAAGGTCAAAGGTCAAATCAAGGTCAGACCATGATGTTGCACACCTACACCCCCTAACCAATGTCCCTACCAAGTATCAACTTCCTACACCTTACAGTTTCTGAGATATAGCCCGGACAAGATTTTCAAACTCAAGGTCACTGCGGCAAGGTCAAATCAAGGTCACACCATGACGTTGCAGTGACGGTTGCACACCTACACCCCCTAACCAATGTCCCTACCATGTATCAACTTCCTACACCTTACGGTTTCTGAGTTACAGACCGGACAAACCTTGTCCGGCCGCCCGCCTATCCGGACACCATGGATGAAAACAATGCCCCGACAGCCCTTAAGGACTGTGGGGTAAAAATATCTTAAACAACAATAGTTTTTAACATATAAATTTAATTTTAAAAATCAATGAAAAATCATCTTCAGAAATATCTGTACATGTTAATTAACCCTATTTTCGCTCATCTTAGAAGAATAAAAACTTTGTTTTAAAATATCTTTTCCTTGTGACAAATCGTTACGTTATAGATTGTTATGTATATTTTTTATAAAAAAATAAGTTTTATGAGTTTTCTGCAAGAAATTATGTATTGTTTACTCTTTTATTCATGTAAAAATCACTTCCTGGTTCAGATCTACATAGATTTGTTTATCCCGAAACGGAAGTTGGGACAACTTCTTCACGCATGCGTACTCGAAATACTGATTAGGCTTTTAGGATCAAGTGGACAGGCGCATTCAGTCGAAACGCCACTAAAACATGGGTTGAGGGGGGATCTTCCGTCGGTTTGCTGAGCGGCGCCTCTATCTTCACTTGTCCCATTCATTTTTTACTGACAAGAAAAACACGTGCACAGAACTACAATGTATTAATACTTGGCCCTAGATAATGGATAACAATCGATAATATGGCTGGACTAGATTGGGACCATCTGTTTCTGGAAACAGAAGATCTATTTCCAAAAAATACTGTTTTGAATATAATGAAAAAAAATCTTTAGAGGAAATCCAAAGAGACAGTTTTAAAATAAACTGGGTATATTAACATATTTACAGAATAAAACACTTCTTTCTGTGCAATATTGTGATTTATAAAGCCCGAGGGCAAGTGATATTGCCCGAGGGCCGGTAGGCCCAAGGGCAATATCACTTGGCCAAGGGCTTTATAAATCACTATATTGCCCAGAAAGAAGTGTTTTATTCTGTTTATTATACCGAAAGTATTTCTCTTTTATCTTTTTTTTATTTCGCAGTATTTGAATATAAAAGTACAACAGCCTGTCTTTGCAGAGATTAGGCACTATAAAAGTATCCTCGATTGACAGGTTTTTGTAACACTGTTAAAGATCAGTAAAGTCAGTAAATCTATATTTTACTTTTTTTTTAAATAAATTTTGTAAAATGCAGTTTAGTTGTGATTACATTTTGCAAATTAATACAGTAGGTCACATGGCAATTTTTTACCCAAAGTAAGGGAGGGGCCCTTTATGTTCGAGGAAACTCCAGGAATATGTTTCTCACATCAAAAGTTTGAACATCAATTTTTCAAGAATTAAACAACCAAATTGTATGAAATAAACAGCAAAACATTGTTTGTGGATGTAGGTTTGACAATAATGTTTCAAGTTCTATATATTTAGGTGGATTCACCTTAAAATGTTCATTCAAGTTAATAAACATTTCTTATAGGTTGGTTTACCATCCCAAACCTCTAGGACCAATAATAAGGGAGATATATTAAGCACTTTTCATGACTGACAAAGAAACACCCGTGGAGGCCATCTTGTTTTTCAAAATGCGGCCAAAATTATTCGCAGTCAAGATTTTGTAATGAGGAACATATCCTGCAAATTCTTGCTTAAAGACAAATAAACCATCATGTTTTTCAAATTGAGGCCAAAAATATTCCCAGGAAAGATTTTATGGTTATGAATATATCCTGCAAATTTGAGAAGGCTAGCTGTAATATTTTTTGTTAGAGCGGTACTGGTCGGCCAGTGAATTTCGTCACCCCAGTGAAGTTCGTCACCTGCTGCAAAAACGCTCAAGGGCAGGCAATATTCAGATTTAAAGAAATGGAATAGCTTCTTTCAACGGCAAGGTATACAAATATGCCATAACTGGACAGTAAAAATTATCTAATATTGCCATAAAATGCAGGTGACGAACTTCACTGGGGTGACGAACTTCACTGGCTAAGCAGTAACTGTTAAATCTCTCTACACACTGCAGCGGTGGCACGAAGCTAAATCCATAGTATCCACCGGATGCTATCCAGTGGATACAAATACTGTGACGGTATTTTGAAACCGCCACTTCACTTGTCAGCATATATAATGGAAGGAAGAGGTAAAGTATAAGAAACATACCCAAAATCTGAAGAAATTATAAGCTTTTATCCCCATATTTTCATCCATTTGCAGACTTTAAAAATGATGCGTTGACCATAATTGCCATGTTCCGGTTACGACACTTTATATCCTCAATCCCGCTTGTCAACACATATAATTGAAAAAAATTTAATATTAGGCATCAACTAGAAATATGAAGACATTATACACGTTTATCCCTTATTTTGTGTATTTATGGACTATTGCAATGTCGTCATGAGGAAACTCTAGGTTTGTTGGGGTGTACTAAAACGTGGAGTCCCGAAATCGGTACGGTTTTGCATTGGCAACCTCCCTAGTACATATTTTTCATAGTGACCCATCCGGGCCATCCCAAACAGAAAGTACATTGAATTTTTTCTCCATTGATCAAATAGTGCAGAATTCATATTTTTAACAGTTTAAAATGATATATAACTGCTTCCAGAGACAAACAGCACTGAGTTTGGTTATCTTTGCTTTCCTGCTCAGCAATACTTATGTCCATCATCGCTAACTAGATCATTCATACGAGACATTTTGCCCAATCATTTTCCAGTTCATTTGCACTACTAATTGCTGCCTTCTACAGATGTAAATTGGATGATAAACTTCGAAAACCACAACACTGTCAAAACAGACTCAGGTATCTACATAAATGTGAAAGCTATAAATATGACATTAATATCTTTTTTCTTTTTTTTTTTTTGTACCTATCCAGTTGCCAAGCAAACATACCAAAAATAAATTTGGTAACAAAATAATGTTGCCATGGTTTCAATAATTTCTTGAATACTGTTACCTTAATTGAAAACTTCAAATGATGATGTTGTGATGGAGTCAAGAGTGTTTTGTATCTTACATATGGATGGATTTTAATAAGGGATAGGTTGGTATTATAGTGTATAGATCATGAAACTGCCACTGCAAAACCGTCGATTCTGGGGCTTGTGTCTCAAATTTAACACCAGAAAAACAAATCTTACATAAAGAAAATTCAATTATTTTTTTACAAGAGTCTACTGATCTAATCCCTGTTTGTTACTTAGAATGCAAAGTCAAGTTGGAGTTTTATGTCCTGTTCGACAGCCAGGGTCATATTGGAAACAGGTCATCAGGATTGCCATTTGTGTGGTCAAACCCATACAGAAATGACAGTCTGGGATTAGATGCCAAAGCTGCTAACTAAGCCACTCGGGACATTTACTTAGAAATGCAGACTATTGACCAGGGACCTATTGTAATTTTCACTTGTGAGTATGTGCATCAGTGCATCTACTATCCCTAAACTGATGTCGATGAAGTTCAGAAGTTGTGACAGACCACAATAGTCATGGAACACAGTTAAAAAAAATGTCCAAAAGAGTTCAAATGACAATTACAATGTACAAACAACATAATTCACCCCTGCCATTGTGAGGCTAATTGGTAATTATTTCAGAATTCAATTAAATCAGGCCAACCACAGTGACAATTTCAATGAATTTGTACCAACTCAACAACATGTTTCACCAATGTGCCTCTCCCTACCTTTCAACTGCTGCTAACTTCTATTGAAAAGAACTGAACAATGTAATTAAAGGATTAATACAACAACGATTAGATGCAAATACGGGTATACAGCAGACGCAATGAAATCTGCCAAAATATGAGATAAACATTGTAATTTCTTCAAATTTAAGGTTTGTTTCAAATACTTTAAGCTCTCTCGCTATTATACATTATACATACTATTATACATAGTGGCAAGTAGGGCAAGGTCGGTAGCAGATTTTTCATTTCGGTATCCCTCCAGTGTAAAAACGTACCAATTCCGGGATACCAAAAGAAGAAATTGTGTTCTAGAATATCCCCAATCGAATGGGCCACCAACTGGAAGTAAGATTCGCGAAAAGAAAACATTGAAGTTCTGAAAGAAATCGCTATAAAAGTGATAAAATATATAAAAATATTGGATAAAAGTTTGTAATTTCTTCAGATTTGAGGTTTGTTTCTAATACTTTACGTTTTCTCACAATATTCTATGCTGACATTCGAAATACCGGCTGTAAAGTGTCTCCACGGTGTTGAAGTAGTGTAGGGATTCGTGCTCGATCTTTCAATATCGATCGATCATCCCACAGAACTGCCGATATCGACACATACTACCAGCATTTCAATATCGAAACCACATATAAGAAACAGACAAAAATAAAATAAACAGAGTAATTTTACTGCTTAAATAAATATTTATTATATAAAAGCCTTAAAAAGCACATTTACAACTGAAATAAATGGGTTCAAGTCTGGCGCCATCTTTGTTTACATTGTCAGTGACAACTTCCGGTTTCACGGAAGAGAAACAAAACCTGACAGCTAGTACACAAAAAAGCATGAAAACTCTTATTTGATTGGATTTTTGTTTGTTTGTTGTTTATTTTATATTGTAGAAATATATTTTTGGTGCATAAATAATATGTTTTGATAATTTTGTGAATTAATATGTGCCCGTTTTCAAAGAACCTGTATTATCGCCCACGGCTTACGTTAACGGTCCCAATATTGAAATATCGATCGATCCACCACCCTAAATTTTCATTCGATATCGATCCTCAATATGGCTCTCGATCCCTATACTATGTTGAAGTGAATTGGTCTCAATACCAAGTATCAACTTCCTACACCTTAGGGTTTCCGAGATATAGCCCACACAAGATTGTAAAGGTCAAGGTCATTACAGCAAGGTCAAAGGTCACATCATGACAATGCACACCTAAACCCCCTAACCAATGTCCCTACCAAGTATCAACTTCTATTCTATTCTATTCTGTACTTTTATAGCGCTTAATCTCTGCAAGGCAGACTCTAAGGCACTTCCTACACCTTACGGTTTCCAAGATATAGCCTGGACAAGATTCTATAGGTCAAGGTCACTACGGCAAGGTCAAAGGTCAAATCAAGGTCACACCATGACGTTGCACACCTACACCCCCTAACCAATTTCCCTACCAAGTATCAACTTCCTACACCGTACGGTTTCCGAGATATAGCCCGGATAAGATTTTATAGGTCAAGGTCACTAAGGCAAGGTCAAATTAAGGTCACACCATGACGTTGCACACTTACAACTCCTAACCAATTTCGCTACCAAGTATCAACTTCCTACACTTTACGGTTTCCGAGATATAGCCCGGACAAGATTTTATATGTCAAGGTCACTATACCACGGTCAAAGGTCAAATCAAGGTCACATCATGACGTTGCACACCTAACCAATGTCCCTACCAAGTATCAACTTCCTACACCTTACGGTTTCCGAGATATAGCCCGGACAAGATTTTATAGGTCAAGGTCACTACGGCAAGGTCAAAGGTCAAATCAAGGTCAGACCATGATGTTGCACACCTACACCCCCTAACCAATGTCCCTACCAAGTATCAACTTCCTACACCTTACAGTTTCTGAGATATAGCCCGGACAAGATTTTCAAACTCAAGGTCACTGCGGCAAGGTCAAATCAAGGTCACACCATGACGTTGCAGTGACGGTTGCACACCTACACCCCCTAACCAATGTCCCTACCATGTATCAACTTCCTACACCTTACGGTTTCTGAGTTACAGACCGGACAAACCTTGTCCGGCCGCCCGCCTATCCGGACACCATGGATGAAAACAATGCCCCGACAGCCCTTAAGGACTGTGGGGTAAAAATATCTTAAACAACAATAGTTTTTAACATATAAATTTAATTTTAAAAATCAATGAAAAATCATCTTCAGAAATATCTGTACATGTTAATTAACCCTATTTTCGCTCATCTTAGAAGAATAAAAACTTTGTTTTAAAATATCTTTTCCTTGTGACAAATCGTTACGTTATAGATTGTTATGTATATTTTTTATAAAAAAATAAGTTTTATGAGTTTTCTGCAAGAAATTATGTATTGTTTACTCTTTTATTCATGTAAAAATCACTTCCTGGTTCAGATCTACATAGATTTGTTTATCCCGAAACGGAAGTTGGGACAACTTCTTCACGCATGCGTACTCGAAATACTGATTAGGCTTTTAGGATCAAGTGGACAGGCGCATTCAGTCGAAACGCCACTAAAACATGGGTTGAGGGGGGATCTTCCGTCGGTTTGCTGAGCGGCGCCTCTATCTTCACTTGTCCCATTCATTTTTTACTGACAAGAAAAACACGTGCACAGAACTACAATGTATTAATACTTGGCCCTAGATAATGGATAACAATCGATAATATGGCTGGACTAGATTGGGACCATCTGTTTCTGGAAACAGAAGATCTATTTCCAAAAAATACTGTTTTGAATATAATGAAAAAAAATCTTTAGAGGAAATCCAAAGAGACAGTTTTAAAATAAACTGGGTATATTAACATATTTACAGAATAAAACACTTCTTTCTGTGCAATATTGTGATTTATAAAGCCCGAGGGCAAGTGATATTGCCCGAGGGCCGGTAGGCCCAAGGGCAATATCACTTGGCCAAGGGCTTTATAAATCACTATATTGCCCAGAAAGAAGTGTTTTATTCTGTTTATTATACCGAAAGTATTTCTCTTTTATCTTTTTTTTATTTCGCAGTATTTGAATATAAAAGTACAACAGCCTGTCTTTGCAGAGATTAGGCACTATAAAAGTATCCTCGATTGACAGGTTTTCAATATGATAATGTAAATGGACAGTGGTGAAATCAAAGTTATCAGACATATAACAGCAAAATTAAACCCACAAAGTCTCAGGTTCATTCTAATTGCATATACATTGAAAATATTGTAAAAACATCATCCAAAAATGAGGCTGTGAATTTATAGCTTAAGTTATCGAAACCTTGAATATATTGAAAACCTGTACATTATATAGCAGAAGACAGTGGAATGTTTGATGAAAAAGCCTCCTTTAATACTATATGATGTCACAAACCAATTCCATTCACGTCATACACTACCTAGTTCTACAAAGATACTGAAGATAATCAATACCACTCCCCCCTCCTCACTTGTTATTCTCAAATGCTGAATAACGTCATTATGTGACGTGACAATGATGTATGCAGTAAACAACATCTACGTAGTTTGTTTACATTTTAAAACAAAGAGGGCATCTGAGTGATATTTTTTTTCAGAAACAGGCAATATCATGTCATATTGCCCGCAAATACTGCAATCTGATTGGCTGAAACTCACTTGAGGTATAATAATCTATAATATCATCATACCCAACATTTATAAATTTAAATATTTATTGCTGTACAATGACTGTCCACAACAATATTCTTTTACAACATACTTTTGGGGATAAAATTTGCATATTTTATGGAAATTTATGAGTGTTGCCAATGACAACCACATTTTATTTTACTTTGAAAATTCATGCATTATTTCACATTATAAACTCGGGATTTTACTGAGCCTTACATTAAACTTTATTTTATCAAACATACATATATTTTTTGGTGAAAGACATCATGGGGAAATACTTTTTTTACAACAGGTCTTGCTTTTGGTCATGTGACTTACGATTTCTAAAGCTTTCCCTTAGAAACTTGGGAGAGCTTTAGAACTCTTCTGAAAAAAGAAATGTTCCCAAAATAATAGAGTCAAATCAGAAAAGGGCTGTTTCCGAAAAAAGTACTTCCCAATCTAAGCCGCCCTAAGCCAAATCACAGTTTCATCTGCGCTTGCTCCCGCAAACATCCTTGAAGGGTCAAGTGGGTAAAAACAAACGTAGGAAACGAAACCAGGAAGTGATTTTTAAATTGTGAAAAATGACAATAATACATGTTTCCTTGCATAACACATATTAAAGTAAATTTTTAATAAAATATATGGATCTACGAAATAGTGTTTTACCATCAAGAAAAGATATTTTAAAATACTGTTTTAAGCCATCTAAGGTGGGCGAAAATAGGGGGTTCCAACTAGTATAGGGATTGGTGCTCGATCTTTCAATATCGATCGATCATCCCACGGAACTGCCGATATCGACACATACTACCAGTATTTCAATATCGAAATAACATACACCAAACAGACAAAATTATTTTTAAAATGCTTATTTTACAGCTTAAACGTATTTTTATTGCATAAAATCATTAAAAGACACAATTTTAACTACTACAAAACGGGGTCAAGTCTGCCGCCATCTTTGTTTACATTGTCAGTGACCTACTTCCGGTTTCACGGAAGAGATACAAAACCTGACAGCTAGCACACAGGATAGCATGGAAAATCTTGTTTAACGTGCGTTTTGCTCATTTTATTTTATTTTATATTGCAGAAATATATTTTTAGTCCATAAATATCATCTTTTGATAATTTCGTGAATTTATATGTATACGTTTTCAAATAACCTCTATTATCGCCCACGGCTTACGTTAACGGTCCCGATATTGAAATATCGATCGATCCACCACCCTAAATTTTCATTCGATATCGATCCTCAACATGGCTCTCGATCCCTATACTAGTTCCAACAGCATTATAAATATGTGAACAGGCATTCCTTATGCTTAATTATGAAGAAAATATCCACTAAAATGCTGAAATATATTTGTGTCATTCATTAATGTGACAGGATTTTTGTGTCATAATTGTTGCAATTATGTTAAGTCAATGACAGTGATCTCATAGAAGGTGAAGTTGTTTTTAAAGTTTTATGGTAAAAATTTTATTATTGGATTTGTCAGTACATGCACTGATCAAGTGGTGTTATAGTATAAAATCATAAATAATTGAATATGCATGAGTTTTGGTCTGGTGCCATTGTTGTGAGGAGCTTTCATAGAATGAACTAATGAATATTCATGAAGGCCAGGCTGATTTATGGCTTGAGTAATTTAACTTGGGTGTATAAATATTCCTAGTTATGAAGAGAAGGTTTATTCTATTCAGACACGTGCACGGCGAAGATTTACCCACCCACCCTGTAAGCCATATTTTTTTTAAAAATCTATTTTATTGTTGGGAACAGTCCCATATATTTCTGAACCATATTTGTAAATATGTACTAATTTTACTAAATATATCTAATATGTTGAATGGTAGAAAAAAAAACGGCAAAAAAAAAAGAAAACATTATATTATTTCAGTAGCTTTGGTTGTCACATCTTTCTTATGCTGATACTAATGTATTACTACATCTGGCCTTGACCTTGGGGGTTCTGGCTTGAACTTGAGGAACTGTAAGAACTAGGGCTGTTAAAGAGTACTCGAGTACTCGTTAAAGATTAGATTACTAAATTATTTGGAGTACAAAATGAACAAAAGAGTACTATTTTACACTTGAGCAGTGGCCTTTTACTAATCATTCTTGATAAAAGTGATATAAACTGGGTAAATTTGTTAATTTTCAGGGGAAAATGGCACATTTTGGTGTATTTATTGCTAAACAGAGTACTCGTTTTAGAGTAGAGTAATGGTGAGAGAGTACTAGATACATGACTTTGTGAGGGAATATAACAACTTAGGGATGGACTGTAAAGTGCTTCAAATTGACCTTTGCATGACCTCCAGATCTTAGGCTTGAATCTGAGGTCATTGCCGGCCTAGTGGCTTTTGTGTTTCTCTTTCCAAATATTTTTGGGTCGGTTTACAAAAAGCCTCAAATTGACCTTTATATGACCTCTGGTTCTTGGGTTTGAATTTAGGTCTTTGGTGCCCTTGTGATTGCTGGGGCTTCATATTTAAAGGAATTTTAGAAGTTATCAGATGTTGTGACATGTACCCTTGCTGGACTAAAGATTATAAATGCTACGGGTTTTAGTTGCATGACCTTAGATATTTATGAAATAGATAAATATATAGTTGGGTTATTTCAGATTTTTGTTGATGGAAGTGGTATTGAGAAGTTTGACCTTTGACTTTTGAGAATGTTGATCACTGGAAGTAGACTGACCTAATTTTCATGCTATCTGTCGATTGCTTCAGAAACTTTAAAATTTAAGCAAATTTTATAAGGTAATAGAAAAAAAGAACATCATTTTTAAAGACTGCACATAACTTTTGCAATGGTTACTTTTTGAAGATGCAGCAAAATAGCTAGAGGGCACTGCTACTTTGGTCCAATGTTGGCACAACAGAGGTCAAACCTGGAGATATGCAACTTGAATAGTGGTTAGAAAGGCGGCTACATTTGACCCAATATGTTGGCCCCAAGGGTTGCAAAAACTGCTGACCATAAGTGACCAATAGCCAATGTTGGTTCAACGGTGCAATATGCTATCTGGGTAAATAAGAGTACTCGGAGCAACCATACCTCCTCCAAGGTTCTACACCTCCAATACTGCTTTTGAGTACAATGATAAAAAATCCTTTGAGAATTTTTAAAAATTTTAATGGCACCACTATAATTAATTAAAGAGTTTAGTTAAAATCATGAGCAAAAGCTAGAAACCTTTATTGTGGTAAACTTACCCAATTAACATACCCTTTATCTTTTAAGTAGAGTGCCAAAAAAGCCTATGACTTAATTTGGTAATCTGCCTATGTGGCGTAGTGTGATGAGTACCCATCTCACCACTGAAGTTAAGCAGCACTGGGCTTGGTTAGTACTTGGATGGGTGACCGCCGTGAGTTCTAATCCAGGTATTAATTAATATTAATCTCTAAACTTAATTTTTAAACTGCGATTTCATCCATTTCTTTTGATTTTGATGCAGCAAAAAACGAGAAGCTCTGTAAAATACCTCTCTATTGATGTATGTAATACATTTGTGGGTTTCAAAAATATCAAAGAAATATTGACACTTGTTGATAGAACTAATTTGACAACTGATAGTGGGCGAAAATAGGAGATATTGTCTAAAAACTGCTGCATATCGTTTTATTAAATTCTATAGTGTATACAGAACTAACTTATATAATTTATTTCTCCATTTCCAGTGATAATTTTTACAATATATATGTGTTAATGTACAGTATCCACGGAAATTCATTTTCACTACTTCCTGGTCCTTCTTCACAGACGTGGTTTGTTTTTACCCACTTGACCTTTCAAGGCCGTTTGAGAAAACGAGGCAATTGAAACTGTGAATTCACATATATAATACATTTGTAGGTTTCAGAAATATCAAAGAAAAATCGGCACTTGTTTATAATGCTAATTTGAGAACTGGCAGTACACGAAAATAGGAGATCTTGGCTGAAACTGTTCAGACAATTTACATAAATACCATAGTGTAAACAAAACTAATTTATAGTGGTGGTGGACCAATTCACACCCGTGTACCTATTCACGCCCACCACAAAATGCAGTACACCCGTGGACATAATTGTCCATGGGTGTAATATCGACATAAATTGATTTCCGCTACTTCCTGGTTCTTCTGTCACAGACGTGTTTGTTTTTATCCACTTGACCTTACAAGGCCGTTTGCGGAAACGAGGCATTTAAAGCTGTGAATTTGCGTATAAACGACACAACGATAATAACCTTCTATATTATCGCCCAAAACTCCATATTATCGCCCAATCCAAAAGCGTCATTTTTAAGAACCATTGACAAAAATGATATTACTTACTCGGTCTTTGTTCTTTGAACAAGTACAGTGATTTAAATATCGACATTTTAGTTATATTTTCTTTCTGTACTATGCTTAAAAAAAAAAGAAAAATATACCAGTTTCACTGACCGACTTTTTCTCGGTAATTGCTAAACCACTGCATTTGAAAGAGATTATAACCACTTAAGGCAGGCCCCAAAGTCACAGTTGTCAATCGACTACGAGAAAATGCGGGCTTCCGGGGACTCACACAAACGAGTATAAGACACATATAACAAAAAAATCAAATAAATTCCATCACTGTAAGTGTGGACAATGTTTTAGTAAGGCAAGGCCTGAAATATACAATAAATTAATGAATGTATATTGGACAAACAGTCATACTTTAAAATATTTTGTTAAATTCGAATTATATAATTTTTAAAAAGTCTGTATGAATACCAGTTCAATGTGTGCTCAACATTCTACGAATACTAGCACTAAGTGTGATTTGCAGTATTGTTTTGGAGTTTGAAATACATATTCCTGTGAACATACCCAGCCAGCACTACATATGAGACCAACAAGGGTCCCAAATGGGTTCTTATATGGGGCCTTTGTGGGCGCCCTATATGGGCCCCAGTCAGTTTTTGCAAACGGTTTTCTGATGGGACCAATATGGTTTATCAATAAGGGTCATATATGGGCCCCATATGAGGCCTTTATTGTGAAATAAATGGGTCCCACATGGGCCCAACTTGTAATTTGAACATGGGGCCCAGATGGTTTTTGCAAATGGTTTGGTGATGGGACCAGTATGGGCTCTGTATATGGGTTATATGTGGGTCTGACAAGGGCACTATATGGTAAACTGCATCCAGGTTCTTATTGGTCCTACATATAGGTTCAGATGTATGGACCGGCTCAGTTTTTAAATGTGCACTACCAACACAAGGTCCATTTGTTGTTCAGCTTGCATGTAATAGAAGCTCAAAAATGAGTTGATCTGTGTGAACAGTCCGCAATTTCCTTCACACTTTGCCCACATATTCTGTCTAATATTTTAATACACTTTCATGAAGCCTTTGTAAATAATGCACAATACAATCTTGATTCATACTATACTATTATCCAATTTCCAGAATGTAATTCAAATCATTTCAAGTTCAAAATCTTATGATGTACCACATTTGTGTCTAAGCTTGTCTTATACAGAATACAGAAATGTGTATCAGAAACTCATTACTTAATGATTCACCCAAACCCTTTTCCAGATGGCCCAAGCTAAAACAGCTACATAGCCTTGTCAAGACACAAGTAAAACACATGATGAAATCCTCAGTTAACTGATATAATTAAGCACATGCATTATTTGATTAATAAAGATTTTTTTTTATTATGAATCCCCACCAAAAATATCATAGTTTATTATTTTAGCCTTATTTACACAATTTTTACAAATTTCATAGATTTCTCACACATATTTATAATCTTTAAATTGTACTGTAATTTGTATCCTAGTGACGAAAGGCTACCCTGTTTCACACCATGGGGTGTTTTCCCATTTTCCTAGCACTGCCTCAAAATACTATCTGTGTGAAAAGATAAACATATCTGTACTGCATGATATAGGGGGTTGGACCTATTAATGACCCCTTGAGTTAAACTAAGAGAAACTAAAATTTTACAGAATTTCCACAACTGTAGACTTATAATTTCTGTACTCTTATACATGAAAAAGGTGTTTGTGGTACATTAAGGTAATATAAACCACTAGATTATTAATTAGTGATATATACAACAAATTTAATTTAATACATTTTTTACAAAAACTTGACAATACATTTACAGAGCTATAAAATGGCTATTGCATGTGATAATAATGAGGGTCCCTTGTGAGAATATTATACCCATTTTTGACCTTCACAGGTCCAACCAATATGCGTGTACACTTTTATTTAAAAAGCTTTTGTGGCGAATTGTTTTTCTCAAATAGGACCTTTTTCATTTTTGGATTTTTTTCATTCAAAATCAGATGAGAAGTTAATAAAGAACACTTGTTATATATATTTACATTTTTCCTCTAGGATTTAAATATGGGACCAATCTGGGACCCTTATACCAGTAAATCATCCATAAAAGTCCATTCTGGGGCCCATATTAAACATTGTGATAATAAATGTTTTGTTTACCACTCTTTACAAAGTCCAAATCAACATGATGCCAAATGAATCTATTATTAAATCTGTTTTATTTTCCTTATTTTGTACTATTTAGGGAACATTAAGTATTTTTGTATAAATGGGACCAATATGGGCCCCCTTTGGGCATTCTGTGCCCATATATATCCTTTATAGGACCCATATTGCTATTTGCCCGCCTATAGCCCACATAGGCCCCATATGATCATGCTTGCTGGGTACTAGACTTTCTGATGGAAAAAACACTTAATTCATAATACTTCATAAATAACAATAATAATTAAAATTAATAATTAATGCTAACTTGACAAAAAAATGACTATTGCCTTTGAATTCTATTTAAAGCCTAGACATGTGCATATATCTTGAATATAAAGAGTGAAATAATTAGACCAGATTTTATTTTTATATGTTTATATCTATATTGGCAAGTAAACTATTTTAAAAATTGAAAAAATTAAAAAATGGGAACATGTGACAAATGGTTTCCTATAATTGGCATTCTTTAAGAATGTAGATGAATTCACAATTTATTACGAAAAGAATAGTGCAGAATGATTTTTATCCAAAATTTACTTTAAAATAAAATTAATGGCACTGAACATAATAATACTGGAGTAAGATAATTTCTTTTACAAGAGAATTAAGAACATATTTTATTAAGCTGATATGGCATTGTGACATCTATTTACACCCAATGGATCACACCCAGTAAACATTACAAACGTTTATAAACGTTTATAAACCTAACTAGCAACGGTTTAGATTAGGTTTAAAATGATGGGTCCCTAAACGTTTGCCTATAAACGTTTATAAACGTTTATACACGTGTTGAAAATCTGGAGAAATATTTCTGTAAGTATATCTTGCTGTATCACTGTTGTTTGAATCCATCATTACATTCTAAGTAGATATATAGAAGTATGTAATTTGATAATATTATACACTTCTATATCTCTACTTAGAATATAATGATGGCTTCAAATAACAGTGATACAGCAAGATATCGTAACAGAAATATTTCTCAAATTTCTCTCAAAATGGCTGTGCTGATGTCATTATCCCAAATGAAAGCGAGGTTAAGATATTCTTCACTCTTTGTAAACATTTAAAAACATTTATAAACGTTTATGCATAAACGTTTATAAATGTTTATATATAAATGTTTATAAACGTTTATATATAAACATTTAAAAATGTTTATAAACGTTTATAAACCAAACTAGTGTTGCTGAAACGTTTATAAACCCATAATGTTGAATAATTGTCAATATTTAGGTTTATATTTGGTTTAAAAAACGTTTATAGGTTTACTAAACGTTTATAAACGTTTATAAACCTTTGCTATGTTTACTGGGCAGTTGCTGTTTTCACTGGGGCCTATCCTCCCTCACACCTTCTTAAATGTTTATTTATTTTAGAGATCATTTTCAAAATCAGACATAGCTGGAAAAGTGTGGGGGCGGATAGTCCCCAGTAATAATTGTCCTCTAAATGGCTAGACACTGCAGTGAACAACCGCTAACGTCCTTAACTTCAGGTAGTTTTAAAACATACCTGGCAATTTTTTCTTCACCATTTAATCAAAAAATTGGCAAATATACAAAAAACTGCTTCAATTAAGAACTAATAGAAGTAATAATTTGCCTTTAAAATGATGAAAATATCAGATTTTAAAAAAATATGTAGTTTTTGGTCCAGCATTGGTGGATTCCACGAGAATTATGGATTGGCTGAGGCTGATACTTATTGCACACACCATTTTATGTAATATTTATCATATCCACAATTAATTTTATTAAGCTAAGGAAAATCTAAAACTACAATAAAATGTCCTTAAAATGGTACACATGCCATATTTTTACTTCAGTAATTATGAATGTTTAATGTATGTTATTTCCTTGAAGAAAATAGTTTCGCAAAATTTAATTTCTTGTGTTTCATCACTCTAAAAAATATTTGCCAACACCCTATGGCTTTATTTAAATAAAAAGCACCACAAATTAAATTTTTTCTGTTTAAAAAGGGTAAATTTAAATTTTTTAAATAAATAAAAAAGTCCAAAATGGATTCATGCAGTTCCAAAAATCCCTATTTTTGCCCTCCTTAGACGACTGAAAACAGTAGTTAAGAAAATATTTTTACATTGAAAAATCACAGTTTTGTCCATTCATATAAATGTTTTCTATAAAAATTAAGTATGATGTGTGTTATGCAAGAAAGTATGTATATTTTTACTTATTGGACAGGTATTCAAAGAGAATGAGGACCTCATTTTTTGGTATTCGGGAACACATGGAACAAGTATTCAGATTCTTTTACATTTCCTTGTGATACATAAGATTAATGGCCATTATAAAACAAATTTTGTCTGCCATAGCAAAAGCCCCTATAAATGCACTAACAGAGCACAAAATACCTTCAAAAGTTACGGTATTTTGTTTTCTATAACCAAATAACTGAAATTTCGTCTATTTCTTTTATACTCGTTCGACCGAGGTCCCGGAAGCCCGCATTGGACTGGGGGCGTTTGACGACTGTGAAAGTGGTTTAAGTGGTTTCGTGTTTGTTTGAACAAATTTTAACCGGTTTTTTCTGTATACAGTACATGTCCAATGGCAGAAACTACAAACGACAGTATAACTTAATTGCCTTCTATTAAGAATATTTTTAAACTCAACTTGTCAGTTGAACTTCAAAAGACAAATTAAATGACTCGGAAGTTGTCAAAAAAAAAAATTTTTCAACAAATGATCAAAATGATTTAGACCCTGAATCCTTGGTCTAGATTGCAGTGCCCTGTGGAGAACTCCAATTCTGAACATTGCGTTAATAAACAAATGACACAAAGTACACCCAGTATATATAAGCACCAAGTTTACTGTCTGAGGGCTGCTACTCAACAGGCAGTATATGTTCAGATCTTGGCTAAACTTTCAACTATTAATGATAGATTGGATGTAATTGGAAATAAGGAGATTTAGAAACCTTCAGGTCCAAAAACGGTTTTTCTAAAAAGAAAACCAGTTTGCGGGTTTCCTCGGCCACACTGCCACCCACACAGTGCCTCCCTCCAAGTATGCCAGACTTACAAAGCCTCAGACCAGATGTATTAATTCAAAATCTGGTGGATCAGGGACCGTATTCTCCAACAGTACTTAGACTCATCCGAGCTTGGATTGCAAGTTTTTCTCAAACATTTACTAATTTAGATCAAAATGGTGTTCATCAACATTCCTAACTCTAAGGTCACCTTAGACTTCTACCTAGATTTCAAGTTATTTTGTGAGGTACCTTATGTTACATATATTGGACACTATATTAGTACATTGTATATTACATATATTAGGCACTATATTAGTGCATTGTTTAATTTAAGCTTTATGTTTATACATTGTCATAAAAGATAATTGTGTTGTTGGTTCTTTTTGTGTGTTGACATTTAAAGTAAGGGAGTTATTGACTTTTGTGTTTTAGTGTTTATTGATCTGTTCACAGACTGGGGGAAATCCCCCCCTAAGTGGTTATGTTAGATTTGGGGAAACCCAATTACCAGTAGTTTCTAGAACTTCCTCCTTTGGCCTAGATGGCTCAAGCTTTTTTTTTTTGAGTTGGTTCTGTACAATTCCAGAAGAATCTGTGTCCATTTGATTTAGTACTTGGTTACAGTCAACAGTGCTCAAAATGGCTAGTGCTAAAGAGTTTGTACAGTCACCATCTATGGAAGTTCTAGAAACTTTTAAAAAAGATATGTTAATGCAGATAGCACAAGAGTTACAGTTAGAGGTGAAAAGGTCAACACGTAAACATGAACTTAAAAGGCTTATTGTTGAACAGTTAGTTGATGAAGATGTTTTACCTGATAGTTGTTTAGAAGTGTATAAGCCTCTACCAATGGAACCTTCTGGGCAATATGAGATCAGGCGATTAGAAATTGAAAGAGAGCTAAAACTTAGAGAATTTGAAGCTCAACAACGAAAAGAAGAGCTTGAAGCTCAACAGCGAAAAGAAGAGCTTGAAGCTCAACAGCGAAAAGAAGAGCTTGAAGCTCAAGCTCAAAAGGAAGAGCGAGCGCTTAAACATGAAAGAGAAATGAGAGCTTTAGAACTCAATGCCCGTAGAATTGCCCATGAAGAGTTCATTGCTACCAAATTTGATTTGGGTAAAAATGTGCGACTGGTACCACCTTTTAATGAGTCAGAGGTCGATAAGTACTTTCAACACTTTGAACGAGTAGCTCAAAATTTGAAATGGCCTATAGACCAGTGGCCTTTATTGCTGCAAAGTGTTTTGAGTGGAAAGGCCCAGAATGCATACACAGCTTTGCCAATTTCTGAATGTGTGGACTATAACTCTGTCAAAAATGCTATTTTGAAAGCATATGAGTTGGTACCAGAAGCATATCGTCAAAAATTCAGAAATTATCGTAAACAAGAAAGTCAAACTCATGTTGAATTTGCCCATGAGAAAGAAGTGTACTTTGACAGATGGTGTAATTCTAGGGAAGTAGGTACAGACTTTGAAAAACTTAGGCAAGTTATTTTGATTGAAGAGTTCAAAAGGTGTGTTTGTGATGACATTAAAACCTATCTAGATGAACAGAAAGTTGAAAATTTGGCAAAAGCAGCAGCTTATGCTGATGATTATGCGCTAACTCACAAGTCCACTTTCAACAAGAATAAGTCCTTTGGCCCTGCTAAAAAGTCGTATCCAGAAATAGGAAAGAAATCTGAAAATGTAGCTCCAGAAAAGAGTTCAGATAAGGGTCAAACCTCAAATCAGACTATGAGTAAGGATAGGAAACCCAGATCCTTTGCTCCTGTTTGCCACTATTGTAAGAAACCTGGGCATGTTATGTCTGACTGTTGGCTCTTAAGGAAGAGAAGAGAAAAGGAGGCAACGCCCAACGCCTTTGTGTCTAGCAAGTCTAACTGGCGTTCAAATCCCAATAGAGCAGAGTCTAGTATTGGTTTAGACAAGTCTGAGATTATAAGGGAAGAGTTCAAACCTTTTGTGTCTGAGGGTTTTGTATCCTTGGAAAATAGTTCCAGTCAGGTCCCCATTAAGATATTAAGAGACACTGGAGCTACTCAATCCTTACTTTTAGAAGGTGTATTGCCATTGAGTATAAGCACATCTACTGGTGAGAGTGTCATTGCTCAAGGTATTGAAGGAGGCTGTGTGAACGTTCCCTTGCATAAGGTCAAGTTAGTATCAGACTTAGTTACTGGTTCTGTTGTTGTGGGTACCAGGCCCACTTTACCCATTAAAGGGGTATCTTTGTTGTTGGGAAATGATCTTGCAGGTGGAAAGGTAGTTGCTGATCCTAAGGTTACTTCTAAGCCGATCACTTTGGTTAGCACTGAGAAATTAGAAGAGGTTATTCCTGGTATTTTTCCCTCCTGTGCTGTGACTCGAGCTATGGCCAAAAAGGCCCAAGAAGAACCAAAAGATTGTAAACAATCTACAGATGTCTTAGTTGATTTGTCAGATACATTCTTAAACAACTATGACCATGATGTGCAGAATACTAGTGATACTAATCCCAAGGTTAGGGTAGATTCTGAAAAACAAGACTCAATTGACTGTCGAGATGTATCGCTTTCAAAATCAAAATTGATTTCAGAGCAGGAAAATGATCCTGAATTAGCTCCTTTATTCAAGTTGGTCCTACCACCAGTAGAGCTAGATAAGATCCCTGTAGGCTATTATGTCAGAAATGGTGTGCTTATGCGAAAGTGGAGGCCACCAACTGTCCCTGCATCTGAAGAATGGTCAGTAGTTCACCAGATTATTGTGCCAAAAGTGTACCAAAGTGAGATATTGAAATTGGCTCACGAGTCTCCGATGGGTGGCCATTTAGGCATCAACAAAACTTACAACAAGATAACCAAACATTTCTATTGGCCTCAAATTCGGCACTGTGTGGCAGAATTTTGCAAGACTTGTCACATTTGTCAAATGGTAGGAAAGCCAAACCAAAAAATTCCTGTAGCTCCTCTCAAACCCATTCCAGCATTTGAGGAACCATTTAGCAAAGTGATAATTGACTGTGTAGGTCCCTTACCAAAAACTAAATCCAGAAACCAATATCTTTTGACCATTATGTGCGCCTCAACCAGATTTCCCGGAAGCCATACCATTGACCAACATAACAGCTCCCAAAATCTCAAAAGCTCTGGTTAATTTCTTTACTTTAGTTGGCTTACCAAAAGAGATCCAGTCAGATCAAGGGTCAAATTTTATGTCAGGACTATTTCAACAGGTTGTATTTCAGTTAGGTGCCAAACAGATCAAATCTAGTGCGTATCACCCAGAATCACAAGGTGCACTTGAAAGGTTCCATTCCACTTTGAAGAATATGATTAGGACATTTTGTTTAGATAATGAAAAAGACTGGGATGAAGGCATTAGCTTATTGTTGTTCGCAGTTAGAGAGTCTGTTCAAGAGTCTTTAGGCTTTAGTCCCTTTGAGTTGGTCTTTGGCCATTCAGTCCGTGGTCCTCTCAAGCTGTTGAAGGAAAATTGGTTATCTGAGAACACCGAGAGCCTAAATCTGTTAGATTATGTCTCGAAGTTCAGAGATAAGTTGAAGAAGGCTTGTGAGCTGGCACAACAAAATTTGAAAACTTCTCAGTCAAAAATGAAGATGCTTTATGATAAGAAATTACAAAATCGTATCTTCAATCCTGGAGGCAAGGCTTCAGTGTCATCACCTGGCCAAATGAATAAACTACAGGCCAGAGATCTAGGGTCATACCCAGTAGCAAGGAGAGTAGAAACTCTCCAAAAGACCATTAAAAACTGTGATAACAGACATTCAAACCAAATGTGGGAAATAACTATGGTAAAGCCATACTTCGAAAGAGGTATAACATAGCTTATGATGGCTATTAATAGAAACACTGTTAAAGATAGGAATTCAGTGTATAAACAGGACTTTGAAAAAGTAACATATGGCGTCCGCATGGATACGCCCTATCCAGAAGCTGTATTTAAAGTGTAATTTATATACCTGTAATTAGTAAGTTTATAAAAGTTATACATGGTATCAATTTTACTTTTGTATTTAGACAAAAATGTTTTGTAAAATGTTATTACCTGTGTTTGTATACATCATGAAAATCTCTTGTAAAATTTTGTAATCCCTTGGTTTCCAAAATTTTTCTTTAAGGGGGGAGGTGTTACATATATTGGACACTATATTAGTACATTGTATATTACATATATTAGGCACTATATTAGTGCATTGTTTAATTTAAGCTTTATGTTTATACATTGTCATAAAAGATAATTGTGTTGTTGGTTCTTTTTGTGTGTTGACATTTAAAGTAAGGGAGTTATTGACTTTTGTGTTTTAGTGTTTATTGATCTGTTCACAGACTGGGGGAAATCCCCCCTAAGTGGTTATGTTAGATTTGGGGAAACCCAATTACCAGTAGTTTCTAGAACTTCCTCCTTTGGCCTAGATGGCTCAAGCTTTTTTTTGAGTTGGTTCTGTACAATTCCAGAAGAATCTGTGAATGTATATAAGGAATGTACATCTGACCACAAGTGAACTTTGTATTCGCTTGCTATAAGGAGAGCTATTGTGTTTTGGAGTATAATATATGCTTATATCACTGTGAACTTTTACTGGAGTGAACTGGATACATCATCTGGACAGATTTATTGTACTTTGGATATTTTGGATATTGTACATTCATATAACAGAGAGTGAATTTACTGCATTTTGGACATTGTCCACATCTTGGAACAGACAGTACAGTTGTGTTAACTCTCTAAATATCTTCAGACAGACATTCTGTGTGACTGGATATATAAAGAATAGCAGGACAAGAACCTTTTGTGTTGTTGAGTGTGAGACAGGTCACAAGATATAGATATCCGTGTGTGAGTGAACATTGGACAGATCACAGGACAGACCACAGGACATTGGATAGACCACAGAATATACTACAGGACGGATTACGGAACAGATTGCTGGATACGGCGGATAAACTTAACTCTTAATCTCAGTGGTCAGGTCAGCTAGATCTTGTTATTGTATTAGTGTGTTTGGTTAAGAGCATACCAGTTGACTGTAATCATTATTGTTGACTATTAAATAAATTTGTTAAGTTTAACCTTTTGCTTTTTCTGTTACAACTTAAAGACAACCGGTAATTGCTACCGTGCTTGCCCGTGACCGTAACACCTTAGATGATAGAATGTTTTTGAAATATGCAATTATTGCAGAGAATCTTGTGTTTTATTGATAGTAAACTGTGACACAATATTAGGAACAGCATTTTCCTCAATGAGCTTCTCACCATTTTAACAGGGCAGGTGATTCAGTGAAAAACAAAAGACACCTTATGTGAGAATTGTTGTTGACACTTCTTAACTAAGATATACTTGTATCTATGTTTACAGTTACAGTACAAAGTATGGGGTTTCCCTAACTTAAAAGCTAAGTAATACTTAACAAAGTAGAAGTTGATGAACACAAAATCTAAGTATTACTTTGATAAGAGGAAAATCATTCCTAATTTTAATCTAAGGTGACCTTAGCAAAGTATTGTTGAAAAATACAGCCCCTGGGCTCAAGGATCTTGCCTTGCTAACAATAAAAATTTGGGTACCAAAGTTAATTTTTCAGGTTGTTTTTGTAAAAGTGGTAGTCCCCAAAAGGATTAAATGGCCACATGAATTTGGCCTATCTGGTTCAATTAAGAGGGAATACAGTACCACTAATTGGCCATTGTCCAGCAGGCTATATATTTCAGTCTCAGTGATAGATTTTCAGTTTTTACTGTCTGTAGCAACAAAACGGGCAGTATTCATTAAAACTTATGTCAGTGATGATCAAATCAAATTTGAGCAGAAGTGATCAATTTTTGATCAGTTTTTTGGATCAACTAAGAGAGGTATTTAGGAAACATTTGATCTGATTTTTTGATCACTTTTTGGATCTAATTTGATCCATGTAATTTGTATTAACTTTCAAATCAAGGTGGATCTTTAGATCAGCTACTAGAGAGATAGAGTAATTAATGGTTCCATGAATAACACTGGAATTTTCACTGTATTGCATTGTTCAATGATAACTTCTTTTTCCCTCTCTGACCAGTGATAATTTTTTACATTGTAAAATCAATTTGGGACAGTTTTATCCTGTTTCACCAGTTTTTGCAACCTACTGTCAACATAAATGTACAGTTTCATGCATGTTAATAAACAGAAAAGCACCAGTGTTTCATTGTGTTCTAATTGATTTGCCTTTTTCTATGTCTGTACAAGCGGAAATTAAACAAAACCTAAATGCTATACTCGAAACAAAGGGTCACAGATGTGGGACAGTCTTGGTTAACCCCTAAATTACAATCCACTGAAAAGGGACATTCACTTTCATGGCCCAAAAATTACTGTAAATTGAAAAAGACGCATTAGTGACTTTACCTTTGCCATATATGGGCCATAGAAATCATATAAAATAGGCTAGAACAGATATTTATTGCAAAACTACTTAAAGCAAGACGAGAGTTTTGGCCAGCATATTGGAAAAGTATGTTACAGTCAACTAGAGAGCAACAGCCCTGTTTACAATGACTATATATAAGCACTCGAAATTGATTTTATGTGTCCAGATAGGAGATGCAATAAAAATGTTAAGTGATTATCAATTTGGACTGACCTCATATTTCGAAGGATTTTTTCAACGTGGTAGACATGGTGAAGTTGTGTAATTTTGTTGTTCTATAAACTGTCACATATAATGCTAAATGTACAGTACCAGTGGGATATAATCGCATATATTTAAGAGGTAATACTTCTGGAATACATTGTCTGTGCTTGTAATGGTGGTGTTAGCATTGGAAGGAATGGCCAATTTTAATCCAATGCCAACCAAAGTCACAGTTAAGTGGAAATATACATAAGTCAGCTGTGAGAGGAGTGATCAGGTCCTCCCCCAGCCAATTAGTATCATGGTGGAACTGAACAATTAACATGTTATTAATGCCAAACTGGCTATGTGATGTGTACGGAAAATGGTTTTTACCAAATTATTAAGAAAACACGTGTAAAATGTTTAATACCATAATGTTCTCTACTAGTACACTTGGTTAAAGTATGTCTTTGAAGTTATTCTAAATTTACTTGTACATCATATTGTTTGTTTACTAAGTAATTGCTTTAAGATGAACACTACAAACATTCATATACAATGATGTAACTTATTGTCTTTTAGGATTAATATGTAATGAGGTTTCCAAGTTAAAAAGTACGTGCTTTAAACATTTACAGTTTATACCATTGTTATATGTAGCAAATTTAAATTCATTTGTGGCAGCGTGGACGTGCCATCTCTTAGCCCCGGTGTGTAATGGTGAAGAATGTAGATGAAACTGTTTAATTATTAATAATCTTTAAATTCCATAAAACACAGGCAAAGTGCCTCAGTAAATTAACTCTCTTTGGACTTAACAGTAGAAATCAATAGTCACATAGCACACCGCCTCTAATAATAGCCTCAGCCAATCCCCGCTTCTGTGAGATAGACCTCTCAGAAATAAACCCAGTAATTGGTGACAGATAATAGGTGTTAGTGCACAGTATCTAGTATAAGAACTTCAGCCTTGAGCTGAGAGGGAGAGACATCAGAGAGATCAGGATTGGGATTTTTTTTTTTTTTTTTTGGTATCCAGTATCTAGGGTTTCTTGTGGTTTACATTCACCAGTACTACTGCCTGTCCACTTTGTAGTTAATACAAGCACACTAGCCAGTCCCACATTGGCCTCCGAATGTCACAGGACCACGTTTCCAGGGGAGTCAAACCCATAACACTAGCGGTTCGGGGGGATGGGGGATTGAACCCAACCCCCAACCCCCCCCCCCTTGAAAAATAATGTAAAGGGGTTCAACCCAAAGTACAAAATTATTTCTTGAGAGTGGTGTTAAATTTACAGGAAATGCACTATATCTTTACCAAAATTAATTTTTTTTTTTTGGGGGGGGGGGGGGGGGGGCATGCCCCCGACGCCCCTAGTTATGGTATGTTTGAAGTGAACCCCCACCTTACTCTGATGTGAACCCCCACCTTACTTAAAAGCTGGATCCGCCCCTGCAAAACCTCTGATTTCAGAGGCCTACACTCTGCTAGGTGAGATATAAATGAAATTCCTACTGGCCAAGAAGCCAGTAAACATAGAGACTTTTATACCTTTTTGGGTTTTGTCAGACTCAAATTAAGTTCTTGTCATATTTATTAATGTTTTTGTATCCAAGGTTAATCAAATGGTAGATGATCAGTTGAAATGATGAAGACAATGAATGGAATGAATTGCCTGATAATGTTTGTTCTGCCTCCTCTCTTGACTGTTTTAGAAACAAAAATGCTGAAATCCTATTGCAAAAGCAATCCCTTTGTTAGCATAAAAATTACTCTTCGTCTCTGTGGTATAGGCCTAATTATCCTCTTTGGGCAGAGACTAAACACTTAGAAAGTCTAAAATAGAATAATAAAGAATACAACATGAACATCAAGATACGAGTAGTGAACTAGAATTTATGAAAGTCTGGCGAGAAACCAAATTCCAAGTCAGATACATCCCCACCTGGCCTAGAACTCAGATGGTCACCCATTCAAGTACTAACGTAATCCATTGGTGCTTAGCTTCAGTGATGAGATGGGTATGGCACAATTAATAAAAGTCCAGTAACAAAAAAGGGGAAATGTAATCCCTCAGGAAAGGCATTCATTGTGACTATCATCTTGTCTTCTCTTTTCTCCCCGTTTAGTTGGTTTGTAATTAACAACCCCACCACCCACCTGTGTGCAATAAGTACAAAATATTTAAGAAAAACTAAGGAACAATAATTCCTGGAGACTAGATCTGTATCCAGATCTAAATCATCTTTGAGGAGGCCCAAGCCACAAATGAATCCCACTTTGAGTGAAAACATGATACGGATCCAATGTATAGTTTTCAAGTTAGGCACACAGACAGGCAGACAGACAGACGGACAGAGAGACCTGATAACAAAACCTTTCCCTTTGGAAGATGAAGGTAAATAGGCAGGATGACCATAAGTGGCTTACTTAGCATAATTGGTTCTGCATCAGTAAACAATAAAGGCTGTTCATGCCACATTACATAACATGCGTCCTCATGCAATTTGTAAATGGTTTCAAGAAGATTAATAACTAAAGTTTATTACCTGATATTAAATTTCCTGGCCCGTGAAATGTTTAACTAATAGTAACCATGGTACCTAGCCTATACTAACCTAACAAACCGAAAGAGTCTCCAAATTGTTTGTGGGGAATAACAGGACTTGAAGGTAACGGAAATAAAACAGTCAACAGTAAACAGCAGAAAACTGTGAAAATTTGAAATTTGAGAAGAGAAGATCATCTCAAGATGGGCTATACAGTTATACTTTTAATTTGTGCACTGATTTCTCTGCAGCATATACAGTTATCCTCTGAAGGTAAGTATAGTTTAACCTTTAAAGGTTATTATTTGAAGTATGGAGGCCCAACTAATCAGGGCTTGCAGACCATTTCAATCTGATACAACCCAGTAAACATTTGAAACCTTTTAAAAAATGTTTTAAGTGTTTATTTCTTTGTTTGGGGTTTTATGTCGCTTTCAACACTGTAAGGTCATATCCCAACGGGTAGTTGAAAGGGCAGAGGAAACCAGTACATACAGTTGGTCGAGGTTCTGTACTGTAAACTGCCGACCAACGGCAAGCATCTACCAGCTTTCCCACTTGAGGTAGGGCCAGGAAGTGAACCCCGACCTCAGAGGTGGGAGGCAAGAGTGTTACAACTCTGCCACCATGGCCCCTCGGTTTAAACGTTTACAAAACGTTCTTAAAACCTATTTGAACTCTATCTTATGGTTTTCTAAATGTTTCCAAGCAAATGTTTACGCTGTAATATTTTAAAACGTTTTATATACATTGTATATACAAGCATTTTTATTCGAAATGTTTATTAAACATTTATAAAATAACTCAAGAAGCTAGGTTAGACTGGAAACATTTTTAAACATTTATAAAATAGCTAAAGAAATGAAGGTTATGCTGGAAATGTTTCAAACATTCATCATGAAATGGTTTGTAAACACTACACATAAAATGTTTAAAAAACATTGCTGATCATATCTTTGAAACATTCTTTCAAAAACTTTTAAAACCCATATTCTCAGAATGCTTATTAAACCTTCACCTCAAAACAAAGATGGTGGTGAGCAATAACAAGGGATTTTACAGGCCTTTTTCAAAAAATTGCTCTTAAGCATTTACAAACCCTTACTCATGAGTAGTAGTGAAAATAAAACACAACAAAAGGAGCTTTTATCTGGATCACGATCCAGAAGAATTTTTTTGAGGACGAAGCCAGGGGTAGACCTCATCTTCTATGAAAATGTAACCCCAATCTAAAGAATAGTTTTTGTGTTCTGCATACGTATATTGGTGAAAAATGACATAAACAAGCCTAGTTCACCTTTACGGAGAACCCAGCCATGAGGAAACCCCACTTTGTGTGTAAAAATATCACCTGGGTGTTATGCAATGTTTTTTAATTTTTGAACAGACACAAAATGGACACAATTTTAGAATTCCTCGATGAGAGTAACAATGTGACTTGGAGGCAGGATTAGAGAATGTTCACCACAGACCAGTCAGAATCTATTTGATATGATACACCTCAGATATGAGCCCTATTGATAAAAATGAAGCATTTAGAACATAGGTCTTGGTAAATTCCTGTGAGCGGTTTGCCACAGTGGAGCAGTCCTATAAGCAGTTTATATGAGCCTTAACAAGATGTATTTCCAAATCAGAGTATGGTGATCCGTAAAGTTTTCAGGTCTTTGGACTTTTTCCGTAAATGATAATTATGAAATGGTTATTTAAAACATATCACATGCTTTTGCAATAAAAATAACTCTGATATAGTTATGGACAAACAATATCTGAAGCACATTGAAAATATTTGCTACTGCTTTCATGTGAAATTTAGCACAACTTGAACATAGAGTCATTATTCTTACTCTAATTCAAACTGGACTTTTCATAGCCCTTAATATCCGCTTTACAAGTGTACTCTCAGGTACAACATCACCAAAATGGTCAACCAATATCAGTATACAGTGACAAAAAGAGGTCAAGCACCACACAGAATAACCAGGGGGGATATTAAGATTAAGGTGGGTATGCCTTCGTGCAGAGGAAGAATTTAAGCTTCTTTCTGAAAGAGACAATAGAGAGGGAGACACGAATCTCATCAAAAAGAGAATTGCATTATAGTGGGAGCATCAAAAGCAAAGCTTTAACCAAAGTGTTGGACAGAATTTTGAGTAGATGGATGGATGTTTGGTATAACAAGAAAATTACCAACACTCTGACTGCACCTGGTTCTTTAAGAGCTACTAAAGAAGAAAGATATGGAGCCAAATACTGGGAAACATCTGTGTTTTAAACACTGAGCAGTATTCAACAGCCAGCCAATGCAATTTCATAAGAACAGGAGCTACCCTGGTGTATATATTTGTATTTGATACAATTCTAGCTATTTTTACTATACATTGTATCTTGTTATCTGTACTTGGTTTATGTAAATCACATTGGGTTTCTTGTGATCAGAATTTGCATTGATACAGCCCCCAACATTTTATTTTATTGTATTCTCTTCTATAGCATACATTTATAGTGCTTATTCTCTGCATTAAAAGGCAGAAAACCATGAGCTTTATTCAAATTTGTCAGTCTAAGGGCATAGCAGTGGTCATTCCAAAGACAATGCGTAAGACAGAAGCTTGTTGTACATATATCATTCAGGAGAAAGCAGAAATAATGTCATCAGGCAATTCAGTCCACAAAGCAGGAGCCATCAGCTGAAATTTCTGCAAAAGATAGAAAAAACTGATGAACCTCCAGGAACCTTTTATCCGGTCTTTCCGGACTTTTGTGTTGTATTTGCTGCTACAGGGGAACAGAAATGTAATGAAGTGTCCAGGGTGAACATGTGAGAAACTTGCAGAGAATTGTACCATCTTAAACGTACAGCAGTTTATAACAAGTAACCAATGAAGACTATATAGGACTAACGTAGTCCTAGTGTACTCTGTATCAACATCATGGAGATAAGAATTCATCTGAAGTGGCATTTTGTGGAGACAGGTGTACAAATAACTCGGTGTCATCTGTAGAGAAGTGGAATTTAACACCTGCGTTTTTAAAATAACTTTGCTCAGAGGAATTAGCTCACACACCTTTGAAAGTGTAGAGGGATCTTAATGGTTGCCTGTCCACGACTCGCTCTGCAAGTTTTACACCAAACAAAGCTCTGACACAAGATAGTAATTTTTCTCCCTAGAGTAAGTTAGAGATAAGACCAGTTTCTGCAGCCTTAACTTATTATGCATAGACGGATAATGAAAGTTGTAACTTATATGAATCTAATTTATGTATAACTTTACGCCTAAAGTTATCTTGTCCACTTCCCTTCATGTTTTAGTCTTATCAGCTTGATGCAATAAAACTAAACTGGTATACAACATTTGAGTTTAAAGATGATTGAGTAATTTACACATTCCCACGAACTGAATTGGTTACAATTATTTCAAATATGTATGTTTCATTCAATTGTTGTTATAAGCAGCCATTTTGACTCATGTGAAATAACTACCACACGAGCACCACTCCAATAATTTGTATTTAAGCACTTCAAGATATGATTTATTTTTGTATATTATCGTGAACTATTACAGAATATATACTTTGTTTAAAAACTGATGATTTAAGCTTTATTATTTTTTTTCTGTCTGCTCTGCATAACATAATAAACTTGTTACTCTTATCAGAGGTTAAAATTGTGGACAACACTCCCAGGTTGTATGAAACAATTGACAAGGTCATGCCTATGTAAATACATTCCCTGCTGGGTCTCTTTATGTGTAATTTGCAACAGATAAGTATGAACTAAATATTATCGGGTATGCTCCATGTTTCCTCCAAAGATGTCTAATTGATAGGATGCAGTTTATGTCACCCCTATGCGAGGCCTGGCCATTATACAACTTTATCACACAAGATATAAATATCAAATTCAAAACCCAGCTTGTCTGCTATTTCCAATTCATTTATTTTCGTATCTTCTTACTATTATGTTATCTCCCCAATATACTGTTGTGACCTCAACTTGATCTCAAGGTCACTTAGAATAAATGGCACTTAATTCTCAACTTTTGTTTGAGAAGTGATATGTGTTCTCAGATGGAACAAGAGTAACAACCTAGCCTTAAATAGTTGTATTTTGTAATTAAAATACCAGCTTGCCCGCTCTTTCCAATTTATTTGTTTTCATATCTTCTTATTATGTTAGCTCCCTAATAAGATGTTGTGACCTCAACTTGATCTTAATGTCACTTGCAATATACGGCACTTAATTCTCAACTTTTGTTTTAGAACTCACAACTGAAGTCAACCCAAGTGAATCTAACACATTTGTAGCCAGCACAACTGAATACGCCACAACTGAATCTAACACAGCTGAAGTCAGCACAAGTAAAACCAGTACAATTGAAACCAACACACCTGATATTAGCCCAGCTAAACCCAGCACAAGTGAAACCAACACAATTGAAACTAGCACGACTGAAGTCAACCCAAGTGAATCTAACACATTTGTAGCCAGCACAACTGAATACGCCACAACTGAATCTAACACAGCTGAAATCAGCACAAGTAAAACCAGTACAACTGAAACCAACACACCTGATATTAGCCCAGCTAAACCCAGCACAAGTGAAACCAACACAATTGAAACTAGCACAACTGAAGTCAACCCAAGTGAATCCAACACATTTGGATCCAGCACAACTGAATATTCCACAGCTGAATCTAACATAGCTGAAGTCAGCACAAGTAGAACCAGTACAACTGAAACCAACACACCCGATATTAGCCCAACTAAAGCCAGCACAAGTGAAACCAACACAATTGAAACTATGACAACTGAAGTCAACCCAAGTGAATCTAACTCATTTGTAGCCAGTACAACTGAATCTATTACAACTGAAGTCAGAACAAGTAGAACCAGTACAACTGAAGGCATCACATATGCTCAGTCTGCTGCAGTAACCTCGCATACTTTTGCCAGAGCCTACCAGCTGGTTGTTTTATTTGTGACCTTCATATTGAAAACTCTGTAGAGAATTTTGTTTGCATAGCTTTGGTTGTGACTTTACATTTTTGAAACATTGATCATTTATTAAATATTTACTTGATTGTACTAATAGTTTTCAATATAAAGACCCACTTATCACACATGCATTCACTCAGAGGTTGTTATCACTATAATCCTATAAGTGTTTATACCTGGAGAAACATTGATTTTGGTAGATGTATGTCACAAGTTATCTTAGGATTTACTTAATTACAGTATTTAGCTGCACTAAAGTAACCCTAAGAAACAGCATCACAAAATGTTTGTTCTTGCTGATGAAAATCTTATTGTTTCCATATAGCATGGATGTCTCTTCCAGATATCATACTGACAATTTCACATATTCCACATAGTAATGCTGTTGCATCTGTAATGTGGTCTTTAATTGTTTCATAGCAATTTTGAATGACTCTGATTAACAACTTAAATATGACTACTCCTGATTGTAATCATTCCAAAAAGTCACAGAATTCCTTTTTTGCATGGAAAGGTTAAAAATTATGATACGAAACCCATACACAATTGAAAATTTTTAAAATGCTTTATTAATACCACTTTTTAATGAGAACTGTTAGAACAACATTACAAATAAACATTATAATGGCTCAAAAATATTGCTTAACAATATTAACCTCAATTGTTGTCAGAGGTCAAATTCAACGTGTGTTTTAGGTTGCTCACCAATCAAAATGTTATTTTTATGTCTAAAGTTATAAGATTGTAGCTTTAAAAATTGCCCCCATTCAATTCTTACTTTTGTGCAATGTATTCGGGATAATTTTTGACAAAGGCCTCAAAAATCCCTTATCCCTTACTTACCACCTTTTTTGTCAATGTTTGAAGGCAAATGAAGGTAATAATCATTCTATTTGAGTACAAAACCATGTGTGAGATAATGTTTTCAAACATTTGATAGAAAATGTTTCAAGAACGTTTTAAACATGATAGGTATGAAAACCAATTGCTATTAAACATTAATTTCTTGATTCTAGATGGTCGCACATCTGCTCACGGTTGCTATTTTTAATGAAGTAGGAAGAAAGTATTAAGAACCATATTATAAATTTTTCAAAATTGCTGTAATTATCAAAATTATAAGCCACCAATCCCAACTGGGGATACCAAAAAATATACATTTAAAAACCAGTGGCATAAAAAGAAACAATTCTGATTTCATCATGAACAATTTACAGCTAAAATAAATTGTGTCTTCAACAACTATTGTTAAAAATCTATAAGCAGAATTATACAAGAATCCTAACATACAGTGAAGGTGATGTGAGGTGCATGGAAGCCTCCCAGAATACATTGTTTGGGGTGTTGTAAATGTTTAAAAGGAAATGTTTGGCAAAGACTAAAAATGATGGGTATACCATTTATTAAACATTTAATGTTTAATGCCATCTTTACTTGAAAGTGTTTGAAGGTAAACATGTAATAAGCATTCTGAAAATATGGGTATAAAAAGCGTTTGTGATAGAATTTTTTTAAAACATTTGATAAAAGATATTTAAATAATGTTTTAAAATGATGGGTATGAAAACTAGTTGCTATTAGACGTTTGTAAAACATTTTCAGAGCAAACAGTTACAAAACATTGTCCACAGTGTCCAGCTAAAAATTGTTTATGAACTTTTTTAAACATGACAGTTTTAGTAACCCAAAATATAGTGTTTAAATAGGTTTTAATAATGTTTTGGAAACATATAGGCCATTTAAATACGTTTAATGTTTACTGGGTAAAATGCTATTTTATGTAACAAAAGCACTCAGAGAGAGAGCAGACCTCCTCCAATGACCAATGCCTCCAATATAGTATCTGAGTGCAATGGTAAATTGTTTTGGTGATCCGGGTCACCGCCAAATTTAATCATTCATTCCTTGTGCCACTGTCAACATATCCTGAAAATATTGGCCTGTACCAATCATTAATGAATAGAATAACTAATACTAAGGTACAGCTACATTTGTCCATAAAACACAATGTTAAGGTAATTTGGCAACAAGTGACTCAGCAGTTACCTCTTTAAACTGCTATCCAAACTGAAATCAGATAAGACCAAATAAATTTTGATTTACATGATGAAACAACTTGACTCCCACTTCCACATTCCCTGACTAGGCTATGATAGGGTACCAGCTGATGATGACATGTTGAGGTTAGATCCCATACAAGCAAACACGACAGCTATTTGTTCAACCTTAACTTTCCATAACCTTAGTAGGTCTCCCTTAATACCCCTGTCCCACTGTCATGAGTTTTACTTCCACTTTCCACTACCTCTGTCCCTCTTTCTTTACACCTCTGTTGTGCAGTGTTCCCATTGGAACCGACATGCCGGTAACTATGCATTTTTGGAGAGTCGGGACCAATGTTTAAATGCTCAGTTAGGGTCAGTTGCAAGTTCCCGGACTGTCGGGGAGAGTCGGTGAAATATCGACCATTGCTGACCCTTATATCCGACCCTAATTTCAGAACCCTAGAAACAGGCTTGTCAGTTAACTTAACGGCCTGTTGGTTAATCAAACAGGCCTGTCTGTCACAAGTATCCGGCTTGTCCCAAATATGGACTTCCAGACTGTACGTGATGACTCACCAACCGTGCAGGAAGTGTTACAGTACAGTCTGTAACTGGTCCAGACAGGCTGTAAAGTTTACAGGCCAGTCGGTATCTTTAACCGACTGGGTCCTAGAGTCGGGAAAAATTGTAACAGACAGGCCATAAACTGAACCAGACAAGCCATAAATAACAACGACAGGCCTGTAACACTAACAGACAAGCCAGGAACTGTAACCGACAGGCCGGCAATATTTTTGCATCTTACGGCCTGTCGGTTTAAAAATCTGTGAGTATAAAAAGGCGAATCAGTAGACAATCTGCGTATCTTTGGGCTTTACTTGTCGAGAGACAATTTGGTGTGCAGCTTTTCTTTAGGTTTTTATTTTTTGGAAATTAGCTTAAGTACTGAGCTAGGTTGGACTGGTTGGGAGTGAAATCTGTTCTGTGAGGTTTCACTTTATTACTTTTCAAGTTTTTGTTTTTTAAAACAAGCTGTACAATTGATTGATTAAACATCATGCCAAGGGCTAGAAGGAGAAAGATTGAAGTACCCAAGGATACTCAACCACAGTTTGAGATAGGAGATACAACTGAGGATTCAGAGAGAAGGGGGAGGGGGAGAGAGAGGATGGAAGAGAGCCAGGAAAGAGGAGAGAAGAGAGTGCGAACTGATACGGATACTGATGTAGAATCAACTCAATCCAGACAGAAGAAGGGCCAGATGAAGTCCATTTTCCTGAGTGATTCAGACAAAGAAGCCATTGTGAAGTTCGTTAAACAGCACAAGGGACTTTATGACAAGACCAACGACAATTTCAAGGACACGCAGAAGAAAGAAAGACTTTGGGAGCAGCTAGCAGCTACCAGAAACTTGCCTATCAAGAATGTGAAGAAGTGGTTCGAGACTCAACGTACCAGATATGGCAGGCTCACTCAGACGAAGTCAGAACAAGCAGCTGAGAAGAGCACAGAACGACAGACCTAGCTGAAGGACAGTTTCAGTTTTCTACGAGGTGATATCTGAAGTTTCCAAGTCTTCTGCATTCAAAAGTCACCCCAGAAGCCCTCTCCAGCCGCAGCTTCAGGTTCAGTTCCAGATACATCAATGAACACAAAATCTGAGATGGAAATCAGCATTGCATCATTGCACGCAGGACCCCACTCCAAGTCCTAGACAGTCGTTCTGCAACTATCTCCACTCTGAGATTGAACATCTTAAAAAAGGGACTTTTTAACCTTCATGAATGAGAGAGTGAAGCTTCTCAGTGAAATACAGTACAAGGCCGAAGAACGCAAGAGACAGGTCACCACAAGTCAACAGGTCACCACATATCAACTTCCAGAAGCACCACAGTCCACAGCAGGACGGAAATATGTACTCACCATCCCAGAATCTCAACCAGTTTCCATTCCAGTTGTGCAGCCTCAACAGATTACCATAGGACAGCCTGTTACAGTGATTGCGAAAGTATAGCAACCATCGGGCCTTCGTCATTGTCAGCACAGCCAACTTCTTATGTAGTTGTGGATGACCAACAGCCTAGGACTTCCAAACAGATGATTTTCAACCCATCTTCAGTTGCACCTTCACAACAGGAGGAGAGTCAGCACAACTCTTCTGGATTATCCAGTCTCTTTGCAGTTATTCCCAGTGTGCTTGCGTATCAACAGATGGACACATCACAGCCATTTTCACCCTCTCAACTTCAACCAGCACCGTCACCAGTGCCATCTTCCACTCATCATGAACATTCAAGACCTCCCAGCCAGTCCAGTCAGCAGAGTCAGAGTCAGCCCATTCAGTCAGTGGATTAGCCCACACAAGTTGCACCAAACCCAGCCCTTTTAAGGGCCACCAGAATCTTCCAAACACAATTAACAACCGACACGTCTATGCCCAAAAACAAAAAAGCACAACGTCCAACACTTGCACCTCCCCACAGTACAAAAAAAAATTTGTGAATGAATGTGTGAATGTTAAACAAATATAAATAAACTTCCACCACAAAACAAAAAACAAAAAAATAAAAAAAATCCTCTTAAACAAATTATCTCCTAAGAACTCAAACTAAAACCACCACCACAACCCAAACAAAACAGAATTTTAAAAAAACTCCCCCACCCCCAAAAAACAAAAATGTGGACTCAAACCCCCCCCCCCCCCCCCCCCCCCCCCAAAAAAAAACAAAGTTGTAGACTCAAACCCAAGTTCCCTAAAAAGACAGAGATGTGGACTCAAACCCAAGTCCCCTAAAAAGACAAAGATGTGGACTCAAATCCACAACCCTCCCAAAAAAGATGTGGACTCAAACCCACAACCCCCAAAAAACAAAGTTGTACACTCAAACCCAAGTCCCCCCAAAACCAATATGTGGACTCAAACCCACTTCCGCCCAAAAACCAAGATCCAGACTCAAACCCACGTCCCTGTCTCCCCAAACCCCACTTTAAATGAAAAGCCACATCCACACTGACAGATCAACAAACGTGAGGCCTAACAAAATATTCAAAAATGTGAGTGGCAATGGATTGATAATTGTATAATTTTGTTTTGCAAATTTCCTAGCATTATTTGTTTATTCTTGGGAAGAAATATTTCCAGATGTTTATTTGGAATTTTTTTAATACTACTTTGTAAATTATTTTTTCAGAGAATAAAGCCAGTTCATGTTGGGGTGGGATGTCAACTTTGTGGGGACCTGGGTTTGAATCTGTAAGTGATATAATTTACATTTTTTAACTGAGTGTGGGATGGATTGGTGTTTGTGATGGGGAATATTTTTGTTGAAATTGAATTTGAATTAACTTGTTGGAAACTTTGCTACACTTTGCTAAATAAAAGTTCTTGGATTGTTTGCGTAGCCCTGAAAAGGACTGACATATGACAGGATGTTCTCCCCCTCAGTCTTCTGCCCTCAGTCTTCTTAAACTCTGTCCTCCTGCCCAGCCAGCGCCCCACATGATTGAAGTAGTCTTTCAGTAGGTCTCGTTGATGTTTTGCCTCCCTCAATGGGTTTCTGAAGTTCTCTTGATGTCTCTGTTCCCCCTGGTCCCCCTGTGGTGGTTGTATGTCGTCAGCTGGAGTAGGTGGTCTGTCTGCTCTCCCCTGATGGCTTCTCAGCATGTTATGTAGTACCACACATGTTATAACAATGTCTCTCACAACTTTTGGCCTCTGCTCCATGGTGGTCAACAGCACCCTGAATCTCTTGACAAGTATACCAAATGAGTTCTCGACCACCCTCCCCCCTGGATATCCTATAGTTAGCTATTCTCTTTTCTCTGGTCAGTTGGCGTCTACTGTAAGGCTTGACCACCCAAGGCATCAGGGCAAAGGCATCATCCCCCAGCAGGAAGTAGTGTAGATTTGGCCCCCCAGGTCCAAGTGGTTCAGGTGGTGGTAGTCCCAAGGTTCCATTTCAATTCTTCTTTTCATCTGTGCATCAGATGATGACCCACTGGCCGCTGCGTTGACCCACAGGAACTTGTAATCTGCATCGACTAAGGCCAAAAGTACCAGGGAGAAGTAGCCTTTGTAGTTGAAATATTCACTGCCTGACTTCTTGGGCTTCTTGATAGCAATGTGTTTTCCATCTAATGCACCGACTTCATGCGGGACATTCATCTGTTTCTAAACCTTTCTTCAATTTTCTTCCAGTCTTCAGGATCAGTGGAGCACACCAGATACTCTTGTTGAAATTCTTTCAAAATGGCTTTGTAGACCTGGGGGATAAATTTGTAGATGGTCAATCTTCCAACCCTCCAGTGGTATTGCAGTGAGGTGTAGCTTTCCCCTGTGGATAAGTGTCTCAAAGTAACTGCCAGTTTCAAGTTGACTTCCAGTGGGTACCTGAAGTTGGTGATTGACTTCCTGAGGTGGGGGGTGATTCTTTCTCCATCCTGGTGAAATTTCTGTATCCTGGTATGTCACTAGTGATAACTTCGTCCAAGAGTCTTCTCTAGCAACCTCTCTCCTCTCTCTGCAGTATCCAGGGGAGGACCCATGGATTCTGTGGTTTCTTTCTCCTTCTGGGGGGTGGGGGTGATGGTGATGCTGGCTGGGCAGGTGCTGGGTTTGGCTGTCTTCTGTGTGTTGTAATCATAACATATAAAAATAAATTTAACTCAATAAAAATCAGAAGGACCCTCAAGTGATCTATCAGTTGCTCTTGATGTGTTCCTGTCATCTTTGAAGTGTGAAATGAATGGCACATCACAGGGGAGAGGGGTTTATATGGTGTGATATGGATCCCGATTCTGGATCCCGACTATGGATCCTGACCCACAAAAACAATCAGTCCTGTTGTGAACCCTACGGCTTGTCGGGATGGCCATTATGACCTGCCTGTAACTTTACCGTCCTGTTATGGATTTCATAACTGACTCAGCATTTTTGTGCCTTTTTTTCTACGACCCTATGTCTTTTTCAACCGACCCTAGGGTCAGTTACAGGGTCCGTTCTAGTGGAAGCACTGCATTACACTGTATTTTTTTACTCCACACCATTATTATTCAGTACCAACTGTAACCTTATTGGTTGTGAAACTGATCACTTATGAAAGTCAGGAACATAATGAAGGTGATGATATACTGTTGTCAAAAATGCTTTAAAACCTCAATGATTGAACCATTCTCTTGTGGGTACTCAAAGCCAATCTTTCATTTGTAAACAAAATCTTTTTGAATCATATGATCAATCTTCCTATTAAAATGCAGCTGATTAGTCTTGTCCCGAAAATTTGTTGTATGAGTCTGCAAATTACTTCCCAAGGTTGATTGGACTGGTTGGTACTTTATGAATAGTGGCAGTAGGAGCAAATCTTTAGTTCTGTTTTATTGATTGGACGACATATCTTGTCACACAGGATCGATCAGACGTCAGTTTTCTACAGTTTGTGAACTTTGTCAATAGTTGTAAGATGGATCTATTAAGTGAAACAGTGATATAGGGATATATATGATATGAACACCCATTTGTATCTCTTGACTGATCCATTTAGACCACAAATACCTTACAACATGTAAGAGGGCTGGATGGAATAGTGAGAAACATTCGTGTCTCCCATCAAGTCCTAGCCCAGCAGGCAAAATAACATTGATCCAACGTTGAAGCAATGTCATACACTGATGTTGTGCCAACGTTGAATTCTGCACATTGGGTTGACGTCATAATCAGAATGTTGTTTCAACGTCTCATATCTGACGTTGTGTTAACGTCAATATTTTTACGTCAAACCAATGTGCAGATTTCAACGTTGTTTCAATGTTAGTATTTATATACTTCAGTGTGGAAATTTCAACGTTGTGTTCTAGTAAAATATTGTGACCATCAGTCCAAAGAAGGCCAAGGTTAAGAAAGTCATAAAACAACTTTGCATTTTTTATTTATCTGATTTTTACAGTGTGCACTTTCTATGTCTTCTATGTAAAGACTACATGTGGTTTTTAAACTTTATAGAAACATTATGTTTGACAGACTTAAGAAGTAAAAGCAAGTTAAAAATAGTCTACCTGTTTATTCTGTCATTGCACAAAATAACTGAAAAGCATTAGCTCAACATGTATTCCCAGTAAACATTTGAAACATTTTAAAATGGGTTAAACATTTGCAAAATGTTTTTAAAACCTATTCAAACTTATCTTATGGTTTTCTAAATATTTTCAAGTAAACATTTACACTGTAATGGTTTAAAACATCTTTTAACCATTCTATATACAAATGTTTTTTACTTAAAACATTTATTAAACATTTATAACATAACCCAAGAAGATAGGTTCGACGGGAAACATTTCTTAAACATTTATAAAATAGCTAATGAAGTAAAGGTTATGCTGGAAATGTTTTTCAAAAATTCATTATGACATGGTTTATAAACAATACACATAAAATGTTTAATAAACATTGTTTATCAAATGTTTTAAAAATATTCTATCAAAAACGTTTTTTAAACCCATATTTTCAAAATGCTTATTAAACCTTCACCTTGAAACATGTCCACATAAAGATGACGGTGAGCAATAATAGGGAACTTTAGAGGATTTTTTCAAAAATTGCCCCACATGCAATCCCTAAAAGTGAGAATTGAATTTGAGCACAATCTATTAGCCACTATCTTACAATTCTAGACATAAAAATAACATTTTCATTAGTGAGAAACCTTAAAAAGGTATTGAATTTGACCTCTGACCACATTATTGTTCAGACATTAATTTATTTATTTATTTATTTTTATTTATTTGGGGTTTTACGTCGCTTTCAACACTGTACAGGTCATATCACGACGGGTAGTTGGAAGGGCAGAGGAAACCAGTACATAGAGTTCGCTAGGGTTGTGTACTGTAAACTGCCGACCAACGGCAAGCAACTACCAGCTTTCCCACTTACGGCCATGACGGGGATCGATCCCCGGCCGCAGAGGTGGGAGGCGAGAGTGTTACCACTCTGCCACCGTGGCCCCTTGTTCAGACATTAATATGCTCATTTATAATGTTTTTTTAAACATTTATCATTAAACATTTAATAAACAGTATGCATAAAATGTTTTAAAAACATTTTATTATAAATGGTTTTCATACCCATCATTTTTTAACCTTTTCCAAACATTTGCAAAACTTTAAAATGTTTACTGGGTTATCTTAATTTTGTAGCAACTAGCATTTAACGTCAATTTACTGGCAAGCTGTCTGTTATGTATATAATATCTGTAAAAAAACAGAGAATGTCAGAAGTAAACACCCTGAATGTAAATTTTGCAATCAATGTAGCAAATCACAGGTCTTAGCAAAGTTTAAAAAAAATGATACAAATTGTTGCTTTATTTTCAAAAAAGAAATATTTTAAGATAATGCAATTATAAAATGGTTCAAAATCATCCCTTTTGTAGATCCTACCAACACAGAATAATGATAATATAAAATTTAAAAAAATCCCATTTATATGAAAATGAAAAGTCTGACTAAATGTCATGTTTGGGTCAAGTTATGAAGTAGGTTGAGTTGAATTTTCATAATTATACATTACAAACATGTATAACTAAACTTATGTAAATGACTTTCAGTATAACGTTACATGCACGGCAAAATAATAATTTTGGTGGTCTTACATTATCTTAAATTTAATCATTTAAATACATATTGTGAAATTTTTGACTTGACGTTTCAGCAGGAAATTTCTTTACTGCAAAGGAAATACAATGTATTCACAAATTAATTTTACTTTTCATTAATGTATTTACTTGTAAATGTGAACATAGTAATCTAATAATTCAAGCAGGAGCACTGCTTTGTTATAGTTTTTTTTAATTTCAGAGGTCCTTTTTTCGTCCCTGTACCCCCTTCCTGCCAGGGGCGTATTTTAAGTGGCTGATCCTCATCTATGATTATTTCAGTGTCTTTGACATCACCATTCCTTTGAAGAGCATCTGAAATGAAATAACAATAAGTTTAGAGTAAATTTAATTTTGTTTAAGTGTGGTGTATTTTCTTACAATATGTAAGAATATATAGATTATTCTGCAATAATTTAAATGTTTTATGCCAGTAAGTTAATAACCTAAAACTGCAAGCATTAAAATTGCAAGATCTTGTAAAAAATAGGCACTAAAGTTGGAGCACATCACTAATACAAGTCAGCTTTCTGAACAGATTTACAAGGACCTGAATCATGGGACCATATTCATAAAAACATCTTAAGTTTGAGACAAAAAAATAGTCTCAGCTTTGAGATTTGGTCTCGGCTGAGACCAAGTCTCAACTTTGCATACACAAACAGGTTCTCAGCTGAGCCCAAGCTGAGACTAGTCTCAAGTCTTCCCAATGTAAACAGAGTTACAGAGGATATATATGTATTACATATACCAGCCATAGGATGATCTAACTTTCTGTATATGAGAACTGGGCCAAAATGTGAAAAAATGGCCAAAATTAGACCTTTAAGTGACCACCAGTGACCTTGAGATTGAAGGTCAAGGTCACAAAACAATAGTGTTTGTAGTATTGCCCATATATACCCACATACCAAATTTGAAAGTTCTAAGTAAAATATTTTTTAAGTTATCGTGTCCAAAAGGAAATATCTGCGGCAGCGGCGGAGTGACCGTACTGAATCCTAAGTATCCCCGACTTTCGTCCGGGGATACAATTATAGCTGATTCATAAGTACAGGAATAACATATATAAAAAAAATTCTCTAAATGTAACAGTGTTCAAGTTACAAGCAATTTACTCAACAGTGAATATTTAAAAGTAGCTTTAGCTCAGCTATGCTATGTTATAGCTGACCCAAAAGTAGCTGAATAAGAAATTTACACAAAATTTTCTATATGCAATACTTTTCAAGTTATAAGTGATTTAGTGTATAATTTCATGAATATTAAAGCATTAAAAATTATTCTAAAAATTCATAAAAAGTAATTAAGAACTATCCAGGCCTGATACCCCACACAAGGGTTTCCACTAGTGGGCTATTACATACATGCAAAATAAGAGAAAAATCCCAGCAATAATGGTGAGTCAGTTGCAATGCTGATGACCTGTCTTAATAAGACGTTTGCTGTTGAACAGGATGCAAGCACCAACATTGAACTAATCAAAATTGGTCTGAATTGAGATGTTCAAACATTTAACACCAGTTACCACAAATTTGAAGATAACTTAAGATGTTACACAGCCTGTAAACACGAGCCAGAGAAAAAAATCACTTTCCTAGATATTTCAATTAAATAAATCCCAAAATAAAGGCAAAATGTGACCAAATTTATAAATATTTTTGGTTTTAGGCAAAATAGGCTCTGATAGTTTAGGCCAGTTATAGGGCCCTGTTTATTGCATATGTTATTATTTTATTACCATCCAGGAAACCTCAGGTTATGGTAAATGGTCACAATATTTAATCATTCATACTGTTAAAAAATACTCAACTGATCTCACCTGAAATAAACTTTACTTTAACTATTGGAAACTATCTCCATTTGCTATCTGGCTGTCTTCTACTCTGCAGGGTCTTCTGAGGAATTGTGTAAAATGGTGGCCGATACAGTCTCTTTTCTTCTGTGTTTTCCCACATCGATGGTACAGTTCCGTCATCCTCAGTGCCACCCTCAGTCCACGCTGCACAGGACCAGTTAAAATTTTGGCTCATATCTGAAGTTCAGTTTTAATTGTTAAATTATTAACCTGAACTTAATGGTACACAGACTTTAGAAATCATGCAAGTTATTATTGATGATGCATACATTGTTAAAGTAATGATCAGATGGTTTCTAAGAACTTGGATCAGCAGTGAAAAACCATCCCATTTGACTAATGCATGATCAGATATAAAATCACAAATTTTGACATCAACAATAGCATCCTGATCACTGCGGATAGAATGAGTGTCTTATGTGACAATGCAAAAATAAAGGTTTAGCTACCGTCAGTACTGCAATGTTGTTCCAACGTTAAAACAACAACATTGTAACAACGTTAAAATATGAACGTTGGATCAACGTAATTTTTGCGTTGCAGGAACGTAAATATTTCAAAATTACCTTTTCTTTTAACAAAATAGACAAAATTTAAATATTGAATGTGAAATAGTCATTTATAGTCATCATAGATCATAAAAACACTCGTATAAAATTATGCACAAGGTTAACATTGAAATTTCATTCTGTTCCACTGCACCAGATTGGTACAAAATAATAGCTGGGAAACATCAGTCCAAGTTTTAAAAGAATAATCAAACATATGCACTAATAAATTACACTAAAATATGCTATATATGTCTGATATATAGAAAACTATACTAATATACATCGATTGAGAACATACAGAGTGATATTTTAAGATACATATTCAAACTAACCTTAACTGATTTCTATCCAAAATGGAAACAGGAAGTAAACGTCACCATGTGACACATGCTATTCTGATCCCCAACAGTTGTGATAAGGTTGTTTCATAGTTGACAACGTCGGCGACGTATTTACAACTATAAAACAACGTCAGACGAACGTTGTGTGTCTGCTGGGAGGTTTGATTCCTGACCCATTTTGAAGTGATATAATTACTACTGAAGCTCAATGGTTTTAGTGCCGAATCGAGACTTAGTAATGCTTTCCTTTATCTCCTTAAGTACCAATTGTGATATGATCTGTGCAATGTTTTAGAGCAATATCATACTCAAATCAATTAACTTTAAATTATTGTTGTTATTGTTGTTGATCGTCTTTATGAAACATGGACTCAATAGCACTATTTAATGTATTGATTGACTTTCCTTTATTTTTGGCGATATACATATAAATTTTTTCACAAATAAAAGACTTCAAGAATTGTTTTATTTATTTTAAAAAAAAAATTCATTTTGATTTCATAAGGTGATTGTTTTTCATTTTGAATAAATTGTGATAATTAAGCTGTATCTCGCAGTTTGTAGTTTCATTTTCATAAATTGTGACTAAGAAGTCTTACACACAGGTGTTTTATATTATTTCTGTTGTGTGAAAATCTATACCAGAAGTATAAAGCAGAAACAAAACATATGTGCGGCCAAAGATCGATATGACTAATACAACTAATATTTGAATCTTGTCATTGACAAAAAACAGAGTCTCTTAAAATGAGAACAAAACTAATTGTTTCTTTTACGTGACTTTCTTTTATTAAATGATCTTAATATTATTATATTTCCTGACAAATGTATTGAAAGAACTATATCAGCTATTAAACGATCAAATCCGATATTTCAAGTTGTTACTATTTGAAGCAAAATTATTAATGTAATGCATAATTACAAAGTTAACCATCTCTTACAGTAAGTGTGTATATGCTGCGTCAGTAATGAAGCAACTTTTATTGTAATTCAATTTTGTTTTCTTGATTTGATTTAAATTAATTGACGTCCATTGTTATCAATGTAGAAATAATACTTGTTAAAATGATGTGGCTTACATATCCGCAACATGTTTAAGTCTACCTTTGATATTTCCTGATAAATGTTTTGAAACAACTATATCAGCTATTAAAGGATAAAATCCCACATTTCACCTTCTTACTATTTGCACAGGAGTATGTCCAGTCTCAACATGCGCAAACTGCAGTGTGTTCAAAACACACTTGCTAGGATTGTCCCAAACTTTAACAAATGCACATAGACATCTCCAGTTCTCAAACGACTCCATTGCCCCCCTCCCAGTTCAAATTTCATTGCATCTTGAAAACCGCCACTCTAGTGTACAAGTTTAGTTTTTTGACAGTAGTTTTTCTGGTTACTGTGGAAATTATAGTACAAGATATAAACCATCCAAATACATACACTTTGGCCACAGCTTTGCTTTTGATACTCTCACAGTTTGGAATAACTAAACTTATGTAAATGACTTTCAGTATAACGTTACATGCACGGCAAAATAATAATTTTGGTGGTCTTACATTATCTTAAATTTAATCATTTAAATACATATTGTGAAATTTTTGACTTGACGTTTCAGCAGGAAATTTCTTTACTGCAAAGGAAATACAATGTATTCACAAATTAATTTTACTTTTCATTAATGTATTTACTTGTAAATGTGAACATAGTAATCTAATAATTCAAGCAGGAGCACTGCTTTGTTATAGTTTTTTTTAATTTCAGAGGTCCTTTTTTCGTCCCTGTACCCCCTTCCTGCCAGGGGCGTATTTTAAGTGGCTGATCCTCATCTATGATTATTTCAGTGTCTTTGACATCACCATTCCTTTGAAGAGCATCTGAAATGAAATAACAATAAGTTTAGAGTAAATTTAATTTTGTTTAAGTGTGGTGTATTTTCTTACAATATGTAAGAATATATAGATTATTCTGCAATAATTTAAATGTTTTATGCCAGTAAGTTAATAACCTAAAACTGCAAGCATTAAAATTGCAAGATCTTGTAAAAAATAGGCACTAAAGTTGGAGCACATCACTAATACAAGTCAGCTTTCTGAACAGATTTACAAGGACCTGAATCATGGGACCATATTCATAAAAACATCTTAAGTTTGAGACAAAAAATTAGTCTCAGCTTTGAGATTTGGTCTCGGCTGAGACCAAGTCTCAACTTTGCATACACAAACAGGTTCTCAGCTGAGCCCAAGCTGAGACTAGTCTCAAGTCTTCCCAATGTAAACAGAGTTACAGAGGATATATATGTATTACATATACCAGCCATAGGATGATCTAACTTTCTGTATATGAGAACTGGGCCAAAATGTGAAAAAATGGCCAAAATTAGACCTTTAAGTGACCACCAGTGACCTTGAGATTGAAGGTCAAGGTCACAAAACAATAGTGTTTGTAGTATTGCCCATATATACCCACATACCAAATTTGAAAGTTCTAAGTAAAATATTTTTTAAGTTATCGTGTCCAAAAGGAAATATCTGCGGCAGCGGCGGAGTGACCGTACTGAATCCTAAGTATCCCCGACTTTCGTCCGGGGATACAATTATAGCTGATTCATAAGTACAGGAATAACATATATAAAAAAAATTCTCTAAATGTAACAGTGTTCAAGTTACAAGCAATTTACTCAACAGTGAATATTTAAAAGTAGCTTTAGCTCAGCTATGCTATGTTATAGCTGACCCAAAAGTAGCTGAATAAGAAATTTACACAAAATTTTCTATATGCAATACTTTTCAAGTTATAAGTGATTTAGTGTATAATTTCATGAATATTAAAGCATTAAAAATTATTCTAAAAATTCATAAAAAGTAATTAAGAACTATCCAGGCCTGATACCCCACACAAGGGTTTCCACTAGTGGGCTATTACATACATGCAAAATAAGAGAAAAATCCCAGCAATAATGGTGAGTCAGTTGCAATGCTGATGACCTGTCTTAATAAGACGTTTGCTGTTGAACAGGATGCAAGCACCAACATTGAACTAATCAAAATTGGTCTGAATTGAGATGTTCAAACATTTAACACCAGTTACCACAAATTTGAAGATAACTTAAAATGTTACACAGCCTGTAAACACGAGCCAGAGAAAAAAATCACTTTCCTAGATATTTCAATTAAATAAATCCCAAAATAAAGGCAAAATGTGACCAAATTTATAAATATTTTTGGTTTTAGGCAAAATAGGCTCTGATAGTTTAGGCCAGTTATAGGGCCCTGTTTATTGCATATGTTATTATTTTATTACCATCCAGGAAACCTCAGGTTATGGTAAATGGTCACAATATTTAATCATTCATACTGTTAAAAAATACTCAACTGATCTCACCTGAAATAAACTTTACTTTAACTATTGGAAACTATCTCCATTTGCTATCTGGCTGTCTTCTACTCTGCAGGGTCTTCTGAGGAATTGTGTAAAATGGTAGCCGATACAATCTCTTTTCTTCTGTGTTTTCCCACATCGATGGTACAGTTCCGTCATCCTCAGTGCCACCCTCAGTCCACGCTGCACAGGACCAGTTAAAATTTTGGCTCATATCTGAAGTTCAGTTTTAATTGTTAAATTATTAACCTGAACTTAATGGTACACAGACTTTAGAAATCATGCAAGTTATTATTGATGATGCATACATTGTTAAAGTAATGATCAGATGGTTTCTAAGAACTTGGATCAGCAGTGAAAAACCATCCCATTTGACTAATGCATGATCAGATATAAAATCACAAATTTTGACATCAACAATAGCATCCTGATCACTGCGGATAGAATGAGTGTCTTATGTGACAATGCAAAAATAAAGGTTTAGCTACCGTCAGTACTGCAATGTTGTTCCAACGTTAAAACAACAACATTGTAACAACGTTAAAATATGAACGTTGGATCAACGTAATTTTTGCGTTGCAGGAACGTAAATATTTCAAAATTACCTTTTCTTTTAACAAAATAGACAAAATTTAAATATTGAATGTGAAATAGTCATTTATAGTCATCATAGATCATAAAAACACTCGTATAAAATTATGCACAAGGTTAACATTGAAATTTCATTCTGTTCCACTGCACCAGATTGGTACAAAATAATAGCTGGGAAACATCAGTCCAAGTTTTAAAAGAATAATCAAACATATGCACTAATAAATTACACTAAAATATGCTATATATGTCTGATATATAGAAAACTATACTAATATACATCGATTGAGAACATACAGAGTGATATTTTAAGATACATATTCAAACTAACCTTAACTGATTTCTATCCAAAATGGAAACAGGAAGTAAACGTCACCATGTGACACATGCTATTCTGATCCCCAACAGTTGTGATAAGGTTGTTTCATAGTTGACAACGTCGGCGACGTATTTACAACTATAAAACAACGTCAGACGAACGTTGTGTGTCTGCTGGGAGGTTTGATTCCTGACCCATTTTGAAGTGATATAATTACTACTGAAGCTCAATGGTTTTAGTGCCGAATCGAGACTTAGTAATGCTTTCCTTTATCTCCTTAAGTACCAATTGTGATATGATCTGTGCAATGTTTTAGAGCAATATCATACTCAAATCAATTAACTTTAAATTATTGTTGTTATTGTTGTTGATCGTCTTTATGAAACATGGACTCAATAGCACTATTTAATGTATTGATTGACTTTCCTTTATTTTTGGCGATATACATATAAATTTTTTCACAAATAAAAGACTTCAAGAATTGTTTTATTTATTTTAAAAAAAAAATTCATTTTGATTTCATAAGGTGATTGTTTTTCATTTTGAATAAATTGTGATAATTAAGCTGTATCTCGCAGTTTGTAGTTTCATTTTCATAAATTGTGACTAAGAAGTCTTACACACAGGTGTTTTATATTATTTCTGTTGTGTGAAAATCTATACCAGAAGTATAAAGCAGAAACAAAACATATGTGCGGCCAAAGATCGATATGACTAATACAACTAATATTTGAATCTTGTCATTGACAAAAAACAGAGTCTCTTAAAATGAGAACAAAACTAATTGTTTCTTTTACGTGACTTTCTTTTATTAAATGATCTTAATATTATTATATTTCCTGACAAATGTATTGAAAGAACTATATCAGCTATTAAACGATCAAATCCGATATTTCAAGTTGTTACTATTTGAAGCAAAATTATTAATGTAATGCATAATTACAAAGTTAACCATCTCTTACAGTAAGTGTGTATATGCTGCGTCAGTAATGAAGCAACTTTTATTGTAATTCAATTTTGTTTTCTTGATTTGATTTAAATTAATTGACGTCCATTGTTATCAATGTAGAAATAATACTTGTTAAAATGATGTGGCTTACATATCCGCAACATGTTTAAGTCTACCTTTGATATTTCCTGATAAATGTTTTGAAACAACTATATCAGCTATTAAAGGATAAAATCCCACATTTCACCTTCTTACTATTTGCACAGGAGTATGTCCAGTCTCAACATGCGCAAACTGCAGTGTGTTCAAAACACACTTGCTAGGATTGTCCCAAACTTTAACAAATGCACATAGACATCTCCAGTTCTCAAACGACTCCATTGCCCCCCTCCCAGTTCAAATTTCATTGCATCTTGAAAACCGCCACTCTAGTGTACAAGTTTAGTTTTTTGACAGTAGTTTTTCTGGTTACTGTGGAAATTATAGTACAAGATATAAACCATCCAAATACATACACTTTGGCCACAGCTTTGCTTTTGATACTCTCACAGTTTGGAATGACTTACCTGATGAGGTCCATTCTGCCCCAACTCTTGCCTGTTTCAGAAAATGGTTAAAATGTTATCTCTTGCAAAAGGCTTTCGCACCTTAGCATATACTCTATCTGGCTTCTCTTTGGTACTGAACTTGGAAACGGCTATGAAATGGTGGTTTTAATTGCATTCTGGTGTTGCACCCTAGAGTCTTCCTGATATAGATGAAGCACTAGTCTGGTTCCCGACCCTACTCTGCAATATAGGGTCAGGTATCGCCCACCATCTTGGGTACTGCGCTTCCGTAGTTACCTAGCAATGATCAAGAAGAAATTAAATAAAAATATTTTTAATTAACACATTTGTTGCACATTTTAACACAATATCTCCCTTTTAATGTGTAATGATATGGCATAATAATTCAGCAGCATTTGTGATAAACAAAAAATGTGCATCGGTTTAAGTGTTGTCAATCCTCTATTATCGCCCAAAAACCATGTATTTGCATGTAAAGATTATCGTCTCAAAATATTTTAAAGTTTAATTGGCATTATTTGATGTTATATGTCCGATAATATATGGTAAAAATATTTTGAATGCATACAAAATGCATATAAATAATTAAAATAACCATTTCCCGGTATTATTACCGCCTCGAAAAGCAGAAATGAATGCAGCATTAATACACAAAGGACATCGTAGGCGATACCAGTCCCTTTATTGTTAAAGGTTGGCTGGTTCCCCATCTAATGAAGCACTATAAAAGTAGAGAATAGAATGTGTTGATAGCAAGCAGCGCCTCATTAAGCAAAAAACTTTGATCTAATGCAGAAGGAAATCCTCCCAGTCAAAATCTTCTTCGGGGCATGCAGATATCCTAGGATACTCTCCTCATGCACACTTTTCTGTACATTAGCATCAATAAATATGTGACTTAATCTTTTTTTTTACTTTTCCTCTTTGCAGAATCATTAAACATATAGACATTAATCTTTGAAAGTGTAACACAACTATCTAGGATATTATCCCTGGTGAATGTAAGATATTTCCAGTGGGGGATATTTTTCCATGAAATATTTTTGGGGGAAGATAAAGTCAAAGTTAAAGTTGTTTTTTTTTTCATGTCCCGTTTAACAGCCAGGGTGATGTTAAGATAGGTCCTTAGAATTGTCACTTGTGGGACACCCACATAAAGATGACATTTCATGCCAAACCTGCTACCCAGTAGGCCAAAGAGGACCTCATGGGAGATATATTCCTCTGTGAAAATACAACCAGAATTATAGGTTTTGTTTATTAACACAGAGGCAGATTAATGGATGGTACTTTGCAATACCCCAAACCCTCCCCTGTCTATTGACAAAGGTACTAGTAATATGTAATTATCCACAGGACAAACAATACACCAAGCATTATAAAAAAGCATAAAATATCTTAAACATGTGTGTAATGCATAAATAGAAGTATTTAATATTTTATTTTCTAAGTGCTAGTCATTTTAATCACATAAAATGTTGTCTAACTTTCCACAAATTATATATAATCTCATCGTTTTGAAATAGACTTCACTTTATCTCAAACATGGTTTGAAAATTTGGAATCTGTTCTTAATGCTTCATGATCTTTTACTAATTTAGTCTTTTATTCTTGAGTGCACTACATTTACAAAGAAAATGGATCTGATTTTAAGTATCTTTCATTAAAATTGGAACAACTGAGGAGTTTTAAGCTCATATTATAATATAGATTTAAATGAAATTTCTGATATATTGTATTTATACTCAGCATGATATCTCCATGTACTAAAAGACTCTCTAGTAGGTGCTATATGACCCATCAGACTGCACAATTATCAAAGTAATTGATGTTCTTTAGCCTGCCACTGGGGATAGGACCCAAAGAAAGAGGACTGTCATTTTAAGTAGACATCCAAACCACAATGCATCTGCTTGTACATGGGTTAAATACATGTATTCTGTGTTCCTAGGCAAATGTGTTACCCACTAGGCCACTGTGACAGAAGGCTATCATTGAACATTGTGCAAGGATTCAAAGGTTCGTACAAAAAATCCAGGATAGGGCTGTCAGGGGATAACACTAGCCCCGAAGAGCATAGAGAGGAATGTGGCCACTATAATGTACTCATACCAGAAGTAGAGGGGGTGGATAGTCATATATGGAAAAAATCAAAGTATTCCCAAAATCCTTCTTTCAGGAATTACAGAGGATTAAGGACCCAAGACTGAGAGAAAGACAACATAGTTCAGAGTGCAGAAGACCACTGCATGATGTTGGCCTGAAGTTAGCATAATACACAAACATTTGGAAAACATTTGAAGAAACCTAACCCTCTCTGCAGAACAATTTCACGGTTAGCATGTCAGCCATAACTCTGTTTTTGCCATAATTCTGTAAAGCCCCAAGACAAGGAATGCAATGTTTTTAAAAGACTTGCTTTGCTCTTTTGCAAAGACACAGTAAAAACGGACATGAGGATTGCTTCATGAATTCAGACACACAGTTGAAGAGAGCCATGCTGGAATCAAACACCAGCAAAAGATTTCAAATATTTGGAGAAGGGCGCCACCTAATTTAAACAATGCAAGTTAGAAATAGAAAGTGGAGTTGTTTAAAGTATTTTTGAACCTATTAATTAGCCATAAAAATTAACTTATATATTTCTGATTTTTGATGAGATTCTATTTGATACTAATAATAATTTCTTTCTAATTAACTTTATAATTTAATTGGTGGCGTGGCTCCGTCAGGGAAGTACCGTTTTTGAAAATCAGATCCGATAGAGTTAAAAATTTAATAACCCCACTTTACGTCTGCCTTGGTGCTATTATTGAAAGAACTAATATAACAATCTTTTTATCTACCCCCTTTTGACATATAGTTAATTGATATTTACATCTCTTCGCCATGTCTGAGACATGGATAAGACCTGACACCACAAGTGCAAATCTGTCCGAAATTACCCCACCAGGCTACAAACTCTATCAACAGCCACGAGCGACCCGTCGCGGTGGAGGATTGGGCTTTTTTGTCAAAGACGGATTGGATACTTCCGTAGTTCCAACAAAGACCTGCACCACCTTCGAAAATTTCCTCCTCAAGATAACCCTTCACAAAGAATCCTTTTACCTACTAAATATATATAGACCTCCGTCCTCCAGTACTACATCCTTTTTTGACCAGTTTCAGTCACTTTTGGAGGATATTCACCATACCACGGAGAATCTGGTGATCATCGACGACTTCAATTTTCACCTTGAAACAACATGTTCAAATTCAAAAACCTTTCATTCTTTGATTGATTCATTTGATTTAACTCAGAAAGTTAACTTTCCAACTCACATTCATGGACATACACTTGACCAGGTATTAACCAAATCTAACAATGACTATATTTCCAATATCCATACCACTGATGCCTTTTCCGACCACTTTTCAATTAGTTTTACTCTTAATCTCTCAACTCCTACAACCCAAACCAAGGCTACTGTCACCTTTCGTAAATACCATAAAATTGATAAAGACAAATTGAAAACAGATCTGCTCGCTTCTGAACTACTTAATAATCCTTCCAAGGAAGCCGACACTCTTTATGAACAATATCATACTACTTTGTCCACCCTTATTGACAAATATGCACCACCACACACCAAAAATACCATGGCGAAGTACATCCCAGGATGGGTTAATGAAACGGTAATTGCGGCAAAGGAGACCAAGCGTTTGTTTGAACATATTTGGCGTCGAAACAAATCTACCTTCAATAGATCCCAATACATGCAGAAAGTCCACCAGTACAATAAAATCTGCATGCAGGTCAAATCTGAATTCCTCAAAGAAAAAATTCGGGATAATCACCACAACCCACAAAAACTATGGCGAGTCCTGGGTGATGTGTTACACAGAATCCCAGCAAAGATTCTCCCATCTATAAACCCCCCCAAAGCTTTTGGCTGACAGATTTGTCGAGTTCTTTACAGAAAAAATTGAAAAAATACACTCAATTTTCTTTACCTCACTCAATTTCCGACACATCACCCCAGACTCTCCTCCACCCACATTCGCCTCTTTATCTGCTGTAACTGAAGAGCAGGTCACCAAAATCATTCAAGACTCACCCACTAAATCATGTTCCCTTGACCCTTGGCCCACTTTTCTTGTTCTTGAATTCCTGGATATCCTTATTACCCCATCACCTCAATAATCAACGCCTCTCTAGCACAAGGTACGTGTCCTAATTTCTTTAAGCAGGCCCATGTAACCCCAATTCTCAAAAAATCATCCTTAGACAAGGCAGTTTTCAAAAATTACAGGCCCGTTTCCAATCTAAACTTTATTTCAAAGATACTTGAAAGGGTAGTAGCAGCCCAGCTACATACTCACCTTGATGAAGCCAGCCTGATGACTGCCTTCCAATCGGCTTATAGAAAACACCATTCTACTGAAAGTGCCCTCCTTAACATTCATAATGATATTCTTCTCAATATGGCCAAAGGGTCTGTTACAGCGCTCACCCTTCTAGATCTCTCTGCCGCTTTCGACACCATTGATCACACTATACTCCTGGACAGACTTAATGGTTACTATGGAATCAGTGAACTGGCACTTGGCTGGTTCAAATCATACCTGTCGGGAAGGACACAGTCGGTCAAGGTAGGCAGCACACTCTCAAATCCTGTTGCCCTTCAGCATGGGGTCCCCCAGGGCTCCGTCCTTGGTCCAATTCTTTTTTCCCTTTACACCAACCCAATCAGCTCCATCATTCAATCTCACAGTAGCATCAATTACCATTTCTACGCCGATGACACTCAGCTATACATTTCACTCTCTCCAGCAAATTTTTCTTACTCTGTACAAATACTAAAAAATTGCCTAAACGACATGCAAAACTTCATGTTCACAAATAAATTAAAACTCAACCCTGATAAAACCGAGTTCATTTTGATTGGTTCGAAAAACAACCGTAAACAACTCCTTCCTCACTTTCCAATCAATATTCTTGGTAATCAGGTCTCACCAGCACAAAGTGTCAAGAACCTCGGAGTGGTGTTTGACTCCAATTTCACTTTCTCCGACCATGTGTCACAGGTCATAAAGTCCACTAGAGCTCATGCAAGAGACCTCTACAGAATATGTCCCCTTCTGGACCTTAAAACATCAGTTCTTTTAGCCAATGCCTTGGTCAGCAGCAGATTGGACTACTGCAATTCCCTGTTTCTATCACTCACAGACTTTGAGCTAAGAAGATTGCAACTAGTGCAAAACTCACTCTGCAGGGTTGTCACCCGTTCCTCAAAATTTTCTCACATCACCCCTCAACTGAAAAAACTCCATTGGCTTCCAGTTAGGTATAGAGTACAATTCAATATAGGCCTCATTACATATAAAATCCTCAACCAAGGTCAGCCTGTTTACCTAAGAGAACTAATCCACCCCTACACTTCCTTCAGAAATACTAGACGAAGTACCCCTAAACTCAAGTTCCTTCATACCCCCACTTTTGACCGTAGAGTTCATAAATCAATTAAACACTCCTTAAATTCTTTTAGTCACTATGCCCCAGTTTTTTGGAACTCTCTCCCCTTCCAAATAAGAAACAGTCCCTCTGTCGCATCTTTCAGGAAACACCTCAAAACGCACCTTTTCAACTCTAGCTTCCCAACTTAGTCTCCTTCCCTCTCAGTTCCACCCACAAACCCGGTACACTGACCTTGAACGCCCCTCGACTCTCCTTATAAGAAATGATTTTTGTTACTAGCGCACTGAGTTCCCCTTAGTGGGGAAGATATTGTGCCTGCAAAGCAGTAGATTAGATTAGATTAGATAATTCTAATTGAAACATGGTGCTTACCCAGCAGTCACAGACATTTGAAAACAGATTGATTTTGTGTTGAAAATCGATCCAGACATTGATGTACACTTTTTCAACACTAAATCTAAGTAAGTTTTCCGACATGAAAAAGTAGTCATATTTTGGACATGAAATACTGATGATTTAGTGTTGAAACTTGATCCTGACAAATTGTCAATGCAAAATCTAAGTTAGATTTCTGACAAGAAAACATAATCATGTTTCACAAGAATATTAACACTAAATCTTGTTTAGTTTTCCAACATTAAAAAGTAGTTATGTTTTAGACAAGAAATCTTGGTGATGTAGGGTTGAAAATTGATCCTAAAACTGATGCATACTCTTTCAACAGTAAATCCAAATAGTCTTATTTTTGAACAAAAACACATTGAATATGGGATAATGTATGACATGAGTATGTTAATTGTGTACCTTCCCTGAAAGTAAGCTTTTTAAAAAAGTAAAATTATAAAAATAATAATAATAATTATAAATTGTGTTGTAGCTATTAGCTAGCTAATTTTGATTCATCCTTCTTAGTTCTAACATTATCCTTATTTTTATTTGTATTTTACCTCAAAGGATATTTTTTATTCATCAATTAGTAAGTTCATTACTCTGTATCTACTATATATTTGACTTTGAAGTTAACACAAAATTCACAGGTATTTTGTGTTTCAATAGCAGTTCTACTCTCAAAGGATAACAATCAAACTGGATATCAGTTTTAAATTACAATTCTATGCTAAAAACTACCCTTTTGGCAATTGCCCTTTCTAATATTGGTGAATCATCAAAATAATTAGTATGTAATGAATATACCTGCATATTTATAAAAATCTATTTGCTACAGTCATTCCTTCTATCTAAATATGTTTAGATAGAATAAGAAAATCATGTGTCAAAAGCAGCATGAACCTAAGCTCATCAGTTATGGCATTTAAACACTCAGGTGTCATGGGATTCACATATTTATCTTATCAGTACTCCTTGTTGTACGCACTCCTAGGTCTGTGACTGAAACTAATTACTGACAGAACCACACAATAGGAAGTGTTTACTATTTCTCAATAGCATGGTGTGGGCTTGTTTATTTTGGTCCACTCTTTTGTGGTCAAAGTTGAAAACTAATAAAGCTGGGGCAGCAGTGTGGGGAAGGTGTACACATTTAGCCTTCTTGTGTTTTTATTGAAACTACCCTCAAAAGATAAATATAAGCTAAGAGTACAGAATGTAGCCTCCCAACTATTTAAGGCCATGATAGAACAAATGTACATCTAAATTTTCTACTGTTCTGATACCTGGAACTTTTTCGTTTAGTAATCATTAAAGGGATGTGTTAAAATGTTTCATTCAATCATTATTTATCCATTCCCACAAATTTTGGCTAGTTGATTTATCACCTACCAGCTTTAGACAGAAGCTCCGACATTTAGCATGGTTTCTTGCTTCTCTCATTCGGTAAACCATCGGCGAATTAGGGTCAAGGCTGTGAGGTTTGTGTGACTTCTCGACTTTTCTTAACATAGGTTGTTTTATAACTGCCCATTCATCCGATTCATTAGAAATTTCAAGCATTTATTGTTGTTGAATATTTAAAGTTGGTATAAGGTTTCATTTTTTTTTAGGTTTGCATCTGCCGGTGGTAGACGGGGATGGGTCATATACGTAGGGCCGGTGTTTCGGTATCAGTCGAAACGCCACTAAAACATGGGTCGAGGGGGGAGATCTTCCGTCGGTTTGCCGAGCGGCGCCTCTATCTTCACTTGTCCCAATATTTCTTTGAAAGTGTTGTATTTTGACAATATATCTTTATTATCGGCCGTTTTTACGGAAAACCGGAAATACCAGTGAACGCCCAGTTTGTTTGCAAATAGAAGCATTTCTCCTTGACCTCTGACAGAGATATATAAGGCGGGCGTTCACTGGTAGGCTGGCGTTCACTGGTAGAATGCCACTAGCCAGTGTAGATGGTCACTTGCATTTTATGACAATATTAAAACATCTTTACTCTGAAATTTCATCATACATTTACTGCTTTGCTACCACTTGTCGCCGTCTACCAATAAGCCTGTTCGTAGTTCCGATCTTCCGGTGTAAACAAGCCTCGGAGAGCACATAAACAAATGTACATGGTGGGCCAAAATAGGGGAATTTTTGTCCTCATCTTCATAATAAAAGGGCTGTATCTCTGGAAATGCTTAATGGATTTTTACGAAATAAAGAGCACAAGAAAATGTAATAACTTGCCTTTGAAATGGTGTGAATATTATATTTTATATACATATTTTATATTTGTTTTATATTTATCAATCTTCAACCAAATTCCTGTAAGATGGGAAGGCATCAGCATCTAAATAAATAATTTATAATAGAAACTATTTTAACCACACATACACATGAACATCATGGCAAAGGTATTTTTCAACAAGGTTTATGCTCAATTGTATTGCATTAAAATTAATCCACTATTCGCAATATATATATGTTGTATTGAATGTAGATAACCATTGAATGTGTACATTCAATGGGTTATTCATTCAATGTGTAGATTCAATGGCCTGGTCATTGAATGTACACACATTAAGTAGCAAGCAGCCATTGAATGTGTACTTTCAATGGTTTAACTGTGGAATGTGTACATTCTAGTGATGGGACGATTAGACCAACGTTCGATTAATCGTCGGCGTTATGGTACAATCGCGTTCGGTCACTGACAACTTCTAGAAATCGATTAAATCTTACCCTTCCTTATGTGTCTCAATATCCACGTGTTTTTTATATTTTAAGCTATTTCCTTAACTTTCCTTTGATAAATAATGAGATTTGTCACGAATTTGGGTTTGTTTATGTCTACCGCCATATTTACCGGAAGTGAGTGCTTTTGGTAGGTTCTAAATGTCGGAAACACCGTTATTCTTACCGGATTGACAAATACTTCATCCCGGAAAGTCTTTCATAATATATTTTCTTACAGTGGAGTAAAAAGGTCGATTAAGGGTCGATCATCGGTCGTAAAATTGGACGAATAATCGACCGCGAAAATTGAGGCGATTCCACTCACTAGTACATTCAACATTCAAAGTCATTGAATGTGTATATGAACTTAACAAATGGAAATAAGAAATTGATACTGCATAAAATGTAACTTATTTGTATCATCTTCTTAACATCACATCTGTTGATATTAACTTAAAACAAACTTTTGCATTTAGTTTATTATCTCTAGGCAGTCACACAATTATGTCTTATAACAAACACTGTTGTTTTCTAAAAGAATGTTTATCTTAATCTGTTTTCTAATTATATTATCCTAATAAAACCTTATTATGCTAGAAAATAAGCTTATTATGCTTGAAAATATCCAATCTAGGTTATAAATTAAATCTTTGCCATCTATATCAGCATTTCATTTAATTATTTATACATACCATGCCTTGGGCCATTGAATGTATACATTCAATGACTTTAGCCATTGAATCTACACATTCCACAGCTCAGCCATTGAATGTATACATTCAATTATTTGCACATTGAATGTACACATTCAATAGCTTGACCCATTGAATGTATACATTCAGTGGTTATCCACATTCAGTACAACATATATATATTGAAACTTTCTGTGAATATGCCTATTCCCTGATTACACATATTTACTGTAACATATATAATTATATGTATATATATATATATACCGGTATACACTAAACTTTATAGCTTCTATTATTAACTATTTCTCATTCTCTTGCAGCAATTAACATTTTTGATCTCATCAGGTATTCATCTTTTACAAATATTAAAAAAAACTTTACACACAAAAATAATAATTATCAACATTAGAAAGGTATTTGAATAACACTTGTGTAGGTTGTTATTGATTAAAATCTAGAGAAAAAATTATTCAAAGTTAAATTTTGGTTTACAAATACTTCCTTACTTCAGTTGTACGTAACAGTTCCTTCAATATCTTATAAGTAAATATACAACCACATATAAAAAGCAGTATACTCTACAACAACATACATATAAAAAGCAGTATACCTTACAATAAAAACCCTTTAAAAAGTTACATGAATGTTGTCTTTGTAGTTTCAATATTTATTTAGACATCCATGTTTAATCTATATACTTTCATTGCCAAAAGTTCGTTTTTTAACATCTTATTTTTGGTGAAGCCAACACTTTTTCAAATATTGAGGGTCTCAACAAAAGCCTATTTTTTAAAATATATAATATATATTACTGCAAACGTATTTGAACAGAGCTTCCATTTCTTTTATGGTCTTAAAGTCTGTGCAAAGAATAAATAATAAAATATTAAAGTTAGTTTATTTTTCGTAATTGTATCCACCGGAAGCATCTGGTGGATACTTTGGTTTAGCGTCCGCTACGCCGCCGCTGCGCGTAGAGAGATTTTCGGCGTTAACGCTCTAAGAGGAAAACAACAGCAGCTAGGTTCACCAAATTTGCAGGATATCTTCATTGGGGGGTAAGCTTCTCTGGGAAGGAAAATAGCCTCATTCTGAAAAACAAGATGGCCGCCACGGGCATTTCTTTGAAAATTATCTACATTTTTCTACTGGCTGTTCCTCATAGGTAGAAGGTTGAATCTCTTCATAGGTGATATGTATGACACATATACATGTCCTCTACAACCTTGCACACATTTGACCTTGAAGCTCCTAATTCAAGGTCATCCACGGAGTGCCGAAGTAACCCACATAGCGGACTTTAAAAGTGCCTAGATCTCCCTTATTATTGGTCCTAGAGGTTTGCAATGTGAAGCCAAGCTATAGGAAATCATGTGCTGCGAATCTTCTGATGTGGTCAGATTTGACCTTGGACCCCTCCTTCAATGTCAAACGAGGATAGCAGAACATAAAAGTGCTTATAACTCGCTTATTATTGATCCTAGAGGTTTGGGATGGTAAACCAACATATAGGAAATCATGGGCTGGGAATCTTCTGGCGTGGTTGGATTTGACCTTGGGCCCCTCCTTCAAGATCAAACGAGGACAGCCAAACTTAAAAGTGCTTATAACTCGCTTATTATTGGTCCTAGAGGTTTGGGATGGTAAACCAGCATATAGGAAATCATGGGCTGGGAATCTTCTGGTGTGGTCGGATTTGACCTTGGGCCCCTCCTTCAAGGTCAAACGAGGATAGCCAAAGGTAAAAGTGCCTATAACTCGCTTATTATTGGTCCTAGAGGTTTCGAATGGTAAACCAACCTAGAGGAAATCATGGGCTGGGAATCTTCTGGCGTGGTCGGATTTGACCTTGGGCCCCTTCTTCAAGGTCAAATGAGAACAGCCAAACTTAAAAGTGCTTATAACTCGCTTATTATTTGTCCTAGATGTTTGGGATGATAGACCAACATATAGGAAATCATGCACTGGGAATCTTCTGGTGTGGTCGGATTTGACCTTGGGCCCCTCCTTCAAGGTCAAACGAGGATAGCCAAAGGTAAAAGTGCAGTGTTCATTCTAGAGTTGGAGCTACTTGAGTCAAATGACTCCTTTACTAAATTTTGGTGAGACATTTACTAAATGCGATGAGTCAAATGACCAAAATTAACCTTACAGTTGTCAGTTGAGCAAATTGACTTAAATAGGAGAAAAAAGTACTATTAGTCTATCTTCAAAATGAATTTGCAATACTAAATCAAATTCAACTCTACTCACTGTGAAAAAAACTTTATTTCAATTCAAGACATATTTTTAGTCAGCATGATGTACAAGATTTCCTATGATGTACATGATTTGCAATAATTAAAGTATTTTTTACTGATTTTTTTTTTCATTTTTGTTTTTGTTTCAATAAATATGGTCCAACCCTGCACTATCTAAAACTAGAAGAAAAAATTAACTCACCTTGACATAGGTTCACTCAGGGAGTTGTTTTTATTTCATACAAAAAAACTCTGGACATTTATTTATGTAAATGGATATAAATTTGCCACTTTTTGAAAAAAAAATCAACAACTGGTTTTAAAGCAATAACATACCATATAAAGTTTAAGTTAAATTATTATTTAACTTTTTTCCAGTCAAAAATTTGTTATTAACATAGATGCAATTTTTTAAAAGTTTGTCCCACAGTAGTCTAAAATGTTTGTTGTTACTTGTTAACAATTGTCTTTGAAGTCACTTGTAAGAGTGCATTATGCAAAACTATACTTTAAAAAGTAAAAATATTAAAAACTGGATAATAAAATCTTGTTGTGCAATAGATATTTATTTCTATATATATTTAACAAAACTATGAAAAAAGTGGAAATTTACAGCCACTGGTGAGTTTACATCACTTACTATAAACGTGTTTTCTATTGATAAATACAGAATTTTTGTTAAACGAAGTCTGATTGGACAGTGCCGTTTCCACTCGACCAATCAAATTAAGGCATTTAGATGCAAGGAAACATGGAGGAATTGGTTTAAAAAGACAATATATGTGTCCTTTTCTTTGATTTTGAAACAAAATTCGTCTAACTTTCCCAATATTTACAGCGTAAACGCGGGCGATAATGCAAGATATATGCGTCACTGCGACTCGGGACCATAATGTGTACGCGTCTTTTCGCCCCAGTATAGCGACAAAAGACGCGGAAACGCGTAGTAAAATGAACACTGAAGTGCCTTATTATTGGTCCTAGAGGTTTGGGATGGTAAACCAACCTATAGGAAATCATGGGCTGGGAATCTTCTGGCGTGGTCGGATTTGACCTTGGGCCCCTTCTTCAAGGTCAAATGAGAACAGCCAAACTTAAAAGTGCTTATAACTCGCTTATTATTGGTCCTAGATGTTTGGGATGGTAAACAAACATATAGGAAATCATGCACTGGGAATCTTCTGGTGTGGTCGGATTTGACCTTGGGCCCCTCCTTCAAGGTCAAACGAGGGTAGCCAAACATAAAAGTGCTTATAACTCGCTTATTATTTGTCCTAGATGTTTGGGATGATAGACCAACATATAGGAAATCATGCACTGGGAATCTTCTGGTGTGGTCGGATTTGACCTTGGGCCCCTCCTTCAAGGTCAAACGAGGATAGCCAAAGGTAAAAGTGCAGTGTTCATTCTAGAGTTGGAGCTACTTGAGTCAAATGACTCCTTTACTAAATTTTGGTGAGACATTTACTAAATGCGATGAGTCAAATGACCAAAATTAACCTTGCAGTTGTCAGTTGAGCAAATTGACTTAAATAGGAGAAAAAAGTACTATTAGTCTATCTTCAAAATGAATTTGCAATACTAAATCAAATTCAACTCTACTCACTGTGAAAAAAACTTTATTTCAATTCAAGACATATTTTTAGTCAGCATGATGTACAAGATTTCCTATGATGTACATGATTTGTAATAATTAAAGTATTTTTTACTGATTTTTTTTTTCATTTTTGTTTTTGTTTCAATAAATATGGTCCAACCCTGCACTATCTAAAACTAGAAAAAAAAATTAACTCACCTTGACATAGGTTCACTCAGGGAGTTGTTTTTATTTCATACAAAAAAACTCTGGACATTTATTTATGTAAATGGATATAAATTTGCCACTTTTTGAAAAAAAAATCAACAACTGGTTTTAAAGCAATAACATACCATATAAAGTTTAAGTTAAATTATTATTTAACTTTTTTCCAGTCGAAAATTTGTTATTAACATAGATGCAATTTTTTAAAAGTTTGTCCCACAGTAGTTTAAAATGTTTGTTGTTACTTGTTAACAATTGTCTTTGAAGTCACTTGTAAGAGTGCATTATGCAAAACTATACTTTAAAAAGTAAAAATATTAAAAACTGGATAATAAAATCTTGTTGTGCAATAGATATTTATTTCTATATATATTTAACAAAACTATGAAAAAAAGTGGAAATTTACAGCCACTGGTGAGTTTACATCACTTACTATAAACGTGTTTTCTATTGATAAATACAGAATTTTTGTTAAACGAAGTCTGATTGGACAGTGCCGTTTCCACTCGACCAATCAAATTAAGGCATTTAGATGCAAGGAAACATGGAGGAATTGGTTTAAAAAGACAATATATGTGTCCTTTTCTTTGATTTTGAAACAAAATTCGTCTAACTTTCCCAATATTTACAGCGTAAACGCGGGTGATAATGCAAGATATATGCGTCACCGCGACTCGGGACCATAATGTATACGCGTCTTTTCGCCCCATTATAGCGACAAAAGACACGGAAACGCGTAGTAAAATGAACACTGAAGTGCCTTATTATTGGTCCTAGAGGTTTGGGATGGTAAACCAACCTATAGGAAATCATGGGCTGGGAATCTTCTGGCGTGGTCGGATTTGACCTTGGGCCCCTTCTTCAAGGTCAAATGAGAACAGCCAAACTTAAAAGTGCTTATAACTCGCTTATTATTGGTCCTAGATGTTTGGGATGGTAAACAAACATATAGGAAATCATGCACTGGGAATCTTCTGGTGTGGTCGGATTTGACCTTGGGCCCCTCCTTCAAGGTCAAACGAGGATAGCCAAACATAAAAGTGCTTATAACTCGCTTATTATTGGTCCTAGAGGTTTGGGATGGTAAACCAGCATATAGGAAACCATGGGCTGGGAATCTTCTGCCGTGGTGGGATTTGACCTTGGGCCCCTCCTTCAAGGTCAAACGAGGACAGCCAAACTTAAAAGTGCTTATAACTCGCTTATTATTGGTCCTAGAGGTTTGGGATGGTAAACCAACCTATAGGAAATCAGGCACTGGGAATTTTCTGGTGTGGTCGGATTTGACCTTGGGCCCCTCCTTCAAGGTCAAATGAGGATAGCCAAAGGTAAAAGTGCCTATAACTCGCTTATTATTGGTCCTAGAGGTTTGGGACGGTAAACCAACATATTTGAAATCATGGGCTGGGAATCTTGTTGTGAGGTCGGATTTGACCTTGGGCCCCTCATTCAAGGTCAAACGAGGCCAGCCAAACTTAAAAGTGCTTATAACTCGCTTATTATTGGTCCTAGAGGTTTGGGATGGTAAACCAGCATATAGAAAATCATGGGCTGGGAATCTTCTGGTGTGGTCGGATTTGACCTTGGGCCCCTCCCTCAAGGTCAAATGAGGATAGCCAAAACTGAAAGTGCTTATAACTCCCTTATTATTGGTCCTAGAGGTTTGGGGTGGTAAACCAACATATAGGAAATCATGCGCTGGGAATCTTCTGGTGTGGACGGATTTGAACTTGGGACCCTCCTTCAAGGTCAATTGAGGACAGCCAAACTTAAAAGTGCTTATAACTTGCTTATTATTGGTCCTAGAGGTTTGGGATGGTAAACCAGCATATAGAAAATCATGGGCTGGGAATCTTCTGGTGTGGTCGCATTTGACCTTGGGCCCCTCCTTCAAGGTCAAACGAGGATAGCCAAAGGTAAAAGTGCCTATAACTTGCTTATTATTGGTCCTAGAGGTTTGGGATGGTAAACCAGCATATAGAAAATTATGGGCTGGGAATCTTCTGGTGTGGTCGGATTTGACCTTGGGCCCCTCCCTCAAGGTCAAACTAGGATAGCCAAAACTGAAAGTGCTTGTAACTCTCTTATTATTGGTCCTAGAGGTTTGGGGTGGTAAACCAACATATAGGAAATCATGCGCTGGGAATCTTCTGGTGTGGACGGATTTGAACTTGGGACCCTCCTTCAAGGTCAATTGAGGACAGCCAAACTTAAAAGTGCTTATAACTTGCTTATTATTGGTCCTAGAGGTTTCGGATGGTAAACCAGCATATAGAAAATCATGGGCTGGGAATCTTCTGGTGTGGTCGCATTTGACCTTGGGCCCCTCCTTCAAGGTCAAACGAGGATAGCCAAAGGTAAAAGTGCCTATAACTCGCTTATTATTGGTCGTAGAGGTTTGGGATGGTAAACCAACATATAGAAAATCATGGTCTGGGAATCTTCTGGTGAGGTCGGATTTGACCTTGGGCCCCTCATTGAAGGTCAAAGTAGGACAGCCAAACTTAAAAGTGCTTATAACTCTCTCATTATTGGTCCTAGAGGTTTGGGATGGTAAACCAACATATAGGAAATCATGCGCTGGGAATCTTCTGGTGTGGACGGATTTGACCTTGGGACCCTCCTTTAAGGTCAAATGAGGATAGCCAAACTTAAAAGTGCTTATAACTTGCTTATTATTGGTCCTAGAGGTTTGGGATGGTAAACCAGCATATAGAAAATCATGGGCTGGGAATCTTCTGGTGTGGTCGGATTTGACCTTGGGCCCCTCTTTCAAGGTCAAACGAGGATAGCCAAAGGTAAAAGTGCCTATAACTCGCTTATTATTGGTCCTAGAGGTTGGGGATGGTAAACCAACCTATAGAAAATCATGGGCTGGGAATCTTCTGATGTGGTCGGATTTGACCTTGGGCCCCTCATTCAAGGTCAAACGAGGACAGCCAAAGGCAAAAGTGCTTATAACTCGCTTATTATTGGTCGTAGAGGTTTAGGATGGTAAACCCAACATATAGGGAATCATGCGCTTGGAATCTTCTGGTGTGGCCAGATTTGACCTTGGGCGCCTCCTTCAAGGTCAAATGAGGACAGCCAAACTTAAAAGTGCTTATAACTTGCTTATTATTGGTCCTAGAGGTTTGGGATGGTAAGCCAACTTATAGGAAATCAAGGGCTGGGAATCTTCTGGCGTGGTCAGATTTGACCTTGGACCACTCCTTCAAGGTCAAATGAGGATAGCCAAACTTAAAAGTGCTTATAACTTGCTTATTATTGGTCCTAGAGATTTGGGATGGTAACCCAACATATAGGAAATCTTGGGCTGGGAATCATCTGGCGTGGTCGGATTTGACATTGGACCCCTTCTTCAAGGTCAAACGAGGACAGCCAAACTTAAAAGTGCTTATAACTCGCTTATTATTGGTCCTAGAGGTTTGGGATGGTAAACCAGCATATAGAAAATCATGGGCTGGGAATCTTCTGGTGTGGTCGGATTTGACCTTGGGCCCCTCCTTCAAGGTCAAATGAGGATAGCCAAAACTGAAAGTGCTTATAACTCGCTTATTATTGGTCCTAGAGGTTTTGGTGCATTGCCTTTACGGTGGATACAATTTGCATCGGTTCTCCGATGCGCTAGGTCTAGTTATTCTTTTGTACTTATTTTGTGTTGTTTGTGATAAAATGTTGAGGTATTGCCATCGTAGATGCTTTCTATATGTTATAAGCTTTAAAATGATGTATTATTTATCATAATCAAGCAAGAAATGACAATTTCACGAATTTAACCCCAATTTTTAGTCTATTTCATTCAACCGTGTGGTACTTGTTTATGTGCCTTTCGCAACATAAACAATCGACTCGAGCATGTGCACTCGAAACTACGAATTGGCTTATTCTCGCCCGTCAAAATTAAAATGCTGCTCAGCTATCTAAGTTTGTCACCTACTCCTGTAACTGCCTTAAAATTGAAAAGGACAAGCACTATTGATACTAAGACAAATGTATCAAGTGGTAATAAGACTAATGCATAATTCTACAAAGAAAGATATTTGATAAGAGGTTTCCATATTGTCAAAAATGCAGTTGACAAACTTAGGTTGGCAATGAACTTTTGTGTAGCTGAGCAGTAGACTTACCTTTGTAAAAAGCACCTTCCAAATCATGTAGTAAATAATAAGGTAAAACTAGTGGTTTCCAAGGCGAATGGAACAAATACATACCAAAAGGGGGTCGGGCTATATACCGCAAGGAGGGAAATTACGAAAGGAGACCGCAAGGAGATTGATATACCGCAAGGAGATTTATAAAGCTAGAATAAAAGGTTTTCAATGGTTTTATATGCTGAATTTATCTATTTGGCCTGTATTAATTTTGTTTATATACAAATTTTAAAGGTACATAAAGACTAAAAGTCACTGAGATTCATAAAATGCAAGTGATGAACTTGGGTAGCTGAGAAGTAAGATCCCCACAGTTACAAATCACCAGCATAATTAAATTGTCACTGCTGAGAACTATATAACACTGGAAAAAAGCAATAAACACTAACAGTACCCTGCATAAAATAAAGTTAAAAATTGTTGACAAGGCACAATGAAGATACAATGTTTCTGGGTTTACCTGTAGACCCCTTTTGTACACAAGAACACAATTTGATTACAATTTGGGTTTCATTGTTATGACAAAAAGTTATAATGTTATTTCCCCAGGCTCACGGACAACCTAAAAAAAATAATATGTAACAACTTTGTCATTTGTTATTAACTCCTTACAGGTTTAATTGGAATTGAAAATAGGGAACAGACTGGGAATTAAAATTGAGTGCATTGATATCAAAGAGTAGGCATTATAAGAACTGTATTTCTGTTCAGAAGTGTATACTGGGTACTGTTAGCTAGTGTTGGGCAGCAAGTTGTATATTTTAAATAAAAATTTGAATTGTTTTGAAATCTCCTTGCGGTATTTCCCTCCTTGCGGTGAATAGCCCTACCGCAGTTTTTGGGCTTTGAATATATGACGTGGCTCTTGTCACAATATTGTGGATGGAGAGTTTTGTTTCAAGTCATGGCATCGTGGCTCAAATGGCTTGAGTCACGGGGGTAATAAATACGTAGCATTAGGGCTGCAAGCGAGTCCAAAAATGCGCCTTGATTCCTCGTTTTGGAAGAATCGACTTGGGCTTGTTTAATCGTTTCATTATAGCCCACGAAATAAACTGTATCATATTTTGACATATTACACCTTATAAACAATTCAAATGTTTACAACATGAAAGGATGTTGATAATTCATTGAATTTTGGAAAAAGGACACATTTATAATGCAAAATACAGGAAACTTTAACCATTTTTATATTGCGAGGTTTGTAGTGCCTTTGAAATACGTTATGTTAAATGCCGTCTTATAAAAACATTGTTACACAAACAATTAAGGATGGGTCAGTATGAAAAATATGTACCAATGCACAAAATATGAAATGAAAGCTTGTAATAGCTTCATATTTCTTGTTTGTTCCCAATATTTTAAGTTTTCCTTCAATAATATGAGCTGACAAGCAAGATTGAGGTGATAAATTGTCATAACCAAAATGTGGCAGTTCTGTTCAACGTTTCGCTATAAAACTGTGCAAATGGACAAAAATATGGGGATAAAGTTTATAATTTCTTCAGATTTTGGGTATGTTTCTAATATTTTAACTCTTCCTTCCATTTTATTTGCTGACAAGCAAAGTGGCAGTTGTAAAATCTCATCACGGTATTTCAGTAAAATGCTCTTGATATCGAGATACCGGGTCTACCGACCCATCCCTACCAACAATTAGAGTTTGTAAATGCTTAAAATATAAAAAACTGAAACGGAAACACCTTTTATTAATAAAATGTATAAATATATTAATATATTTAAAGGAAAAATCTAATTTTGTAGTAGATTTTACGTCTATGTTTAGTTGTTTTCGAAAACCCGGTTTACTTTTCTTGCCTCGATTGAACTGATTCATTTCGTTTACGAGTAACCGAAGAATCGTTGCAGCCCTAAGTAGCATATCCACATACCTTTATTGATACTGTATAACATTTACAATCCTATATTACCACACATATTCAAACTAAATACATTTATTTACAAAAACAAAATAAATTGATAGTGTACTCTGCATGAGATTTGACTTTCTGCTCAACACAAAACATACTAAAACACAAAGTAGAACTGATACAAACCCTGTTGTACTAAGTTAATTTTTACAATTTTTGCAGAACCAAAATTTTGTTTTTGGTCTGGTTTTAACTAGTGCTGGGACGATGTTTGAAAAAGTTCGATGGTTCGCTTGTTTACTGCCCCGATTTCGGAGTTCGGTTCAAACGTCTGAAAATTCGGACTTTGCAAAACGTTTACAAATCCCCAATATCACACCACATCCCAACGGATTCTATTTTCGCCCATCTACAAAACCTGTTTCTTTTATTGAAAATATGGCGGAACTTATTTAAAATATACATGGATTTTAAATTTTTGCTATATTTTCAACAAAGTGACAATATTTTATGTGAGATTTCTGCGTTTTATCTGGTTTTAAAAATGTTGTTTCGAAGATCGATCTAGACCGAAGTTCGCTAGCTTGTACAGACACCAAACATCGGTATCGAGAGGTTTCGTACCACAGAGGTTTCCCATATTTCTGGAGGTTTCGTCCCATGTATTAAACGTGTTTGGTATCGTTTTCATCACAACATAATGGCCGTGTTGGTAGAACTTGTATTAAATTAGTTAAATTAGTTCTTTTGCATCCATTTTACTTACTTGCATGTAGGTATCACCAAACAATCCACAGATAATCCTCTGCTAAACACTTATCCACTTCAAAGGAGGCGGCCATCTTTGTTGTCATTTGAAAGTGAGACTGGGTGATTACTAAATGCCATCCCAGGATTAGGCCCTCCCCACTGAACTACTAGCAAACAAATTTCAATTCCACACATCAAAGTGGACAGTTTGGTGAACTCAAAGTGGCAGTAATCCGTAACATTTAAGAAGTGTAATTGTGTCCCTCCCCCATCATTACCCCCATAACACCAATTGCAATCGAATTGCAATCTGACATCAGAGTGAGGAGTCCTGTCAACAAACTACTCTGGCAGTTACTCTAACTACAAAGAACTTCACTAGTTCCTCAAAGCAATTGAAATAATCCTGTAATTGCTATTTTACATCTACACAGTATATAAATAGGGGGGTTGGCTCAGTCCAAATCATTCAAAGTTTCATTGACAAATGTATAAGTTGTGGGAAAACAGTAACTCACAGGCAAGAGGCAGTTCAATGTGATGTGTGTGACAGATGGTGTCATAGAAAATGTGGGACTGAGATACCTAGGCCTTTGTACCTACAAATGTTTAGGCAGGAAGTGGATTATGACTGGAAGTGTTATCAATGCAGGGAAATATCTGATGTGGTAAGAAATAGTTATTATTCTAATTAATTAATGTACCACAAAAAACAATACTGTCTTACTTTTTCAAGTAGCCTTTTTATTTTTACCATTTAAACAATTACCTTGAAAAACAATACTGTACTGAGCATCTACTGTACTGAATAATGTATTTTTCCTATTTTTTTTATTACATTTTTTTCTCTACTCTTTCTTTTCAGCCACCACCAGCAGCAGAGAGCACTCGCCTGTCTGATGGTTTGTCTGGCAGTGCTACCCAGACTGTCCCAATAGTGCCCACAGCAGCAAATATAACATACACACTTAACAGGAGTGTGGCAGATGAGGAAGACCCACAGATGGTCATGGGGTCCTATGAGCTTCCCCCTGTGGTGGATGAATCATCTATGGGTGATATTACGCCACACCCAGAAGACTACAGCTCTCTTCATGTTACATATGAAGTGGTTCAGGGGGGGACCAAGAGAGGAAAAGATAAACTGGTTGACAGCCATGGCTTTTCCTATACACAGAAGAGAAGCAAGGCAACATATGAGGTGGACTGGGCCTGCTCTGCCAATAAAGTTTTCTTTGTGCTGATTTCTTTCTGTTCATTATAATTTCTTTCATTATAATTTCTTTTCTTTTCTTTTCTTTTCTTTTCTTTCTTTTCTTTTCTTTCTTTCTACATTTCCGGGACGAAACCTCCAACTTTTCGGGACGAAACCTCCATAATTTCGGGACGAAACCTCCGGTATTCCAAACATCGAACCCAATATTTGAAGCGATGTCACAGCACTAGTTTTAACACCTTCACAGTTCCAATGATACCAATTTAAACAACTGTCACAACTGATAGAATGATGATCTTGTTGGAGGGCAGAAGTGCACCTGTGACATATCCAAGGTAGGCTCTTACAGGCAGTTTATACAGCCTCTAGAGCTGCCCATCCATCACCACTGAAAATTTTTCGAATAATGTTAATGACAATTAATGCCTACATGGTTGTCCAATATGGCAGAGGGTATATTTTCTGGTGCCATTTTGACTGCCTCTTCTCCAACCAATGTTTGGCATGTGAATACTTTGGACACTGCTTCTTCATCAAGAAAGAATAACAAAAGATACCTCTGCCTGGTTGATGTACCTGTCTTGTGGAAGGTTTAAGGTTTACCAGTCACCTTTTGTCTTTTTTTGCCTGGGCCTGCCAATTGCTGTTGTACAGCTACCTTTGAGCTGACCTCTTTTCTGGGATTTAGGGCCAAAGGTAACCACTTCAAGGTTATCAGTAATATCACCAGAATGTTCACCAGACTCCTCTGTCACCACCTCAGACCATTCACCAGACTCCTCTGTCACCACCTCAGGCCATTCAGCAGACTCCTCTGTCACCACCTCAGGCTGTTCACCAGACTCCTCTGGCTGTTCCACATCTTCCCCTTGAACTTGGTCATAATACTGTCCTTCAGTTGATGAGAGCTGCACGTGTTCTACAAACTCTTTGTCATTTACCCAAAAGGAAAGGATTTCTTTCAGTATGTCCAATCTTTTCTTGAACACAGCTGGGCCAGACCTGGTCAAGCAAGTGTCAATGTCTTAGAATTTGAGCTGTCTCAGAGTGCTTCTGGCCCTCAAAGCCCTGGAGGTGTTGGTAGGCTGCATGGCCGCACTGACCCTGGGTCTGTTTTGATAGGCGAATCTTTGGCTACTGTTATAGTCTATTGTCCATCTGTCATGAATGTCCGCTTCAGAAAAATAATATTCACCATTTTCCTTCCGCAGGGCCAATATGTGTTTACATGGTAGTCTCATGTTTTGGAAAAAGAGACACTCACAGGTGTTTGAGGTCATGTGGATAGTGCCTGTAGATGTCTGTACTTCACTGGGACCAATCACCTGCACTTTCCGGGAGGCTTGCAGTTGTAGCTGTACCTGTTGGAATGTGTAAGGGGTTAGAGGAGCCTGGAAAAGCTTCTCTTCATTCAGGATTGGAGCAGTAGAAACAGCGGTAAAACACTTCATTAATCTGTGGCTTCTTTCCTTTCTGAGAATACAGATAACCTTCATCAAGCCAGAGATGTGTTCCTTGAGTGCCCCTCTTCTTGTCACACAAGATTTGATCTCGGCAAAGAAGGACTCGATCCTGTTGTTTGTGTGTGTACACAGATTCATTGAATGCCTGAAACCCTGCACCCACTGTTCGTTAATATTATGCCAATTCCTGTCATGGGAGTTTCTGACTATGTCAGGCATACCATCACGTGACTGAGAATATTTTTCATCATAAGTCTCCCCATCATAAGTCTGAATATGTGATACATTGGATCAGGTCAAGGACTGTTTTCCTCTCTATAGCTGTAATCCCTATCTTATCATCAGTAATCTCCCTTCTAAATGTCCGTAAGGCATGGAAGAGGCATATTTCCAAACTAATGTTGGGCATCTCTGTCTTAAAAACCCTCTTTCTGTGGACTTAAGACATCCTAAAATTCACAATGATTAAACCTAGTAGATGACAATTGCTATATATATCAAAACAGCATTAAACAGCCATGCACACAAATATCCCATAATTTCATACATTTTTGGGGACTTTTATTGTGATTACATGCTAAATAAGTTATGACACTTTATAAACCTGAAGCGATAAGGAAACTTTACTGGCCTGGGAGTCACTTGCATCAACTGACTACGAACCTATTAACTGTTCCTGAGGTTTACCATGATTCAGAGAATACCAAAAGCGTCACATGGACAAGCAATATGGCAGCTCACGAGATACTAGAAAAGTAAAAACTTCACCCAAAGACATTTTATGTGATATAAAATTACACTACTGACCCCACAGTAAATACTCTCACATGCATACATTTATGCATAATAGTGTTTTTTTTCATTTGATGGCAAGTCTTAAAAAATAGAAAAATTTCTTTTATGCAAGTATTTTAGCAAATCCCAATATAATATGCATTTAAACAGTTTTATGTCAGAATAGAGTCGACTGTAATGGTGTCACCCAAAGACATTTTATGTGATATAAAATTACACTACTGACCCCACAGTAAATACTCTCACATGCATACATTTATGCATAATAGTTTTTTTTCATTTGATGGCAAGTTTTAAAAAATAGAAAAATTTCTTTTATGCAAGTATTTTAGCAAATCCCAATATAATATGCATTTAAACAGTTTTATGTCAGAATAGAGTCGACTGTAATGGTGTCACAAATTATTGTTAAATTTGCTACCATGAAAAGGCTATGTATCACCATATGCAGTGGCGAGGAAGTTCTCATGTACATATTTTTTCTGTGTAAATCTTGAATCGCATATTGTATTTGCATACTTGTTAATGGGTTGAGTCACTTGAGTGATTTCAAAAATGGTCAAAAGAAGTTAAACATTTTACTGCTCAGCTACCCAAGTTTGTTGCCTTCCCTTAGTTCCCTACCTTGAAAACTGCATGCAATCTTGGTAGAAAGACAAATTGAATAAACACTTATAATGGCGAGTTTTACGGAGAGAGATAATTGTAATGAAATGTAATTGATGACCTTGGTAAGTAACAACATGGGTAGCTGAGCAGTAGTTGAGAGTTCATATTTTTATGGGTGTTATTGTAAATATTCTACATTTCCAATGAAAGTGAGCAATATTATATATTTTGTTGAAGGTATAATTGGTGATGGGTAGTTGGGTGCAAAATGCCTCAGAAAGAATCTGTTAAAATTGACTGTTATTTTAAATCAAATTGAAGCTTGGTACTAGTATTGACATTACATTCTAATTCTTTCCCCAACCTTGTGTACTTGTATTTTGTAGAGTCCATGGCCACATTGAGCAGAGCTGTTGCACTGACAAGAGAGTATTTCTTAGCAGCCTTTTTCCCTATTTTCACCGCATCGTGCATACTAAAGGACCTGTCACATACTCGCAAATACAAACTTGCGAAGCTTGAACAACAGAAACAGAATTCCACTCTATAACCGAAAGGTAGAAATTCAAACCTATTCAACTATTTAAACTATGATCCTGCCTCTCACTTTATGAGGCTGTGGGTTCTGGTTCCTACAGGGTGTATCCAATCATGGAAAACCTGGAAAAGTCATGGAATTCGATTTTTCTTTTCCAGGCCCGGAAAAGTCATGGAATTTGACTCCAGGTTTTGGAAAATTCATGAAAAGTCATGGAAATTAAAAGGCATCCTCTCGCGAAACAGCGTTGTTCCTTTCTTTCATCCAGCATACAAGGATATGTTTATGTAATCAAATCAAATTTTGGTATCTTCCACATCTTCCTGTACTGTGACTGGAACCTTGTGCATGGTTCTCAAAGGCAAAACCGGCGGGAGTTCATGGCCTCGGTGCATGTCTCTTTCATGCCACAAAGCATGTAAAAGGTCCTTGATTTAAAGCTTTGGTCATGGAAAAGTCATGGGAAAAATATGGAAATTTAGTGGATACACCCTGTTCTTATCTCAGTTCCACAATAATTGTATCCACCGGAGGCATTCGGTGGATACTTTGGTTTAGTGTTCGCTACGCCACCACCACGTGTGGAGAGATTTTCGGTGTTAACGCTCTAAGAGGAAAACTGCATCAGTTAGGTTCACCAAATTTGCAGGATATCTTCATTGGGGGATAAGCTTCTCTGGGAAGGAAATTAGCCTCATTCTGAAAAACAAGATGGCCACCGTGGGTATTTCTTTGAAAATTATCTACATTTTTCTACTGGCTGTTTCTCATTGGTAGAAGGTTGAATATCTTCATAGGTGATATGTATAACAGATATATATGTCCTCTGCAACTTTGCAGACATTTGACCTTGAAGCTCTTAATTCAAGGTCATCCACGGAGTGCCAAAGTAACCCACGTAGCGGACTTAAAAAGTGCTTATATCTCCCTTATTATTGGTCCTAGAGGTTTGCAATGTGAAACCAACGTGTAGGAAATCATGTGCTGCGAATCTTTTGATGTGGTCAGATTTGACCTTGGACCCCTCCTTCAAGGTCAAACGAGGATAGCCAAACTAAAAAGTGCTTATAACTCGCTTATTATTGGTCCTAGCAGTTTGGGATGGTAAAGCAACTTATAGGAAATCATGGACTGGGAATCTTCTGGTGTTGTCGGATTTGACCTTGGGCCCCTCCTTCAAGGTCAAACGGGGATAGCCAAAGTTAAAAGTGCTAATAACTCACTTATTATTGGTCCAAGAGATTTGGGATGGTAAACCAACCTATAGGAAATCATAAACTGGGAATCTTCTGGTATGGTCGGATTTATTTCAGAAGGGCCCCTCCTTCAAGGTCAAACGAGGATAGCCAAACTTAAAAGTGCTTATAACTCGCTTATTATTGGTCCTAGAGGTTTGGGATGGCAAAGCAACTTATAGGAAATCATGGGCTGCGAATCTTTTGATGTGGTCAGATTTGTCCAAGACACTCGGGATGGTAAACCAACCTATATGAAATCATGGACTAGGAATCTTCTGGTGTTGTCGGATTTGACCTTGGGCCCCTCCTTCAACATCAAACGAGGATAGCCAAAGTTAAAAGTGCTTATAACTCGCTTATTATTGGTCCTAGAGGTTTGGGATGGTAAAGCAACTTATGGGAAATCATGGGCTGGGGATGTGGTCAGATTTGACCTTGGACCCCTCCTTCAAGGATAGCCAAACTTAAAAGTGGTTATAACTCGCTTATTATTGGTCCTAGAGATTTGGGATGGTAAACCAACCTATATAAAATTATGGACTGGGAATCTTCTGCTGTGGTTGGATTTGACCTTGGGCCCCTCCTTCAAGGTCAAACAAGGATAGCCAAACTTAAAAGTGCTTATAACTCACTTATTATTGGTCCAAGGCACTCGGGATGGTAAACCAACCTATATGAAATCATGAACAGGGAATCTTCTGGTGTGGTCGGATTTGACCTTGGGCCCCTCCTTCAAGGTCAAACGAGGATAGCCAAACTTAAAAGTGCTTATAACTCGCTTACTATTGGTTCAAGACGTTTGGGATGGTAAACCAACCTATAGGAAATCATAAGCTGGAAATCTTCTGGTGTGGTCGAATTTGACCTTGGGCCCCTCCTTCAAGGTCAAACGAGGACAGCCAAACTTAAAAGGGTTTATAACTCATTTATTATTGATCCTAGAGGTTTGCAATGTGAAACCAACTTGCAGGATATTGTGGGCTGGGAATCTGCTGATATCAGATTTGACCTTTGGCCCCTCCTTCAAAGTCAAACGATGGTTCTCTGGCTTTGGTGAGTTGTCTTTACGGTGGATACAGATTTGCATCGGTTCTCCGATGCGTAGGTCTAGTTAATCTCGGTACTACCACACAGGTCACACCTTAAAAATGTACCAAGCTGCACTTTTTGCATTCCTTGAAATTCTAAATATTTTGAGTCACAACTTAAAAACTTTAACATTTTAAAGAATTTTATTTGTTTGTGTATTATCATATTTAAAGACAGTAGGTTGTCAAATTTTGATGAATTTCTGATGATTTTTTTGTGAGAAATAGAAGACAATAATATATTAAATCAGTTTGCTAAACTTAAAACAGATATCAAGTGTTGGAATATATTCTTTAATACTGTGATCAAATGTTTGTAAAGTGATTTTGACTCTTTGTTGTCACTTTTACAATTGATAATGTATAAATTTTAATGCACGTTGTGGTTATATGTTTCAGCATGAGCTGGTTTTACCGTGGTTGTATGACAAGCAATGCAAAGGCAAAGTATGGCCCTCTACTCCTGCCCCTAGCTGCGTTTATTTATGGTGCCTGGTTGGATAGCAGTTATTTACCAAGTACTATGCGCAATATGCATAACAGGAGTGCTCTGTTCGGGGGTCGGGACCTTAAGCCTGGCGAGAAACTGTGGTAATACCCATGTACTGTGACTGATATTGATACATTGTACTTATAAAAATTTTATGGGATTTTCTCTTTGTTTTCATAAAATCCCAGTTATCTAAATGGATAAAATATAGGCTTAAAAAATGATTCTTCACATTGAAAGTGGCTCCTGCTGATTTTTTCCACCACCAAACAAGAAGCAGAATACTGGTATTCCACCAGTAACAGCAATTCTCATAAATTTTACCCGAATGAGCCATATTTTGTAATTTATACAGGGACGTACTACCAACTCTAGTTAATTTTTTGACTACAGAGAGTACTTGTTCAAGAAAAGTAGATTAAATGGTAAAAAGGTACTGAAAAAGAGTACTTGTAAAAAAAGTACTTGTGTACAAAATTTACATTGCCTGCCAGTCTTAGTCACTAAATTTTGGATGGTGGATGTTTTCATTGGCCATTTGACTGTTTCAGTAAACTAATTTAAACTACAATATCTTATTGCTGAAAAGGCGAAGAAAAAAACATTCAACATTAATTACAGGGTAAGACTAGAAAGTACTCAAGTGGAAAAACTGAAAGTAAATTGTTAGCACTCTGACAAGATGGAACTTTTTCCTGTGGATTTTTACATATTTGCTAATTTTTGTCATCTTATTTCTTGCCTGTTTATATATGGGTGTTAACCATTGATTGACACATAGAAATGGCTAACACAATTAAAAGAGCTGTGAAAATAAATAATTGTGCATCACATTTGAAACTCTTCTTGAAAGTGAATGTGTTGTAAGTGTATTTGTTGTGCAGTATCTCAACAGAATTGGTCTGGTAATACAATAAACAAAATAAATTGTTTTCATATGTTTTTGATTTAAGTTACATAGTGGTACAACAATGTTCTTAGAACTTACACACGATAACTGGCCCAAAAATAATATTCACTTTAAACCTCTCTTAGACTCTGCACATTGTTGAAAAACCCAGTGGCACAAAAGATTCCTTTTTAACCAGCTATTTATGCCCCTTTCATACTACAGGCAGTCATCCCCTGGTTAGAAGTTTTTCTCGGTGGCAAACAGTGATCCAAGGACAGGGATGTTTCCCCAAACACAGGTTTCCGCGGGTGACGCCACCTGTATGTGAAAGGGGTATAAATAGCTGGAAAACTGTACGATGTTAGAAGTTGATTCTTGGTAGGGACTTTGATAGGAGGTGCAGGTGTGCAATGTCATGGTGTGACCTTGATTTGACCTTTGACCTTGCCGTGGTGACCTTGACCTATAAAATTTTGTCTGGGCAACCGTAAGGTGTAGGAAGTTGATACTTGGTAGGGACATTGGCAAGGGGCAGTAGGAGTGCAACATCATGGTGTGACCTTGATTTGACCTCTGACCTTGCTGTAGTGACCTTGACCTATAAAATCTTGTCTGGTCTATATCTAGGCAACCGTAAGGTGTGACCTTGACCTATAAAATCTTGTCTGGGCTATATCTAGGCAACCGTAAGGTGTAGGAAGTTGACTCTTGATAGGGACATTGGTTAGGGGGTGTAGGTGTGCAACGTCATGGTGTGACCTTAATTTGACCTCTGACCTTGTCATAGTGCCCATGAGGTTTAAAGTCTGGGTTATTTCTTTGATTCCATAAGATTTACAAGGTTGACACTTGGTAGGGACCTTGATTAGGGGGTGTAGGTGTGCATCATGGTGTGACCTTTAAATTTGGCTCTACCAAAGTGTGTTCACCTGCCATATTTGAGACATTTTTCTCCAATGAAAAATATATATAGATTGCTGCAAGTGATTATTGTATGGACTTTTACATAATTGTGCTTTTTCCATTGAGAGCTATTCTCCAATTAATAAGTTTCACAGCTTCATAATTTTAGTGTACTGATTAATGCTGTCATCTTGCTATTGAATTGTCTTGTTTTACTACTTAATCTTTACATACATTTTCTTTCTCTTAGATGTTATTTTCTGTACTTAAACATTGTTTGGAGCTTTTTATGTATGATGCTGCTCCGAGAGTATACTGATCTTTGTACTGTTCCACAACTTCTATATCTCATGGTGTTGAAAACTATTTCCCCAGGCTGTGGGGTATGGGCATCTCTGATGCTATTTTTCATACAATTTTCTCATTTTCACAGATATTTAACATTTTAGTAAAAAAAAAATGGTCCCGTGAGCCAAAATACTGTACTTCCAATCACAACATTAAGATGGGCTATCTAAATATTGGGTCTTTTCTTACCAAATGTATTCCTGATCCCTTGGATCCCCTGGATCCCTTTCCAAGTCACCTGATGAACGTCTTTTTACTTACTCATTTTATCTCCCTAGATTTGTTTAAAGAAAGACTTTAATTTTAAATTTAATGTGAAAATTTTGTTGTTTTTGGATAAGTTGCTGGTACTTTGTACTGTGGTATTGTAGAATTAGAAATTTTAACCAGAAGAAAATTTTACAAATTCTTAATGTTTAAGAGATTCACTGGAATTAATTTTTAATTAATGGTTAGTTTCTATTTGAGATATCAATTCAGATTTAAAATTTCACTGGGAATTAATTTTCACTATCCAAGCTCATTATCTGAAATAACTGAAATTAATATCAAATGAAAATTTCAACTTCTACTTTTATTGTACTGAAAAATATAATCACTTTCACCTTGGCTGTCTGCACAGAATATTGTTTGAAAATTTGAAAAGCCCCCACACAATATTAAGAAATTGTAACCTTTTTTAAAGTTTTGCGTATTTCACTTAACTTGACTTCAATACAGCAGTCCTTGGAAATACTCCAGCTAGCAGCTGATTGGACTCCTGCAACTTCCTCTGCCTAACTCACTGATCTCATGCTTAAGAGACAGCAGTGTGTTCAAAATTCACTCTGCAAGCTAGTCACTTGGTCTTCCAGGTTGTCCCATGTACTTCCACTCTAATCCACTGACTACCAGTAAAATATTGGGTACACCTCATGAAAAGTTCAAAAACCAGGCCAAACAGTATACCCCAATGAAATAACCCGTCTATAATACTCATTTAGAAATACCAGGTACAGTTGTCCAACTGTTTGTTCTTTCAAGTCCTCTCTTAAACCTCTCCCCCCAGTGGGGGTAAATGTAATCGCTTTTACCCCACAGCCTTTAAGTCTGTGCGGGTATTGTTTTCACCCGTGGTATCTGGATGGGCACACGGGTGGCGGGGAAAAGTTTGTATGGGCTGTATCTCAGAAACCATAAGGTGTAGCAAGTTGAAACAAGGTAGGGACATTGATTAAGGGTGTAGGTGGGCAACATCATGGCCTGACCTTGATTTGACATTTGATCTTGCCGTAGTGACCTTGAGGTTAAAAATCTTCTCTTGGGTATATAAACCTTAAGGTGCAGGAAATTGATACTTTGTAGGGACATTGGTTAGGGAGTGTAGGTTTGCAATGTCATGGTGTGACCTTGGTTCGACCTTTGACCTTGCTGTAGTGACCTTGAGCATTAAAATCTTGTCCAGACTATATCATTGGGTCCGTAAGGTGTAGAAGGTTGATATTTAGCATGGACATTAGTTAGGGATTAGGTATGCAGTGTCATGGTGTGACCATGATTTGACCTTGCTGAACTTGAAAATCATGTCCAGGTTACATCTTGGAAACTGTAAGGTGTGGGAAGTTGATATTTGTTATTGACATTGGTTAAAGGGTGTAGGTAAGCAGAAACATAGTGTGACATTGATTTAAATTTGTTGTTGTGACCTTGACCTTTAAAATTTTGTATTACCAATATCTCAGAAACTGTAAGTATACATACACATGTATGCGGCTTACATACATACACATCGGTGTACAAAGTTGATTCTTGGATGGATCATTGGTTGGGGAGTGCAGGTATTCCAAGTCATGTTGTGATCTTAAAACCTTAACTCTGCCAAACTGTGTTCACCTGCCATAATTGAGACATATTTCTCTGATAACCGAGATATATGGATTGCTATACTGATTATTATATGTACTTTTCCTTTGTGACATTTCTATTGGTAGCTATACTTCAATTAATAAATTTTACAGCTTCATAATTTACAGATATTTTCTATCATTTAAATGTTATTTTCCCTACTAACATTATTTGTACCTTTACATCACTGACATTGTTTGCTGTGAAAGTCCCCTGATCTTTGTAGTGTTTCACTTCTACTATGTCTCATTTTGTCAAAAACTATTCTTTTTTTTGTGTGTGTGGGGAGGGGGTGTGTGTTTGATACTTGCATCTCCAATGCTATTTTTTTCTTGTCTCTCGGGGTGTATAAGTGAAAAAAATTAACCACCTTTTCTAGGCCATATTTTCATACCATGTGGAGTCTACCCACGGCTTGATCCTTCTCAAAGTTGTTCCTGAGCTTCACATCTCTAAACAATTTTTGGACGAGTTAATTTGCAGTATCTTTAACTTTGAAGGAAGTCAAATTTATTTTTATGGTAAACAGAAGTAACTGGCAACAATCAGTTTTACAATCACAACATTTTATATGCTATATGGTCTGGAAAAGCAAGGACAATTTTTGCAAAGGTTGCATTTTTATTGAGCCACAATAGCTGACCATGTGGAACTGAATGCTGATCTCGGATGGCCGTAGGCATCCGACCAACGTCTAAGAAAAATAGACATTTGTAGTTGGCCGTAGCCTCAGGTTGTACTCTCGTGGAACTCTTGTTTCTACATCAGTGATAAAGCTGCAAGGCCAGAGAGGCTCCAGGTTTGAAGGATGAATTGATGCAAAACTATGTGAAATAAATGAGTACAATATGTAACCGTGTGGTCTAGTGGCTATGACTCCTCAAGGGCTTGCTTTCTTCTCATAGTCTGCAAAGAGATACTTAGTGACTTTTTATGATTAATTAAATGGCGGGCCTGTCAGTTGGTCCTATCTCTTCTGGACATCGATAGTTGCTCAAACCTGAGCCCCTGTCTGAATTATGGGAATGCCTGTCACGGAGCTTAAACTGTACTTGTGCAATCCAGGTAAGTTGAATGTCACATTGAATCCTCTAGTAAGGAGATATTGCACCGAGTATATGTATGTTCCATCACTAATTATTATGTAATCGTTGCCGATGTCCGATGCTTCTTTGGTTCAAAATATTTCTGTCATTCCCCCCCCCCCCCCCCCCCCCCAAGTTTCCACTGTGATAAGACCAATACAATGTAATGAAAGCAATGTTAAATCCAGGGAAATATGAAATGTATATTGTGCAATGACACTAACTCTATCACTCTGACTCATATGAGTACATTATGTAACCACCATCGGAAATGTTTCTTGAACAATCCTTTCAAAATTCTTTAAATTTAGTTATTCAATGGTTTTAAAGCTACAAAATCAGTTAGATAATATAGTGGACAGCTATCAAAAGTTATCTAAATATTATGTGTCATGTATCACAAAACTGAGGTGTCTAATCTTTCTATTTAAAAAGTTGAGTTTATTTGTCTCCTTTAATTAAAGGGTCATATGTGGGACAGGTCATAGTATATTTTATTCATTATCAAGACCTAGGTTTGAACCCAGACACATTTAAGAATCAATTGGTTAAAGTCTGAACCTGTTAACCACATTGATGCCGAGGCTTTTGACATTAACTGACCTGTAAAGTTGAAGTTCTCAATAGCCCATAGCCTAATATGGTGTGAATTCATGAATATTGAAATAGGAAGGGGAGGTGATTGAAAACCTGCTGAATTGAGCAAAACATTACCTAGAGTAAAAAAAATGTGAATTACTAGGGGAGACACTATTTACAAATAAGACAAGATTTTGTGGCAATTTTGCATCATTAGAGATCTTCTCAAAATGTAATCCCTTCTTCCTTTGGCCAGGCCCTCCCCATATAAACATTCAACACAGATTCATTCATTACACTTGGAGTAGTGTCACCCAGATGGCCAGAGTCTGTAAATGTGTCCAAATCTATCATGTTTCTTTAAAGAATGGACTCGCATGTTCATGCCACATTACCAAATGGCGATTATTCTGGAAGATTAAACAAAGAGGTGTGACTAGAGCTTAAACATCTTTGGGGGAGTGTAATGGCAATGCCTGAATAATTTATTGCACCACATGGGATACACAAAACATGTTGGACTGATTTTCTATTAAGTTAGTCCTGTCATCTGATACTGGGTTAATGTAAATGGATGAACATGATCTTCCTAAAGGTTAAATTATTGTTTTGGGGAGCTTTCAACAACACAAAAATGACCAGGTTATAGAATTAAAATTTCAGTATGCGCAGCTGGGCTTGTCAAACTTAATAACAGGGCCAATGATAGTTGTTCTATTTCTGCACACACAGTTTTTACAATGAGTCTTTTTGATTACTTATACCCCTTTTACACTACAGGCAGTATCACCTGCGATGACACGTGTTTGGTGAAACGTCCCTGTCCTTGAATCACCGTCTGACATCTGTTTGCATACCTTCGAGTCAGTGGCGAACCTTCCTACAAATATTTAAAATTACCGTCTCCGAATCTAGTACCGTGGACATGCGCAAACAATGTTGCGCATGCGCATATGAATTTTTTACTAAAATAACCGAAGATGTGGTGCACAGTGTCCATAAGGTCGATGTCCCTGTACTACACGGAAACATGACCGAAACACAAGACGAGTGGAGGTACATGGAGGTTTCGCCACTGTGATAAAAGGTCACATAAAAATCTTGAATGGTAGTTGAAGGGACAGGGGTATTTGTCAAATGCCTATAACTGTGAAATACATCACCTGTAGTGTGAACAACTCGGACCAAATGGAATGACCTTGGAGGCAGTTCCACTGCTGAGCAACACCTGTAACTGGGGGACATACCGTCTGCGAAAGGGGCATATAGATTTGAAGTCAAATATCGGTTTAAATTATCCCCATCACACTAAGATAAAAACCTCTGGCTACAATTTTACTACAGAAGATAATCAGAATTAGAGTAACCATGATTTGATACAAAATGATACAGAAAAGTTATGAAAAGATATAGTAAATATACAGTAATGTAATGGCAAAAATTAACATCATTGGGCTACAGACACAGAAAGAAACGGAATAATGGATGTCAGTTCGGTAAACAGAAATTCTGCATAATGTATGGGATGGTAAATGCATATCTATTGCACTAAATAATAATAATTAAATTTTAGGATAACTTTTTCATTTACTAAATTAAATTTCAAAGAGATATTTGACATCTAATACCGCATTCACATTCTTTTGATAAGTCTCCCAGATATACTCGTATATAGAGATAGCTGTTCAAGTCTAGCACTAGGTTATATTGTTTCATAATTTCTATAATCTGCTCACGTTTGGATCTATTTCTGTTTGGAAGTATTTCTGTTGGTTATAAATGTTGGGTAAACAGGAGGAATGCTATACCTTTTGTGAAACCCAGCTACAAACAATCAACTACAGTATTGCTACACAAGAGAATCAGAATCAGGCTGGACAATGCACCAGAATAGAGATTAGGTCTGATGTAAATTTAGCAAATTTGGCACAAGAAAGGATATTGTTATGGTGCAAAGCAGACACAGTAAAGACATAGACATTGGTACAGTCTGACTTTTGTCTGGGAAAAGTGGAGATTAATGAAAGAATAGGAAGAAGGGGAAGGAACTCAGGAAGAAAGAGTGATGTTTAAGCGGGAGTTTTTGGATTAAGGGACAGGTATCAACAAACCACTTACAACAATAACCCTTACTGGCTGTAGGGTGATCGGGGTAGTGTACCTAAACTTGCTAAGTTCAGCTGTATTGGTCACAAAACAGTAATGTTTCAAGATTTTCTTAACACATTCGGGTTCTGCTCTCTCTATCATTGCACTTACTTTGATACATTTCATAAACTTGGAATGAATTTCTCTTTCCATTTTTAGTTGGGGTTTGAGATTTAGTCTGATGTAAAGTGTAATCCATTCTATCATGATGATTCTGTAATTTATGTACAGTTTATTAATCTATATGCATTAATTTGCCATTTATGTATTAATCTCACATATAAATGGTATTCGAAAACGACTAATTGTAACATAGTACTTGCTCATTCTAACCTTCCCCCTTTTAGTAAATTGTATTGGGTTGTAATATATTGGTGATCTGTAATTTGTTGATTTCATCTTATCTGTGATGCATGTAATTTGTTGTTGATGGAGATATAATAGACTAGTATATTGTTTTGCAGAATGTGTAATAGAACATTATGGTTAATTTATTTCTTTGACCCCTTTTACATCTGGGGTCCCATAATGCTGTAATTGTTGTGTTATTAATAAGTAATGCATAATCTATGTAATTGCATAATGCATAAATTTTCATTCACCTTAATTGTCTTGGGGTGACCTGACCAGTGCTTGTGTGGACTTTGGACTGTAATTAGTTTGGGTCACCCCTTCACTCTCTTCTATACTGTTTACATATAGTGTGCATATTACACAACAATTGTGGTAGTAAATAAAGTAGAAATAAACATAAAGTTCCCTCAACTGGTAGTTTGGCTCTTGGGTACTGTGACAAAACCAGAAAAAAATATCAGCCTGTCAAGGCTGTGTTTTTTCACAGGTTTTTTCCACCTGATCTTCCCTGTTAAGCCTGGCCAGAGAGCCACTTTTATGAGTTACCTTTCATTTTAAAGTCATGGGCTGCTACTATTCTTTCTGTTGAAAAATGGGATGAAAGGCTGAAAAATCACGTGATCCATCTCAGGTGAAAAGATTGGGTTTAACATTGAATTGTATTGTTGTAATGTTTTGTATATTTATACTCTGGAAGAAAGAACTTACATCCTGCTTTTGACTGCTGTAATTCATGATGATAACCTGTACCTATGGAGTGGTCGAAAGGGAAACATAATGTAAGTGGAACATGGGTTTAACATGGGTGGAACATGGGTACAGGGTGTGTGTACCTCCAGGTCAGTGTAATGGCAAGTTCTAATGGTAGCAATAAAGGAACATTTATACAAAAAAAAAAAAAAAAAAAAAAAAAAAAGAATTGTATTGTTGTAATGTTTTGTATATTTATACTCAGTGCAATATCTCCACACCTGTTTTATACTTGTCAAAAAAGATTTTTGAGAAAACTATGAAGCAGACTTTGCCAGCTACACATTAAATTATAGAAATACACAAGATGAGTGCTGTTGCTTTGATAAACAGTATAACAGAAAAGGGAAATAGGTAGTTTACCCTTTGCGTTCAATAAGAACAGTAAATGGTAAAGTAACTTAATAGTAGATACCATGATTATGCTTGTACTACAGGACTCAAAGCGCTATTTGACCCATCAAGACTCCACAAGTACAGGCCAAGCTCTCTAGTGACTGACATTTCCCTAACTAAAGGATCAGAGATGACCATTTATCAATGTTCTTTGGGATCTTTAGCCTGCCAGGACCAACTGACACAGGACAGCCATTTTAAGTAGTCTCTGAGCCATTATCTGCTTGTACCTTGGGTTTAACCCAAGCCCTCTCTGCTTCAAGGGAAGCGTGTTACCCAATAGGCCACAGTGGCACATGCTTTACCAGGGGAGTGTAAACATAGCATAATTAGACATGATTTTTTTTCACTTGTTCCATCACTTCCAATCAGGTTAATTAACATTTTTTCCTTTTAATACAATTATATGGTGCCTTTCAATTCTCAGATTTTGAAGGACCCTTATCACTATTTTGTCATCAGTTTTTTTTACTAAGCTTGATGTTGACTGTAATTAATATCAGTATCCCATTCACCTGTCACTTACACTTCTTGTTCAAATGCTTTTAGTGACATTTTTATCAAGGCCCGTGGATCATATTGAGCAACGTCTCAAAATGCAATTACACTGCTTCCTGAAAATTGAGGGATGTTTTACCCCCTCTCCTGTTTGAAAGACTAAATCTAAAATATGATGACTTTGGTGAGAAAGATTTTATTTCATCATGACTAGTTTAATACAGTGAAAAAGAAACAGAGATAACAAGACCATCAAAAACAGTTAAAAGATGATACTTGGTTTTGAGTTCAGGAAAATTGCAGTTAAAATAAAACAATGAGATTTCTTTAGACTCCAGCTTCCCTCACCCTCGGAAGAGGAACAGCAAGCATACTGGCCATGTTTTGGCCAAGGTAGGGTCTAACCATGGCTCGGTCCTCCTCAGATCTGGTCTGGATCTGATACCATGCATGTACTATAATGTAATTTTATACCACTTAATCCCACCAAGGTGCAAGGACACAATGAGAGAATGTAAAAAAAACCCAAAAAACAGATTCCAGAGCAATAGCAGACTGAAACCAGAGAATTCAGAAATGCTTTTGTGAGTTTTTAGCATTACCCATGGACGTGGGTTTGTGTATACACAGACACTTCTCATTTATTTATTTATCTGCCACTGTGGCCTAGCGGGTAACACACTTGTCTAGGAACTCAGAGGACGTGGGTTCAATCCCAGGTACAGGCAGATACATAGTGGCTCGGATGACCACTTAAAATGGCGGTCCTCTGTCATTGGGTCCTATCCCCAGTGGCAGGTTAAAGAACCTCAAGGACGTTGATAAATGGTCATCCTTGAGCCTCTATCTTCCAGTTAGGGGAATGTGAGTTACTTGTGAGTTGGGGCTGTACCTGTTCAGTCGGATTGGTTAAATAGCGCTTTGAGTCCTGTAGTATATGGAGATATTGCGCTGAGTATAAATACATACATACAGAAGTCCCTCATTTTAATGTAAGGATTTTATTGGTAAGGGGTTTCAGATGGTCAGAAAGACTTTTGCGTTTGGTAATATATTTAATTTGTACCACAGGTGTAATTTATATTCTAACATGACTACTTGTGTTCGCTGTTCTGATTGGTTAAGAAGCCGTCTAAAATTCTGCATACACTGTACCCTTTTCCAACATATACTAAGTGATTTTCACTATCCGTTGAGAAATAATTTTGCCATAATCAATTGTCAAAAGTGTGTTATATGATAAACAAACAGACTTGTTATGTCATATTATGTTGTTCAAGAGAGTAAACGAGCAGAACACACTTAGCCTTATCCTTCGTGTTTCCTGTCCTTTAATCCATTTTAAATGATGCACAGAAACACATTTTCTCATGCTATTTCCCTATGTGAGAAACATTTGCAGACACATTTGGTAAATAATAGGAAGAAAATATATACTACACGTAGATTTACCATTCAAGAACTCCAAACTCAAGATATGAAGGTCTCTGCAGGTCTCTCTGAAGGTCTCTATATATCTCCAATACAGAAACAAAAGAAATGGACTTCGACTAGTTTAGAGTCTTGGAAACCCAGTTTATATTTGCAGGAAAGACTACTCCAGTATTGATCAAGGCTCATGAATTGCAAATCCCTCCTCATGGAAACTCAGCATAAAATGGGTAGGGATCTGCTGGGAGGGACAAATTAGAAGTAGTTACAGTGAAATCAAGCATATCTGTAAGGTTTGCAGGTAAAGCTAGTAATATCAAAACTATTCCCCTGAAAATGAAGTGTAATAATTGCTCGCGTGATTTAACCTTATGATTGCATGACGTCATTAGAACAGCCGAAAGATGCCACTTTAATATCCACCAATAAGGTTCATTAATTTCTCTAGGGAAGGACATTCTCTTTTGGTGGAAATACTTCACAAGAGAAAACTGTAGGTTAGACAAAAAAGTTCACTAGCGTTTCAGAGATTTTACCAGATTTAATTTACATTAATGGTCAGTTATCGCCCAAGAGATAAGTACAGATTTATTAATTTCACAAGGAAGTCAATTTTACTGTCACAGATCATTTGCTAAAGTAGCTGTTACTTGGCTTGGTCATTCAATATATTCCTAAGGTTGGCACAAACAAATAGAATATAGTTGATGGAAACTTCCAACCATTCTTGTGAGAGATACAGAGATATATTTTTGAAATATGATTAGTTTGACTGATTTTATGTAGAAAGAAGCTGTGTCTGAGGTAGCACAAGCCGTTGATCTGGAACCAGATATGAAAAAGTCCCTAATGCACCATTCACACTGCAGTCTGTATATGCCCCAGTGTAAAAAAAAATTACTCGGCGACAGAACTGCCTTCCATCACATCTTCCAAGATTTGGTGTATCCATAAGGTATGATGTGCATCGCCACTGATTGGACAGGGTGTGTAACCGAAAACAACACTAGGATGTCAGTAGGACAAGAGTAGGAAAACATGAGTCACTAACAGACAATCTACGTTTACCTCCCCTCACCTTATGTGACAGTCGCACTAACATGTTACACTGAAACACAACTGATTCACAATCATATATAAACCACGGATGACACCTCCAGGCACTAGCAGATCCAGGGGGGGGGGGGGGGGGGGATTCAGGGGGTTCGAACCCCCCTTGAAAAATAATGTAAAGGGGTTCAACCCGAAGTACAAAATTATTTCTTCAGAGTGGTGTTAAATTTACAGGAAATGCACTATATTTTTACCAAAAATTAATTTTTTTCGGGGGGGGGGGGGGGGGGGGGGGGGGCATGAACCCTGATACCTCCGGTTATGGTATGTCTGATGTGAACCCCCACTTTATTTAAAAGCTGGATCCGCCCCTGTTCAGTTACCATATAAAAAATTCATCTGAGGAAGGTCACAGCTACAAATTCAGAGATGGAAATTTTAAATATTATAAAACTTCCATAGGATGCTCAATCAATGGGATGGCAGGCCACTGGATCATAAGTTCATGCTGCCACTGTGGCCTAGCGGGTAACACACTTGTCTAGGAACTCAGAGGACGTGGGTTCAATCCCAGGTACAGGCAGATACATAGTGGCTCGGATGACCACTTAAAATGGCGGTCCTCTGTCATTCGGTCCTATTCCAGTTAGGGGAATGTCAGTTACTTGTGAGTTGGGGGTGTACCTGTACAGTCAGATTGGTTAAATAGCGCTTTGAGTCCTGTAGTATATGGAGATATTGCGCTGAGTATAAATACATAATAATAATAATAATAATTCACATACCAGCATCAGACGGTAGTTAAAGAGCCATGCCGTTTTGTTTAATGCCTATAACCATGGCAGTGTGAAAAGGGTATAAACGATACTGGAGATATCTGAATCATCTTTGAGAAGGATTTACCAAGGGGTAAACCCCACCCTGTGTCAAGATAAAACCTCAATGCAATCAGTAGGTTTTAGATATGACACACATTTATTGTTGAAAAATACATAAACAAATTCTTAAGTCCAACTATGAATTAGTTTCTCGGAGGGTTGAGCTAAAGATAAAAACCACCTTGATTAAAATTATGATCCCAATTTGATGTATAGTTTTCAGCTCATGTTCTTGGACAAGCAAAGAGACAGACAAATGGATGCGAATACAATAACTCGTTTAGGGAGCGAGTGCAAAATCATTATTGACCTTTAAAATGTATCCTTAAAGATTGATTAGTGTTTTGGTGTAAAATCTGCTGATAATCATCACTTGTGTCAAAAAGACAATTCACGTTAAATTACACAAAACAAGCTCAAATAAACAATTTATGCTCCAGCAAAGTCCAATCACCAAGCCAGTTTGCAAATAATAATAATAATGGCAAACTTATATGGCCCCGGCCAATGAACAGGATATAAAATCCAAACTTTGACTTTGAATGCTTCTTATTTATCCCTGGGTCTGAGTTGTTGATTTTTTTTCTTTAATAAGAATGATAGCACTGCTGCATTTCATAGAAAATACAGTTTTCTTTGGCAACATCATTTTCCCATAATGGACTTGGTTAATCAATTGTTTATTACTTAAAATTGAAGATATTTGTATTATAATTTACAATGGCACTTTATTTATTAGTCAGATTGGCTGACTAGCTACAGTCTTGTCTGGACGACAGGTTATTGTATTTTTTTCCACTAGAAGGCTATGTGTTTCAGTCTGTCAATTTGTCTGTCTATTTGTGTTCACGATAACTCAAAAAATAATTCTGAAATTTTTTATATACATAGGGCCGGATGAAATATCCATATCATATTCTGGATACGAAAAAAATCTATAATTTTTAAAGATCCATGTTTTCAATGTATTTTTAATGATTTTGGATTTCTGGTGAACATAGCAAATAATGTGGGTATAGTCTATCCAAAGGAAGACACTGTTTAATTCTGGAAAAGATACAGACCATATTCTTAACAAATAAAATCCTGAATTTTTGGAACCATGCCGTCATAGCGGTCTGTGTTCCAGGAGTCGTTTCTAGTTGAGTTCGAGATTTTGCATAAATACAAACTCACTAGGAGTACTGGGACCATACATGAAACTCTCGCCAGGTTTTTTAATATGAGAGAACTTTGACAGTCTCCCTAACTGAAACTGCCTCTAAAACTGATTCAAAAACATTAAGTATGCATGATTACTACCACATTTAGTAAATGCTTCATTCCAAGTGCAAGATTATTAGGACAAAGGTGACACCAGTTACTTGAGAAATAACTAATACTGAAAACCAAGAATAACTGTCATCTTTTTTTCCGAAGAGAGTAACACTAAATCCTGTCTATTTGCACTCTTTGACCTTTCCAGTTTCACTGGTCCAGTTTATATCACACCATTTTGTTTCTGTCTTGTCAGTTCAGGTTTAGTGATCAACCTCCGAGGCGTGACCTCAATATCTCACTTCCGTTGCCCGCAATGCCTCTCTAAGGTCAAGTGAGTGCAATTTCATTTAATGCATCACCTGTTTTCTCTCACTGAAATACAGTAATTCTTGAAAATTTTGCCTGTAGGTTATTTTTGTATAGCCTCCTAAAAGGCGGTAACAAATATGAGCGGTGTGGTGTGCCTGAACAAGTAGAATCTAGAAAACACTACACTGCTTGTATATACAAGGGTTTCTTGTATCAACACCTCTACCAAGGTGGTATTGTTATCCTACCTATTTGACTGTTTGTCGCTTTGTTATTATGTCAGCAGGAGATAAAGCAAATACTACTGGCTGTAACTTCATAAAAATTGAAAAGGTGGGCCTTGGTCCAACTTAGATAACATTAAATTTTAGATTGATCTGGATCATCGTCTGGATATCATATTATTACATGCCTTGGTGGAGAACTGCACTGTCCGAGTGCTCTTGTTTAAATCTATTATTTGAAAAAAGTCATTAGGCTTGTTACTCGTTTCTATTTTTTAAAAATTGCCTTGATTTTCTACACAAAATGCTGCATAAGAAAGGTACTGTACAGTTGCCAGGATTCGAACCCAAGATAAGTGAGTATTTGTGTATCCTATGAGATGCATCAATGCTAGTCATTATTCTGACATTGGCGGTAAAGCAATGCGAGTGTCGGTTATAAGGTCATGTCAAGGTCCATCTCAGTCTCAAGAAAATGCTTGGATTGGGCAATTTTATTTACACGTCAGTATAAGGGAGTTTAAAGCTTGAAAATATTACACAATAATATTTTCAAAAGCCCCAAGAAAATCACAGAATTTTACAAATAGTTTAGAATAAAACTGCATATAAGCCACAGTGGTCCGGTATGTCCATTGTGAAGGGATGATTACTTATAAGGTGAGGATAGGTGTCAAAATATGGAGTGTGTCAATAGATTTGTGTACACACAAGGGACATTTATTAACCCTTTGACATACCAAGTCAATATAATCTCTTCACGTTATCTCTGCAAAAAGGTGCTTATACTGGAAAGGTAAGCCTCAAGTCCAGAGTGTGTTATACATTTCCATGTCTGGGCCATGATCGTGGTATGGTCCCCTCTGTGTCTTGGTAAGTCAGTCAAACACTTTGGTCATAGTTTTGCTCCTAAGATTTGCTCCTAAGATTTGGAATTATCTTCCTGATAATGTACATAGTGTAACATCTATTGTCTCCTGCAAGAAAAGGCTCAAAAGTTATCTCTTTGCAAAAGCCTCTCCACCATAATCTCCCTGGCACCTCTGTGTCTTCTCTGGTATGACCTGGCTATGTCATTGGACTTAGGAGTAGTATTCAGTTTACAGCAGTGCCTTAGAGTCTGTCAATTGATAGAGATTAAACACTATAAAAGTCCATTAGATTAGATTAGATGTGTTTAGTGTGATTCGGTGTGGTTTGCATTTTGGTAGGATTCATTCGACACAAACTGGGACATGATTTGTATTCGGGCCTTCTATTTAAAATGCTTGACAAACCTCTTATGACTGCTTTGCTGGCGGCATTAAAATGTGCATGTTTGAAGAGTGAAGAGGGGGGGGGGGGGGGTGCAGCATGGATATACAGGGTGACCCATTCTTTTAACGTGCACTAGCCAGACATGTGGCCTCTTATTGTAAGCATTAGGGCAAGGATGTCAAGTGGAAAGCAAGGGTTTTAAATTGAGATCTGTGTTAAATGCTGACGATACCAACAGATCCACTAAGGTTAAAGAATTCAATTGTTTTGTCTGACTTTGTTATATAGTTGTCAATTGGATGAGCCAAGGTATATCCTGTCAGTTCCAATTTTTTAATTATCTTATTGGATTGTTTAAAATTGTATATCTGTTTCTGCATAAGGCCCATTTTGCTGTCAAACTAATGGCCAACACCCTGATGACATGCTGCATCATCACTATCATTATTTAGCAGCAGGTTAAACAGGTAGATTGTTTTACCTCCTAATATATTGTTACAAGGTCCAATGGCCTTTAAAAATTGTCTCATTATTTTGCACTTTTGATTCTACAATTTCTTGAAGTTCCTCTTATTCTTTCACTCCTTCAAATTACATAAGATAGAGATAAGTCAGTAATAAATTTAGAAAGATGACGGTGCAGTACCACTTCCAATGATAGTCTGGGAGCAGTCCATGGAGTTTGTTTTGGCAAATCTTGTGGTCTGGTAGCATTCATCCATAAATTTATACAATTTTAAAACCCTTCAAGGCTGGTACAGTTCAAGAACAATATGGACGTTGATCTGGGGAAGTGGAACTGCTACTTTAGATAGAATATATGAACCCATATGACAATCACTAAAAGGCACATTACCAGATGTTTTTGTATTTCTGGTATTTTTACAGCTGTCATAAACTGTCATGCAGTTTGGATTCAATATGTCATATCTAATTAACTATCACACTTTCCAACCTGTGTGTGTCAATGCCAGATGATGTTCCAATAGGCTGGGTTGTTTTAATAGATATTTGGCTTCCATAAGCCCATATCATTGACACTTTACTTGCTATTGTCTTTAGGGGGCCTTCAAACATCTCCTTAGAAAAAACACATCTTATTGTCACATGTTAAATTAGCTGATTTGTGCATTTTTTGGAATAATCAGAGACAAACCATGGTAAAATTGTGCATATACTATGGTTTGGAGGGAATTATTCCTATTCTAAGATGATGAAATATTTAACCTAAATAGTTGTTACAAATTGTAGAGTACGACTAGAGTCCAGAATTCTTTCAGGAGGAGTTATTATCGGAACAGCAAACATGTATGCATGAATTTTACATGGTTGTGGTATGTTGAGTAAGAGAGTAGCAGCAATCCTCAGTCCGCTACCCAGAAACAATTATTGATCTAAAGAAAATGTTTGTTACTAGTTTCACCACTGGGGAAAGCCTCACTTTTATGTAACCACCATTTTAAGTTAGTTCAAATTTAAAGTTGAGGTGACAATGAGTTTTTTTTAGAAATAAAGAATTTTACCTCCATCCCACCCAAATTGTCAGGGCCTTTGCGATGTATATAGCCTTTACAAGGCTTTTTCACTTCTTAACCGGATCCAGCCTGATCCGGAGTGATGTACAATCTGTTTCCTTTTAGTGTTTTTAAGCCAACATTAAGAGAAAATGCATTAAAACAAGATGCATTTAAAACATAATTTATACAGTAACCCAACTTTTGGTCAACTTAAAGCATGTATAACAATGGTGATGGTTGACTGTATATAAACCAGTAGTAGTTTCACTTATACCAAGTGTACAAATTTCACATAATAAAACTATATGCTCTGCAATGGAAGGTCTATTACTCTATCCTGGGTGGAGATTGGTGAGGTTGACAGCAGCAAACCTGATACCAGGTGAAACTTTTAAAATAAATGTTTTGTTCTTTTTCTGGCACAGCAAAGAACCATAATGGATGCTCAATGGAGAAGTTACCTCATCACACCTGTGTTCTGTTTTTTTTTGTCTTTCTTGCGACAATTTTAGTCGGCTTTCTTAACATGGTTCAGATATACAGATGCATTATTCAGAGCTTAAATTGATCAATGGCATTTAAATAGAATGGGGAAAAAAACTCGGAGACAACAGAATCCTGGGGACACAAATTCCCGTTACATTGAGTAAAGCTTTTCTTCCATTTAACTAATTTAATTTACAAGATGGATGTGACTCTCAAAATCTTGGCGGGAAAACCCCCCTGAGCAGACGACTTTTGGAAGATTGAGGTTGTATCAAGTTCTTTTTCTGTGTTTTTCGGTCTAGGGGATAGCTGAATGTTTAATCCATGCATTAGGGGGGAAATAAACAGTTCAATAATGCATAGTGATTACAGTTTACTCTTGCCAAGACTTTAAGCTGGTACTTTTTAATAAGGAGGAGTAATTTATTTTTTCCCGTAAAAGTATTACATTAAAGGGAATAACTTATGAGATTAAAATTCCCACATGCTTTAATACTTAAATAGAATGATGATGCTAATTATCCATGTTATTTTGTTTTGTTTCAATTCCCTTGAGCGGACCCACCATCCAAATACCTTAATACCCCTGTCTCACTTTAACTTTCTTTGGCTTCATTATCTGAACATTGTGACAGGTGGATTTGGATGTTTATTTTGGTAGTTTTCCTATGAAATTTATGTTGGACAGGTCCATATCCGTATTTATAGCCCCAGGATAAATTTATGTACAGGTTTAAACATGGCCTCAAACACTTATATTTTTATTATTTCTATTAATATCATAATACTGCAGTGTATAATTCAAGTACAGTATGTATAATTGTTTTGAATGCCGAAGTAATATTTCTACAATACCCAGCCAGTCCCAAGGGAGACCAAAGTGAAGGTGGTAGGCCAATCTGTGATGAAGTTTGCATTGAAATCTCAGCAATGCGGAATAAAATTTTATTTAAAAATTACATTAGTATGTTAATACTGATAATGTACATCAAGTTCTACAACTACACAACTGAGTGTGCTAGACTATGATGTTTTAGTAAACTCTAACATCTAGTCATTTGACACCAATGTTTGCCATTATAATTTAAACTTTACATGAGCACATAATGTCAATCTTTACAAAGTGTATAATATATACTGTACAACTGTACCCATTCATAATCTGATAACATAAATAAGAAACATAAATTTTATAAAATCAACATTGAACTAATAACTAACCATATACATATGCTGTCAAACAGACTGTGTATTATTCATATAAAAGTTACCATTACTAAAATACAATATACTAATTAACCATGCCATCACTGAGATGGAGGAAGTGAGTGCTGCACCCCATTGGATTTCAATTACCAACTAGTGGAGTAATTCAGAACAAAAGACTGGTAAACCAGATGCATTCAGTACAAAAGACTGTTAAACCACATGCATTATAAAACTGCAGCATGTAATAACAAAGTGGAGCAATTCAGCACAGAAGACTGGTAAACCACATTAAACTAATACTATAAAAATTGCTTTAAGAACACTACCTACTGATATAATAAAGTGGAGCAACAGAATGTTGGTAAACCACAAGTAAATGATGACATAACATAAAAGTAACCACCATTAGAAACCATTATTTACATAACAATGAAGTGTTATACCGAAGAAAATGCCTAAACATGTGGACTGAAAATTTAAATATATAGGGAAAAATACACAAGAAAGGTGGGTTTTGAAAGTTCTTGATGTTAGCTTTTGTTACAAGTGAAGACCCACCAACAGGGACAGAGAATTTATAGTGGAAGCCAAGAGGCGTAAGAATCTTAAGAAATAGTGCCAGGAAATCTTAAATGAAGGACAGAAGGTAGAGGGGGGATATACCCAGCAACTCTGGCAATAGAATATGTGTACAAAATCTGCTTCATGTAACATACTTTTGCTTATATAGATTCTGATCATTTAGACCTTTAAAAGGATATGCATGTTATACATATGGTGCATACATTTTAAAAAAAGGTTTACTTTTTTAATGTTTCAAGTGGGAAGACTAGTGGTGGATCTTTATTGCGGTGGCGAATCGTAAAAATACATACTGTTATCTTTTATTATGGGTCCTATAAGGTTTTAGCCAATCAAATTACCACATTTAACACTGAGGTTTAATAACTGAAAAACGTTAGTATCTATTATTTCTCTGCTTTCCCATTGTATACATTCCCCCACCCCAAGAAAAGTTACAATGATATGCAGAATCTCAGTGCAAAGAAGCACTGAGAGGATTCAAACCCATGACTACCAAAGCCAGATACGACCAAAGTTAAGATGCAAAGATCAAAGGTCAAATACCAAATTCAAGCAAGGTGAAGGGGAAAGGTCAATGGCAGACAAGTTATTGGATGTTTTTACAGAATTTACCGACTAAAGTCAACCACATCCAATTGCAAATAAAATGAATTCACAATCTGGGATCTGCCCAAAATGACCCTAAGAGGTGAAAACAAGGTCAAAGAAAGGTCAAACCCAGGAAGTTAGAGATGTTTTTTTTTACAAAAGACGTGTTTTTACACAATAAAATCTGACAACAAATCCCAGTGCAGATCCAACCGATCTGCAAGCTGGGGCCTGTCACATTTGACATTAAGGTGAAAACAGGGCCAAAGAAAGGTCAAAGCAAAACCAACCCTGCATGCCAGGGGGAAGTGAAAGAGCAAGGAATGAAACCCACAGTGGGTTTTATAATTTTATTAACATTTTTACATACACATTTATAAAACTAAAATCTCTTTGCAGTTCATGGAATTAGTAATAATTAGTAGTAATAATACTTCAATGACTAGATATGATATCGAATAGGAGTTTTAAATCCATAATGTACCCATACAGTGAGACAGCAGGCAGGGCTGACCCTGGCCTTGAACTATTAAAAATGTAATTCATAAAACATTAAGAAAGAACTGCCACACATAAACAGTGGGCTATTTCCAAATAATGGACAAAATCTCACCCAAACAACCCATCAAGGGAGTAGATGTAGTCGGAAGGCTTGAGTCAGAGTAGAGATGGAGGCATTTGATTTGTGTATATACCTCCAAACACAGTCAGAGGACCAAGTGCCCTGCTGTTTTATAGTATCAATATAGGACCCCATTTTCAAAGGCCCAAAAGGCCCCAGACCTCCAAAAGTTATGAAAGTTATGGTGTTGTAATAAAAGTAAGACCCTCTTCAAGAGCTTCCTGACCATGTTATCTGTAAGAAGAGACCATTTGTTGGCCTTAAAAATGGCAAACAATGGATCACTATCCGAGCCAGGAACCACTCTCAGCTAATGCTGTAACAGGACACAATCTAGACTCTGGCAATTTAGGAATGACCACACAAGCAACCTTATCTCGAGATTGAATGGTTTTAGACCATTTCACCAGAACAATAGCCTCTTTATCAGAAAAGATTATATCGCCTCAAGCCAAATGCCTACAAGGGTCAAAGCCATTTTTTGCATGGGCCAAAGTTGGGGTTTTACGTCCCTTTCAACAGCCAGGGTCATATTGGGACAGGTCCTCAGAATTGCCACTTGTGGGACTCGAACCCACAGAGGTGACAGCCTATGATTAGATGCCAAACTTGCTAACCACTAGGCCACTGAGGACCTCTTTTTTTTGCATGGGGAACCATGTTTGACAATCTTAAAAATGAGAAAAATGCAAAAGATATACTGAAACAAAAATTTGCAAAAAATCTAATGTCTCAGTTACAGAAACAATGTCCAGCAAGATCTGTTCAGTGAATATCGAGTTTGATTTGACAAGTGGCCTGTTTATTCTTACAGACCTAACAAACATCTGGATTTTTTCACCCCTAAAGGGCTGAGTAGGGAGGCTATGTATTATAAACATGGTCCTAAGGCCTGCCAGATAATTGCAAATATTAGCTACAGATAAAGAGTTATCTACAAGATATTCAAGAAAGGCCAAAATAATATCCACATTTACCTGACAGGGAGTCAGCCCAGTGACCACCAGAAAAGCAAAAAAATCAGCCAACATCGTGCCATATCTTTTCTACGTTGCAGGTCTAAGGGCATCCCGAAGTGGGACATCTGCTCTGGTGGTCAGCTGGGCTGTAGCAATGGTGTGATCTGAAACTATATATCATAATTTTAGCAAGTTAAATCAATATGAGTAGAGACCCATGACACATTGGGATATATGTAGAAAGCAACTCCCAAGACTGTTGATCAAATTTAAAGCTGGAAAGTAAATCAGCAATGACATTTGATTTCCCAGAAATATGCTCAATATGAATGGAGATATTGAATAATGTAGATAACAATCATATATTACGAGCACATGCACCCAGTGTGGCATCTTTCGTCTTCCCAGAGGTGAGGACCTCCACCACTGCCATATTATCACATTTAACATGAATTTTCTTATCTTTCCACTGATACGCCCAAACTTTCAAAGCCACTAAAATATTTATCATCTCAAGATGGATAATAGAGTAATTTTGAATTTTTTTTTGTGTTGGTAAAGCATAACACTGGTTATCAAAAATTCCTCCCGTGCCAGTGAGGGATGCATCCAGGTGTAACTCTGCTTGGACAGGCTTAGTGTCATAGTAAACGATCCCATTAAACTGTCTTTAAAAGGTGTGAAACCAATTCAGATCTCTGACAAATTCTCTGGTCGGAAAAATGGTCTTTTGATAAAAATGTTTCCTGAATAAGCATACGGTTAAGAAACGTACGAGCAGGTCTGATACATTTTGACTCATACAACTAAGAGCCTAGCAATGACTGAAGCTGCCTTTTTGAGCAGAATTATTTTGTTTGCCATTGATTACACATGTTAATAACATTGTCAAGTTTCTCAGGTGGGACAGACATGGTCCTGGTTTCAGTATCAATAGGTATACCTGAGCACACCAAAGAGGTACATGGAGCCACCAGCTTCTTAGGATTGATGGCAAGACCCAACTGAGTCAAGAGCTCTAATAATGTGTCAAAAGACTGATGAATATTGGACAGCAATATATATTAAATAATCAAAATATTTGTACAGGTGTAGAAAACCATGTTGTTTCATAATATATGTGATGCTTTCGGTCACTTTTTCAAAGAAAACTGACTCATGTCTGTACCCAAATGGTACCGATTGATCAATGAAGTACGACTGATGCTTAAGACCCAAAAGATCCAAGTCCCCTGGATCAACTTTAAGCTGCCTGAAGGCTCAGCTAATATTGACTTTATATAGCAAAGACCCAGGTCCCAATTCAATAATTTTCTTAACAATGTCATCAACAGATTGATAATTCAGGACAAAGTTCAAACACCATCAACAGATGTATAATTCAGGACAAAGTTCAGAACACCAGCATTAACTGAAAAATTTCCAGGCCAGCTCAAATCCACAATGATACGTCTGACATCCGAGTCCAGTTTCTCCCTGGTCATGAAGGGAGATATGTGCAAAGGTATTGGTTTCTGATCAAAAGGCCCCAACATGGCACCATGATTTAACTCTTCCTAAATATAACATTCTATATCGTAAGTATGATCTCGACCTGAAGCATGATTCTGTTCAGTAGACTGCAATCAGAATTCCTGTCAAAATCGAGCGAGAAGCCGAATTCCAGTAGGTGTACCAGTTGTTTATCCCAATAATCTGACAAATAGTATTTCCAATTATTAATTTTCAATTTAGAGGCCACTGAAATCTGGATACCCATATAATTTGGACAATTGTAGTCTCTCACAGCCCTGTGCAGAGTAAGAATGTCAGATATACCAGCGCGGTCAGTTTTTGAACCTTGATAAAGCATTAGAGGTGATAGTGAAATGACCACGAATGCTTTTCATACTTTGTCTCATTTGGAACATTTCCCGAATCCGACTCCAGGATGTCAAGGATCAGAGAATTAATAATCAATATCATGCTTTGTATCATCAGCATTAACTTCCTGGTCAAATTCATCTACTTCATACAAAGGAGTAAATCGGTTAATAACAGCTACTGGCTCTTGCATGTGATCAAGTGCAACCTTAACATTTGCCATGGCAATATTTTACAAGTTGGGCTATCAGAACTGATCCTTTTATTCTTAATGGGTGCAACAGCCCCCCAGTGCGCAAGCTTGCCCTGGAGGCACTCTTGCTGGGTGGCCACCCTATTTTTTGCACAACTTTGCATGCATTGAGACAGTGAGTCGGTCTTTAAGACCTCAGCCTAAAACTTACCAGTTATCACAGGTCTACATCTGTTACTGGCTATTAGCCAGTCCTTCCTCTAGTGGCCCACATTTCCTGCTTCAAAATATTCAAATCAGAACCAGATTGACTATACACAAACCTACAAGGATACTGCTTATTTACAATTTTTCCAACATTTCTATGTACAAATGTAGCATTATTTTTTGAAATATGAAGCAAATCTTCTTGGACATGATCAGGCTGTAAGTGAGCCCTCTTAACTATGCCCAGGGTTAGTCTATTTACTGAAATTTTACAATCACTGGCACTATGAGTACTGACCTTGGCGTCCTGTGTGAAACAAGAACTGCAAATATGCCTATAAAACACCCCCTTTGTTTCATGGTATTTGTTGAAAGTACAAGAACTGTCATCTAATCTGCTGCTTTGCAGGCACAATATCTTCCCCACAAAGGGGAACTCAGTGCGCTAACTTAACAAAAATCATTATCATAAGGAGAGTTGAGGGGCATTCAAGGTCAGTAATCTGGAGTTGTGGGTGTGACCGAGAGGGAAGAAAACTAAGTTGGGAAACTGGAATTAAAGAGGTGGGTTTTGAGGTGTGTCCTGAAAGATGCACCAGAGGGGTTATTTCTTATTTGGAAGGGGAAAGAGTTCCAAAGGACTGGGGCATAGTGACTGAAAGAATTGGAAAAATGTTTGACTGATTTATGAACCTTATGGTCGAAAGTGGGGGTGTGAAGGAACTTGAGTTTAGGGGTGCTTCGCCTTGTATTCCTGGAAAAGGTGTAGGGATGAATTAATTATCTTAGGTAAACTGGTTGACCCTGGTTGAGAATTTTGTATGTAATGAGACCTATTTTGAATTGTAAGCTATATTTGACAGGGGGCCAGTGGAGTTTTTTCAGTTGAGGGGTAATGTGAGAGTATTTAGAGGAACGGGTGACAACATTCCTTCATCTCGCATGATTCGACAAATCTGGCCATCCACTGTGTTATATTAAGTTGGTTGTAATTCAACCCATCTTTGGAAGTTCCAGCTAGGACGAATTCATGTGAGCATTTAACTCTTTGATTTACATACACAGAAACCAACCCACCCACCCCCTCTGTGATTTATTTTTCCATCAATTCTTTGAGGCAATTCTCAACTTGCTCTTGAAAAAAACAATCATGACGGATAGTATGTAAATTTGGCACATTTTCTTGCAAGTCATCCTCCCATTGAGAAGCAGTGAGATTTGAACTTGCAGCTACAGGTTTACACACATATTTTTTTACCTGAGAGCGAGACTTATGCACAGAATTACTTTCAATGACATTCAAATGCTTACCAATTGCGTCAAGTTGAAACAAAATCTTTGCATTAATCAAAGCTTGATCTGAGCTAGTTGGATATGTTCAACAGGTGGTGCCCTTTCAGATTTCCTAACATCCGTCCTATGTTTTGAAATGACAGAATCATGATCTGAATCACTAATACTGTCTTTTACAAGTGCATCAATATCAAATTCAATATCACTCTCAGTATCAGATTTTGAACCAGACTGACCCGGGTTGGTTGTGAAGAAAATTTGTTCAAAAATGCACCATCATCTTGAACCTGTAATTCAACTGGAATCTCAACTTTTCTACGCAAATTGTAAGGTTAACCTGCCATTCTGTAGTTGCCATCTCCTCCAATGTAGTGTGTAACCAGAGACAAGACTATTACTATTACGATAAAACTAATACAAAACTAATAAACAACTAAATAAAAACTAAAATAAATTTTGTCACGTCGACTGCCAGTTCAGATCTGACCATTATCCCCTTGATCAACCAAAGGGTCAAACTATTGACCAATCAGAAACTGCCAAGTCGAATAATCAGTAAATTTACAAAACATGTGGATTAATTGGTTACAGTGGGGTGAATGAATGATTAAGGTTGACACCTAAAGGTCACATATATTGATTTATTCATTAGACATACTAGATACTTGATGGACAACAAGGAAACAAAGCATCTTCTTTGTAATCAGAACTGAATACTTTAGATTAAACAATTTTTAAATTTTCTTCTTCACTCAGTCGCGATATAATTGTAAATTAATTCAATATTCAGCTAATCTAACTTCTTTTATGGAAGTCCGAAGATTGATAGTCTTTTCAAGATCCATCCAATGAACAAATCCTCTACTTATAGGTCAGATCTAGACAAATAGCTATCTATCTCATGGAGATTTTGACATGGCCAAATGTACGCAGTTTGATTCTTTTGCAATTTTACCCCAAAACTTTAGTTTGGTTAATTTGAATTAAAGTGGAATTAGAAAAAAATGTACTAGCACATTTAAGGAACACCAGAAAAACTGTTCATGTTGTGTTATGTTTAAGGAGCATCGGAAAAAACTTTTCTTGTTGCGTCATGTTCACAGCAAGATCTTTTAAAGGGAATGGAAAATTAACGAGAAGTAACACTCCTGTTCCACTGCCTCTCCACCATACCAGTGATGCTGTCAAATGTTATTTATATTGGTTCAGTGGCTGAAATATTATACCATATGAAAACATTGAATAATTGATTTTCTCTGTATTCTGCAGAAGTGGCCAACTTAGTGCTGATCTTTCTGTGCGCTGCAATGATGATCTATTTATAGATTGGGGAAACATCCCACTTTCTAGAACATTCTAGAAGCCAGAGCAGGATATAAAGGTCAGAAGGTCGTGTTGAAATGGAATGCTATTTGGACAGTAGTCTTTGAAATTGCTAAACTTAACTGTGGTGTCAAGTAGATATAAACTCATTGTAAATTACATTTCTGTGGTAAACTCTTTTCGGAGTACACTGGTTTTTGTGACTTGATATACAGAATAGTGGATTGCTGATAGGTGAACACCAGAGTAGTTTGGATATAATGAACAGTTCAGTACTGGTGTTTTGTGCTGGTGAACACCAAACAATCATTGGATTACTGCATAAAGTACTGAAAAAGAGTGGACAAAATTGTTTTAGCTGTTAGTTTAGTGGATAGAACTGTGGTTTTATTATTTTTATCACGTATTTTAGTCGTGCATGTCAGGAGTGCAAAGTTAATAATCATCCATGAAAAATATAACATATACTTTGAAAAACCTTTGCAAGTGAGAATTTCCCTCCAAAGTACTCAAACTGGTCTTTCCAGTCGTTAGGCATTTATGATTAGTCTTTAGATTGCTACAACTTATCTTTTAATTGATACTGTGAAATGTTTTGGCCCCGCAAACTATCTTGTGTACCTTTCCATTGAAATTGAGCTGAGTAATTTTGCCCTTTGATAAAACTTGTTGTAGGAGTCTCCTAATTAATACACAAGGGTGGTCAGGGGTTTTTGTTACAAGTGATCTTTATGAATTGTAGGAGTCGGAATTAGATCAATTTTTGTGGATGGTACAATAGAGATTTTTACTTGGGAGAAGATCATTCGGTGTGTCAGGTTTCTTTTCATCAGAACAAGTCTTAACATTTGCCTGTGTTTAAAATCAACTAGGTCTTGAGACTAATAGCACCAGTGGAACAGCGGTGTAATATATATATATTTTATTACCTTTATACCTAGGCCACACCTTACCATACCTGGGTCACATGTAACAAACAAATGGAGTCATCTAACTTTGTTTGTGGTTCTGTCCACCTTGTATTTGAGTAGGACGCATCTGGTGCAATTTATAGGGATTCAAACCCATCTTACGTACACCCATGAAACTGAAGGGATATAGCAAAACACAAAACACATGATGCCACAAACAGGCCAGGACAGTTCAATATTTTAAGATCATATATAGCTCATGAGGCCAGCACAGAAGTGTGTGAACTAGGAAGAACCTAGAATGTCCCTTGGCTATCACTCTTTTGCTATTTTAGCACACTGAGGTCCCCTCTGTGGGGAAGATATTGCATCTGTAAAGTATTAGATTAGTTTAGATAATGTGGTGGGTTTCTAAATTATTGGCATTTACCATTTTAGTCGAATGTTGCAAAAACCCATAGAGCAAGAAGTTTTTGGCTTTTAATTAGTTTATGTATAATGTTTGTACTGTTGCTACTCTTTAAAGAGTTAATGTAAGACTCTGATTTAAATCTGCTATGACTGACCTTGTTGTAAAAGAGTGAAAACATGCTGACTAACCAAGTGGTTTGTCCAGGCTGAAAAGATACAACCTGAAAGTTTTGTCTTATGACCTGTTCCTAACTGATATGACTTACAAATAATAACTTTCAACAATAAGCCTGGTCACTCAAGTGTAACGGACAAGTAAAGGACATGTAAAGGACATGTAAAGGACAAGTTGGGGTCACTTATTTTCATTTATGATTTATGTTAGGCTATGTCAATGTTTGAATGAATCGAAGTGAAAGCGATGAATGGCCAACCCATGTCATCAGCCTGTCTAAAATATTATAGATTTGTTGGTATCTAGACAGATACATAGTGGTGTAGTTAACCATTTAAAATGGCAGTCCTCTGTTATTGAGTCCTATCCCTATGGCAGGTTTAATAACTCCAGGGACATTCACAAATGGTCATCCCTGAGATGGTGTCAGTCACTCAAGAGCTTGGGCTCAAACTTATACTTAAACTCCTGTATTAAAGGAGATATTTGTATGGGAATAAATATGCACTGACAAATCGAGATCAGGTCAACGTCCAGGTGAAAGTTGTGGTCCACATAATAAGGTGAACATAGATATTACTAGTTAACCAAATTGCCTCCCCAAAAATATTATCCTTGTCGGCACCAAATTCCTGGTATTTCAAGTTTGGCCTATCTTTATACCTGAATGCCTCAAATGCTTTGTCTGAACCCAATAATAAGTAAAGCTGTGCCTTTTCTCCATCTGTGACTGTAACTGGTATCCATACAGCAAAATACGTCTTTTTTCAATAAACTTAATTCAGTTGATTATGTATAGGTTAATGGCCAAGTAAGGTTATTTTGTGGAGGCTTATAGTATCCTCTGTTGTGAACTAGGGCAAAATGCATGTATATACATTTTTTGTATACAACCTTATCATCAACATTTTTTGTGAAATGTTTTCAGAGTAAAGTCATTTTTTGTACGTTGCCCTTGTTTTTATGTCTGTACCACATTCATCACCCTACAGGTTCTCATTCATAATGCAGGATTGCATGGTGAGTACTAACTCACTACATGAGGTCATTTGAAAGGACACTGATCAGATGAACAGGAAGTGAACAATAATTTCAATCTACAGGTAATTAGGATAACTTTGACGGCCAGTCTGGAGGTGAAGTCCTGGTAATAAGGTCAAGGTGAAAGCTGTGTTCCACAGCATATAGTTAACCCAGAAGTTACTGGCATGGAAAAGAGTTGAATTACTTGACAAGAAAAACTCATGGAAAAATATTAAACGCTCCAACGAAGGGCATTGCAAAAAGGAGTGAAAAGAGGCTAGAGCACTGAAAAAAGTTGTAAATTACATGTAAATTGAATAATCTTTGAGCCAAGAGAATTGTAAAAGCTAGAAGCAATCCTACACTTAGCAGTACAAAAAAGCAGTAGGTAGTCAAACTTTAAACAAAGTGTGGTCAAAAAATTAATAATTAAATACCTAAGTAATGCAGCCATCTTTATGGGGGTGTTCAACTGGAGTCGACTTGTCCGTAACTAGGTATATTTTGAGGGTCGGGAGCAATGTTTACAGAGTTGGTCAGGATCCATTGTAGTTTTCTGGCTTTTCGCCGTTAATCAGCAAAATATCAAACATCTTTGATATTTCAATGACCCTCCACAACTCTGTATCTGCACTGTGTCTCTACCCACTGGGAAACCATCCTGTCATGTATCTCTACAGCTTGTCAATTACACTTCCCATCTTGTCCTGTACTGTAACTGTCTTGTCTTGAAGAACTTGCCATCCTGTCTTGGTTAAGTACCAGGACTCCACCTCCAGACAGGCCATCAAACACTAACGTACTTGAAAGCAAACTGGGCTATCTTACACATGACCGACCTGACATGGACACTTCCCCTCAAGTCTCCCAGTCTTCAACCATAGAGTCAGTAACATCTCAGCAGGTCAAGCCAGGAACACATACAGACAAGCCATAAACACAAACCGACAAGGCAGTTACACAACAAACAAGCTGGGAACTGTGTAGGACAAGTCAGCTTCACTTTTACAATCCACGGCTTGTCTGCTGATGAAATCTGTATATAAGGCAAGTCGGTTTGTGAAATGCATCATTTGGAATCTGGCATCTGACGGATTATGTCTGGCAGCGTTTCAAGAATAGGAGTTTCTTATTTTTATAATTATCTAGGGCAGTGTTGAATTAAAGTTGGCTGACTTTAGATTTTAGGATTTTGTTTGGGTCCTTAGAAGGGCAGAAGAGTGAGGACGCTAAGAGTTCCCACTGACAGTGTTCCTGAATTTGAGCTGGGGACACCATTTACAGAGGAGTGGCACTGAAAACAGTAGGAGAAGCGGGAACATTGCAGTCATGATACAAGAAGGAGCACATGACCAATATATACCTGAGAGAGTCGGAGGAGGAGGAGGCTATTGTGGACTTTGTGAAGGACCATGAGGAGTTGTACAACAAGACTAATGGACATTTCAAGGACAAAAGCAAGGAAGTGGTGTCTCCAGGAGAGATTCCCAACATTCGCATGCTGTACAAGACCTGCTTTGAGTTGCAAAGGACACATTACGACAAGCTCAAGCAATCAAAGTCTGGACAGGCCCTGAAAAAGATAACAGAACATCAGACCTAAATACAGATAAATTTGGATTCCTGAGGTCACACATTTGATTTAAGGGACTCAAGACCTCAGGCTTCAGAGTTGAAAAAATCTTTTTTTTAAATCATCTTAAAAGGATTTGAACTTGGTTTGAAAAATTGGTTTAAGAACTTTTAAAAAAAGATTTAAAAATGATAAAAAACTTTAAAACGTATGAAAAAAATGGGGCAAAGGCAATAAAATATTGGCCCACCCCAAAAAATTAAAAATGTAAAAAAAAATACTTGGACTCTAAAGAAGGTCTGACATTTGGGGGAAGCGTTTTGACCTTGGGATTCGACCTTGTGACCTTTGATCCTTTGAGAAACTTTTTAGTTTGCCTAAGATTTGGCTGATTTTGAACTTTAAAATATCTTAGAAAATAATTTTGAAAAAAATACAATTAAAGATTTACAAATTTTAACATTTAAAGGGGGGGGGGGGGCATTTTTACATAACTTGGGTTCAATGATTTTAACAGGGGACTTGTGAAGTTGTGATTTGGTTTAAAAAAGTATCAAAACTTGTTGGAAGAGTATTGAATTTTGTTTGGAAATTTGTTGGAAATTTGAGCAACACCAGCTTAAATAAAAGTTCTTGGAATAATTGGGTAGTCCTGAAAAGGACTGATAGTAGTCCTGAAAAAGATTGATAGATGCCAGCTTCTGCTCCCAGAGTTACTGGTTGACACATCTCAGATCCTGTACTCCTGCCCAGTCAATGCCCCCACATTATTAAAGTAGTTTTTCAACCACCTTCCTGCGTCTTGAGATACTATAGTTGGCTACTCTTTCTTCCCTTGTGAGTGTCTTTTGCTGTAGGGTTTCACCATTCATAGCATCAAGGCGTCGTCACCCAGCGAGAAGTAGTACAAATCTGGTCCTGCCCCAGTGCTTAAAGTGCCAGAAGCCCCAAGCCTATATTGCTTCGGTTGAAAATATGTGCATCTGAGCAAGAACCACTTGAATCACAATCTGTCCACAGGAATCTGTATTCTGCATCAACCAGGTGCAGGAGAACCAGGGAAAAGAAGCCCTTGTAGTTGTAATAGTCACTGCCTGATTTTTTAGGCCTTCTCATAGCGATATGCTTCTCGTCTATAGCCCCTACAGTGTGGGGGACATTCCATCTGGTTCTGAACTTCTCCTGCACCCTTTTCCACTCATCAGGGCAGCACAAATATTCGCCCTGGAATTCAGCCAGGATGGCCCGGTAGACCTGGGGGATGAATTTGCAGATGGTGGTTCGGGCAACCAGTCAGTGATACTGCAAGGAGGGGTAGGTCTCCACTCTGGTCAGGTATCTCAGAGTTATTGCCAGTTACAGTTAACTTCTAATGGCTTCCTGAAATTGCTGACTGACTTCTTGATGTGGTGGTGTATGTGTTCTTCGATGAGGTCAAAAAGGCTGGGGGCATCCTGACAAAATTCTGGTATCCTGAGATGTCAGTGTGTATTAAGTCGGCCAGGAGGTTGGTGTAGTATCCCTTTTCTTGTCTTTGAAGGATACAGTTGGTTTGATGGTTTTCTTCTTCTCCGGGGTGCTGGCTGGGGCTGATGCTGTGGTGCTGGCCATAGGCCAGGTGGTGATCCTGGTTTCAGATGTGTCCTCTGTCTGCCAATCATGATGCAAATAAAAATATTAAACTCAATAGAAACCAAAACTACCCTAAGCTTTAGTAGAAAGTCTCTCTGATGTGTAGCTGGCATCTCTGCCATTAAATGATGTTTTTGTCAGCCGGAGGGGGTTTATATAGTGTTGGATCGACCCTAACTCTGGATTCCGACTCCAGGATTTAATCAATCCAGTAGGGGTGGGCCGGAAAAATACTCAAGTCCTACTTAAGGCTTGCTAAGGCTCGTCTGTTATTTGTTTACTGCTTGTTGCAGTACTTTCCCATCTTGTCGTGAAGAAAATGATCTTGACCCCAAGTCAGGTCAGGATCTGGATCCAGACAAGCTGGTATGTGCTACGTTTTGTCCGGGAGACTGAGTGTTTTTGCATTTTTTAATGTTTTTTGTCCCCGATTCCCTAACTTTTGCAACCGACCCTAAAGTCGTAGAGTCAGTTACAGTGTTGGTTCCAGTGGAACACCCCCATTACACACACCAACATAAGAGTCCTTTCAGGCAAACTTGAATATAATCCCTAAAATAGGGCTTATAAATGACTTTGAGACTGATTTTGAACAAATACTTCCTTGGAAATAGGTATTATATTGGATTATGCGTCTAAGTTGAAATTTTAGTTTCAGTTATTCTAAAATTTAAGGATTAAACGCCTGATTATAGAAATTATATTTAAAGGTTGGATTTAAGATTGTTTATTAATATTACCCTGGTACTTGGTGGAATATATCACATACTGGTATTTAGACAATATTGGATATACATGTATATAAGTCCCTTGTAATAGTTGGATTTATATTCGTACATAAGGTTATTACTTCCTACATTTGTACTAAACACCGGGCTACAGACGCCATTGGGGTCCAAAGCACAACCTACTTTTGACAAGGCTGGTATCTTTTCATCTTAACATTTATATTTGTGCATTTCATTAACCATTGTTGCAATATATCTTAAATATTAAATTTAGCTTAAATTGAATTTGTGGCCACCTTTAATTAAGTTAAAAATTAAAATAAAATGACTTAAAGGGTGACCTTATCCTCATTATTGGGGCTATGGCCACCCTAAACTATTCACCTTTCGTATGCTTTCCTTTCCTTAGGTGGCCTCAAATTGTAATCTTACTTAAACTGTACATGTCTGTAACTGTATATTTAAATAGATTCAGATATTTGTATACGATGATATATATATCCCAACTGGGGCTTTTATTATCTCCTCTAATTTTACATAACCTGGCATGACTTGGGGGCAATGTGGGAATCTATTAATAACCCAGACCCACATTACCTCAAGACTTGCTAAATCCCTGAAAATGACAGCTTTATGAATAATTTGAACTCACAAGCAGTCTAGTTACGTGGTTCTAAGCTCGAAAATAAAATCCCACAAAAGTAAAAGCTAAAAGCAAATTTTTTCTCAGTCTCATTCCAGATATTTTACAGATACAGTTCCATTGAATCGCAAAGATATATGGATTGCTGCAACTGATTTAGTGTATAAATGTTTAACTAATTGCGCTATATCTCTTGACCGCTATGCTTTATAAATAAATTTTGCAACTTCATAACTTCAAGTTTACTAATTAATGCTGTCATCTTGCTCTTGAATAGTCTAAAAAATCTCCTGCTGTTTGTAAAGTTTCACATCTTCTACACCTTGTGTTGTCTAATGTAGTTACCTAGGAACAGTTTTGTCCTGTATATGAGTATTGACTGAAATGAACTAACCCTGTTATTCATTATTTTGTACTGACATAAATGATTGGTTGGATCGTGTATTGTTTAATTAATTCCTATTTGTACTAAATTTAATTGGGGTTAATTTAAGGTCATATTGCTAACTTCTGAGAAATGGCCCCTGGGGTTGGAGTAAGTTACAGTTGTTGCGACTAATTTCGTAGGTCTCAGGGTCAAAGTTAAGAAGTTACTCTCAATATTTGGAATAATTGAGCCCATGGGCCCAGAGTTTATGTATTTCACCAATGGTCTCAGTCTCAGCTTTGACTGAGACACTGGCTCAAATGTTGAGAGTGGTAGGTAGTAGGCTTTAGTTTTGTAAATAATGACCCAAATATGGCTGCCATAACTTTTTCTCCACTTCAAAATTTTACATAGCTTAAAATAAGGAGCAAATATATAAAACTCTTCCTCTCTCCCATATAGTCTTCAGACGTTTTACGTAGTTACAAGGTTTTCTATCAAAATATAACATTTTAACAGACATAAATTGTGTCAAACAAATGAAATCCACAGTAGTTATTCGATAACACCCCATCCCTCATTCTGTGGCAACTGAGGCAAAAACTTAGCCAACTTGCTCAGATTTGAGACCTTGGCTTAACTCAAGTGTGGGGTATGTCTTAGACCCTTCTGTGAAATCTATCCCGGGAAAACAGACTTGACAGTCAAATGCTGAAAAATAAGTAGCAATCACATTTTTTGATCAACAGTAATTTCACACAAATTATGACCACTGATGTTTTCACCTTTTATCGCTCACCAATACTAAAGCAGTTTCTCTTAATTTGTGATAATGGTGGTTGGGGTATAAAAGTCAAGAAAATTACCCAGGACCTAGATTGCCAATCAGACATATATTACATCACATTAAGAACTTTTCTCCAGACACTTAAATCCTTTTTGAGTAGAAGTAATGTGCTCCAGTGGTTTTATACTTTATGCCTTTTGCAAGCAATGTTTTTGACAACAGAATGCAAATAAGAATTAGGTGATCAAGAACAGTTGTATGTTGTTGGGGATGTATCAGAACAGGACATAAATTAATTGTTTGTGGAAACTTCCTGCATGCGAATTGTACAAAGTTGAAACCATGATTTCAGGTAGAAATTATATTATCGCCCCTGCAAAAGTACTGTAAAAGGTTACTTCATCTGGATATTTGTCCGCAAAATTTAATTATAGTTTTCTCTTGTGTCAATGCAGATTTTTGCTATAATAATATTCATCTTTTAAATTACACCTGAGAGATTTTTTTGAAAAAAGTATCCAATATCTTTCACTAATGAGCAGTTGTTCTGCTTTCTGATTTTGACCATAAATAGAAGCCGTTTTACATGTTGCCAAATAAACCCTTATACATTTTATTTCAGCTAAAATGATCATAAAATCTCAATAACTACACACCAAAAATATAGGAATGAAAAGTAAGGATGTTAAGTAACATCTTTAAAATTACAAGTTAAGGAATCGGTGTAATTTAAATAGGTAATGGCCTCTAAAATGTCCAATCTTTGAAAATGATGGACTGTTGACTCTGTTCCTCTGTAAACAATCCATTATTTCCAAATATTGGACACTTACTTTGCCATTAATCTATACTTATTCACAGAACAATCACACATAAGGACCTGGTGGTCAGGGTTTGTCTAGTTAGGTGGGGAGCAGGACGGCTCCATGCTATAACTTTGAACAACTAGGACACAAAAACTTCATTTTTGCTTTTTTTATCTACAGTTAAGTGGATTTCTTTTGATCAAAATATGATGAAAATATGAATTAAAAGTTATCATCAAATATTATTAAGATAAAATCAAACAATAAACCTCTTAGTATAGCATTTATTAGGCGATCAGTGTAATTTCTGCTAGAAATCATCACCCTAACTTTGCACAATTTGCATATAGGAATCATCGAACTTACGTAATATATTTCCATCATCGCTCCAATTTCTGTATTTGGTATGCAAAAGTGCACGAGTTTAACCGATGATAAAGTATAATGTTAATAAATATTCCAACTTCCTGTTTGTTCAAAGTTAATGTTTGTTAAAGGATAGGGCACCAGACAATAAATATATTTTGTACCACAATTCTTAATCTGTACAATTTAATTGTCGCAAATGAAATCACATAACCTTTTGCAGCATGCTGAGCTGTTGGCTTCTTGAAAAGGTGTCTGGTAACCAGAAAAACACAAAGAGGGATATGTTTTCACAATAAAGTGGTAGTGTAAATATCATACAGTGACCAACAAAGTTTGGGCTGGACTGAAAAATACAATACTGCTGACAATAAAATGAAATATTGACATTAACCTGGCTTTGTAACAACTTCAGACCTTTAGCTGGAATACAATGCTGCAGCTTTGGATCCTAACTGGAAAAACAGAGTTCATCCTTACTCAGTCATCATAGACAGTTGCTTTTATCTTAGTTGAAACAAATCCTATACTAATATAACCTTCAGGTTTCACTCTGTACATGACCTCAGGTTTCACCCTGTAAATGACCTCAGGTTTCACCGTGTCAATAACATGAATCCACTGAACAACCTCACAGAACCACAGGATTCATTCTATCCAAGACATGAATCCACTGTGCAAACCCCACAGAACCTCAGGATTCATTCTATCAATGACATTAATTTACTACAAAAACATCACAGAGCCTCAGTTTCACCCTGTAAATCAAAACATATATATACTTTGTACAACCCAGGTTTCACATTAAAATTCAGACACAAAATACTGGAATTATTCACGTGTCCTAACCAAAAGATTAAACCTGCGAATAAAACTAAAGTCACAGGTTTTACCCTGTAAAATAAAACCTAAACTATCATTTCTGACCGGTTTTACCCCACAAGAGAAACAAACTATTTCATATCATTCCTTAAATAAATCAGCAGGTTTTACCCATTAACTACAGGTTTTACCCTGTGACTGAGTTCATGGTGTGTCAGCCAAGTTGTTCCCTCAAACATGTCTAGCACAGATATTGCATCTACCAGTCCAGCATTGAACTGATGAAATGCTGGCCCTTATGTAGTGAAATTGCAGACAGAATAGAATTACTCAAATCAGAGAAGTAATATGGCCTTACATTGGACTAAACTTTAGTCATCCCCAAGACTTTGGAAAGAGAACTTCCTTTTAATACTTTATACAGAGTCAACAATTACCGTTAACACAATGAAACCTACTAAAATGATATAAAGACAACAGATATTAAAGTACCTAGTTTACAGGAATATCTGCACACAAATGGTCAGTGTTTTATGTATATTAGTTGAATATCGCTCATTTGCGATAATTTAAAATACGATGACGAATCTACGTTCTTCATACTTTTATAAATGGAGGCATTGACCTAAATTAGGATAGATAAAAGATCAGATTCACTTTTTTTTAAGAAATGGTCTTTTTTGTCCGTATATAATCCTCTTATAGGTATGCATTGACACCATAATAAGCAGAAAAATATAAAATAATATACATGTATCAAAATAAATTATCTTCAAGGGATGCTTTTTAAGGGTGATAATATAAATGCTTTTTTAAATAAATGTCCCACTGTCACTAATGCTAGACGGCATAAATGTTAGAAATAGCATACAATAGGTAGCCATATCTGTTTTGTTGTGATAAAATGTATATTGGTATATATGATAAATTAGTGCTCACTTATTGTATTTCTTGACATTTAATGGCAATCACAAAAAAAAATCAGACAAGACAATGGCAACCCATCTAACATTTATGCTGTCTAATATGAATAGGCGTATTTCAGAAACAAAAATCTGCATAATCTGCACAATCCAGATTCAGATTTGGATTCTTTGGATTAGCTAAAATCATGAAATGCAATTTTCTCTAGACCTGAATCCAAAATAAAAAAATAACATAAATCAACATAAATATTAAATATTAATATATATTAATATAATATTATCATAATATAGTATAATAAAAATTTCCCAAATGTTAACATTTCCAGCTACATTTTGCTGCCATTTTTTTACAAAGAATTATGGGTAATCCCATGAATCTGAATCTGTTGATCTACGTCTCGAGGATTCATAATCTGGATTAAGACTATTGTCACATTACCAGCAAATCTGTTAATCCGCGGACTCTAGATTCAATGGATTAATGTTGTGAAATACACCTAATGACAGGGGGTGTATCCTCCATTGGGACATGACCATGATTTTTATATCTGTGCTAGAGTATAAATGCATTTTGCCTCTCACATGGAGGTATATATAATTGGTGTGCATTGTTTGGATTTTAATTCAAAATAACTTGAAAAATTGTAGTTGGACTTTGATGAAACTTTCAGGAATTGTTGACAATGACACATGAAACAGATGATTATATATTGGTGGTGATCTTGATTACCATCTGTATCAAGGAGATTTATATATAAAAAATTATTATCGAACTCATAGAAAGCTTCTCTTACATCCCATCGTACATGTATACACATGTTAGTGTGCTGTGAATACTCTTGAAAAATATGAGTGTAGCCTGGTAGTGGGGTAGTAGAGATTTGCATGTGCAAACAAGGTGTATTCTCTCAACAAGAGTGTCACTACTGGAACATCAAAGAACAGTCTGCGACTAGCTACAGGCTGTACAATGGGTTTACATACATGCAAGGTACACGTGAGTGTATCACACGGCACATACAAACCCTGCAAGTGAATGGTGAGATCTTCAAACACTAGCAAGGAGAATGCAAGTCTCTTGTAAGTCACCCTTGAGACATGGATGCATTTGTAGGCAGACTGCATGCATGCAGAAAAATGTGCATGCTAATTTTTATTGCGGGGTCTGTGCTTTATCTGATAGTTCCGGATCTGATATTGAAATGTCTGCTTTGATTGATCATTCTGACTAAAAATATGATTTATCCCCTGTTCCCCGTATGTTTGGCAATCATGTTCAAGATGCTGGGGAGTGTCAGGCAAAATTGTCTCATATCAATAGCCAGATTTTGACTCAGCTTACTGCTCTTGGAGCACAGTTGGATAATATGGAACATTGCCTGAAAAAATCTCTTAAGAAGACAAGTGCCAGCACAAATTAAACAAATCAAAGCTAAAGATAAAACGGCTGTCATACATGTACGGGTGGCTTCTCCTCCTGTTCAGGCAGTTGATAATATCCCTGCCCAGTCAGTTAAGAGAAGAGGCTATAATTCAGGAGGAGGTCCAGAGTAGGCTCAGACAGAAAATGTCAAACCAGGTAGGAACAAGATTAGGTTGGGTAGTTGTGGATTAACACACTTTTTTGAATAATAATAATAATATTTTAATTATTGATCAACACGAAGGTATTTTAGTCAATGTGGGTTCTGATTACAGTATATAAACTTTCTTAATCAACTGCATTTAGGTTCAAGTAATAACATTGAATAGAAAATTCATATACACAATTTAAATCCATTGTGTCCATGAGTCAGGCTGAGTGTGTTTGTGTATTTATGTCTTTAGTATTAACTTAAGCTTCAGCACAGTCATTTTCCCTGGACAAAAATTGAAAAAAGACAAGGCATTTAAATACAAAATCCCTCTGAAAGCAATGTCTGCAGCAGTAGTTAATTATTTAAGAGCTCACTAATCTTCCGATGACATTTCTCTTTCCAAGAGAGAATGTTTTTAAAAAGGGACATCTTTTGAACATTAGATGACACTTCTTTTTGTTCTTGTTTCTTAGAAAATAAAACAGAAGCCAAACCCTCAATAACAAAAGTTACCTCCACATTAATTCAGCATGAGGTAACTCTTTGAAGTAATTATACAGACACAATGTGGAGAGAGGGCGATAAAAGGGGAGTCCTTATTGGACCCCCAGGAAAACACAATGGTAGTAATAAGCTCCCCAGAGACAATCTAAACTTAGAAGCCTGTACAAGTTTCTGTAAATAAACTATGAATTTATTGTACACACAAAAGTTCGTTAGTGTATTTGGAGTGGAAGACTCAGAAAAGTTAGCATGAACTTTAATTGGTTTTACCATAATTTTAACACAATGTGTTAAATTCAATCAATTTTAATATGATTTTTATCACACTGCATTGAACTTAATTAGAATTTAATTTCACTTTTAAAACATTGCTTTGAATTTACTTGGAAATAAATGCCACTTTTAACAAATTGCACAGACTTTGACTTGTTTTCTTAATCTCACTTCTGAAAACTATTGAATTGAACATATAAAATATATTTGATGTAACATTCACACATTTTGTTGACTTATTTGCATTGTTTCTCACTTTAAAACATTGCATATCATTGGTCTTTAGGAAAGGGTTATTACTTTTGTTATCTCTATATTATGTATGCTATGTTTTCTATACTATGTCTTCATTATATTGTACTCCTTCAATACTATCTGCACCCTATAACCTCTGTATGTTATGCTAGCTTTACTATCTACACACCATACCTTCCATATGTTATACCAGCAATACTAGCCATACTCTTTATACTCTATACTGCTAGTCTCTGTACTCTTTATAACCTACCTTCTTTCTGTACTCTCCCTGCTTTTTAGACTCTATAAACCATCTATACTCTCTACATCATATTATAATAGAAGCCAATGAAAGGCTAGGACTACCTTTAAATCTGACTTCTGACAACTGACCTGTGGTTGTTTGTAGATAGCCCAATCGAATCCCCCCTTTGTCTCATTTTCTTTTCAGTAATGAAACACCATTAAATATTTCAGGAACAAGTTATTGCTCTGTAAATTGGGAAGGTTTTTAGTAATACCTGATTCACACTTCTTCGATAAGGCACTATGCTCTCTTCACGGTCTCACTTGTGTTACACTGTTTAAAGGGTTATTACACCCCAAAAACAAAAGGCTTTTAAAACATCTATTACTATATGATAAATCATTTCCCCAAACAGATATTGAAACACAGCTTAATTACTCAGTAATCAGCAATTAAAAAAGTACACATTTGCCATATATCGCAATACTGAGCCCAAGCCACAAAATTGCCAAGTGCACTGTTGTGGTAGTGTGTGTGCAGTGACATCATGCTTGCCTATGTAATTTCTCTGTTTTATGCACCGGTAAGTCATTCAGATATAGAAGTGTAAATATACTTGAAATGGCCTCATTTTAAAACTGAGAAAGAGAACCAGGATACTACTATACATACTGCACTTATCATGGCCTGATATTTTAGCCTCTAAAAAGATTAAATAACCTGACAAAATGATGAGAAAAGTAATGAAACTGACCCATTAATTATAGTGATTTTACTACCACAGCTAACAAAGAGAGAATTGTAAAAGAACGGATGTGGGATGGATGATTTAATCATATTTCCTATACTCTGTTTACTATAACAAAGTTCATTAAGGGTGACCTAACAAGAAAGTAAATTTTGCAGTTTATGAACATTCTGATATCAGATTTGTTTCTGTGCTTCAAGGTATCAAAGACTCCCAGTATAGTTCAATACAGTACTGGCAAGTGGTTTTTTCTACCTTTATCACATATACACACACTGGAACTACACTGTGTGATCAGCTGAAGAAAATATCATTTTGTTCCTGTATGTCATGGTTTGATGTTCAATATTGAAAAAAATAGCATTTTGGTCAGGTTATAAGCATGATAAGGATATTGAGGTGTCAATTTTTACTGTTTTGTGTATTTCAAAGGTGGTACCAATAGCATGGGTAATTCTAAATTGAAATGAGATGTAGTATATCTCATTTATGAAGTTATAAAAAGTTGTTATAACTGCTTTATATGTATTTTTGCAGTAATGGCACAAAAATCATCTTCATCCAAATGAAATTTGCCCAATTTTGTTCGTAGGGTCAGTATCTATCCAAAATATTTTCCACCTGAATGAAGTTTTTACTGAAATGTGAAAATAGACATTTTACCTTAAATAATTTTGTTTAAAATTAGAATTTACAGTAACAGCCTAGTGTGTATTCCTATTTTTTTAAGTTGTAAACTTCACACATACAGGTGAAGATACAAATATTAGACAATAAGTAATAAATACTAGGCTCCACCACATACAACATGATTTAAAAACAGTTAAAATTTATAGTATTTAATTGATCACTTTTGAAAACCTAGCAATGTTGTATGAACATCATCAATTCAATCCAGATGTGTTTCATTTTTTTTTCATAAACTTATTTTTATCTGAAAAAATACTGAAGAAAATTCAGATGTCTGAATCTGATTTGTATTTTTTTTAAAAGGGGCCAAAACTGGACAATGGCCACTGAGTCGATTATTCATATATTTTATTTTTTTTTAATGCAAATAAGAATAATATAATGAAATTCACTGCAAAAAAATCTGTTTTACAATGCTCTTCCATTGCACACAACATCTAAATTTTTTTCTGTTTTAATCATCTAATTTTCATCTTCACTAAACATTTGTTCAATCAAGTTAATTACTACAACTTTGTTATACCACTGAAGCATAAACCCTGTTTGTATCTTTCTACTTACAATCTTTCGGTACTATATGTAAAGTTATGTAAAGGTGTTTCATATTTTAAAACAGCCCTTTTTATTTTTTCCTTCTGACATATATCTTATACATTCGTCATGATAAAAAATACTTTTCAATTCAATAATCCTGAAAGTAAGACATCATAATGTACTAAACACAGACATGTATTGGGATTATCTTGTGGGGCACTGTTAACGTAAGACCGGCTCACTGGTAAAAATGCTGAAGTGATGAGTGTATACTGTTACCTTGACAGGCTTGTAATAAAGTTATTTTATAAAGTGTGTGCTCTGTTTTGAGAGTTTTAACTATGGGCAATGTATATAAAAAATTAGAGGATTTGATTACAAGAAAAAAAAGATATAGTAAATTTGGGGGATAGTAACCCTTTAATACATCAAATGTTGAGCTTGTTTTCAGACCAATAACACGTCTCTTTTATTACCTCTGCCAAGGAGGTTATGTAATGCTTTGTTTGTATGTTTGTTTGCCTGCCAAATAACTCAAAATCTTATGGACATTTTTTAGAAAAATTTCAGGAATTGCCTAAAATGGCATATAGAAGATGATGTTGGTGATCCCAATCACAGCCTGGGTCCAGGTATTTTTAACAGATTATTTAATCATTGCACTCATAAGAAATACTGGAGGTGCTTATCTTTGGTGGAGGTATGTATTCTCCAAATGTTTTCCTGGATGTTTTTGCTACTGAAGGTGTTGACATTTCGCTCAAGCCATAGAGGGACAAGGCTATTGTAATCTGCTCTTTTTGTTACTCATAATTAAATAACTATACACCAGATATATGTCATTCTGTTACACTAGGTGGGGGTACTAACTATTGTTTATTCCACTGCAAATATGGTCGAAATCTAGATCTGAATGACAAATCAAAAATAAATTTTTTATCGTTTCCATGCAACATCCACATGGATAACTGTTTGACTACTTATCGCACCTGTGATACAAGATTGGGCCTAGAACCTGAACCTGTATTCACTAAACCTCTTTTATTCCAAGGAATCCTTAAAAAGTAAGAATTTCCTTTGTTTCTTGCTCCTTTCTTCGTTTTGGTATTCATTAAACTTCCTCCAAACAAAGGAGCCTAAATTTCTTACCTTGAATTTCAATGAAACCTTGAAAATATAGGAAATCCTTAACTTTCAAGAAAATCTTTCATTTTGATATTCACTAACCTTCCTTTACTGAGGAATCCTTGTGTTTTTCCCTTAACTTTCGAGGTTAGTGTGTAGATACGTTTATAATAAAGGGAAGCTTTGGTGGTTTGACTTTTTGAGTAAACATTTAGGTAATTGGTGAACTATTATGATATTTACAAAATATAATTAAAAAAGCGTTCTTGCACCTTTTTCTCCATTCCATATCATTTATATCACTATACTTCTTCTTTGAAATTTATGGGATACTTAGTTGATATGTCATCAAACCAAATGAAAATGCATTTGATGTGTATGTGTCAGTATCTTTATGAAAAGTGGCTATTACCCCAACGTGGTATTTTCTTAAAATATAAAATATCACCTTAAGCGGCAATAAAAGACCCATCACAACACTGATCTTATACTGAATAATTAATATGGAAAGAAGGAAATACAAAACTAATAGAAAGATAAAGGAGCCTTAGTGAATAAACTTTTTCAACCAATCAGATGACTGAATGCACTCCTTTAATAAAGCGTCCTTATTTTAAGGCCTCCTTTGGTAAGGAAACCACAAAGGAGGTTTAGTGAATAGTATTTTAAAGATCAACTTACCAAAGGAGATTTTCACCTTCCTTTAATAAAGGGGCCTTAAAAATAAAGGAGGTTTAGTGAATATGGGCCCAGGACTTCATCAACCATTCTCACACACCATTTGAATACAGTTCCAAACCAGGCCAGTCTATACAAAACACTAAAACATGGCCAAGGTGTTCAGTGGCGTAGTGGTGAGCAAGTTTGGCATCTGATCACAGGCAGTCACCTCTGTGTGGGTTCAACCCACGCAAGTGGCAAAGCTAAACAATTGTCCAATTATGACACCCCCCCCCCCCCCCCCCCCAGTTGTTGAACGAGGTGCAAAATACCAACTTTAACCTTTAAAACATTACCAGGCTGTATACCTCAGTGGAAAGAAAGTTTGATATACCAGTAGCAGCTGTGCAAAATTTAACTTCCATCAAGACCTCTCTTTCAACTATGAAGTCCACAAAGGAGAAAACAACATCTGCTCTCTAAATTGGCCCACTTCCAATACACTTACTGCTCACAACACTTTATTTCTGTGTTAGTGATTCCAATAGGTTAAATTTTGTAGAAATGATGTATTTCTTGTTTTGGCCTAATTATGATGTGCGCCAAATTAGTAAACAGAGTACTGGCGTGTGTGAAATTAGTTCAAAGGACACTTTTTACTTCCATTTGAAGAGCATGGCCTGCCAGGGGCCTGCTATGGCAGTTTCTGTCATCTACCTTAATTTTATAATTTTCATCCCTACCTTATTTCAATACTTTTAACCCTATTGCCAGGAATTTAGACCCCTATCGATTCCTGGCCTTAGATTTCCCACCAATATCCATTGTTTTCATTTGGAATCTAGATTTTGAAGAGGCAAGAACTGCATTTTAACTCAAGTTTTAACTTTTATACTGTGATATTTACTCGTCATTATGCCTAAAAGAAGCAAAAAGGCGGATACAGGAAAGAAGAAATCAACTACAAGCATGCTACAGACGAAGAATGCTACAGTGTCAAAATCTACAGATATGGATCTTAATGGCTCGTTTCTGACGCCTTCTAGGGGTACAATTGTAAGTACTGTTTCTTCACCTCAACCCCCACCCCGTTGTGATACAATAGCTGAGGATGGTACAGTGCTAGCTTACCTCCAGAAAATCGACGCTACCAACCAAATGCTACTCAGAAGAGTGGATGAATTAGAAAACCAACGTGCTACTCCTGCTACTATTCCGACTACTAACGCCACCCTAGGGCAGGGACCCACCAATATATCATTAGGGACAGCTAGTACACATGCTACAGGACATCAGTACCTCTTCCCAGGCTGGTCCCTCTCAAGCGGCCACTAGCAATACTGGTTTGCCTGGTTCTGTAATTCACCCAGCACACAGCAGTCAATACCACGACGCCGTCATACCCAACGTCAACGCCATCAGAAACAACCCTACCATTTCACAGTCAGTCTCTCACATTTTGTCATCATTAGAGGCTACCTCCAGGGCTGAAGCAATGCAAGGTAAGGCTGTACACAAAAAGTCAGGGAGATTTAACGCCACAGACACTGTTACAGCAATACCTGAGTTAAGATGGCCCAACGAAGGTTACCATGGGGTTGGTGGCCGCAAGCGCACCCTATACGACGACCTTACAATTCAGGAATGGGCTGTGGGGCAATTAACTAACATATACCATATTCAAGATCCAGCTTTGGCTAAACAAGTGCTTTTGCAGGTGATTTTGTCCCTTAGGGATGCTACATCCCTACCCTGGCAGGCAGTGAGGGGTGCATGGGGTAATTCCATGCACGAAATCGAACAGGGATCTTTACAATGGTCGGATGCTACACAATGGGCACTTAATTGTCTCTCCACTTCCCAAATCGCCATGGCCAATGCCTCACAGATATCATCCCTGCCTACTACCCAAAAGAAAGTGTGTAGATATTACAACGAAGGAGTGTGTTCACACGAGGGGAATCATGGTCAATTTAAACATGTCTGTTCATTTTGTGCTAAGCAAGGGAAAAATTATACACATCCAGAGACTAAATGTCAAGTTAAACTTAGAGGTGCGGACAGGAATCAGAACATTAGTAAATAGGATTTGTCTTCATCACCTGGACCAGTAGGGACCCTTAGGGACATTTGTCAGACAGGGGAGGGCGGGAGGGACATTAGTAATGTAGATAACTACTATTAATTGTGTTAATTATGGGGGTCATTATGCGGGTGGTCACTTCCAAACCAGTCCAGGTCATAATGTTAATAATAGTAACCATTATGGATTTAGTATTGATACTAACATCTGTCATCAGCGGAATACAAGTATTGCTGATGCTGTGGCACACCCAGATGTAGGTAATAATGTATTTTTGTGTTGTAAATGTCAATCACCATGTAATGACGGTAATGTTGACATCTCACTGGGAGTTAATGATCCAGTAATGTGTACTTTGGACTTTATACAGTCCTTGGATGTTATTGACACGTGTCAGGTAGTTTTTCTTCATGACCCTAGGGGTCTTAATTCCGGATTCTATCAGATGTATTACAATGACGTTCACGTTGCTTGTCTTGTTACTTGTTTTGACAGAGACCTAGGTCCATTTCAAGTTATTGACAGATTTGTAGCCAAGGTTGTATTTTGCAGTCATACATTACGCTATGGTTTAGGCTGTGATTTGACAGCTAAACAGGTAGTTGATGATTATAGAAAGGACTTACTTGTACGTCACAATCATAATATGTCATATACTCAGTACATGGAAACCATTATTGACAGATTATGTGTCCTTATGGACTCTCACTCCCTTGGGGATGACTTACAGCCCCCTGACGCCCCAAATGACGCCATGGGCATCACACACGTCCCCAACAGTATTACTGCTTTGTTAGATGTAGACACAAACACCAAACTCCAAGTTGATCAGTACGCATACATCCCTTCTAAAACAGTGGGATTTCTCAGTCATGAGGACACGGTGTTCGAATTTATAGGTCCTGATAGATTTCCAGTGTCCATCGACAGTGTCAACAAGTGCATTGAAATTGCTAATGTCATTAAATCTACAGGTCTTCCCAATTACAGATTGGCTAGAATTCCCATTATATCAAACTTGAACATTGAAGCCTGGGAGAAAGAACTTAGTGCTTATCCCGATAAACACCTCATTCAATATCTCAAATTCGGCTTCCCTTTATCCTTGAGTAGCTCTCACCTTCTTACAAACAAGGCAGTGGTAAACCACCACTCCGCCCTTCAGTATCCTCATGCCATAGAAAAATACATAAACAAAGAACAAGGCTTTGGTACCATCTTGGGCCCTGTCACCCACATTCCCTCACCTCATTACCACTGCTCTCCCCTCCTTACTAGACCCAAGGACACCAATGACAGAAGAGTCATTTTGAACTTATCTCACCCCAGGGGTCAGTCTCTTAATGACGCCGTTGATAAACTTCATTTTGATACTAGACCTTTTACTCTTAAATTTCCCTCTGTGGATAACATTGTAGAGCGTATACTGGAAATGGAAGATCCACTAATTTTTAAGATCGATGTGGCCAGAGCTTTTAGGAACCTCAAGGTTGACCCTGTTGATGCTATCAAATTTGGTTTGTCATGGCGTAACGCCCTATATATTGACGCAGGCGTCGCGTTCGGATGGACCCGCGGGTCCGCGGCGTTTCAGATGGTGGCCGACGCCATATCTTACGTCATGGCGTCATCTGGTTGCATCATTAACGCATACATCGATGATTTCATTGTGGTGGCCCCCAGGGCTGAGGCAAGGCGTCATTATGACCGATTATCTGACCTGTTGGAGTCCCTGGGTCTCCCAATGAATCCCTCCAAGAAGACCCCACCCTGTGAGACCCTTACATGCTTAGGCATTGTGGTTAACATTGTTGATGGTACTTTGAGTATAGCACCAGAGAAGATAGCAAATATATACCAAATGTGCTCTGAGGTAGCCACCAAGAAATTTCTTGCTAAGAAAACTTATCAATCTTTGATTGGCAAACTTATTTATATCCATAAATGTGTGACCCCGGCCAGAACTTTCATTAATAGAATCCTTTGTCTTTTCAGGAAGAATTCCCACAAAGCCAGGATACAGCTCACCCAGGACTTCTTCAGGGATATCAAATGGTTCCTGAAGTTCCTCCCTGCTTTCAATGGCGTCACCTTTTTCAGGAAGTCACCTATCCAGAGTTTGGATTCTTTACACCTTGACACCTGCCTCTCTGGCCTGGGTGCTATCTGGAACAACAGGGTTTACTCCACCCCTATCATTCCCATACCCAACTTCACCCTCACCATTGTACACCTAGAAATGTGGAACATTGTTATTGCCCTTCGAATGTGGGGTCATTTATGGCGTCATTCCAGTATACAGATATTCTGTGACAACCTTGCTGTTGTCCAGGTGATGAACACCCACAAAACAAGAGATCCATTCTTATCTATATGTGACAGAAATGTGTGGCTTCTGGCTGCATTGTATGATATCCAGTTGCAGGTTCAACATGTGAGAGGCAAGGACAATGCAGAGGCAGACCTCCTTTCTAGGTTACACTCAGGTGTCCCAGTTGATATGGGGCTCCTGGCCCATCTCACCAATACGTGCACCTGGGATAAGGTTCACCCTGATATGTTTCAAATTGATTTTAACATATAATTGTAGGTGCCACAGACAGTTCAGGTCCCCTGCTGCAAGCTGCATTCGGGAGATTGGACCAGGCATACAGACTGTCAACTACAGCGTCACATGTACTTCATTTCAGGACCTTCCTGTCCTTCCTGGTCTTCATGAGTCTCCCTGTGGAGATTTCTGTACATAACATTCTTGTTTTTTTTGGAATATTTATACACTAACTCATTGTCACCCAAAGTGATTAAAAATTATTTGTCCTCCATCTCATCTATGGCTCGCCAATTGAACTTTGACACTTCCAACTGTTATCATCACATGGTACAAAGATATTTTGAGGAGTATATCAATCAACTCTAAATTTGCCCCTACCCCTAGAGGTCTCTTTGACATTCAGACTTTGTACTACATATCACTGTCATGTGACACACTTTCTGACCCCATCCTTTTCAGGTCCATTTTTCTTACTGCATATTTTGGCTTCCTGCGAATGTCAAATTTTGCCCCACACTCTCTGTCAAAATTTCACCCAGATAAACATTTTCTGCACAGGGATCTTACATTTGGTCCCCCTGGTGCTCATTTGTTAGTCAAATGGACTAAAACCCTACAGGATCACAAATCTCATCATGTTATACAGTTGCCTGAATTAGATAACATGTTTTTATGCCCAGTTAGGGCCCTTAAGGCCCTCCTGGCTTCCAGACCTTTATCCCCATCTGACCCTTTATTTGCTAATAGTTACCCTCCTTACAATCAAGTCATTGATTCACACATTAGATATGCCCTTAAGCAAATTCTTATCCTCAGGAATATCCCCCCCATTGGCCATGGGTTCCACACATTCCGTCGGTCAGGGGCTACTTATGCTTTCGATCATAATGTGGCCTTACAGAATATTATGGCCCATGGTCTCTGGAGAAGTTCTTCTGTTTGGACTTACCTCCAGAATGCGTCCCAAGCAGCTTCTATCATCCCTCTCACTTTTTCTTCCTCCATTCCCCCCAACTTTTGATCTGGGTCTGGTGCTTTAAAATTTTGTCCATTTATTTTTGAAAAATTTTAACTATTTTACTAACATGTAAATAAAAACCTCAAACTTGTGTTTCACTGTCTTCTATGTATCTTACTTTTATAATTACTTCACCTTACTATGGGGTTCGAACCCAGCATCAACCCACCATGTACTATTATAGCTTGATCTCGCCTTGACCTTCATTTGACCTTCTCCACTGCTTGTTGGAGCACTATCCACTCTAGTACTATTATAGCCGATCTCGCTTTCACCTTTATTTGACCTTCCCCATTGCTCAGTAGTCAGGAAACTGTTAAGAGCATGGCCTGCCAGGGGCCTGCTATGGCAGTTTCTGTCATCTACCTTAATTTTATAATTTTCATCCCTATCTTATTTCAATACTTTTAACCCTATTGCCAGGAATTTAGACCCCTATCGATTCCTGGCCTTAGATTTCCCGCCAATATCCATTGTTTTCATTTGGAATCTAGATTTTGAAGAGGCAACAACTGCATTTTAACCCACCTCCCACCTCTAGTACATATTACTTTCCTCCTACAGCTTATCCCCACTGTAGTGTAGTGATTCGGGGATTATAGGCGGACCAAATTCAAATTTGGTACCCCCTCTAGGCTAGACTTGTTGGGGCTTTGATCTACCCCCAACAATATTTGAGATCACTGGCAGTCGAGTTCCTTGAGCTTGGTAACCTCAGGTTGATTACCTCTATCTTTTATCTTTACCCTCTATGACCTTGACCCCTATCCCCTGTCCCAGGGTTAGGGAGGTCTCCACTGGGATTGATGTGGGTCGTAGAGTGTCTGGGATAGGCTGGCCCAAGCTGACCTTGGTGTCCCCCTCTTGACTTGATTTCGATTTCGAGCTCTCTTCCTTGATCACGAAGTGAGTGGATCTTTGATCACTGGTATTTGAGTTCTCCTGATCTTGGTACTGTCAGGCTAACATATCTATACCTTTTATCTACCTTCCTTGACCTTGACCCCTACCCTTTGTCCCGGGCGTAGGGAGTTCTCCACTGGGATTGATGTGGGTCTAGGTAATTTTAGGGATAGGCTGGCCCAGGCTGACCCTGGTGTCCCCCTACTTACTTTATTTCGCATCTTTCGAACATTCACTGACTGACATTGACTGAAGACACTAGTAACATCAGTAGCATGGTTACAGTAGTATTACGCTTTAAGTTTAACTATATGTAGCAGTTATATGATGTCTTGACACAGTAATATTATTCTGTTACACTGTAATGCATTTACTTGTCGTATGTGTTCAATTTTATGTTTGCCTTTTGGCTTGGGCTTTTGCCTACTTGCTTTTATGTATGGTGCTTTAAAATTTTGTCCATTTATTTTTGAAAAATTTTAACTATTTTACTAACATGTAAATAAAAACCTCAAACTTATGTTTCACTGTCTTCTATGTATCTTACTTTTATAATTACTTCACCTTACTATGGGGTTCGAACCCAGCATCAACCCACCATGTACTATTATAGCTTGATCTCGCCTTGACCTTCATTTGACCTTCTCCACTGCTTGTTGGAGCACTATCCACTCTAGTACTATTATAGCCGATCTCGCTTTCACCTTTATTTGACCTTCCCCATTGCTCAGTAGTCAGGAAACTGATGAGGTTTGTTTTTCAGTGTGTTCATTTGTCTGTGTGTTTCTCTGACAATATTCATCATAAACCCAAAAGCAATGCAAATATCTTTCTGAGATTTATGTGGGTAAGTCCGGACCAGATGAAGAAATGATTAAATTTTGGGAATGATCCTGCCCATATTCTGGATTGAAAAACCTCTGATTTATCTGAAATGCCCCTGGTGAAGGTTTGCATTCTACGAGTGTTTTCTAGGTGCATTGTTTTATAATAATTTTTTTTGTATTATAGTATTTTGTACAATATTTTGTATCATATATATTTTTTACTTTTATAATATAATACCACAAAAAAAGGGATGAGTTTGTAAACTGCATTTTTCAGTCCAAAGAAACTGTGTTGCTATCAACATAACAGTGCAAATGGTTGTAGTAGTGACTGATAACTTATCATAAGATATCATAAAATGGTCACATTTTTTGTAACTTTATTCAACACAAATGAAATTAATTACTACAATTGCTTCTGAAAGGGCTATCAAACATTTTCTAACTGATTGATGTCCATGTATAAATAAGCAATGGAGATTCAAACTTCACATTGAAAATTTGCCGAGTCAGCATTTATTCAACTTTCACAAAACATGTAAGTTTGCTTCACAGATTTCTCAATATTGTGTGCTGTGACCTCAACTTTTTATAATTTAGTTTTGATTGATATAAAATTAACTTTGTTTCCATAAAATATAACAAAATTCTTAATGTTAGAAGTTTTATAAATTATATTTCTGTCTTAAATTAAGTGTATTTGAGTGAGATGTTCAGTCCAATTGGCGAAGCTCTCTCATAACTTTCCTTTGGCTAAAACTATATTCATTTGTACTGTACTTCATTTTATTTATTGTTTTGGAATATGATATTATATAGTCACATTAAAATTATATGAAATACAGAATAAAAAAGTGCGAAATGTTATGTATACCTTGGTTTCAAGAAAAAGCTAAAATCTTATCTCTTTGATAAGGCTTTCCCACCTTAGCATGTAAACTACCCGGCATCTCTGTGGTGTCGACCTGGTTAAATCTATGGAATGACTATTACTGAATTAGACCTGGTATTGTACCTTAGATTCTGCCTTGGCAGAGATTAAGCACTATAAAAGTACAAAATAGAAATACTCCTTTCTTACTTCAGTTATGTTAATTAGTTCTTGCTTCAATAAAAAAGTTTCATTGGTGACCCCCCTATTTTTGTGCTGTTGTGGGTGTGAAACATCACATTCTAACATGACATGGCTGTGTCCGCGATTCTGATTGGCTAAGACACGAAAATTTGCTCTGTAAAACCCCGCATAACTTCATGAGTTTTATTTTATCGCTCACAATGCTGCTCTGCAAAAAGAAAACTTGAAGTAACAGCCTAAGTTTTTTTTCATTAAATAGACAAATAATGGTAAACACGATATTCAGGGATTCTTACATTTGAACATAGAATTTACTGAAATGAATGTGTTGAAGTTTAAGGACCTTTAACAAAGAAAAGGGTTATCTTAATTTTGGCTCTTCCAATAATTCAACAGCACCCTCGTTAACAAAAATCTTTATAGAATATTCGTATATTTTTCTATAAAACAGCTTCAAAACTAAATTTTATAAGATCTTCTAAAATGTCATGTTAGAATAGAAATAGACAACTCCGAGCTCGGGGTTATAGGCGATTTTACAATGATTACCGCATTAGAATCACTCAGGCTCCGCCTTCGTGATCCTAATATCGCTAATCGTTGTAAAATTGCCTATAACCCCTTGCTCGCCATTGTCTATTTCTATAATGAACTTATTCTCAAACTTTGGTAAAATTCTTAATGTTAAAAATATTTAGTAGCGGTTGTCCTTAAAATGGGGCCAACATAATGGTGACATACTGTTTGGCGCTGTAACTTGGCAAACACTTGAAATTGGCACAAACCGGAACACAGAATATTTATTGAAATTTCATTAACAACACACATTCATTTCCAGAAATGGACCACACCAAAAAAGGTTAGAACAATGGTAGCCAAAGTGGTGATTGATAAAAATTAAATGGCATAAGGAATTTCCTTATGCAGATTGTGCCAAGTTCGGGCATTTTTTTCAAGTTCAAATTCTTTTATCATCTCTTTAAAGTCAAAATTGGAGTTTTGCATTCCGTTCAACAGCCAAGATTATATTGGAACAGGTCCTCAGCATTGTCACCCATGGGAATCAAACCCACACAGAGGTGACAGACTGTGCACATAAGCCAAACCTGCTAACCCGGTAGACCACTGAAAATTCATCGCCCATTAAAAGGCACTGTGAAAAGGTTAATTCATTTGATTTTCTAAGGGTTAAAAATCTTTTTATAACTTGCGCTTATGTAAATGCATTTTTTAAATAATAGAAATTTAATTATTATACATAAAACAAGCTGAATTAATGTGGGGAGAAGTAGCCTTAAAGTAGCAAGAATGTCATTGAACATGACCATAACAAAGTAATCAGTGTAACTGTGAAAATGGATCAAATCTATCACTTGACCACCAAGGCATACCCCACCTTAGTCTTAATCATACCCCGGCATTCTCTGTGGTGCTCAACCCCTTTTCTGTCCCTGGATACTGAAATTGGTTGACTGTTTTTGGTGTTGTTGCACCTTAGATTCACCTTTCATTAAGGGGAGATTAAGCACTGTAATTTATTTATTTGGGGTTTTACGTCGCTTTCAACACTGTACAGGTCATATCACGACGGGTAGTTGGAAGGGCAGAGGAAACCAGTACATAGAGTTCGCTAGGGTTGTGTACTGTAAACTGCCGACCAAAGGCAAGCAACTACCAGCTTTCCCACTTAAGGCCATCACGGGGATCGAACCCCGGCCTCAGAGGTGGGAGGCGAGAGTGTTACCACTCTGCCACCGTGGCCCCGTTAAGCACTGTAAAAATTCAAGAATTAGAATTGTTATGAACGGATACAAATGTGCCCATTTGAGGATGCAGTCACACATTTCCAAACTAAGGGCTATTACTGTGACAGAATGGAAAAGGGAGACGGGAGTTTTAATGCAAGCCGCACTTTATAGAGGAATGAGATTTAGTCAGGACCCTCCAAAAAAGAAGACTCAATAAAAGACGATAACTAGATCATGTTAGCTTCAGGCTCTAGGCTTTTCACCAGGATTTACTGGGAGATTTAATTACTCGTCCTTTTATTGTACCTTTCTAGTCAGCCCCCTATCAGGTTAATGGCTTTATCTCCCGGGCTTTTTGCTGTTAAAAAATTCGTCTGCATTCTTTCAGCAAAAAACCTTCAATTATCGCCCACTGAGAATGGTTGGGGTTTGTCTGTTGAAAATATACTTGGTTGAATTTACTCTCGAATTTAGTTTGTGTAACACTACAAACGATTAAGTGGTCATGATAAACTATAGGTTGTATGGAAGTATTAATTTGATTGAATCAATCCACTGAATATATTTATTGTTGTTGGTTTTTGTCTGTTTTTTTTGTTTATTGAAAATATACTTGGCTTTAAGGAGTGTAGTTCATGGAAAATACAATTATACAAAACAAGCTAACATATACGTTAATTCAATTATAGCCCATTTGAAAATTCTGCATTTTTAGTAAATGTTTTGCGTAGAAGGAAGATCTAATGATTACAGCAGTAATATTTAAATCTTTGTTTACAAAATGTAAGCCCACTTCCAGGTAGACTTAACTCGAGACTCTAGATTTAACCAAAGCTTAGAATTATATATCTGCTTAGACAAATCCGCTAAGACCACAGAAATAGACTAAGTTTAAGCTAAAAGTTCTAACTTTAAGTCTAAGCCTATGCTAAGTCCCTTTGTAAATCTGGTCCCTGGTTTCTATGTCTGGCAGATGGCCAAATGCATTGTGGGTGAATAATAAATCTTGCATTTGTGTCAATGCATATTTTAGCAAACGAGATCAATCCTCATTTACATACTTTTTGGTTTAGTAATTTGGTACACCTCCAAAATTGACTTAAATTGATATAAACAATGACATCCGTCTGTAGACAGCCATCAATTTTGTAACCAGAATGTATATTTACAAGCTTCATCTTTATTTGCTGTGTGCCAATTTAGGGAGCCAATTTCATGTAGAAACAGGCAGTGCCCCACAATGCACAAACTTTCGGATAGTGCTGAAAAAAGACTAAAGAAATATAGATTTTCTGTCAAGCTCTGGATAAATTTTAAGGAGGACTAAGCCAGGAGTAGACCCCAATCTTGCAAGAAAATATAACTCTGTCCTCATGAAGAGTTTTTGAGTTGGACATGAAATTGCAGATATTGCCAAACACACAATCACAAAAAAAATATTCTGGATTTACAATACGTATGTGAATCTGGATTATCTCCGAACAGAACCGAGTAGGAAGCTGGTAAAGCCAACATTGTGCCAAAATTTCATCCCAGTCTGATGAATAGTTTTCGAGTTTTGGGGGCAGACAAACACACAAATGAATGTGATCCCAATACCCTCCCTTCTCCCTTTAAGGCACGGAGCTACATGTTTCACAGCTCCTTCATTTTTGGAGACTGTCAAACTAATAAAAAATTCTGTTATTACTAAACTTTACCAATATTGACTATCATATAGAAAGGCCTGTTCAAAGCTTATATTTTTGTCTTTGTAGGTCCATATTATCAGAAGGTGTGAATGAGATATAGCCAATCCCAGTTACTGCAACAGTTCTATTACTTGGTATCTATATCTTTTTATCTGATTTATTGCCAATAAAAGCCAGTGTGCTAGAGGCAATTAACACCTTAGGTGTTGACCTTAATCAGCCGGTAATGAAGCAAAAAGAGCTACTTTGTTATGCTAAAGTGTTGAGAGCTTACCTCAAAAATATGCAGTGAGTGATGAAAAATATGCCACCTCAGAAAGTTACTGTAAACATGTGTTCCCACAGAGCCGATTAATTTTGTCTGATTGCTCAATGGTGATTCTATCCTTCTTACTGATTTTATATTGAAATTAGTTTCTATTTTAACTTCCAACAGAAGGTTATGTTTTGGGTGCATTTGTATGCCTGTTTATTTGTCTCTGTAGCGATAATTCCAAAAGTATCGAAAAGGCCCTTTCTGAAAATTTACGTCGGTAGAATCTAACCAAAGGAAGAAATTATTAATTTTTGGGAAATTTCCAGATCATATTCTGGATATCAAAACAATCTCGACTTCTCAAAGGTCCCCTTTTAAATGTATTATAAATGACTTTGACTTTTCTGTTGACATTTCTCTAAAGGTAATAAGTTGATCTTTATGGAATTGTTATGTAGGTAAGGCTTGACTAAACGAAGAAGCGATTACATTATGGAAAAAGATTTAGATTATAGTCTTGATACGAAAACATTCTGAATTTTTGCTAACATTCCCCTGATAGAGGTCTGCACTCTACGAATACTTTCCAATTATGTATGTTTTGTAACTATTTTTTTATCTATTTAACATTACATTTAAATCCATTACAATTATAGTTTTTGTACAAATGAACAATATACAATAAATTACTATTATTAAACTTTCTCTAATGATAAATCCTACTGAGGGAAATCGTTTATGGCTCACTTTAAACCTACCTTGCATGAATTATCTGAGAATTCTTCTTAAATATAATACTTTCCATGTATAAATTATAATTTACACATTAATATGTGACTCTTAGATATATATCGTGAAATGTAGGTCTTAGTAACTTCCCAGAATTCCTTGCAGCATAAATGAGAGTTAGGTTTTGGTTAAAAACATGCCCGAGTGAGGATGATTGCTAGGATGGAATATAGAGGAATTTCAAATATATCTGATCACTAATCGTCTGTTTAAGAAGAGACTGGATTTTTTTCTTGTTCATAGTTTAATTTTCAAAAATATTCCAGGTCAAATAAGGCTGTTTTTTTTTCAAAGTATTATTAGAAAGTCGATGTATAAATCTATTCATGTGGATTCCCTTGGATACCTGATATCTTATCTGACTCAGATCACCAACTGCTAAAATTGATCCTAGTTTTTTGCATCGTTTTGTTTGCTTATTTTCATATAGAGGCATATTTTCATACTGAGAATGAAGACATATATTTGGATATATATCCGGTTGTTCGTCATGGCTCTTTGCCCCTGTCTGTCCCCCAATACTGACATAGTTTGACTATTTTGGGTATGTTACACCTTAGATAGTTAGCTATCCTTGGCAATTCTTGCGCAATTCCGTGGAATGGAAATTACCACATAAGATGGAGGTCACGGTAGCCATAGTGGGGATCGACAGACATAAACTAGAAAAGCATTCGGAGGGGGCCAAACTCCCCCCAAAGCCAAATATCTCTGATATGGTTTATGAGTGCAATAATAGAGAAAATGAGGGGACCTTATACTCAGTTTCTTCGAATCACTTAAGGCGACCTTAAATAAAGGTGCCTTTTAGTATCGTACATAAAACTAGAAAAATAAAATATATATTCCCATGTGATGTGTTGTATTTGTGTAACCTAATCCTAACACAGTAGGGGCACTGTCCTTTAAAAATTCCTGGATCCAGATGGCATCAATTACTCTGATAATGGATAGCCTGGAAAGCCTCTCACCTGGGAATGCCAAAAAAATATCAGACAGACAGATGGACAAACAAACACATGCAAAATTATAACCTCTTGGTAGAAGATCAAACAGAGAAACTTGGGATGTCTTATCGGATAAGTGTGAATGGAACATATAGTATAATGTTTTAAAACAAATATCTGATAAATATTTGATGGTAGAAACAGCATTGTGATAAGGTTGAACACATAGCCACTAGGAGCAGTGATTTGTAAACAAACAACAAACCCATTCAATAAGTATATTCATTGGTCTATGAAATGGACCTCATACACTTTCCAATATGTTCCATCTCTTTAAATGTCAGATCTTGAACTTTACTACACAATTTCATCCTGGACAATAAACCATAGTAATTAACCAAATGGATGTCTAAACATTTAGAAAAGTTCAATAACCGGGATGAATTCTGGGGAATGTGCAAATTTCTTAAATGGTGCAACTTTCCTTGATGGTTTTTGCGAAAAATTTTTCCAATAAGGCAATGTGGAACTCCAATCATCCTACAGACAGTATCCCTACACTTGTAGGCATTTTAAACAACACATCATTTACCCATGTACGGCGAGGCTTCTGTCATTGAAGTTTGGATACTGTAGCATTCCTTACTTTCCATGGCAATCCACACAAAAGTTTTAAACTGTTGAAGATTACACCTACTACAGGCTGTGTGAAGTTCTCTGCCAGTAACCACCCACAATTGCAGGGTATCGTATCATTTCTGTAGGTGTTCTGCCTTCCTTTCCCCCTGATTCTCTTTTATTTTGTATTCTTTGTCTCTCCTGTGAAGTCAAATGTTTGCGGTGATATTACTGTATCAATACAGTATCTCTTTACAGTACAGTGTTGGGGCCAGGGTGGCACAATGGTAAAACACTGGCCTCCCACCTCTGAGGTCGATGGTTCAAACCCTGGACCTTATAGTAAGTAAGTAAGTAAGAAACACTTAAAAAGCACCGAAATTGATGTAAACATCCTCTAAGGCGCTGATGTCCAAAAAGGGATAGTCCAGTTCCAAAAAGAGGTCAGTGTCCATATTAGATAGGGGATATAGGCTATGGTGGAGGATAGGCTAATCTGAAAAGATATGTTTTCAACTGTTTTCTGAATCCAGAAATGCTTTCCGTGGTTCTTATGGCTTGAAGAAGCTTGTTCCACTCTGTGGGAGCAGCTACTATGAAGTTGTGCGACTCTGAGCGTTTATTTGGTTTAGATGTGGAAATTGATAGGCGATTGCCCCGTGTGAGATCACTCCGCCTAATCAGAGAGGACAGACATGGAGGTTGGCTGAAATGTATTGCTTTATAAGTAAGGAGATTATATTTGAACACTATATGATAATGAATGGGGAGCCAGTTTAGTTTTTGCAGGAAGGGTGTGACATGACTAAATTTATTTAGTTTGCACACAGTACAACATAAGGCATTTTGAAACTCTCTGTAGTCTGCCAGTATATGCCTTTTGTTTTATAAAGAAGTGAGTTACAATAATCCAGGCGACTGCTAACCAAGGCATTTGCCACCTTTACAGCTGTTTTATGACCTGTGGACCCTTCGTAGTTCCCGGAGATGGTAGTAACTTATGCAACATAGATTAGCCACATGTCTTTGCATTGAATTTTCAGCATCCAGTATGACACCAAGGTTTTTGACTGATTCAGCTGGTTTCATGATGTTGCCAAGCAAACTCACTGGGGATGATGACTTCAGGGAGCTTCTAATTTGATCATCACCAATCACTATGAATTCCATCTTGTCAGGATTTAATTTAAGTTTATTATTTCCCATCCAAGCCTGGACGGTCTCAAGGCAATTTGTCAGTTCAGTGATACTAGAATCGAAGTTCCTAGAGTCAAGTTCAAAGTACATTTGTGTGTCATCTGTATGTAAGTGATGGGTCACATTGAATTTAGATATGACTGAACTGAGAGGGGTTGTATATAGGCTAAAAAGGAGGGGCCCCAGAAGTGGGAAGGTGGGAAGTTTGGCAGTTGCTTACCGATGGTCATCAGTTTACAGTGACCATCTGTATGTACTGGTTTCTCTTCCCATAAAACTACCCATCGGGATATGACCTGTACAGTGTTGAAAGCCCAAATAAATACAGTGTTGTGTCTCTATCTTTCTGGTTTCTTTTCTGTGTCCATTGTCCTTCAATTCTCTGCTTGCAGCAAAATCTGTAGCTACAGGTGTGTAGCTAGGGTTCACTGGAGGTTTAACATTCTGCCTCTGTCATTTCCTGTCATCTATAGCCACCAGAAATACTGTGCTAGTCTGATCGGCACATAAGATACATTCAGGGACACCCTTATTGGGCAAAAACTATTTTAAGGCATTTAGTAAGTTTACCTACTAGCCTATCATAACATAGACTAGAATATAATAGGATTAATAGAAATCTCAGATTCACACCTAAGACCTGGTACATAGCTTAAAACCAGACATAGCAACCGATTCAATATTACTGCCTTAATCTTTTTATACCGGATTCCAAACCTGGCAAATCATGAAATCAGAGAACTCCATGTTAAGCTATTCTTAAAGTAACATTTACTATTACAACATAAAAATTTTAAGAAACTTAAATTATCGTTCGTACACATTAAACATAGCTAAAAACATTGGCAATTTATTTGTTTATTTGTTGAATAGGTTCAACATGTATATATATAGAGAGAAGTTCATTTATTTGAAGTGCCACCTGCACACAGTTAACAAAAAAGGGGAAAAAATACATTACCAAGTTGATATACAGCAGCCAGCCCTAAACATCAGGCCTTATGAGGCACTGTTAATACATAAATGGCATTGCAACAGAAGATATATGTCATAAAATATATTTTAATTAACAAAACATATATGTTACGTTTAGATAACATGTTTGACAGGAAATTTGTAAAAATCAGGTTTAATCAGTGTAAAGTATTTATTGACACACAGGTTATAGGAACAGTTTGGACCAAAGCAGATACACTTTCAAACATTTCAATGGGTATATTGTTGAGAAAGTTGCCAATAAAACTACTGCTTTGTCCACTCATTGGAGATTTGAACTTTTGCTATACTGACAAAAAGAATCCAAAGTGGAGCTAGGAACAGCCAAAAATCCTACATCAGGGGAGTCATAACATCTATAACCTAGCCTTTGTTGAGATGATGATACATAGTTCTCTATTTGAAATGTAAACATTTTCACTAAATGCAATATAAGGTGGTTTACAATTAGTGTGGTATATATTGTCTAGTTAGGGCTATATTTAGATTCTGTTATATATTCAGGTATATATTTAGACTAGACAATAATCTCCTTACACTGTCAGGTTACAGCTATAATTCCAAAGGTATGCACTTTGGGAACATTCCTTCTGTAATAATTATTGAATGATGAAATTTCCACTTTTATAATCATGGACCAAGCTAAGTATAAAAAGGACAAAACAAATACATCTAAAAACTTAACCTCCTTGGTGTAGCCAACAATCAGTGTCCCAGAGAGCGCAAGCCCTCGCCCAGGGATCCCAAACCAGATAATAGTAAAAAAATGCCTGAGTAAATTTTGGAGCCCCAATGTTGAGCCAAATCATCTTTCAGGAGGACAGAATCAGGTGTAGACCCCAACATGTGTGAATATAGGACCTCTGTGTGATAAATACCTTTAAGTGATGGAGCAAAAATCATTGAAAAATTCCTAAAAAAATTGTATTATGTCAAACCACTCTCATGTTTGAGGAGCAATGAGCAACTGGTACACCTCTGTGTCTGAAAATATGATCCAATGTATAGTTATGCTTGAACGAACAGACAAACAAACATGATTACTATATCCTCTCGGGGGGAAAGGTCAAAGTTGGGGTTTTACATCTCGTTCAACAGCCGGGGGAGGAGGGGGGTCGAGGGTAGTATACTACAAATTCAAACACAATTATTTTGAATATATCTTAAATAACCATAGACAAACATTCTGCCGTATTCTCCAGCTGGTCATGTGTTAAAAATCAGATTAAGATATATGGACAACTGTGTGGAGAGTTTAAGGATGTCTTGAATGTTTCAATTCGGCATTACTCAATTTTATAGGCCCGTTCCTGTCTAGAGTTTAAACAGGTAAGCCTTTAGGTATCAACAGCGGTATTTATTTGACATTAATAGAAACAACCCAGTCAGTACCATTAAACATGATAATACAGCCCTTCTTTCCACACAACACATTGTACACGTTTGTTTTAAGAATGATAAAAACACAATAAAGAAAAAAGACTGCAAAGCTAGCCACTAATATCTGCAAACATCTCCTATTATCACCCATTTCTGTAAACTGCCAATCAATAGACATAACATAGTTCATTTTCATAAGCAATATGATATTTACATGGATCAGGAAATCAAGTTTCTTACAAAATTCGACTGAGACCGTTTCTGTATAGGAGTGATAATACCCAGACATTGAAAAGTATATTTGTAGAGTAAGTGTTTTGATGTTATCAACAAAATGTTATCAAATGTGCCAACTGGCCAAATTATGAGAGCTTTCAAACTGGTAAAGTAATTATTATTGCACAATGAAGCACTTCTTTCTTGGCAATATTGTGATTTATGAAGCCCAGGTCAAATGATATTGCTTGAGTGCCAATAATGAAATAATACCAATAGTCTGGTACCACATGTCTATCAATACAAGGGTCTTCGATTGGGGTCTTACCATTAATCATATTTTCTTCGCAAAAAATCCCGATTAAATCCCCTAACAAAATGTGCAGCAGTTTAAATTTAACATAAAGTACAAAAACCATGATTCCAATGCAAACATTGAAGAAATACTGTAGGTTTATCATATGAAGTGTTGTCAGCGGAAGAAAACGACCTAGTCGAACAACTTGCCATTGCAGATATCAGTAGTCAATATAGTAATATTCCTATAACTGTGTAAATTTTACTACGATTGGCTAAAAACAAATATTTCCCCTGTGGTTTAACTGGTCGACAGATGGCCTTAAGAATAACAGGATGTTGGTTCCGGTACTCTAGCATACCTAGATATTTACCCTAAATATTTTGCGCCCAATACAGAGCTCACTGGTGTGGTTGTATTAATGATTGCTATCACAGTTAGCAAACTGTGAGCACAGAGTATAGCCTGTGAGCACATATTACTACACTGTGAGCATATCCATGATAGGCTCAATGTATATGTTATGGGCGTGTTCCTCTAGCACCAACTTGTCGGTAACTAGGTATTTTTCTAGGGTCGGGAGCAATGTTTGCATAGTTCGTTGTAGTTTCCCATTTTGTTGCAGTGGATAGGCAAAATATCATACATGTTGGATATTTCACCATCCCTCCGAGACTCTGTATCCTGACTTTGGCTCTGCCCAACTGGAAACCATCCTGTAGTGGATCTGTTTGGCAAGTAGGTTACACTTTCCGTCTTTTCCTCAACTGTGACCGTATTGTTTTGACAAACTTGCCATCCTGTCTTGGTTAATTACAAGGACTCCACCTCCAGACAGTCCATCAACACTAACTGACTTGAAAGCAAACAGGCCTGTTGTAGACATAACTGACCTGACTTGGATACTCTTCAACCGTTTGTAACATCTAAGCAGGATAAGGCAGGAACATATACAGACAAGCCGTAAACACCAAAACCAACAAAATGGTTACATAACAGACAAGCCGGGAACTGTGTAGGACAAGCCAGCTTCATTTTTACGACCCATGGCCTGTCTGCTGATGCAATCTCTGTCTATACAAGGCGAGTCAGTTTGTACAGTGCATCATTTGGAATCTGGCATCTGATGGATTACATCTGACTGTGCTTCAAGAAAAAGAGTTTATCTTTTATACAATTATTTAGGGCAGTTTAGAGGTGAAGTTGGCCGACTTTATATTTTAAGATTTTGTTTTCTCACAAAAACACTGCTTATTTAACAATTAATCCTCAGAAAGGCAGAAGAGTGAGGAAGATAGAAATTCCAATTCACAGTGTTCCTAAATTTGAGCTGGGGGACACAGCAGCAGATATGCACCAGAGGAGCAGGAGAGGGAGGCAAGAGAAAGAGAGGAGGCACGGAAACAGATGGGTGAGGAAGCCAGCAGGGAGGAAGAGGCAAGAACGGAGGAAACACACTTGAAAAGGGAAAGAGTTGCAGAAAAAGGCCAAGGACAGAGAAAAGTTACACTGAAATAGATATCGTAAGTCGTTAGCATAGCCGCCACGAAGACGATGCTTTCAAAAGTTGTCATAATATAGATCGTTTTTACATACATTTTATTGGTTCTCACTCCATTTGCGTACATAATGCATCCTTATTGTCATATGATGGCTTTTACTAGTTACCTTTCCCCTTAACTGCTATTTTAGTTTGTTTTGATGTACATCGGGTATTATCGCCCACTAAACGGGAATTACTGGTCCAATCCTTTTTGTGTAACTATATTTCTTTGAAGTTTATCAATTATTTCCTGGTGTCTGTAAACATTCTTCCTATTTTTTGTATACATTCTTGGGGGCCTCTGAGGCCGGGGTTCGATCCCCGTCAAGGCCTTATGTGGGAAAGCTGGTAGTTGCTTGCCGTTGGTCGGCAGTTTGCAGTACAGAACCCTAGCGAACTCTATGTACTGGTTTCCTCTGCCCTTCCAACTACCCGTCATGATATGACCTGTACAGTGTTGAAAGCCACGTAAAACCCCAAATAAATAAATAAATTGTATACATTCTTCTTATTTTTTGATTGTAAACCTGTACAAACTCTGGTATTTTCAATTATTTAGACCCCTTTCTGCCTTGTGTATTATTGCTTAGGGACTGATTGTTTTTAGCAGGCTTAGTGGAGTAGTATAGGGTGCCTTGGAATCGCCCACGGGACGAATTGACTGAGGCTTGACTGTCAAACATAGTGAGGACTGAGCTTTTAAGGCCAAAACTGGTGAGACTCCCCACAGTCCTTTTTCTTTAAGGCTGCTGGAGTGTGTACACCGTCCTTGCTCAGAAATGTACACTTTATGCTGTCTGATTTTACTGGGTCTTTTCTCCGTAAACATATCACACATAGCACTATGTCACAAAGACTGCTTATGGCTCTAGTCTACTCCTCCCTTGATCTTTCAGGCAGGCAAGCTGTTGCCATAATGTGAAAAAATTTCATACTACAACCAACTACTGATTTGTTTGACAAACACGCACCTGAGGTGTCTCACACTTTTCATTTAGGTCCTGCTAAATGGCTCTCACATTCTTATCTGCTGGCAAAGTCAGGTGTCAGTTCGAATGCACATGGCGCAAGGATAAATCACCACAAAATCAAGCTAGACTGTGTAAGCAGATTGCCCGTTGTAATTCACTAGTAAACAAGGATAAATCCAATTACTACAGAAATCTTGCCAGTGAAAATACTCAGGATTGTGTCAGGTCTTACGTTCAGCATTACATTCCAATCCCGAAAGTGTACTCTCTTCTCATCAGTCAAAGGGGTCTCTTGCTAATAGTTTTGTGACTTATTTCTCGGACAAAATTACCAAGATTAGAGACTTGTTTTCCAGCACTGACTCTTTCAGACTACCTGCACCCTCAGACCTAATTAGCTTTGACTCCTTTAAAACAGTTTTCTGAAGAAGAAATTATGACATCACCAACAAAATCTTGTCTGACCCATGGCCTACTTTTTTGGTCAAGAAATGTCTTGACATTCTTGTACCCTCAATCACCAAAGTTGTTAATTGTTCTCTCTCTGAAGGCGTTGTCCCTGCTGATGTAAAAAAACTGTGGTAACGCCACTGATCAAAAAAGCCTCACTACCACCTGATGATCTCGAAAAAAAATGACCTGTGTCAGACTTGTGCTTCATCTCCAAACTTGTCGAGCGTGTGGTTGCCTCCCAATTAAATGTCTATGTCTGTTCAAATGGACTTGAGAATGTCAAGCAGTCAGCTTATAAGTTAGGTCACTCGACCGAAACTGCACTGCTTTCAATCAAAAATGATGTCCATCTTGCTCTGGCTAGAGGTGAGGCTACTGCTATTATGCTGCTTAACCAATTGGCAGCTTTCAATACAATTGACCATTATACACTCCTAAATTGTTTGAGTCCTTGTTTGGCGTTGGTGGCGTAGTTTGTTAGTTGTGCTTGACACAACATTTCAGTTAAGGGCTAGGTCTGGTGTATTCTACTATTGCTATGTGTAATCATTTAACTTCTGCATTAGTGTCAGTCTAATTCCTGTCATAACAAACCTTAAAAGCTAGGGTCATGCCAATGGCCAGGAAAAATGTCAACATCTGGCAGAGCAGTAATCACCCACACATTTTTCCGTCACTTTAGTTTACCTTCTTACCTTCTGTACCTATGTATGCATTATTATTTGAAACATTCAAGGGTGAACACGAATTTTGGATACTGGAAACTTGGTTATACATAAGCAACGGTTTACAAAGTACTTTTACTTACTTTTATTTGCTTTTAACTATTTTATACATTATTTTACAAATTTTAGTCAGTGCATATTCTCTGGAAATATAACTGTGATAAAAATCGTTCAGTGGTGTTTACACATAATGTCTCAAAATATAGCAAACTGTGCAAAATGTGGAATCAAACACACCAGACCAGTAGGTGTCAGATGCAAAAGACTCTTGAATGTTAGTGCCCCAGTAACAGAATCACATTTAAGCATGGATAGTGACAGCTTTATTGCTCTTAATCAGCTGGCTGAACAGCAGCAGGAATCTGGATCCACGTCAACGAGCAGCAAGCAGTCAGCGACAGATACTACCTCGGTGGCTGCAAACAAAGTGGAAGCCAAGCTGGATCTCATACTCAAACGCATGGATGAGCTAGAAAGCAAAAACCAGGAGCTGGAACAACAGGTTGGCATCAAAAAGGCAACAAGGAAACCTCACATTTCACATAGCTCTCCTAAGAGATCCCATACATGTTCCAAGACGTGCTCTTCTCATCATTCTTCCAAGTCACAAGCAGCCAAAAAGGACACCTATGACGGTCAGGATTCATCTGATGACGACGTCAAACTTCATATTCTTGCATCTCTCACTCGGGTTATGACAGCCAGGCATCAGATCAGGTCTCCATAGATTTTTTGAAAACTGATGAAAAGGTCCAGAGGAAAGCTCAGCGGCAGCTACAATGGCCCCAAGGCAAACAGCGTCATTCTGCAGGAAATAAAACTATTAAATCAGGTTTGCATAGGGCTGGGGACTCTGCAGTCAAACAAGAAATTAGCTGGCCCCATCACCATTGTTTCGCAGGCCCTGGGGGGCAACTTCCGGACTACAAGGAGATGTCCCCACTCCAGTTCATGGTTGGGTTCCTGGGATGTTTGCAGGAAGAAAATAGTTCCACAATTAAGGCAAACATGATCGAATATGGCAGACATCTGTTTTAAGACGCCATAGAAACAAACTGGGCCACAGCTAACCATGCACACATGGTCCTTCTCCAAGATATCGAAAGGGGAAAATGCACATGGAGAAACCCAGACATACATACGAAATACAGCACGGGTTATCAACACAAAACAAACCCCTTCCCAGCCAAAAACTTCAAAAACCAGCAACCATGAGAAAGTGTGTCAAGATTATAACTCCAACAATTGTCAGCAAAGTGCAGATCACATTCACAATGGTCAGATTCTCAAATATGCATGCTCATACTGTTTTCAGGAGATTGGAAATTTTTGTCAACATAAGGTATAAGACTGCATCTGGAGGTGTAACAATGAGCAGAAAAAATTTTAAAAATTCTAGCTGATCGCCTGGAGTACGGCATATCAACACCAATAGACTATACAACACAAACAAGTATAGGCAAAAGAGTAATTTTAGTGGACTACCATGCAAATCGGATGCATCTGACATTAGTTTTAGTGAATTACATTCTGACTTTGAAGTGTCAAATATTTCTTTATATGAAGGTTCATACCTTATAACTTCTATTAGTGTCAAAGATGATTTGAAATATGAACCAAGGGACCTAACCGCTACAAAAAACCTTAATAGGGCTCTTGATGAAAGTCACATAATAGACAATCTTTGCAATTGCAATAATAGTGTGTTTGATTGGTGTTTTATCCATCAGAAAGTTAATAACATTGACTTAAATCTTAAACAAACACAGTTTGGGTTTGTGCCGCTTAATATTATAGAAATTCTTCTATTCAAGCCACCCAAAATATTGAATATTGAACATTTAGATCAATGGGCGTTCAAGGCCCATCAATTGGTCAAAGCCAGTGGCACGTACAATTATAGATGTTGTAGAATTAAGGTCTCACAGAATTAAACATTGAAAATTGGAGGGCCCTGTGTTCAAACTACTATGACCAAAAACTTCTATTTGGAATATGGCTTCCCACTGTGCATCAATAGGGTTCAATTTCAATTCAGCACAGAATGTATTAATCACCCCTCAGCAGTTAACTTCCCAAGTGATGTAGATGCATATTTTAAGAAGGAGACCAAACACAGGGCCATTGTGGGCCCTTGTGATAGTATCTCATTCCCCATTCACTACTTTCCGCTTTTATCAAGGCCTAAGGAAGGTGACACAAGAAGAATCATTGTAAATATGAGTTTTCCATACGGTTTTCAGTTAATGACAATATCAGCAACAATGAATATGACGGCATTGACTTTCAGTTACATTACCCTACTGTGGACGATGTCGTGAAATCAGTGCAAAACCTTGGCAGTGACTCTCTTTTATCAAAAATTCATGTCAGTAGAGCCTTTAGGAACTTAAGGGTCGACCCCTTCGAATATGACTCTTTGGGCCTGACATGGGATGGGAAGTCATACATTGATATAAGTATACCCATGGGGATGAAAACAGGAAGTGCCCTCTATCAGAGGACCACGGACGTCATACGTCACGTCATGCAGTAAAAAAATGTGCGAGTTTACAATCATATTGATGACGTCATCTGCGTACACCAGCGTCACAATGCGCATCAGGAATTTGACGCTCTTTACTCACTCTTCGAGTTCTTGGGATTGCCCATCAACCCTAAGAAGGTAGTACCGCCTTCCACTGCTCTCACATGTATGGGAATCAATGTGGACGTTGTGTCAGGCATCATCTCCATCCCTCAGGACAAATGTTTACAAATACTTGACACGTGTCCACTTTTCATTGAAAAGAAACACATCACTCGCAGACAACTGCAGTCCCTGCTTGGGAAACTATTGTATCTACATAGGTGTGTCCCTGCATCACGCTCATTTGTAAATAGGCTATTAAATACCCTACGTACCAGCCCTCATAGAGTGATCATAACTGAAGAAATGAAGAAAGACTTGAGTTGGTTTATACAGATTTTAGTTAGATTCAATGGTAAAGTGTTATTCCCTGGCAAGCGTCAGGAAATTGACGTATACGTTGACGCATCACTTTCAGGCTTGGGGGCTTATTGGAACAACAATGTGTATGCAGTGTCTCGGCCCATCTCATCTACAGCTGGCTTCAGTATAACACATCTGGAGATGCTCAATGCTATGTTATCTCTGAGAGTGTTCGCGCATGCGTGACAAGGCAAAAACATAAGGTTTCACATAGATAACCAAGCAGTTGTGTATTCGCTAAAGTTTGAAAAAATTAAAGACAACATTCTGCAGTCAATAGTCAGGACCATCTGGCTGCTCTCTGCATCTTATGACATTCATTTACATTACTCTCACATACCTGGGATCCTGAACAAGAAAGCTGATGCCCTCTCAAGAGTTTTTGAGCCGCCAAGTGACTACTGTTTTTTCTTATTGCATAATTGTGTTTGCTGGCCTGTAAATGGTGGGTGGTGTCAACCAAATATGTTTCTGTAATTTACAGGTTCAGCGTCATCCCTGATGTGTCAGGCTTATGTCAGACTAGGACAGGCATTACGTCCATGGACAGTGTCAGCTTATGCTACCAAGTTCAAGCTATACTTAGCTTTCACATCCTGGCATCAGTTACCCATGCAAGATGTTAACGCCATCCTGGCTTTCCTGGAATTTCTGACGCAAAATGGAAGCAGAGCACAGTCATTGGCCAGTTATGTGTCAGTTCTGAGACATTATTTTAGACTTTGTGACATTGACGCCTTGGGGCTGTCCCATAGAAAAATTCAATTTATAAAATCTGTGTCCATCAATTCTGTGTACATGCCAAAGTTCAAAGCTAATATCACATTCTCATTGTTGCTCAAATGTGACGCATTGAAATATGGTAAAGTGTATAAAGCTGGCTTTCTACTTGCTTATTTTGCATTCTTAAGATTGTCAAATGTTGTACCAACATCAGCTAAAGCATTTGATGTCACACTGAACCTACTCAGAAGTGACGTCATTTTTGGCCCCCCCTGGGGCTTATATCATTCTTAAGTGGGGTAAAGCTATGCAAGCCGCCAATGCTCATCAAGTGGTCCAAATCCCCTCCCTTGTCCCTTCCCCCCTCTGCCCAGTATCTACCATCAAGTCCTTGTTGGGTTCTGTCCCTGCTTCTTCTTCATCACCTCTTTTCCTCCTCCCCCTCCCCTCTGGTCTCTCCATCCTCACTGCTCCTATGGTTTCGGCCACCTTCTCATAAATCATCATGTCCCTTCGCCTTAACCCTGCCCATTTTGGGTTTCATGCCTTTAGGCGTTCTGCAGTATCCTGGGCAGCCGATCATAATGTCCCCCTACAAAACCTCAAAGTTCATGGGGGGTGGTCATCCTCAGCAATCAACCACTACTTCAAGCATACACCAAAAGCCTCATCAACAGTAGCCACTACATACCAAAAAATACTACTACATTAATGGTTTGGGCCTTTTAAAGTCTTTTAGTTCTAACTTCATAGTAATTAATTGTATGTGTGTGTCAATGTATTTAGAATATAACATGTTGTGTTTTGTTGATTATGTAAAATAAAGGCTCTTATCCCAATATATATGTATGTAGTTGTCACTCGTCCACAACTGTCAACTGTATCTTAACTTATCTTGGACCTTGACCTTGACTGTGTTAGTTGTGCTTGACACAACATTTCAGTTAAGGGCTAGGTCTGGTGTATTCTACTATTGCTATGTGTAATCATTTAACTTCTGCATTAGTGTCAGTGTAATTCCAGTCATAGCAAACCTTAAAAGATAGGGTCATGTCAAAAAAGTGTCAACATCTGGCAGAGCAGTAATCACCCACACATTTTCCCGCCACTTTAGTTTACCTTCTTACCTTCTGTAGCTATGAATGCATTACTATTTGAAGCATTCAAGGGTGAACATGCACTCTCCCACCTCCCCTGCATTACACCTTAGTCTGGTTATGCTCAATTTTCATTAGCACTACACTGCTCCACCAGTTATGCTGTCATCAATGTAAATCAACCATTTTACAATTAATTTATCACTAGGTCATTAGCTTATACAGTGTTTTCTTTGTGGGCCTTTTAAAGTCTTTTAGTTCTAACTTCATAGTAATTAATTGTATGTGTGTGTGAATGTATTTAGAATATAACATGTCGTGTTTTGTTGATTATGTAAAATGAAGGCTCTTATCCCAATGTATATGTATGTAGTTGTCACTCCTCCACAACTGTCAACTGTATCTTAACTTATCTTTGACCTTGACTGTTGGAATGGTTCAAGTTCTACTTCTCTGATCATTCATAGTGCGCTAAGATTGGCTCTATCCTGTCTGACGCAAAGAAGCTCTTGTTTGGAGTACCTCAGGGCTCTGTCCTAGGTACTATACTCTTTTCCCTATATACTACTCCCCTCAGCAAAGTCATTCAAAATCATCCTGGCATAGATTTCCACTTTTAAGCAGATGATACACAGTCATATGTTCATCTAACACATAAGAATGTCACTCATGCCTTTGACAGGTTGAAAAGTTGCCTGGAGAATGTCCAAAAGTGTTATCTGCAAATAAGTTGAAGCTGAACCCTGATAAAACCGAATTCACTGTTTTTGGTTCTAAAATACAGTGTGAAAAAATCAACAAATCATTTCCAGTCAATATTCTTGGCAATTTCATCTCTCCTGTAGGAGCAGTTAGGAACCTTGGTGCAGTTAGGAATCAGGGATCTTAAGCATCTCAGAGGTTACCTGACACATCATGTTGCTCTTATGGCTGCAAATGCTCTCCATATTCAACACTGCCTTGCTGGTGTACAAGTTCCTACATTGTGGTTATCCAAAATATTTTGCACCTTTTCTATAACACACGCAAAAGCCAAGCTGATGGTGTGTTCCTTGAGATCCCCCACTTTGCACCGTCAATCTTTAAGTCTTCTAAGCATTTTGGCCTCAGTTTTGCTTAAGACACACCAAAGATTTGCTTGATGATGTACGTTTGGCCACTTCTCTCCACTCATTCAGAAGGAAGCTCAAAACCTATCTGTTCGCACAAGCATATCCATCCTAATTTCCATTTTCCCAGGTCTCTTTGCATGGTGTTGACCCTTGCTATGTCTCAGGTTTATTATTATAGTTTTCTGTTTGGCGTGCCAAGAGTCTGTCTTTATATGGAGAATAGGCGCTATAAAAATACTGTTAGAATTAGGATGCTGGAGGAGAGGCTGGAACATCACAGTCATAATACAAGAAGGGGCACATGACAAATATCTACATGATGGACTCAGACTCGGAGACTATTGTAGACTTTGTGAAGGCCCATGAGGAGTTGTACAAGACTAATAAGCATTTCAAGGACAAAGCAAGGAAGGAGTGTCTCTGTTTGCCAAAAGTCGCAAGCTGTCAAGACCTGCTGAAGGTGATGGTAGAATATTAGAACTGGATACAGGATAAATTTAGATTCCTTAGGTTGCACATTAGATGCAAGGGACACAGCAAATCCTTAGGCTTCAAGTCCCAGGTCCCAGGAGCAGGTGCTTCAGCACACCACATCTCAAGACACGGACAGTATGGAGATCAGCATGAGGAGTTGCAAGCTGCAAGGGAATACATCTCCATCACCATCCAAGAGACTCAGATGCCTGCAAACCACGTCATCCAACTCATGCAGCAGAACCAAGTGGCAACCAAAGGACAACAGCAGGAATCCAGAGGGCAGCCGATTTCCTTCCTAGTCATTGACGACCATCAGGCTAGACCTTCAAGACCACTTACTTTTACATTGATGGCGATGAAGTACTTCAACCCTCAATCAGTTGCCTCTTCTACAGGCGAAAGACAGTCAACACAACATATCAGGACTTTCAAACTTCTTCAGAAATATTCCCTCAGTGCTGAGCTAACAGCAGATTGCGACACCGCAGCCGTTTTCACCAGATGACACACAACCACCAACTGCCTCTACTCCTGCAATCCCTCACAGCAAGAACACCAGTAGATACCAACCCAGCCTCATCCTCCTCCACAGTCAGCTGACACCAAACAGCAGCCACAGTAGAACCCTTGCCATTGCCTCCAATCACTACTTTTCAGGACCACCCAAAACTTCTAAACAATTAATAGATGCTGTTTGAAAAAATCCCAAACAAGAAGCATTGCATCTCTCCAAACAAAACACTTTGTCCCCAAACAAAATTGGAAAAATTGAATTGTGACCTTGTGGCCTTTAAGGAATTTTTTAGTTTCCCCTAGGATTTGTGTTAAATTGAACTTAAATATCTTGGCAAATTTGCAAGAAAATAATTTTTGAAAAAAAAATTAAAGATTTGCAAATTTTAGCAAATAACTTGGGTTGAATGTTTTAAACAGCGCACTTGATTTGGTTTGAAAAAAGTTTTGAAACTTGATGGAAATAGATTGGATTTTGTTTCAAAATTTGTTGGAAATTTGAGCAACACCAGCTTGTATAAAAGTTCTTGGAATAATTGGGTAGTCCTAAAAAGGACTGATAGATACCAACTTCTGCCCTCAGGGTTGCTGGTTAACATATCTCAGATCCTGTCCTCCTGCCCAGTAGTCTTTCAGTAGTTCACATTGATGTTTGGCCTCCATTAAAGGATTCCAGGGGTTATCGTTAGGCACATGCACTACCTGTTCATTTTGTAGGGCCACTACATCATTTTCTCGTATTGGTGCCTTGTCTGCTCTTCCCTAGAGTGTGCTCAGCATGTTGTGCAACACCACACCTGCAAACACAATTGCTCTTGCAACCCTTGGCCTTTGCTCCGTGGTGCCCATTAGTACCCTGAACCGGCTGACTAAGATTTTCAACCACCCTCCTGTCTCTAGAGATCCTGTAGTTGGCTATTCTGTCTTCCCTTGGGAGTTGCCTTCTGCTGTAGGGTTTCACCATCCATGGCATCAAGCCCAAGGTGTTGTGTCCCAGCAAGAAGTAGTGAAAATCTGGCCCTCCCTCCCCTAGCAGTTAAGTACCGTAAGCTTAGGTAGAAAGTCTCGGTGATGTGTAGCTGCAATCTTTGCAGTAACAAATAATGTTTTTTGTCAGCCAGAGGGGGTTTATATTAGGGCTGGGACAGGTGCTGAAAAACAGCCTCGAGTACTCGCCCTCTGACAATGCAAATACCGCCTCATCTACCGAGGCTCGAGTAACTGTTCGCAGCCCTAGTTTATATACTGTTGGATCTATCCCGACTCTGGATCCCAACTCAAGGATTTAATCAGTCCAGTCAGGGTAAGCTTGTACTCCAGTCCTGTCTTGGGATGCTATAGCTTGTCTGTTAGAGGTTTACGGCTTGTCACAGTAGTTTTCCGTCTTGTTGTGAAGAAAATGGTCCTGACCCCAAGTCAGGTAGGGATCTTGAACCAGATAAGCCGGTATGTACTATGTCCTGTTGGGGAGATATTTTTTCGTGCTATATTGTGGTTTTCATCCCCGATTGCATGACTTTTGCAACCAACCCTAGAGTTGTAGAGTCTGTTACAGGGATGATTCCAGTGGAACACCCCCATTGGATTTTATACAAAAACTCAGATTTTAGTCTTTGTTTGACTGAAGACATTTCTGAAGTTTCGTCAGTTAGTCATTCCACTTGTAACATCAAATGATCATTAAAACTAACATGGTTGGACATTTAATGCCTGGACATTTGCATTGCAAAGCCTGGTGTGATAGTTATACTTATGTTATGTTCACACTTCTCTGGGGAAACGATAAAACACAGATCTTGCCTGTAGTATAACTCTGACTCTCTGTCTTGTGCATTGGCTTTGATATTTAGAGAAAAAGGTTTTATTTTCATGTGTCTGTAAGTCTGCTTGCACAGAGAGGACACATGTGTTGTCTGCAAACACACAAACCTTGAACCACAGGTAGTACCGAACAAATAACACAAAATGATTCTCGATATTTAACCCAGATCCACAGCAGTTTGAGAAGGATTAATTTATAAGTAGGTAATACTTCTTTTGGATATATAAGCCCGATCCAATGAATAGTCTTCGAGAAATGAATGCCAGTGTTGCCAAAAATCACAAAAAACAATTCGGGATTCACCATCCCAATCATCTTTGAGGAGGACAGACTCACTGGGTGGACCCCCATCTCCAATGAGAAAATATGGGTTACAATTCATAAAAAATCTCAATCTCAAACATAATTTCTATAAATTAAGTTTTGAAGACCTAAGTTCTAGTTAAAACCCACAATGAAACTCAAGGTTTAGTTCAAATTCAAACAAAAATGTAATGTCTATTCTGAAGTAAGTATATGGTTAAGCTCAGATTCCAAGTTCCGTTCCCTATGGTCAGCAATTATGTTTAAGTTGGCATGAAAGGAGTCTTATATATTGGCGAATTATTGCAGCATTAATTTTATTTGACCATTTCTAATGTGATTTTGAGCATATACTACTTAGGAAGGATTTTATTTAACCTTGAGTATACATAGTTACACAGGACTAAGTTTGAAATTGGGACTGGGAGTGAGTTAATTTTGAAACTGAGTTTTGAAACTTCTTATTAATACCAACCCTGGGCATTGTACCTTGGCACACATGTTAACTTTTCGCTTAGCTTAATACAGAATCCTGAGCAACAATTGTACATTTCCAAAAGTTCAAAATACTTTCTATGGTGGACGGAGTGACTACATAAATAAACTTACCGTTTTGGGAAATTTCTGAGTATATTTTATTCAAGTAAGTTCCTGATTTTAAGCAGAAATTGTATTATCACCCTTTAAAAGCACAGTAACAGGTTAATTTAATTTACCTTTTTCGTGGGTAAAGTTTATTCACAACTTTACATGTCTCAATACATATTTTACTAAACAGAAATTCACAATATTGGATATAAAAGAAGCAGAAATAAGGATTTTGTGCTCAAGATGTGCCAAGTTTTGGCAAAGATCATTAAGATGGCTTTCACCACACATCTGAGAGCAAGTTCATTATACATTTTTGTACAAATAAAAAGACACCCACAGAGTACAGATCTCTGTCAAGCATATAATTTTCACCCTTAATTTTTTGTGGATGATTCTGTATGATAGTACAAGTATCTGCAATTCTGCACGGATCCAGATCAAACTTATGTATTTTGGAGTATCCTGTATTTTGTGATCAAGCAATCTGACTATTTATTTTACAGGTATACACACAAATACTGCAAATGGCCCTATCACACAATGCTAAAAGATACTTTGAAACTTACTTCATCCATAAGTTGATCCGGATGACCACCAAATTCAAATCATCTGCTCTTTGTGCAGTTGTTACCTTTTCCTGAAATTTCTTCTAAATCCCTCCACTACTTTTTTGAGTTATTTTGCGAAGAGACAAACAAACAAATTGATGCTGCCAACAACATATCAGGTAATAATTTGCTACAGTGACAGTCTTTAATCTCACATTTGAAAAGGTAGGTACATTGATGGGTTCTTGTCGGAAAAGTCTGAATGATGTTTGTATTAGGAAATTTTTTATAGCTGGAGCTTGAGATTGCAATAGAAACAGAAATAGCAAGGATAAGGGCCCATCAACAGTTTTGATTAAACTGAGGTGACACTATTTAGTATGTGGAACAAAAACTTGTTCCTTTTCGTTGTTTTCAACCAAAGGGGAAGAAAACGGAGTGCATAAAGACTCAGATGTTGGGTATTAAATTTATTATAAGCAGCTGTTCCACCATCATTATTTTTTTCAAATTGTGGAGAAGACACTGTTGATAAATTCCTACAAAGTTCTAAATCTTGATCCAAATCATCTTCGAGGAGGAATGAGCCATGAATAGATCCCCCCCCCCCCCCCGTCTCCCCGTGTGTAAAAATATGATCCTAATCTGGTGTATATTTTTTAAGTTATGTTAGCTGGCAGAAAGATGATTAGACAAAGGATCAATTACTATACCCTCACCAAATGACATGGATGATGATGAGATAGTGGGATATCTGTACAAATTAGTCATTATGAAAATAAAAATCACGTGTACTGATATGAAAACGGATTTTGTTGTCTAATTTACCTATTTTGATCCACTTCTTGGTTTGAATAAATTTATGATAGTTTTAACCACTTTAGGAGTTACCATGATAGGCAAAGCCTTTTAATTGGAATGGATGATGATCAAAATTTTAACGTTATAATAATATTGAAGTTGTTATCCCAGTCATGCAACAATATCATTTACGTTATTAAACAGGAAGAACAGTACATTTTTCTTATTTAAAATGGCGGCTGTCCTTGAAGTGGGAAATGTTGTTTTAAGTGTGAGCTCTAACGAGGCTCGGGCCACTAGAGGTCACCTTTTTGTGTTTTGTTTCATTTTTCTTTTTTCACCTGGCATTCATGAGCATAGTAGGATGAATACCAATCTCTACACAGAAGTTCAGCAGCAGCGGGCAGCATTAGTACATGGATGGGTTATCATCTCAGTGCGCTATTCATGTTTCTGATGGCTTTGCAACTCGTGCTAGAAGACTGAAATCTCTTTCGGCCTTGTTTCATTAGCTTACAGTACACTAGTTCACAGGAGGTAGGTATAATTTTGTTGGGTGGTCTGACGAAGTGGAACAGTCCTTAGATTTCTGTGGATTCTGTGATTTGTTATAATTCATGTATAAGTTCTTGCTTGCTTTGTAAATTGCATGTCACTATAATAAATGAAAATATATATAAAGATATACCGCCAAACATTTCCTTGTGTTTCATACTATTTCTTCATACCTTACAGTAATCAACACTCTCCTTATTTTGGGGACTTCCGGTGCAATGTAAAGGTTCTATTTTTTTAGCAGAAATCAAGAACATATTTCTGTTTGATGTAAAGAGAGTGACAGCCCGTGATCATTGTAAAGGCTGACTCAAGTATTGGCTTCAATATGGACTTGTCTCTGAGATTCCAGACAGGGAGCCTTAAGTGCAATCCACATCAATGCTGACACAGAAATCTGTAATATGAATTAGATTGAATCTAGGAATTTAATTGTAGTTTTGTCTCTATCAAAAAGAAGTGTTTTTTTTTGTTTAGTGTGATTTATAGCTTCCCCAGCAATTTCTTTCTTAAGTTGGATATTATAATATAAATGATTGCTCTGGCTAAAATACATGTACATACATGTGAAAATAGTTCAGGAGATAAATGAAGAAATAAAGATGCCCTGTTTTTTGCAGACATATAGGTTACATACAAGTTGACCTGTACAAGTCGCAACTTATACAAGCTCAGTATTTATCAGTTGACCAATGTCCTTTATACTTTAAAATTCATAAAATCAACATATACGATCTTCACGAAATTCATTGTCAAAAATTATACTTCTTAGATGAGTATGCAAATTGTTGCCCTGTATATATTCATAATTTTGTTTGTTTGAAACATTTAAAAATGCAGTCTCAAATACAAATCACTTTCTGAGTTGCGAAATGTCAGCCCAAACATGTCCGATCCAAACTCGAATCCTGCAGAATTGCCGAAGACATCCTACCCAAAAAATCAGTGATCCCAACATGGAAAGGTATTACCTGGCCATAGGATTCTGACCCATATTGGCCATGCTATGTCTGTATTATGTCGAAGGGTCATGCGACCATAGCATGGAAAGGTGTGATCTATCTATAAGATTCTGACCCGTTTTGGTGATGCTGTGTCTGTATTATGTTGAAGGGTTTTACGTTGCTTTCAACACTGTACAGGTCATATCACAATGGGTAGTTGGAAGGGCAGAGGAAACCAGTACATACAGTTTGTCGGGGTTCTGTACTGTAAACTGCTGACCAACAGCAAGCAACTACCAGCTTTCCCACTTGAGGCCATGCCGGAAATCGAACCCTGGCCTCAGAGGTGGGAGTTATGTCGAAGGGTCATGTGACCATAACATGGAAAGGTGTGGCCTATCTATAAGATTCTGAGCCGGTTTGGTCATGCTGTGCCTGTATTATGTCGCAGGGTCATGTGACTAGATTTTCCATAGTTTTGGAGCATCATGTAAGGAACTATTGTCAAACTGGTTTGATTTATGAATTGATGAACTATAATTAAGAGCCTTAAGACATATTCTCTGGACAGCTGCATCTTGTTTTAACAGTAGATGTATATGCCAGGGATATCTCTGATTCTCCTAAAAAACTCTGATTGGCGTTTCTACTAGTAGAATCAGAGATTCTCCTGGATCAGAGTTTATACTGTCAAATATACAAAGACAGAAATTGATCAAAATAGAAGTCATCAGGGCGTTAGGATGAATCTCAGAAAATGGGACACTAAATTCGAAAAGTTGTCTGCATTATAAATGAGCTGCCATACTTATTTATACCTTCAGACATTAATGTCATTTGTTTATGAATTTGACACTCACAAAAATAATCCTGCAACCCACACAGGGATAAAAATTTCATCAGACTATTTCATCTGTAAACTGAGTAGATAGAAGACAATCACATCACTTTAATAATGGATTCATGGATAATTGTATAACCAGAAGACACCCACTTGAATGTAATAGACTGATTTAATTTTGATTTATTTTCTGTTTATAGTCACTTTCAGTATAATATACTGGTTCGATCTGCACTAACAAAGAAGTTAGAGAATTTCTTTTAATTTCTCAAAACAAAACATTGAAAAAATGGATGCACCAGCTCAGTTGAAAAAAAGTTTAAGTTTTGTTATTCATCTACATTTTATTTATAAAGTTTTATTTATAAACTATAAAGACAAACCTATTTTATATATATTTATCTATATATATATATCCATCCCAACCCACTTCAGTCCCCACCACCCCAGGGCGCAAGCAAACCACAATGGCAGAGCAAATGTTTATTAAAATACATAACATTGTAAATACTATTGTGATTAGACAATAATGATAATACTAGTAATCATAATAAAACTACTACTGTAAATAAGACCAATACACATGCTGTATACAATACACACAGCTTAATGACCGTTACCATGGGAACATTGCATGTTAGAAAGGTCCTCGTCATGACCTTACATGTAACCATTACACACGCATATATGGACCTATCAGATTTCAGAGGTCACCATCTGACCTCAAGGCCACAAAGTACAATAAATCAATCTGACATACGTGGGACCTGAATAACCATCTGACCTCAAGGTCACAAAGTACAATTAATCACTCTGACATGTGTGGGACCCGACTAACATTGAAAGTCCGTGAGGGAAGTACCACTAAACCCCCAAGGGAAGCCCCCCCCCCCCCTTTCAAACCAGTCAAAGGTCACCAGAACCCCATGATTTTATTGCTGCAAGGTCATATTAGATAAGGAGGTTGTATTACTTGCTGCTTACTATTTACAAAGAACCCTCAAGCCCAACACACGTAGGATAGAGCATCTAACATACAACTGCTGCTACAGCTTTAGCAATATCTTCCCCAGAGGTGTGGTTTCTCTGAATATATGTCCATACACAATTTGACTGCCAAGTACCATGTTGTTGAATTTGTTGTAATGGGATGTGAGAATTAAACGCCAGGGTAGCCCCTGACCTTCTAAATGTATGGTAGGTGAAATGACCTTGAGAGTAACCCAATTATGAATTTAACCTGGCCAAACACTTACGAATTCTTGAATCAATGATGGGCTGCCATGCCAACGACACTTTAATTTGAAACAAGGGATCATTACACATTGGTAAATATAATTTCATGGCTGCTTTGCAGGCAGCCCAAGGACACAAAGTGGAACCTTTCAGTCAAGGTAAAGTGATGCCATGAAATTTATCACTAGTTTGGCTGGTCTTGCTCCATTTGATAATTATTTTTAGAAACTGGGTGGTGAAAATCACGTCACCAGCAGTTAGGTGCCTAGTGCAATCAAAGGAGGCGACAGAATGTGGAGCAATGTTTGAAAGTCAGAGGAAACCAAAATACGCGACCAGAAAAACTGCCTTATACACGCAGCCAAATGAAATTGAGTCAAAACATTCAATTAACCTCTGCCATTGCTGAAGATCCATTACATGACGTTTCGTTATTTTAACCGGCCTGTTGATCTTTACAGATCTAAGCAAATACTTTATATTGGGGTGATCCCACAAAATATAGTTCAGGCCCAGAATTGTGAACTTCGCTTTATTTGCCGAGATGTAATTGGCTAACATATTCGCTGACACATTTTTAATAACTAAATACTCCAGAAATGCTAGCAAATGAACTTCTGAAACACATGACACTTCTACGTTTATGCAGATACAGAATGCTACAAAAGTTCTAAACAAGGCATTGTAGTACTGCTGTGTTTTAGGACGAAAAGCAGTGGAAAGATGCTTCTGAGTTCCTGATGTCAAAGTTGACAATGCAGGACACCTGAAAATACAAAGTGCAGCATCTGAAATCCTTATTTAAATATCTCCATCAATCTCCAAAAAGGTTTTGTCAACTTGTAAACATAATGGATCATGGACATGACGTTTGAGAGTGTTAAAGTTTTCAGGTGTGCCCTTCCACCTTGACTACAAATCTGCCACAATATTCCCCATTTCGAGGTGTACTATTCCCAAGTTCAAGTAATGTCTTGGTATGGGGAGGTGATACACATAATTCTTCCAGACCCCTCCCAGACCCTCAGGACATGTATCCAACGTGACATGATAGTCAACGTGTCTGTGGTTATACATGGAAACGCCATTGAGCAAAAAAGAATCGAACCACCTGACGTCACGTCTGAAACTGTGCGTGAAGTTAATGTGTTTTTGGCCATGATTGCGTCGCAATAAATCCAGCATCCTATTGAGAAACGCACGCGCAGGGCGAATGCACTTGTGCACGTACAATAACTGTCCTAGTAAAGATTGGAGTTGACTCTTTGTGCATTTCGTTTTTGCAAGCCAGGTCGTGACGTTTTCTTTTATCTGAGTGAGTTTCTCGTCTGGAATAGATATGGTATCATTCTCTGTATTAATATGCACACCAAGGCAAACATCAGTACAGGGATGAATCAATTTCTTTTTGCTGATGGTCAAACCAAGACGTTGCAGGAGGTCACAAAGACAATCAAATGAATGTCGCGCAACGTCAGGGGTGCCAAAACCGACAAAATCGTCAATATAGTTAACAACAGGAAAACCACGTTGATGCAACGCAAAGCGCACAGCATTGCTGATGTGCTGGAAATTTTGGCTCCCATGCCTGCTTCCGCACGGCAGGCAAGTATCCACGTATGCAGCGTCCCACGTGAGTCCCAACAGGTCGTAATTGCCTGGATCAATTTGACATGTGAATTATGTCGTCGTGGTTATTGTGATTAACCTCTGGGATTGAAACTTCTAACTGTTTACATGCACCTAAAACAGACTTCACATCCACCTGTTTGTCATTAGTATGTGGCAACCTGCGTTTTGCAGAATCTTGCGTGCTAGAAGCTACAATGACCCTAGACTGCCATTGTCTAGTTCACTTTTTTGTGAACTTTACACACACTTGATTTCACAAACAAACCTGTCACCTTACGTTTGTCCAAGTCAGACCTGTAAAAACATCTATTTTTTACCCAACCTGGATCATCAACCTGTTCCTCACTAACTAGTGTGTTATTATTTACACATTGACTCTGATTATTCACAATAACAGTACCATTAAAACAATTATTATCAACACTTTTACTGTACATGTTATGACTGAAATCAATCTTGCCACCCAGAACTGCTACTAACGAATCTGAGCAGCAGTGCTCTTGTTTTTTGGGTGATTTCTTCTAGGAAACTGACAGTCCTTCTCTGCATGCGTCATTATTCTGCCCTGCCCCATGCAGTTTGCACATATTTGCCAATGGAGTTTTCCCCCAACTTCATAATCTTTTGCGTTGTTACATTGGCCTGTCTGATATGGCTTACATAACCAGGGTTTCTTATTATGTGATTCCCATTTTTGCCTAAGTCTTTGGTGTCTTTGCGCATGTGCACGACGTATGCGTTTAATACCGTGCCCCTCTCCATCTCACAGAGGAGCACAGCATGAGCAGCTTTGGCATTTGTCCAATGAAAGTCCATGGCATCCTCCATGAGTTCTGTGAGGTACCATCACATACATTCTCGTATACTCTGATCCAGTTCATCTAAAATGTTGCGTGAAAACCCTGTATGAACTGAGTAAGGGTGAGTTGGTCATAGGAGACCCGTTGTTTTGTTGTACCCCCTAAGATACTTTCTTGCGGCTACGCAACCTTTTTAACTGCCAAAACATCATGAGCGCCCCCCCCTTTTTGATTTCAATTTTTGATCCGTACCTTCTGTTCCAACTCTCTTCTCTAGTGTGGCTACCCTACTATCGACCCTCTTTTAAATATCTTTAGAAGACCTCAACACAGATAAAGCAGGCAAATGATCAGAATCAGATGAATCACTAGACTCACTGTGTACAATGTTTTTATGTTTGTATTGTTTGTCTTTTTTAGATAGATGGTTACTTAACTTGCCAGAAGGTTTCTGCTTGTTCTTGTTGCGTCTGACGTGCATTTCTTCTTCAACCACATCCAACCTATCATCGACGCACTTTAACTCCTTCAAGATCATCTGCTGCACACTACCAGATGGGTGTTGTTTTTCTGGTGAATCTTCTGAGCTGGAAAGGTCATCTGTCCCCAGTGGGGTCAGGGCGACAGCCCCTTTTACTTTGCAGCCCTTCTGACCGACCTTCTTGTGAACACCCATATTAATGTTATCAGCAACCATCTTGCAGTCCATACCATTCTCATCACTAGAATCACTAGACAAGTCCCGTTTCTTCTTCATCTGTTCTTCCTTCACCATTTTATTTTGACATTTTTTTCCATGTAGGCGGGATATGTTTCTGTTAACACTATAATAATTTTTGTTTTTTGTCTTTGGCTTAGTCATTTAATTCACTGAAACACATAAATTACCCAGCTGGGTGTTCTGGCTAATTTGACAAGCAATCAACACAAACGGATGACAAATAATAACTAGGTTAGTCCGTCCCTTTCTGTTGTCTGGAAACAAGCATTAGGTTGTGAAAGTAGCCACTGATCACAACATGAACGCATAAGTAAACAAAGTTCAGTTCACAGCATGTACACAAGAGTGTTGTAATCTAGTAAATGACCGTCCAGTCAATTAAAAGCACACTAAAAAGTAAAATCTAAAATATTCATAATTAAAATATGTAAAATATAAAGTTGTAGTTGTAAATTTCATGTCCGTTTACATAGACAAATTATTTGAAACTGGGGTAACAATAGCCCCAAGCTTGTGTTGTTATTGTGTTGCCAAGTTTGAACCCCTAACAACCCCTGACAGATTGACAGACATGACAATCTGCATGTTACTATATAGACTGCTTAAGGTACTTGTATACTGCCCCGACCAACTGGCCCCCTGGGGAGGAGGACTGACAAGCGTGATGCCAGTACATCCCCAATGACACCATTTCAGCCTGTAAAATTTAATACAGCTCTTGAGACATTTGCTATTCAACTATTTCAAGAAAGACAATCCTGAACACATAGCACATTCCCTGTTGTTTCCTACCCAAATATGAATTTCGTTGTAGACATCCCACCAGTACTTTTATCTGGAGCATACCACAATGTTCCACAACATAAGGTATACAAGCCCATTCGTTTGTAGCTTGTGACTCCAGTATGATAAGATATGACCTAGGTATTAAATTACACACACCAAATCAGTCTGAGGAAGTATGTTCACAGACAATCTCTCTTATGACTGACAAAAAAATGGTGAAACAAAATACAAATTCAGACTGACGATACTTGGTGGTCCAGTAAAACTTGGCCAATTTCTTTAAGCTAAAAAGATATAATGTGTCGTCATTGATGGGGATGGAAAAGCAATGTTATGTCAGCCAAAAGTTGGATTGACTCATATTTTATTATCTACCACACAATGCATTTGACTTTCCTACCAAGACATGCAGATTGGCCTTATCTAATTCTATTATCCTCCATGAACCATATTTACTGGCCTGGGTGTTACTGACCTGGGTAATATTTTTGGGTATTTCCCAGTGCCAATTACTGTGAATAAGTAATGTTAGAAATCTATCAATAAGTTGCGACTTTTGATTATTAGAGTTTGCGAACCTGTATCTGTTTTCCGCTATGTTACATATCACTGATTTTTGTGTTGAACGTTATTTCACAATGTTGAAAGTACCAGCCGTTACGTTTTTCACGTTAAAAAGAGCCTTGTCACATTGATCTCTGCCGGGATCTTTTTGTTTTATGTTATGTTTTTGGTCTACGTTTTCAATAAAACGCTGTTCACAAACTCTCTAATATTTCATAAACTATCTACCTTATAACTGATAAGACTGACTTGTTTAGGCTGGCATACCCACCACCTTACCTATACCCTGGCGGGCGCTTTTTAGATATCAAACCATGCCTGTCCCTGGACTCTCCCTTCTTGGATTAAAGCGCATTAGAGGGTTTGTATCAATTTTGCGCTCTATAAATGCTACTATTATTATTATATGTATACATAAAAATCTGAACATTTTAACATCTCTGGTTACTAACTTTTATTGAATGAAATAACATGTGAATTTAAAATTTCTCAAACAACTTGATACCTTCTTATACCCTCATGCTAAATATACAGTTTAATGCATTATACTTTTTAAAGATTTTTCTCTTGCATTAAAAATTGTTTTGTAAATAAAAATGTACATACAACATATTGTAATATATATTTAAGTCTATCTAACTACGATAAGGAGGTATATGGTAATGGTGTCACTTGTTTATTTGTTTGTAAAATAACTTGAAAACTTGTGGACTGATTTTGATCAAATTATATGAAGATATGATCCGGATCACCAATCTGGATCTAGGAATTATTAGCTGATATTTTTATCATTGCACCCATAGAACATATTGCTCGTATTAGACATTGAATGAGGTCTCCTCTTTCTGAATAGCTTTCTGCTTGTTTTATAGTATGAAGTTTAAGTAAAATATTATTACGTTATGTGCAAATAAAATACAGTAGTGCAGTAAGTAAAGTAGTGTGTAGATACACAATGGGTCAGAGACACTACCGATTCTCAGAGAGGTAGTTTTAATAAAAAAAATTCATAAAAGAATACCTTACCATATATATCTCAGCCTTTTTGTATTCCATTTTTTTATAAATATGGACCTATTTTGCCTTTTATTCATACAAAATGTTTTTTCCTGGGGACATTGGATTATGTTTATTAAGATTACTACTGCATAGATTAACATTAAATTTTCAGATTTTCACAATTTTCGCTACCATATAAATTACTTAATTTTGTGAATAATCCAAAATAAATTCTTGATCTGGGATATATTTTAAATTAATACGCAATAGTGGAGACCTTGGGCCTTGTTTAACAAAATAACGAATAATCATCCACCACTATTTTGACCTTTTAGTAAACTTTACTCCAGCAGAAGATCGGGGCAGATTTCATGAAAAGTCTCTGGTTCAAATCTGAGTTTTTTGGCCCTGCTAGAAGGGGTCTCAGTTGAGACCAAGCTTCTCAAATAACCACAGTGGTTTTCTGAATCATCTGACCCTTTCTGTAGTAAAAATATTCTACTAATAACATATCTGTTCCTTGTTTGACGCATACTATCTCTTTACAAGTGCTTTTTTCACAAAGGAAAACCTTGTAAACATGTAAAATACACACAAAGACTGCTTCAGGGGGTTGTTTTATATAATATTATCTTATATACAGCCATTTTATATTTTGAAGTGGCTAATGGATTATGACAGCCATATTTGAGCCTCTGTTTACAAAACTTCCACTAGCTACCAGTCTCAGCACTTGAGCCAGTGGCTCATCCAAAGCTGAGACTGTGACTTTTTGTGAAATCCATAAAGACTGAGCCCGTGGGCTCAAGAAATATGTTACAATAATTTGAAAGAAAAGTCTCAAGTTTGAGCCTAAGACCTGCTAGGACCTTTCGTGAAATTCTTCCCAGGAGTTTCACAATCAGTGCCCTAAAATAAGATATTGAGGGACTTAATCCACAGAAAAGATCACCCGATTGAAAATAACTAGTAAATTATAAGCTCTGTTAAAAAGACAGTTAAAGGGGGCCATGGTGGCAGAGTGGTAACACTCTCGCCTCCCACCTCTGAGGCCAGGGTTCGGTTCCCGGCAGAGCCTCAAGTGGGAAAGCTGGTAGTTGCTTGCCATTAGTCAGGAGGTTACAGTACAGAACCCTAACGAACTGTACGTACTGGTTTCCTCTGCCTTTCCAACTATCCATCGTGATATGACCTGTACAGTGTTGAAACCCCAAATAAATAAATAAATCAGTCCCCTAGCATACTTACTTATAAACAGGCTACAGGTCCTCAGTGGCTTAGCGGGTTAGCAGGTTTGACATTTTATTTCAGGCTATCACTTTACAGTGTGGGTTTGACCCTCCCCATAAGAGACTATGCTGGGGACCTGTCCCAATATGACCTTGGCAGTTGACCAGGACGCAAAACTTCAACTTTGACTTTTTATTTAATTTTGAAAAAAATTACTGTATCACACCAGATCAAGGCCATGTTGATCCAAGCACAAATAAAAGTTGTCATCAGACTTGACTTAATTACCAGATACTAAATCCTCATGTAAATAACAGCAATTTGCAAAGTAAGATTTTCATTCTTGCAAAGCAGCTATAAAGCTGCTTATCTATAACTATACTTTATTGGTAGCTGACTGAGACGTCTAGAAGATAACAAACCTCACCCTTCTTTACCATGTTATCTTAAGCTATCAATACTCAGCTTATAATTAACAAGAGAGCCTTTAGCCAAAACATCAAACAAAATATTTTCTACAAATAATCCTGTGTCAATTCTTCAGTTTTTAATTTGTTACTCTGTCTTATCGCCCTGTATGAATATAATTTCATTCATTCTTGTATGTCTACAATTCCCTGTCGCCGATCTGAAGGTCATTTCTATGTCTCTATACATATGGACATAGTCGCCAGCATAATTTTAAATAATAACCAGATCACTCAGAGAGCAAATACCTCCACCAATATAAAAATAAGAAGTAAATGGGAAATGGCGGGTTATTTTTTATATCCAGACGATGATCCAGCTCACTCTCAAAATGCAATTGGATCAAAGTTGACCAAGACCAATATTCTGATTTTTTGCACTAAGATCCAACTAATAGTATTTGCACAATAGGGATTTCCACCGGAGAAGACCTTTACTTTATTTATTTGGGGTTTTACGTCCCTTTCAACACTGTACAGGTCATATCACAACGGGTAGTTGGAAGCTAGGGCAGAGGAAACCAGTACATACAGTTTGTCAGGGTTCTGTACTGTAAACTGCCAACCAATGGCAAGCAAATACCAGCTTTCCCATCTTGACATGAAGTCTGGTCTTGGTTGATTACAACACACAGGTTTCCCTTCAAGTACTGCTGTGGAGTGTGGCTGGCGCCGGGGTGGGGTGGTCGAGCACTGTTAGAATACAACAGGCCAGTAAGTGTTTCCTGTCCAGATGCAGGTGTGTAGGTGACCTGGCTGGTGGAGCCACAGTAAGGACAAAGATTTGGGGTGGATTGGGAAAATATCAAATATGTTTGCTATTTCGCTGAACGAACAAGTGAAGTCATGAATCCATAACAGGGGTGTGCCACTGGAGTAAACTGGTCAGCTGCCAAGGGGTTTTCCAAGAGTTTGGTAGCCTTTGTTTACACTGGCTGCTAGAGTCGGTTATGGTTATGGTTCCAATGGAATATCCCTATAACCAACCCATAGCCGACAATGTAACAAAGGATACAGACCCTTGGAAAACTTTTGGCAAGTGACCACTAGGGTTTAGTGGAACACCACTGTAATACTGCCTACAGACAAACAAAGGAATAAACAGACAAATGGACAAACAGACAAATGAAAGGTAATAACTTTAACGCATCCTTGGTGAAGGTAAGAATACCTAACCTCCAGTCCACAACTGCACAGTTATAATGATGATAATTATCAGATAAAGACAAAAAGGTAGAATAATTTCTTATTTAATTAACAAATGTTTTTTTTAATGTGGCAGTTGTTGCATGGAATAAGATCTCCTTAAGGGTCTGGCCGTAGTATATATTTATTATCAATCATATTTTTAGATAGCATATCTCACCTTCTAGTCACTTGCCTCCCATTTTGGTTACAACGTATGTTTTGTAATATGAACTTTGTTTTGCTGGACACCTGTGCTTTTCGAGGATAATATTTGTCAGCTGAGTACTTAAACTAAATGTATCTATTAAAGGACAATGCACATCAAGCCATTCGTATATTGTAGGCTCTGGTAAAAGTCCCCTTCAAATTGTTTAGCATTGTCTTCAGTTTTAATGAGGTCTGGCATCTGAGTTATTAACTCAGACCTTCCATACCAAAATTAACCTGAAAAATAACCTCATGTAAAATCTATTTATAAGTTAGAAAAATATCAAAATATATTGACAATGCTGATACACTTGAAATATCCACTATGGTTTGAGTTGAGCTGAATTATGGCATGAAAAATGTGGTATCTAATGGCCTATAAGTAAGCTTTAGTGTAGTTACAGAAACACATCTACTTCCCTTCAGTTATAAACCATTTAGAAAAGACTTATGGCTCGTTCACACCTTTCCAGTCTGACTAATCCAATTTATTTTCTGACATACCTAAAGGCCCAAGGTCGAAGACTTAAGGATGGCTCAAAGTCACTCATATCCCTGTGAAATGTGATGCTGAAAACATTGTGACATATACTTTGTAATTGTCACATTAATTATACATATTAAAGCTGTAATGCTGCTGTGAACGCAAGGGATATAACTGTCGTATATATGTAACACCTCAGCAGGTAGTTGACTGTCTTTGATTTGTGTACATAACAACTCTAAATGCACTGAAGTTGAATTTGAATAAATTTATTTTCTGGAATAAAAACTTTCCCCTTTAATAGACTGGAGGCCGATTTCACAAAAATACTTAGCCTGGACTTAAAGATAAGACTTTTATTTAAGACTTTAATTAAGTCTGTAGACTTAGACTTAGCAGATTTTATAAACAAGCCACGTCTAGGCTTATCTAAGTCTTTGGCTTAAAGTTAGGATCCACCTGTGACTGGGCTTAACTTTTGATTCCAAAGACTTACATGTTGCTGCTATAAATTTTTCGCAATTTACAAATTTGAAACAGATGAAAATAAAGACTGAGTATTTGACACCTTCCAAATATCCCTTTCACATTACAGGTGGAAAACCCTGGAGTAGTAGGCATTGGTCAAAATGTCCTTTTCCTTTAAGTGCCATCTGATATCCGTATGCGAACTTGTGACACACTGGTGAAATGTCCAATTCTTTCTGGGTGCTGTGAAATTATTAAAATGTTAAAAGTATCCATGTCTGAATTTGAAACTATGAGTATGTGCAGGTGAACATTTTCCTATGGTAACTGCAGGCATGAGTCTGCTGTTTTGATAAGGTTGTGATTTATTTATTTGGGGTTTTATGTCGCTTTCAACACTGTACAGGTCATATCATGACGGGTAGTTGGAAGGGCAGAGGAAACAAGTACATACAGTTTGTCAGGGTTCTGTACTGTAAACTGCCGACCAACGGGAAGCAACTACCAGCTTTCCCACTTGATACAGTGCCGGGAACCGAACCCCGGCCTCAGAGGTGGGAGGCGAGAGTGTTACTACTTTGCCACCATGGCCCCTTATAAGGTTGTGATTCAGTAACATGTGTTCATCCGATGGCTACCAAGGGGAGAGTTGAAGTTAATGGAAGTTGTCTCTTGATGACTAACCTTTGTAGTACTACTGTTATCCTACTGTTACTGATGGTTACAAATACAAAAACTTCATATTTTATACCTGAGATTGCTCCAGATTTAAAATTTATGTACAGAGTAAAAATACATTTCTAATGATTTCCCATTTGTATTGCTAATTATCCAAGATAATGGGTCACCAGGGATTAGAAAGATAATACCATTATATAGGTCAAATATATGGTGTAGCGAATAATAAATGTCAGATGTATGCACAGATTGTGCACTGCTAACCATTTAGGCATTATGAAATAACAACTAACCTTTCCCAGTAAAGATCCAGGGTCGATATTTTCAAAAAATCAACTAATGTCTTAAAATAAGCCTAGTCCAGGTAATGTTAAGCGATAAAGAGTATATATGTAGTAAATGTAGTGTAGTTCTATACATAGGTGTCGGAAATGAGTCCCAGGGTATTTAGAGTTTGCAATTAATGGCTACTCTAGGTTTTTAACCTTTTTATTACTTCTAACAATGACGTATTTAACATGTAGTATATCATGAAGACCTGACAGAAAACATCCAGCGTTCATTGATCAAATTGTCTGCAAGTATAATATTTATACTTGCAGTTATGTGGGGGAACTGGGAGGGGTGATAAGTATGTGGGATGTCCTATTTCCAAGGAGAAGCTTTACAAATATATTGTGCATTACTTTAGGTCCAGGGTCAATATTTAAGAGCCATGAAAATGATTCATTTTGACACAAGCCTGGGATTGCAAATTGCGATGACTAATTTATCTGTGCTATGTTTTTTTTTGTTTATCTTATGCAGATTACTTAAAATAGAAGAGTCCTAAATAAGTATGAACTAATTATGGTACTTCTTGGCTAGTGATTTAACACAAGTCTGGAATCAGCAGGAAAATAGACCAGAACAGCACCCAAGGTCCAATACCTTCAATATGGCTTAAGCAATATGGCTCACATCCCATCTGCTTTACCCCTAAGGGCTAGAGGGAATGACTCGGGAGAATGAGAGGCAGAATATTAGGTTCTTTATCTTTATTCCCTGTGGTCAATAACAAAAGTAACAAGTAAAATATTAGACCCCGGTTTCAAGAAGCCTCCTTTGAGAAGGACCTTCTTTAGTAAAGGAAGGTCATTTTTATTCCTTTGGGAAGGTCATCTTAAAGTTCAGTTTCACAAAGCGTCCTTTGACTTCCTTGAAACTTCAGGAGGGAGCACATGTTCTTTAAAGTTATTAAACATTAATTGAAGGACTCTTCCTCAAAGTTAAGGCAGGTCCTTACCTTCCTTGAAATTTAAGGGAGGTTTCAAGGTCTTCTTTAAGGAAGTTTAAGGAAGGAGGCTTTCTAAAACTGAGATTTTTAAAGGAGGAAGAAATTCAAGGAAATCCTTAAATTTAAGGTGACATTTATCTTAAGGACTCTTCGTGAAACCTGCCCCTGCCCTCAAGTTCCACTGAATTTAGAATTTTGACATCTCTACGTGAGGATGTTACACAGTATAACCAATTTTCTATAAGCAATAGAAAATATTTCAAAAGCATTTCAAAATGATGGGTATGAAAAACATTTGTTATGAAAAGTTTTCAGAGCAAGCATTTGCAGAACATTGTCAACAAATGTTATTTAAACATTTTATGTGAACTGTTTATCACACATTTAATAATGAATGTTTGACAAAATGACATTTTTCGGCAATTTTATAAATGTTTCCAGCCAAACCTCATTTTCTTGTGTTATTTTGTAAACAAAAGTTTATTGAACGAATTTTAAAATATAACAACGTAAAAACAACTTGGAAACAATTAGAAATCCCAAATATGGGGTTTTAAAACGTTTCGTAAATGTTTAATCCTTCTAAAATCGTTTCCAATATTTACTAGGATGGAATAAAGTATACTTCATTGCAGTTCTGTCTCCCTTTATTTCAACTTAATCAACTTATCCCAACCACAAGACACTGACTTGGCTATCTTTTAGAACAGAGATGTTAACATTTTTGAAATGTCATATTCAATGCAAGCTAGACACCATCACTAAGCTTATATGTCTGTGCATATATAACTCCCACAGATCTGTTTTATGTCAATTACTAAATTACTGTCAACTAAACATTGGAGTGGAACTCTCAAAATATTGTCATCTGCGTGTTTGTCTGTATGTGACAATCTTTTGCCTAAAGTCACGTACATATTGTCACCAGGGAACACACTTGAACTGAGTTAATTCTACAGTGCCAGATATTGACACAGGAAATATTGGTAAGCCAACTTTACTTTTATTATGATAACTGAACTGCTCACTCGCATAAGTGGACATATATATGTGCACAACGGATGTAACTTGTGGATGCAGCTTACTTGTATAGTTGTTTTATTTTCACTTCAAATAATTTAACACAGAATGCATGCTTTCATTAAATGACTGTGGCCAGCTTCCTTACGTGTGGTATGATTTTAATAATTGTTTCACCATTGTGTTCAGTTTAATGAGACACAAATTTTCTTATCAAATATCCTTGTACCTCTTTCACACTACAAGCGATATCCCCCACAGTAACCTACGTTGGGTGAAAAGTGCCTGTCCATGGATCGCAGTCTGATGTCTGTATAAGACCTTGAGAGTCAGTGGCAAACTGTCCATTACCTTTCACGTCCTACAGAAGTTTTAGACAGTTTAAAATATCTGCCTCTGATTTTGGTACCTTGAGCATGTGCAGACAATTTCACGCATATGAATTTCAGACTATGGTAACCAAGTAGGTGTAGTCCACAGTGTACATAAGGTTGTGATTTGGTTGTCTATTGGTGTAATACAGCGACATAAGGCAAGGCGAGGTACATGGACGTTTCCCCACTGTGACACAAGGTCGCATACAAATCTAAAACGGTAGTTGAAGGACAGGGGTGTTTCGCCAAATGTGTATAACCACAAATTACACTGCCTGTAGTGTGAACAACATGGACGCAATGGGCCGACCTAATACTTGCCTACTTTCTGGTGAAGAATATTTCTTTTGAATAGAGAAATAAAGAATTTTTTTTTTTTTAAATCAAGACTAAAAGGTCTTTTGATGTACAGGCATGAGGTGTAAAGCCATCAGTAGGGCACTGCAGTAGTACCCAATTCAAGAAAGCTCACAGGCAAAAAATATCACTAAGGCCGAAGAATCTTTTGATCTACAGGGACAAGCTGCAAAGCCATCAGTAGGGCACTGAACTCAGAACTTGAACACAGAAACACCAGTAGTGCACTCATGAAGGGTAGCTTCTTCGCTGAAAGTGCAAATTCATTGAAAGGCCACTGACAAAAAATGGCCGCAATAAGGTTTCTTCCTGTTGCAGCTGTTTATTTTTAGCTACAATGGATAAGAAATGTTTGTTTAGTACTGTCATATGTCACTGGAAACATACAAATACAATGGCATCGTCAGAAAAAAAATCGTTGGAAAAAAAATAAATGGGAAAAAAAGACTTCAAAAAATATTGTGATTTGTATTACTTCATTAAAAAAACTCAAAATAAAATAGTGGATTAAATACACTGAAGGATAAAAGTAATAGAACCCGAATCTTTCTTGTGAACTGAGTGTATATTGTGTGATTCTGTGTTCGCACTCTGCTGATAAGACACACTGGCATATATTCCTATTTGGAGCTGGTCTTGCATAACATTCTGCGAATTTGATTTATAATGCATAGAAATAGCTTGCTACTGGATCTCATTGTCTCACGTGAAGCTCAAACTTCTAGAGATCACTAGTTCTTTTGTCACCAGACATTCATGAGAATTGGGCCCAGTGTGATGAGTAACCGTCTCGTCACTGAAGCTAAGTGGTAATGGGCTTTGTTAGTACTTGGATGGTTGACCGCCTGAGTTCTAGTGCACTATTCATGTCTCTGATGGCTTTGCAGTTCGCGCATGTACACCATAAGACTTTTGCCTTGTGTATTGGTGAAGAATTTAAATGAAACTATTTAATTATTAATAAACTTTAAATTCCATAATATACAGGCAAAGTGTGTCAGTAAATTAGTTCTCATTAGATTTAACAGTACAGATTGATAATCATATAGCACACCGCCTCTAATAAGAACCACAACCAAAACACTATCTCTTTGAGATAGGCCTCTTTGAAATAAACCCAGTAATTGGTGACAAGTAATATGTGTTAGTGTACAGTGGCTTGTATAAGAGCCTCAGTCTTTGAGCTGAAGAAAGACAGAGAATGAGAGAGAGAATAAGCAAGAGAACATGAAATAGCATGAAGAGGGGGAGAACATGAAATAGCATGAAGAGGGGGAGAGCTTAGTTGGCTCTCTCAATCGAGAAAATGTGTTGGATTGTAATTGTGACTTATGTTTATTGAACTAGAATAAACTATGAAGGAAAAATCATGTGTTTCACTTCTGCCTTTGTGACAACCCTGGACCTCTCATAAAAAAAGCCAAGGGAGTTCAGAAAGATGTGGACATAGTGGAGTTCTGGTTATCCACAGCTACCAATTGGTACTGCTGGAATCCACTCTCAACCACCCCCAAACAAAACAATTGGACACCTTGGCCTTGTGTTAATCAAAACTACCCCCCTCAGAAACTGTGGTGTATACAGCTCATTGTGTACCTACTCACTACTTTATTTTTATTTGCACACAATATACAGGAACTATACAATTTTAAAATATAAGCCTTGGTAAATTACCATAATTCCTTGTGCTTTCTGTGAGGGTTTGTTTCCAATGAAAAACTAAACCACGTGATGTTGACTGGATATCTGTAACAAAATGTGAAACATCAGATTTTCGGAAGTTGGATGTGACCTTCCAACCCTAGATGTGAGATCCAAGTGATCTAATCCCATACTTGTTCACCGCATGTTTTCTTGGGACCTCTATTTGTACTACCCCTGCTCCATTGCACAGAACCCATGTATAAGGAGGCTTTTTCACTGAATTTGTTTCTGATGACTTAATCAGTAAGTCTAATCTTAGTGCCTTAACTTACATTGGTGAAATAGATTGTAGCATGCCAAACCTATGATGATGTCAATACTCATTGCAATTTCACAAATTTAAAGAACATAAAACAAGGAAAGTCACTTTCAACCAATGCCTTTCCTTGCCTTTTGCTACCCCCAACCTCAAGTTACACTGGTAATGTGCTAAAGGCAGAGATTTGTCTCAATAGAAGTGTGAATGTCACATAATGCAATCATTTGGAAGGGGAATAGGTTTCATTTTAAGGGGAAGTAATTTTGAACAAAAAATCTCTAAAATGTGTTAATTTGAAAGCCTGGATATATGTGGACTGCATAGCAATCCCCTTCAGTTCATAGTTTGTCTTCATTTAATGGATTTTCAAGATTTAAAAAAGCCCCGAAACAATATCCCTAGTCTAATTGCATATGAGCTGATTAACTGCAAAAAGTACTATGAAACTACTAGATTGAAATTGCATGTTGGCTTCATTGCTTTTTAAAATTAAAATATCACTTAAGTGCTTGTGTATCTAGATACAGTAACTGCTTGATTTTCCACTCTATTGTACTAATATTAATTCTAACATGATGAGTTGCGCAGAAACGAGTTTTAGCTCTATACGGACACATTTATCTGGGACAACAATTGCATGCTGTTCCATTCAAAACTGCTGGATAAAATATAACTTATTTGGTTAAAGTACAAGTGGATTATTTTTATTCTCACGTTACACTTAGGCTTATTTAAGAGACTTTTTTCATTTGTTTTTAATTTTTACAAGGAATAAATTGTTTCACGTACTTTGTGGTGGCCAAAAATCTGCAGTTGTAAGATACAATGGATAGAACAGCCAGTTGCTAAGGTCACCACAATGTAAACAAACCTCCGTGAAACAATGCATTTGTTTTAATTTTTACAAGGAATAAATTGTTTCACGTACTTTGTGGTGGCCAAAAATCTGCAGTTGTAAGATACAATGGATAGAACAGCCAGTTGCTAAGGTCACCACAATGTAAACAAACCTCCGTGAAACAATGCATTTGTTTTAATTTTTACAAGGAATAAATTGTTTCACGTACTTTGTGGTGGCCAAAAATCTGCAGTTGTAAGATACAATGGATAGAACAGCCAGTTGCTAAGGTCACCACAATGTAAACAAACCTCCGTGAAACAATTTATTCCTTGTAAAAATGAAAAAAAAATGAAATAAAGTCTGTTAAATAAGCCTAAATGTCATGTTTCGGCTTCGTAAAATTATTACCGAAAGTACCATGGTTAAATGCCGAACACAAACCATGATCACTCATGGATTATTTCTACAATATACACATATTGTATGTGATATACAAATGGAAGAACTATTTTACATTTTCTGTTGTTTATTTTGTCAACATCCATCGGGAAAAGGTTGAACATATATGTGTGGTAATACAACAGAACATTTTGAATAAATTAAAATGAGTCAAGACAACTTACTTATATTATTATCTGTGGAAACAGAACCTATTACACTTATGGCATGTTCGCAGAGTTCAAAACTGTCATAACTAATATTTAAACAACAAAGTCGTTATAATTCCATAAATGGACCTCATATGTGGGTAGTGTGTGTTTAAAAACAAGCTGCCCTATAATGTGGTACCACCCTCTCTGCATCCCTCTTGCATGCAGAGGTTAATACAGCTTGTGAGAAGACGTGAAAGGTTTTATCAAACATTGAAAAAAAATGAAATATGCTGAAACCATGACCCATGTTGAGCTGACAAGTCCAACCTAAATTTGAATCCCTACTTATGTTCAGACCGGTTTCCTTTCAAGTACAGTTCATTTGTATGGATGGCCTGTACGGGGTTGGAGTCCTGTTACTTAAAGACATCAGGATGGCAAGTTCTTCAAGAAAAGGCGGTAACGGAAAATGACAAGACAAAAAGTGTAACCGACAAGCCATAGAGATCCATAACAGGACAGTTTCCAGGTGGGCAGAGTCAAGGTCCGGGTACAGAGTTGTTGAGGTTTGGTGAAATATTAAACAACTGGAAAAGTACAATGGATCCTAACCGATTCTGTAAACATTGCTCCCAATCCTCAAAAAATACCTAGTTATGAACAAGTCGGCTTCAGTGGAACACCCCCATAACTATGAGGCCAGCACTGGACTTTGTGAACTATGTTTTAGAAAAAGAATTTATTGTGAGTTCCACATAATATGATCAATATCTAAGAAAATACAAGTTTCTCCATGTCCATTTCTGGCAAACATAATTTAATCTCTTGTCAATGCCATTTGGAAATAATATCCTGTTTCCTATGTGAATGCAAAGCCAAAATCTAGTTTTGCAGGCTTTTCAGAATTCAGACACTGGGTCTATACTGTGTTTTTCAAAAGAATTATTAGCTTCTTCACTGTGTGACCTAGATTTAAACCAATCAGACAGCCTTTAAGAAACATGTCTAGGAAACGTGGTTTTTCTGTCACGTTACAACTATGTCTTACATTATATAAAGAAAAAAAATTCTTTAATTCTTAATTTTAAATATGACAATGAATAAAACTAAGTGGTGTGTCATTGATGGCACTCTCTGAGTTGGATCTGGTTCAATTGGCATGGCAAACAATGAAAATATTTGGGTAAGTTTATTTTTATTTTTAAAAGGGTTTGCTTTTTCAGAAGTGATGTACAGGCATCACTGTAGTCAGTCCTCATCCCATGGAAGTGTGCTTGCCGTTTAAGTCACTGTTATGTAAGCTACCAGGCGAAGCCATGGTGATATGACACACTTACTGACCATTGGTCAGTCTCTCCCCTCTCCCAACTGTTCCTGGAAATTTCCTCTGTTTAAATGCTGAAGCCGACCAGTGAACATGACATTTTTAACTTAAGACTTTTGTTTTTTAAGTGTTGTCTGGCAGAAACTTGGAACTTCATATTATTTCTTTATTGTTTTAGTGTTTTTAACTTCAGAGACATTTTAGTTTTATACATCATTTACAACTGATCATATTATGGACAGTTTCCTGAGTGTCTATAATGATTGCTGATACATCCAGCTCACTGTTGATTTGACAACCTCATGCTTGATTTGGGCCTTGGCCCGGTGTAAAGGGACGGTCTACCCTATGTTTATCTATTGTCATCCAGTGTCAATTCTCATGTCAAGCATTTGATTGTCATATTAACAGAGGCAGTGCCTCCTTCATGTGTTTCAGAATCTAAAACTTTGACTATTATCGTGAATTAAATATGGGAAAAACCAAATATCTATGTACAAAGTGTGGACAGAAGCACTATCCGCCTACTGGCAAGAAGTGTGTTAAAAGTGTATCCAGCATGTCGGATCCGAAGGACAGTGTAATTAGCAGTAAGGGCAAGAAGAACCAGACTAATAAATTCCACATGTCTGAAGGTGAAGAACTGAACTGTGAAAGCAATTCATGTGGTAGTCTGCAGTTAGATGCAGCCGCCCTTGATTCCTCAGATCAGGATTCAGTGTCAGAAGCGTCATCAGAGGAGGACAGCTCTCAGAAGGCGTCAGCCGATGTCCAGTTGCAGATCTTGAAAGAACTACAGAGAGTAAATAGCCGACTGAATGCTGTGGAAGAGCGAGTGGCTGCAGGACATCAGGAAACGTCTGTGCTGGGACAAAAGAATAGCAAGTTAAGTACTTTCAAGTATCATTCTGGTGAAAAGAAAAGTAAAAAAGTAGTGGTCACTTCTGACTCGTCGTCAGATGAGTCTGATATTCCTGATATCTCAAGTCTGAGGTCGTCTAGAGACTTACAAAAGAGAGTAGACCAAAGGTTGAAAAAATTAGAAGAAAACAGTCGTACCAAAGGTAACTCTAGTTCAAAAATTAAGTCAAAAAGGGGGGGGGGGGGATGTAGAAGTTTTGGTTGAAAAGAAAGTAGCTTGGCCTCATGAGGCAATATTGGGGGGTCCAAGTCGTCAGAGAATTAGCTATGATCAGTTAACTCTAACCCAATTTGTGCAAGGTTTTGTTAGGAACATTCTCGACGAATCTGATCAAAAATGTAGGGAACACATGTTGACTTATTTATCAGAATTGATGGAGGATGCGACTGATTTTAGCTGGAGCAATGCGAAAGCTGCTCATGCAGTTTTACTGTGTGAAATGGAGAGGGGTGTCTTGGATTGGTCGCATACAAGTCGCATTGATCGAATTAGGTGGGCTCATGCCCAAAAACACCACCAAAATCAGAAATCAAACTGGGCAAAGCAAGAAAGTAAAAAACCATGGTACTGTAAGCTTTTTCAGTCAGAGACTTGTATGTATTCTAGGGACCATGAGCATGGGGGGAAGCTATTCAAGCATATCTGTGTCCATTGCTTAGCCCAAGGTAAACAACTCAATCATCCGGGTAAAGATTGTAATACAAACAAAAAATCTGGTGCAAAAAATGAGTAGGTGGCTGTCCAGAAAAAATTGTTTTGGGCCGCCAAAATGTGAATGTAAAAAGTGTATGTCAGTCATATGACGCTCAGGAGGCGTCATCTGTTTTTAAAACTGTACATAGTGATTGCAAGGGTGTTTGTGTATCAAGTACTTTCAATACTGGCCCCCAGTACAGGGAGGTCAAAGGTACCCAAAAAACATCATACAAAGTGTTTCTACAACTCTCATATGGACAAAAAACAAATTATTGGTTTGCTTGCGAGAGGTAACAAAGCAAAACAGTTGGTGAATAAAGGTGTGAAAATCCCAACAAAGATTTATCGACAAACGAATAAGGCTGGTATTGTTTCTGGTGCGAACACAGTTCATGGCGCGTCAAGTGAGGGCACTTGCGACATGTCACTTCATGGTGATGGGGGGTTTACACCTCGGTCACACAGTGATGAATGTGTCAATGAATGTGTTCACATCCAGGATAATAGAAACAATGATTTCCCAGTTTAGGGAGAGCGTGTGGGTATTGTTGACACTGATACCAATACATATTATCATGACAATGACAATGAAAAGCAGGTCCAAACTGTTGGTGTAAGTACGTCTGTTGACCAAGTGGTCAAGGTCTTTGACATTAATACTACTGGTGATGACAAATATCTCAATACGCTACTGTCCAAGCAGGTGGTCAAGCGAATCAAAGGCAATGAATATTTGCAATGTGACGTTTTCAGAAAGTGGAGAGAGCAGACTGATTTGGATATATATATCATTATTAAAGATATCTCCCAAGCTCACTTGTTATTATTGAGTTCCATGGGGTGGGGGGGACTGATCTGGTGATGAGGTAACACTCTTGCCTCCCACCTCTGAGGCCGGGGTTTGGTTCCCGGCATGGCCTGAAGTGGGAAAGCTAGTTGTTGCTTGCCGTTGCTCGGCATTTTACAGTACAGTGTACCCGTTGTGATATGACCTGTACAGTGTTGAAAGTGATGTAACACCCCAAATAAATAGATAAATAAATCTGGTGATGAGTGTTAGTGGTTTTGATAGCAAGACTTTGTACCCCTGTTAGTAAAATCACTCCTTGAGGATACCTTAGCTAATTTGATCATTGGTTGGTAATCCAGTGAAGTTAAAAATTGGCAATTTACTTGGGAATTGTGCTGATATGCTTTTGGCTATTGAAAGGAATTTAAAACACCTAGCTTGATCTGCAAACATCTTCTTACAATGCACTTCTCATGCGTTTTCTCAACTTTCCACTATTGGAATATACAGTGTCTCAGAGGACTTTCCCAAGCATCGATTTGGCGAATACTTAAATTACTTGTATTATAATATTTTTGTGACAGAACTCAAGCAGTGATAAAATTACTACCAATGGCTTGGCTAATAGAGATTTCCGTTTTAGCTCACCTGATATAGTGTGGGCCCCTAGACTAAAAGGCTATTGGTTTAAATCCTCACAATATACTTTCATGTGACATTTGACACCCAATAAGGGACTATCTAGTGTGGTTTGGATTAACAACACAGTGGAGCAACAGTGGTGCTAGTTACGGTGAACCAGCAGGAATCCTGGCACCGGTATATGTGCATTTGGGAGAATGTAATAGAACCCAAGAAGTGATAATATCACTACTATTTTGACTAGTTTGTATTTCCTCAAAGCTCACTTGGTAGAGTATGGGCCTCTTGAGTGAGAGGGTGTAAATTCAAGTCCCCTGGAACCTTTTCCTGTGACATTATGAAAATTCATACTGTTATATCATCAAGTTTCACATCTGCCAATGTGGCCTTGTCGGTGGGTAAGACACCTAGGGATACACATGACATGGGTTCTAACCCAGGTACAGCCAGAGACATTGTGGCTCTGATGACCACTTAAAATGGCGGTCCTCTGTCATTGGGTCCAATCCCCACTAGCAAGTTAAAGAAACTCATGGACGTTGATCAATGGTACTTCCTGAGACTCCATGTTTAGGGAATGTCAGTCACTCGAGAACTTGGGCAGTACTCGTGCAGTCGAGATGGGTCAAATAATCCTAATTCTAATATAAATTTTATAACCCTTAATCTCCATGAAAAGATAGACTCTAAGGAGCAATTACTGTCTTAAGGCATGTTTCTGAAGAGGCTGTTGATAATTAAAAAAAATAATTAAAATGTCACTAACAAAATCATGCCTATTGGGTCCCTTGCCGACATTCCTTATCAAGGAATGCATTGATATACTGCTACCATCCCTTACAAAGCTGGTTAACTGCTCACTCATGGAGGGGTGCGTCCCTGATGCTTGCAAATCTGCTGCGGTCACTCCTCTAATTAAAAACCCAAATCTTTCCTCAAATGACCTGAAGAATTATTGTCCTGTATCTGGCCTCAGTTTTTTATCAAAACTGGTAGAACATGTGGTTGCTAAGCAGCTGTTAGAACATATTCATGTCCATAACTTAGACAGCCCGTACCAGTCGGCATATAAGGCTGGTCATTCAACTGAGACAGCTCTTCTCTACATAAAAAAGTTCACTTGCTATTGTCAAGAGGTGAAAGCACTGCCAAAGTATTGCTCGACTTGTCTGCCGCCTTCGACACCATAGATCGTTCCACTCTTCTTAGTTGCCTCGGAAATTGGTTTGGAGTTGGTAGCTCAGTTCTGAAATGGTACACATCCTACCTAACAGACCGTTATCAGTCAATAAAAATTGGTTCTACTTTGTCAGATGTTTGTAAACTCCTATTTGGCATACCCCAAGGTTCTGTCCTGGGCCCTTTGCTGTTCACATTGTATGCCACCCCCTCAGTTTGATTATCAGTAAACATAAAGGAATAAAGTTTCATTTCTATGCAGATGATAGCAAAGTTTATATCCATTTATTCCAGAAGAATGCATCCGCTGCCTTTGAAAAGCTAAATAGGAGTGGATGTCAACTAGTAAGCTCAAATTGAATCCTGAAAAGATCGAGTTTATGATCTTTGGTTCGAAGAGAACAAGGGACAAGTTGAAAGCATGTTTTCCAATTGATATCTTGGGTAATTCACTTTGCCCTGTTGATTCAGTAAAAAATCTGGGTGTGTGGTTTCATTCAGACTTTTCTTTGTCCAAGCATGTTCAGAATGTCTGCAAAAGTTGTTTTGTTATACTCTGTGATTTCAGACATGTCAGGCTGTTTCTTACTCATGATGTTTCTGTGCTTGTGGCTAATACTCTTGTTAGTAGTCATTTGGATTACTGCAACTCACTTGTCAGGAGCCTCTCCAAGTTCAATCTATACAAATTACAGTGCATCCAAAATAGTGCAGCCAGAATTGTATCAAACACCAGTCGATACACCAGTATAACTCCTGTGCTAAAGAAACTGCATTGGCTTCCTGTTGAACAGTGCATAGTGTTCAAGACAGCCACACTTGTTTATAAGTATCTTCACACAGGTTTTCCCAGGTAGTTTGCTCCATATCTTTCTTCCTACAGCAGTTCTTATAGTACCAGAACTCAAAGTGGTGGTAATTTCCTTGTCATTCCAAAGTTTTGCCCAGTCACATTACTGAAGGCATTTTCTAGTACTTTGCAGTTTGGACCTTCCCTGTCTCTATGCAGCTGCTCCTACAACACCAGACGTGGTCAGCCTGACTAACACTACTTAGTAGTTTCACTGTTTCATTCACCAGTCTGTCAAACAGTTTTGTCAAAGTGTTGTCTTCACTGCACCTGAAATCCCGAAAGACTGTTAGCTCTTATGCCCCCTTCAGGAAAAAGCTCAAAACTTACTGCACATTAGGGTCTATCAGATTGTGGAGATTAAGTTCTTATTAGACTGGAATGTACAGATCAGGAAAAAAGAGAAAACTCTACATCCTGTGAAACCCAGCTGCACACTGCAGCTTTGCTTCTGAAGAAAATCAAAATTGGAGAGAATAGTGGTCATATATGTGACCCAAATATTTCCAGAAAAGATACTCTAAAGATACAGTAACATTACTGGAAACATGTCACTTAACTGGATAATACAGAAAGAGGTAGAATGGAAAAAAGAATTGGGAGGTAAGGCAGTTAAACAGCTACAGAAATCATATGGCACCCGGCAAGTATACTTCATAACTTGATACCCGTCTATGTAATGCCCCTGTTCCACAAAAGGACTAAGGCCTGATCCTGTCGGCGACCCTTAATCGTGGACAGTCGGTGAAGAAAATGGTGAAATGGGCATACTGAATCAGTATCAAAGCCTGGGATTAAGTACAGATCGGCCTCAGGAAGCCTGAGGAGGCCCCAGGCAGCCCCAGACAGTCCCCGACTGGTCTGGGACTAAGAACCGATTAAGCCAGTTTTCTGGTCGGTTTCAACCACGATCCTGTCGTACACATACCGACTGGGTCCCAGGACGCCTCAAGCCTCCAGGGACTAAGCCCCGACTAACCCCTGATTAAGTCCCAGCATCCTCAGGCCTCCTCAGACCTCCTCAGTCTTCCGCAGACCACGATCGCTGGATTTTCTGGGTATATATATATATAAATTCCGCAATCTAATTATCATTACTTTTATAGGAACACAGCAGGATGCCTCCTTTTAATGGAAGACAACTTCAGCAACAACTTAGGGCTTTTTTAGTTTTTATTCAGTTACAAATAATGATGTATTTGCTATTTCTACGTAGACCACAGCAACCACCACAAGCAGCACCTCCACCACCACCACCACCAGCCATACAGAGACCTAGAAGAAGGCACAGCATGTGGGTCAGGCCATGGCTACTAATGACAGAGGAGAGGGGGGCCTACCACAACATTATGGCTGAACTGTATGCCACAGACATTCCAGGATTCACCAACTACATGAGGATGACCCCAGAATTCTTTGAAATGATAAAGACCAGACTGGAACCACGTCTAGCCAGGCAGGCCGCCAACTACAGAGCTCCAATCAGTGTTGGGGAGAAGTTAGCCCTGAGCATCAGATGTCTGGCCACTGGAGAGTCATACACATCGTTATCCTGTCAGTTCAGGGTTGGCAGATCCACCATTTCCAAGTTTCTACCAGAGGTCTGCAGGGCCATCCAGGATGAGTTCACCAGAGAGTACCTCAGATGTCCTACTACTCCAGATGAGTGGAAAGAACTGGAAACAGAATTCAGGATCAGGTGGAATGTTCCACATGCCCTGGGAGCCCTTGATTGAAAGCATGTGGCCCTCAAGAAACCCAAGAACTCTGGAGCCCTGTACCACAACTACAAGGGGTTCTTTTCCATAGTAATGTTGGCCTTGGTAGATGGGCAGTACAAATTCAGCTGGATCTTGCTCAGATGCCCAGATATTTAATGCCTGTCAGCTAAAGAGGAGGATTGAGGATGGCAGGATAGGCTTCCCTGACCCAGCTCCTATAACACAGGGTGGTAGAGATGTCCCCTACTTCATTCTGGCAGATGATGCCTTTGCCTGAAGACCTGGCTGATGAAACCCTATGGTAGAAGGATGTTAACCAGAGAGGAAAGGATTGCCAACTACAGAATATCAAGGGCCAGGTGAGTTGTTGAGAATGCTTTTGGCATCCTGGTCTCAAGATTCAAATGTGGTCATGACCTGTGTGGTTCTGCACAACATACTGAGAAGCCAGTATCAAGGTCAACATGGTGGTCAAGAGCCTGGAGATGATGAAGATGATGATGTGCCTGGTGATTGTCGACTGATTGGTGGTACTGCTGGTGGTGGTCCAGACAGAAACCCTGCTAGAGAAGCCAAAAGACAGAGGGATTACCTCAAGGACTACTTCAATATTGAGGGAGCAGTGGCCTGGCAAGATGGCAGAATATAACTCCTGCTGCAGTAACCAGTCCTTTTCAGGACTAATAACCAGTCCTTTTCAGGACTACCAAATATTCCAAAAACAATTAATCAGCTATGATTGTTCAAAATAACCCAAACATTACCAAACATAATTCACCCACCCAACAAACAGACAAACCCAATGCCCGACAGAAGTCATGCAACCAAGAAACAGACAAACCCCATGGCCAACATAATTCACCCACCCATAAACAGACAAACCCAATGCCCGACAGAAGTCACACAACCAACAAACAGACAAACCCCATGGCCAACATTATTCACCCACCCAACAAACAGACAAAACCAATGCCCGACAAAAGGCATGCAACCAACAAACAGACAAACCCAATGACCAACATAATTCACCCACCCAACAAACAGACAAACCCAGTGTTAAACATAATTATCAAAAAAAACACACAAAGCCAAACATAACTTCCTACATGGAATAAATATGGCATATATTTTGAAGGCTACATCCTAATTTTACTTACATTTGTTTTTTTGGGGGGGGGAAAAATATTTGAAACAGAAATGTTTTCCTGGAAATCTTAAATTTAAAATCTTTTACTCCACTTCACAAATATTTAGGAAATATAACCACCAAACTGGTTTTCTTTACAATGATGGGGGGTTATTTGGTTTGGGTTCTGTTTGCTATTGGGTTTGTCTGTTTCTTGGTTGGTGGTTATGTTTGGTATTTGGTTTGTGTGTTTGTGGGATGGTGGTTAGGTTTGGTATTTGGTTTGTGTGTTGTTAGTTGGGGGTTAGGTTTGGTATTGGGTTTGTGTGTTTGTGGGTTGGTAAGTATGTGATAATGCCTTTTAACTCTAGGGATGATGTAAGCATTGGACTTTTTTATTAAAGATTTTAAACAATCCCATGGATTTTAAGTTAAATGGGCTGATTATTGGCCATATTGGGAGTTTATTTTAATATTTTTTTCTATGTGGCCTTTTTTGGTTATGTGTGATACCATGGGTTATTTGTTTCATGTATGGGGTGGTGTAGGTGTTGGACTTTTTAAAAAATTTTTGTGATAAAAAAATTTTTGTGATAAGTATTTGTACTGAACTGTTATGTTTTGGGAGGGGAATTGGAATAACTTGCAGGTAAATAATTGTTTTTGGAATATTTGGGTGGCCCTGAAAAGGGCCTGGCAGGTCAAAGACCCGCCCTGACTGGATTGCTACTGAGGAGGCTGCTGCTGTTGAGGCGGTGCTGTAGTGGTGATAGTGAAGAGTTGCGGCTGCTGCTGCTGAGGCTGCTAGACGATCTGTGTAGATGTCAGATCTGGTAGCTGGCTTAGTATTCCACTTAAGTTGTGTCTACTGCCCTCGTCCTGTAGAGTTAGAACTGATGGAGGGTTGCCAAAGCCAAGGGGGGTTGGTGTGTAGTAGACGTAACTGCTGCTTGGGTGGAAGTAGACGCCTGTTGAGTGGTTGTTGGCAGTATTCCGACTCTCTGGGACTCCGTGGTAATAGTGGCTGATCTTCTGGCTAATGGTTGATGTCTACAGTTGGTCTTAATGCTTTCAATATCTCTAAAAATTCTGCCCTTAAGGTCCTCAAATTCCTCTTGGGTCATCTTTTCAGTCTCTGATGCCACGTAGTCAAAGAAGGGCTGCCTGTCTGACTTCTGCTGCAGGAAACCTGAGATCAATATCCTCATCTGGTCAAATTGCTCGAGTATCTTGGAGTCTGTTGAAACTGGTGTAAATGTGAACATAGGTTGACTCCTACTCTCCCTGAGGACACTGGACTCGAGGTGTTCTGTATCAGTAGTAGACCCACGAGATTCGTCCTGCTTGCTGGTATTTGGACTGGCCTCGAACCCTGAACTTCTGCTGCTGGCCCCCTTTCGTCTGATATGGGTCTTAAGGAAACCCATCTGCTGGTAGACCCAGGACTGTCGCTTGGTCATCTCCCTTGGGGCTTGGCCAGATTGTAGTTTTGACAGCTTGCCATAAAACATTCGCTGGGATTCGAACCATCTTCTGACATCAAAGGGCTGGAGCTTCAGTTCTCCAGAGATTTCTGCCCAGAGAGCCTCCTTCTTCTGTCTGTCGTGGAAACGTGCATGCTCCTTGTCGTAGAGTTCTGGATGCTCCTTCACAAACTCCATGATTGCAGTTTCTTGGCTGTCAGTGAAAGTTGAACAGACCCTGGCTCTCTTGGCTGCCGAGTGACTCTCTAAATCCTCCTCACACCTCTCTTCTTCTTCGCAAGCTTCCTCAGTAAGTTCCAATCACTCCTCAGTCTCTTGTGTACCCTGCTCTGTACCCTCCTCTGTCCTTTCCTCCACCTCTCCACTTTCCTTCTCCCTCTCCTCTTGCCTCTCATCCATCTTCTTCTTTCCTCTCTTCCCTCCTTTCTCTTTCCTCATAACTCCAGTCAATAGCAATAAAAACAAGTGAAAAAAGTAAAACGTGTCTCCTAACTGTAAAATTTGCCTTAAGCTCAAGTATTATATGATATTTAAAAAACTAACAACCCCTACAAAACAGTGACACACGTCTCTCACTAGCGAAACAGTTAGTAACAGCGAGAATGTGTGCGCGGTCGCTTATATAGTCCCAGACTTCCTCGTTGCCTCGTTTTAATTTCCGACACGCGGAAAACAGTTGGCTCTTAATCGGTTCTTAGTCCCAGGCCTCCTGGGGCGTCCTCAGACCGTCGCGGACTAAATTTGTGTTGTCCCAGGCGGCCTGAGGACACCGGCTTGGATCGGTTAGGGTTGGCTTCTCTTAGTCGGGGCTTAGTCCCAGACCCAGATTTCTTAGTCCCAGGACACCTGAGATGGTCTGAGGCTTCCCGGGACTAATGAAACCGATTCCCTTTCACACGCATGAAACTTCAAATATCTGTAATGACTCAGGGAGTGCCAAACAGGCTTCCTGGGACTAAGCTACGGAGGTCTGGGACTAAGGGTCGCAGGACGCCTGGGACAACATAGGACTGTGTAAATTTGGATCTGAGGAGGCCTGAGGAAGCCTGGGACTGGACATTTTGTTGTCGGCGGGAAATTAGAATCGGTTTGGGTCATGAAAAATATCAAACATGTTTGATTTTTCTCACGGCCACAACCGACAACTACCGACCCTTACAGGACATCTGGGACTAAGCAAATGTTTGAAACCGACTCCCAAAAACCCTTAATCGGGAAGCTTAGTCTTGTGGTGGACCACCCACATTAGGTGGGAATGTGGAATAGTTTTTTTTTTAATTCCATGTGTTGGCTAAGCGAATAAGGTAATGACCACAGTATGCAAGCTTTAATTACAGATATTTTGGCGGTATATGGAGGAAAAATTTATCATGCAAAAGGCTGATAAATGTAAGCAATACTACCTGTAGTGTGACTCACTTGGGGTGTTTAGGCACCCCAGATGTCAGTCCTGCCCCTAAGGCATTTGTATGTGTGTGTATAACCTTAAAGTCAGACTTTAAGGTACCAGTCTGATGTTGCCACTAACCAAGTGACCGAAGGTTACCAAGTAATGCTATAAACAAGCAATCTTATTGGGGGCCTCCCTGATTTACAGTTTTAACTCCTGACCCTTAGCAATCTAAACTTTGGTGTCACATTGAAATTTGAACTTGGAGGGAAGACATGTTGAAAAACTTTATTTCTAAGCTTTTAGTTTTTTATTTTCATTGTTCTTAGGCTTTTAAATTGTACAAAGTGTAAATATTGGACGGTCCTTTATCCGTAACAAGTATTTTAAGCCTATGCTATTATATGCAGGATTATGTGTGTGACATTGGAATGCTGAACTGAACTTTGTGTGACACGTCAAGTTTATGACGCCAGGAGATCTGATTCTTAGTCATCTTGTCAACCTCAGGCTTTTGTGTTTTGCACATGAGGGACGGTCTACCCTATATTCATTTTGCGCATTTTATGCTATTTTGGTCGAGTTTTCTGTCAATTTGTCCCTATTTTAAGCCTGAATTTGCCAAGATTGCTGGTGAATCGTGTGTGTGCATATATTTTCAGTAACTGAGACTTATTAAATAACAGGCAATATGCCAGATAAAAAGCAAAGTTGCAAGACTTGTAAAACTAGACATCTACCACCTACAGGGAAAAAATGCCAATTCAAAAGTACTGTTGATAGTGACAAATCTGTACCTAATGGACTGCGAGATGCTGCCGTTTCAAGTAAGTTGCTTGACACAGATCAGGCGGATCTGGGCGGACAGCGGCTGCAGCTGGAGATTCTGTCACAGTTGAAGAAAGTATCGCAACGACTCGACATGGTGGAGGACCAGGTTGCGGGTGGGGTGCAGCAGGCGACTCAAGCTTCAGTAGGATCACCATCACCAGCAACTGGAAAGTTAAGTACAGACAGTGTCATTGTTAGTTCTCAAAAGTCAAAAAGAAGTAAAAAGTTCAAACCCCCTGTAGAATCTAGTACTTCATCTTCGGATGACAGTGATAGTGACATTCCCTCCCTAGATAAACTTAGATCTCATGTGTTACAGAAGAAAGTTGATCGTAGGATCCGAGACTTGGATCAGAGTTCACACCTCTCAGGTAGTGATAGTAAGTTAAAACACAAATCTAAGAGAGGGGGAAACGTTGATGTGTCGGTGAAAAGAAAGGTTTCATGGCCCCATGAGCCCATTTTGGGTGGAGTCAGTAGACAGAGAGTAACGTATGACCAGTTATCCCTCACCCAGTGGGTGCAGGGCTTTTGTAAGAATATACTGGAGCAAAAATCCTCTGATAGAAGAGACATAATGGTATCCTGTTTGAGTGATCTAATGGAGGATGCCACAGACTTTTCCTGGCAGGGGGCAAAGTCAGAACATGCTGTGCTGCTATGTGAAATGGAGCGGGGTTCCCTCCAGTGGGAAGATCTGGATCGCATTGATCGAATCCGTAGGGCCCATGCTCAGAAACACGTGTCAGGTAGGTCAGGGTGGGCCAAACCATTGGATCACTCAAGTAGGAAGCCATGGTATTGCAAAAATGATCAATTTGGAACTTGTGTTCACTCACGTGATCATGAATCAAATGAAAAAATTCACAAACATGTTTGTTCATTTTGTTTGGCTGGGGGCAGGCAGGTGGGGCATCCGGAAAAAGAATGCCCACACAAGAAAAGCTCAAAAAACGAACAAGCAGCTGCCCATCATTAGGATGCAGCAGCTGCAGCTTGGCTGAGTGCAATGATAGACAAATACAGGTTTCTGAGATTGTAGGTGTCACTAGTGTTTGTCCTAGTGATGATGTAGTGTCACATGTTGTAACCAATGTCAAAGATGATAAACAGTATAAAACAAGGTTTTTGTACAATAAGTCAGTAGTTCCTGGTCAGGTTGACGCCTTATTGGCTGCAAGGCATCATAAATGTCAAGTGTCAAACACAAATACCATCAGGTCACGTGTCTTTGGTAGAACAGTAAAGCAAACTAATGCTGTCAGCTTTCATGCTGGCTGTGTCATGTCTGAGGTTGCACACAATGATCTAGGCCACCCCAGTGTCCACTCCAACAAAGGCGTTGACCATGGTACTAAGGGTCATGATATTGATGTAGCTCAAAATTCACCTCAAAAATAAACTGCAATTGAAACTCCTGGGTTTGAATCCAAATCTCCTGGGTTCGAACCCCTCATATCTGGGTCTGAATCTTGTGACTGTGACACAAAACTCAGTATGTCTGGTTGTGCTCCTGGGGATGTGGTGATGGCAGAACCCAGTGGTCAGGAGTTTGAATCCTCCCATGCAACTGATTCGGCTGCTCCCATGTATGTAGGTCAAAAATCTAGCAAGCTACACAATGTCTCTGCTGGTAAGTCTGAATTGACTTCCTCAGAAAGTCTTGGTCCTGGGTTTGAATCCGGGGTTAAAACAAGTATCATCACCAAGTCCCGACCTAGTGTGAACGCAGTCACAGATGAGGTAAATCAACTGTGTCCAATTTATGATGTAAACAATGTAGGCATGGAAGACAAGTTTGTCAACACAATTATCTTCGCAAATCAAGGGAGGACAGATTTGCCCCAAGGTGTGAACACTCCCATTTTTAATCAATGGCAGAGTCAGGTCGATTTTCAATTTGGCTTTGTTCCCCTAGGTTGCCAATTAATGCCAAGTAGTGTCACAACTGTCAATTCCCATGATTACTCACCCATTGAAATGCATCAAATGGTTAGGAAAACTGGTAAACCCAATTTTCTGCAAGCTCGCCTACCTGTTGTCTCACAACTGAATGTTGATAAATGGCAAAGTCTTTTGACTGATTACTGGGACCAGCAACTGTTGTAGTTGCTGCAGTTTGGGTTCCCACTTGATTTTAATAGGGGTTGCCCTTTGAAGCATGAGGCTGGTAACCATAGTTCAGCTGATGAGTTCCCCTCAGATGTTGACGCTTACATAGAGGAGGAATGCAAGTTTGGTGCTCTACTAGGTCCATTTCACCTCAATCCCATTGAAAATGCCCACAATTCACCATTCATGACCAGACATAAGCCCAATTCAGATAGACGCAGGGTCATTATTGACTTGAGTTGGCCCCTGGGGGCTTCAGTGAACTCTGGCATTGATAAGAATACGTACCTTGACGTTTCCCACTGTGGATGACATTACGTCAGAGCTAAAACGCCTTGGGCGTGGCGCCCTTCTGTACAAAATAGACGTAAGTCGAGCGTTCCGTCATGTTAAGGTAGACCCTGGCGACTATGACCTCCTGGGACTGCATTGGCGTCATGCGTACGTCGATACGTGCGTTCCGTTCGGGACGCGGCACGGAAGCCAGATTTTTCAACGTTTAAGTGATGCAGTGCGTTACATAATGCGTCAGAGGGGCTTCCGTGTCATTGACTACATTGATGACTACGTCGGTTTCGGCGTTCCGAGCGTCGCGCGTGCGTCGTTTGCGTCACTGTTCGAACTCATGCAACAGTTAGGTCTTACTGTGAGTGACAAAAAATTAGTACCTCCCAGCACCAAAGTTGTGTGTCTGGGTGTGTTAATTGATACTGAGAATGGCACATTTTCCATTCCCCCAGAAAAATTGCGTCAGATAAATGATATGGTCAAGGAATGGCTCAGTAAGACAACCTGCACTAAGCGTCAGCTTCAATCCTTGCTTGGTCTGCTCTTATATGTGCACAAATGTGTCAAACCAGCTCGTGCCTTCTTGAACCGTATGCTAGCACTGCTTAGATCTGGCCATGCCAATCAAAAAATTGAGTTGACCTCTGACTTCCGACGTGACCTTAGGAATTTCCTTGTATGATCACAGACCTGTGGATTTCACATTGGAACTGGATGCCTGTTTGACTGGTCTAGGTGGAAGGTGGAGCAGGTTTGTGTATCACCTCCCCCTAATTCGTGGTTTCATGAATTTTTCCATTGTCCACCTTGAGATGGTAAACATCTTGCTGGCAGTAAGATTATTCCAAGTGCATTGGTCTGGCCGCAAGGTACTGGTGAAGTGTGATAATGAAGCTGTGGTGTCAGTACTTAGGTCGGGCAGGACTCGTGACCCCTATCTTGGGGCTTGTGCCAGAAATATCTGGTATGTTTCGGCCCTGGCCGACATTGACCTTCAATATGTCCACATCAGGGGAGTGGACAATGGGGTGGCTGACCTGCTGTCTCGCTGGATTGGTAGTCCTAGTGATTTCAGTAAATTGTTGTCCCACATACAAGACCCAGTATGGGTCTCAGTGAATGAAAAATTGTTGGATATAGATCCTAAATTGTAAATCAATTTTGTTATTAAGGTGATATCCCCAGCAGGGGCCAAATGCTTACAGATACATATATGCTAACAGTTGCTATACTTTGTTGTAGATAATGTGGCCTTGAGGTCTCTGTCTCAAAAAGCAGCATCTAGAACTCAGGAGGCCTTCAGACCCAAGACAAAGCAAGCGTATACAAAGATGTTCAGGGTCTTCATAGCCTTCTGTGTCTACATGCAAGTCACCATGGTGGAAATCGATGTCAATGTCATATTGTGTTTTTGTGAATGTCTGGTTTCCAATAATTGTTCTGTCAGTATGATTGCTAACTACTTGTCGGCCATAAAGGCCAATTTTGTAATTTATAACATGTCTTATTCTCTGCTTGATCACCCCAGGATCAGATATTTTCAAAAGTCAATGCGTATAAACAGGTCTTTGGCTTTGACCTCTCACAATGTGATTGACCTTTGCATGTTAGCACGGAGTTCTGAATCTTGTGACCACCTTAATTTCCCAGAGGTGTTCAGGGCCATTTTTCTCACCGGTTTCTTCGGTTTTTTCAGATTGTCAAATTTGGCTCCCCACTCCATCTTGACCTTTGACCCATCTCGTCATTTGACAGGTCATGACCTTTTCTTCACCAAAAATCTGGTGAAGATTTTGATTAAGTGGTCTAAAACCATGCAAAACAGAGATGCTGTTCAGGTTATATCACTACCTAAAGTTTCAAATCGGGCTATATGCCCTTTTAGGGCCCTTAAGGCCCTCAAAAAATTCTATCCTATGACGGCTACCCACTCTGCATTTCAAATCCACACATCTAGTGGTTGGCAACCACTTACAGATTCAAGAGTCAGAAAGGCCCTAAAGTCTGTTAATATGACCTTGGGTTTGGATCCAGCCTTTTTTACATATCATTCTTTTCGCAGGTCTGGGGCAACATTTGCTTATAACGCCCATGTCCCCATTCAACAAATAAAGCGCCATGGCACATGGTCCTCTGAATGTGTCTGGAGGTACATTCAGTCGGACCATGTGTCAGGGGAAGCTCTGGCTTTTGCACTGGCTGATGTGATAAATGCTTAATGTCACTACCTCTACTGTTGGGGTTGAGGGAGTACATATTACATATTATTATCTTTTACTTGTAATTTTTAGTAACCTTGTAAACCTTTAGGCCTCTTGACCTTTAGCTCTCAGGGTGACCTTCAGTTGACCTTATGTGAATCAACACCTCGGATTAGAGGTCCTTCTTGACATCAATCACCTTTGACCTACTGGTCAGTCCTGTAACCTCTCAAGGTCACCCTCTCTGCTTGGGCCAGGTTGGCTTTTAGGTATTTCTTTGTAAACCATTCTCTAATTTTTGTCAGCATGATCATATTATGGACAATGACTTTAACTTGTATTTATCATGCTGAAGATTGTTTTAAATGTCTATTTTACAATGACCTGTAAATATTTCTTAGATTTAGATATATATATATATAACTTTTATACGTAACTTTTACTTTGTTAAATGTATTAAAATCAAGTACCCTCAACCCAGTGTCTTTTAATGTCTTGGGGGTGGGGACTGTCACTTGGGGTGTTTAGGCACCCCAGATGTCAGTCCTGCCCCTAAGGCATTTGTATGTGTGTGTATAACCTTAAAGTCAGACTTTAAGGTACCAGTCTGATGTTGCCACTAACCAAGTGACCGAAGGTTACCAAGTAATGCTATAAACAAGCAATCTTATTGGGGGCCTCCCTGATTTACAGTTTTAACTCCTGACCCTTAGCAATCTAAACTTTGGTGTCACATTGAAATTTGAACTTGGAGGGAAGACATGTTGAAAAACTTTCCCAGCCCTCCCTCCCTCTCATGCTGTAAAATAATTAGAGGGATTACATATTACATATTATTATCTTTTACTTGTAATTTTTAGTAACCTTGTAAACCTTTAGGCCTCTTGACCTTCAGCTCTCAGGGTGACCTTCAGTTGACCTTATGTGAATCAACACCTCGGATTAGAGGTCCTTCTTGACATCAATCACCTTTGACCTACTGGTCAGTCCTGTAACCTCTCAAGGTCACCCTCTCTGCTTGGGCCAGGTTGGCTTTTAGGTATTTCTTTGTAAACCATTCTCTAATTTTTGTCAGCATGATCATATTATGGACAATGACTTTAACTTGTATTTATCATGCTGAAGATTGTTTTAAATGTCTATTTTACAATGACCTGTAAATATTTCTTAGATTTAGATATATATATATATAACTTTTATACGCAACTTTTACTTTGTTAAATGTATTAAAATCAAGTACCCTCAACCCAGTGTCTTTTAATGTCTTGGGGGTGGGGACTGTGGCACATGATATGTTGTTCATTGGAATAAAACACTGAGATAACACACACGAAGATATAATGTACTTGAGAACTATTGGTAAATATATCCATTCAATGCAGCAATTTAAGCAATGTAAATGCCAATATAAGATTCACCAAAACTGTGCCATTTGTGGTGTTGTTTTGGCTATTTGGTGTATTTATAAACCATAAAAAAGATTCTTTACTACAGGTAATCTGTCTTCATGTTTTATCCTGTAATTACTGAATGGTGTTTGTAGAGAAATAGAGGATATTAGCCTATTAGTAACATTCTTGGGTTTTTTTTCGTGCATGAGGGTTTTTGGACAAATATACCTGCTGGAAACACCAAGGGCAGCCACTTCAACAGCTCCATTAGCTGGGATGGTTTACCGTGAATATTTCACGATTTTCTTCTTTCTTGCCTGTTGAAAAAATGTAAATTCTGCAACTTGGGGAGTCTGAAAATCAAGAAGGCTAGACCATAAGATACTACTGAAAGATAAGTTTCACAAAAACCATGAAGATGCTTTAATATCAACATAAAGAAAGTTAACAACTAAATCTAATGGTTCTATCTATTTTTACATAAGTGTATATGTAAACTAAACAATTCAACTAACAATAAATTCTATAGGGCAGTGAACACTAATGATATGCTTATATACAATCTGATTGATTTATTTAAAGCCTCTCTTACATCCCATCGTACGTGTATACACATGTAAGTGTGCTGTAAATATTGTTGAAAAATATGAACATAGCCTGGTAGTGGGGTAGCAGAGATTTGCATGTGCAAACAAGGTATATTTTCCCAACAAGTGTGTCACTACTTGTACATCAAAGAGTAGACTGTGACTAGATAAAGGCCCCACAGCAGGTTAATATGGATGCAAGGTACACGTGAGTGTATTGCATGGGGAGTGCAAACCCTGCAAGTGAATGGGTTGATCTTGCAACACTTGCAAAGGAAATGCACGTGCGCAAGTCTCTCGTAAGTTACCCTTGAGAAATGGATGCATTTATGGCCATACTGCATGCACGCAGAGAATATATGCATGTTAATGTTCATTGCAGAGTCCGTGCGGCCTTTAAATTCTGTTATAAAATCGGATGGGTACCTTAAGTGTGCCTTGCAAATTCGCCGATTTTTCTCTGTAACCAGGACTTACGTTCACGTACGACAGGATGTTAGAGAGGCTTAATATTGTGTGCCTTGTACCGTGTTTCAGTAACATTGCGATCAAACCGCCATTTAAATGATCATCCAAGTCGGCCCATACCTGGCCAAAAACTTAGTCTTCAGGAAAATGATTTATTCAAATAGGTCCAGGAACAAGAAAGTCAAATCAATTTTAGAAGGTCTCAGTGCCATATTCTGACGATACGTTATTGATCCAATAAAAGCTAGAGATTTCTACAGAATAAAAAGAATTTTCTTTTTGTTAGAATCAGTGGTTTCAATATATATATATATTTATTCAGGACCTGGTGGAGAGCTATTTTTGTGGACTGGTACCCGTGTACCCTCACCAATTGCTATGGGCGATAATAAGTGATTTTACAACACTATTTACAGTTATAAACTAAACACTCATAGGATCCAATTTGCTTCATCTCTTTTAACTGCCACCTTTTTCATTTAACTTATTTATTTTATGACACAGTAATCTTGTATAATATTATTGTTTTTCTCACCGATATTCCAGTTGCCATGCATTTAAAACACTGTGACTTGGAAGAAATGTCAAAGTAAATGACTTCCATGTCGGTCCATTCAAAACACCAGGTGAAAACTATTTCCATTTGTCATTTATATATTGTCAAATGAAGGAAAATCCCTCTTTAAAATTTGTCAGAATGCTGAAATAAATATCCAATTTCGAATATGTAAAATGTTGTATAAGGAATATATTATGACACATACACATTGCCATTAATAAAACTATCACTGATTCACATAGTATTTGTGTAATTTTGCAGGGATTTAACTGTTTTAAAATGACAAAAATAGACTTGTAATTCCAAACTTTATTTGCGTAGTGCATATGCTTCTTCAGCTAGTCAATGCTGTAATGTCAAAAGTATTGAAAAAAATATTGAAAAGGCTAAAAATTTGAATTCTCACGTCAGAGCTTTGATTTTACAACCGGGCTATTTAATAGTCGGGTACCCTGGTATCTTAGTACCAATTTAGTTCATATTGCATTGTTTTTGGTGCAATGCTACTTCTAATTGTACTTTTGTAGCAACTGGTCTCTTTCTTAAAGTCAGACTGTAAGGTGTATCATACAGTAAATCACAGATCCATAATCAACTGACTGGAGGCATAGCATGGATCAGCTCCACGGAGAAACACCTGGGTAAGCAAGAAGACGTTTTTCAGGTGCAATTTACAAGTATACATGACAAAAATTCTGAATAACTGAGGAAAGTCAAATTGGTAACTAATTGCAATCTTGATGACTTTGCTACAGTGCTGTGACATGAGATGCAGAATCCAGGCAAGTATACAAAAATGAAATTTGAAATTGAATTTGAAAAAATGACTTAAATACTACTTATAATTGTGCTTTAGTGTAAACCAAACAGGAAGTATTAGTGACTCAAATATGGAGGTTATTATTAACAGATTTATTTAAACTCTAATGCAAAAGAGTAAATAAGCAGTGACTGAGAATACATAAATCTTAGCCCATGGGTAGAGCTGGAAAAAAAAATTTAAAATGTAAATTTCTGGAGTTACAGCATTCTGTCTCTCTTTTGACCAGGCTGTTTACAACTCCAAGAAAAACACCAGACAGAGGCATAATCAGACATTTCTAGAGGTTATGTTAGTATTTCTACATGAAATAAGAACACAGCTAATTATCGTATAGTTTATAATGTTTTAGTTTGTACCATTTGCTCTGATTGGCTTCATACTAAACATATGATAAAATTAATTACTTTGCCAAACTATAGCATGCGTTAAACTACCAAAGTGAGAAGCATAAACACAAAACATATGCAATCTTCTTTTTAAATAGTATATTGATCCTTCTCTGTTATAAATCATTATTACTCTAGCTGTACTTGTCACCCCAAAGATCTGGCAAACCCCCTCTTTCCTTACACCCTCCCATCACACACACACACACACCCCACCACCGCATTCCAATCAAGTCACAGCACACCAACACTGACCCTGTCTCTCTAGCTCTATTTATTAAAAGCCCAATCATTAGAAAGAAAGCAAGGAAGATAGAAAAAACATACGCTTCCCCCATCAAACTGAGCAGCCAGTCTTTTCCATTTGTTAATGGAGGAGCATCTAGTTTTTCATTATACTAGTTTTTTTCTCTTTTTTATGTCAACCTACATTTTCCCCAACTGCCCTTTTCTCACTTCCGGCCATTTTTCACCACAGTCCCGCATTAAATATGTGATTGCATTTTGATTTGATGGCCCTGCTTTGGTTCCCCTTTTGTCAGTTTGACCAATGATAATGCCAGTCAGGTTTTAGAAGTTATCCACGGCCAGAGAAAAATGGGTTTAACCTGGTGTGATAGGCTTTCAATATCCCCCACCCAAAGCCAACCCCTAAAATGTACTCATTTTGTAGAAGAACTCCGGCTGCCTATTCAACAGTTTACCCTTTTTAAGTACAACAGGCTGGTACTTAATTTTAGCACACCTCCTTTTCTGTCTGCAGTGGCTATTTATAGTAGCATCAGGGGCCACAGTGGTGCAGTTGTAAAACACTGTTCTCTCACTTTTGAGAAAAGGGAAAACTGGTAGTTACTTACTGTTGGTCAGCAGTTTAGAGTACAGAACCTTGACCAACTGTATGTACTGGTTTCCTCCGCCCTTCCAACTACCTGTCACAATAAGGTACTAAGTGTGATCTAAAACAGTAAATAGCTAAATCTAACAGCATCAGCCAGTGGCAACAGATTGCCATAGATATTCCCTAAAGTTGCTGGCTGGAGCTTTGCAATTGACTTGCACTTTGGGTGGAATGGTTTCAGTAACTGACTAGACTAGCATCAAACCCGCCATAACTAACATATGGGGTAGAACGTAGTCAAATGTCGCTTCATGTGTTCACAGCTCTTTTATAATTCCCCTGAAGGTGTATTATAACTGTGCCAGTCTGTTTATCTGCCTGGATCAGTGTCATATTTACAGACTCTGTGGCTTCAACCTGTGGTTCAGTCTTCCTCAAAGATGACCCAAATTGCAGATCGAGAACTTTTTTTGTGATTTATTTGGCAAAATCTACATATACAACTGAATAAATAGCAGATAAAGGTTATATTTACACACAACTCCTTAAAGATTATCCATACTCCTTAAAGATTATCCAGATTGATGATTGTGACCTGAATCTGGACTGGAAATCCAGATTGTTTCAGCACTACCTGTGGGGTGGGTTTGTGTGCTTTACAGCACTGCTTGTTTTCAGCTGTGACATAAGATTGGAATTAGAGCTTTATTTACTTATTTTGCAGCTTTATACACGAATAATGTACTTATTACATTACTAAACTACATATCTGTGGTGTATCCTGTAGAAATATGGGCTTATCATCTCGCTTTAGCTTAAGGAGGCTATATTGCTGAACTATGTAGGGAACATAGTCCAGCGCTACTGTTAGTGAGAGGCTATATGGCTCAGCCACCAGAGACTGGCCATTGAGATAAATAGGCTGTGGTAGGTGGGTCCTGTTAAAGTATATAAGTAGATAACAAATCGGAAACCATATGTCCTCCATTTTGCTGTTGGGGCCCTGGCTTCCTGTTTTTCAAGGGGGTTCTTCTCTGTAAAGGATCTTGCTTGGTCTGGTCTTTCTTCAGATAATTTCATCCCACTGTCTATTACCTTGGCTCAGAAGGGCAGGATTTTCTGTGCGCAAAATTGCACTGTAGGTGTGGGGTATGTGGGCCTCTGTGAGCTAGTATTTTAGTAATTTCCTAATTTTACCATAACCTAGCACTTCAGAGTGCTATAACATCGTTTTAATTCAATCCCCCACTGTACTTATTGTGACTATATCAGTATATTATTAATTTATTTTATTTGTTACTTTAGCACTTACTGTTCTATCTTTTTATTCTAGTCGTTGTTTTCCCGCCATTTTGGGGCTATACGCTTATCAAAAATTAAGTAAAGAATGCATCTTAACTAAACTAAAAATATTCAGCGATCATACTATTATAGTTGTAGAACTGTATACATGTAATATTCAGGAATTTCAAAATTCTAGCATTTTTTCCTGGTCTACAGTACAGTGCATTGTGTTAGGGAACAGTTTATGTATGTAAATTTGAATTTTTTTAATTTTATCATTTCATGGACATATTAGTCACCTGTAAAAATTCTGGACATATAACCAGATCTTGGCTAAACTCCAAAAAATAATGCCCTTTGTAGAATCGTCTTTAGACTTGATAAAACAAGATATGCTACTCCCTTTCTTCAAAAACTTTACTGGATCCCCATTCCATACCATATCTTGTTCAAATATAATCTAACTACATTCAAGGTCATTAATTTTTCTACCTACATACTTATCATCCTTGACCAAAACCAGCAGCCTCACTCGTGGAAACCGGCTTTTTCTTTCCTCAGTTTGTCCTAGAAAGGCCATTGGTAGGCGAGGTTTGGCAATGACCTCCCCCACTGAATGGAACAGACTCCCACAATCTGTCTGATCATAGCACCCAATAACAGGTTTCTGAAGCCAGTTAAAGCCTATTTGTTTAGACTAGCCTATCCTCCAACATAGTTGTTATTCCCCCGATGGGAGCTAATTTGGATCTTGTCCTGCTATGTCACTGGACTGAGGATGTTTTATCAATTTTGCACTATATAAATGTTTCTATTCTATTCTATCTTTGTTAGGGGATGAAGAAATGGAATTTTGAAGAGGTAAATCATGTGAAGATCAAATTTTCAACTTAACTATGTTGCAACACTGGCTTAGTGACAACAAGGATACTTTTGTAGCATTTATAGATATGGCAAAAGCCTTTGATAGTTTCAATATAGATTTATTGTTCCACAAATTGCTGTTATACAACATTGATGGTAAAATGTATTTTGTACTTAAAGCACTCTATAGAAATAGAATGAACTGCATAAAACTTAATGGCCATTTAAGTAAATGGTTCCTTTCTCTGTTTGGAGTTAGACAAGGGGATAACTTGTCTCCTACACTCTTCAATATATTATAACTGATCTGAATTATGATAGATTAAACCTTAGAATTCAAGGTAAAAAAGAATTAGCATACAATTGTATGCAAATGATATTGCCTTAGTGGCAGAAAATGGCACTGCTCTCCAAATTATGCTTGACACTTTATTTAACTGGTGTTGTAAATGACAATTAATGATAAATAACTCAAAAAGTGCAATTGTTCACTTTCGAAAGACAGTAGTCCAAATTTAACATAGGTTCAAAATCTGTCCGCACAGGTTTGCAATATAAATAGTTAAGGGTGATACTTGATGAGAATCTTAACTTTGATGCTTGTGCCCAGACCTTGTAAACATCAGCAGGCTGAGCTCTGGCAAGATTAATATCAACATTTAAATGTCAAAAAATATTTTATATCAAACAATTACTAAGTTGTATGATACTTGTGTGTGGGCTATATTTTATTATTATTCACACTGGGATATCAGGCAGATATGTGCTGGATTTTGCCAAAATATAGGTACAAGTCCAGCATTAGACTTTGGAACCAGTTATGCTGTAGTAAATATAGGATTTCAAAATTTTATCTTTACTTGGAGTCTGCAAAATTTCAGAAATAGCACCTGGATGTCTCATATTTATGACCTTTTTAATTGACTTAATGTGTTACATAATTTTGAACATGGAATTAAAGTAAACACTAACCAAACATCAGAAAAAATTGAACCTAATGCACCAAGATTGGCAGTTTAAACTGCCATCAAAACTCAAATTACGTACTTTTGCATTTTTCAGAGAACTAATAGAACATGAAGATTATGCTAAAAAATACTCAAAAAACAAAAGCTCCATTTTCTGTCAGCTGAGATTTGGAATTTTACCACTTGAGATTGAACTAGGTAGATATGTCAGAACCAATGTCTCGGAGAGAATTTGCAAACTTTGTAAACAGGACAAAGAGGATAAAATTCATTTTGTTTGTATTTGTCCTAAATTAGACTGCATTAGCCTGAAATATCCAAATGTACTAAACAGGTTAGAATTGTCATCTTTTATTCATAAATTTATTGAAATAATGCTAACTAATGCTAATGTCTAATGCTAACTTAAATCGGTAAGTAAAGTTTGTATTTGATTTATAGCAAGAGAGGAGACACAAAGTGTATACGTAACACATTTATCATGCATTTACACATTACAGTAATGTAAAAGAGAAAGATGCAGTGCTCATATCTACATATAGTTCTATATATTTTTTTCCCATTCTGTTCATTGTTATTGTATATTTACAGTGACATATAATCCCATGTAGGGCTGAGTATTTATTGTACTTTGGTATTTATTGAGCTGTATCATTTATTTGTAAAGATACATGTCACTATGTTCAACTAACTCTCTCTATATATGATATATTTTTCTGTATATATCTAATGAGGGATGTTTACCTTTTATTGTATACCATTTTGTATTATTTATGAGTTAAAGAAATCCCTATTTAATGACGTCATGTGAAAAGGCTGTTATATATACTGGAGCACCAGTGAATGTAAATAACGTTAATCTTTAATTTGTGATTTCTAAGCCATTTCTGCATGGATTTTTATCATAGGAAATGAGCAGAAGCATTGTAAAAAGGCTTTGCTAATGAGACATAATGACACATATTTCTAGGTTACATAGCTTCAGAGATATTCTTGGAAATCAGCACTTGTTAACATTAATTATTCATGATGAGGAGGCGTTACTGTATACAAAAATATATATGTATCTTGCTCTGTACATCAACCTATATAGGTATATAGGGTCATATATAGGGTTCATCCTGGTTAAAAAGACATTAGAAATGTATTTTAGAAACGTTTTGCTTATTTGTGCTGCATTAAAATCTAATGAACAATGTAATACTTGTGTACATACTTGTATAAGATTATCATCTTCATTTGTGATACAGATTTTGTACACATTATTTAGTGTGGTTTCCTATTATAAATATATTGAATGTGAGGTAGGGGAGGCACGGTGGCACAGTGGTAATACACTCATCTCCCATCTCTGAGGTCGTGAGTTCATACCCCGGACCTTATGTGTGAAAGTTGCTTACCAATGGTCGGCAGTTTACAGTACAGAAACGAGACCAACTGTATGTACCGGTTTCCACTGCCCACAATACTACCCTTCATAATATGACATGTACAGTGTTGAAACTGACGCAAAACCACAAATAAATAAATAAGAATGTAAAGTAGGAGGGGGTTAATAAAAACGACCACACCATAAAGTGAGGCTTGGCAATCAATCAGCAAAGAGCCGTGTGTGTGCTGCAGAATTCACAAATCCTGATTTCAGAAAATTTTATTATTATTATTCAACAGTCATTTTTGCCCTTACCTCCCCCCAACTTTAAATAGTACCCCCCTCCATCCCCAACTTGTGTTTTTTTTCTTTGACTTCTCTTTTCATTTGCCCAAATAATTAATCTGGCAAAACGGATAGCCATAACCCCATCAAAAGCCTACTTTCCTGTTTATTCTTGTCAGTTACAGGGACGTTTTTAAACCTAAATAGAACCTAAAACTGGGATATTTTGTCAAATGATAGTACACAAACTCTGATAAAATTTAAAATCCTTCTGATAATTTAGATTCGGATTTGAGAAATCTCCAGGAACAATTTTTTTCTATTATTATCTTAGTTTACGTTAATCTTTGCTACAGAAAACTCAAATGTAATTGAGGAAATTATGACATAAGGTAATTGTAGCACATATAATTGATAAGTTAAGTTTAATTGGGTTGTGAATATAACAAAAAACAGCAAAATAAAAAAGCAATTGTGGTGGCCATAAAGTAAGTGTTGACTACATTTGGTGGTATTAGAATTAATCATCTTAATTTTTAAACATACGAGAGCTTATGGAAGAAAATAAAAACCGACCATCTCCCTTTATAGTGGAAAGGATTAGTGGCAATAACCATGGTATACTTTAAATGCTTTGTTTTTGATGCAACTAAGTGCTGCTTCCCACCATAGTTAGGCACGTGCCTTAAATAGTCACCAATGTAAATTGAATAATAAATTTAATCTGCAACCAATAAGGATGTCTGGTACAACATTTAAGCAATGAAAGCTGTCTGCTGATTGGTTGTGTGTCCACTGGGACCGCTGAATTCATGCACAAATTACATTATCGCCCATTAAAAATCCATGGAGGGTAAAGTAGTACAACATATTTTGTGTCATAGCATACAAATTAGCTGCCTTTTAATTAATATAACATAAACCAGACTGGTGTTATATTCTATAAACCAAGAGCAAATGAAAAAGATGTCTTAACCTTGTGCCAGATAATGCCGAAGATACTTATGTTGATCACTAAACTAACCGACAGTGATTCCTTGATCTTGAATATTTCAGAACAAATAATATGCCAATAACACAAGTGTTAACTGAAATGGTTATTCTGTATTAGCCTAATGTGGGTGTTCCACCACACGACTAAGGCTCCCGATTAAGGGTTTTTGAGGGTCGGTTTGAAATATTTGCTTAGTCCCAGACCTTCTGTAAGGGTCGGTTGTGGTCGGTTGGGGCCGTGTGAGAAATCAAACATGTTTGATATTTCACACGACCCCAACCGATTATTTTTTCCCGCCATAAACAAAATGTCCAGTCCCAGGCGTCCTCAGGCCTCCTCAGATCAAATTTACACAGTCCTATGTGGTCCCAGGCCGCCTGCGACCCTTAGTCGCCGACCCTTAGTCCCAGACCCTCTATTCTTAGTCCCAGGCCTCCTGCGACCAATTAGTCCCATTGCAAAGCAAAAATCGGCTATCTCGGTCTGGGGACGCCTGGGGACGCCTCAGGACACCTTGTGGGGTCGGGACTTAATCCTGGGTTAGTCGGCTCTTAGTCCCAGGAGGCCTGAGGCGTCCTGGGACCCAGTCGGTTTGTCTACGACAGGATCGTGGTTCAAACCGACCACAAAAATGGCTTAGTCGGTTCTTAGTCCCAGACCAGTTAGGGACTGTCTGGGGCTTCCTGGGGCGTCCTGAGGCTGATCTGTAGTTAATCCCAGACCTTCATACCGATTCTGTCTTCCACCCCATTGGTCAATTTTTTTTCCATTTTTTCCAAGACTACCCACGATTAAGGGTCGCCGACAGGATCGGGGCTTAATCCTTTGGTGGAACAAGGGCATAAACTAATCAAAACACAGTGTGCCATAATTTATTTTGTGCGGGGTTTGGCAGATTTAGCACTACTTGATATTCTAAATTATCCAATGGTTTGGTAACATTCCACACAAGTGGATTAAAAGCAATTCCAAAGCATATTTTATGCTTGTGTTACTTCATTTTAAAAAGAATTAAACATTGTTTAAGCGTTGTAAACAAGCTGAGATGTAACATGTATAAAATGGGAAAAAATTAATGCAGTAGTAATAGTTATTTTTGGTTATCTGAGTAGACTGTACATTCTCAAGTAAAATCAGTCAGAAATTATAAAGGGACATAATTATGCATTTTGTGTGAAGACAGACCTAACGTTTTTAGTGAAATAATAAAAAATGTTAACTAAAAAGCATTCATAGAATGCAGACCTACCCCTGTACTAAGGATTAATATATATTAGTCGCTGATACTGAATCAGTGGGCTGTCATGACATAATTTATGGTTTTCAAACGAGGCTATTTGTTCTGTATATGAAAGCTAATTTTAAAATCCTCATTAAGTAAATAGAAACATAAATATTTGTTTATATTTACTGCCCTGTTACCATGCATGGGTGAACCAGCAGCTGTTAAAAGGGTGTAAACTGTATTTCAGTAGTGATTTATACAGATATACCATTGTCATATAGTAACCAGCTTTGTAAATTAAAAAAGATATGAGAAAGCAATAATGTTTGATTATGGCTGCATCATTTCTGTATCCACTTGGATGTGGTTATTTGCCTGTGTATCTGTAGCTGTCTCACCCAGTTTCCACTGAATCATCTCCTTTCATCTGAGGTCATTCAAGACTGATGGGTTCTGAAATAAAAGTGACAGGACCTGTCATATAATGTGTGTGGGTGTGTGTGGAATGCTCTTCCTGCTGAGATTTGTGTGTTCCCTTCTATTGCCTTTTTTTTAGAATGAAGCTTAAATCCTACATCTACACCAAGGCATACCCAACTTAGTCTTGAGACATGCCTAGTTGTCCTACATGGTGCTTAACCCAATTATTCCCCGGATACTGATATTGGTTGACTGTTCAGGTGATGTTGCACCATAGAGTTCCCTTGTACAGGGCAGATTAAGTACTATAAAAGTCAAATCAGGATTAGATGAGGTGATGGTGTATGGGGAATACTAAATGTCAAATACACCGACAACCGTACAATTTGAGGTGTTCTTATCTGATAATATAGTTACAATCTTGGGCATTCTAATTGATGCCAATACAAGACATTGATTAATTGATTAGATTCAGCGCTGCACCTAGTGTCTTGTTTCATTTTATTGTGATAGGACCATAACTTAAGTGATCACCTGTGTCTCCATATTCCTAACCATACCTGGCTCAGAACTCAGACTGTCACCCATCCAAATAAATACCAAGTGCAGTGAGTAAGCTGCTTAAATTCAGTGATCAGACAGGAACTGGTTAAACTACACCACATAGGCAGATACTTGTAGAAACATAAGTTTTATTAAGCACGAGCAATAATAAGGCTTGCACTTCTAGAGATTTTCTTTTAATTGTTCTTTTTAATTTTCCCCCTTTTATGTCTCTGGACTTTTATGAATTATGGCATAGTGTAATGGGTACCCATCTTATCACTGAAGTTAATCAGCAATTGGCTAGGTTGGTACTTGGATGGGTGACCATCTGAGTTCTAGGACTGGTATGGGTTGTATCTTGCTGCTGGTCGAATTTTGAAAACAATATTCTTGTCCTGATAGTACTATATTGTCATTGGATGACACTTGACCTCTTTAAATTAAATATTCCCGCGGTTTTGTAAGCATGCTTCACTCTTGAAAGGGAAGTCAAGGTGTACAGACGAAATTCTTAACTTGTATGAAAGTCATTTTAATTTCTTTTTAACCCTCATTCCCACCCTATATACCATAACCAGTTCTAATTCTAGTATAGTTGTAGGTCGCATGCTGTGAGAACGCATACTCTGGACGCTGGCCAGCCACTACTCCGGGGTCAGGAATCCTACCTGGTGTGAGTCCCAGTTAGAGACAGTTTGAGTTATAGGTACCTCTAATAGAGGTTCCTGGAGTTTGTTGGTGGCTGGCCAGCTGCTACCTTACCCTAGGGGTGTTGGGATCCAGACCCTGCATTCTCATGAATCACAAAGCTTATCTACATCAGAGGTCTTAGGAAGAGGCCTCAGAATCTCATTCCTCGCTTACACCTTCAACAGCCTCTCAGCGTCACTCTCAGCGTCACCTTTGCAACGCTCTCCTCTTCCCCCCATAGGTGGGGCTCTCAGCTGCCTGCGTCCTGCTGCTGCTTCTGCTGTCCTGGATTCTCCTGCAGTTGGGGTTAATGTGGGGAGGGTAAGGGATATAATAAGGGGTGGGTAATAGTGCTTAATGTAGCCTATGTAAATTATAGCTATGTAATTTATAGTTTTTCTGACAGTGCTTTATCCTGCTCATAAGTAAATTTGTAGTATTGAAGAATGGTGTCACTAATTGTATGTAATAATATAAAATAATAGCTGACTTGCATATAGTTGACGTGCAACCAGTATATGTCAAAAAAGGGGTCTATACAGTCCCCTGCATTGTAATATCACAGAACCTTATTTCACCTTGACACCTTGTTGAGTCCCATTGTAACGAATTTTACATGTAAAAGAGTTTTTAGCTATATGGTCTAGCTTACTTAACCTTATTACATTAGATTGATCATGCATATAATGAGGCCATTGCTTTAATTATGTGGGCCATATTAGCAAGTAACAGTTTTAACCAAGGGTATGAAATTGTATATGTGAATTGTGATAAATCTCCATTGTAAATTATTGACCAAATTAATATTGTCATTTTCCCCTGGTCATGATTACCTCTTCGAGGGGAAGTACATAACATTATTGTAAAAGCACGCCTTCAGGTGACTTTATTGGGTGTTTTCCCAACACACTTATTGTAATTATTATAGAAATATTGTACATTTAGTAATTCATTTACAAGTGCTTTGACAGTTATTGTAGCTAGTCAGTTATAGGTGTAAATGGTAGTGTACATCATGACAATGGCATGTATGTAACATTAATACCAAATGCATTAATGGGGTCCATGAGTACCCCCAATCGTTTAATATGCATACTATAATAGATCACATTCTTATATTAATCAATATTAATTAGAATTTTAGTATCTTAACTTAACCAGTCGTGACAATGTATGATTATGTAGAATTGTCATCTTTGAAGGTGTACATACTGAATGGTATCACAAAGTATGTTATGTGTAACATTATTTATGGTCTTTCTTGTTCATAGTCGTATTGAAGAAAGAAATAGAATGTCTATTGGCATAACAGTATTAAAGTTTTATTGCTCAGTAACAATGTCTTATAATCACGGCTATTAGCTTTTTAAATGTTTATATATACTTTATTATTTATATTCATTGTAAATACCTTACAGTGTAATAAGTCATTTTAACTTCAACAGTCTGTAGAGTGCAATAATATTATCTGTTGAAGAATTGAAGATATAACCACTTTTTACTTGTATATGTCTCGTTTAGTTTTTTATTATCTAGCCGTTTCCTAACTTCATCAAATTCACCTCCCTTATGATCCAGCACATTTGCAGCATGGCTGATAATGACCTTCACGTTCCTCATGACCTCGTTATGACCTTCATCTATTTTGTCTACTTCTACTTTTTGCCTTAATATCATGTTCCCCTGGTGGGGCTTCTTCTTTTCCACAAAAAAGTTAATTTAACTAAATTTCAGTAAAGTTCAAAACTCATGGTTTACTATAATAAACTATAAAGATTTGCTAAAGTTAACCATAACAGCTTCATGACCTTAAAGTGGATTAAAATCACATATTTACTTTGAGGCCACCCTAACTTAAATCAAAATCATTCAAAATGCACTTAAGCTGACCTTACTTGCTAACCACAAGATAGGGCCGACTTAATCTTTATCTGTTGCCTTTATCTCTATATTATGCATTTAAGGTGGCCTTAAGGTCCTCATGACGTAATCATAATGGTACAGATCATAAATGTAGCACCTCCCATGACTGGAGTGTCAGTTTAACCTTACTTTGAGGCCACCATTAACTTCAATGAAAATTGATTCAAAACTTTAAGGTGAGCTTACTTACTCACCACAAGATAGGGCCACCTTTTAATTTTCTGCCTTGGCCTTTGTCGCCTTGAGTCACTAAGGTGGCCTCAAAGTCATTATCATGCTTGTTTCAATTGTACATACAACTAGATGTGTATATGTGTGTTATTGCAATAAAATATATATATTCCCCAACTGGGGATTTTACTATCTCTCTTTGGACCTGAGGCAATGCGGATAAAATGCTATAAATTGAAAAAAATAAATCTGAAATAAATGAATCAAGTATATCGAGATTTAGGTTAATTTGTTTGGCAAGAGTTTTTTAAAACAATTCCATGAAAGTTTAGTATTTCAGTGAGATGTATGAGTGTGTGAGCTTTAAGTTCGATAAAATATTCAAAAATGTGCCTCACTGGGAAAATAATGCATACTATTACTCAACCCCTTTGGGGTCTCGTAAAGTGTGCATTATTTTCTCGGTAAGGCACACTTTTTCATGCTTTACCTATCACATGAACAATAACTTGTTGGCTACAGTGGTTTATTTATTTTTATAAATAATAACTCTTAATACACCAAAAAAGACTGAAAGAATTTTATTCCCGAAAGATATCTCACTTGTTTAACTATAAACTGACAATTAGTTAAAAAATTCTCTGTAACTTAAAAATTCATGGAACCCACCAAGACCCTAACATCCACATGCCCACCCAACCATTCACACAGTCAAACACAGAATTAACCTTGAAGTAATATCACATGATTTGTCCAGTACAAATGGCTATGACCTTGCAAATCAACAAACCTCATTCCAATAATCCTTTAGATTCCTCTTGATAAAGGGAAAAATTGTAGTAAGCCTTTTAAGTAATTATCATTTGTACATCTTATACTGGTGCCACAATACATCCTTTACAAACATACTTTACTATGGTAATTTACTTTGAACAATGAAATAGTGCAAAATACTTAAATATCGCCATGGGCTCATATTCTCTCGTGAGATATTGTTTCATTTGAAAATCATCTCTTTCAGAGGCCACATTGTCTAATTGTTCTCCTATGCACAAAATTAGGTTTTCACAATTTATATCAAATCAGTAAATATACTTTGCATTCAGAATACATATAATAGAAGTGAATGGCATACTGCTGAAGCTTGAAAATACATTCTTAGTTCCTTATATATTAAGTAGCAACATCATACCACTATTTACAATGTTAACTGTGACATCTAGAAAATAAGCTAAAATGTTAAAATAAATATTTTAAATCCCCAACTGTGTGTTTCTTCTTTCCTTAGGAATGAGTTTATATTTTCAACATCAATTATCTGCCACTGTGGCCTAGCCGGTAACACACTTGTCTAGGAACTCAGAGGACGTGGGTTCAAACCCAGGTACAGGCAGATACATAGTGGCTCGGACGACCACTTAAACTGGCGGTCCTCTGTCATTGGGTCCTATCCCCAGTGGCAAGCTAAAGAACCTCAAGGACGTTGATAAATGGTCATCCTTGAGCCTCTATCTTCCAGTTAGGGGAATGTCAGTTACTTGTGAGTTGGGGCTGTACATGTACAGTCAGATGGGGTAAATAGTGCTTTGAGTCCTGTAGTATATGGAGATATTGCGGTGAGTATAAATACAATAACAATGCTTAAATATCTATGACAATAGATAGTAATCTGGTATGTCGATTTACATAAAGATGTGACCAACAGATATATGTACACCTGAGTCTGGTTTCACAAAAGGATTTAGCCGGGACTCAGACTTACAGTTGACAAGACTTTTGTCTTAAACACAGAGGTTTTCACAAAACTGCTAAGTGTATGCTTTGGCTAAGTCTACAGAGGAGTGGATTTAACTTTTGTAAACAAATACTTAACTATGGCTGCCATATATTTTTCTCACATTAAAATTTGAAATGCTTGCAAATAAAAAAAATAAATATACAAAAAAACCTCCCTAAATCAGTCGTTGGGCATAGATATGTGATTAAAAGTTGCTTTTTTGCATTAAAAAAACATTTTTCCAAAAATAAAATGAGTAGAACAAGGAAAATAACCAGAAAAAATATTTTGACAAGACATTTCGGGTCACATGACATAGAAAACCACTGTGGTTATTTGATTAGCTTGGACATAGCTAATCACCCATTTATGTCCAGGACTTAGAAAAGGCAAAAGGCTCAAATTTATGTCCCTGAGTTTGCCTAATTCCCTGAGTTAGTCCCCGATGCAGGAGAGACAAGGCCGAAAAGTCTTTCAGTCTACAGGTGTAAGCTGCAAAGCTATAAGGGACATGAGTAGTGCCTTAGAAATTATGAAAGTCAAATGAAATGCCGAGAAAGATACATCGCATACCTGGCCTAGAACTCAGATAGTCACTCAATCTGGTATTAAAGTAGCCAAATGCTTCTTAACTTCAGTGTTTTGTTTGTTTATTTGGGGTTTTACGTCGCTTTCAACACTGTACAGGTCATATCACGACGGGTAGTTGGAAGGGCAGAGGAAACCAGTACATACAGTTCGCTAGGGTTCTGTACTGTAAACTGCCGACCAACAGTAAGCAACTACCAGCTTTCCCACTTGAGGCCATGATGGGGATCGAACCCCAGCCTCAGAGGTGGGAGGCGAGAGTGTTACCACTCTGCCACCGTGGCCCCTCTTAACTTCAGTGATGGGATGAGTACTCCTAACACTATGCCACTATTCATGATAGTTGAGTGACAGAAAGAAACAGACACACAAAAGCAAAACAAATAAAACATCATTCCTATAAGCACCAACTTTGCTAGAGCTTGGGCTTCAAAATTTCAATGTCACCTCTACCAATGAAATGGAAATGAATAACGTGACCAGTGACCAACCAATCACAGAGTGTCACACATACCCATTGATAAGCAATACTAATTTCATCATCTCAAGCTCAAATTCCATCAAAATCCGTCCATTACTTTTTCGATTTATCTTGCAAACATATACCACAATTAACAAAACCTTCTTGGCAGATGTAAATATAGAAAACTAATCCACAGCTGGTTGTCATGGCAATATTCCAACATTTTTTTTCCAAAATTATGTATAAATAGAGGAGCTCCCTGATTCTATTTGCAGACGACTAGGTTGCCATGTTTGCTTGAAATGGACCCCCAACAACATAATTTTTGGCATGTTAAATTATAATAGCTCGAGAACACATTTGAATAATGTTTATTTAGCATCAAAGTACTATATATTCCTGAAGTAATAAAAAATTAACTTCACAATCCTTTTACAATAAATTGAAGCAGTTTTACCTTGAGTAAGAATATCTTGCCAAATTGCAATTTAATAATAGCTCATATGCTAAAAATGGTTTAAGTTGCCACTGATATTGATTAATTATATATAATATTTATAGAGCATAAGTTTTATAATTGAACAATACTCTATGTCATTGTCTTATTTTGGTTTTGCCATTTTTTATGTTGTCATTGTTTTTTTCTGTCTTGCGTGTTTTGCCAGTCTGATATACTGTATATGTTTCAATAAAAATATTAAAAACTGAAAAAGGAAGCTTGTATGATGATATTGCATTTGGAATATTCCAGTAAAAAGGTTTATCAGCAGAGTGTTATCGGCAACATCTTCTCATTCCTGCTTTCACTGAGGAAGTGTGACAGGACCCTTAAGGGATGTTGGCAGGAATACTTTGTCAAAAGCAATATGTTAAATGGTTTTATTTCAAAAAGATAGATTGATGGAAACTAAGCTATTAGAAAAACAGAAATTACTTCCATATGTGAGGGTAAAACTATGGTTTAATCTATCTTATTGTGTTGTTCAAAAATGCCTAGTTCAAAGTTCTTCGGTATAGCATCTCCAGTTTGCCTGCAATGTAAACTGATTTGAATATGATGGGGGTAGAGGGTGGCAAAAATTAGCAATTGCGCATGAAAGTGTTTATTTATTTGTTTTCAAAATTTTGAACAGACTTATATACAGACTGGCAGGCGAAAACTAATTCATGTTTAAAAATTGATTTTGCAGCTAGTCCCAAGATTATCCAAGTGCTGCCAAATAAACCAATAAACCACCCCACTCTCTCCCACAATACTGTCTAATGTAATCTAATGTTATCTAGGGATTTTTAATATCTTTCTTAACACGGGGAACTCAGAGAAATAATCTAACAAAATAATAAGCAAAAACAACGTGTTAGGTCAATAATCTAGGGCTAATTTGAAGAGGTGAGTCTTAAGATGTTTCCGGAACGATATTATTCGGGGACTGGTTCTGTTTTGAAAAGGATATGAGTTAAAACAGTTAGTGTAGATTTGAATAAGCTAAAAATTAGAATAATTGCAACGTACTGGATTTTATATTCTAACCAACTTTTAGAATGTTTAAACTCCACAGGAATTGGTAACAACAAGTGAACAAGTGCAGAATATCTTATAGGGAATGTGTGAACAGTGCCTATTCAATGCATTTGTTAAGGTGGAAATTGCATTTGCGAATGCTATTATCAAGCAATTTGTAACATATCAGCAAATAACCTAATGTCAGTTCCTGGACGTAAGTATTTATTGGTAAGAAAAACTGGTTATTCATTGAGATAGAATTTTTAAACAAGGGTGGTTGCAGCATCTTCAGTATTTTTGGTTTTGTTTTGTTTGGGAGCTGGGCAAATAAGCCCTAGCCCAAAGAGGCCCTTAACACATCACACCCCTAAATCCATGGCTTTTGTTCACTAGCACATAGCATCTGTGATATTTCTCGTTTGTTTGACTTATTCTCTTTGAGAGCATTGTAACTTTCTGGAGGTCGATTTGACTAGGGTATTTTTCCTGGTGGTCAATTTGACTAAGGTATTTTGTCCTTGGGGCAGATTTGATGGATGGTCGATTTAGTAAATGGCCAATTATCCTATGATTGTTTTTATGCCCTACTTACACCCAAGTATTTATTCAGTGATTACAAATGCCAGTAAAGTCTGAAGCTGGCTGCTGTATGTCCTGTGAAACCAAGACACATACATCTGCCTACAGTTTTGCTACGGAAGAAAATCAGAATTGGTAAAGACAATGACCACAGTTTGAAACAATAAAAATATATTGTAAAACTCACCGTAACATTACATACATTGTAAAAACACCATAACATTACAGCAAACATTCTTATTTACTGTAAATACACTAAGATATAGAACAGCTAAGGATGTAGTAGCAAAGTTACAGATATGATGTGATATCTAAAGGAACTTGCAGGAGCTTATTGGCAGAGAAATTTTGAAAACTTTACTTTTTGCGTAGCCGCTGAAAGCAGTGAATAGGAGAGAATGCAAACTTTACTGACAGAAGTCTGGCACATCACTTGGGAGAATGGAAAGTTCTACAGTCCCTACCCCCCAAGTCAGTGAAACACACACATGCGGGTACCAAGTTTATTACAATGTATAAAGTTACTACTAAAAATATGTACAGATCATATTAAAATATATAAAAATTGTAAATGTAGATATATATGTGTATAGAGCAATGCATTAACTTTTGTCAGCAGAGTCTATTGTCCATCTCCAAGACAGCATTGCTTTACTAATTACTATTTATTTACAATTGGTACAGACTGTTAATTTACTATTAAAAGACATTCAGTTACTATAACAAGTTGCAAGAAATTTGACCCCAGTGGCATCCTTTGACCCCGGAAGAAGGGAAGGTCAGGGGAAGGTCAAGTTGAAGGACAGATGAAATTACTAATATGATGAAATATTTGAGTAAGGAGGCCCAGCCTCCCTAAACTGCCGAAGAGAGAGGAGACCAGAGGGGTTTACAATAAGAACATGACTAAGAACATTTCACATAGTGGGGACTTTAGCATAATCAAGCATATAACTGGCCCTCAAAGCCCAAATGAACGTAGGGGTAGGCACAATATTTATGCATTATTAATGGCAGAGGCCAGGGCAGTGGCAATATTATCTCCAGAGGAATGGTCAGATTGGATGTATTTCCAAACACAGTTGGATGACCAAGTCCCATGCCTCTTAATATCTTGGATAGGAATTTGAGCATTAAACGCGAAAGTTGCACCCCCTCTTCTGAAATCATGAAAGGTGAAGTGTGATGGGTGGAACCCCAAGCTTTGATTAACAACCTTCAAAATTTTTCGAACCCTAGAGTCAGTGAGTGGATTCAAACCCGAGGGGGCAGGGACTTGAAATAGTGAAGTGACTGCTGTCATAGGGTACAAGTGAAATAAAGCTTTTAGTGCTGAGAAAGGACAAATGGTGGAATCCTGCAATTTTGGGAGTGTAATACACTGCACTGTATCTCTGGATTGAATGGTTTTCGACCATTTGATGAGGATTTTAACAAATTTCTTAGTGAAGAATACATCATGACCAGTAAGGTGCCTGGAAGGATCGAAGGAAGAAAGGGAATGAGGGGCAAGATTGGATAGTCTGAAAAATGCAAAAAATCCAGTCAAAAATACAGCCCTATAAACCAGGCCATCAGTGAGTTCCAGGCAAGCCTTAGACATACGCCTAAGGATGGAAAGGTCAACAGAGTTGTGAGGTCGTAAGATCAGAGGTCTGTTGATTTTGATGGATTTAATGAAGTATTTGATTTTTGGATGGTCAAAGACATAGTATGGTAAATCATACAAAATACAATTAGCCTTTATGGCTGACATATAATTTTCTGACATGGCACATGAACAATTATTTTCAACCAGACATTCCAGAAATGACATAATAACTCCCACATTGATATCTGGCAAGACGACAGCACTGATGATGCAGAAGGCAACAAACACCCTGAACATGGCGTCATAAGCTTGACGCGTTTTGGGACGAAATGCTTGATGAGTTCTGAGAGCAGCCCTCTTAGCCAGAGGTGTGAGCACTGCATTCTCTGGAAATACAAAGTGTAGCAACTATATTCTTAGTATTTACTTATTAGCATGGCCCTGCAAGAAAATTTGTGATATTAATACACATAGCATGGCCTCTGACAAGGACGACACCATGTCCTAATCTTTGAACATTTATGACATATTACAACATACAATAAAAACAAATAACAATTACAAATAAGGGTCCAACTCCAGCAAATCCACAGTCACATGTAACCACTGTGGGTTTGAAACCTGAGAATACAAAAATTCAACTTGAGCTGGAGAACCCTGCCATCTGGACAATGTATCAGCCACCTGATTACTTGCCCCACTAACATGTTTATACTGGACCTCCATATCATGGATAGCTGTGATATACCAAATGTTTCTGGCACAGGCTGCCAGGAAGGCGTCACGCGTTTTACCCGTCATTAATACCGTCACGACGGCCTGATTGTCACAATTAATCAAAACTTTCTTTGAAGACCAGATGTTTGCAAATAACCTCATAGCCAAGAATATGTTCACCATCTCGAGGTGGACAATTGTCCAATTCCTAAAATCACGAGCAATGGGGAGATGATATACAAACTGACCACACCTACCTCCAAAACCTGTCAAACAGGCGTCAAGATGCAACGCCATATCAATTGGCCTGTGGTCATACAACGAGATACCATTGTATTTTGGAAGAAAGGTGGCGAACCAGTTTAAGTCTCTCTTAAACTCAGAGGTAAGAGTGATTCTCTGTGTGGCATGAGATGACCTTAGCAGTTCTAGCATTCTGTTAAGAAACACCCTAGCAGGTTTGACGCATTTGTGCACATATAACAACAAGCCGAGGATAGATTGTAACTGACGCTTTGAAACGACGCTCTTGCCCAGCCAAGACCTTACAGTACTGTTTATTTCCTCTAGTTTTTCTGGGGGAATGGCAATAGTCCCTGCAATGGAATCTATCATGACACCCAAACATGTGACGTGCGTCGAGGGAGCTACAAGCTTCTTTTCACTAACCGTCAGACCAAGGTCAGACATGAGGTCAAGCAAAGTGACGTATGAGGCTGACGCAACGCTCGGAACGCCGACGCCGACGTAGTCGTCGATATAGTCGATGACGGCGTAACCTTTCTGACGCATGACAAACCTGACGGCGTCGCTGAGGCGTTGGAAGATCTGGCTTCCGTGACGCGTCCCGAACGCGACGCAAGAGTCCACGTAATGGCCCTTCCAGTGTAAGCCCATGAGGTCATAATCCCCAGGGTCCACTTTCACATGGCGAAACGCCCTACTGACGTCTACCTTGTATAACAAGGCCCCCTACCCAGACGCTTGAGTTCAGAGGTAATGTCATCCACAGTTGGGAAAGTGAGGTCAAAATTGCTAGTCAAGTAAGTTGACTTGTCAATGCCAGCGTTTACTGACGCCCCTTGGGGCCAGCTCAAATCTACAATGACACGACACCTGTCAGAATTGGGCTTGGTACGAGTCATGAAGGGAGAACAATGTCCCCCTTTCATGGGATTGTTTTCAAAAGGCCCCAGGAGGGCACCATAGGATAATTCTTCATTTATGTATGCTTCTATGTCATTTGGAAAATCATTGGCAGAACTATGGTTGCCCGAATATTGGCCAAGTTCACAGGCGCGGTTGAAATCCAAAGGGAAGCCAAACTTTATCAATTCCAAAAGCTGCCTATTCCAGTAGCCAGCTAAAACTTTTTCCCAGTGTTCGACATTAAGTTGAGACTTAATTGGGATTCTAGCCTGCAAAAAATTTGGCTTTCCAGTGCTTTTAACGATTTCATGAATTTGTAGTGGAGACCCTGAGAAACCACATTCAGGACTGTTGTCTGGGGGCAGGATTTGTTCCTGCAAAGGGACAAACCTGAAGGTGAAGTCAACTTGCTGACGCCAAAGATGAAATATGGGAGCCTGAATGTGTCCCCATTCTTTTTTATTGTTCTTCAACTTGGTACAAATTATTTCAGTGGCAAATTTGTCTTCAAACCCATGATAGTTCACGTCATATATTGGTTTTGCCAGACTTTTTGCATCAGATCCGACCATGTCTGCCTGCTTGGTGGTTCGAACCCTGTCATTGACATTAGCCGGACTAGTGCAACCAGTACTACCTGTATGCAAAGGACTGTCATTTGTGACACCCTGAACGACTTGTGAGTGACCAGACCCGTTTTCATCCACTTGACACCCAAGATAAGAAACGACGCCTTGTGACGTGCCAGCCTGACCTTCGATTCTTTCAAGGTCATTCTCACTTGCATCAACCGTGACACTAGATTTAACATTTTCTTGAGAATACGTATCTTGTAACAAACCAGATTGACTGTTATCTACTTTTTTGCCACCCTTGGAGTTACTTGCCCAAAAATTTCTACTTTTGACTTGGCAAAAAATTTTTTGGCTTGATTGCTTTGTACGAGCAAGGGCAGCTGCCACCAGGGCAGGATTTGCGTTGGAATTGTATACAAACCTGGTTGTAAACACAGGACCAGAGGCCTTACATACAGCCCCACTTGTGACATTTGTATCATCAGACAACTCATTTTTTGTTACAGAACATTCATCATTCAACACAACAGTTTTAGATGGCACTTTGTTACTCTTGGTTTTTGCCCAGCTGCCCCACCCTAGTGATGTGCAGCCGGTGTCTCGTTTTTTGTTTGAAAATTTTTGTTCTGGCAATTTTTTTCAGAATGGCCTAGGTGTTTCCCTTGGGACAAACAAAAAGCACAGATATGTCTGTGTAGTTTGCCATTTGTTTCATGATCTTTGGGAAAGGAGCACACATTTGTTTGAAAATTTTTACAGAACCATGGTTTTCGGTTTTCAGCCCTCCCCCAAGATTGTTTACCCACTGATACATGTTTTTGGGCATGAGCCCTACGGATTCGGTCTATTCTGCCCTGATCTTCCCATGTGACAGACCCACGCTCCATCTCACAGAGCAAGACAGCATGGGCTGCCTTGGCTCCCTGCCACGAGAAATCTGTGGCGTCCTCCATCAGATCACTTAAATAGGCTACCATGGATTTCTGACGAGAACCAGATTTTTGCTCTAAAATATTTTTGCAGAATCCTTGTACCCATTGGGTCAAGGACAACTGATCATAAGTAATACGCTGACGCGTCACCCCCCCCAAGATCGACTCATGAGGCCAGAGCACTTTTTGTTTTACAGCAACATCAACACCCCCCCCCCCCCCCCCCCCCCTTTTTGACTTTAAAGCTTGGGAATCTTTACCTGATAATACGTTTGTCAACTTGTTTTTGTAACTTTTTTGACCTTAGCACTTCTAGGCTTGGGGTGTCACTTTCGTCAGATGACGAATCAATTGACACATTGTGTTTTCTAGATACTTTTCTGCTACTTTTCACACTTTCGTCAGAGGACGAATCAGCTATTACTTTATGTTTTTTGCTAACTTTTTTACCAAGTTTCACACTTTCATCCGAAGATGAATCAACTTTGACATTATGTTTTCTACTGACTTTTTGCTAGATTTTAAACTGCTCAAAAAATTGTCTGTACTACTTAACTCATGAACTGGAGTTGAGTGTGCTGTTGACGCTGCCATCTTCTCCACCTGTTCCAGCCATTCTGTGACTCTTTGTAGTTGCTCTAAGATCTGGACTTGTAACAGCTGTCCGTCAGTGGCTCCTCCTGGCGTCATCTGAGACACAGTCTCACCACTAGAAACGGCAGCATCTCTTAAATGTTCATTTTCTGTTGCTGTTGTTGTTGTTGCTGTAACTTGCACAAACTGACATCTTTTTCCTGTTGGGGGTAAGTGTCTCTGCTTGCAGGACTTGCATTTTTGCTTGTTGTCGGGCATTTTAAATTTGTAATAATATTGAGTCAATGTTCCTTATCTGGAAATGAAGCACAATATGCCCACCACGGGCATGAAATTCTGCACTCAGGTACAAATTCAGGCTTTCAATCTCGACCAAAAGTGACCAAAAACATGGCATACGCCCAAAAAATATAGGTTAGACCGTCCCTTTGTGGTCCCAGTTCAAAAGCCTGAAGCTGTCACGTAGACTACAGAATCTCAGAGTGTTGAAGTGTCAATAAATGTCAATTAGTATAATCAGCCATCCACGTCGGTTTCAGTGTTCATTAAAATCACTTTAGCACATAAAACTTCCATTGACATGATAAAATATAAAGTTCATGTTAAAACCGTAACTAAAATCCATAAAAGACAAATAAAAAACACATAAAAGTAAGCTGAAAGTTTTCAAAGTTTTCTTGTTAAGTCTTTGCAGACAAATTTCAAAGTGACTCTTGTTCCCAGAAACTACCAAGACAAGCCCAACATACTTGGGCTCGGCCAATAGAATCTGGTGATTTGAATGGTCACTAGGGGTAACCTAGAAGGGGGGTTTAAACCCCAAGGTCAGTTATGTAAGGCTGATGCAATACTTATGGGGACTGGGCCCCAACCCACGAATCAGGGGCCACGGTGGCAGAGTGATAACACTCTCGCCTCCCACCTCTGTGGCCGGGGTTCGATCCCCATCATAGCCGTAAGTGGGAAAGCTGGTAGTTGCTTGCCGTTGGTCGGCAGTTTACAGTACACAACCCTAGCGAACTATATGTACTGGTTTCCTCTGCCCTTCCAACTACCCGTCGTGATATGACCTGTACAGTGTTGAAAGCGACGTAAAACCCCAAATAAACAAATAAATAAACCAACCCACGAATCAGACTGGGTGCCTGACCTACATTAAGGTACCCAAGCAAAATGACTGGCCTGGGAGGAAGGACTGACACCTGGGTCGCCTAAACAACCCAAGCGAAAAGCACGTATATTGTGGGAGATACATCCAGCAGTTTTTCGACATCTTATCACAGGCGGTCACCTCTGTGTGGTTCGAGTCACAAAAGTGGCAATACTTAGAATATGTCCCAATATGACACTAACTGTTGAACGGGATGTAAAAACCCCAACTTACACTTTGTCCAACAATGTGTCTATCTGCCACTGTGGCCTAGTGGGTAACACAAGTGCCTAGGAACACAGAGGACGTGTACAGGTACAGGCAGATAAATAGTGGCTCGGATGACCACTTAAAATGGCAGTCCTCTGTCATTGGGTCCTATCCCCAGTGGCAGGTTAAAGAACCTCAAGGACGTTGATAAATGGTCATCATTGAGCCTCTGTCTTTCAGTTAGGGGAATGTCAGTAATTTGAGAGTTGGACTGTACTTATACAGTTGGATGGGTCAATTAGCCCTTTGAGTCCTGTAATACATGGAGATATTGCGCTGAGCATAAATACAAATACAAAAAAAATACAATGTGTCAGAGATATTAAAAATGATTGACAACAGTGTTGTACCTTGATCACACTGTTCCATGCTGGCCTCATGAGCTAAATTTAGCACAAAATGAGCATGTATTATTTCGAGTTTCGTTCACAAATATTAAAAAAAGGCCACCCTCCACATGCTGCGATTGCTGTCTTTGTTGTGTCGAAAGCATACGAAACCCAACATATTAAATCTTGGGTATGATTAAACCTTATGGATATGTCGGGTTGGCTAATGCCTACTCCAAGGTTGCCCTCACTTTTCAACCCCTACTGGTTGGTGCCGTATCATTGCACAAACCGTAACTTTGCACAAGCCGAAAGTTGGAATATTTATTAATATTTGGATGCCATCAGTAAAACTCATGCACTATCACATACCAGATAAGGAAGTCAAGGCAATTTCAAAAATAAATTAAATATCTTTGTCAATTTATGTATGCAAGTTGTGCAAAGTTGGGGGGGGGGGGGCAGATTTCTAGTAGAAGTTTTATTATCGCCCATTAAAACTATTCTAAGAGGTTTGTTTCACTGATTTTATGATAGTAAAATATATTTATAATTTGTGCTTGTTTGAATGCGTAGAAATCCGCATAAGTACACTTGAAACAAGCAAATGCAAGGTTTTTTTGTGTCCCAGTTGTGCAAAAGTTATGGTGTGGAACAAGTGCATATCAAATAACTACCTTTTAATAGGGTTGGTTTCAAAAAAAGGACATAACCCGGACTTAGACTTAAAGTTAAGTCTTTTGACTTGAAATGACGCTAAATTTGTTGTCTTAGACTTAGAGGGTTTCACAAAGTGGCTAAATCTACACTATGGCTTAGTCTATGGGCTTAACTTAACTAAAAAAAGACTTAAATATGGCCGCCATATATTTTTCTCACTTCAAAATTTGATAAAATGAGTTACACAAAGGATATAAAGGATATACGTCACCACTAAAATATTAGATATAAAGGATCACATGACACAGAAAACCATTGTAATAAGTTTAGACTTAGCTACGTCATCCTGTATGAAATCCATTTAATTCCAGGGCTTAGGCAAAGACAAAAGGCTCAGACTTAAGTCCCAAACTTAGCCCAAGTCCATGCTAAGTTTAAGAACCTTTATGAAACCGCGGCCCCTGGCCTTTTGGGTACTCATCTACATCCTACTCATATCTACATTTTAATCCAGCACCTTCAACCTGAAATGAAAGTTGTTGGGGATAGTCAAGTAGAGATGCTTTTTTAATTTGGGGATAGTCAAGTAGAGATGCGTTTTTAATTTGTATCACAAAAAACTTACGGCAATTAGCCTGGCCCATCTTTTTAGCTTAAAAATAATTGTTAATGTGACCTTAAAATTAACAAATATGTAAATAGTCTTTAGTAGCTTTCAGTGTAAAGTAACTGGAAATAATCCACATACGTAGTTTGCACAAAACTCACAGCCACAGGGCACATAAAACATGAGATGTATCAAGCTGGAAATGTGCCCCAGCAACTAAAATATTTTGTGCTTGTATTACCCCATGCGGCCAACACGGACCACTGTGATCTAGGTATTGCATCATTCTATCTCAAGGAGGGTTACTTTTGAAGAAATTGCTTTGTAGTTACATATTTTTTATAATCATTTATACTGGTCATTACTTAAATACTATTTTTCAGAAATATTTTTAAAACCCCCTCTTAATATATTGCAACTATTTCAGCTGTGAATTAATACATGGTATTTTTTCGTTTTAAATATACAGTCAAAGACAGAATAATGCAAACTATTGATTTTTTATCATATTTGTGTATCACTGCTGAACTTACTAGAACACTCGCCTATTTAGAGGACTGGTTTTACACTGAAAAGGCTCCACTCTTTGTCCTCAGTTCATTTGACAGGCCTGTCAGTTTTACTATCAGGTTTATGACAGTCCCCACCCCCAAGGCAGACACACAGTTGCGGGTAATAGTTTATTACAAAGTTAACATATGTAAATACATAATACAACTACATTTATTTACATGTCGATACAATATATATATGATAGATACTATTATTTCATATGAAAAGTATACAACTGACATGTTAATAGCACAACTGTACAACAAATTAGAGTTCATAAATTCAAAAGTACAGTTGTATAAGCGTAAGTTGACTAGCATGTAGTTAGTAAAGCAGTTAAAAGAAGAACTAAATACAATAATAGCACTGATAACTAATAATACCTGAAAGTTGCATTGAGAAGCAAGGTCAAGACTCCACATGGGAGCTCTTAATGCCAAAAAGTGCTCCCAAAGGACCCACTAGCCAAGGGGGTTGAAATTTCGTGTAAGTTGAAGGTGGAGGAAGGCAAAGCCACATCAAGGCAACCCTCAGGTTTTACAACCCACTGACAGACAGATGGACTTTTTCAAGCATACAAAACTCCCTCTAATAAAAAGATTTAATAAAATTACAGGGAGGGAGGGAGGGAAGTAAACATTTTTGCACGTTTCTCGTTTCAGTTCTAAATTCAAACTGAAGAAAGAGACGGAACTTTGTTTCTGAGAATAATGACTTTAGCCAATTACATAACATTGTTTATGGGTTACCCAGCAACTGAGACAGGGGTCAGATGTCATAGCCCTTTGACCAAAATCTTCATAACTAGAGTAAGTAGACTGGTCCCCCAGTATCAGTATAGGTAGGTGTCAATGATAACACACTGCCTTGGGAGCAGGACTGACGACCGTGCAGCTGGATGCCCCAAGTGACAGTCCCCACCCCCAAGGCAGACACACAGTTGCGGGTAATAGTTTGTTACAAAGTTAACATATGTAAATACATAATACAACTACATTTATTTACATGTCGATACAATTATATATGATAGATACTATTATTTCATATGAAAAGTATACAACTGACATGTTAATAGCACAACTGTACAACAAGTTAGAGTTCATTAGAGTTCATAAATTCAAAAGTACAGTTGTTTAAGCATAAGTTGACTAGCATGTAGTTAGTAAAGCAGTTAAAAGAAGAACTAAAATACAACAATAGCAATGATAACTAATAATATCTGAAAGTTGCATTGAGAAGCAAGGTCAAGACTCCCCATGGGAGCTCTTAATGCCAAAAAGTGCTCCCAAAGGACCCACTAGCAAAGGGGGTTGAAATTTCGTGTAAGTTGAAGGTGGAGGAAGGCAAAGCCACATCAAGGCAACCCTCAGGTTTTACAATCCACTGACAGACAGATGGACTTTTTCAAGCATACAAAACTCCCCAAACCCCAACAGTAGGAAGCATTTATACATCTATGGCATTAACTAATGCACAGGCAAGTTGCTCACCTGAAGATTGATCAGCTTGGATATAACGGTACACACAATCAGAGGTCCATGTACCATGTCTTTTAATACTTTGAATTGGCACATGAGAGTTGAAGGCCAGTGTGGCCACAGATCTACGGAAACTGTAAAAAGTGAAGTGGGAAGGACAACCCAGGGCCATATTAATTCTTTTTAAAGTTTTCCTAACCTTTGAATCTATGAGAGGGCCCCACCCTGCCAACCCTTGCCATTGAAACAAGGGAGAGTGATTATCAAATGCGTACAAAGACTGCAATGCTATAAGAGCCGATCAAGGGCAAAGCGTTTTATCCACTAGACGTGGGAGAATAAGGATGTGAACTGCATCCCTAGTCTTAGACCACTTAATACATACTTTGAGGTGTTTTTGGTGAACACAAAGTCGGCACCTGTCAAGTGACGAGAAGGGTCGAAAGAGGTGAGAGAGTGTGGACAGAGGTTTGTGAGGCATAACAACGCAAAGAACCCCATGAGGATCACTGCTTTGAAAATTTTTCCACCAGGCAAGGTCAAAGCCATTTCGGACATACAACGCAACATAGCAACGTCTACAATATTGTGATGAGAGACCTTGAGAGGTCTGTTTATTTTTAAAGATTTAATAAAATACTTGACTTTTGGATGAACACATGTTTCAAATGGTAAGTCATATACAATGAAGATGGCTTTTATTGCAGAAACATAATTACAAAGCATTGACACAGAGCTCTTCTTGTTTTGTGCCTGAACGCATCAGCTACACGCGAACTGGCTTGTGTTGACAATGTTTCCATGGCCACCACACCTACAACAAAGTATAGTATCTATTTTAATAAACTGTAAATAAAACATAGCCCCTGCACACTTATATGACTTTTTCTACAAGGTCATGGCACACAAATCCATAAAACAAGGGGTGCATCAGAGGGTCACAATTCAGGGTCAAATGCAAGCATGCTTTCATTTACTTGCAACCACACTGGGTCTGGTATGGAGGAATGCAAAATGATGTTGTCACGATACGAGCCAGTCCAGATCCACTACTGCATTTTCAGTGCCTCTTATGTGGTCGTAACGCATGTCAATGTCAAACCTAGCAGACCAGAACCAGATATTGCGCGCACAGGCATCTAGAAAAGGATCTTTTGTTTTTTCAGATCTGAGGACATGAACAACTGCCCGGTTATCACATCTTACCCTGACTTTACGTTGCGTCCATCTGGGAGCGAATAGTCTCAGAGCCAGAAGAATGTTTACCATTTCCAGGTGGACAATGGTACAATTTTGGTAGCCTTTCACCAGAGGAAGGTGATAAACGCAGTAAGGCAGGCATCCAACTCCAAGGTCTGGTGAATTTTTTTGTGATCATAAAGGCTGATACCATTGTAAAGTGGGAGGAATTTTGCGAACCAACACAGGTCATGTTTGAATTCTGAAGTAAGGGCAATCTTTTGAGTATTGTTGATGGACCTCAGCAATTCAAGCATGCGATTAAGGAAAACGCGAGCTGGCTTGACACACTTGTGTATATACAGCAGTAGTCCCAAAATTGACTGCAGCTGACGCTTTGTACATACGTTCTTACTCAACCAGTGGCAAACTGTGTCATTAATTTGCTTCAGTTATTCTTCTGGTATTGAAATGGTATCAACACTGTCTATTAGGACATCTAAGCAAATGACTCATGTTCCAGGTTCAACCAGCTTCTTTTCACTAATCGTGAGTCCTAGCTTTTTCAGAAGGTTTGTGAGGAAGTGAAAGGACTTTGACACGACATCTGGCACGCCTACCCCAATGTAGTCGTCAATATAGTCAATGACGCAATGACCATTCTGACGCATGATATAGCGAATTGCGTCACTGAGACGCTGGAAGATCTGGCTCCTGTGTCGCGTCCCGAACAGCATGCACGTATTAATGTATGTGCCGTCCCACTGGAGCCCCAACAGGTCATAGTCACCTGGATCGAGTTTCATGTGATGAAACACATGACTTACATCTACTTTGTAGAGAAACGCACCCTTTCCTAGCCGTTTCAACGCATTGGTGATATCATTGACAGAGGGGAACATCAGTTCAAAATCAGTACCTAAGTACGTGTTCTTGTCTATGCCTGCATTCACTGAGGCTCCCAAGGGCCAACTGAGGCCAATAATCACCCTGCGATGTTCTGAGTTAGGTTTATGTCTTGTCATAAATGGTGAGCAATGGCCTCCCGGAATTGAGTTTTATTTAAATGGACCAAGAATAGCATAGAATTGATATTCTTCCTGTAAATAAGCTTCAATATCAGCAGGATATTGGATAGCTGAAGCGTGGTTCTCCCCTTCAAATTTGAGAGGGCAATGCCTATTAAAATCCAGTGGGAAGCCGAATTCAATGAGTTGTAACAATTGCTGGTCCCAATAATTGCCTAATTCCGCCTTCCAAGCTGCCACATTCAGTTGTGAATTTACAGGTGTTCTCGCACCCATGTAGTTATATTTACCAGTGGCTCGAACAAGAGCATGGATTTCAAAAGCAGAAAAGCCCACTGGAGATGCAATATTAACCACATCTGGCATAACCTGTTCACTATGTGGGATAAAGCTGAATGCGAATTCTGATTGCTCTTGCAATTGTTTAAAAATGTGGGAATCTGTTGTTTGTGGGCCATTGTTACGACCTACATTGTGAAGTATTGAATTGATAAATTTGTCATCAATGCCATTGAGATGTCTGTCATATAATAGACATGTTTGATTTTGATCATCTGGGGGGAGAGGTTCAATGCTTTTACTTGTGTTCACACTACACGGACGACTGGGTGAACCCACCTGATGCACCCCAATGGAACTATCAGAGGCAGTGTACACATGATTTACAACCCCAGTGTCATCTGTGCTTGCAGTTTTGCACACTTCTATTACATTACAGTTACTGACACATGTATTAAGCTTTTTAGAGCTATGGTTCTGGTTAGAGCTTCTGGTGCTGGCCCTGAACACTCTGGGTTCAATTTTTAGGTTTTTATGAGACTTTACATTATTTCTCCTAAAATCTGAGGCCAAAACAGCATCAATCTTTGCTGGGTGGATAGCTGAATTGTAGAAGAATCTAGTTCTAAAATTTTTAGTGACACCATCACCAGAACTCGTCAACCCATCATTTACATGTTCAACACACCCTTTTTTAACATGACTTTGAACTTGGTAACTCTGTTCAGTATTTGACATTACATTACGACTGCTGCATCTTAAAGATGAGAAGTCACTTGCTCGTTTTTTTTTGCTAGACTTTTCTTGTGAAAACAATCCTTTTCAGGATGACCTAGCTGCTTCCCTATACCAAGACAGAAGGTAGAAATGTGCTTGTGTAATTTCCCATTTGTTTCATGTTCCTTGTTGTGGGTACAGGTACCAGATTGAAAACTCTTGCAAAACCAAGGTTTCTTGGTTACATCACTAGTTTTCGCCCAATTCGACCTGCTATTGACTACGTGCTTCTGTGCATGCACATTGCGTATTCTGTCAATGCAATCTGAATCTTCCCAGGACAGAACACTGTGTTCCATCTCACAAGGCATAACCGCATGAGCAGCTTTGGCCCCTTGCCACGAAAAGTCAGTGGCATCCTCCAATAAATCGCTCATGTAACTGATCATAAACTGCTTGCATTCGTTTGACTTTTCTTCTAGAATGTTTTTGCAGAATCCCTGCACCCACTGCATTAGCGAAAGCTGATCATATGACACCCTCTGTCTATTTGTACCCCCCAAGATTGGCTCGTGAGGCCATGACACTTTGTTTTTTACAGATACTTCTATGTTGCCACCCCTTTTTGACTTGTATTTGTTGTCATTACCTGAACACTGCAAATCTTGCTCTAGTTCTCTAACACTTTTGTCAGCACGTCTTTGCAATTTACTTGATTTTAACAAGCTTATACTTGGCACTTCACTTTAGTCGGAGGACGAATCGCTAACTATTGGAAGGGTTTTCCTAACTTTATCTCTATTAACAGTAGAAGTGACCAGATTTTTACTTAACTTTTGAGTCTTTACAACATCTGCCTCTGCCATCCTGTCCTCTACTTGATCAAGGCATCTGTTCAAACGTTCCAGCTGATTCAAAATCTCACGTTGCAGCAGCTGTCCATCAGGTGCATTCTTCTCACCCACACCACTGGAGACGGCAGCATCGCTTAAGAGTTCTTGATCCTGGTTCTCAACTGCACACTGGCACTTCTTCCCTGTTGGAGGTACGTGTCGTACCTTGCATTTTTTACACATTTGTTTATTGTCCGGCATGGCTAACACACTGGTTCTTTTATTATAATATAATTCACACTGAAAAGGGTTCCAAGTCACTAGAATACAAGAAACTCAAGATTGAATGGTCTACCGATACAAATTCAGGCTTCAAATATGCTCAGTCGAATGGCTAATACTACTGTGCAAGCAAATATAGGTTAGACCGTCCCTTCGAGGTGAACAACATAAAGCCTGAGGTCGTCTCGATGCAGAAGTTTGAAATCCAATTCCACCAGTCACTTTAAGTTAATCATAAAGTCCAGTCCTGCTCATAAAGCAACTTTAATAATCAATGCATATCAGCATATAAAATCTGTTATAATAAATGACCGTTCTGATATATACATAAATACAAGTTGAAAGCCTAAAAACAATAAAACTCTAAAAGAAATATCAAAATAAAAATTTTTTCCATGTCTCTCGTTTCAGTTCTAAATTCAAACTGAAGAAAGAGAGGGAACTTTGTTTCTGAGAATAATGACTTTAGTCAATTGCATGACATTGTTTATGGGTTACCCAGCAACTGAGGCAGGGGTCAGATGTCATAGCCCTTTGACCAGAGTCTTCATAACTAGAGTAAGTAGACTGGTCCCCCAGTATCAGTATAGGTAGGTGACAATGATAACACACTGCCTTGGTGGCAGGACTGACGACCGTGGCGCCTGGCAGCCCCAAGTGAAAGATTTCTTCAGTATTGGGGAACAACTTTGTGTTATTACTGCCACGAGGAAGTTATGTTTTAGGGTTTGTTCATCTGTCTGTTTTGTTGTTCTATCTTCATGATAAATCGACAAACAATGAAGAGACCGTCATGAATATTTTTGAATGGCTAAGGCCTAACCAAAAGAAGAGGTAATGAAATTTTGGGAAAAGATGCCGATCATATTCCGGAGACAAAAGAATCCTGACTTCTTAGAAGTGCCCATTTGATTGAGGTCTGTGCTATACGAGTGCTGTCTTGTTTGCCCTTATAAATTAAATTGATTTTTTTCATATAAGTAAGATATGCATAGGTACCATAGTTAGGTGTAAATGTACTTTCTAAGAAAAACTATCACACTAATTATGACACTCTAGATGGTTTTTTAAGGGGTGATAATGCAGTCCCTAACGACCCATTCATGCTGTTCTGTGCAGTAGTAATAGCTCCTATTTACAATTTCACTTCACTACCTTGTCCTAATTATTCTGTTGAAAGGACTTCATGTGTGGGTAGTGCATGTTTAAAAATTAATTGCCCCACATACTCATTCTTGCCTTAGGTCAGTGTCCTTGACCTCTTTAATCTGCAATAAAGGGTCAGATACATGTATGTAAGCATACAGAAAGACATAAGCGTATCAAGTATAGCAAAATTATATTATATCAAGTTGGAAATAATGGAATAGCAAACATTTGGAATAATACTTAAGCTAATACACAAAATAAAATGATACTATTTCCATATGATTATGTGCAAGGTTATGAAACTCAATGCTGTATTTGATTCAGGTTAGTCTATTGATTGTCTATTGTCTAAAAAATTATACCCTGTACAGTAAATAATTCCATCAATGAAAAAATTAAACACATCTGTTGAAATTGACATGTGTGACTTCAAAGCGTCTGTGTTTTTTCACAGAGTGTTTACATTTTGTACACTGCATTAATTCAGGTATTTGCTCAGTTGTTCAATAAATCTCTTGTGCAGATTTATAGACAAAGATTTAAGGAAATAACTCAATCACTAAGTAAAGTGTTATGTTTTAACCTCTTCATAGTCTGTTTGCCTGAATCCTGTCTGCAAGATTTCCTATCGGGCAATATCCATGTAGCAATGTCATGATTTTGCATTTTGACTGCACGAATAATGTGACTGTATGTGTAGTCTTCTCACTTGTATGACAAAGCATATGAGTCTGAAAGGTGGATAGCATAGTTGCAGTCGTTTACTCGGTTATGACTTTGCTTGGTTTTTTAATTCATCCTATTTCAATTCCAATGTATTAGATGATCCTGATCAATTATGAGCCATACAAATGTTTCTATTATAATAATAAATTATTATTATTATGAATAGATCTCCATCCCATTTTAAATAAGTCCACTTGAAGCCTGAAGGTTAATTTTTCCACCACTGCTTTTAAGTACACCATTAAAGTTTTTTGGAAAAAGTCTCTACAAGAATTTGTAGCAGATCATTTCCCAAATTCATTCAGTTTCCTATTAGAGCAAGACCCAATAAGTGTATGTATATACATATGCGGCTTTCCACATATGACAGCCAATTTGCGATGGCAATATTTTGCTGACATACATATAAATATACTTGTCATCCAATTTTCCCTCCCAGAGTGTAAAACCTGTAGTCACAAATCAGATGTTGCAAATCGGAGTCAGATACATGTAAATGACTAAACATAAATGCGAAGGAGAGAAAAAACATCACTGTGAGGGGTCATAAGTCGGATACATGTGTATGCATGCTTACTGGGAAAATAAATGTAAAGCTAGGCAGTAGTTTTTTGTTCCTTTTTGGCAATTTTGTCAACCAATAAACAGATAAGCAAACTTGCTGATCACATGACCAATTTGAGTGCCCTAGTTTGAGTTTGACTTTGTACAGACATTGAAAACATCCCAAGTTGTGAATATATACTACGTTTATTCTAAATATGCATATTAAGATACTTTGGAGTCACCTCACATTCAAATACTTGGTCCTAAGGTGACCATAAGCTGAGGTTATAGAAACATTAAAGTGATATGAAAAATTGGGTCGCTTTTGGCCCAGAATTTAAGACTGGCCTTATATAACGCCGTTTGCATCCTTAAAGTGGTAAATGAAGCCAGTGGTAAATGAGGCTAGTGTTTAAGTAGACTGGCCTTGTGCCATGGAATTTGCTTACTTACAGTGGAAAATGTTGCCAGTCTTTGTGGATTGGAACAAAAGATAAAACATAAACTTAAAGCAGGGCTGTATTTCAGCCCTGAATGAGAACGTTTTGATGTGAGAAGTTCTTTTAGAATTTTGTAGGCCAGATATATGTGTTAAGGTGACCTTAAGGTAATGTAATCTTGTGAATATGTGTTTAAGCGTATTTTTATCATGTGAATAACAGGGGATGTGACCCCAGTGGCGGTTTTAGCCCATCAGTTTCCATTCCCCAACCCAACTAGGAGGTAGTGCGAGAAAGGGCTGTTTGGAAAGCCCTGGCTACTTGCTCTGAGGTATTATAGTCTTGGGTGATATACCTCCACACAGCATTGGAGGTCCAAGTACCATGACTTTTTATGTTTTGCATGGGAACATTATCATTAAATGCAAAGGTAACCCCTGACCTTCTGAAGCTATGGAATGGGATTCCTGCCTAGGACATATTTAATTTTTGTATGGTCCACTTGAGGTGTTTTCGTAGCTGGGAATCTGTAAGAGGGAGCCACTGTGATTTGGATTTGATTTGAAACAATAGTGAATATGCTGTACCTGGTGCAAGTTTCAACAATTTTCTTGTAGCATTAACTGGGCACAGAGGTGAAAGTGATAACTGAGGAAGTTTAATGATTTTAACTGCATTTTTTGCCTGCATTGTTTTCGACCATTTTAGTACAATGTGCAGCCCTGGTGGGCCAAAATAATGTCTGCTCTTGCCAGTTGTCTTAGAGGGGAACATGAGGAAGCTTTATGTGGCACTAGGTTAGATATATGCAGAAATGAGAAGAAGGCAATCAGGTAGGCAGCCTTATACACCTGTCCCATATAGAGGGTGTCACACAAAGTGATAATTTTGCCCAACAATGGTATACCAATAATGGCATTAATTCTGACTTTAAAAGGCTTTTCCATGATGAGGGCTTTTTGTTAGTAGATATTCTTGGATCACCGAAAGCTTGGACTGACTTACCATGGAGAGACAATTTTGCTTTGACTGCTGACAGGCAATTAGCTACTCCTGAGTGGGAGGTGTTATTTTGTACCAAAAATTCCAAAAATGAGAGCAACAACATGACAGAGACAGGGGAACATATGATATTAATACTCATGACAATGGTGTGGGCCAGAAAAGACCTAAAATGTCTGTTATAAGCTGCTTGGGTTGAAGGTTGGAACGCCTTTTGAGTCCTGGCCACTGCCTTCTCCGCTAAGTTGTGGATGGCCCCAGTTACACCTGAATTCATATACACCAATCAATATCAAGAATATTACTGGGGACTTTTGCCCATCTAGGTTGTGGCAAAATGTTTTCTAATTTTTTGTTTGCATTGTCTGTGATGTACCAACGTGATAACAGATCTGCTATTGGGTTGTTTTTCCCTAGAATGTGGATAACACTTAGGTTGATGTCGCATTTTGCCGATTCCATGAATATAATTCTGGCTATGGCAGCCAGAGTAAGATCCCTGGTAGCCCCTGAATTCAAAATGGTCACCTCTTCCTGGTTATCATAGTAGACTAGCAATTTCTTGCCCTGCCAGGCTGGTCCCCATACCCTTAATGCTACCAAGATGTTTAGCATTTCTAAATGTAAAATATTGAAATCTTTGTATCGTAATGGTATTTGTATGGTGTATACCTGATTAATGAAGCAAGTACCCAGACCTTGGAGGCATGCATCTAACTGAATTTCACCTGCAATAGGGGTATGATCAAAAGGGTTTTGCATTAAAAGGCGGTAAAAATGTGATAAACCAGTTCAAATCTTGGTGAAAGATGGAGGGAAGAAGAATCACAGTACTATTGTAATTGTCTCTCAGGACACTTAGCATCCTGTTGAGAAAGCTTCTTGCATATTTAATGCATTTACTAATGTACAGGAGTGCCCCCAATAATGACTGTAATTCTTTTTGGTACATTTCTTTCTGCCTACCCAGCTATAACAGACTTCTCTAATTTTTTCAATTTTTTCTGGGTGAACTGCGACGGTAAAGTTGACGGTATCAACCTCTACCCCCAGAGAGGAGACCTTCATTTGTGGCTTTACAATTTTCTTTTTATTAAGAGAAAAACCTAGCTTTTGGAGCTGATCTTGAAGGCACTGAAAGGCAGCATTGCTTTTTGATGGTAGTTCGAACCTAATTATGTCATCTACGTAGTTTATGACGTCGTGGTTGCGTAACATCATTACGTGATGCACAGCATCGCTTATACACTGAAAAATGGTGCTGCCATTACAATACCCGAATGGCAGGCAGGTGTCAATAAAGTAATTTTTGTGTTTTAGACCAAGCAGATGATAGTCCCTAGGGTCAATTTTGACATGCCGAAACGCCCTAGTGATGTCAACCTTGTATAAATGTGAACCCCTTCCTAATTGTCTGACTTTGGCTGTGATATGATCAATAGACAGAAGTGTAAGCAGAAATGGAGTGCCTAAATAGATGTCCTTTGATATATTTGAATTGATTGCATGACCTTTAGAAAAGCTTAGGTCAATTATGACATGTCTATTTTGAGAACCCTGTTTCTCCCTTGTCAGAAAAGGTGATATTTGGAGGAGACTGATAGGTGGGTGAGTGAAAGGGCCCAAAATTGCATTAAATTCACTCTGTTCTTTTAAATATGTGATGATTCTTTTCATTACATTGCAAGTCTGCCTCGAATTTGCTATCAAAATGCAAGGGGAAGCCATATCTGATAAGGAAAATTAGTTGTTTATCCCAGTAATCTTCTAGGACTTCCTCCCATGCCTCAATGTTTAGTTGGGATGCGGCATTAATTTGGTAGCCTAAGAAATTTGGAACCTGGGATGCTCTAAGCCTTTTATGAATTTCCAGAGGACTGTCAGGAGAATTATTAGCCAAATTAATGTTGGGAAGAGCGAGATCCCCGAATGGTATAAAACCAAATTTTTCTTTGTTTTGAGACTGCTATTTTTTGAAAGTGTTATTATCTCTAGCTTGATACAACAATGCTTGCTTCTGGGCTTTGCTATGAATGGCCAGGCTGTATTTGTCATCTGACAGTGGAAGAGACTGGTTCTTGTCATCAACCCCCCGATTTTTGTCTTGAGGAAAAAATTGGTTCAATGTGACAGGACCTTTAGGTTTCAAAACTGAGCCGCCCCCACTTTTGCACTGACTGTCCACCCCCGCATTGTCACACAACATTCCAATATTTTGTCTAGACGTACTATGGATTTCATTGCTAGCCTGGTAAAGGGCTTTGACTACTTGTGTACTGGAATTGCCCTGATTGACCTCTTGTGTGTCTGCTGGACTGTTTTGTGTGGGAGTGACATCATAAATGAGTTGGCTTGCGTGAATAGTGCCCTGTAAATTGTTGCACTGTCTGACCTTTTGATTACGGTTTTTATTTGTTATTTTTTTTCACACGTTTTCTCCCTACACTGTTTCTATTTGTACTGACATACATTTAACCCGGTGTTTGCCCCTTTTCTTTGACCTGTCTGTTCGCTATGGGCACATATTCTGGTGCATTAACGTTGAGGCTAGTTTCTGTGCTGTTAATTGATTGTAGCTCTTGACTCAATAAACTAAACTTATTTTTGACCGGAAGTTGAAAGAGACCCTTCTCCCTTGTGTTGGTTATTTTTGGTCTCCCTATATTGGCCTCTGATGATGCACGGGGTTGGTCACACCAACCTTGAGGCTGCCTATTCTGATTAGGGTTGGTTTTGCGCCTAGAGAAAACACTTTTGGCCTGACTGACCTCTGTGGGATGTGACATGACCTTTGTGTATTTTGAGGTTCTAGTCTGGGCTGAGTGTTTTGTTTCACCACCTGTGCATATGATCTGTTACAGAATTTGGACCAATCAGCTCTCCAGTTTACACTCTCAACATTATGTATACATTTGTTATATACAATTCTATTTTTTGATTTTACACAAACTTTGCTATACATTAAATCTTTGACCTGTCCCATATGACCTTCTTTTGAATCACAATGACTTTTTACATTTTCGTTTTTTTGGACGAGATACCCGACAATCTTTGGCTGCATGTCTATACTCTTTGCCTTGGGAGGCACAAACTGAACAAATGTGCTTGTAAAAACTATAACCCGACTCGTGATCCATTTTGTGCTGGCATGTGCCCTTCTGATAGAATTTGCATTTCCTTGCTGTCTGATTTTTTCTGAGAATTTTGAGCGTTTTGCTGAGTGAATCGCTGGGCATATGCCCGTCTAATTTTTTGTTGTATCTAAATCTGATTCTTCCCTTGCTATAGTGGCAAAACCTGCCATCCATTGGCACCATGACAAACCGTCATATGACACCCTAGCTTTAGCCTGACCCCCTAAAATATGATTTTGGGGCCAGGGTATTTGTTTTTTGACATAAATATTTTCACTGCCCCCCTTTGGCTTTTCAATTTACCTTGCTCCGTGGATAGACGCAACCTTTCATCTACCTCAGCTTGGATCCTCTGGGACATCTGGAGGGAGTTGAGTGACGGTACCACGACGTCTTGACTCTGGACTGATAAGTCAGCTGCAGAGGAGTGTCTACTTATGACATTTGATGCATCACCAACAAGCTGGTGCTGGGTGACAGGGGCATTATACACCTGAGGTACAACATTGGACAGTTTCTGAGAGTTAGTTTGTACCTTTTCTTCAACCGTGGCAATTCTGCCATTCAACTTTTGAAGTTCCGGCAGAATCTGGCTACTAACGTCGCTATGTTGCTGGTGATCATGATTTACACTTTCAATACTGTCATTATGTAACACAGACGGGCATTGTTCATCAATTGGTTTCTTGTGGGTTTTATTACACTGATTACATTTGTACTTCCTGGGAGCCATATTATATAGAACAGAGTCAATGTTTATAGAGTTTAAAAGGCTGTTACGGTAACTGTATCTGAAACAAAATATATTCACCCAGGGGTGACGTCTTGTTTAATATGGGTTTCAGAAGAGTGAGGAGTATCACTCAGTGAAATTAGAATTTACTTGATAAAATTCAATAACAAATGTAAGTTATGTGTATAAAATACTAAAATGTTAAAATAAAATATAAAATAAGCTCATCCCTTCACTGCTGCTCTGAAACAGAGCAAAACTCGCATCAAACAAGACACATCCCTTTCCAGGACCGTGTGTCAACTGTACAGATCTGACGCCGTCAGGTAGCACAACACTGCATATGAAGTTCTGTTCATGTATGATCAATAATAGATATTCCTCACATCACTAATCTTCCGACGTCAAAGTAAAGCATAAAACAAAATATAAAAATTTTTGAAATGTTTCTTAAAAGGCAAATTGCCTGATTGAAATCAAAATATTTAATGATGGTAGATTGCTAGGGTCATCAGAGGGGTCAACCAATCATTACTGTCGACCTAGATGACCAGAGGAACTTTTTCAAACTAGCACTGATTAAGGTAGCACCTTGATGCTACCCCCAAAGATAAAAATATATAAAAATTGTGAGCGAGTTTCTTTGACCAATCTACTTGTGTCTAATGTTTCCTATGTAATAGCACCAAAACTCTTCTTTTCAGTCGTGTGACCTATCTTTTTGACTGTAATAGTATTTTGTTTCGTCTTTTTATCTCACACAACTAACCTTACTGGAAAAAATGGAGCTGTTCCATAAAAAATGAAGTCTGAATGAGTCTCTAATTTAAAACTTCTATGATATTCTGTGCATTCCTTAAAAGCTCTTACTCTCTGTATTCAAGCAGACTCTGAGATGGAACAACTGTGCACGGCCATATGGAGCCAAAACAGTTAACTGATTAACCTGTAAATGGACTTTTAAAGAGCAATAGTATAATTTATATATAAAAGAATGTTCCTCAAATTGAAGCACAACCAATTAATGCGATGCTTGCAATTTTTTTTTGTACGGCCAAATCGGATTGGTTATGGTTTGAAGGTGCTGTTTATTTTACATTTGTGCCAATTTAAAGTAAGTGACAAATTATTAAGTGTGGTGGAAGCCTTTAAATTATTTAACATGTTTGTGTATTTTAAGTACGTGAGTCATTAAGTTTATTCGATAAAATAATTTTGTAATCAAGCAATATTTTCAATAGTCTAATATGTGATTAATATTTTATGGAATCACAGATTATCAAGGTAGTTTAAGATATTGAAGAAAAACCTTGTACTTTTGTCTTTCTGTTTTTAGTTGTGTTTCTTTAAGCTGTGGTTTGCGTTAGGCAAATATTGGCCCCAGGGAGTTTCACCCCAATGTACTGCAGATGGGTTAAATCACCTTTACTAAAAGCCCAGTTAGACTTATCCGATTAATTGAACGTGCAGTTTATATAATATTAACTAACATACACTATAATACATCCAGAATCATCTTGCAAAGTTTGCCATCGATTATAATAAGTAAGGGCTACCCCAATCTCAAATAGTCTTCACTGGCTGCCTGTAAATACTGTTATATGTTCATAAGGTAATTAAAAGTGATAATCCTAGTTACTTCAGTCCATTTTTGACCACCTATTGCACTACATACAACAAGAGGAGAGAGACAGTGATAAACGTTTTCCAAGAGGTTTCTCAATTCTGCCGTCTTTGCACAAATCTAAGAAGCAATTTGGTTAGAGTTTTGCCATTCTTACTCCTACTCTCTGGAATTAATCGTCTGATTATGTTTGTTCTGCTTCCTCTGTAGCCTAACTTAGGAAGATGATCGAACCATATTTGGTTGCCAAGGCCTTTCCACCATAGTTTCTGGCTTGTCCGGTGTCACTGTTGAAACAACTATTGCTATGCCCATAGGCTGATGAATTTGAATATGGCTCTTGATTGTTGTGCCTTGGAATCTCTCTTGAAATGCAGAGATTAAGTATTATAACATCCCAGAATACAATAGAATTTCTGCTATCATTCAGCCAACATCTGGAACACAACATTCAGTGGGTTGTGTTTGTTTTGTATAAATCAGCTTTAGTTTCCTTTGATCCTAATATGTATTGACATAAGTGCTACTTATGAACAGATTGTTCATAAAGTACAACCAGAAGAATCACTTTTTATTGTGATTTATAGGACTTCTTCAGACAACTCTGTTCAAGAAGATTTGCCGAAAGTGAATGAATGTGTTTATATATATACTTTTTAAAATTTAATTTGGATATTACAATTAAAATAGTCATAGAGTCCTAAAAACATAGACTTTAACTGGACCAAAAACAGCCATGTTTAGGGTTTGTGCAATATTTTAAACAGTCATCATGTGATTGCTGCACTCCAAAAAACTTTCATCTTATATGGTGGATGCAGTAGGTTCGCACTTGACAGGAAAAGAACAGAAGTTAGTGAAAACAGGTGGACAGTCTTACACTTATGCAAAGTCATAGTGGGACAGGTCCTCAGTATTGTCACTTTAATAGTCAAACCCACACAGAGGTGACAGCCTGCCATTAGATGCCAACTGTGCTGACCTAATGAGGACCTTTCACGCTTGTGCAGCTATTGCCCTATTAATGCATTGAAATAATTCAAGTTATGAATCAGAAAAAATATGTGATTTTTCACTGCTATAGAATGACGTAACACAGTGCCAGACAGTAAATTCCTTTTATTACAAAAATTTTCGAAATGGAGGGGGAAGAAAGCAGTGTCCTTAATCAGCCTAAACCAAATAAGCATGCAGTTTACAAATAACAAGACTTTGCATCAGTGATGCTGATTGGTAGAAATTTGGGCTGATTATGCATTTTTTCCTGATGCTCATTTCAGCTGTGTGATAAATTACAAAGGCAAACCACAGCATATATATGAATTATATGGGAAAATATTTTCCCATTATTTGGCATTTGGGTAAGGCACCCATGTGGGTAACTCTTTAAATGGGTAAGTGATTTGACAGGGTAGAAAATTTATTTGGCAATAAAACACATCAAACGTAAACTGGCTTTTTTGCAATGCCATGATATCTTATAATTCACATTATATTTTATTATACATAGAAAACTGGGAACTAAAGCATATTTGCGAAAACTTAATACTTGGACCATATCTACTGAGACACTACTTTATCTTTTTTATGTCATGTTCTGTTGTTATACACCTTTGGAATTGCTTAAAAATTGGCTCCAGCAAACTTTCAGTTTATACCTTAGATTAAACTGATTATATTTGCTGTTATGTGTCATTATTATTACTGCAAAACAAATATTTTCCACACCGCAAAAATTCTAGTGCAGTGAAATTAACTAGAATTAGAGCCTGTTTTAAAAGTATTTTCATTGACCAGGAATTTATTATCCACCACGAGTCGTATTTCACCCATATAGGGGGATATACGGAGTGGCATATATTTTTTTTGTATACAACAGAAACTCTGTACCATGGATAATTAGTGTCAATAACTTCATGTTTTAACTAATGTTTCGGAAACTATGTAACCTACAAATATGCACAAATATGTTGCTGCTAGTTTTGTTGCATAAAACTTTATACATAAATTACTGAAATTACTGAAATATTCCATGTTAATGATTGAAGTTTTTATATTCATTAGTATCCCTACACATATGATTGATTTTTTAACATTCCCTTTTTAAATATGGATGTATTTAACTCAAAATTCATGCAAAATGGTGGATAATAAAAGTATAATATCCCTCACTGGACATATACAGAAAAAGTATATCACTCATGGAGAAAAAAATATCTGACCATCCACTGCTATGAAATGAAAGGGTAAAATGAAGGGGTATCTTCAGGACAAGAAAGCAGTGTCCTTAATCAGCCTAAAACCAATCAACATGCAGCTTATAAATAACAGGACTTTGCATCAGTGATGCTGATTGGTTGAAATTTAGACTGATTATACATCTCCCGCTAATGCAGATTTAAGCTGTGTGATAAATTACAAAAGCAAACCGGAGCACATATGAATTATACTGGAACGTATGTGGGTAAGGCACCCATGTGGGTAACTTTTTAAATGGGTAAGTGATTTGATATAACAGAACTTTTATTTGGCAATATAAAACATATCAAATATAACATTTCTTTGTTAACGTCTGATTCATTCATCACATAAATTCTCAAAACTACCAGTGAAAAGCAGTTAATGCCAGACTTGGATTGTAGCCCTCCCGAAAATAAATCACAGTAGCTTGGTCAGTAAACATTATTTAAATAGCCAGCCAGATGATAGGATGGAAAGTTTACAGATTGGCACTTCATCCATTCATCCACTTGCTGACCTATAGAATTTTTTAGTCATCAGATGTTTAGTACCGACCTGCCAACCTTATCTAGAGTGGCTACTTGTACGCCTCCGTAACTTATTACTTCCACCAGGAGGTAATATTTTCAGGTGCATTGCTTGTCTATCTGATTTGTGTTAAATTGACCTCTCTCCTTTTTATATGGATGGGGCCTGACCAAATTTTGGAAAAGATCCAGGTCATATTCTGGATACAAGTAAATCTTGGAATGTCAAAGGTGACTTCATTTTCAATGCATTTTAATTGACTTTTGGTTTTGTGATTGACATTTCTCCAAAAAGTAATGGGCGTATCTTTATAATTTTTTGGACGGGTAGAGTGTGGCTGAAGGAAGAAGTGAATATATTTTGTGAAAGATCAAAATCATTTTCTTGATACAATAAAAAAGATAAATTTTCATAAACATTTCCTAGTGCTCTGTCAGTGCTTTCTGGTTAGTTTTTTTTCATTTACATGTAAAACTTTTTACCTTTCTACCTCGTAACTAGGACCTATTTTAAACAAATCACACTTATGTACTTCCAAAAAATGAACACTGAAGTATTTGTAAATGTAACAAAAAGGAATAAGATACAACTGGGTCTCTCAATTCTCAAGGTAATAAATATCAAACTGACCAATTATAGGTGAGCATAAGTGAAGAACAAAATGAAGCAAGGTGAAATTTGTAAAAAGAAGGTCTTGTTTAAAAAGGTCTTGTTATCTGAAGTAGTTTATAGGTTTGTCGATAAATTTATATGTATTGTACATGCTTTAGTTTGGTATTGTGCTGTCAATATAATGAAACTAGCTCAAGGATGAATTGACAAGCTGCCAACTGTTAACCTGTATCTGCCATCCCCAAATGACAACCGATCAAGCCAATGTTTCCTTTATAACCCAAATAAACTCATAAATAAATCACCCTTAGTTTGCCATAAACTTCCCAACGTCTTGAACCAATTAACCCCACCCCCTAAAATACAAACATATTGAGTTTCTCATAACAAGATGGCTGCATTATGGAAAGATAAAAACAATAACTGTAAATAATTTTAGTAGTAACTTGTATTTAAACTTTATTGTTAATTATAACATATACAATATAAATAAACAGTACCCGCAGTTGTTGTCTTTCTGACTTGGGGGTGGGGACTGAGTCTATCATTAACAGATCATCAAGGAATAAATATGAGCATTAGTGAAAATACACCCTTTTCACACCAGTATTTTAGATCAATTCATTTGGAGAAGTCTAAACAGGGTACACCTAAAACTGTGACGTCACAACTTAGAAACAGTTGTGAACGAATCATAAAGAGAAAATTATCACCATTAAAAGATCCGATAAATGCATTTTGATGTGTAGTTTGGACGTAGCTGCTGCTACTAAATGGAAAACACTTATTCGAGCTACTAAAACCAACCCAGGTGTCACTGGATTTAGACAACAGTTGAAGACTTACTACTGGAAGTAGCTTATCCTCTCCACAGTCGTCTCCCTTTATCTGATGCTCACATGGAAGAATACTCTTTCTGAAAATGGACTAAATGGTATTAAATTTAAGACTGTATATTTTGCAAAGAATATTACTCAGTCTGTTTGCTTGTTTGTTTGTAAATTTAATTGTTTGTTTACAGTATAATCTTAACACTACCTCACGAAAACTTTGTGCATCTGGAAATATAAAAGCCTTCCTACCAAAGACCTAGGCAGCTGTCTCTTCAAGTCAATTATTCTTAATCTGATTATACAATGAAAATGATGGGACAGGAAGGGATGAAATATTAATAGCAGTCTTTTAGGCAGGTTTCACACATCTACGGTTTAAATGTAGCAGATGTTATTAATAGGAAATAATAAAATAGATTATTTATATTGTGCTCTTCCCTTATGCTGAGAGCAATTTACAAATAGTTTATAATATAAAATTTAAATGGTCATAAAATTTTTAGATGTCTGTTACTATTATATCCTTTTGTTCTACGAATAATAATATTCTTCTTGAATTTTTAAAGGGAGCAATATTTGTCTTGACCTCGAAATCTTGAGGAATATTGTTCCAAAGATGAGGAACATGAAAACAGACAAAGGTGTGATGTCGTTCAGTCATACGATTCTGCTTTAGAGGTTCCAGCATATCCGTTTTTGTTGAATTTATGGGCACTGTATTCTACCATTAAAAGTGAATCACGAAGCCACAATTAAAGGGTTAGTTGCATTATATAACAGGAATATATTAAACTGCTTCATTCATGACAACTTTGGGTCATATATATTGTCTAAAAACGAAGTTTCTTCAATTATCGCCCATTTCCTCACCCACTTGACTATGGATTTCTGCTAATTTTATGTATCCGAACCCCTCCCTTATCTGAACCAATTGTTTGTCCCCGATGGAGTTCGGATAAGTGAGGTTCTACTGTATCTCAAATATAGGTCAAATAGAAACATTGGATTTGTAAAGGCTCCTGGGGGACCACGGTGACAAAGTGGTAACACTCTCGCCTCCCACCTCTGAGGCTGGGGTTCGATTCGCAGCACAGCCTCAAGTGGGAAAGCTGGTAGTTGCTTGCTGTTGGACGGCAGTTTACAGTACAGAACCTTGACCAACTGTATGTACTGGTTTCCTCTGCCCTTCCAACTACCCGTCGTGATATGACCTGTACAGTGTTGAAAGTGACGTAAAACCCAAAATAAATAAATAAATTGTAAAGGCTCCTTACATTAACAGAAAACCCTAGACATATAAACCTTGTACAATCCAAACTAGCTAAAACAGCCCCTTTTAATGTTGGGCACCTCAACATGTATGAGGACTTTCTAATATTGAACTTTTGATATGGACAACAGTTTAAGCCAATCAAACCCTTTATGAAATTGTACGACATAGAGCCTGAAGTGAACACCAATATGCAGCATGGATACACTATATGATACCACAGTGAATTTAATCCATTTAAGGCCTAAGATGTGTAAAGTCATATTGAAAGGTCAAATTGCAAGGTGCCTCAAGACCAATGGCTGGTCGCATAGCAGACAGGTATATTAAGTGAAATAGACGTGAACCATTGGCTGAAGTCACTAGATTAAAGACAATAAAACACATTTGAGGCAATTTCATTACATTTTTCATCACATTTTTTTAGCTTAAAAAGGCCTTGTATCTGATTGTATTGCATGGGAAATGTATTAGCCCTTTTCCAACACATTTCCAAATATAGAGAGACACAGGAAAGTGTAAAGGACGTACAATATCTTAAAACAGTAAAACCTGGTTTTAATGCTCTCTCTGCTCCCTAAATTATGCAACATATCTTTGTATGGACCTAAACCTCTGTGATTCTGTTAGTGTTTTTCTAGGGGAGTTTGGGGGTGTCAACTTTGTATGTCCTCTTTGTGATAAGATTGGGGGGTGCATTTTTATAAGGCGGTGGTTAACCTTGGCAAATTGTTTCCAGACATGGACAGGTGTAGCATTGCATAAGGCTCAAATTTACATGATATATTTTTCAAACATGCACACAGATATAATGTTAGGAGATATAAACTTACAAGACAGATCTCTGTCTTAGCTGTATGTTAATGTAAAAAGCAGTGCATATATGAGTACATTATATAAACTAAAACTCAATTATCTGAGCTGAAAATTTTCCCTAACTGCAAAGAAACTTGAGCCTTCAGCAAGGCTAGGACAGGTAGAGTGGACGGGAGTAGATAAGGGGAGGTTACCATATCACCTTTCAAGGGTAGGAAAGGGGGAGGAAAGGTTGTCATATATATATGAATATCAGTAAATATAAAATCTTCAATTTTTAACTCGAGATTTTCCAGCCATTTTGTCATGGACTTTAATGCAAAAAAACAGAACTAGCAGATCTATGAAATGCCTTTATATTGATGCATATAACTTATAGAGTAATAAAAAGTAAATGGGAAACTCCAGGTTTTGTTGTATCCAGACTAAAAGGACAAGGAAACAAATGGACGAACAGACAAACAGGCGACCATACAATATTACCTACTTGGAGGATGTAAAAAGTGGGTACTTGTTGATAAATTTGCAATGCTAATTGTACGCGGTAAGTTACGCCGGGGTATTCAAATAAACATGTCCCAGTTTAATCAAATATTCACCTCCGCCAGTGGAGGTTATGTAATCATTGGGGTTTGTCCGTCTGTTTGTTAGTGAACAGCGTAACTCAAAAAGTTATGAATGAATTTTCTTCAAATGTTCAAAGAGTGTCCATATATGCTTAAGTGAGAAGTGATTAAATTTTTAAAATGCCAATGTTAGCCGACGCCAGTGTTAGGGCCACCTTAAAGTTTAAAAAATGATGTTTTTATCTCATAACTCACCCTGTGGCTCATTTTGGTCTATCATACTTGGTGTATATACCACAATATCAGAAATATGTAGTCTGACTTTATCAAGTTATGGTCACATAATTTGCTGTTACTCTATGGCCTGGCGGAGGTCTGCGCTCTTTGAGTGCTAGTGTTTTTTCTGGTTATATTTACATTTGAAATGTTTTCCAAGAATAAGTCATAAAAGTTAATCATCTTATGATGCATTGTATTCAGAAAAGAAATATTCCCATATTTTCTCCCACTTAATACAGTTATTGTAATCAATACAGTAATTGCAAATGTGGTAAGATAAGCTTCTACACAAGAAACGCCTAGAATCCCATGATAAAATTAACATTCCATAATACGAGACATGTCTGCAAACATATGATAGCTAGTACATTGCATCAAAAAGATTTCTCAGAACTAAAGATTCTTAAGGCAATAACTGTATATTTATTTCTATTCTGAAAGCACTTTCATTTTCTCACTTCCAGTAAATTTATTATCTACTACCCAGAAAAATTATTTTGATAATAAGATAATTAGCACCTGTTTATTGGGTAACTAATCAGCTGGTGTAACAAACTTTGATATATCCTAGTGATAAATATGTCAATTTAATTGGCTAAAACTTAATCACAAGGTATAAAAAGGTTAATAAATAGTCATTTCTCACAACTGTCAAATGATTGTAAGAAATTGCTAAGATGATAAAAATGATACCAAGATTATATTAGAAGGAAATGAATCAATTAGGAATTCAGACTAATCTCAAATGACTTTGGAAGAGATTAAATGTAAACTTTAAAAAATGTACCTGGTAAATATTGAGGTAAAATGCACACAGTTGGTCGTAAGTACTTTGATGCACGAAGGAGGTTATTCATATATTGGTAGTGTGTGCTTTCTGTGTACATAATAGCATGAACGGGGGGGGGGGGGGGCAGATTCTGATGAAATTGCACGGACTGTTACCATGGCAAAAGGTACATATGAGTTGATTTTGGTGATGATCTGTATCATCTTAATCCAATAATTATTTAAATGATTTTTCATTATTGCATTCAAGTGTACTTGTTCACTCTGTAACTCTGCTGTAACCTCCCAGCAGGCACAGGTCCAATTCTTGACATCATGTTTTGGTCATGTTAGTATATGACATCAAGTAACTATCACTCGGACATGATATTAGGTGGTCACATCATCTGACACAAATCTGACATCCAGTTTATGTGACATGACATGACTTTATGTCAATGACATACCTATAATATCAACTAGATGTCAAAATGATTACCAGACCTAACATGATCGTATTATCCTATTCAATGACATAAAATTGACACCATCCCAACATGACTCTGTGTAGTCATGTCAAATGATGAAAATATGATGTTCGAATAATATGGTGTGACATGATATTATACTCGGGCATTGTTTCTGACATCTTAGTGTCACTTTGTTAAGACATTTAAAGTAGAGTATCATCATATCATTTGAGATCAGATTGACATTGGTATTCTATAAAATTATGATTTCATTTTTTATGAATATTACCAATACATCGTATGGATGTCTAAATCATGCCTAAGTCGGAATAATTTATCCAGTCTGTGTTAAGTCAAAGTTGGGTTTTACATCCTGAAAACAGCCAGGGTCATATTAGGACAGGCCCTCAGCTTTTTACCATGAGTAGGGGCAAACCCAGACAGAGGTGACAACCTGTGATTAGATGCTGAACCTACTAACCAACCTTTCTTATAGTTTGTGTGATGTTGCTTTGAAAGAAATAATTAATTTGGTATAGACAAAACAATTATGTTTAAAACTGTAACTAAAATGCTGTGTAACAGCAAAAATCTTCAAGAAATATGTTGACTTGTAAACAAATGTATTCTTTAGTGTTTGCAACCAAGCCAAAGATTGAACAAATAAAGAAAAAAAGTTTAGAAAAAGTGCTTCTAATATTCAAACGTTTGTACCCATAATTTGTATCTTTACAAGTGGTATAAATTTTCCCAACTTGTTGCCAGTTGACATTCATTATTTTCTCCCATGGAATAATCTGTATAGTTCATGGAAATGACTTAAAGCTGTGTCAGGTAAGTGTGCATAAATGGCAGTTGTATATGGGGAGTTTAAACAATGTAAGACAGTATTAACTTTGAAACCAAAAATATTTTTAACTGAATTTGTATTACTAAAAAGCACTTGCAAAATGATGTCAATCAGATTTTTAAATCAGTACATCAAATTGATGTCAGTTTCTGATGTCACATAGACATGAAGTCAGTCCAAATTGGGTCATCATATTGATGTCTTATGCTGATATCAAATTTATAATCGGCTACTGGATGTCATTTTTATGGCTTTTGGAGATGTCAAATAGACTAGGCTACTAAAGATATATTTGACATTTAACATATGATGTCATTTCGAATTTCAAATAAGCATGAGTTTTGGATGTCATACCCAGTGTCTGTTTTATTTCTTTTTGACATCCTATTGCCTGCTGGATTACTGTAACTTGTAATTTTCTTGGTTTGTACTATGAATGAATAAATGAATGGATGGATGGATGAATGAATGAATAACTGAATGAATGAATGAATTGATTGATTGATTGATTGATTGGTTGGTTAGTTGGTTGGTTGGTTGACTGGTTGGTTGATTAATTATTTAATTGAGTTATTCATTAATGTGGTAGAGAGCCTTAAGTCAGAAATACAGATATGCCCTAGGGTAGTAAATCCCTCTTACATTCCCATTGTGACATCTCAACTCAAAATGAGAAAAATATGAACAAATTCATGCACTTTTCACTTACCCAAATTTGCTGTCCTCAGCCAGTGTGCCCTGTTCAACCTGACACATGACAGAATTTTTAGTTAGTTGTTTAGGAAGTTTGTATCTGTCTTAAGTTTTTATTTAAGCAACTTTAAAAGAAAGGAGCATTAGACTATATTATTAAGCAAAAGTCTCGACTTTGGTTCAAATTTCCTAAGCTCTATTCCCAAAAAGTAAAACCTCCATTTGTCTGCTGTAAATTTTTGGATCTGTTTTTAAAGCCATTGCTATTTTTGGCACTCAGCCTGAACATGACAGCTTTCGTTTTACTTTTTTATACTCAGCTAAGATCAAGGATAAAAGCATTAAATGTAGTGTCTCTAAATGGACCATTGTTGTTCATCTCCCTTGATGGATTTCAGTCCAAAGACCCTGTAAAAGGATTTCAACACCTGTGTCCAACAACTTAACATATATCTCACAATATCCCTCCTTCATAGTTGCTTGGTCTTAAAATAGAGACGTTTGGCTTCTAACCTTGCAGGTTTGGCTTCTAACCTTGGGCTATCACCTATGTGTGTATTTTGGACTCCTGTAAGTGACAATGCGTCCCGATATTACCCTGGCTGTTGAACGAGACGTAAAACCTCAACTTTGACAATTTCGACTTTTCCAGCAAGGTCTAGGTATCGGCAATGTTATTTCAAATTTTCTACATGCAGATTTGAAAAAAAAACACCCATATTTGTTGAGAGTTGTTTAACAAACACCTTTTCAAGAAATTGTGAAAATGGCACACGGAATAGATGGTACGATATCAGTGGTGATCGGGCTCAATATCTGGATCCAGGAATTTTTAAAGGAATTTTATTATTGCAGTCATAAGCAATATAAGAGATGTTGGGTCTTTGGCAGAGGTTTATGCTCTGTGAGTGCTCTTGGTTAGTTTATTAGGTGCAGGCAAGAGAGTGACAACTTTGTTACACCGTAAACCCCATTATTATTGACACTCTGTGTCAGACAGCATAAACTAAACTAGTGCCCTACCCCTTGGGGGTGTTTTCTGCTCTGCACAGGAAATTGTTCATCACTTTAGTTCATAGTCAGCATTGCAAAATAGCAGGGAAAATTGGCTTCTTAATATTGGGTCCCTTTTTATGATGTTGATGTTTTTTATGTTATTGACGTTTGTCATTAGATTGGGTTTCTTACTGCTAAGTTTGTAAAGTTTTCTAGAGCTCAAACTGGCACAAAGAAGCACAAAGCCTCGCCCAAGAATCTCAGAGATATTGATAAAAATCTCTTACACTTGCTTGAATGTGGATGTGGATGTGACCAAGGCATGGGTAGAACCCACTTTGTGTTAAAAATAAAACCTCAGTTAGGGTGATAGTGTTTGAGCTATAGAGCAGGTATTGTTATAAAAAACTTAAATTTTAAAGTATTGGTCTGGATTATCTTTAAGGGTGACCAAGCCATGGTTAGACCCCATTTTGTGTGAAAATGTAACCCTGATCTAAATATAGCTTTTGAATTATGCCCGCAGAGGAAGAAATAATCAAGAGAACAGAATTACACTATCTTTACCATAAAATGGATCAAACGTAAAAATGAACTTTTTTCATTTATTTATTTTTATGACATACAATATGCAATTGTTAGCACAATCATATGTGAATGGATTAAATTGCTCCAGTAGCAATGAACGAATCTGTAGTCATACCTCTTTAGTAAGCCTACCCACTATAACCTACTGCATCTCTGGTGACAAACTGCTAGGTCTCTGGATTCTGGGGCCGGTTTCACAAAGCCTCATTTGGGAAGGACATCCTTCACTAAAGGAAGGCCATTTTTTCTTTGGTAAGGCCACCTTAAATTTCAGTTTCACAAAGCGTCCTTTAACCCTCCTTATCAAAGGCCTTCCCCGAAACATAAGGAGGGAGCAAATGTCCTTTAAAATTTATTAAACATTTTTTGAAAGACATTTCTTTAAATTTAAGGCAGGTCCTTAGCTTCCTTGAAATTTAAGGGAGTTTTCAACGTCTCCCTTAAGTAAGGAGGCTTTGTGAAACTGAGAATATTAAAGGAGGTAGAAATTCAAGGAAATCCTTAAATTTAAGGTGACCTTTATCTTAAAGAGGCTTCGTGAAACCTGTCCCAGATTTTGCTTCCTTTTCTCATTCTGGCTTCAGCTCCCTAGAATTTGTCATCTGATGAATATTAAGCACTATAAAAGCAGTTCTTTCTTTTCATTACACTTGTATAATAATTTCCTTATTTATGCACTGAAACATTCACAACATAAATGGAATTCCTTCAGTGCATAAATAAAGCAATAAACTACTATCATTGTTTTATTTCCTTAGATATACCATTTTACCTGAGATTCGGAGTTAAGTGGAAATATTTTTGATGTCTTTGAAGCTGAACTTAACAAGGCACTACTTTGCTATCTGTAGCAAAAATAGCAAAGTAGAATTCAAAAACCCCTCCCATTATCACAACCATCAAGTTACAGTCAAAATACACAATACAGCAATATTTTTCACAGACAGAATATATGGGCGACTTTTTACAGAGCCATAAACAGTTTTCTCGTATGCTTTAAAGGATAGACTGCAAAGAGTGCTTTCCAAATGAAGTAACATTGGGATGCTTTATCAGACATTCATGAGGGGGGATTTTTATTTAGCACAAATACTCAAAGTTTGAGAAGATTTGATTGATATTTTAAGGCACAATGATGTCCAAAAACTTATACTGGCTTGGATAATCAGAATCATTAAAGTACATAAAATAAATTTGCATGTGGATTTGAGATAATGATAGATATGTTGCTGTTATGTTTCTGCCAAATTGCTGTTCCTCTTCTAAATTAAGGCAATCATATCATAACTGACTCAACCAGATGGTTATGTTTTGGGTGGCTTCATCTGTCTGTCGTGGGGGCCAAAGTGTCACAGTGATAACACACTTCCCCTTCCCACCTTTGAAGTTGGCAGTTAAAAACCTGGGCCTGTATTCACGAAAGGTCTTAGACTTAGCCAGGTCTTAGGCTTAAATGCAGTCTTAAAGTTAAGACTTTTGTCTCAGCTAAGTTTTGTCTTAAATCCGTATTCACAAAGGGTGACTTAGCTATGTCCAAGATTATCAAATAACCACAGTGGTTTTATGTGTCATGTGACCTTTCTTTTCTATTCAAACTACACTACTGGTGATATATATCCTTCATTTAATGCATTTTATCTCAGGAAAAGTGCTGTTTTGAAATTGAAAACTTTGTTACCACATATAAACTTCCCAGAGACTGCTTTAGTGAGGTGTTCTGTATAATTATACTTTATTTACAGCCATTTAAAATTTTGAAGTGGAGAAAAGTTTATGCGGTCATATTTAAGTCCTATTTACAAAATTTAAGCCAACTACCAACCAGTCTTAAAGTTGAGCCCTTGGCTAAGCCTAAGACCGGTCTTAAATTCTTTGTGAATACCACTAAGCCTAAGACAAAAGTCTCAACTTTAAGCCTAAGCCCTGGCTAAGACCTTTCGTGAATACGGGCCCTGGACCCTAATTGGGAACGTTGGTAGTTGCTTACCAGCAGTTTCCTGTACAGACCCAAAACCAACTATATCTACTGGTTTCCTCTGCCCATAAAAGTACCTGTTGTGATATGACCTATACAGTGTTGAAAACGACGTTAAAAGCCAAATAAATAAATAAAATTCATTTGTCTGCCTGTGTTCACAATAATTCCAAAAGTAATTATAATCTTAATTGGACTTTTTGGAAATTTTACTTAAGTTTTTATTTGGGTAGAACCTAACCAAGAAAGGAAAAGATTAAATTTAACATGAAAACATCTATTAATTTTATATCTCCACTACAAACCCAAAATCATTTAAAATGGGGCCTTTGAAAATCCATGATTTTTTTCGGTATCCAAAATATGATCTCGACCTTTCCCAAAATTAAATTCCTTTGTACCTTTGACCAAGCCCGAAACACATAGAAAAATTCATAGTTATCCATTCACATGTCTGTATTTCACTGCCTTGGGATGGTGGGTGGACTGAGGTGAAATGTGTCACCTGTTTACTTTATACTGGATAGAATTAACATTTACTCTCTTCATAAAATCTTGCAAAAGCCTACTTCCATTTGTTAATTATGGCTCATGTACACTTATGTTTAATTTTCACCGTATCACTGACAGGCATATAAAATACCGGATCTCATTTGTTTAAAAGCTCAATGACAGGTTTTGATTTTTGTGATCAATGGAATAGTATAAACACTCATTGTCAACACTTTCAATGTATCTCCAACTCTATATGCTCTGTTACTTTTTCAGATGTGAGACTTAAAAATTGGCAAAATGTGTTTAGATCATACATTATCCACCCATATTTTGGTCAAGGCCTTTGAATAGACTCTTATTTTTGCAATGCACATATTTACAATACGTCATTATGGCATCACTCGAAAGACTTTGTATTGGTCCTACCAGAAACCACTTGATCTTGTCCACATATTTGTTTTGGGAACATTGCTGTGATGCAATTGTTTAGCATGCAGGTGTGGACTTCTATGACGTCATCATTGGCTGTGGCTTTATATTCCAGAAGTCATATAGGATGAATTTTCAAGTGCAAGCTCTAGCAAGGCAGTTTACAGTGCTTAACCTTGACCAACTGTATGTACTGGTTTCCTCTGCCCATAAAACTACCTGAATCGTGTTCTAGAGATCACTTTTTCGTTGCTTTTTTTGTCTCCGAACTTTCATGAATTGTGACCTAGTGTGAGGAATATGTATGTTCACTGTAGTTAAGCTGCCACTGTGGCCTAGCGGGTAACACACTTGCCTAGGAACTCAGAGGACGTGGGCTCAATCCCAGGTACAGGCAGATACACAGTGGCTCGGAAGACCACTTAAAATGGTGGTCCTCTGTCATTGGGTCCTATCCCCAGTGGCAGGTTAAAGAACCTCAAGGACGTTGATAAATTGTCATCCTTGAGCCTCGATCTTCAAGTTAGGGGAATGTCAGTTACTTGTGAGGTGGGACTGTACCTGTATAGTCGGATTGGTTAAATAGCGCTTTGAGTCCTGTAGTATATGGAGATATTGCGCTGCGTATAAATACATAATAATAATAAGCGGCAATGGGCTACGTTAGTACTGGGATGGTTGACCACTTCAGTGCCCTAGTCGTGTCTCTGATGTCTTTGTAGCTCGCGCTAGTAGACCAAAACCCCTTTTGGCCTTCTTTCAGTTGTCTGCAGACTACCTTGATATAGTTTAGTTATAAGTGTTTTCTTAGTGATTGTACGATTTATCCTGTCAATCATAATTGTCGTGTATGTAAGGGAGTTGATCATAGATGTCCCATGTTATTTTTCCACTAGGAAATGAAATGTCAAATCATTTGAAAAATCACATCATTTGTTTCTAAGAATACTACTTTCTCTCATGTGGGAACTTTGCTATAACAACATCAAACTATGGCATCATAACCTACAATAATATATAAGATATATGCCATTTTTACTTTTATTTTTTGGCTCCTATTCTGTCAGACACAATCAAAATACAGATGTGTTTATCTTATAAACAATGCCACCAATGTGAAAGGTGAGAAAGCTGCTTTAATTCCCAGACCTGGATATTTTACTTGTGTGTTCATTTGTCTGACTGTTTGTTTGTTTACCTGTGTTTGTCATCATATTCTGGTTACAAATAAAAAATATGACATTTTGGAAAATCTTTCCCAGTGGAGGTTTGCACTCTACGAATGTTTCTAGTTCTAAAAGCTTTTTATTCTTACACTCTTTTTAACAACCACTTTTTTCCCCATAATTATTTGAAGCTATTTGTCATTACTCACCCTTGAAAAAAATTCTTTTTGTCCCAGAATCATTGTCATGATAGCAATTTAGTTTTTTCAACAGGATACCTTCTTATTGGTTTAGATTACATCACGTGATAATTAAAAGAGAATTTGTGAAACTAGTACTTGGTGATCAAAGTTTCAAAACACCTCTGATAGATTTGATATCGGTAGCTTTTAAGTAATTTCAAAGTAAAAGTTTATTTATATTTTGTACTATATCTCTTTGGTATAACTTACATTTCCTTTCAACTCTATTATAATAACTTACATTTCCTTGCAAATCTATTAAATGCTGCAAAGAAAAACCACTGAATGCTGAAAACTTTTTTTATCAAAATAATGTTTGGATTTTGTATAAAGCAAAATTGTTGAATTATTTATGGTTAAGAAAACTTTCTGATTACAGGAAGCTTTTTGTCAACTGTTACCTGGTGACCCTGAAAAGACACTTCTTAGAAAAATAATGTTAATTCTAGAAGTGCCACTTTAGTTGGGGAATTGACTAGATTAAGCAGAGTGATCATCTGTTAAGTTAATCTCAAAATATGCACACCAAAAGGTGATGTGAAAGAGATTTACTCAAGAAGTTAATGAAGATATTATAAAGGTAAAGGGTACGAAAAGTGTATTTAAAAAGAATAAAATGTGTGATATGACCGTGAGTATTAGGTTAAAATGTGAAAGGCTGTCATAGTTATAAAGAATACACAGTCATTAATATTTGATAAATGACAGGCTCTCTTTGTGGCAAGAGCAAAATATATCAGAGGGAAATAGCTCTTTATGAGCCTCTCTTTAAGTTTACCTTATTTATTATTTGTTACTAATACTCTGACATGACAATGCTCTAGCCTTGTAAAGACTGTAAATATTTTACCTTATGATATCTGATATCACTTAAAAGAATCTTGTAATATTTTGGGGGGAAAACGATTATCTAATGCATTTAATGATGATACAATGAGCCCCCTATGTCTCCATATTCTTGTTTCTTCTTTTGCTTGACCCGGTGTTTCCCCGTGGCGCTGACCCCTAGTATGTCTGGCCATTTGATTATGGATCTCTTGCTTTTCTGTGTGGTACACCTTACCATCAGTTCTTAAGATAGAGATTAAGTGCTATAAAAGTACAATTAAATATGGATAGTACAACAATTGCCTGTCACTTTTGCCTCGCAGATTGCAAAGTCACCAAAGGAATACAGGGACCAGGGTTCGAATCCAGGTACATATATATACATAGTGGCTCTGATATCCACTTAAAACAGTGGTTCTGTTTCATTGGGATTTTTCCCAGTGCCAGACAAAAAAACCCTAAGGACATTCAGATATGGTCATGCCTGAGACTCTGTCTTTCAGTGAGGTGACTAGTGACTGAGTATAAATATACAATACAAAAAAAGTGAAAGCCTTTAGCTGGAAGTATAATTTACAAATTTGGCTAAATTCATTTTAAATTAACTTTCAAGCATTCCAAGCTACTATTAAAGAGTTTACTATAGATTAACTATTGTACAAATAATTAATATCAGCTATTCAAGCACAAAAACAGAAATGGCTAAAATTATTGTCCAAAATCCTGACCTATGCAGTATGTTACTTCACTGGCCCTTGACAGAACTTTACACTTGGATCCCCATGTGCCTTTCTTTGTCCTTTAAATTGTCTGCCTTCATAGCTTTAAAACTATACATTACATCAGACTAGTATATTTTGACACAAGGATTGGCTACCAGTGGCTTCATCATCTTCAAGGTTGATCTGTATCTGGATCGACACTCCTAAATCTTTTCCGAAGTTTTTGACACTAGTTGCTGTGTAACTATTAATCTTATTGGGATCTTAAGATGCCTTCTCATCTTTGTGGTATTGTAAGGCATTGATTTGTGGTCAAACTTCACAGAAAGAGACTACCTTGATCTCGGAAACGTACTACAAAGTTCGGCTCTACCTCAGTGTGATGCAGTCAGAAGCGATGTGCAATAACTAGACAGAAGTTTTGAGCAGAACCAAAATTTTGGTGACATGACAAATACAGGGAAGGTAGCTAAAGGTAGAGGGCGAAAGCTATAAGATTTAAGGAAGATGTTAAGGTTGGAGATGGCTTTATAACCGTCATTTGATACCTATTGAAAATGTGGATATGAGCAGGGACATTATTTTCACGTGAGGTAAGGTTTAGCTTTAAACCCCAGACCTTATGTGGGAAAGTTGGTAGTTGCTTACCGATGGTCAGCAGTTTACAATACAGAACCTGGACCAACTGTATGTACTGGTTTCCTCTGCCCACAAAACAACCCATCATGATATGACCTGCACAGTGTTGAAAGCGATGTAAAACCCCAAATAAATAAATAAATTTCCCTTAACCAAATATAAATTTATGTTTCCAAGTGTCTTTCTCTTAATCTTCAATTCGTAAAGATGATGTTTTTTGTCATTCTTGTAAAGTATTTTCATAGATGTAAATACTACTTGTACTTTGTTTTGTCCGCCCCTGGGATTTATTATTTATTATAGTAAAAATCATGAGGAAACACAATGTTGCAAATTGTTGCTGCCAATACCGCAGATTGCAAAACACAAATCATGTACCTAAAAACATGCCCTAAATGTTCTTGCAGATACATGTGGTGTGATTATCAGTGACACAATTTTTAACATATGCTGAAGTCACAACTTTAGATTACCTTTCCAATTTATTCCAAAAATGAATTTCCACCAGCAAATTTCCTTAGCCAAAAAATAAGAAAATAAAATATATCAAGTATTAGAAAAAGAAAGTACAATATATCAGTTTTTAGAATAACCACTTCATATGGTAATAACCTTTTTTTCTTGTCTTTCATAAATCATGAATAAAACAAAGTTCATTTTGATATGATTTTAACATGAATTCTTCTTAAAATAGGTAAAATTTATGCTGAATAAAAATTTCCTGTAATATAAATGATGGAGAGGTTATAGTCTTGTTTTTATATTAATACGTCATATGTTCAATACTGGTCTATTATATTTGCACATATTTACCACACACCACAGTTACCCTGTCAACTACCTAGTCCCTTTACAGCTTGGACAAGTATGCTGTGTAAACGAGAGGGGCTGACTGTAATCATTATTTCATCATTATTTGTTTGGCTTTTTATGCTATGTTTGGTTCCAAAATAAGATTGCTATTTGCATTCAAAATTTCAAGAAACCTGGGTAACAAGAGCATTTAGATCGGTCATACCCTACACAAAGGCCCTACATCTCCAATATAGCTTATGAGTTAAATAACAAAAAATCCATTAAAAATTCCTAGATCCGGACAGCAATCCAGATCACCTCAAAAATTAAATCCTTGTGCTATTGTTGACAATCACCTTAAAATTTCTTCAAAAATCTGTATATGTCTGTTTCAGACATTTGGCAAACAAGCAAACAGATAAATGCATACAAACATTACTTCTTTGGAAGTAAAATATTTAAAAATTCAACCTCCTTTTCTAAATGTAATCTAAGTAGAAATGTTTTTTTTCCATTCTTATTGTTTGTACATGCCACAACACAACACGCATATGTGTGATAGGCTTTAGGCTTCAACAAAAATAAGACCTCTTCAAATGAAAGTTTCCTTGTGCGTTACAGGCAAATTCAATGGACTTACACACAAAGAATGCATTTGATTTATAAAGCATTTCTTATACATGTGATTCATAAATTTGTCATAGACAACAGACAATTGAATGTACAACCTTAACACTCATTTTCGTACAGTCAAATACTGCTTGGTAAAGTATTTCAGTACAACACTGAGAACAAAATGCTTCACTTGCTTTTTTATGTACATTAGGGTGAACTTTCGGGTTTTTAACATTAATTGACACAAGTACAACTTATATCTTCAAGAGACTTTTAAGGGGGCGATAATACAATTGGTGAATCTTTAAAAATCTTCACTTGGCCAATCATTGTACATGCTACAATTATGTTTGTTCGTATCATGGATCATGATTGGTTGGACATTGAATTGTATTGTTTAATTGCTGTTAATCGTTAATTCCGATTTAAGGAATTAGTTAAATTATGATTATTGATTTTTTTTCTCTCTCTAAGAACATTTGCTCATATTTTGAAGTTTTTGAAAGACAGAGAAACCTTGGGGTTTTATTTGATCAGAATTCGATCAGAATAACCCAGGTATTAAAAATATATTAACTTTTTTTCTTTGGCTAGGCGTTAATGACTTAAAGGAAAATTCGTGAAGATACTATTCTTACTTTTGGGAGAATGTCAACCAGAAAGCAATGATGTACGTATGAAATATATGGGACTTTTGAAAATTGAAGGGGCGGTGGGTTAGATCCAAAATATGACCCAAATGTTTCCCGAAGTTGATCTTGTTTCTTCTTCCTCAACCTTAGGCTCTACTGACATAAAGAAATTCAGAAAGATGGGTTCTTTAGTTTTGCAGATATCATGAACACAGGATCAACAAACATCCAGGTAGACAGACAAACGAATGCACTCAAAATACAACCTCCTGTTGGAAGCTATTAAGACTTTTGGATTCTTATTTGTGCTGATTTACAGCGAAAAGTACTCTATAGTTATAAAGGGTGAGTCATCTGCAACAATCATTCACTCACTCAAATTTTCCTTTCACCTAGCCATTATTGATTTTGTATCAATCATCTTTTAAACGTAAAATTCCAGCTGTAAATAAGTGCAGTATCAATTTAAAAATAGCATACAACTCCAATGGTAAAAACATCTATCTATATGTCTATCTGCTATTGAGTAGTTCTACTGTTATGTGTTGGAAAGAGCAAAGCTGTGTAGAAGAGAGACATAACTATCCTTACTTTCTATTTCTTCACCCTTAATATAGTGCATATCACTAGCTTCAAGGAAAAGATCTGCTAATTGACGTTCCCTGTTCCTAGTTGGTGGATATCTCCAGGCAAACGATATTTGAGGATTGTAAAGGAGCAATAAACACTTTCTGGCTGGAAAAGGGGTGATGTGTGCATGCATGTAGCCTTGAGGTCAGTTTCAATATATTTGCATTTTAAGAGAGGGGGAGGAAGTAAAGATGGGATTTTGTGTGTAAAAAGTGTACTTGATAATTTAACATTTCACTTGAAGATAAAGTTTGCTTGATCTTCAGGATCAGTTGGGGATAACCCACCAGTCTTTGAAGAACTATATATCTTTTGTTTCTACAATTTCAGCAACATATATTTCCAGTATTCATCTGAATTTGATAGTAGTTGCTCAAATAATTTTACTCAGCTTGTTCTGATTGTTCTTTAATCAGACGATAATAATAAAGTACCATAAATAGGGTATATTTGGCCAATCAAAAGATATAAAACAATAAGGATTAATGCTATATAAATAATTTTTGTTATCTCTCTGTTGATTGGCTGACTCGGAGACTACGGATATTGATATCAAAGCTTACTAATGCCCCATTCACACAAGAGGTGGTTCACCCGCGGTTATTAGTTTTCTCGGCAGTGGAACCGCCCCCAAGGTCACCCCATTTCATCCGAGTTGTTCACACTACAGGCAGATGGCCACTGATTGGATATGGTGTTTTAACCATCAATAACGGTTCGATGACAACATCCATTAACCTCAACTCACCTTTGGTAGTCATCGACTAACACATTGTGAAATGACCAATACCTTAACTCACCTTATGTTGCCGTATTTCACAGAAAGACGACCAAATCATAAACTTATGGATACCGTGAACCACATCTTCGGTCACTGTAGTAAAAAATTTCATACTCGCATGCTCGAAATTGTCTGCGCATGCTCACGGTACCAAAATCAGAGACAGAAACTTCAATTTGGTAGGACTCACAAGGTAATGGATAGTTCGACACTGACTCCCAAGGTCATCTACGGATGTCAGACGGTGATCCAAGGACAGGGACGTTTCACCAAACGTGGGTTACCGCGGGTGATACCGCCTGTAGTGTGAATGGGGTTTCAGAATCACATAATGTATATGTGCTTAAGATTGACCAAATGTCCCATGAGAATTCAAAGTATAAATCTTTTAAAGTGACAGTTTCTATATCCAGATTACATGATCTTCTGAAAGAAGAAGCATGGCCGCCTGGGATAGGTGCAAGAAGGTTTTGTAATATCAGAAAACAATATGAAAAGTATAAATAGAATATACTCTGTTAAATTGTCTAAAAGTTAAAACTTTTGAAATATTTACATACAAGTGTAAGCTGATTTGAGCTTCAGGATTTAGATCGCATATAAAAAGAGTCTAATCATCCCATAGAAAACCTTCTGAAGCGTTAATAATGTCACATTTTGGTGTAATGTCCTTTCAGGAGTTTCACCTTGTCAAGAATATTTTAATCAAGAGAAATTCACACAAAGTTTTCAATCAGGGAATGTCATTCTCTGTATTGCTAGCCAAAGTTGGGGTTCTATAGCTAAGGTGACATTGTGATGTTTATTTGGATTGAAGGTCCCTTTTAATACATTATATATTAGCGGATGTGACAACAGGCATAAATTTCTGAATGCAATTCAAAGAATTGTGCCAAATTTGGGTGATTGTGTCAAGCAGAAATTATATTATCGCCCATTAAACACTTTAAAAGGTTAATTTATCTGAATGTATATTATCAAAATACAATTATAGCGTGTGCATGTGTCAATGTATATTTCACAATAAAAACTGTAAAGGCCAATTAAAAAGTTTTTATGTCCAAGTTGTGTGAAGTTATGGAGTAGCAGTAGCTTGACAAGCTGAAATTAATGGTAGTGAAAATATTGACTTATACAGTACAAACAATTGGTGTTTAATGGTTGTAAATTTGACTTAACATCAAATAGGTTTAAAACCGTCACCAATTTTACAAACAATGGGTCATATGATCAAGTTTCAACCAATCAAATTTATCAAGTTTGACTCATTCAAGTCAGGGTAGGAAAAAGAGATTAGAAATCACAAAAACAACAGAAGTTTGTTTCTGTGTTACTAGAAATGTGTCCTTGATACAGTTTTTCTAACATTGGTCGTGGTAAACACTTATAAATCCCATTCAGATAACCTCTATTTGTTTGGTGTGTCCAGTTAAGAGGGTCCTGATAGCCTGGTGTGGTAGGAAATATAATACCCCCATTACAATTCCCCCTAAAGAACTTTAAAAAAAATAAAATAAAAACTGGTCATAGACATTTCTGTAGGGCATATTCTTACACATTAATTTCGTTTTTTACAGTCATTTTGCACAACTGATTTCAATTTTCAATATCAGGCCCGGGGACATTGGTTTTGCAGATGTTTTTCTGCACATTACAAGTTCACTTTTAACTCCTATTTTGTTTATAGACTTTACAAGACTTTCAATGCACGCAGCACATTATAAACACTACATCCAGTATAGAAGGGCAGCAGGGCTGGCCTTTCTAGAAGTCCAGGAAAGTCCTGAGAATTATTCATGAGGTCACTCATATATTCTTAAATTTGTTTTTTTGACCTGAGGATTTAACTCCCCCTGGATGATTCAGTCTATACAAGCCACCCATTGAAAATTACAGTGAATTATATGATTGACCATATTTATGTAGCGGAATCGACCCTACCTTTCACTATAACTGCCTGGGCACCACCCCTTTCACTAATAAGGCTTGCACTTGCCACCCCTTTGAAAGCCAAAAGGTAACTGAAACCCAAGCTTAAATTCAAGTTTTAGGCGTCAAGCTCCGACCAATACCTATGGCCTAGCCATGGCAACATATAAACATCCTAGAAATACTATGGTCTTGGTTCTTGCCTGTCAAGGGTTGTGAGAACTGAGAGACATTGCTACTAAGGTACAACGCCACATTGTTATCTTCACGAGTGATAAATGTTTCTCATAAATGTTCAGTTTTTCATGCAAAAAACAGCTGTTATAAAATAGGGGCATCAGTAAATATATATAAAAACAAATTGAAACTGAGATTTCTCAGTCATTTCAGTCTCAGGTCATTTCATAGATCTTATTGCAATGAAAAAGAACAAAAGTTGTACAAAAATACCCTTCTGATGATGTGTATTTGGTCAAAACTAGAGATTAAAAAGAAAAGCATATGCTATTGTTTGCACCGAGATAAGCAGGAAAAATTCTAAGAAAAGTGACTAAGAGCATCTTTAAGTCTTTAATCTGAGTTGAGATGACTGCAATAAAGATGTGGGGGAAATCTTTTTCATCATACCGTGAACAGAAGTCAATTATTAGTTGTAACAAGGTTGATTTCTACAAATCCTAGAACTAGTTCACACACACACAACTCTCACAGATGGCAAAACTAAGAAAGGGAAAGAGGGGGATCACTTTGTTTATCAGGCCTAATCTATTGCCATGGTAACCAAGTTGTCAAAGTAATGATGCTGGACCATCATAGAGATAATGGCAACCATTTGGTCTGCACGTAATTTCACCCAGAACTTATAGTCGCCCAATGACACATTTGGGATGGGGGTGGGCATTTGTAAATCTGGGGGAGGGGGGGAACAAAAATCAAGACATTTAAATTAGGGTAGATAGATGAATCAACGGTGCTAATTGTGCACAAATATCAGGAGGCATTATGGAAGCATGGTTGCATGGCAGGTAACGCACTATCAAAGGGTCTAACGCTGAATATTCAGTTTGTATACCTGATGTTATAATTTTAGAGAGGGCTAAAAACCCTTCTTTCAAACCCCGGACCTTATGTGGAAAAATTGGTAGTTACTTACCAATGGTCGACAGTTTGCAGTACAGAACCTTGGCCAACGGTATGTACTGGTTTCCTCTGCCCACAAAACTACCCATCATTATGTGGCCTTTACAGTGTTAAAAGCGATGTTAAAACCCCAAATAGATAAATAAATTGAACTATGTACAATTTGTTGAAGATTAGACAGGTTATGAACAATACCTTTAAAGCCAGTATCTGTGTTTTGCCATATTGCACATCAGTGATATTTTTTTTAATTTTTATAACATCAACACTGTCATCCATACAGATTTTACACAGAGCAGGGCTATGTCACATATACTCCCTGTGATGTTGTTGTAATTTATCTTTTTTGATGAAACAAGGCCGAAAGGAGTTGGGGTCTACTAGCGCAAAGCCGTCATTCCAGACCCATTCCAGTACTAATGTAAGCCACTGCCACTTAACTTCATCAAAGAGACAGATACTCATCACGCCGCACCAGAATTTACGAAAGTCCGCAGACAAAAATAAAAAAGGGATCTTTAGATCCTTGCTAGAGCTCACTCTTAAAAATGGGTTACATCCTCTGTATTTTTTTCATTTAGTCACACAGTGGAATCCCAATGTACAGAGTTACAGATTAATACAGATTAATGCCCAATTCATACTGTTCAGTGTGGTTGTATCAACATTAATTTAAATTTGGTTCATGAAATTTCCCTTATCTAGTTTATAAATGGATATTAAAAACTGAGTCACCCCTTCTGCATGTACATTTCAGTTAAGCATATACCAGCTAGTGGCTAAAGGTCAAAGGTAATGTTTTACATCCCGTTAAACAGCCAGGGTCATGTTGGGAGAGGCTCGCAGCATTGTCCTTTGTGGGAGTCGAACCCATACGGTGGTGCTTAGATTCCAAACCTGCTAACCACTAAGCCAATGTAGACCTAGGCCAAAGTAGATAATTATATTTGTGAAACAGCCTATCTTTAAGTGTAGAAAAGGGTAAGAGCATAATTTCTGAGTTCAACTATGACTGAAATCCTGTGCATAAAATTAGTATTTCCCTCCATACTATTTGTGTCTTACGACTTATCATTTAGGTACGATGATCTATCTTTGTGGTGATTTGGGATATTTTGGAACCATCTTGCCAACCTTGATATCCCATCAATGCATAACCATTCTGATTCCGGGATTCTGAAAAATGTGTATTTGGTATGCCCAGTGTGTTGGGAGCATTTGAGTGAAATGCCAGGATAAAACTTTACAACTGGCAGCTTGATTCATAACTCATTTAATTGAAGGAAAACTTAAAATCATGGAAACAAACTTCAAGTTGTTTTCTTGGTTGACCTCCACCTCATCTTCATCTATGACCCTTGCTTAATGAACTGTTTTATCTTGATCCACATTAATTCCTACTGAACATTATAAATTTACTGTCTGTGTTGTTTAAATTGCCACATTTTTGCCACATTAGTTCCTACTACTAATCACAAAAATCTACAGACTGCTTGCTGTGCTTAGTTTAAAGTCTTTAAATATCGGTTTACCTGCATGTAACCCTGTCGTCCTCCATTTAGTATAAATTAATTTCATTGAGTGGTCTTGGGTTTGAACCTCTTTTCCCTAATCTTGGCTAAGTCTATTGGTTACAGGGCTTTGCCCTTATTACTGCATCAATTTGACCTTATGTTGTCACAGCAGATTGCTTAAATGTGAACTACCTGGGGGCTTTAGGTTTTTCATGGGTTTCACTGGCCTAGTGTCAGTGGCCTAGTCATTTGGAGATGTACTACCAAACCATCCTATGGCCTATATTCTCCAGTCCTGTCCTGATGTTACCACAAAAATTATGGTAAATGATCCTGTTCCAGATGATTGGTCAAATGAGTCTGCTAAGAGTGACCAGAGCCTGGTAATACTACATGGTATCTTTATCTAGAGAGTGTGTGGAAATACTTTTCTTTTCTACCATGGTAGAAAGTACAATCGAACACTCACATTTGTCCCGTATTTTATTTTTTTTTTTTGCTAAAACATGTCATAACGTGTTCACAGGTTCAAAATTGACTAGCTTTTACTTTGGATCACGTGAGTGGAATTGACATTTAAGGAGAAATCCCCCCATTAAATAAGCAATGTAAACACTTTTTGGTAACATAAATTAGTTCATGGAGTGTAGTGGTTATACCTTACATTGCATTAGCTATGGCTGTGAGAATGTAAAATGCCAGACCTGTCTATTAATACAACAAATCTTCCAGTGAAAACCAAAACTCTGTCTTTGAAAGATGCACTGCAGTTTCAGCTAGGTAGCATTTCTCTGCAGCCAGAACACAGTGAAATTACTCACACACACATACCCTTACACACACACACACACCCACCTTGGAAAAATCTGCTCAGCTAGACAGACACAGATCTCAGAGGGAACTTTTAACTGGTTGCTTGCTGGCAGGGAAAAGTTGCTCCTCTAGATAGTTGACGTGAAATCAAATAAAAGACATACATATTGGTATACAAGACAAAATATTGTCATTAATTCTTTGGATAGAAATGTTTACATTCCTGGGAAGACAGCTGAACACATATGTGTAAGGAAAAAAGGCATAATTCAAGGAACAAGAATTTCTGATGTTACAGATTTGTTTTGATAGATAGTTTGATCAATATTGAATTTGAACTAAGGAAGTTACTGTCTATTTCCTGTGCTGTAACTTCTTGAAAACATTCCGTAATCTATTGGATTAACAAACAAAGGTGGCTGAATGTGTGGGTAGTTGTTGTGGTAGCAAGAAAGGTGTCTTTTTATCTAAACATCCCGAAATGGTAAATAAAAGATAGTACTACCGAGTAGAGGATATATATCAAAAGGTAAGCAAGTTGGCCATAACAGAGCTTAATTTTCTCCATATCATCTTATTTTAAGGGCTGATTACATAATTTCTATTTGAAGTCAGTGCATCAACTGGGCACCATACTGGGAATCTGCATATGGAAAGTTGTGGCATGGAGTAATATTACTTCAGCTTCTGATCTGAAAGTCCAGATTTGCTTCTAAAACAGATAGTTTTATAAAAAGGCCAAAAGGTTAATTTAAAATGTGAAATGTATGTCCTACTAGTTCTTTTAATTATATGTACTAGGTCAATAAAATATATTCAATTTTCTAGCACTTTTATGTGCTATGAGATATGACATTATATCAGTTTAAATTTTTATTTTACTGATTTAGATTTTACAAGAAAATATTTAAGATAGTATAAAAAAGAAGAACAATATATTTATGCATATATTTGTATTGTTATAAGTATGGTTATTTATTTGATTTGTTTTTAAATATATAAAAAAATATTAAATATTAAAAAAACGATCAGTACATTTGTTCTGCTAACTTACTGCCAGTAAGTCAAATAATTTTTGTGAAAAGTATATATATCACAATTTCAATATATAATCTGCATTTGTGTTAATACATGTTATTTCTTTTTACTATATAAATAATGTATAAAATTTTCACGGGAATAAGCAATACTATAAATTTGATCTCAGAGCAAAGGATTTTGAAACAAATGTTTTAGGGACAAATATTTTGTGGTGATGAAATGGGTGATATAACTTGGCACAAGAACAAATGTTTGTTAAATTACAGTATATTACAAGAATTAGTGTTTGTTAAATTACAGTAGATTATTTGTATTGTCGATTACAGCTGATTATAGTTTATGTTTCCCTTATGCTATACCTTCGGTTTATGACAATTTTTAGGGTATCTTAAGTTCATTCACTGAGCCCATGAAACACCAATGTGCTTGATTTTGTATCTGGTTCAACACTGAGCTTGTAGTCCAAGTGGACTATTTTGGTTAAAAACTTGTGAGAAATCATATTTTATGTTTTAAACTCTAAATTGTAAAAATTAATGTTTGATAAATTACACCTGATAATTTTTTTTTTTTTTTTTTGTTAAAAGTGTCTTTCATGGCAGTTTTTTCGCTTAGTGATTAGGGCCATATATGGAAGTGCTTTTTACACATTTCCAAAGAAACACCTTTACTTTGAATTAAACTAAAGTGATCATAAAAATTTTTAGTTTAACATGTGAGGGGTCATTCAAACCTTAGAGATAATACTAAAACATGAGAATGCAATGAACCAAAAATTAGTCCCAACCAGTTAAGAATTTTGCATTTGTATACAGCTCGTAAAGCCAGCAGGGAACAGTGAAATCTAGGTATTAGTATTTGTTTCATTTATCTTTAGATAGATAGGGAGATAAATTTATTTTAATCAAATTATGTATTGACACGTGTATCTAGTAAATATACCTTACATAAAATGCTGACTAATTAACCATTTGCAGTCCTGTTTAAGGAGTGATAACGTATTTCCCATATGATATTTGTGCCCTAATTTGGCACATGCGCCAATCAACAAGCTGCTTACAATGCTACAAGTTTTGATTAATTTTGTATACAATTTTGTTTACATTACTTATCTACCAATTTGAGGCATTTGCAAATTCACCAAGCGGAAGAGTGAACAAAGCCGAGTTCACCCCACCTTTTTTTTGGCATGTTTAACAATCAAAGTAACACAATTATCTCTCATGGAATTACTGCCAAAACTACTGAATTGGTCAGATAATTTTATGACAATGTATCAGTTGAATAATTGCATTATGAATAATAACAGTCTTACTGATATGTTGTTGGTAACAGCAGTATTGCGACAGTTTAGAAAGTGAAAGGGTTAGTGCAAAAAATCCCTTGCCCCGAAAGACCCAGTGTCACATTTTAGTTGAGTTGTCTTTCAAAATTTGTGAAGTTTATAAGCCTGTGTGCTTTAAAATGCAAGCAGTCAATTCAGATTGTGAAATTATTTCAGATAGCCTATTGATTCAGTATATTATTTTAATAGTTAATTTCAGCTGTTGACAGTGTTGTGTTGGATATTTACATACAAAAAGTTAAGCTAGAATATTAAACATAAAAGAATATTGTCCTTTCTTGACCAATATACAGAGAATCTGAGTTGTCACATCTACAGATTGTGGCACAACGCTATGCATACCTCTTGTAAAGTCAAGTTTTAAACATATTTCATTGAGATATACCCTTTTTCTAGTAAGATTATGCCCTTGTTCCACCAAAGGATTAAGCCCCGATCCTGTCGGTGACCCTTAATCGTGGACAGTTGGTGAAAAAAAAACAAAAATGGGCGGGAAAACTGGATCGGTTTCAAAGTCTGGGATTAAGTACAGATCGTCCTCAGGAAGCCTCAGGACGCCTCAGGTGGCTCCAGACAGTCCCTAACTGGTCTGGGACTAAGAACCGAATAAGCCATTTTTCTGGTCGGTTTGAACCACGATCCTGTCATAGACAAACCGACTGGGTCCCAGGACGCCTCAGGCCTCCTGGGACTAAGCCCCGACTAACCCACGATTAAGTCCCGACCCCACAAGGTGTCCTGAGGCGTCCCCAGGCGGAGATAGCCGATTCTTGTTTTGCAATGGGACTAAGGGTCGCAGGAGGCCTGTGACTAAGGTACTAAGGGTCGGGGACTAATGTGGGTGTTCCACCACACGACTAAGGCTCCCGATTAAGGGTTTTTGAGGGTCGGTTTCAAAAATTTGCTTAGTCCCAGGCGTCCTGTAAGGGTCGGTTGTGGTCAGTTGAGGCCGTGTGAAATATCAAACATGTTTGATATTTCACACGGCCTCAACCGACCACAACCGACCCTTACAGGACGCCTGGGACTAAGCAAATATTTCAAACCAACCCCCAAAAACCCTTAATCGGGAGCCTTAGTCGTGTGGTGGAACACCCACATTACTTTTGTCGTCGTTTTTTTTTCTTTTTTTTCTTGTCTCTGGACTTTCATGAATTGTGGCACAGCGTGAGGAGTATCTGTTCACTACTCACTACTTATGCCTCTGATGGCTTTGTAGTTTGCGCTAGTAGACCAAAAACCCCTTTCGGTCTTAACTACTTGAATGTATGTTCTCTTTAGATTTTCCCCTTTAATTGTCTCTTAATGTCTGTTCAAATTTTTACGAATGCTATGCACCTGACCTTTGTATCAATTCACAGCTGCACAGGTCTTCTAAAGTGGAACAATATTGATGACAAACCAATTTGAAAATAATTTACATGATATTTCCCACAGGTCCATCCTTGTTTTGAAATGTTTAGCTAAATGGTTTAATTAGTGTTGGCATATCTGCACAAACGTGTAAACATGACCTTTATGGCTTCAGTTACAATTGCCTGTACAAATTGGCTGCTTTGAAGCAGAAATGAAATAAACTCATTAAATACAGACAGAAAATAAAAGAACACTTTTTCAAATGTCACAAGCCTATATGATAAACAGAGGAGCACTTTCTGAGTGTAAACTCTTCTGCAAATGGGAGATAGTAGAATAGTCTATTCCCTGTACAAACAACTTTTTATAGGCAGAAAAATGTCTGGTATTGGCCAATATTTGGGATAATTAGTATTTGTAGTTGCACTGAACAAATCTAATATGTGCACGCTCGACTTATATGGTGCACATTTTTATTAAATTAGTAGTCACTAGTTAGTTCCTGTTAGTTGGTCTAATATTATAAGAAGATACTTTAAGGAAATTTGTCTTAAATATAAAATGTACATCAGTTTAACTATTCTTGATATTGTGCTATTCCTCACAGGTTTTTCTTTTAAATATATTGCCAAACCATAAAGTATTTGATTTTCATAGTATACACTATAACCCTACTTAAACCTAAACTTAAATCTACATAATTATAGATATAAATACCGCAATTATTTAAAAGATATCATGCAAGTTTCTGGTTCATGGCAATCACTTCCACAATGTTTTTCAGTTCAGACTAGGCGAACGTCAGCATAAGTGATACCTGTTCCTTTTGATTAAAGTGTGAATGGGGTATAATGTAATGTGTCAAACTCCAATGTTACAGTGAATATGTGAATTTTTAGAATTTTAAAAATGTTGAATTCTTTTATATAAAAAGGGGGGATTAAACAACTAATATTATTCAAAAAGTATTTGAGGTTGAATTTTTAAAATGAAATTTCATCAATTTCTATCATTCTAGGGGACGTTAACTACCAATACCATAATACTGAAACTTTAACTCATCTGCTACTCTGTGCATCTACAGCTATGTTATTTCTCTCATGAAATACTTATGTCAATTTATCACCGACATTTTGCAGCTTAACCGCCAGTTTAAGCAAGGACTTCACATGCAGTTAACTTAAACCAGAAACACACTTCAAAGACTTATTGATCATATACTTTCTTTCATCACAATTAACACACAGTTTGAGAGAGAGATTAAACCCTTGTTTAAATACTATGGCTATTTTTTCCTGCACATCTAAGAAAATGAACTTTTTTCACAATGAACACAAGACTTACGATTAGTTTGAAAAAAAAAGAATCTTGGAGTAGTGCAGTATATTGGCAAACAAACATAGCTTTGTTGCATCTACTAATTACTTCTGGTTTCACCTTTCACACGTTTCACCATTTAGCCTGCCTGTAAGCTTTGACTTTATTGCACTTTTGTTAACACAGAATGTTGGAATAGATTACTCTTCATTGGTATCAGTAGTAGTGGTATTATTCATTAAAGTAGTAAAGCATAAAAACTTACATGGATATTCAAACATTTGGTGTGTTATATAGCAGCAACTTTGTAATTCAGAATCATTTTACACAATTTAGGTACCCTTGGTATGTAAAAAGACCACTATGCAAGTTGTGTACTTTGTTCTATGTTGTGTCTGTCAAAAGCACCAAAGTCATTCCTGAAATAAAATAAGAAACTGCCTATTAATAGTATACAGGTGCTGTGGCAACTGAATGAAATGACTGTCTGCTAAGAAACTTTCAATCTTTCAATATCAAGTAAGAATGTAACTCATTGACATCTTATTATTGATGAGGAAGGCAATACAGTTTCTTTTCTTCAAAAATGGTTGCTTTCGAAATACCCTGATAGACAAATTGTTTATGATATATATAAAGTAAAAACATGAATTGCTAAATGGCAAAATAACATTTATCAGGATTTATAAATCTTGAAGGATATTTGTATTTCTTTTCTTCCTGTATCTTACATCTATTTTTAGCATTTCTACTTAATTTTATTTACATTATATTGCAGATCATTCACACACACTGCAGGAGGACGTAATGGTGTATCATGATGCCAATATGTCTAGCCTGGCTCCACCAGTTTGGTCAGTTGTCAGTGTTGCCACTAATGTCAGTGACCTTGGTAACCAATCAGATCACTTCAACTCTACTACAGACCTAAGCCCTGGATATTCATTGGTCCAGGTCATTATCATAGCATTTGTTGCTGCCATACTGTCCATAGTAACAGCTGGTGGGAATCTAATGGTCATGATATCATTCAAACTGGATAAGCAACTTCAGACGGTCAGCAACTACTTCTTGCTGAGCCTTAGTGTGGCCGACTTTGCTATTGGGGTGATTTCAATGCCCCTCTATACACTTTATCTTATCATGGACCAGTGGCCCTTGGGACCTTTAGTCTGTGACATTTGGTTATCCTTAGATTACACAATGAGCAATGCTTCAGTGGCAAATCTACTCATTATATGTTTTGATCGCTATTTCTCCATCACACGGCCTCTCACATATCGTGCCAAACGAACACCCAAGCGTGCAGTACTTATGATTGCCCTGGCCTGGATTATATCAGTTTTGCTCTGGCCACCCTGGATATTTGCCTGGCCTTACATTGAAGGCAAACGGACAGTTCCCAGAGATGACTGTTATATTCAGTTTCTGACAACTAATCAGTATATAACATTGTTTACAGCATTCTTAGCATTTTATTTACCTGTTGTACTCATGTGTGTGCTGTACTTTAAGATATACCTAGAAACGCAGAAAAGACAGGAAGAACTCAAAAAGCTTCAGGCAAACAGGGTTAGTTCAAAGAAAGAAAGCGAGGATAATTACATAGCATTAACTCCTGGCTTGCGAACTGAGGATTCTGTTGAGGGAGAAATGGATTATGAACTTGCTCCTTCCATTGGTACCCAAAACAGCATACACAAAACTCGATGTCAGAGATGGTGCATGTGCTGTAAAATAGACAGAGACACTGACCCTATGGAGGATTCTACAAGTAGTGATCCCCCATTCTCCCCCTCCCCATCGACGACTTCACAAAGGATTAGCTCGGTGAAGCGACGAGACACATATCCCATGCAGAGACGATGCAAACAAAATGGAAATCATTCAAGCACAGTGACAACCACACGTTCAGCTGTGCCCCAGATAACAGTGGATTCACCTTGCTCAAATTCTGCTAACACTCCAGTGCTATCTCCATCTACTGACATCACAGGAGTATCAGTAAGCAAGCACAGTGACCTGTCCTCTTGTGTGGAAGAGCCTGGGGTTTCTACTCAATCTGTTATGGACCCGGATAGTTATACCATAGTGATACGTCTTTCTGGTGAAGATAAAGATGCAAAGCCCAACATTCAAATGATGAAAACCAGTAGCTGTGATAGTACCTACCAGTCACAGGATAACATCAACCTGAAACGTGTCATCAAACAACAGTCATCGGAAAGTGATTGTGGAAGTGAGGATGTTTACCCATCAGAGCTGCCACATCGTGCTAGCCTCACATATACCCCATCTGTAGGGAGGAGGCTGACACAGACTTCTGAAAGTCTTAAGCTGGCCATGCAGAGTCGTATAAACTCTCGTTTGAGCACAAAGGTACGCTCTAAACATGTGCGCCGAAAAAGGCAAGAGAAGAAACAAGAACAAAAAGCGGCCAAGACACTGAGTGCTATTTTACTGGCCTTTATTGTGACCTGGACTCCTTACAACCTATTCACTGTGATTCAGGCCTTCAGCCATGGTTCAATTCCACCACTGCTGTATGCCACAGGTAAGATATATATTTACAAATCAATCCATCCTACCCTTATACAACAACATCTTTCCCCAAAAGTTAGCTGATGCATTATATTATGCTGCACCATGTCTGGTGTTGGGAGTTATCAGCCCCATTTTGCACTTAAGATTTCTAAAACACAGTGGAACTACCTGGTGTATATTACTTACTTAGATTTAAAATTACACTGGGAGTTTTTTTTTGTTTTTTTATGCGTGTCAAAAGTGTTCAATATTTTCATTAATGGACAGTTGCTCACTGATTATGAGCATGTATAGAAACCCTTTTAACACATTTTCAATGAAGCACTTTTAGATTCATTTAAACTAAAATGACTGTTAAAACCATAATGCATGACCAGAAATATTAAACATCTTAACAAGTATAAACTATGGATGGGGTGTAATTTTAATTGGTTAATAGTCTCTAAGTGTCCAGTATTTGAAAATAAGAGATTGTTTACAAGGTCCACGTAATCCATTATTTTCCAATATTGGACACTTATTTCGCCATTAATCTATCCATATATTATACACTGACGGGTATGTATATGTAGGTATATATATTTTTCTTGGTAATTTATGGTTATTGCATTCCTACGTTCAGTTATATAATATGTTTAACAGTTTAAGTAAAGTAGTGTGATCAGTCGGTAGTGAAAGGATTTAGTTATATCAATATCCGAGGGCATCAGAGATATATATGTGTTACTATCCCTATATACCAGGTGAAAGAGTACAAGTTTCAAACTGAACTTGACAAATGCCTTTAAAGCATTGATGATATATATGTACAAACTATTGGGAAAGCTATATGTAAAGATACCTGATAGAATTCTATAATCTGCTCCCCAAAAGCTGACTACACCAAACAACAGAAGAGTAGCTGAAAACAATTAATAAACAGGGGATTTTTTGCAAAATATTATTGCAACTAATATATGATTTGAAATCAGTTGGTGGGTGTATCAAGATAAGATAAGCAATGGTTTTCCATGAATTTGAACCACATTACAACTGTTCTTAATCTCAGATGGATTAGATACCCCTAATGTTAACCCTTTATAGTCAAGCATTACACAAAGAGCAATTTTATAATGACAAAATGCATTTTAGTAAGAACAGACAAGCTGACTACAGCTTATTGTTGGCTTTCCTTAAAGGGAATTCTTTTGTTCTATTTCTAAACTATGACCTTTTTAGTGGTAACCGATATAAACTACTATGAATATTTAACAACCTATATACAATGTCTTAGATTTTAAAAACTGAGGTAGATATTTGGTATTACTGCTCGATTCTACACTTAATATATGTGCATGTGTATGGTTAGGATAGTCAGTGATTATGTGATTAGTGTGAAGACAGCCATTCCTGACATTATAGGGGGGTTAGCTTTCCAGTTTTATAGAATGTTAGAAGACCAACTGCTTACCAAAAATAATTTTCTTCAGTGAAGTTTATAATGGTGAAAGCTTCTAAAACAACATTAAACTGGGCTAACTCTGTCTCGGATTAATATTGAGACCCTCAGTTGCATAGTGCGTATACCCAGATGTCATGGCCTTCCTACGACCTGCTCTTTGTAGCCAGTCATGAGGACAATCATGCCTGCCATAATGTTTTTGCTAATTTTAGGTAGGAAAATCAAATAAACATGACAGACCATATACAAATTGCTTATGACTAGTTTTTTTGATCATGTTAATTCACAACTTTATTCCAACCTTCAGTATTCACGAACAAGATATCCTCAATAAGAAAACAATGATCTATCACAAAAACCATAGTGTCTGTGAATGGATTAAGAGGCAAAACAAGTTCACAAGGACTGAGGATTGAAGCAGATTAAACCACATTCATCTCAATCCAGGTTGAGTGTTCACACTACACAATGTCTGCTGTGTAAGCTGAAAAGTGTCAAAAATCTTAATAAACTTATCAATGATGCATGTCACAAATGTTTAAATTTTATGAAGGTTACCAACTTTATTCTTTATCAAAACTTAATAAGTTATTGTAATGGATCAAACATAAATATTTTATCATTAAAACTGTATTGTTTTCAGGAACAGGTCTACAATCATTTGAAATATTTTTTATTTAATTATCATGTTACATTTACACATACATGTACATTTTATGTCAATTAACAATCATGCAGAAACTATATAATAATCACTTCCGATGCTATTGTATATGCACAATTGAATTAAGTTAGGCAATGGCTTCTAAGCAGTAAGTCAACTAATTACAGTACCAATACACTTAACTCTGGTCAGCATGGATTAAGAGGGTTCACAATTGAAAAGGGGGTTGGGCTATTCTGCTTAAATCTGCTTCATTCCACCTTTTGAGAAGAAGGGTGAAGATTTCAACCTGATCAACCCAGATTAAGAACTTTCACACTTTATCCCCTATCTGTTTCAATTACAGTCAACCAAAGTAAAACCAGTAGTCTGAATGCATGGAGGTATGTGGCCTATTGTACACTTGCCAAAACACACTCTACATGGTTATCAATACTTGCTCTTGGTTTTCCCAAATCATCCCACTAAGAATCCTTCATTACCTTCCAGATAACTACAAAATATAGTTCAAAATAGACCTGATCACATACAAAATCCTAAAACATGGCCAACCAGTATACTTCAGCAAAAAATACACTTCATTCATAAATACTAGACATAGATGCCCTTAATTTAAGATCCTTCAGATCCCCTCTTTCAGTGTTCGACACTAACAAGAAATGTACGCTGGACCATAGGGCCAGTAACTCTCGATATCTACTGGTCCTTTAGATTTTGTGGTGGTCATTAATTATGAGAAATAAAAGCACACTATTTTATTCAGTATCTCAGCTGAAAGTGTTGAATGAAATCTACTGGCAAAAGGGGCCAGTAACTTTTAAACTATGCAAGTCCTTAGAAAATTCTACTGGCCACGGACCAGGGGGACAGCATTACTGTCGAACGCTGCCCTCTTTCAAAGTTCAAATCACATTTTTCGAACTCCTTCAAGCATTACATACCAACCTTCTCGAACTCTCTTCCTTACCATATAACAAAAAGCTCCATCCTTTAAGTTACATCCTTTAGGAAACAACTTAAGACTCATCTTTTCTACTCAAGTGGATTACTGACCTAGAATGTTCTTTGACTATCCCTTTTGCAAATTCTTATAATTTAGGACCATCAGCTCTCGATTGTCAGGAAGATTTGGCACCTGCAAAACAGGTTAGATTAGATTAATATTCAAGGTGCTCACTGGCCTACTGGTTGGCAAGTTGGGCAACCAGTCTCACTGGCATCTCTTGGTGGGTTCCATTGTGGCAACTGACATTCGACTTCTTCCAATTTATTTATTTTTTTATTTGGGGTTTTACGTCGCTTTCAACACTGTACAGGTCATATCACAACGGGTAGTTGGAAGGGCAGAGGAAACCAGTACATAGAGTTCACTAGGGTTCTGTACTGTAACTACCAGCTTTCCCACATAAGGCCTTGACGGGGATCGAACCCCGGCCTCAGAGGTGGGAGGCGAGAGTGTTACCACTCTGCCACCGTGGCCTCCTTCTTCCGATTTAATGTTGCCTTCAACACATTGTATAGGTTATATCATGATCAGTAAGAACTACCACCTTATGGGGTAAGGTCCTGGGTTCGAACTGCTGATGTAAAGAAGTAGGGGGCAAGTTTGTAACCCACACTACCAAACCCCCCTTGCCAGTGACAATGCTGAAGGGCGTGTGCAGATGAGAGCTTGGGTCTTGCATCCCGGTATGTAAAACACTGACTTTTAACTTATAATATGCAAAAACATGTGTATTACAATATATCAGCATTTGTATAAATCAGTAGCAAACTATATGCCAAATATAATTTCCAAAAAATCCCTGTGACTTCTGGAGATTTTTTTTCCTTGAAAAAAGACAGGCTTTTAAACTTTATGGCTGGAGCACATATCTGGTTCGTTCTTGCTTTCAGTAAAAATATACTGCCACATGACTTTCTTTTTTCCATCCTATTTTCTTTCTTACTCTTTGTGATAGTTTTTATCACTTTCCGAAGCTTATTCCCTTTCTTTACTTTGTCAGCTTTGCAACACAAGCTTGATTTATCTAAGCAACAGTAAACAGAAGTAACATACCTGTAAATCATTGCATTGTAACAGCATTGGAGGAGGCAAGAAAAATATGAAACACTCAGTGATTAATATACGTACAATATGTCTTTGGCACGGCCTAATAATGAGAATACAATATATTCAGCGCATGCTTTGTTTCTTTGTAATGGCTTCTTGCCTTTGGGACAAAACATTATTCGCAAATAATATTAAATATTGCTGTGGGGGAAAAAAATCAATAATTTTTTCGTGAAATATTTATTGAAGGTACTTGGTGATAAACTTGATTCCACGAATAAATGATATTGATAGACATTACATGTATGGTGATCAGTTTCCATTTTAGTGTTTATGTATTATATTTCAAACATTATATAAAGTATTTCTCAAATGTGAATGCACACTCCCCCCAAAACCCAAAGATAGACAATTGGGATTTAAAATTTATTAATCTTTATAATATAGCAAGCACAATTACAAGAATAATTATAAAACTGAGGTAAATGTAAAAGTATGATAGATTAAATAGTTACATAAATGTTATGATAGAGTATATGCATTCAAACTTCAGCTACATACATCACGATAATAACAATTACGCTACAATCAAGCTTCAAACTATAAATTCAGGCTACTTAGTCTAACTGGTTTGAAGCGGTAATTATAATAAGTAAATGTGATGCTTTAATTAGAAGCAATAAATCAAGCTTCAACATGATTGCCAGATGTGCAATTAATAGACAACTAAACTACAATGAAGCTTCAAACTATAAATTCAAATTACTAAGTCAAACTCGTTTGAAGCAATAATTACAACTACCCAGGCTAAAGCCTCATTACAAGAAATGATTCAAACTTCAGCATAATTGCCAGATACGCAATTAATGGAGTACTTTATCAACCTTTGACCTCTGCGGCAGGGGACCTCGAACAAGAAAGGAGAGCAATCTGAGGTAGCAGGTCAAAAGGTCAAACCCTCAGATGAGAAACACAGGTACAATGTAAAAGATGACCTGAGTAAAAGGGGGAGACCGTGAACATGTCGCCCAGTTTTGAAGGAAAATGAAGGCACAACTTGTACGAGCCCCCCTGACCTTGATACGGGGTAAATGTCGAGAGAGCACGACTTGTGGGTGAATAGTAATGAAAAGCGGTACAATGTACGATCTGTGACTCCCATTATTTGAAATATAAGGTAAAAGGGGGAAAATTGTTGAATGACAGAAATTAACTGATATGTACAGAGGTCAAGGAAATTTAATCAGTATTTTAATCATAACTCTACTAATTTGGATATAAACCATTTTAGAGGAGAATGTAGACGGCTGGCGGTCCCTGGAGTGGTCTCTGCTCCTAAAGTGGTCCTCCAAGCAATATCCTGGCAGGTGGTTCCCGATGTCCAATAATCCGGTCGGTGATGACAATCCAAGTCCATTGGGATGATCCTTGGAGCTATTGTATGATGGAATCCAAACTACCATTGTGATATGACCAAGATGGTAGAGTCCCTTAGGATGGTCCTTGATATTATGAATGTTCCTGGAATCCCAGAAATTGTTGTGATATGACCAAGTATATGAACTACCTAGTATGAAGTCATGATCATGGTGCTATGATCTGTCTAGCTCAGTATCCCAATCCTTAGGTGGACCGAACATTACAGCCCGCTAATTATAACAGAGAAGCTCATAGATCATGGCACCTGAGGTGCATAATACGATTAAAACATAATATTATATTTTGACGTAAATATATATGACAAGGACACAATAAATAAGTTATGTATAACAATGGAGCACATGAATAGTAAACATTCAATGTGAATGCAAATTAGATGAATGATCATTTCATTATCAGAGGGTTACAAAAAAACTGGACTGTGGGTTGTCGGTACTTTAATAACTTAATTGTGCAATGTCAGTTCTGCGGCGGGTTTTTTCCACCTATATTTCTGTACAGCTGTGTGTTTTATATCATATCTCGTTGGGCTATTTATCATTGAGTAATAATTATTTGAGTCATCTCTCTTTGAAGATACAGCAGAGTGAACTATCAAAACAATATAGAGGACCACATTGGCCTAGTGGTTAGCAAGTTTGGCCATCTAATCACAGGTTGTCACTTCTGTGTGGGTTTGACTCCCACAGGTGATAATACCGAAAGCCTCTACCAATTTTCACCCTGGCCTTTGAATACCCATCCTTGAATTTGTGAACAATGTATACATTTGGTAGTATGGATTGGGATAGATGGAAGGATGTAAGAAACCAATTGACAATAATCAAGTACAGACCAGCAAATACCAGCTTTTCAACTTGAAGACTGGCCAGTAAAAGAATCCAGGAGCTGAGAGGTGATAGACCACTGGGCTACCACGCTCCCACCATGTACTCTGCCTCACACCCCCACACCCCCCGCCCCCACTGGGGAAGTCCTCAGTGGCTTTGTGGTTAGCAACTTCACAACTGTCACCACTGTGTGGTACAACTCCAACAAATGGCAAATGTAAACTTGTTGATGCTGTTGAAGGGGACATAAGCCCTCCTCCCATAAGAATTTGTTGAGACACTGTTTACCACTAAATTTAATTTCAAGGCTGGCTATTCGACCAGATGTAGGTAATAACACAGTTGCCTCTCACCTCAGAGGTCGGATTTCAAATCCTGGCCCTACCACAAGTGGAAAACCAGTGTCTTGATGTTGGTTGGCAGTACAGTACAGACATGGACCAATTGTACGTACTGGTTTCCTCCACTCTACTAACTGCAATTTAACCAATACAAAGACACTAAATGTGACGTGAAACACTAAAAAACTAAGTTTAAAAAAAATAAGTTGTTTGACTTAGTAGAAGCCTCCTGTGCTAATTTGGGAACAAGTTTGTATTAAATCAATGGGGTCTCGTGGCTTTTGTCCTGGGTTCATACTCAGATCATGTTTGTCATGATTTGACCTTGGATGTTGAGAGTGATATAAAGTCCCAACTTTGTAAATATGCTTAAACATTTTAGTGAAAAAAGTTCAAATATCTGATCCAATTGATTTTTCTCTCTATTATTTTTTTTTCTAAATTAATGCAATTCTAGCCTTTTATTATCTCTCCATCATGAATTATAGCTCATAATAAGAACAAGTTATTTTTCCCCTGAATTCATGAATATTATGCCTTTCATTTCAAAGAGAAAGTTTTATGTTACCTTACTAATCTTACTCTGTTATAACTGTCACATCAAACTCTTACTTGACATCTTTAGAAATAAACTCAAAATAATACGTATATAATCAATTTAACAAAGTCCAAATTTAAAATGTAATATCAATCACACCAATAATATGAATGTAGTTTCCGGGATGTAGGGGTATCCTAAATTATGACAGTTTTTCTTTGAGTTTTAGTATTCACATTTCCTTTCACTCAACCAATCCCTCCTTGCCCTCCTCAACATTTTTTCCTAAAGAGATGAGAGTGTTGTCATGCATTTCAGCATTACTATAGTGTGAGTGGTACTACTTCCCTTGCTCTGCCTAAATGGATACCACTTGGTCACGCCTCACCACTCATTAATTGGATTTTCTGTTGGCCATTGAGTACTGCAAATGTTTAAGGTTCACCTTAATTTTTGTGGTATAATTACCTTCAGTAATTTCTCTCTTTTTTTTGGCTTCGTGGCATTTCAAGCAAAAGGGGCTTTCATGAGTACAGGAGTTACATTTGCTGGTTGCAAATAAAACCTGTTAATATATGATGTTTTCCCAAATGTTTAACATTTTTATATACTTATTTATATGGTATAAATAGGATACAGCAGGAATTATAGCAAGGTAATCGTAATACTTAAGATTGTGGAATATTTGTGTTATAAGCTGGCCATGGTTTGTGCAAAAAAAAGAATATTGTTGTAAAATGGAGTAATTGAATGAATGGTATGACCTCACCTAAAATGAGGGTTTTAATCTGTCAACAGTGGAGCTATTGAGAAAAAAGGGTTAGTTTATAACCTCCGTTTTACGACACTCTGACGTTATTGCACACATGCGCAAATTGAATGGTTAAAGTGGCAGGGTTTAGAGTATTAGTTTTTTTTCTTTGACAGTTGTCTCAGCTTTAAATTATTGTAATTCAGTAAATATAATTTATAAATCCAGATATAAGACATTGATGTAGCAGTTAAATCTAAACAAATTTTTACACACATTGCACACAGATATTCCAAATATAGAAGCATTTTCAGACATTAACAAAAGAACATAAAAATAGACCATTCTAACCTATAAATAAAATTGAAAGAAAG